>CM028232.1:6880000-8252500 GCA_016432845.1 Psidium guajava
AGAGGGTTGCGACAGACTGGCGATCTTGCTTGGGACTTTAAAAGATACCAATTGGAATACTTAAACTTTTTCGAAATTTTAAAAGTCTTAGTGGACTTAGGCCAATGAAAATTTCATGGATATCTCGCTTTTGGCGATCTTGCTTGGGACTCATTCTATAGGTGTTATATGTTTTTGCATGATGGAAGTTATAAGGGGCGGAGTATTTGGCTAACCCATTTGTTTTGCAGGCTCGGTGTTGGGATTATGTTTAATTTCACACATTTTTAGAAGCGCTGTTTTGATATCAATTGTTGTGCATGTCTTGCATATTCTGAGGATCACAACACCTGCACACACAAGCGTCTAAACCCAAGTCGCGAAATTTTTCCTAGGTAACCATAGATAGGGATCGAATATGCAAAGCTCTTGCGTCGATTGCGCTTGGGTTGACCATATTTTATCCCGCTCATTATCTGAATTGACAATTTTTCCCATTGTGATTTGATTGCGCGGAGGGTAAGATTGTCAATTCAGATAGTGGGGGCCTTTTAGGTCCATATCCTGTCTCTCCTTCTTTTATTTTCTGGAGTCCACTCCTCACTTGAGTCATGCGCATGACTATGTGATTTGCATTTCTCCAAGGTAAAAGTAAGTTCTATAATTTTATCTTGTATTTATTTTCGGTCGCTCCATGCTATGTGTTAATTAGTTTTTGAGCTTGATATTACGACCATTCTTTTAAAAGAAAATAAAAATTAAATTTGTCCCTCATTTCTTTTAAAAAAAGTTTTTTGAAAAAATGATGTGAAAAAGTCCCTTCATGGAAATTTTATTAACCAATAAGGGATTTTTGTCATGTTTTTATTGCTTCAATAAAAATGAAATTTTCCTGAAAAATTTTCCTCTGAAAATTTATTTCAATAAAAAGAAAAATTCATTAAAAAAAAACTCTAGTAGACATCAAGTGATTTTATCACATTTTTCAAATTATAAAAACTTGCAAGAAAATTTTCTCTAAATAAAATTAGACTAATGTCTCGGGGGAATTGTATTGACCAATAAGAGATTTTTGTCATGTTTTTCTTGCTTCAATAAAAATGAAATTTTCCTGACAAATTTTCCTCTGAAAATTTATTTCGATAAAAAGAAAAATTCCTTCAAAAAAAACTTTGGTAAACATCAAGTGATTTTATCACATTCTTTCAAATTATAAAAATTTGCAACAAAAATCCTTTTCGAGAAATTCGCTCATGTTTTTCTAAGAAAATTTTCTCTAAATAAAATTAAACTAATGTCTCGGGGGAATTTTGTTAACCAATAAATGATTTCTGTCATGTCTTTCCTGCTTCAATAAAAATAAAATTTTCCTGACAAATTTACCTCTGAAAATTTATTTTGATAAAAAGGAAATTCCTTCAAAAATTTTAGTAAACGTCAAGAGATTTTGTCACATTCAATTAAAAAAATAATAGAAAAAAAGAGTAATAAATCTGTAAAAAAATTCTGTATCAGAAATTAACCCATTTCTTCCTAAGGAAATTTTTTTTTCCTGATTTCTCTATAAAATAGAAAAAATCAAATTGGACTAATATAGGAGTCATGGACCGACATTCCTTGTGTCGCATACTAATTATATCTTTTTGTTTTGCAGGGAGATCCTAGATACCCCAGACGGGTGTAAAAATTAAGTTCAATAATATATCAAGAATCATCTTCAGAAATACGAAAAGACGAAAAACACCGAGGCTTCAACCGTTAATTCAAGGGGGCAAACAAACACTGTCCATCTTTGACAGACAGAGTTGTGTCAATCCGTAAACTTGTATGGGCAGTGTATTCTGATATGACAGTGGATTTATACTGATTAAACACAGGGGCATATTTAATGTATTGCAGAGGATCCCACGTCTTTTGAAAGACAATAAGGATTATATAATCAGGACCCATGAAACAAGTACCTTAACCTGATTAAATCAACCAGAGACCGGTCTTAAAATTTCCTCGGATCCGAAACACGCGGAGGGTTTTAGAGGACCGAGGTTCTATTAATGAACGTGGCCCACAAGTATTTCTCCCGATGCTACAGGCGCCCGACACGAGCAAGTGGGCACCGAAAGAAACAAAACGCGGTTGAAGTGGGGCACGCAACAAATGGCCGAATTTATTGACACACTGATCGAGTGGTGCCAGCTTTATTAATTTACATGATTGAACGCGGATCTCTAGGCGGCTGGTGGAAAGCCATACTGAATGCCTCTCTAATATTCTTGATATCATCGTCTACCGCAACCAGCGAGAGCATCATGAAGAAGATTAAGCCTCAATATCTTCAGCACCCTAAATCGTTCCCCAGAAGAGGAGATGACAGGAAAATTAAACAAAAAACACGTGAAGCCTTTCTTTCATTCCATTCATCAAAAAGTATTACAACAATTCACTCGGAAGGAAAAGTAAAGTCAAACTGAGCCCTGATAACCATTACGAAGGAGCTCAACTGACTCTCCAAACAGTTGATGCTCCGGGTGCACCGGGCGTTCTCGAGATCAAGCTCCGCGAGCCTAAAGAAGAGGCGATCGCGCTTCTCCTTAGCCTGGGTCATACTGGCCTCGTAATGCTCGACGACAAACTCCAAGTCCGAAATCGCCGCCCTCTCGAAAGCAATGTCTGCCGTAATGTCATAAGTCTTTCCTGCAGCCAACCGCATTTGCACCTCATTATAATATTACCCGGCTCCTGTTCGGCGTAAGTTCGGACCAAGGCCAGACGGTCCACCAACTTTCCCCTCTCACGAACCAGCCACGAAAGCTGATCATTAGCAAACTTGAAGGCTTTCTTGTGATTATCAGCCACAAATGTGACTGTTTTCAGACACTCGTGCCGGTCTTGGCAACGAGCTTTCATGACGGCAGTCACAAGGACCGTCTCATAAGCACAGTTATAGGCGGCCAGAAAATTGATGAAGAGGGTCGGGAAGTTCCGATATTCCCTCCCCAGTTGGGTACCCTCAACAGAAGCAGCGTCTACGGTCCTGAATAAACTGAGGATTTCAGCCTCAACGGTAGAGTTTTTGGCTATATGAGCGTAACCTCTACCAAGAAGATTGTAGAGTCTTTCCCACCCAGCCATGACTTCGGCGGATAAGGTATGGTTAGGAGAAGTGGCCATTTTTGAAAGCAGAATACGAAAGAAAGGGGGAGAGAGGTGAGGCAGATGAGCGGAATGCGAAGATGGTAATCTGCTTTGAAGTAAATATTGATTTCATAGTGACGGTATCAACTAGTCAAGATTTCTCTTATCTACCATTCTCTATTGGCACCACCCTCGTTGGCTCGAATTCCCATCAGATGGCAACCTCGAGCCAAGCGAGTCTGAAATCTCCGCAGAAAGTTTGACGAGACACCGCCACTTTGAAAAAGAAGACGGAAAGATGAGCTGAGTGGAAGACACGGCAAACGTTAGCGAAAAGGAGATACGACTTGTCTTCATTGGAGGACCCGCCAGTAAATCGACGGTGGAGATCTTAACAGGGGCCCTCTATCACGAAAAGAAAGAAGAAGACAAACTGAGCGAGAAACAAGGATTTCTCCTTTGATCAAAAGCTGAATGTCAGATTTTCTCCCTCGAAAAATCTAATAGCGCTGCCCGTGAAGAGGGAAGTCGTTGCTATTGCCAGAGAGAGAACTTGTCCTCATTTGATAGTGAGAGTGAGAGTTTATCTGCAAGAACTCGCAGGAGAAAGATAGAGAGGAAGGAGTTCTCGTGGGAGAGGAATTCAAAACCTTCACCATCAAAGCATCGGCTTTCAAAGCCTGTTACGAGAAGCCATCGACGATCCCGTGATCCCTCAAGTCTAAGAAGACATCCTGAGGCGGTCTCGAATCGGCAGTCCTAGATCCAGAAATATGTCGAGCATTAGGGAAACGGGCGCATGTTCAACCCTGGTCGAAACTGATGAAGTTCCTTACCCTGAGGGTCTACTGGTCATGGCCATTGACGGTAATCCAGTCTCTCTGTCAATCCTTGTTACCGTATTGAGAAAATGCCAGTATAAGGTTTTAGCTCAAGCAAAAGCGACAGAGGCCTTAGAAGTATTAAGGAGGAGTAGTGACCAGTTTGATATCATCCTCACCGCCATGGTAGGGATTGACATGGATGTTTTTACTCTCTTGAAATTCATCAATTTTGAATTAAACATGCCAGTCGTCGTAATATCGGCAAGCGATGATCAGCAAGCCATAATGAAGGCTGTCTTACATGGGGCCCAAGACGTCGTAACGAAACCAGTTAGGGTTCAGATGCTTCAAAACATATGGCATCACGTGGTGAGGAAGCAATTGCACGACCAAGAGAACAATCATCAAGCCTTCAATATTGTTCCAAGCAACTGGAAAAAGAAGATGAGTTGGTCTCCCGAGCTGCATCGTATGTTTGTTAATGCAGTTCAGCAGCTAGGAATCGATTCGGCACGGCCGCAACATATACTGGAAATTATGAAGGTAGAGGGACTCACTAAAAGAAATGTTTCGAGTCATCTTTAGAAGTACAGAAAAAGGGTGAGAGAACACAATGTAGCTCAGAATCAAGAAAACCAAGGCGGGACTGATCCAAGCCTAAACGTCAAGTCTCCTCGCCATCATAAGTTCTGCAGGTTAGCATGGGGTGAGCCACTTCCCATCATCAACCAAGCCAGTAGCCGTGCCATCAATCCCCCAGGCGTTAATCAAAGTATCCCCCAGAATCACCCTAATGCTCTTCAAGAGTATAGACCGCATGGGCAGTGTATTCAGATTCCTTGGTTTGAGCACCAACCTGTGGTTAGAATTCATCCCATGATCAGCGTGCCTGCGCAGCCAGAGAATCAGACAAGAAGTTATCCTGAGCACTTCCACTTCTCTAATCCTCGAATAGAAGGAGTTTTTAGCAGCAGGACAGTTGGTGATCCCCACACTTTCTCGAGTAATGATGAAGGCTCCAGCACGAGAAGTCAAATTGCTCATGGCGAGGATAGAATGAGAAATCTACCGCTGTCGCGACCCTCTAAAAATATTTTTATTAATTCTAGGGGGTTAACGGATTATTAGGTTAATTAGATTTGACTAACCTAACGCGGACCCTCCCAAGCCCTACCGAATCGCAACTTTGGTTTTTGTTTAAATGATTTTAAAATTTGGAGTCGCCACTAATCGTTCTTGGTAGGTCGATTAGAAACCTAAATAAATTAGCGGGAGAACTAATTTATTCCTGCGAACCAGAGATTAGGAGCTCGGGGACTTGGTTACACTAGTTAATTAAAACTAATGCCCTTTCGGTACCTTAATTTCATGGATATCCTAATTCGGCAACTCAGGCTTGGTTTATTCCTAAGGCTATAGTAGGGTATTCTCTTTTGTGTTTTCACTTTTTAAATAGGATGCATGGATGGTATATATTTTTATTTGTTATATTTTTTTAAGTGTTAAAGATTCCCTGAAGCCGAAAGAAGGAGTGTGTTAACGACTTCTGTGCAGTATTACAACCTACTTATCTTTTGGGTCTGATGATTCAAAAATTAAATTATAGGAAGTACATGACAGTGAATAAACACCTCCAATGGGAGGCCTAGTATTGGCTTGGCTCTTCCCTTTGGGATTTAAGGTACAGGTATTTAAGTTGCAAGTATTTAAACTACTGTAAGTAAAAACCTCCAATGGGAGGCTAAGCATTGGCTTGGCTCTTCCCTTTGGGATTTAAGGTACATGTATTTAAGTTGCAGGTATTTAACTACTGTAAGTAAAAACCTCCAATGGGAGGCTAAGCATTGGCTTGGCTCTTCCCTTTGGGATTTAAGGTACATGTATTTAAGTTGCAAGTATTTAACTACTGTAAGTAAAAACCTCCAATGGGGGGTTAAGCATTGGCTTGGCTCTTCCCTTTGGGATTTAAGGTATAGGTATTTAAGTTGCAGGTATTTAACTACTGTAAGTAAAAACCTCCAATGGGAGGCTAAGCATTGGCTTGGCTCTTCCCTTTGGGATTTAAGGTATAGGTATTTAAGTTGCAGGTATTTAACTACTGTAAGTAAAAACCTCCAATGGGAGGCTAAGCATTGGCTTGGCTCTTCCCTTTGGGATTTAAAGTACAGGTATTTAAGTTGCAGGTATTTAACTACTGTAAGTAAAAACCTCCAATGGGAGGCTAAGCATTGGCTTGGCTCTTCCCTTTGGGATTTATGGTGCAGGTATTTAAATTGCGGATGGACTTTGTCCTCTCCATTCTGGGGTATGAATTCTTTAAAATAAAATACAACGAATTGATTCAACAATTTGAAATTTGTGCGCGCTTGAGGACTCCTCCAAGCCGATTTTGTGCTTCCATAGGGTTGACCATTGATATAAAGCTGCGGCTTCCTGACATAAAATAGAGTGAAATGTCAGTATACAAAATATGTGCCAATCTGCACCTAAAACCAGAAGAGTGGAAAGAGTACTTATCTCCCATTTTTTTTGGGAGGGATTTCTATAATTGATTTTCGCTCTCTATGTTCCTAATATAGAGAGTTTCTTTTGAATTAAGAGGGACTTTTAGTCACAGATCAGTTGAGAAATCGGTGGACAGCTTAGGAGCTTGTCTGGGCCGATTTTTACATATCTACGAGATTTTTGCTGTTGACGTAGAGATATCCTTCTCCTGACATAAAATATGGAAAAAAAAGAGGAGATGGAGAAAGTGTATACAATTTGTGCTAATTTGCAAGTAAAACCATAAACAAATGAATAAATAAAAACACTTAGCTCGAATTTGCTTGCTCGTTGACGAGGATGAACTCTTGATTTATATTGATCAATGAAGGAATTTGTGATGATAATCCCTAGCTTTGAACTCCCATCATCTTCAAAATTCTCTCTCTTTTGGTATTTTCTTTCTCTCAAATTTTTCTTCAATCTCCCAAAACTCTCTCAAACATCCAAAATTTTCTCTCAAAAAAAAATCCTCCCAAACACTTCAAATTTTCTCTCCCAAGAATCCTTTCTCAAGCTCACTTCTTTCTCCTTTTATAACCTACTCATCTATCTCCCATTTTAATTTTTCCACTAACTCTATCTCCCATTCTAATTTCTCCACTAACTCTTCTTCATTTTCATCTTCCATTCTCAATCTCTATCTCACATTCTAATCTCTCCACTAACTCTTCTTCATCTTCATCTTCCCTTCTCCATATTTATCTCCCATTCTAATTTCTCCACTAACTCTTCTTAATCTCCATCTTCCCTTCTCTATTCTTATCTTCCATTCTAATTTCTCTACTAACTCTTCTTCATCTCCATCTTCCCTTCTCTATTCTTATCTTATTTTCTCCATCCATTCTTCTCCAACTTCTCTTCTTCATCTCCTCTTCTTCATCTTCCCTTCTCTATTCTAATTTATCCACTAACTTTTCCTTTTATTATTTGTAAAATAATCCTTCAAGAGTTAGGTATTTGCACTTTAGTCCTTGAATTTTAAGTATTTACAATTCAGTCCCTGAAAAAATATATTTCTTTAAGTCCAAATCTCCTCACAATTTTTGACACACCAAAATTTACCACATGTCAAGTTTAAGCTCATTTCTTGTCGCTGAAAATAATGCATAATTTAATTAAAGCCCTTTTGCAAAATTAAGTCATTCTGGGTATAATTGGGCCAAGATGAAAATTTAAAATATTAGAAGACAATGTCACAACTCATAAAAAGTGAAAGTTAAAAATAAGTTGACTCAAATTAAATTTTTTTAGGCCCGATTCGAGATTATACTCGTGAAGGAACACGTGACTCGAATTGGATTTTTCTGAATTTGCGATGGCCGATATGAAAATAGATTTAAAATAAAAATATTAACTATCTTTGTGTATTTTTTGGCCTCAAATGTTATTTTTTCAAAATTTTCAAATATTTTTGTATGTTTTTAAAAAAAATTAAAATATATATAATATGAAAAATTATTTTTTGGTCAAAATTCGTTCCCTAGGCTTGGCTAAGGTTCCCAAAGTTGATTTTTCAATTTTATGAATTTTTATGGATTTTCTATTAATTTTTGAAAATAAATAAATAAAAGATACGTAAAAATACTGAAAATATGAAAAATCGTTTTTTGGTCAAAATTGGTTCCCTAGGCTTGCCTAAGGTCCCCAAAGTTGATTTTTCAATTTTATGAATTTTTATGGATTTTTTATTACTTTAGCAATAGAAAAAATGATTAAAGATCAGGTGTCAACAGCTGCCCCTCTTTGAAAGGAAGCTCGGTAGAGGTTCATTTCAAAGACGAGATGACACCTGGATTCTTATCGACTCAATACAAGGAAATAAAAAGAGTCGTGACATGATTGTTCCACTGAAAATGAAATGAGAACCTAAAGATTCGTTATAAGAAAACCTTAGAGTAGTTGAACTTGAACCCGTATGGTAGGTTAACCCATGGTATATTCCTAATAAAAGGATTCTACTGATTAAAAATTGAATTAAAATTTGACCCGTATGGTGGGTTGTACCATGGTAGATTCCTAATAAAAGGATTCTACTGATTTAAATTTTGACCCGTATGGTAGGTCACCCCATGGTAGATTCCTAATGAAAGGATTCTACTGATTAAAATTTGATTGAAATTTGACCTGTATGGTAGGTTATCCCATGAAACTGCCTGTAAGAAGGACTTTGCGCTTGTAGAAAGGACTTGGTGCCTCTAAAAAGGACTTTGGTGCATGTAAAAAGGACTTGGTGCCTGTAAAAAGGACTTTATGCCATGTAAAATGACTTAATTTGCCTGTAAGAAGGACTTAATTTGCCTGTAAGAAGGACTTACTTTGCCTGTAAGAAGGATTTTGTGCCTGTAAGAAGGACTTGCTTTGCCTGTAAGAAGGACTTGATTTACCTGTAAGAAGGACTTGCTTTGCCTGTAAGAAGGACTTTGTTTGCCTGTAAGAAGGACTTTGTGCCTGTAAGAAGGACTTGATTTGCCTGTAAGAAGGACTTTGTACCTGTAAGAAGGATTTGATTTGCCTGTAAGAAGGACTTGCTTTGCCTGTAAGAAGGACTTTATTTGCCTGTAAGCAGGACTTGATTTGCCTGTAAGAAGGACTTGGTTTGCCTGTAAGAAGGACTTTCTGCCTGTAAGAAGGACTTTGTTTGCCTGTAAGAAGGACTTAGTTTGCCTGTAAGAAGGACTTGATTTGCCTGTAAGAAGGACTTTGTGCCTGTAAGAAGGACTTGATTTGCCTGTAAGAAGGACTTACTTTGCCTGTAAGAAGGACTTTGTGCCTATAAGAAGGACTTGGTTTGCCTGTAAAAAGGACTTGATTTGCCTGAAGAAGGACTTGGTTTGCTTGTAAGAAGGACTTGGTGCCTGTAAGAAGGACTTGGTTTGCCTGTAAGAAGGACTTGATTTGCCTATAAGAAGGACTTGGTTTGTCTGTAAGAAGGACTTTATGCCTGTAAGAAGGACTTGATTTGCCTGTAAGAAGGACTTTATATACCTCAAAGGGTGCCATTCTGAAATCTGGGGAGACCAGGAATCCTGCAGAAGCTCAAACCCAAATTATATTCTCCTGTCGTTTTAGGAATAAACCAAAGAGGCAGAGATTAAAAGGTCTCGAACATTTCTGTCCTTGAGACAAATCATGCTTTATTGAAGAATGTGGATACCTGTATATACCGCAATGGATTCGAGTATCCCAACAACCGTAAGAATTCATTCTCTTGAAAGGTTCTGGTTGAAGATATACTTACCTGAGAATTTGGAAGAAATGCTTGGTGGCTTCTCGACAACCAGGTTTGTTCATTCAATAATCGCCGAATGAATTTCAAGACTTTGGAAGGTAACTCAAACACCGGGAATGTGTTGCCTATCGGGCAATGTCAGAGCTAACATGTGCAAGCATTTTCATCAATGCGTTCATTGGTTCATACAAAATTGTTCAGCTAAGTTTGCCATGATTAAAGGCAGTCTATGTAATAACTCATGATGCAATCGATCAACATATAAATCATGTATTGCATTACCACTTCTGTTTAAGGAGGTTCTTATAGTATGAACACCTCGAATGTAATCTGAATGGGGGACTTCATTCCGAAATGGCTTTTTCTCACTCTGGAGAAAGGCTGTTTATCTGTAGATCAAAATGTTAGACCTGTGTGGAAATGGTTTGCCTTTCCTCATCCTGTCATGCCCCATTCTGCATATTTGATATCTCCTGTGCAGTTTATGCTCTAAGTTGGAGTTGGTAAGTTAAACACATGGAATAGTCATACATAATTCATGAACTGTGTAAGCACAATGCAGATGTGACAATTTTTTAGCATCACGTGTGTTTATATAATGTGCAAATATGGGCGAATTTAAATTGCCCCTGGTATGTGGGCGGACCGAACAAATTGGGAAGCCTACTCCTTATGTCGAGGGGTGGTTTGTCTCAAACTTTACCCCTGCGCGATGAAGCATATGGGCGAGGGAGCATTTTGGTTTGTTTAATGCCCTGCAAGAAGTAGAGAAATTATTCTTGAAATCAAACGAGATAAGGAAGACATATTTGCTTTTTCGTTTCAGAGCTTGCGATCAATTTGCCCCATTTTTCACCAGAATAGATCTTGTCATGTGATCATAATTTTCTTTTGGATTTGTCTCCTTCAACATGTTAAATGTTAGTATAAATATTTCCTGTGAAAAGAAAAGGAGACATGTCAACCAGTATTAAAAGGGATAAAGTGGAAACGATACTGATTTACCCTTCATCTTGAATGCCTTGGACAAGTCTTTTACCAATTTTGCTGGATTGAGTTTTCTTCGACTTTTGTTGGATGCTTCACCATTAAGCCGAGAATGTAGCAAAATATTGACTTCGGTATTACTCGTCGAGTATTCCTGCTTGCAAAAAGAAATGCACAAAAAGTTGTTTCATTTATTTATAATACATACAACATTCCCCACCCTCGGGGATCGAACTCGGGATATTTCGGACCTACTGTCATCCCCCATACCATTCGGTCCATTGGACCATAGGTGTCCATGGGGCTATCCTTTCAAAGGTTAATCTTTGGGGATAAAGCAGCCTTGTTGTATCACCTTATGCCATGTTACGGTATTTCTCGAGGTAATTTGCAATCCCTGTTAAGAATGGAATAAGACAATTCAAGACTTGAGATGATTATGTGCACATTAGAACGATACAGAATTACCCATTTCTGAGATTGTTCGCGTCTTTCGCTTGTACTTTCCTCTGTCCGAAGCTGTCCATCCCGTGGTAATGCCCATGAATCGATTTGCCCCCAAATTTTGTTCAACTTGTATTCGGATATGATTGCGTTCTCGGGTCGATTTGCAATTTCCTGAGAATAGAAGGGGCTTAATTTTAAAACTTGGAGCAACTGAGGGTAAATTGAAACGATATGGAGTTACCCTTCAGGTTTATCCAGATTTTTACTCGCCATCAATTCGTCGTGAGGTTGGTGAGGTGGCGGATTCGAGCATTTAATAGGGGGAAGTCGGATTATTACTCCTTGCTTTTACACATTCACAAAAGCAGAAAAACATATCACGCAAGGAAATAAAACACATTCACTCATTCAGGATCAGTTCTGCTTCCTCTACAGGCTCTCCCATGATCAGCTGGCTTCATCCCAAATTAGGTATGCATCGGCCATATCGAAGGTCTGGTGGTCACTGGCTGAACAAGTGCATCACAGTCCCGATGCTTTACCGATATCAAACTGGTTGATTATGGCGAAAAGATCATCGTCAATGTCCGCTTGGTGGTGATCTGTCCCTTCTTCCTCGGGAGGTATTGATACTGATCCAGTATCATTGGTCCTTTTGTACCCTACTCCAACAGAACTCGATCCTGTTATAAATTGGTCTAACTCACCTCTTAAACGTGCATTTTCGATCCTCAGATCATACATTTCATCGAGGGTGAGGAGGAGGCTATTGCAGTTGGGGCAGGTGGCAGAGTCAAAAGTCTCTTTATACATCTTGTTTTCCGCTCGGAGGTTTTCATTTTCAACTCTTAGAAACTCGGCTTCGTTGTGCTCATGACGAGTCTTCATTCGGGTTCGTCTATTTTGAAACCAGAACTTGATTTGCGAAGGTTCAAAGCCTAGCTCTTGACTCAGTTCCATTTTTTGTTTGCCGTTTGGCATAGGGCACGTTCTGAAGAAAGCTTCAAGCTTTCGTACTTGCTCCTCAGTATGGCGACGGTAACGCTTCTTTTGACCTTTACCGTTGTTGTCATTGTCCTTACCGGGCTCTTGGACGTCGTCGGTGGAAGGGCCGGGCTCCATAGGCTCGATCCCAAATATGGCTTCGAATTCTTCCTCTCCCATATTCAGCAAGTAACGATAACTTTCAAGTGTGTTGGGTTGAGACATCTTCGATTTGGTTAACGATTTCTCAAAGTTTGATATCTCTTCTTGTATTTTCACTCTCTGGATTTTTCTGGGAGACTGCGTATGCTTTAAGAGTCTCTCTTTCGAGCACGAATGAGAATTATCAAGAAGATGCCTCCTTTAAAATTAGACGTGGGTTTAGCAACTGTATTGCCTCTCTCGAGTGTTCTGGCTTTCTCGATTTTCTTTTTATCGTATCTCTCGCCCAGCTCGTCTCCTTCCATCTTTCCGTGGAAGGGGGCCCCTTGTTGCTGTCTCCACCGTCATTTTGCTGGCGAGTTCTTCAATAAAGACGAGTCATATCTCTTTTCTGCCGAAAATGTCTTTGTCTCCCACTCAGCTTATTTTTTATCCTTTCTTTTTCAAAGTAGTGGCGTCTCGTCCAACTTTTCCGTAGAGACGTCGGATTTGCTTGGCTCGAGATTGGAGACGAGTAGCGGAGGTGATACTGATAGGGAATGGTAGACAGGAAAATTTGGCCAGTAGAGACTTCCCCTGCAAAAATGAAAGAGAATGCGGCAGTATATGTTCTTCATATTCTAGAAAAATTGGAACGATACTGTTTTACCCTTGTCTATACTTCCATTGAATTTGAATTGAGGAAGTTCTTTCATTTGGATTGGATTGAATTGTATGTCCCGAGTTGCCCTTCACTTTGAGCTTGCCACATATGTGCTTTGCTTAGTTGGGCCTTGTTTTCTTTCGGGTTGCCTTGGACCATCATCATTTTCCATGCCATCGGGTCCGTGGACCGGAGGGCTCCTTTAATTTGAAGGTTACCTTGAAGGCGAATGAGTCCTATCGCATTCCATTGGGTCATTTCATTTTGCGACACTCTTGAGGCACTTTGCAATTCCCCGTCTTCGAGCTCCCCTGGGCTTTTCACTTGAAATTTCCCTACGTGAGGCCATTCAACATTTCTCATTATGGCAGTCAGCGACGTTGCCACAAATTGATCCGCCCTAAATCTAGCATAAAAAGGGATTCACGCATTCGACGGGATAAATAAATTGCCCCCTTGTCCTTGAATTAAATCGAGACACCTAGAAAGCTGGAAAATATCATACGCAGGGGAATTAAGCATGAAATGAAAGGTGCACTTATTCAAGGTCAGTTCTACCTCTCCTGTGGCTCTTCGATAATCAGCTAGTCTCGTGTTGGTTCGGGTGTGGATAACCGATGTTTGAGAGTCCCTACTCACTGGCTCCTGATCGCGGCTTGGGACGTCTGTCAACCCTAAACTGGTTGACTAGGGCAGTAAGCTTATCATCTGGGTAATCTCTTGAACCTTCCAGCAACTGATGCTCGAATTGGGCATTGTTGTTGGCAAATGCTGGCGGTAGATTTCTCATTCTGTCCTCGCCATGAGCAATTTGACTTCTCATGCTGGAGCCTTCATCATTACTCGAGAAAGTGTGGGGATCACCAACTGTCCTGCTGCCAAAAACTCCTTCCATTCGAGGATTAGAGAAGTGGAAGTGCTCAGGATAACTTGTCTGATTCTCTGGCTGCGCAGGCGCGCTGATCATGGGATGAGTTCTAGCCACAGGTTGGTGCTCAAACCAAGGAATCTGAATACACTGCTCCTGCGGTCTATACTCTTGAAGAGCATTAGGGTGATTCTGGGGGATACTTTGATTAACGCCTGGGGGATTGATGGCATGGCTACTAGCTTGGTTGATGATGGGAAGTGGCTCGCCCCATGCTAACCTGGGGAACTTATGGTGGCGAGGAGACTCGACGTTCAGGCTTGGATCAGTCCCGCCTTGGTTTTCTTGATTCTGAGCTGCATTGTGTTCTCTCACCCTTTTTCTGTACTTCTGAAGATGACTCGAAACATTTGCTTTAGTGAGTCCCTCTACCTTCATAATTTCCAGTATATGTTGCGGCCGTGCCGAATTTATTCCTAGCTGCTGAACTGCATTAACAAACATACGATGCAGCTCGGGAGACCAACTCATCTTCTTTCTCCAGTTGCTTGGAACAAAATTGAAGGCTTGATGCTTGTTCTCATGGTCGTGCAATTGCTTCCTTACCACGTGCTGCCATATGTTTTGAAGCATCTGAACTCTAACTGGTTTCGTTACGACGTCTTGGGCCCCATTTAAGACAGCCTTTATTAGGGCTTGCTGATCATCGCTTGCGGATATTACGAGGACTGGCTTGTTTAATTTAGAATTGATGACTTCCAAGAGAGTGAAAACATCCATGTCAATCCCTACCATGGCGGTGAGGACGATATCAAACGGGTCACTACTCCTCCTTAATATCTCTAAGGCCTCTATCGCCTTTGCTTGAGCTACAACCTTATACCGGCATTTTCTTAATACGGTAACAAGGATTGACAGAGAGACTGGATTACCGTCAATGGCCATGACCAGTAGACCCTCAGGGTAAGGAACTTCATCAGCTTTGACCAGGGTTGAACATGCGCCCGTTCCCCTAATACTCGACATATTTCTGGATCTAGGACTGCCGATTCGAGACCGCCTCGAGATGTCTTCTCGGACTTGAGGGATCACGAGATCGTTGATGCCTTCTCGTAACAGGCTTTGAAAGCCGATGCTTTGATGGTGAATGTTTTGAATTCCTCTCCCACGAGAACTCCTTCCTCTCTATCTTTCTCCTGCGAGTTCTTGCGAATGAACTCTGACTATCAAATGGGGACAAGTTCTCTCTCTGGCAATAGCAACGACTTCCCTCTTCACGGGCAGCGCTATTAGATTTTCCGAGGGAGAAAATCTGATATTCAGCTTTTGATCAAAGGGGAAATCCTTGTTTCTCGCTCAGTTTGTCTTCTTTTTTCTTTTCGTGATAGAGGGCCCCTGTCAAGATCTCCACCGTCGATTTACTGGCGGGTCCTCCAATGAAGACAAGTCGTATCTCCTTTTCGCTAACGTTTGCCGTGTCTTCCACTCAGCTCATCTTTCCGTCTTCTTTTTCAAAGTGGCGGTGTCTCGTCAAACTTTCTGCGGAGATTTCGGACTCGCTTAGCTCGCAGTCGCCATCTGATGGGAATTCGAGCCAACGAGGGTGGTGCCAATAGAGAATGGTAGATAAGAGAAATCTTGACTGGTTGATACCGTCACTATGAAATCAATATTTACTTCAAAGCAGATTACCATCTTCGCATTCCGCTCATCTGCCTCACCTCTCTCCCCCTTTCTTTCGTATTCTGCTTTCAAAAATGGCCAATTCTCCTAACCATACCTTATCCGCCGAAGTCCTAGCTGGGTGGGAGAGACTCTACAATCTTCTTGGTAGAGGTTACGCTCATATAGCCAAAAACTCTACCGTTGAGGCTGAAATCCTCGGTTTATTTAGGACCGTGGACGCTGCTTCTGTTAAGGGTACCCAACTAGGAAGGAGTACCGGAACTTCTCGACCCTCTTCATCAATTTTCTGGCTGCCTATAACCGTGCTTATGAGACGGTCCTTGTGACCGTCGTCGTGAAAGCCCGTTACCGAGACCGGCACGAGCGTCTGGCAACAGTTACGTTTGTGGCTGATAATCACAAAAAAGCCCTCAAGTTTGCCAACGATCAGCTTTCGTGGCTGGTTCGTGAGAGGGGAAAGTTGGTGGACCGTCTGGCCTTGGTCCGAACTTACGCCGAACAGGAGCCAGGCAATATTGTGATGAGGTGTAAATGTGGTTGGCTGCAGGAGAGACTTGATGACATTACGGCAGACATTGCTTTCGAGAGGGCAGCGGTTCCGGACCTGGAGTTTGCCGTTGAGCATTACGAGGCCACTATGGCCCAGGTTAAAGAGAAGTGCGATCGCCTCTTCTTTAGGCTCGCGGAGTTTGATCCCGAGAGTGCCCGGTGCATCCAGAGCATCAACTGTTTGGAGAGTCAGTTAAGCTCTTTCGTAATGGTCATCAGGGCCCAGTTTGGCTTTACCTTTCCTCCCCAGTGAGTTGTTGTAATACTCTTTGATGAATGGAATGAAAGAAAAGCTTCACGTGTTTTGTTTTATTTTTTTTTAATTTTCTTGCTATCGTTTCTTCCGCATAGCATAACAGAACGATTTGAGGTACCGAAGATGTCGAGGCTTAATGTTCTTCTTGATGTTCTTGTTTAATTGCTCCAGACGATGATATCGAGAACATTGATGATGGGTTCGGCGGTGGCCCCCACTATCCATCTTGAGATCACGAACAAAAACGCTATGACAACTCGATCAGTGCGCTGGTAGTAAATCCGGTCACCTGTTGTGTGCCCACTTTTATCTATATTTTGTTTCTTTCGGCGTCCACTTGCTCATGTCGGTCGCCTGTAGCGTCGGGAGAAATTCCTGTGGGCCACGTTCATTAATAGAACCTCGGTCCTCTAAAGCCCTCCGCATGTTTCGGATAAGAGGAAATTTTAAGACCGGTCTCTGGTTGATTTGATCAGGTAAAGGTATTTGTTTCATGGGTTCTGATTATATAATCCATATTGTTTTTCAAAAGACGCGGGATCCTCTGCAATACATTAAATATGCCCCCATGTTTAATCAGTATAAATCCACCGTCATATCAGAATACACTGCCCATACAAGTTTACGGATTGACACAACTTTGTCTGTCAAAGATGGACAATGTTCGTTTGCCCCCCAGAATTAACGGTTGAAGCCTCGGTGTTTTTCGTCTTTTGGTATTTCTGAAGATGATTCTTGATATATTATTGAACTTAATTTTTACACCCGTCTGGGGTATCTAAGATCTCCCTGCAAAAGAAAAGGATATAATTAGTATGCGACACAAGAAATGTCGGTCCATGACTCCTATATTAGTCCAATTTGATTTTTTCTATTTTATAGAGAAATCAGAAGAAAGAAAAAAAAATTTCCTTAGGAAGAAATGGGTTAATTTCTGATACAGAATTTTTTTCAGATTTATTATTCTTTTTTTTATTTTTTTAAAGGAATGTGACAAAGTCTCTTGACGTTTACTAAAATTTTTGAAGGAATTTCCTTTTTATCAAAATAAATTTTCAGAGGTAAATTTGTCAGGAAAATTTTATTTTTATTGAAGCAGGAAAGACATGACAGAAATCCTTTATTGGTTAACGAAATTCCCCCGAGACATTAGTCTAATTTTATTTAGAGAAACTTTTCTTAGAAAAACATGAGCGAATTTCTCGAAAAGAATTTTTGTTGCAAGTTTTTATAATTTGAAAGAATGTGATAAAATCACTTGATGTTTTTTTTAAAGGACTTTTTCTTTTTATCGAAATAAATTTTCAGAGGAAAATTTGTCGGGAAAATTTCATTTTTATTGGAGAGAAAAAAAACATGACAAAAATCTCTTATTGGTCAATTAGTCTAATTTTATTTAGAGAAAATTTTCTTTGAAAAACATGAGCGAATTTCTCGAGAAGAATTTTCTTGCAAGTTTTTATAATTTGAAAAATGTGATAAAATCACTTGATGTCTACTAGAGTTTTTTTTAAGGAATTTTTCTTTTTATTGAAATTTTCAGAGGAAAATTTTTTCAGGAAAATTTCACTTTTATTGAAGCAATAAAAATATGACAAAAATCCCTTATTGGTTAATAAAATTCCCATAAAGGGATTTTTTTACATCATTTTTTCAAAAAAAAATTTAAAAGAAATGAGGGACAAATTTAATTTTTATTTTCTTTTAAAAAGAATGGTCGTAATATCAAGCTCAAAAACTGACTAACACCTAGCATGGACCGACCGAAAATAAATACAAGATAAAATTAGAGAACTTACTTTTACTTTGGAGAAATGCAAATCACATAGTCATGCGCATGACTCAAGTGAGGAGTGGACTCTAGAAAATAAAAGAAGGAGAGACAAGGTATGGACCTAAAAAGGCTCCCACTATCTGAATTGACAAACTTACCCTCCGCGCAATTAAATCACAATGGGAAGAATTGTCAATTCAGATAATGAGCGGAATAAAATATGGTCAACCCGAGCGCAATCGACGCAAGAGCTTTGCATATTCGATCCCTATCTATGGTTTTCTAGGAAGAATTTCGCGACTTGGGTTTAGACGCTTGTGTGTGCAGGTGTCGTGATCCTCAGAGTATGCAAGACATGCACAACAATTGATATCAAAACAGCGCTTCTAAAAATGTGCGAAATTAAACAAATAAACCCAACACCGAGCCTGCAAAACAAAGGGGTTAGTCAAACACTCCGCCCCTTATAACTCCCATCCTGCAAAAACATATAACACCTATACAATGAGTCCCAAACAATATCGCCAGAAGCGAGATATGCATGAAATTTTCATTGGCCTAAGTCCACTAAGACTCTTAAAATTTCAAAAAAATTTAAGTATTCCAATTGGTATCTTTTTCCGAAAATTTAAAAATCTCTGTCCCCAGTGGAGTCGCCAGTCTGTCGCGACCCTCTAAAAATATTTTTATTAATTCTAGGGGGTTAACGGATTATTAGATTAATTAGATTTGACTAACCTAACGCGGACCCTCCCAAGCCCTACCGAATCGCAACTTTGGTTTTTGTTTAAATGATTTTAAAATTTGGAGTCGCCACTAATCGTTCTTGGTAGGTCGATTAGAAACCTAAATAAATTAGCGGGAGAACTAATTTATTTCTGCGAACCAGAGATTAGGAGCTCGGGGACTTGGTTACACTAGTTAATTAAAACTAATGCCCTTTCGGTACCTTAATTTCATGGATATCCTAATTCGGCAACTCAGGCTTGGTTTATTCCTAAGGCTATAGTAGGGTATTCTCTTTTGTGTTTTCACTTTTTAAATAGGATGCATGGATGGTATATATTTTTATTTGTTATATTTTTTTAAGTGTTAAAGATTCCCTGAAGCCGAAAGAAGGAGTGTGTTAACGACTTCTGTGCAGTATTACAACCTACTTATCTTTTGGGTCTGATGATTCAAAAATTAAATTATAGGAAGTACATGACAGTGAATAAACACCTCCAATGGGAGGCCTAGCATTGGCTTGGCTCTTCCCTTTGGGATTTAAGGTACAGGTATTTAAGTTGCAAGTATTTAAACTACTGTAAGTAAAAACCTCCAATGGGAGGCTAAGCATTGGCTTGGCTCTTTCCTTTGGGATTTAAGGTATAGGTATTTAAGTTGCAGGTATTTAACTACTGTAAGTAAAAACCTCCAATGGGAGGCTAAGCATTGGCTTGGCTCTTCCCTTTGGGATTTAAGGTACATGTATTTAAGTTGCAAGTATTTAACTACTGTAAGTAAAAACCTCCAATGGGAGGCTAAGCATTGGCTTGGCTCTTCCCTTTGGGATTTAAGGTATAGGTATTTAAGTTGCAGGTATTTAACTACTGTAAGTAAAAACCTCCAATGGGAGGCTAAGCATTGGCTTGGCTCTTCCCTTTGGGATTTAAGGTATAGGTATTTAAGTTGCAGGTATTTAACTACTGTAAGTAAAAACCTCCAATGGGAGGCTAAGCATTGGCTTGGCTCTTCCCTTTGGGATTTAAGGTACAGGTATTTAAGTTGCGGGTATTTAACTACTGTAAGTAAAAACCTCCAATGCGAGGCTAAGCATTGGCTTGGCTCTTCCCTTTGGGATTTATGGTGCAGGTATTTAAATTGCGGATGGACTATGTCCTCTCCATTCTGGGGTATGAATTCTTTAAAATAAAATACAACGAATTGATTCAACAATTTGAAATTTGTGCCCGCTTGAGGACTCCTCCAAGCCGATTTTGTGCTTCCATAGGGTTGACCATTGATATAAAGCTGCGGCTTCCTGACATAAAATAGAGTGAAATGTCAGTATACAAAATATGTGCCAATCTGCACCTAAAACCAGAAGAGTGGAAAGAGTACTTATCTCCCATTTTTTTTGGGAGGGATTTCTATAATTGATTTTCGCTCTCTATGTTCCTAATATAGAGAGTTTCTTTTGAATTAAGAGGGACTTTTAGTCACAGATCAGTTGAGAAATCGGTGGACAGCTTAGGAGCTTGTCTGGGCCGATTTTTACATATCTACGAGATTTTTGCTGTTGACGTAGAGATATCCTTCTCCTGACATAAAATATGGAAAAAAAAAGAGGAGATGGAGAAAGTGTATACAATTTGTGCTAATTTGCAAGTAAAACCATAAACAAATGAATAAATAAAAACACTTAGCTCGAATTTGCTTGCTCGTTGACGAGGATGAACTCTTGATTTATATTGATCAATGAAGGAATTTGTGATGATAATCCCTAGCTTTGAACTCCCATCATCTTCAAAATTCTCTCTCTTTTGGTATTTTCTTTCTCTCAAATTTTTCTTCAATCTCCCAAAACTCTCTCAAACATCCAAAATTTTCTCTCAAAAAAAAATCCTCCCAAACACTTCAAATTTTCTCTCCCAAGAATCCTTTCTCAAGCTCACTTCTTTCTCCTTTTATAACCTACTCATCTATCTCCCATTCTAATTTTTCCACTAACTCTATCTCCCATTCTAATTTCTCCACTAACTCTTCTTCATTTTCATCTTCCATTCTCAATCTCTATCTCACATTCTAATCTCTCCACTAACTCTTCTTCATCTTCATCTTCCCTTCTCCATATTTATCTCCCATTCTAATTTCTCCACTAACTCTTCTTAATCTCCATCTTCCCTTCTCTATTCTTATCTTCCATTCTAATTTCTCTACTAACTCTTCTTCATCTCCATCTTCCCTTCTCTATTCTTATCTTATTTTCTCCATCCATTCTTCTCCAACTTCTCTTCTTCATCTCCTCTTCTTCATCTTCCATTCTCTATTCTAATTTATCCACTAACTTTTCTTTTTATTATTTGTAAAATAATCCTTCAAGAGTTAGGTATTTGCACTTTAGTCCTTGAATTTTAAGTATTTACAATTCAGTCCCTGAAAAAATATATTTCTTTAAGTCCAAATCTCCTCACAATTTTTGACACACCAAAATTTACCACATGTCAAGTTTAAGCTCATTTCTTGTCGCTGAAAATAATGCATAATTTAATTAAAGCCCTTTTGCA
This sequence comes from Psidium guajava, assembly GCA_016432845.1. NCBI lineage: Eukaryota > Viridiplantae > Streptophyta > Magnoliopsida > Myrtales > Myrtaceae > Psidium > Psidium guajava. Next base: position 6,901,337 of record CM028232.1, read on the forward strand.
AAATTAAGTCATTCTGGGTATAATTGGGCCAAGATGAAAATTTAAAATATTAGAAGACAATGTCACAACTCATAAAAAGTGAAAGTTAAAAATAAGTTGACTCAAATTAAATTTTTTTAGGCCCGATTCGAGATTATACTCGTGAAGGAACACGTGACTCGAATTGGATTTTTCTGAATTTGCGATGGCCGATATGAAAATAGATTTAAAATAAAAATATTAACTATCTTTGTGTATTTTTTGGCCTCAAATGTTATTTTTTCAAAATTTTCAAATATTTTTGTATGTTTTTAAAAAAAATTAAAATATATATAATATGAAAAATTATTTTTTGGTCAAAATTCGTTCCCTAGGCTTGGCTAAGGTTCCCAAAGTTGATTTTTCAATTTTATGAATTTTTATGGATTTTCTATTAATTTTTGAAAATAAATAAATAAAAGATACGTAAAAATACTGAAAATATGAAAAATCGTTTTTTGGTCAAAATTGGTTCCCTAGGCTTGCCTAAGGTCCCCAAAGTTTATTTTTCAATTTTATGAATTTTTATGGATTTTTTATTACTTTAGCAATAGAAAAAATGATTAAAGATCAGGTGTCAACAACCGCCAGCATTTGCCAACAACAATGCCCAATTCGAGTATCAGTTGCTGGAAGGTTCAAGAGATTACCCAGATGATGAGCTTACTGCCCTGGTCAACCAGTTTAGGGTTGACAGACGTCCTAAGCCGCGATCAGGAGCCAGTGAGTAGGGACTCTCAAACATCGGTCATCCACACCCGAACCAACACGAGACTAGCTGATTATCGAAGAGCCACAGGAAAGGTAGAACTGACCTTGAATAAGTGCACCTTTCATTTCATGCTTAATTCCCCTGCGTATGATATTTCCAGCTTTCTAGGTGTCTAGATTTAATTCAGGGGCAATGGGGTAATTTGTTTTTTTATCCCGTCGAATGCGTGAATCCCTTTTTATGCTAGACTCAGGGCGGATCAATTTGTGGTAATGTCGCTGACTGCCATAATGAGAAATGTTGAATGGCCTCACGTAGGGAAATTTCAAGTGAAAAGCCCAGGCGAGCTCGAAGACGGGTAACTGTGTGTCGTTCCAATTTACCCTCAATCGTTGCAAAATGCTAAATTGGATTTGTTCCATTCTCACCCAGGGGATTGCAAAGTGCCTCAAGAGTGTCGCAAAATGAAATGACCCAATGGAATGCGATATGACTCATTCGCCTTGAAGGTAACCTTCAAATTAAAGAAGCCCTCCGGTCCACGGACTTGATGGCATGGAAAATGATGATGGTCCAAGGCAACCCGAAAGAAAACAAGGCCCAACTAAGCAAAACACTTATGTGGCAAGCTTAAAGTGAAGGGCAACTCGGGACATACAATTCAATCTAGTCCAAATGAAGGAACTTCCTCAATTCAAATTCAATGGAAGTACACACAAGGGTAAAACAGTATCGTTCCAATTTTTCTAGAATATGAAGAACATATACTGCCGCATTCTCTTTCATTTTTGCAGGGGAAGTCTCTACTGGCCAGATTTTCCTGTCTACCATTCCCTATCAGTATCACCTCCGCTACTCGTCTCCAATCTCGAGCCAAGCAAATCCGACGTCTCTACGGAAAAGCTGGATGGAACGCCACTACTTTGAAAAAGAAAGGATAAAAAATAAGCTGAGTGGGAGACAAAGACATTTTCGGCAGAAAAGAGATACGACTCGTCTTTATTGAAGAACTCGCCAGCAAATTGACGGTGGAGACAGCAACAAGGGGCCCTCTTCCACGGAAAGATGGAAAAAGACGAGCTGGTCGATAGATACGATGAAAAGAAAATCGAGAAAGCCAGAACACTCGAGAGAGGCAATACAGTTGCTAAACCCACGTCTAATTTTAAAGGAGGCATCTTCTTGATAATTCTCATTCGTGCTCGAAAGAGAGACTCTTAAAGCATACGCAGTCTCCCAGAAAAATCCAGAGAGTGAAAATACAAGAAGAGATATCAAACTTTGAGAAATCGTTAACCAAATCGAAGATGTCTCAACCCAACACACTTGAAAGTTATCGTTACTTGCTGAATATGGGAGAGGAAGAGTTCGAAGCCATGTTTGGGATCGAGCCTATGGAGCCCGGCCCTTCCACCGACGACGTCCAAGAGCCCGGTAAGGACAAGGACAACAACGATAAAGGTCAAAAGAAGCGTTACCGTCGCCATACTGAGGAGCAAGTACGAAAGCTTGAAGATTTCTTCAGAACGTGCCCTATGCCAGACGGCAAACAGAAAATGGAACTGAGTCAAGAGCTAGGACTTGAACCTTCGCAAATCAAGTTCTGGTTTCAAAATAGACGAACCCGAATGAAGACTCGTCATGAGCACAACGAAGCCGAGTTTCTAAGAGTTGAAAATGAAAACCTCCGAGCGGAGAACAAGATATATAAAGAGGCTTTTGACTCCGCCACCTGCCCCAACTGCAATACTCTCCTCACCCTCGATGAAATGCATTATCTGAGGATAAAAAATGCATGTTTAAGAGATGAGTTAGATCAGTTCATAGCAGGATCAAGTTCTGTTGGAACAAGGTACGAAAAGACCGAGACTATGGGACCAGCATGGATGCCTTCTGAGGAGGAGGTGAGGTATCATCACCAGGCAAGTGGCATTGGCGACGAACTCGCCGCCATGATCAGGCAGTTTGATGCTAATGAAGCACCAGGGCGTTAATGTGCATACGGATCCTGTATTTCAAAACTAGTGATCATGGGACTTGCGACACGGCCGACGCGTACCTGATCCGGAACAACGCTAGCTGATCATTTAAGAGCTTGCAAAGGGAAGAAGATCAAGCCTGGATGAATACATCTACTTGGTTTCATTGCACGTTCTCGCCTTTTTATCGATGTCCAAAATTGATGCACAAGCTAGAAGTAATCATTTCCCTTTCCCCCTATTAAATGCTCGGAGCCGTTACCGCACCAAACTCGAAAAAATTAATATCGAGAAGAAATCCGCGTAAATCCGAAGGGTAAACCCGTATCGTTTTAAGTTACCCTCGAACTACCCAGGTTTTAAAGTTAATCCCTTCAATTTTCAGGAGTTTTCAAATTGACTCGAGAACGTAATTATACCCAAATACAAGTTGAACAAAATTTGGGGCAAAGCAACTCATGGATATTGCCACAGAGTGGACAGCTTCAGATAAAAGAAAATGCGAACGAGGGATCCGAACAATCTCAGACATGGGTAATTCTGCATCGTTTTAATTTGCACATAATCATCTCGAGTCCTGAATTTTTTTTATTCCATTCTTAACAGGGATTGCAAATTACCTCGAGAAATACCATAACAAGGCCCAAGGTGATACAACAGGGCCGCGTATTAACCTTTGAAAAGAAAACCCCATGGACACCTACGGTCCAATGGACCGAATGGTATGGGGGATGACAGTAGGTCCGAAATATCCCGAGTTCGATCCCCAAAGTGGGGAATGTTGTATGTATTATAAATAAATGAAACAACTTTTTGTGCATTTCTTTTTGCAAGCAGGAATACTCGACGAGTAATACCGAAGTCAATATTTTGCCACATTCTCGGCTTAATGGTGAAGCATCCAACAAAAGTCGAAGAAAACTCAATCCGGCAAAATTGGTAAAAGACTTGTCCAAGGCATTCAAGATGAAGGGTAAATCAGTATCGTTTCCAATTTATCCCTTTTAATACTGGTTGATATGTCTCCTTTTCTTTTTACAGAAAATATTTATACTAACATGTAACATGTTGAAAGAGACAAATCCAAAAGAAAATGATGATCATCTGACAAGATCTATTCTGGTGAAAAATGGGGCAAGTTGATCGCAAGCTCTGAAGCGAAAAAGCAAATATGTCTTCCTTATCTCGAATAATTTCTTTGCTTTTTGCAGGGGCATTTAACCGCTAAACCATGGCGGTCGCTGTCACTAAACAAACCAAATGCTCCCTCACCCATATGCCTCATCGTGTAGGGGCAAAACTTGAGACAAACTGCTCCTCGACATAAGGAGTGGGCTTCCCAATTTGTTCGATCCACCCACACACCAGGGGCAATTCAAATCCGCCCATGTTTGCACATTATATAAACACACATGATGCTAAAAAATTGTCACATCGGCATTGTGTTTACACATTTTATGAATTATGTATGACCATTCTGCATGTTTAATTTACCAACTCCAACTTAGAACATAAACTACATAGGAGACATCAAATGTGCAAAATGGGGCATAACAGGATGAGGAAAGGCAAACCATTTCCACACAGGTCTAACATTTTAATCTACAGATAAACAGCCTTTCTCCAGAGTGAGAGAAAGCCCTTTCGGAATGAAGTCCCCCATTCATATTATATTCGAGGTGTTCATACTATAAGAACCTCCTTAAACAGAAGTGGTAATGCAATACATGATCCATATGTTGATCGATTGCATCATGAGTTATTACACAGACTGCCTTTAATCATGGCAAACTTAGCTGAACAATTTTGTATGAACCAATGAACGCATTGATGAAAATGCTTGCACATGTTAGCTTTGACATTGCCTGACAGGCAACACATTCTCGGTGTTTGAGTTACCTTCCAAAGTCTTGAAATTCATTCAGCGATTATTGAATGAACAAGCCTGGTTGTCGAGAAGCCACTAAGCATTTTTTTCCAAATTCTCAGGTAAGTATATCTTCAACCTGAACCTTTCAAGAGAATGAATTTTGACGGTTGTTGGGATACTCGAATCCATTGCGGTATATACAGGTATCCACCTTCTTCAATAAAGCATGATTTGTCTCAAGGACAGAAATGTTCGAGACCTTTTGATCTCTGCCTCTTTGGTTTATTCCTAAAGCGACAGGAGAATATAATTTGGGTTTGAGCTTCTGCAGGATTCCTAGTCTCCCCAGATTTCAGAATGGCACCCTTTGAGGTACACTAAACCCTTCTTACAGGCAAACTAAGTCCTTCTTACAGGCACAAAGTCCTTCTTACAAGCAAACAAAGTCCTTCTTATAGGCATAAAGTACTTCTTACAGGCAAATTAAGTCCTTCTTACAGGCAAACTAAGTCCTTCTTACATGTAAACTAAGTCCTTCTTATAGGCAAATCAAGTCCTTCTTACAGGCACAAAGTCTTTCTTACAGGCAAATCAAGTCCTTTTTACAGGCACAAAGTCCTTCTTACAGGCAAACAAAGTCATTCTTACAGGAAAATCAAGTCCTTCTTATAAGCAAAGCAAGTCCTCCTTCTTACAGGCAAAGTAAGTCCTTCTTACAGGCAAATCAAGTCCTTCTTACAGGCAAATTAAGTCCTTTTAACAGGCAAATCAAGTCTTTCTTACAGGCAAATTAAGTCTTTTTTACAGGCATTAAGTCCTTTTTACAGGCACCAAGTCCTTTTTACAGGCACCAAGTCCTTTCTACAGGCACCAAGTCCTTCTTACAGGTATCTCTATGGGGTGACCTACCATACGGGTCAAATCTCAATCAAAATTTAATCAGTAGAATCCTTTTATTAGGAATCTACCATGGTACGACCCACCATACGGGTCAAATTTTAATTCAATTTTTAATCAGTAGAATCCTTTTATTAGGAATCTACCATGGGTTAATCCACCATACGGGTTCATGTTCAACCACCCTAAAGTTTTTTTATATAACGAATCCTTAGGTTCTCGTTTCATTTTCAGTGGAACATTCATGTCACGACTCTTTTTATTTCCTTGTATTGAGCCGATTAGAATTCAGGTGTCATCTCGTCTTTGAATCGAACCTCTACCGAGCTTCCTTTCAAAGAGGGGCAGCTGTCGACACCTAATTTTTAATCATTTTTTTCTATTGCTAAAGTAATAAAAAATACATAAAAATTCATAAAATTGAAAAATCAACTTTGGGGACCTTAGCCAAGCTTAAGGAACCAATTTTGACCAAAAAACAATTTTTCATATTTTCAGTATTTTTACGTATTTTTTATTTATTTATTTTCGAAAATTAATAGAAAATTCATAAAATTGAAAAATCAACTTTGGGAACCTTAGCCAAGCCTAGGGAACCAATTTTGACCAAAAAATAATTTTTCATATTTTCGATATTTTTGGGTATTTTTATTTTCGAAAATTCATAAAACAAAAAATTAAGAAAAATGAGAAAATTGAAAAATCAAGTTTGGAGCCTTGGCCAAGCTTAGGCAACTATTTTCGAACAAAAAAATAATTTTTTGTATTTATATATATTGTTTATATATTTTAGAAATTATGAGAATATTTAATAAATAATAGCATTTGAGGCCACAAAAATATATAAAAATAGTCAATATTTTTATTTTAAATCCCTTTTCATGTTGGCCATCACAAATTTAAAAAATCCAATTCGGGGTCGTGTATTCCTTCACGAGCATAATCTCGAACCGGGCCTAAAAAATTCAATTTGAGTCAATTTATTTTCATTTTTTCACTTTTAGGAGTTGTGACATTGTTCTCTAATATTTCAAATTTTTTATATTGGCCCAAATTATACCCAGAATGACTCAATTGTGCAAAAGGGCTTTAATTAAATTTTGCATTATTTTCAGTGGCAAGAAATGAGCTTAAATTTGACATGTGGTGAATTTTGACTAAGTATAGGGAAGGTATGTCAAAAATTGTGAGGAGATTTGGACTTAAAGAAATATTTTTTCAGGGACTAAATTGTAAATACTTAAAATTCAGGGACTAGAGTGCAAATACCTAACTCTTCAGGGATTATTTTGCAAATAACAAAAAGAAGAGTTAGCGGATAAATTAGAATAGAGAAGGGAAGATGGAGAAGAGGAAATGGAGAAGAATGGTTGGAGAAGGGAAGATGGAGAAGGGAAGATGGAGATGAAGAAGAGTTAGTGGAGAATTTAGAATGGGAGATAAATATGGAGAAGGGAAGATGAAGATGAAGAAGAGTTAGTGGAGAGATTAGAATGTGAGATAAAGATAGGGAAGGGAAGTTGAGATGAAGAAGAGTTAGTGGAGAAATTAGAATGGAAGATGGAGTTAGTGGAAAAATTAGAATGGGAGATAGATAAGTGGGTTATAAAAGGAGGAAGAAGTGAGTTTGATGGATTTGATTTTTGGAGAGAAAATTTTGGATGTTTGAGAGAGTTTTGGGAGATTGAAGAAAAATTTGAGAGAAAGAAAATACCAAAAGAGAGAGAATTTTGAAGATGATGGGAGTTTAAAGCAAGGGGTTATCATCACAAATTCCTTCATCGATCAATATAAATCAAGAGTTCATCCTCGTCAACGAGCAAGCAAATTCGAGCTAAGTGTTTTTATTTATTCATTTATTTATGGTTTTACTCCCAAATTAGCACAAATTGTATACACTTTCTCCATCTACCATTTTTTCCCATATTTTATGTCAGGAGAAGGATATCTCTATGTCAACAGCAAAAATCTCGTAGAGATGCAAAAATCGGCCCAGACAAGCTCCTAAGCTGTCCACCGATTTCTCAACTGATCGGTGACTAAAAGTCCCTCTTAATTCAAAAGAAACTCTCTATATTGGGAACATAGAGAGCGAAAATCAATTTTATAGAAATCCCTTCCAAAAAAATGGGAGATAAGTACTCTTTCCACTCTTCTGGTTTTAGGTGCAGATTAGCACATATTTTGTATACTAACACTTCACTCTATTTTATGTCAGGAAGCCGCAACTCTATATCAATGGTCAACCCTATGGAAGCATAAAATCGGCTTGGAGGAGTCCTCAAGCGCGCACAAATTTCAAATTGTTGAATCAATTCGTTGTATTTCATTTTAAAGAATTCATACCCCAAAATGGAGAGGACAAAGTCCATCCGCAACTTAAATACCTGCACCATAAATCCCAAAGGGAAGAGTCAAGCCAATGATTAGCCTCCCATTGGAGGTTTTTACTTACAGTAGTTAAATACATGTACCTTAAATCCCAAAGGGAAGAGCCAAGCCAATGCTTAGCCTCCCATTGGAGGTTTTTACTTACAGTAGTTAAATACCTGCAACTTAAATACATGTACCTTAAATCTCAAAGGGAAGAGCCAAGCCAATGCTAGGCCTCCCATTAGAGGTGTTTATTCACTGTCATGTACTTTCTATAATTTAATTTTTGAATCATCAGACCCAAAAGATGAGTAGGTCGTAATACTGTCGCGACCCTCTAAAAAATTTTAAATTTTAAAAGGGGTTAACGGATTATTAGGTTAATTAGATTTGACTAACCTAACGCGGACCCTCCCAAGCCCTACCGAATCGCAACTTTGGTTTTTGTTTAAATGATTTTGAAATTTGGAGTCGCCACTAATCGTTCTTGGTAGGTCGATTAGAAACCTAAATAAATTAGCGGGAGAACTAATTTATTCCTGCGAACCAGAGATTATGAGCTCAGGGACTTGGTTACACTAGTTAATTAAAACTAATGCCCTTTCGGTACCTTAATTTTATGGATATCCTAATTCGGCAACTCAGGCTTGGTCTATTCCTAAGGCTCTAGTAGGGTATTCTCTTTTGTGTTTTCACTTTTTAAATATGATGCATGGATGGTATATATTTTTATTTGTTATATTTTTTTAAGTGTTAAAGATTCCCTGAAGCCGAAAGAGGGAGTGTGTTAACGACTTCTGTGCAGTATTACGACCTACTCATCTTTTGGGTTTGATGATTCAAAAATTAAATTATAGGAAGTACATGACAGTGAATAAACACCTCCAATGGGAGGCCTAGCATTGGCTTGGCTCTTCCCTTTGGGATTTAAGGTACAGGTATTTAAGTTGCAAGTATTTAAACTACTGTAAGTAAAAACCTCCAATGGAAGGCTAAGCATTGGCTTGGCTCTTCCCTTTGGGATTTAAGGTACAGGTATTTAAGTTGCAGGTATTTAACTACTGTAAGTAAAAACCTCCAATGGGAGGCTAAGCATTGGCTTGGCTCTTCCCTTTGGGATTTAAGGTACATGTATTTAAGTTGCAGGTATTTAACTACTGTAAGTAAAAACCTCCAATGGGAGGATAAGCATTGGCTTGGCTCTTCCCTTTGGGATTTAAGGTACAGGTATTTAAGTTGCAGGTATTTAACTACTGTAAGTAAAAACCTCCAATGGGAGGCTAAGCATTGGCTTGGCTCTTCCCTTTGGGATTTAAGGTACAGGTATTTAAGTTGCAGGTATTTAACTACTGTAAGTAAAAACCTCCAATGGGAGGCTAAGCATTGGCTTGGCTCTTCCCTTTGGGATTTATGGTGCATGTATTTAAATTGCGGATGGACTTTGTCCTCTCCATTCTGGGATATGAATTCTTTAAAATAAAATACAACGAATTGATTCAACAATTTGAAATTTGTACGCGCTTGAGGACTCCTCCAAGTCGATTTTGTGCTTCCATAGGGTTGACCATTGATATAGAGCTGCGGCTTCCTGACATAAAATAGAGTGAAGTGTCAGTATATAAAATATGTGCTAATCTGCACCTAAAACCAGAAGACTGGAAAGAGTACTTATCTCCCGTTTTTTTGGGAGGGATTTCTAGAATTGGTTGGAATTAAGAGGGACTTTTAATCACAGATCAACTGAGAAATCAGTGGACGCTTAGGAGCTTGTTTGGGCCGATTTTGCACCTCCATGGAATTTACCATTGATGTGAGGTCTTTCTTTTTACCTGACATAAAAATTGAGGGAAAGGAGAGCCAGGGCAGAAATCGTACTAATTTGCATTTATAATCAGAAAAATAAAAAGGGACACTTAGCCTCCGATCTAGTCTGAATTCATTGCAATTGGAACCTCATCTAGCCTCGGCTACGAAAGTCAGCAACTTCATGGCTATTCAGTCCACTCTCCGATTAAACTCGTTATTAAACAGCCAAGAGAAGGTCAAAAGCAATACTTGCCCCTCTAAATACAACTACCATCCCCTATCTTCCTTGGTAATAGTAGAAGGTGAACGTATAATAGTAGCTATATGGATAGATCAACACTTTCAGCAATATTAGAAGAATTTAATTAACTTGATAAAGTATCCATGAAATTCTAAAGATGATCTTACGAGCAAAATATGTTGCTCGAAATTTGATCTATCCTTGCATAAATAGAAAATTGGACTGTCATCAAAGTAGAGGACAAACTAAAATTAAAAAAAAACTATCTGAACGTAGCAATCAAACCACAAAGCACTTGCAAGAAAACGTGAGAACACTATTTTTTATTATAAAACAAATATTATCATTCCATGCAGAGGTTCTCTTTTTTTTTTTAATGCATAAAGTTTCCCAAGCATGCCGATTCATAAAGAAAATAATCACACTTAATATCTGCCAGCTAATTATAGTTAACATAGAAGCCATGTGCTGGCGCAAGACTAATCCTTTCCCACGCTCATGTATTAAATATGTCAACACGCTCTAGCCGCCATATCATCGATCGTTTTATTTTTGCATAATAAACAGTCAAATCCGCGGGAGGAGAGGACAAACATCTAAACGAAGTTTCAAATTTTGAACCTTAAAGACCTTCGTTAGATACATCTACTTATGCCTTATGCATACTATACTTCTATGATTTTCATCATTTGCTTCCATTGGAAAGACGTTAAAAAATTGCAGCACCAAAATAGTAAAGATATGGCATAAAAAATAGAGGTAATAACGTTAATTTTTGCATTAGAATATTCAAATCAATGGAGCTAGAACCACCCATATTCAGATTAACAGCTAGAGAGAAATATGTTCTTCGCATATCCCAACTATTGCGTGATTGACAACAAATAAGATGAGTAACAAGATAATAGGACCCCCCGACAGATAGATTCAAAAGACTCCTGACTTCATGAGTAAACCCCATTCTTCTATAAGCCATTTTCTCTATAAAAGAAAAATGGAAGTAGTACAGGACCTTTCTAGTCTGGTTGACACATATGTTTGATTTATGACTAATCAACGAAAGAAAGGTCAAAGATGGGCTTTCAATCACCATTAATATAGACATCTGCAAGAGACTAGTGTCTGCACGTTCGTAACAAATACACCACACAAAAATCCAAGATTTTTTATTCGATTAATCCTGTGCATAAGCTCAACCGGGATTTATAGGCAAACCGCAACGAAATATAAATCTTCTACGTTGCGCAATTGACTTATCGGCGAAAACGATGGGCATTCTTATTGTTAGCTATAATGAATGGTCACATCATAAATTCACAATCGAGCCATTGTTGCGTCGCTGTTTCGCTGGTTGACATATGTTTCAAAATCTTAAGCAAAGAATATTGGGAAAAGGAATGGGTGTAGAAATCCGTGTTCATTTACACTTAAATCAGCAAATGAGAAGAGGGACACTTAGCTATAATTTATTGCAGGAGATTTATAGAATTAGCAACACCAGCTCCGGCGGCAGGGCTTGCTTCATAATAATTCTCGAACTTATTATTCAGTGAAATATCCTCGCCAAGTTCAAATACGAAATCCCTTTACGAGTCGATCTTGGCCATGAAAGACTAGCTGCATACGGACGTATCCAAGATTGGATCGGACCTTGACTAGAGGTATAACATGGCAAGACTTGAATCGCGTGGTGACTTATCCACAAAACCTGCGATAACTCTAACACGAAAACGGGAGAAATATCCTGACCTATGACAATCTTAAGCATATTTTCTCTTGACCACGTGTTTAGAAGCGAACATGTTCAAATGTTTTTTTAATTGTACTCCTAGATGAAAATGGGATTTTGACCACCCTGGGATTGCATCAGAATTTTTCTCTATCAAGCTTATGCCACTAAAATTTTTCTCAGGAAATGAACTTGCTCTTTTCCAGATAGATCATGTCACGTACATCATAGCAGTTTTAAATTGGCATAAAGTACGCTGAGTAAAAATAAGTAAAAAAACAAATAAGTGGAGCATTATGGTACAAAAAGAGTGTATATAATGGGGATTGAGTTCAAAAAGTCCTTGCTTACAGTATTCTCCACTAATGTTCACTGTCATCATTGTCGATTCTTTTTTTTCTTTCGTTAAATACATTTCAACAGCTTTATGTTTGTTCACGAACTTGAATAATACTAAACTTTCCCTAATTAACAAATGCTGGATGTTAAATGGTCCAAGATATATTACCTATAAAGTTTCCAATGGTTAAAAATGTCTATTTCTAATTAGTCTAAGGCCACAGCAGGAAGAAGTAGGAATATATCACAAGTAACTGCATGGAAAGGTTTGACCAAAAAAAAAAAAAAAGAAAACCTACGCAGAAACGATTTTGAACCTCAGCTAAAGGTACACCACCAAAGAGCAACAAGTAATCGTAAAGGTGATAAATAAGAAGAAGTCCAAACATACAGTTTCGTCAAACGCGACAGCACCCAGTTAGAGGATTACGCCCAGATATCAAATTTGGAGTAGCTATTTGGCAACGCGGCAACTTCGTCTCCTATCAATGCACTCGGCTCAGATGGTTCTTCCTACAAATGATTTTTTTTTTCCGGTCAGGCTCGGGACTCTTGGCTTCGAAGCGTAATTCCCCCACAGAGATGGTGAGACCGCATAAGTTTTGCTAACCCCCTCCCCTCCAATATTCCTGATCCTCTTTTTTATTAAAAACAACTTCCTCCCCCTTGAATTAGCCCAGCTACCTTTAATAGTGGAGGAGTAGGTGGAGCAAGAATGGATGGTGCACGGCTTGACCAGAAATTCACCAGCTCAAATTCGGTGGACCTGTTGACTACTTTCCTAATGTGGTCAAAACCAATAATCCTTTCGCTAATTCCCAAGCATGTCGGTCAAAGGCTTATGGTCTTACATTTATTTTAGTCACACTCTTGGGTTAAATTCTGCGGCCTTTCACAGTTGCCATTGACAGTAGTTTTCTTCCAAAGATTTTTTCAAACATTCAATCACGTTGACAAACCAGCTGCACATTCAAAACTCTTTCTCGTCTTTGCTCGAGATCGCTCCAATTAACTTCATGACGAACACCGAATATAACATCCCGCCCGACCCCAAATATAAATAAAGGACCAGGATTTGTCCTTCGTGCTAGTCTCTTGGAACTCTCCCTTCTTTAGCACAACCAATGCAAATTCATCTTTCTCTTATTCAGGTCATTGAAAAATTTAGGCTATTCGAGACCAGTGTCACGACTCCAAAAAAGGTAAAAATCGAAAATTACATACTAAGACGAATTTTCTAAAATTTTCTAAATTAACTTGAAATGCGATTAACAAAAAAAAAATTCCAGATCCCAGATTGATTTTTTTTTGTAAATTTTCTTCGACAAAAATGAAGAGAAAATTAAAATTAAAATACTGACTATTTTTTTTATATTTTTATGACCCCTAATGCTATTTTTTATTAATTTTCAAGCATTTTTTATCTTCTAAAATAATAATAATAATAAAATGCGAAAAAAATATATGAAAAATCATTTAATTTTAAAAGAGAAATTATGATTAAAAATCAGGTGTCAACAAATACTGCACAGAAGTCGTTAACACACTCCATCTTTTGGCTTCAGGGAATCTTTAAGACTTAAAAAAAATATAACAAATAAAAATATATACCATCCATGCATCCTATTTAAAAAGTGAAAACACAAAAGAGAATACTCTACTAGAGCCTTAGGAATAAACCAAGCCTGAGTTGCTAAATTAGGATATCCATGAAATTAAGGTACCGAAAGGGCATTAGTTTTAATTAACTAGTGTAACCAAGTCCCCGAGCTCATAATCTCTGGTTCGCAGGAATAAATTAGTTCTCCCGCTAATTTATTTAGGTTTCTAATCGACCTACCAAGAACGATTAGTGGCGACTCCAAATTTCAAAATCATTTAAACAAAAACCAAAGTTGCGATTCGGTAGGGCTTGGGAGGGTCCGCGTTAGGTTAGTCAAATCTAATTAACCTAATAATCCGTTAACCCCTTTTGAAGATAAAATTTTTTAGAGGGTCGCGACAAACGTTAGCCGCTGGACTTTTTGGGATAGTTGGGATGTATGTATTTTTTGAAAAGTTGTATATAGTTGGTGAGTTTTCAAGCTAGATATGAAAAAGATATGTGTGTATATCTTCTATCTGATAGATGAGCTCTGAAGATTGTGAATATGAGACATTTTTATCAAATATATAGATATATATATATATTTGAATATCATGTGGTTACTCGAATTCCATTTGAGGATGCGTCCTTTGTTTGGCAAGAGTGGCCATGTTATGCCTGTTTTCTTGCAGAATCGGGATGTGACACATACAGTTCGCCGTGGCCATCACCAGCATCCTCCTCTTGAGCCTCCGGTCGCTCCACCAGGACACCTCCGCCCGATTGCATGAGCGAACATCAAACGCGAGGCATCCATGGATCACTATGGCGGTGAGCAGGTGCCCTTGCTGGATATGGCTTGCCTGCTTTTGAATTGCTCTGTGCAAAATGAGTTGTGTATTGACTTGGGGATATGGTTTTGGCTCTCGGTTCTCAACTCAACATGCTTCATTTTGCTTTTGAGTCGCTCTGTGCGAATGTTGACGAATGTAACAAGAAGTGACCAAAGTGGCTTATGCCTTCCCCAGTGTTCCAATCAGATGTTTCGGACATTCTGTGATGGCAATAGGGATTTATTTCCAAATATCAGCTCTAATTGGACCATTATAAGTTTATAACTGCATTGAGCTAATTGGACCACTAATAATTTTGTTAGTTAATGCCCGGGAACCCCATTTATGTCATAATTGAGAAACTTAATGCAAGTCAATGGCGGAAAGCCGCTAATTATATTCCTTTCTGTAAATTAACTTGTACATGCTCACACGGGTCTAATACTCGTAGCAAACGCAATGAATTGCCGATTCACATGAAATTTTATCACCACAGATGCACTAGTTTCATGAGATAAAGATTCTCATCATCAACCTATCTAAACTATGCGCAATGATGATGCGCGGAGAATAAAGCAAATTTGGGTTTTTGCCATATCTTGTTACGTACTCAAGCTTTTGTTTGGTTGCTTGAGAGGCTTGGAAATGTGAGGAGCCAAAGAGAGAAGAGAGAAATGACAAAAATGGAAAAAAGAGTGACGAATGAAGTTAACACATGTCAAGTAATGTAACAGGTTATGGTTGAGAGTGCGGTATGATCAAATGATGATTCGACAATCCATTACTATGATCAACTTAGTTGGAGGCCCGATTACCATCAAACACGTGACTTACTATGTTGATTTTTCACGACAGTGAGCATGAATATAATAAAGAAGAAACTATAGCTTTCTATTGCATTTGCATCTTCTCCCTTCCCGCTGCGCTCTCTCTTTCGATCGAACTTGTTCAAAGAAGAATAGAGAAACGCAAAAGAAACAAAGAAAATGGCGAACGTAGATTTAGTGCTGTTCTTGGCCATGGTGATCGTGCGGCGGGGTTACGCTGGAATGAACATCATGTCGAAACTGGCAAAGTTTTGCTTTGAAGTTGGTCTTTGTTGCCCAGTTTTGCTCTATTTATTTGATACGCGTAAAACAAGCCATATTCAGAGCGCAATTGACAAGAAGAATGCCTTTTCCAATCATCTCAATATGATGATCTTATGTAATTACATAATGAAAGGAAAAACACTTCCCTAAATCTGGATCACTCAATAGAATCAAGAATTGAATAGTTAATTAGCAACAGTCTCACTCAAAATATATCAAGTAAAAGCGGATTGAACTTGATGCTCGAGTAAGAGCTCGGAAAGCTTTGTAAGGACGGTTAGAAAGGACGAATGTTCCCGACAATAAGGGGCTTTATCTTGGCGAATCCATCCAGTTGGCCAAGAGCATGCGTGCAGAAATGGATATAAATCAAAAGAAATACAAGCACAAGATCAAGCATCACGAACAATCAAATGGATCAGCACTAGTACCTTGTTTCGAATGAACGTCCACCGTCCCACGGTTGGAGTTCAAATCAGCTAATGAAATGCAAGGAGGCAATTGAAATCGCATGGTGATCAAGTAAATTGTCCATCCTGAATCGTTTTGTCCTCCTAACACGAGCTTAAAGGTCACGTCCCAGCATGTGAAGTCAGTTCTCCTTTACAATACCCTGCATTTTCTCTATGATTTTTGTGTTCTCAATCTTCCCGTGAGTTCCCCGATCTTCGTTGAAAATCATCAACCCTTTAAACCATATTCGTTTACGCTGTCAGTGGATGTTATAGTTACAGCCTAAAACCAGACAAAATGTCCCCAAAATGCAGATAAGAAACTATATCCTCAATCGAAAAAAGTATTCTAATATGCTATAATATTCTTGAAGGCATGAGATCGTAACCGCATTAATCACTCTCTAAAGTGTAAATACTATGAAACATTATCCTAAGAAGATATCGTAATCTTAGTTGATTGAAGTCCTCTTATAGGACCAACCACCAAACCCAAATGATGCCGTGATCATGTTTGAAGTCCGTGGTTGATCGTTTATCATTTTTTGTTTGCCCTTAGTGATGCAATTTGGTTCCACCCCAATTGTTGTCCAAATTTAACTGCGTTGTCGCTTTTCATGAAACTAGACTGAGAAGTTGGACTAAATAGGAACTGAGAAGTTGGAATAAATAGGATCTAGCAAAACGACTTTGACGAATTGGCACCCCCGACTACAGGATTTCTGTAATCTTCATCGGAGCAAAAAACCATGTCATACAAAATTGATTTATGAAATGAGTGGACGCATCTTTTCAAAAATTTAATATTTCTTCTATCTAGTGTTGATAAGCCTAGCATTTTCAAACATGCCCGTCCTAAATAGAGAGGTTCAATTGAATGTTAAAATGATGGAGGTGGTCTAATTAAGATTTGTACCTTATATAGTAATTACTTAAGCCCAATTTTTCCCTTCTTCAAATTTCTTTTTTCTAGTGAAAAGGCTGGAGATGCGATCATTGACTTTGAGTTCTTCCCTTCATAAATTATCAAGTTGAGAAATAGTTTGAGCATTTACTTTTCAGATGTTGTTCTTACCTTATCTATGATGAAAATGTCATAATAGCAAGCGGCAAAAGTGCAAACTAAAAGTCGTGCTCCTTTTGCTTCATTTTGCTGCATTGCATCGTTGGCAGCTAGTAGCCACATGCAGTTAGTTTTTTGAAAGCTGCTTCGTGTATTGAACTGCCAACGATTGCTGCGATCACTTAGGATGGTCCGTAAGAATGAAGCATTTTTTTCGATACTCCATTTAATTATCTAATAAATTGATTAGTGAAAACTTCAAACTAATTTTTTTTTGCTAGTTAATTATTTAAATTTAAGTTACGAATTAGTAGAGTTTGAGAGAAATCGAACTAAATTAATTAATTTCATTAACTTAATAATTTATTAAATGATTTTTCAGGTCGCAATACCACTTGGCACTGATAATTCAAATTGGAATTTCCCCCTTTTTGAAATGTTATTCCTTTCTATTAATTAATTTTGGCCAATTGCCCTTTTTACCCTCAAAATTATTGAAAGCCCCTCCCGGAAAACAAAACCCATTTGATACACACAAAAAACAAAAAAACACAACACAAAACCCTAGTCTCCTCGATCGACTGCAGGTTGTTCTCTCCCTTCTTCCCTCGACTGGTCGTTCGATTCTCTCGTTCCCTCACTCGAGTGCAGGTTCTGTCCTTCGCTCCTTCTCTCTCTCCTCGGTGGATCTGCTTTCGATTGCTTAGGTCTGTGTATTTCGTGGTCTGTAATATGCATGTGTTCATTCAAATTGGTTCATAGTTGACTGAGTTAACTGAGTGATTCTTTGTCGGAATTGGTTTATGAAAACAATTGCAAAAGCTTATATTTATTTATTTATGCACCTTATTTTTGTGTAATGTAATTGAATTTTCTCCCTCGCCAATCCTTGTGAATTGTTGTTTTTCTCACAGAATGTCGGCCTTTAGACGCTTGCTTAAAGAGGGGATTAAGGCAGAGAATTGTCTTGCGAGGTTTCGAGTATTGAAACGGCATTCAACTTCAACTTCGAGCCCATCGGCGCACCAGGAGAAGAGGACTCCCATCATCGAGTCAGCTTTGGCGCACCAGAAGAAGAGGACTCCCATCATTGAGTCAGCTTTGGTAATCTCTATTTCGCCCTTGATTCGCTCTATTCTCATTGATAAGATAATAGCGTTGTAGTTGGGTTTTCATTGATCTTTAAACCTCATGTTTGATTAGAAACCATCATAACATAGCACAAGTGGGCGTGCGTTCAGAAGTATAGTGTCTTGCGATGAAGGTGTATGGTGTCCTGCCTTTACTAACTTATTTTTTGAAATTTTTTTTGCAGGAACGCGAGGCTGATAAATTTCATGGAGATATAGGACGTAAGAATGAGGAGCTTCTTAGTGATTTAAAGGATGGGGTTGCAAATTTTATTGCTACTTTTGACAAGGTGGATCGTCAGTTGGCTGAATCCTTCCCAGCCAGTTGCAAAGCAGCAAGAAGAAGCATGGTTTATTTAGGCATTGCTATTGGTGTCTACTTGGGTGCTTTATTTGAAGTTCTTGTTTCCATAAAAAGGTCCGCCGAGGAGGTTGATGGACCGTCACCCCAGCAGGTGTGAATGGATGTTGATCATCTGTCAGCATGTGGCTTTGACATGTTGATTTGGTTGTGGGGGTTATGTTAATTTGGAGCTTGTACTTTTCGTGTTGCATTGTGGACTGTTATTAAGATTCTCAACCCCTGGTTCAAGTGGGTAGTAACAGTTATGTATTGAATCTTCATCTTGAATCTTTTATGAACTTTAAAATTAAAATGGGAGTTAAATAATCTGCAGCGTGGTGATCAGTGTGATAGGCATAGCCTCGTGTTGCTGAGTTGCTTGAAAATTACTGTTGTGGCCGATCATGAATATTGCTATCTTTTGATGGCGCTATACTCGCCATCTTACGTTCGATTGGACCTAATGGCGTCCATAAAAAAATCTTCAAATGGTAAATATTTCCCTCGTTGAAATGGTACAATTCCTCTTTCTTATGTTATTTTGTCTTTGGCATGTAGATGGTGGAAAGCGACCGTTAATTGTGGTCAAAATAATTCGTGTATCTTATGAGACGAACTGTTAACTATTCTGAAAATTTAAGTTGTTAGATAAAGGGATAATTTGATATTCTAATATTCCAATACTTTCTTTCATACGTAGGCTGGACTAAGATTCGAATTGAGAACCCATCTTGCTCCAATACAATGTGAGAAACTCTTACCCAAAAACTTAAGTCGATAGGTGGAGGGATACCGCGTGAATTTGAAGAGCATTTAGGACCCGTTCCGAACCGTTTGCGGGATAATGATTTAACATATCCGCTTTGAATTAATTCGGTATATCATCATAACTCAAGGGGGGTAATGAAGAAGTCTCAAGGGAGTTTTGTGCCACCACCAATTTATTGCAACATGAACAATGAAACCGCAACTAACAGAAGCGGCCATTTAATCGCCGGTTGAAAGGTTTGGGGGAGGCCAAAAATTAAAGCACGGAGCCGGAGAAATTGAAGGGATGGAGACCTTTCCGCCATCGGCTGAAGCCGTGTCGAAACTACATGGAAAATAAGAGACATTCGAAAAGTCGATGTCAAAGCCTTTGGACTGCATTTAGTTTTTGAGTTGCTAGGGATTGGGGAGGGGGCTCCTTGACGCGTCTCGTTCGAAGGAAGCTGTGAACGCTTTGAAGCGTCCCGCGGAGGAAGCAGTTGAGTTGACAAGTAGTAATGAGCACAGTTGACCGAGGTGATCGATTCCGGTCTGATATCCCATCCAGCTCAAGAATTGGGAACCGGACCAGATGGTCTCAAGACAGGTTCGATCTAGCTCTCTGATGATCCAATAGAAACGGTAAATTATTAGTATGTACTAGCAATATGGACTTCAATTTTAATATATTAATTAAGTATACGTTTAAAATATAAAAATAATAATAATAACCGATGAATTATTAGATTTATTTTTTAAAAATTTAATAATAATCTGTTTGGTTTCAGGCAATCTAGAATTAGAAACCGGACCGAAAATCACAGGTTCTAATTTTATGGAATCGAAAACCGGACCGATGGCCCCTGCGGTCAATGGGGTTCAGTCCGGGTTGTTCTCGATTCGATTGGTCCGTCTTGTTCACCCCTAACCATACGTGTCCACTCGAATTGAAAGTGGACCGGGGATTGTTTGATTTGTATCCATTAGTAAGGGAGAATGACACCCTCAAAATCCCTAAGAGATTGGCCACAAGACTAGGCGCGAGTGGCACATGTCGACGGGTCCTTATCTAGTGTGCTGGTGAATGGGTCCGTCTGTGTGCATCCATGAAGACTAGTTGGCTCAAAATATGTGAAGAGAGGGGGGGGAGCTCCGTTTGTTTTGCAAGAAAATAAATTTTCGAAAAATATTTGTCTAATTTTCCAGCCTTTGGAGGGCGGAAAATAAGTTAGTCCTGAAAAATACTTTCCTCTTATGAAAAAAATCTCTTTCCAAAGTGTGGAAAACATTTTCCTCATCTTTTCTTCCTTATTTCTTTCACACTTCTTTCTTTTTTTTTTTCTCCTTTTTCCTTCTTTGCTGCCGTTCCTTCCTCCGCCGCCGCTCACCGCCGTTGAAAATCAATTCCTTGACAAACGGCGAAAATCGTTTTTTAGTTCATTTTTAAGTATTAGCCACACATCGAAAAATATTATTATTTTCTTGAAAAATCACTTTCTGAAAAATATTTTTCGAAAGTATCATATTTTTTGTGGAACAAATGGAGCTAATTAAGAAGAAAAAGTAATGTTTGTTTGTCCAAAGCTTGACCGCTGTCGTTTTGGTGAAGAAATTATTTTTCTTTTTTTTTTTTGGGGGGGAGGGGTGGGGGCTTGTGTGTGTTAAAATACGACTCGTTTTATGAATTTTAGAGAGAGAGGGAGAGTGAGTGAGTTTGATCGAGTATTTTTTTTTTCCTGTAATTTTGTGGATGGACTGAAGGAGAAGAAGAGGAGGTACGACTCCGGAACACCATGGAAAGTCTCTCTTCTATATATGGCACGGGCGAACACGAGACTTTTTGTGAGTTAGCAGGTAATATCAAGGGTCTTCCTCTAGACGGCGGCGGACGGCGCAGGTACAGGCAATTAGTAACGATGACATTCTCCTTCTTTGAACATTTTTTTAATTGTATTTTAATTTTTATTTCTTTCTTGCACTTATAAAAAAACAGAAATTGAAATTAAAAAAAATATATATAAACTAATAAATTTTACAAACTAAGTGAACTGTAAATGGGTTGTGCTTGTCTAATTAAATGGGTTCAAGAACAAACTCACTTACAACCCATATATGTTTTAGGCTTAAAATTCATACCCATTACTAGCCCATTTATTAGACCTTCACTAATCCATATTTGATCCATTTTATTGAATATGGGTTAAAAATAGTGGTTCTCAACTCATACGTGTGACGAGTTATTTGATCAAAGCGATGAAGTTTAGGAAGATCATTGGGTTATGGGGGCATTTTGGGAATAAAATCAAGTCTTGAGGAGAACTTTAAGCAATGGACACCGCTCAGGGGGTTATCGGGTCCAAATTAACTAAGTTCATGGGGGCATTCTCAAACAAAGTCAAGGGCAAGAGCAAATCTGAAAAACAGACGCTGTTCAAGGATATCCTCTGAATTTTTCTCCCCAAGAAATTGACGCATTCGACTTTCCAAGACGACCCATGATTAGAGATACTCCCTTCCATCGTGCAATGTGGTCCTTAAAAGAACCTCCAATAATTTAGCTTGTTGAAGTTCTTTCGTCCAAATTAAATGGACGGTGATTTTTTTTCATTGATATAAGAACGGGGTTGAAACTCATGCATGAACAATATAAGGAAAATGACTGAAACGATCCCTGAATTTTGATTCAATGTGCAATGTGATCATTGAACTTTTAATTTAATCAATATAATCTTCGAACTTTAGCCCAATGTGCAATATAGTCCCTAAATTTTCAATTTGTTCAATATGATCACTGAACTTTTGAAACATATTCAACTTAGTCCCTAAATATTTGAAGCATGTTCGACTTAACCCCATGAACTATAAGAAAATATTCAAAGTCGCCCCTGAACTTAAATTGATGGAAAGAATATGCTGAACATTTCTTATAATTCAAGAACCAAGTTGAACATATTTTAAAAGTATTGGCTTTGATGGGTCTACGCCCATTTTGTTACCTTGTAATATTTTAAGTTTTTGGATTGAATTTTCTATCATGATCTCAAAACTAAGGCTCCTTTTGTGCTTGGCTAAAACGTAAAAATAAATTAGAAAATATTATCCATTGTTCGATAAAGAAAAACTTATTTGATTTTTTGCATAATCGTTTGGTCTAAAATTGCTCTCATGGTAAGAAAGTGCTAACGTGGACAATTTTTGTAATATAAAAAGTAAACTTATTAATTATTTATTATATTTTATAAAACTTTTTTTTTCCTTTTGTTTCTTCCTCTGTCGATCGCTAATCATGGTGATGGCGATGACCAGCCACAAGCAAGGGATAAGCTCATCCAAAGCCGATGGGGCTCGACCTCACTCAAGGTTGGCTAGGCTTAAGCTCATCGACCTTAGGTGAGGACAAGCCTCGCTTGTCGAGACTCGCCTTATTGGCCTCGCTTAAGGTAGGCAAGGCCACATGCAAGCTAGACCTCAAGCCTCGCCGACCTTGAGCGAGCTCGTTCCTCAACTGCGATTGGTCATCGTCGGTCGACAGAGAAAGAAATAAAAGAAAAAAAAAACAACAAAAAAGAAAATAAGAAAAGAAAAATAAAAAAATAATCAAAACGACTATATGAAGATTTTCAATATTATTTTTTCATTTATTCAAGATCAAGGACAATGAATATTTTTATATAGTTAAGTAATAAATTAATCAAGTATCAAAATTCAGAAATTACATTAAATAAAATAAAAATTTATGAATCATTCATGTCAATCTTTTTTTTTATTATATCCGCTCATGGAGGGGTCGTGTTTCAGTACAACATGAAGCTAGAAAAGATAAACCGCAGCCTCACCTCACGTTAGGGGTGAGCAGTTCCAGGTTCCGGGTAGGTTCCACCTGGAACCTACCCACTAGTACAGGTTCCTCATTTTTGGGAACCTAGAATCTATTTTGCATACTCTGGAACCTACCCTGTCACAGTTTCCATGATCCAGTTCCAGGGTAACCGGGAACCTACCGATTTCAATGAAATATAAAAAAATAAAATATAATTAGAGGATTAGGAGATCTGTTCACACCCCCAAATACATTTATAATGGATTTCAATGCAAAAAAAAAAAAAACAGAATGCATGCAAGCAAGAGTGATGCACAACTGCTCCTGGCACTTAGCAGAGGTAATGTCCAGCAAGATGGCATATCGACCTACTCAGCAACACATCGGCAATTACTCAAGTACAACCCCAATTGGTCTTTCAGATGCACCAAGCACCAAGACACATTTTCTCATGCACTGGCATGACAACTCCATATAATTGTTGATCTTAATTAATGTAGAACCGCTTGATACCACGCAAGATAGATACTTTCACTATATAACTAGTCCTATAGCATCCAGATTGTTACCTGCAAGTCATATGATTCAGTGTTACTCTTACACAGTTGGTCTAGCGGCTAGACTAACCACTGTCATATAGAACACGATCGCAAGAACCAATCAGAATGAGCAGCTGAGGCCTCTGAGCTTGCTCTAGATATGATCCACCTCAACTTGACCATCTGCAAGAGAACAATGAGATTTTCTTCACATGTCTAATGAAGTAAAAGCTATATGAATTTTAGAAAAACTTGGCACGCACCCCTCAGATATGTGGCCAGATTAGTTTGGGCATCAGCTTCAGATATATGTTACTGCAGACCCAGGGAACAAAAGGCACTCACACTTGAAAAGGCACTGTGAGAGTATGCAAGACCTTCAAGTCTGATCGGAAATTTCACATCTCAGGAGCCAACAATGTTCTGAATCTTAAAGTCCTGCCAATCATTATAAACAAAAGCACATTGATAACAGCGACAGCTCCACAAAGCAGCCAGTACAATAGGCCTGAAAAAATGTATATCAATGCCAGAGAGTGAGAGAGGAAGGACAATACCTTAAATTGGGCAGGAAACCCAAGCTTTTGGATAATCCTTGCATACTAAAAGACAGCAAAACATCTTCACATGCGATACTTGAGAACTTAATGCTATTCTAATCTAACCTAAATGGACATCACCATCACTGCAATAATTATATGCAGATCACAATAAAAGACGAGATCTTGCCTAGTCTTGATAATAACTAAAATTTGCCAAAGTTGATGCGCTACCTAAATCTACTCTAATGACGTCATTGGTAGAGCTGAGAAGTTGCAGGGGCAGAGCTAAAAAACACAGCAAAGCAGACAAAAGGGGGACCGACATACCGAGGTCAAATTCGAGGGAGTCGAAGGAAGAACCTGAATCAAATTGATTGAAGGAGGAGGAAGACGAGACGAATGGAAGTGGGAGGCGCAGAGGTTTGGTTGCGTGGAGGACTGAGGAGTGAGGATGGATTCGAGCTGGGCGAAGCAAAAAACTAAATCGGCAAGATAGACGGAAGGGGCAGGGGCAGAGGTTTGGTTGCGTAGACGCCGTAGAGGACTGAGGCCGGATTCGAGAGGGTCAAAGCAAGAGACTGAGTCGGATTGATCGGAGGAGGAGAAAGACGAGATGGACAGAAGGGGGAGGGGCAGAGGTCTCGTTACGTGGAGAACTGAAAGAAGTCTGAATAGTGGATAGAAAGTAATATTGGAAATTAGGGTTTTAAGTCCAGTTCCGGTTCTCGGTTGGAACCTAGAACCGGAACCGGAACCGGCGATTCTTCAAAATACGGAACTAAGAATCGGATCCTATTTTACTAGAACCTAGAACCGAACCGGAACCATAGGGTCCATTCTCTGGCTCCGGTTCCCGGTTCTATCCGGGAACCATGCTCACCCCTACCTCACGTGTTAGGTGAGAAGGTCGAGGAACGAGGAATTGCAGCTTAGCCCTCGGAGTGGTCCTTCTGCCTCCCCCCCAAACCTCCCCGACGATCCTCAAAGGGAGATGGATATCAACAAGCTTTTGGGGATGCCAGTGGCCGGCTTCATTCTAATTTTCGAAGACATGTCTTTTCGTGAACTCAATTCTGGAAAAATAACATTTGAGGCAAAAAAATACACAAAAATAGTCAATATTTTTCTTTTAAATCTATTTTCATATTGGCCATCGCAAATTCATAAAAATCCAATTCGAGTCACGTGTTCCTTCACGATCATAATCTCGAATTGGGCCTAAAAAATTCAATTTGAGTCAATTTATTGTTACTTTCACTTTTTATGAGTTGTGACATTGTCTTCTAATAGCGCTATGATTCATACTCTTCATTAATAATAATAAAAAAAAAGACACGACTCATGAAAAATCTCGGAGGAGCAGCGCTTTCTGAATATCAAAGGATTTTTATAACTTAAGTCTATATTTTTCTATTTTTGCTTCGACCTTGAGTCAATAAATAATTATTGTTAAATGTACTCTTTTTTTCTTGCACGTGAGCGAGGCAAGCGAAGAAGTGTGAGTGTGCTAATTATAATGAAATTCTCTACTGAATATAACACTAGTTTAAAAGTAAATTAGGATAAAACCTCGTGTCTCGATTTTTTTCCTCGATTTTACGATTCACTTCGTTTGTGGTTTGCGCACCGAGTCCTGACATGTACAACTCGAACCAGAAAACAAGTAGGATCGAGTCGAATTTATCGAGTTCCCCCCCCCCCCCTTTTTTTTTGCGTTTGTGAATATATTTAGTGTTTAGCAAACTCTATTTGCTCTAATTGTTCTGATTCCAATACAAGTTCAGCAAAGTATGTCGGGTCGGTTCAAGTTTATGGCCCAAAACCGAACCAAGTCGATCCATCATAAGCTTACACCCCCAAATCGAAAAGAAACCCAACTTGAAAAGACCCGAAATTTATTTTTCTATATTGATTCAGTTCGGCTCGCTCGGGGGTTCTTTTCAATACCCCTAATAAGACTCGGAATTTATGCTGCTTGTGTTTCCGGTCAAAATGGTACTTTCTTTTTGCAAACGACTTTATTCATTCTTAACATGATGAGCAATGAGAGAGCACTTTAAAAAAAAAAAAGTATATGAATAGTTGTTATGACTATCAAATCATCAATTAGAAAAAGACGTTGGGGCCAAATTTTCAGGTTCATCAGGATTTAAAAAGTCGTTAAAATCTCTGTTATAATGTGGGAAATGCACTAATTGATCAGATCTAAAGGTGGATGATGCGTCCCTGTCCGATCGGCTGGATCCCAAGACCTACGCATCTCACTTTCGGTGTCGTATGTGAGTAGAGAGAGAGAGAGAGAGGGAGGGAGGGAAACGACCAAAACAAAAGTACGTTGACTCGAACGCGAAGTGTTCTCTTCTATGTACACCGATACGAGACACGATACGCGACACGACACGACACGCCGACATGCGAATTCTCAAAAACTAAAGAATTCCGACACGCTGGGACACGTTATATATTATATGTATATTTTTAATGGTGGCTCCTTCTCATAAGCTAAATTGTATTAAAGAATTGAAAGAATCCCAACGAAAGTAAGAGTTTGCAATACTTTCATCAAAATATCTGCCATGTTGATGCATCTAATATAGCTAAGGTGATAATTACGTCAAAAAATTTGAGTTTCTGACCGATTTTACCACCAAACACGCGAGGGACTCACGTTGACCCGAGGTCAACGTGTCCGGAAGTGTCCGAGTGTCCGACACGCGAAAATTTTAAAAAATGACGTGTCCGTGTAACATAGGTTCTCTTTGAGCGTCATATGACGAAAGACAAGCGTCGTCGATTTCTATTAGGCTAGAATGAATCAGATTAGGCTCATTGAATTTGAGTACATTTTCGCACTCTCGCGGCTCTTGAAAGTGAGCAATTTTGCCGGGAGGAGAAGCGCTGAGAGTGAATGTTTATTTATTTCGCGAAAAATAAATAAATTTAAAAAAAATTTACAAAAAATGATTACTTGTGTCGCACGAAGTAGTTATTTATTTCCGTAAATAAAAATAGGCGATCATTTTTTATAAAAATATTTTTTAAATTATTCATATTCTGTGAAACAAACGGAGTCATGATAGAAAAGAAAAAAAAGAAAGGGAAATTTCATATGGATATTCATATACCGCCATCCAAATTAGGGTATTGCAACATATAGTCTAAGCTTCTATAGCCGGCATTGCGCAAGTTCAATCACAAGCTAGGATGGTCCAAATCATTTCCAATTTTTTTGAAAAGGGTCGTGAAGTTTGGAGCAGCTAAAAGCCTAGAATACAAAAGTTGGGAAAAATCAATAAACATCAATTTATTCTGGCCCAAAACAAAGAATTAAAAAAAAAAACAAAACATCAATTTTAGAGTTCTCTTTGTGGATTCTTTGACGTTAGAAAGACGCGATATGAGAAGCCCAATTATAAAAGGGCTAAGTTTGGTACTAACTATCTCAGGCTTCTACGCATTGTGGGCTCTCTCCGTTTAAGCCCGGTTGGACCGCAAGAAGATTGTTTTTTTTTGCTTCTTTATTCTTAGCAAATTCTGGAAAAGCCTTTATATTTTCTCAATGTCCCCCTCTTGAGTAGACTCTGCTACAAATATGAATGAAGAAATGAATGCCCGCCTCGTTCCAAGGATCGAATTGCAGGGTTTTGTATTAACCATTGAAGCCGAGGTGGGCCGAATACGATGGTGGAAATGCTAGGAAAGGCACTCTATTCGTGAAGCGTTATCGCAACGGATATCTAGAAAATGATTTTTTTTAGTGACATTAACCACGAGTGTTAACAAATGGAACGAAATTTTCACTTGAAGACACTGTACATTCTTTGATATCCATCCATCTCTTATCAAGTACATGTTGAGTGCGCGTGAAAAATCTAGTTCCTTAGTATACCAACTTTAGAGATAAATTTTATAATTTCATGATATTAATTGATATACTTGGAAGACTATAAGTGGATTTCAAAACAAGTGGACCAATTGCATAGTACAATATATCAATGTTTTTTAAATCAATCTCGAAATACTTAGAATGAAACATCTCCTGGGGACATATGCTAGTTTGATGCCTAGAATATCCTGACAGCACCAAATAATATCCCCTCGTTACCGTGGACGTTTGACTTAGCTTGTACTAGAGCTGTCAATATGGGTTAAAAACCCCTATTTAACTCATATTTTGTATAAAATGAATCTTATATGGGTCATTAACTTTTGAAGGACTCGCTAAAAATAGGTCAAAAAGATTGAAGTGAAATTAAATAGGTCCAAATTGGGCCATGCATGAAATCCATTTTTGACCCATATTGGACCCATTTTCGACCCATAACTTCCACAAATTATAAATGGGCTTAGATTTTCTTCTTATTATTTTTTTAATTTTCTATTTTTACAAATGGACCCGTGGCGTTGTTCGCCGATTGCCGCCGCGATCGTCGTTCGCCGCCATGATCGCCGATCGTGGTTGCCAGTAAATAGCAAGGGCATGTTATGCTGCTTGCACATTTCTCTCGGGGAAAACTCCCCAGCTTTTATTGATGTTGGTGACTATGACATGGGCGATATTGCCCAATTCACTGTACCTTTTGATAGATAGACATAGTCTATTCGTTTGTGATTTGAGTCCTTAAGCTGGAAGGGCACTGAGATCAGCTTCCGCGGTGTTTCGTCTTTCGTCACGGTACGGTGACCCCATCTGTTTCGAGCAGAAAAAAATAGAGCGAGAGTAGACAGGGAGATGCTATAAGCTTTGGGAACAGGTTTGTCGAGAGCTAAGTATGTGTGTGTTGTATATCGTCTCAAGTCCCAACTACAATAGGACCAAAAAAAAAAATAATAATAAAAGGGTCCCAGCTACAGGTTAGGCGATAAAAAAGAGGAACTTTCGTCCATTTTGTCTTTTTATTTAGCTTGATCCTAACTTTGGCCGACCAAAGAGAAGATGAAAACATTATGTCTAGTCTCAAACTTTCCGCTGGCTTAAGATGCTAAAGTCCAACAATGCTATGCTATCAATCAATAATGCCAAACAAACACTGAGATAGAGGAACAGATTTTTTCTATTTTTTTTATATAGAAAAAATTTTACTGCATGAAAGTATTTTAATAATATCATTTTTATTTTATTTAATAATTTTTTATTATTTAATTTTCATTTTTATTTGATGTAAAAATTTATCTGATAACATATAAATGCGAAAAGCTTAAAATAGGTTAAATGAGTTATATAATTTTTCTTAGAATATTAGTGTGATTTGGTAATATAAGTCAAAATGGGTCAAGTTGAGTATGGGTTGGTTACAGGTTGGGTTAGGTATGTGTCATTAAATATGGGTTAAAATGGGTTAGATGGGTCAATATGGGTCGGATCATATTCGACTCAACTCAAACTCGACCCGATCCGATCTACCCCTTTGGCACCTCTAACTTGTCCTTATCTACACATATATTAGTTTGACGTCGACTCCACGCATGCGGTAGTGTAAGAGAAATCATACCAGTTAATTGCCGATCATTGCTCGTTGTAGTGGAGAAACATCAACAAATATCTTGGATGACACACAGTAACTGGAGTCCTTTTATGAGGAAAAAGACTTACCCAGTTAACTAACATTCACAAATAAAACCTAAGCAGACTTTAGTCAAGATCTTAATCCTATTATAATAAGGTCATTATCCTTCGACAAACCAGCTTAAGGAGGTCATCCAAATCTACTGTTCCTTGTCAAAAAGCAATCTAGCTGACGCGGTCCCCATGAAGATGAAGATGAAGATGAAGATGAAGATGCCAAAGCCATCACGTAGCCGCCCCTTACTTTATGAAAGAATGGACACCTGCCTTCATTTACGTGAGGCCAAAAAACCCACTTTAGTTTAGCCTTCATAGGATCTATCAGTAAAGCATGCTAGCAATATTCTCTATATAAACCCCCCTAAGTAATCCGTTCACTTAGAAAAAAGCACCACACATCTTCAATCCCAACACCCACTACAGCTAACATGTCCCCCCAGAAAGTGTCTCTCACCCTCCTTTCCCTCCTCCTAGGCCTCCTCTTCACACCTTCCCACTCCACCACCTTCACCGTCCGCAACAACTGCCCCTACACCGTTTGGGCGGCCGCCTCACCTGGCGGCGGCCGGCGCCTCGACCATGGCCAGACGTGGACCCTCAACCCTCCCCAAGGCACCAAAATGGCTCGGATCTGGGGTCGCACAAACTGCAACTTTGATGCTAGTGGCCGGGGCCATTGCCAGACTGGTGACTGCGGGGGCGTCCTCCAGTGTAAAGGATGGGGCGTGCCCCCCAACACCCTGGCCGAGTATGCGCTGAACCAGTTTGGCAATAAGGACTTCTACGACATCTCCCTCGTCGACGGGTTCAACATCCCCATCGAATTTAGCCCCACCAAGCCGTCGTCGAAAGACAAGTGTAGGCAGATCAAGTGCGCTAGCAACGTCAACGGCCAGTGCCCTGACAAATTGAAGGCCCCCGGCGGGTGCAACAACCCGTGCACGGTTTTCAAGTCCGACGAGTATTGTTGTACCAAGGGAAAGTGTGGTCCGACAACTTATTCGAAGTATTTCAAGAAC
This sequence comes from Psidium guajava, assembly GCA_016432845.1. Taxonomy (NCBI): domain Eukaryota; kingdom Viridiplantae; phylum Streptophyta; class Magnoliopsida; order Myrtales; family Myrtaceae; genus Psidium; species Psidium guajava. Next base: position 6,932,031 of record CM028232.1, read on the forward strand.
AAGTGCCCCGATGCTTACAGCTACCCTCAAGATGACCCAACCAGCACATTCACTTGTACCAGCGGGTCCACTGATTATAGGGTCGTGTTTTGCCCGAGTGGGTCGGCTAACTTCCCCTTGGAGATGTTTGGAAGCGAGAGCTCGGCATGAAAGTGTTTTGGCTAAATCGCGCGGATAGATAGACAATATATAACTCAAATGAATAATGATGTATTATGGGCGTGGAGAGAGAGAGACTCCAGAAGAGCAATGTTCAGTGTTGCGGGTCCTGGCTTCCTCGAGAACTAGTTCTTATGTTGTGTCGTTTTATATGTACGTATCTATAAGAAATGGGACCACAGTTTGCTAATAAGATTAACGAGTTGTCTTATGGGCACGGATTAGATCGATCAGAACGTATCATGCACTTTTTGAAGAAACAAAAACTAGGTAATTATTTGTGGAAAAAAATTCGAGTTAGCATCTCTTTTCGTGTTTTTTTTTCTTTTTTCAATTCGTGTTATTTTGTATCAATTTGAGGTATATTCGTACCTTTTATCAAGAATTAAATAGCTAATCTAACTTTAGCAAGCGTGATCTATTAACATTTGGTGGCTATATGCGGGAAGTTGGGTCAAATCAGAGAGGACAAGGGGAAGAGAAGGGGCGAGTGGGAGCGGGGGTTGGATGTAGATTTTGGATGTGTATGAGGGCGAATGAGTCTTTTTAGAATGGGGAGATATAGAATATGGGTTTTGAATGTGAGGATCGTAAATATATGGATAGCAAAGTTTCGGATGATTTTCACACTTATCGCATGTCGTTATTCGTAGGACTAGAAGGAGAGCCCAAGGGAATTTGGCTTATGTGTATATATGTCACATGTACCAACATGGTAGTCTATCCATATGAGATCCTCCTGCAAATCACACAATTAATGTGGTTGATTGAATGTATAAGATTGTATTACACACATATAAATGTTATCATTTATATAATGTTTATATAAAGAAAATGTTTTCCTTGTAATACTATTAGGGACAACATAATCTCAATCGTGTTTTGTATAAAGCATTTGTTGATTGAAAAATCGTGTGGTATAACATAACTGATAGTACCGCCAGACGATCAGGGTGGCAGCTCCCTTTCTACATATACTTAGATGGTATTCTGCCTAGAGGAAAATTCTCCTATACATTGCACGCATTATTGATATTTCGATTGAGCAAAGTGTATGTTAAAATTTACCAATTGTATCTCCATGCGAAATGACATTGTTTTAGACTTACGGTTGATGATTTAACCAATCAACGCCATGAAGGGGAGAGAAAATATTTAAAAAGGCACGTCAACATTTTTCGTTAGTCAAGTTGGATGGAATTAATTGACTGATTAGTTTGCACAAATTTGATAAATTTTAAGAGTTGACTACATTTTATATAAGTTTTATGACTCAGTTATATTTTCATGATATAGAAAATAAGTCCATTCTGATACTTCTTGATTGCGTGGAGTGTATAGCACTCTTTGAACTACCATGTCATGAAAGTCCAATCCCCAGGACAAGTGCGACGTCGACCTTTTCTCTACCACAGCTAATGACATTGATTTGCAGTGTCAAATGTCATGTCCGCAGGTTAAAATATATTTGGTGAAGCATTTCGTCATCAGTCTTGAAGAAAAGAAGAACTATCGTCGTCGACAGAGAGACTACCTACCATAAGAAAAATAAAGGGTAGCCTATAAGTATAAGGAAGGAGAGGGATACGTCGGATTCTTAGGAGATGGCCGATTTTATGCGGAGCTAACCATGAAGGGAGACCCGTGCACGGGGTGATAGAATATTGGGAGCACGCAGCAGAAGTCCGATACTTTTTACTCGGGGAGATCGTCAAAAGGGAGCCTAAATCCGAGCCTGTCAACATATTCGGTTGGACCCACCTTCACTCAAAAGCTTAAACCAATGAGTTATGGGCCAACTTGGATATATTAACTGCTCCAGACCACATTCGATGTGGGACTTTTCTAACACAACTCACACGTGTATCCTAACAATCTCCCCGTCACGTGTGAGTTCCAGTGTTAGATCTGCTCCCCCTTAATTCAAGTATTCTTCCGCACCAACATATCTCAACTTGAATCTCTATCAAGGCCCTTCGGGTGGGGCGAGCCCGGAAACCGCGTTGGTAACCAGATTCCTTCCTTGAGATATTCACCAAACACCGATACATATTAAGAGTTGGCCACCAATCAACCAAGCCCGAAAACCGGGTTGGTCACCAGATTCACCGTCACGTGTGAGTTCTAGTGTTAGATCTGCTCCCCCTTAATTCAAGTATTCTTCCGCACCAACATATCTCAACTTGAATCTCTATCAAGGCCCTTCGGGTGGGGCGGGCCCGGAAACCGCGTTGGTCACCAGATTCCTTCTTTGAGATATTCACCAAACACCGATACATATTAAGAGTTGGCCACCAATCAACCAAGCCCGGAAACCGGGTTGGTCACCAGATTCACCAATCAACCATCGGCTCTGATACCATTATTCACCAAACACCGATACATATTAGGAGTGGGCCACCAATCAACCATCGGCTCTGATACCATTTGTTGGGAGCACGCAGCAGAAGTCCGATACTTTTTACTCAAGGAGATCGCCAAGAGGGAGCCCAAGTCCGAGCCCGTCAACATATTTAGTTGGACCCACCTTCACTCAAAAGCTTAAGCCAATGAGTTATGGGCCAGCTTGGATATATTAACTGCTCCAGACCACATCAATTTTCCGATGTGGGACTTCTCTAACACAACTCATACGTGTATCCTAACATAGAAGGTAGACTATAAGCATATATATTTTTTTCAAGATAAGCATCTGAAAACTACTATTAATGTTGTTGATTAAAAAAATACTACTTCAAAATCAAATTCTTCATTTTCAGTTTGATACTGGTTTCAAAATGCACCGAATATATGTTTAATTATTTTCAGTAGATTTTCGTCGATGAGCACTTCAGGAAAATTGCAAAAATGACCCTTTTTCCACTCCAAAAAAAAAAATTGTAACCTTTAAGGAGAAAATAGACCGATGCTTGCAATTATTTTTCCAAAAAATATTTGTATAAAGTTCTAGATTAGGATGTCGGATATGTACGATAAATTACTTTACTGCGATTTGGCCCCAAAGATTATTACTGTTTACTGGTGATCTTTTAAAAAGAATTTCTTGGGAAGGGCTTCTGAAAAAGCCAAAAGAAATTAAATCTATCTGACGAAATTAAATACAATCCAAAAAAAATCGCCGGGGATAAGGGCGAAGAAGACTAAGGAACAGGTTTATCAAATGTTACGTGCTTGACTGAGCCAAATATTTTTCCAAGGAGTATTAAAGCATCTGCGAGCTTGACTTTGTCTAAACGAAGGTCTCAGTGCGGTGTCTGCTTTTGAATGTTAAGATCACTTTGATGGAAGCTCCCTCTTTCTTTGATATTTAGTCTTTTTGGGTCGTTCCCTATGTGTGTGTTCTCTCGAAGGCGTGGAAAAAAGGACCCACCGTGAGGAAACTAGACGACGACACCGATGCTTCATTTGTTTTGCGAAGAATGAATGGTTAGAATTTTTTTCGAAATGAATGATCACTTATAAAAATAAACGAATCCAAAATATTTAGACATAAATTATTGTCATTAATGAAAAGATTTCTCATTAACTACTTATTTCACGCGATATAAGCGATTATTTTTAAGAAAATGGTGTATTAATTTAAAATTTTTCGTGGTATTAACCAAATTTAATAAAGGGTAAATTTGGCACAATTGTAATAGTTCGAGATTTTTCATGGTAAAGAAACTAGTTTATGGTAAATTTATTACCGATGTACTAATTTGAAATTTTTAGTGGTCAAAAAATAATTTGAGGTGAATTTATCACAGGTATATCAGTTTGGGGTTTTTCGTGATAAAAAAACTTTTGGAATAAATTTGTCGCAAGTGTATCAATTTAGAATTTTTCGCTGGGGTTTTTCGTGATAAAAAAAATTTTGGAATAAATTTGTCGCAAGTGTATCAATTTAGAATTTTTCGCTGTATTAGCCCTTTATATATAATAATTTTCCTATGCTTGATATGCTCACGTCCATATGTAGAGCTCGCTATACAGAGAACTGACGAATTTCAGCCCCTGCACTTTTGCTCGTAGGTGGATTCAGTTCATCCCCCAATCGGGTCGAACCCGGATCGCGGTCTTTTGCACTTGGGACTTACGTATAAGATCTAATTTATAGAGCTTGACGTGTTGCGAGTTTTGACCGCCGATTGCTTATGGACAAGTGAAACGAACTCGTTTCTCAAATCAGTATTTGCAATACTGATTTTCTCATTGCTTATAAGTATCGTCGTCGGCAGATAGACTACTTACCATAAGAAAAACAAATGGTAGCCTATAAGTATAAGGAAAGAGAGGGATACGTCGGATTCTTAGGAGATGGCCGATTTTATGCGGAGTTAACCGCAAGGGGAGACCGGTGCACCGGATGATAGAAGGTAGCCTATAAGCACATATATTTTTTTTCAAGATAAGCATCCGAAAACTACTATTAATGTTGTTGATACTACTTGAAAATCAAATTCTTCATTTTCAGTTTGATACTGGTTTCAAAATGCGCCGAATATATGTTTAATTATTTTCAGTAGATTTTTGTCAATGAGCACTTCAGGAAAATTGTAAAAATGAACGTTTTTCTACTTCCAAAAAAAAAAAATTGTAACCTTTAAGGAGAAAATAGACCGATGCTCGCAATTATTTTTCCGAAAAATGTTTGTATAAAGTTCTAGATTAGGATGTTGGATATATACGATAAATTACTTTACTGCGATTTGGCCCCAAAGATTATTACTGTTTACTAGTGATCTTTAAAAAAAAAAAAAGGAAGGGCTTCTGAAAAAGCCAAAAGAAATTAAATCTATCTGACGAAATTAAATACAATCTCGACCCAAAAAAAAAAAAAAATCGCTGGGGATAAGGGCGACGAAGACTAGCAACATGTTGAAACCCGATCCAAGCGCCACGATGAGCGGGGTTTATCAAATGTTACGTGCTTGACTGAGCCATACATTTTTCCATGGAGTTTTAAAGCATCTGTGAGTTGGACTTTGCCTGAACGAAGGTCTCAGTGCCGTGTCTGCTTTTTGAATGTTAAGATCACTTTTGATAGAAGCTCCCTCGTTCTTTGACATTTAGTCGTTTTGGGTCGTTCCCTGTGTGTGTGTTCTCTCGAAGGCGTGGAAAAAAGGGCCTACCGTGAGGAAAGGAGACTATGAGACGGATGCTCTTGCATTTGTTTCGCGAAGAATGAATGGTTAGAATTTTTTTCTCGAAATGAATGATCGCTAATAAAAATAAACGAACTGAAAATATTTAGACATAAATTATTGTCATTAATAAAAAGATTTCTTATTAACTAATTATTTCACGCCATATAAGCGATTATTTTTAAGAAAATGGTTGCCGAATCATATAGTTTTCGCGAAACAAATGGAGTTCGGAAGTCTTGAAATTGATGTCCATTTGATACTTTTGTAATGATTTGTTTCACGTGGGTCAAGTCCTAAATGATTATTCTGATTAACTATACAAGGTAGTAACCATTTCGGAGTGGGTGTTAGCTTATATCACTTAATGAAGCATCTTTCATCCGATGTGAAATTCTGGCAACCCTAGCCACCATTGCATGAGGGTTAATTGGCCCTCGTGAGTGGTTTGGCCCCCACAAGTGGTGGCTCGGGCGCCATCCTATAACCAATGCCAATTGAGGGCAAGTACTTGTTGGAACAATGGCACCCCCCTCTTTCTCATGCCTTCCTATTGTTGGTATGTGATTTGTATTCCTCGTCAATATGACGGCATGAGGGTGCACCTATTTTTTTATTTACATGAATGTAAGAGATACTAATTATAGTAAAATCATCTATTAGATGTAGGCTTATTTTAAGGATGAATTATGATAAATCTTGTGTCTCGATTTATCTTTCTCACATTTATTTTCTTTTTCGTTATATTTGTGTGCTTAATCCTAATATTTATTTGTGTGATCCCCCTCCTTTTTTTTTCAATTTTAGTTTTAGTGTTTTAAACTCCCTTTCTATTTTCTAATTTTCCTAAAAAAGACAGAAAATCAATAGTGATGTGAAGATTATTTGATGCTTTATTCTTCAAATGAATGAGGTGAAAATTATTTATAGTCCGAATCGCTTCATTTGAAAAAGGAAGGGCTGATTCTATGGTGCCATGAGCAAATCGAGAGAAATTTGTCATGCTCAAATTCAATGGATGATGTTGACAAGCTTTGGATCGGGCACCCACACGAGATTTAATGGTTGACATAGACAAGTTTAGATCTATCGACTGACGACGGCGTTGACAAGTTTTCCATACACGTAATCATGGGTGAATAGACTACCTCGAAAAATTGATGCCGTGGGATTACTATTTTCTAGTTTCTAGTAGAAACATGTGCTTATGTTTTGGCTACTAAATCAATCTGAGAGAAAGTTTAGTTATTGTAAAAGACTGGGATATCCAATTGTTGACTCATGTTTTGTCCCACAATTGAATCGATCAACTTCTACGAAATTTAGGCGAAAATTCGACTGGAAAATAATCGTCAATTTCCCAATTCCTTACGCTAAATCTCTGCCTCCTCAATCTATATAAACCCCCGCTTTTGAGGATAAAAAATAATCACCAAGTAGAGCTCAATCAAGAAAAGAAGGTCTCTCCTTCAAGAACCAAGATGAGTTCCATCCTCACGCCTATGTCCCTAACCTTGTCCCTTTTCTTGACCTTCTTTCTCACTTCCACATATGCAGCTACTTTCGACATAGTAAACCAATGCACATACACTGTTTGGGCAGCCGCATCACCTGGTGGCGGGCGTCGGCTCGACCCTGGCCAGACTTGGCCCTTGACCGTGGCCCCAGGCACGGCCATGGCACGCATATGGGGCCGGACCAATTGCAACTTCGACGCTAATGGCCAGGGCCAGTGCGAGACTGGTGACTGCAACCGGCTCCTAGATTGCCAGGGCTGGGGAAGCCCGCCCAACACCTTGGCCGAGTACACCTTGAGCCAGACCGACACTGTGGACATATCGCTTGTCGACGGATTCAACATCCCGATTGACTTTAGCCCCACCACTGGTGTGTGCCGCGGGATCAGGTGTGCAGCCGACATCAATGGCCAGTGCCCGGCGGAGCTGAAGGCCCCTGGCGGCTGCAACAACCCATGCACGGTGTTCAAGACCAACGAGTATTGCTGCACCAACGGGCGGGGGAGCTGTGGCCCGACTCCTTTCTCTAAATTCTTCAAGGACAGGTGCCCGGATGCTTATAGCTACCCACAAGATGATCAAACCAGCACGTTCACTTGCCCAAGTGGTACCAACTACAAGGTCACTTTTTGCCCATAGAGGAGAAAAGTTTACCCAGAATAAGAATATGAGGGAGGGATTAATAAAGTAGCTCACGACTTATGAGCACAATTTATAAATGGTTGTACTCTTCACTACTCAAATAATACAATCGGTGACGATTTCTATGCGACGATAATAATTATGTAGATATGTCTTCCTCTTGTTTCTACTCCATGGCATTGTCAATTCTGTCTAGTCCTGTCATTATATCCTCTATTAAAAAAAAACTGCCTTTTCAATTTAAGGGATTTGACAAGTTAATTAAGACTCAATATTAGTTAGGGTTTCGCAAAATGATCTCGATGAATTCGAATTCAAGCAAAAATAATTTCCTTTCAACCTTCTTGGCGTCTTGATTATTATGCGATTTCAAGTGGCGAAAAAAATGATTGTAGTGCCAATATTTATGTATGGCACTGGTGTCAATATTTTTTTGTGATCACTTAGGTATTGATTTTTTTTAAAAATAATTATTTCAGTGCCAACTACGATGAACTTCATCGGAAATCATACATGGCATCTACATGGCTCAACAGAGGATCCTAGTCAGCCGAAAAACAACAAAAATCAATAAAAAAATCCACATAATTTTAACAAAATTAAAAATAAACCTAAAAACTAAAAATAAGCTAAAAATAAAAAAACAAAAAAAAGGAAGAAGAAGTTGCAGCGGTGAGGCTGCCACCCCACCATCGTCAGCCGTTTGTCAACGATAGGTGAGGGATGGTCGAGGCCTTGTAGACCCACAATGAGGCCAACCTTGCTAGGCTACTTCAACGGAATCAATATTGGAGATGGAGTAAAAATTCACTCAAGAGTCACAAACTTAACCTCGTGAAGCTGAAGATTTTGATGGAATGCGATGACAGAGTGATTGCTACCCCATCTAAGAATAATGAATCATTGCAATTGCTAAATTTCCCCCGGGGGGGGGGGGGGAGAGGAGGAGAGGAGGGCACTTGCCTCTTTCCTTCATTGGTGGTCATGAGAGAACGTAAGAACAAATCTGGTTCTATTTCTGTTAGTCTGCCTCTGCAAGTCAAATGAGTTCGAACCAGTTTCTCAGTCTTGAGCTAAGAGCAGAGACGAGGAATGGGGATAAAGGATTGTTCTGATGGAGATTGTGCATCCACATCTCGCCTAGCCATTGCTAGGCAAGGTCGGCCTCATTGTGGGTTTGTGAGGCCTTAGCCAGTCACGTCCAAGCCTTGCCGTCTGGCAAGGCCTCATCGAGGGTCGTCGATGTTGACACTTGATTTTTAATCCCTTTTTACTTTTAAACAATAAATAAAAATAAAAATTTACAATAATTGTAAAATCAATTTTGGTAGTCTTAGTCAAGACTAAGGAATCAATTTTGATCAAAAAATATTTTTCAGTGTTTTCTTGCATTTTTTGGAATTTCTATAATTAAAAATATCCAAAAATTAGAAAAATAGCATTTGCGACCAGAAAAATATGAAAAAAAATAGTCATTTGTCTTTTTTTTTAATTCCAATTTCATTTTGATCACTTTAAATCTCAAAAATTCAATTAGGAACCCTAATTTTCAAAATTTTGTAAATAGGTCCCTAAAAGAGCAAAAACCTCAAATTGAGTCCCTTTTACTTCCATTTTTTTTTCAATTTTTTCTTGTTATGAAATTTCATCCTTATGCCTCTAATTGCATCCTGGTCTAATCGCTTTTATAATTTAAGATATTTGGCAAATGGACAAAAATATTTTCATGGAGTTTTAAAGCATCTGTGAATTGGACATATCTTTAAATAATTTCGGTAGATTTTGGTCGATGAGCACTTCAGGAAAATTGTAAAAATGAACGTTTTTCTACTCCCAAAAAAAAATTGTAACCTTTAAGGAGAAAATAGACCGATGCTCGCAATTATTTTTCCGAAAAATGTTTGTATAAAGTTCTAGATTAGGATGTCGGATATATACGATAAATTACTTTACTGCGATTTGGCCCCAAAGATTATTACTGTTTACTAGTGATCTTTAAAAAAAAAAGGAAGGGCTTCTGAAAAAGCCAAAAGAAATTAAATCTATCTGACGAAATTAAATACAATCTCGACCCCCAAAAAAAAAAAAAAAATCGCTGGGGATAAGGGCGACGAAGACTAGCAACATGTTGAAACCCGATCCAAGCGCCACGATGAGCGGGGTTTATCAAATGTTACGTGCTTGACTTAGCCAAATATTTTTCCATGGAGCTTTAAAGCATCTGTGAGTTGGACTTTGTCTGAACTGAACGAAGGTCTCAGTGCCGTGTCTGCTTTTTGAGTGTTTAGATCACATTGGCAAAAGCTCCCTCGTTCTTTGATATTTAGTCGTTTTGGGTCGTTCCTCATGCGTGTGTTCTCTAGAAGGCATGGAAAAAAGGACCTACCGTGAGGAAACGAGACAATGAGACGGATGCTGCTGCATTTGTTTCGCGAAAAACGAATAATTATATATATTTTGATAATAAATGATCGCTTATAAAATTAAATAAACAGAAAATATTTTCATTGTTAACGAAAATATTTAGACATAAATTGTTGTCGTTCGTGAAAAGATTTCTCATTTACTAATTATTTCCTGCGATATAAACGATTATTTTTAAGAAAATGATCTCCGAATCATACAATTTCCGCAAAATAAACGGAGGCCGGGAGTCCTAAAATTGATATCGATTTGATACTTTTGTAATGATTTGTTTCATGTGGGTCAAGTCCTAAATGATTGTTCTGATTAACTACGCAAGGTAGTAACCATTTCGGAGTATGTGTTAGTTTATATCACTTAATGAGGCATCTTTCATCCGATGTGAAATTTTGGCAAGTGAGGGTTACTTGGCCCTTGTGAGTGGTTTGGCCCCCGCGAGTGGTGGCCCAGGCGCCATCCCATAACCAATGCCATGAGGGCTAGTGCTTGTAGAGACAGTGGCACAGGGGTCCACCTATTTTTTTTTTCTTAACAAAAATGTGGGAGGAAGTAATTGTAGTGAAATCATCTATTAGATGTAACTTTAATTTAAGGGTAAATTATGATAAGTCTTATGTATCGATTTATCTATCTCGCATTTACTCCCTTTTGGTTGTACTTGTGTGATCCCTCTGACTTTTTTTTTTTCCAATTTTAGCTTCATTGTTTTTAACTTGCTTTCTATTTTCTAATTTTCTGCTCAAAACCAAATCACATCGGAATTAGGTTCTTTTTTTTTTTTTTGGGTCGAAACATCAGAATTGGCTCAAACGATATCCTTTTGAACATTAATAAGCTTTGTTAGTAAACACCGGCCATGTGGATGAATAAGAAAAGTCACCTCGTATACTTTCGTCCATTGAATGCTAACGAAGGTAACGGAAGGACTAACACGAAGAACAACAAATTTTTGGGACATAGATGTGGAAAGAGAAAGAGAGAGAGAAAGAAAGAAAAAACTCTGGAGGGATTGCCGAATTCTCTTGGAGGCATTCGGGATCAATCGATCCGTCAAGTATATTGGACAATGATATTACTAAAGATATGCATAACGCGAGAGAAGCAGCTCATTAAAAATAACAAACATTCTTTATTTGGATATTTTTAACAAAAATTTATCTAATATGTTGAGAAATTGTACCTAAGAGAGACAGATAATCAACAGTGATGTGAAGATTATTTGATACTTTATCCTTCGAATGAAGGAGATGAAAATTATTTACAATATGAATAACTTCATTAGAAAAAGGAAGGGCTGAGTCTGCGGTGCCGGTGAGCAAAATCAAGAGAAATTTGTCATGCTCAAATCCGACGGACACGTTGCTAAGCTTTGGATCGGATAATTACACGAGATTCGATGGTCGATGTTGACAAGTTTAGATCTATCGACCGATGAGAGGGTCGATAAGTTTTCCACGCACGTAATCGGGGGTGAATAGACTAACTCGAAAGATTGGTTCCGTGGTGTTACTGATTTCTAGTTTCTATTAGAAACGCGTGCTCGACGATCAATCACTGCCGCATCAATTTGAGAGAAATTTTAGTTATTGAAAGAGACCTTAATATCCGATTGTTGACTCATGTTTTGTCCCACGTTTCAACCGATCGACTTCTTTGAAATATAGGCGGCCATTTGACTGGAAAATAATCGTCAGCAGCCCTACTCCTTACGCCTAATCTCTGCCTCCTCAATCTATATAAACCCCTCTTTGCGGATCAAAAATAATCACCAAGTAGAGCTCAATCAAGAAAAGAAAAGGTCTCTTCTTCAAGACCCAAGATGAGTTCCATCGTCACCCCCATGTCCCTAACCTTGTCCCTTTTCTTGACCTTCTTTCTCACTTCCACACATGCAGCTACTTTCGACATAGTCAACCAATGCACATACACCGTTTGGGCGGCCGCATCGCCTGGTGGCGGGCACCGGCTTGATGCTGGCCAGACGTGGTCCTTGACCGTGGCCCCAGGCACGACCATGGCGCGCATATGGGGTCGGACCAATTGCAACTTCGACGCCAACGGCCAAGGCCAGTGCGAGACCGGTGACTGCAATCGGCTCCTGAATTGCTAGGGCTGGGGAACCCCGCCCAACACCTTGGCTGAGTTCGCCTTGAACCAGGCCAACAACCTGGACTACCTAGACATATCGCTTGTCGACGGATTCAACATCCCAATTGACTTCAGCCCCACCACTGGTGTGTGCCGCGGGATCAGGTGTGCAGTCGATATCAATGGCCAATGCCCAGCGGAGCTGAAGGCCCCTGGTGGGTGCAACAACCCGTGCACGGTGTTCAAGACCAACGAGTATTGCTGCACCAACGGCCAGGGGAGCTGTGGCCCGACTACTTTCTCTAAATTCTTCAAGGATAGGTGCCCAGATGCTTATAGCTACCCACAGGATGATCAAACCAGCACATTCACGTGCCCAAGTGGTACCAACTATAAGGTCACATTTTGCCCATAGAGGGGAAAACTTTTACGCAGAATAAGAATAATCAGGGGGTGATTAATGAAGTAGCTCATGAGTTATGAGCACAATTTATAAATGGTTGTACTCTTCACTCCTCAAATGATACAATGGGTGACGATTTCTATGCGACGAAAATAATTATGCAGATAGTCTTCCTCTTGTTTCTGCTCCATGGCATTATCATTTCTGTCTAGTCCTGTCATTATGTCCTCTAATTTGAAAAAAAGCTGCCTTTTCAATTTAGGGGAGTTGACAAGTTAATTAAGACTCAATATTAGTTAGGGTTTCCCAAAACCATCTCGATGAATTCGAATTCAAGCAATAATAATTTTTTTTCAACCTTCTCGGGAAGGCGAATAATCTTTTGTTTTCTATCCTCCGCTTACTTATCTTATGTTTAGTATCTAGTCAAATTGACGTCTCGTCTTGATTATCATGCGATTTCAGGTGGCAAAAAAAAAACCTGCGATACCAATATTTATGCAGGACACTAGTGCAAATATTTTTTTTGATAGCTTAAATGCCAATTTTTTTGAAAAACGGTTATACCAAGTCCGATGAACTTTGCCGAAAATTATATGTGGCTCACTAGAGAATCCTAATCAGCAAAAAAAAACTAAAAATAAAAAAATTCCATGTAATATTAACAAAATTTAAAATAAACCTAAAAACCAAAAATAAGCTTAAAAAAAAAGAGAAGGAAGAAGAAGTTGCAGTAGTGTGGCTGCCACCCTACCATCGTCGGCCATTTGCTGATGATTGGTTCATAAGTATGAGAAAAAGTCTCAACCTTTGAGATAACTTTTGGGATAAAAAGGCCTAAAAGACCGCCCAATAGCCTCTAGTCCCACGGCAAGGTCGACCTTGCCCAGCGATGGCCAAGCTACTTCAACGGAATCGATATTAGAGATGGAGTAAAAATTTGCTCAAGAGTCACAAACTTAAGCTTGCGAAGCTGAAGGATTTGATGGAATGCGATGACAGAGTGATTGCTACCCCCACCTAAGAATAATGAATCATTGCAATTGCTAAATTTTCTTTTTTTTTTTGGGAGAGAGAGAGAGAGAGAGAGGGCACTTGCCTCTTTCCTTCGTTGGTGGTTAGGAGAATCTATTTCTGTTAGTCTGCCTCTACAAGTCAAATGAGTTCGAACCAGTTTCTCAGTCTCGAGCTGAGAATAGAGACGAAGAATAGGGATAAAGAATTCATCCGATGAAGACTGTGCTCCACCTCTCACCTGCCCGTTGCTGGGCAAGGTCAGCCTTGTTGTGGATTTGTGAGGCCTTGGCCAGCCATAGCCGAGCCTTGCCGACCCTGATGAGGCCTCGGGGAGGGTCGCCGATGTTGACACTTAATTTTTAATCCATTTTTACTTTTGCAAAATAAATAAAAATCAACAAAAATTCACAATAATTGTAAAATCAATTTTTGTAGCCTTAGTCAAGATAGAGGAACAGATTTTGGATAAAAAAATATTTTCCAGTATTTTCTTGTATCTTTTAAATTTCTTTTAATTAAAAATATCCAAAAATAAGAAAAATGGCATTTGTGTCTAGGAAAATATGAAAAAATAGTCATTAGTCTTTTTTTAATTCCAATTCCACTTTGATCACTTTAAATCTAAAAAATTAAATCAGGAACCCTAATTTTTAAAATTTTGTAAATAGATCCCTAAAAGAGCAAAAATCTCAAATTGGGTCCCTTTCATTCCTTTTTTTCACTTTCTTCTTGTTATGAAATTTCATCCTTATGCCTCTAATTGCGTTGTATAATTCAAAAAATTTGGGAAATGGACAAAAATATTTCAATCTAGCCCCTAGTTTTCAAATTGTGATCAATTGGTCATTTTAGGAGACTTTGTTCAAATCCAAGCCCTCACACAAAGGTTTTTCGATGTTTTAAACTCATTGGTGTAATCCGTTCGGTTTGATTGGCCATTAAGGGCCTCAATTGGTCAAATTCCTATTTGGCATTAATTTTGCTAGATTTGGACGAATAGGCACTCAATTGAGCAAATTTTGTGAAAACAGGTCAATCGGGTCGGATCAACCCGACCCAGTCAACTAGGTTTGCCGCTCCCTACAACAAGGGTTCAACCTACCCACCACATTTAGCACACACAAAACTATCCCGATGGGTTGGTGCCGTGTAGGCCACTCAAGTGCACAGGTGACATCATAGAGGAGTGCCTGGTGACCTGAAGCACCCTGGTGGGTGCAACAACCCATGCACGGCGACCTAGATCGAGGAGTATTGTTGCAACGGGAGTTTGTCACCTAACTCCATCATTATGAATAAGGTTAACTTAGCCCACACTATCGATCAAATATTAGACTAATTAGGAAATTGTATATGTTTTCTTTATTAATCTAATTAATAATTACAATAATTCTTAATACTTGATTGAAAATTTTCATGGTGCAAGTTCATTTTATCCGGGTGCTGAACAAGGAGAAGAAGCACAGAACTAAGAAACAGGCTCGTCTGGCCACTGCGAGAACCGATCTGGAGCTGGAAAAGACAACCTCCTCGTTAGTTCTCCCGCTTCTCGATCGAGGAAATTGCAAGTAGACATGACCACGGTTCCGAACCGGACGGTTCCGGTTCGCCCTCGGGGCCGAACCGGACGGTTCCGGTTCGCCCTCGGGGCCGAACCGGAACCGGCCCGGTTTTTTTTTTTTTACTTTGGGAATTTTGATTTTCAAAATCAAATCAAATTTTTAAGTAATAAAAATTCAAGTAAAATTTTACAAAATTGTAATCAAACTTAGAGGAAAAAAAAAGGGAGAGAGAAAGGGCTTGACTTAATGAATTATCATTAAGTGCCTACATATCTTCTTGGGGATAGAAGAATCAAAGCCCATGTAGTTCTTTTACCTTTGATAACCCCATACTTACCTCATCGTCAATCGTTGCTTCCGGCGGTGGTTCCCGTCACGGTGCTCGCTCCATCATTGAAAAATTGGGCTTCTACGTTGCGATCCATCTCTTGTTGTCAATATTGAGCCTTCGTCCAATCATCGACACAAGCTTGAGCCTCCACAGAGTGCGGAGATAATCTTGAACGGTGATCATCCAAAATGTTGCCTCCAGCGCTAAAAGCTTATTCAACCGCAACTGTTGAACAAGGAGTTGCTAAAACCTGTCTAGCGATGATAGAGAGAATTCGATATTGACTCGAATGCTCCTTCCACCACTCTAAAATTTGAAAATCTGTGCCACTTGCAAATGAGTTAGTCTCAAAGTTAGTGCTTAAATAGTGATCAAATTCGGAAATATCCGTGTGCCCCCTTTGTCTTTTTTGCCTACTCATTAGCATTTTATACCCTCTACTCATTTTACCTCCGCTCTCGTTTTCTACGCGACTAAATTGAGAAGAAGATCCAATATCAGTGGCATTATATCTATTATAATAATCATTATATAATGCCACTATTGAGTTGCTAACCATCCCTTTTAATAAATTAATATCTAAATCTATTTCTATATGAAGACATCCATAATACATAGTCAAAAAATCTTTTACGCCTTCTAATTTCGTACGTGGATCGAAAACAGAAGCAACCAAATAAATAAAAGGAATATGTTTATAATAAGTTAGCCATTTTGATTTCATTGCCTTAATAGTTGCACCTAATTGTTCATCGTCTTCATATTCTTCAAAAACAACAGCAATATTAACACACTCTATTATAAATAAATGAGTCGTAGGATAATAAACACCGAATAAAGTATAAGTTGCATAATTGAAAACTTTTAAACAATCTAAAATTTTGTGGCAAATATTCCAATGTTGTGGTAATAACTCATGTTGAGGAACATTAGTTGAAATAAATGCACATAATAAAACTTTATATTCAAAAGATTGATTAAGCAATTCGTACGTGGAATTCCAACGAGTTGGAACATCTCTTGAAAATCTTCTTGGCCTTTTTCCATTTTGTTTACAAAATCTACACCAATCTTTCATTATTTGGGGATGTTTCCATAAATATTGGATTGCGATTTTTATTGGGTCGAGAAAAACGTTAAGAGTTTGTAAACCTTCTTGTACACTTAAGTTTAAAACATAGCAAGCACATCTAACATGAAAAAATTCTCCACCAAAAGTGGGTTTACAAAGTTTTTCCAAGTCTTCAATAGAAGCAGTATTTGCCGCGGCATTATCAAAACCAATAGAAAAAACTTTTTCAACCAAACAATATTCTTCTAAACTTGTCTAATTAATCTATAAATATTAATTGCTGTATGTCTATCATCAAAAACTCGAAATGCAATAATTCTTTTTTGAATATTCCAATCGTCATCTATCCAATGACACGTAATACCTATATAAGAATGAATTTGCCAAGGATCGGTCCAAATATCACTACCTATATGCACACGTCCATTATAATTCATAAAAAATATTTTTAATTCTTCTTTTTCTTTTTTATACAAATTAAAAATTTGGTGTTTAAGGGTATTTCTAGAAACGGGTTTTGCTTGTGGAGTGCATGCATTTTGTATAAAATTATTAAAACCAAATTTCTCACCAAAATTAAATGCTAAATGTTCTACGGCCGTAAATCTAGCTAATTCTTCTTTATAAACATTTTCGCTATAACGGAATAAAGGAGGAGCGTTAGTTTTGGCGTACCCGGAAATTTGTTGTTGACGAGTGTCGATCCCAGCTAGCGTTGGATGTTTTGACCTCAAATGCCGTTGAAATGTTCCATAGCCTTGACCACTTACGAATTTGTAATTTTTTCCACAATGTTTGCAAGTAAGTTGATATTTGTTTTCTTCAACGCGCGTCTTCGTGAAGTGCTCCCATATCGAGGAAACGGATGACCCCTCTCGTTCCATCGTTATTGAAGCTTCTTCGGTGGGAGGATTCATGCTACCTTGTGTTGGAACGGGTTCTTCGACATTTGGAATATTGTCGATTTCAATTTCGTCGTCGTCGAAGCCTTAATATGCATAATCTTGAGGATTATGAGATTGAGGATAATTGGACGATCCCATCGGCGCCATCGGGCTCTTACCCCTCCCGCCACGGCTTCCACTTGCCATTTTTCGAGAATTTCCAACAACAAAGAAATGAAGAATTTCGAGAGAAATTAAAGTGGATCGAGTATCGCGACTTGAGAGAATTTAAGATTGAGAATTTGAGAGAATTTGAGAATTTGAGAGAAGAAAATTGAGAGAAGTTGTGAATAAAATGAAGGGGGGAGGGGGGTATTTATAAGAAATTTTTTCATATTAAATTTAATTTAAAAAAAAACAAAAAAATAATAATAAAAGCCGTTGCCCCCCCCTAACGGCTAGTAGCCGTTGGGCCGGCGGTTCGGAACCGGCGGTTTTTACGGGCCGGTTCCGGTCCGGTCCCGATCCAGAACCGGCCCGTGGCCATGTCTAATTGCAGGTGTGTATATGGCTCTCTATCTCAATTACAGCTATAATTTGTTCTCAATTATTTGGAATCGTCGTCGTTGGCGGCTGCTCCATCAGTGTTGGCCCCTCCGACTTATTCGAAGTATTTCAAGAACAAGTGCCCCGATGCTTATAGCTACCCTCAAGATAACCTAACCAGCACATTCACTTGTCCCAGCGGGTCCACCGATTATAGGGTCGTGTTTTGCCCGAGCAGTTCGGCTAACTTTCCCTTGGAGATGTTTGGAAGCGAGAGCTTGGCATGAAAGAGTTTTGGCTAAATCGTGTGGATAGAAAGACAATATATAACTCAAATGAATAATGATGTAGAATATGTTGGTCGAAACAGTTCAGAATCAACTCCAGAACGATTCAGATTCACTTGTAAAAGAATTCCTTAAAACGGTATAAGCAATGGAACAGATTTTTCAACACGAAATTGAAATCGTGAGATCAACACTAGATATAAACTGAGGCATGTGTTCAACATAGTTTCCTTAAAACAGATTCGTTCCCTCAACTCTGTGCTTGAGGTTTCGTGAACGTCTGTCTCCCAAGATACAACGGTTAACAGCTAGGAGGTGAGCACAGAACCTCAGAGCTTTCGGCGAACTTAAAGAAACTGGTGTTTGAACACTATCGAAAAACCAATGCAGGAATAAGCAAAAAATAGAGCAAAACAGAGGAGAACCGAAGCTTTTTGCACTGAGTTTGAATCTGAATGTTCGCGTGCATCAACAAGAACGAGAAAACCAGTTATTTATAAGATGAGTAAAGGGATTATTTCGGAATAATATGGCGTAACAGTTTATAACGGTTGATTAAATCTGCCGTTTGTAACTGTTGTAGCATAACCGATAATTAAATTTGCCGTTTGTAATTGTTACGGTGTAACAGTTGATTAATTCTGTCGTTTCTGACATAATGGATGATTAACTCTGCCATTTGTAACTGCCGTAATGTAATGACATTCCAAAACGTTACAAATGGTCAGCTTCTGAGCGTCGCGAGCTGCTTCTGAACGCTGGATCTGAACTCCACGCGAGCTGCTTCTGAACGCTGGTTATGAACCTATGCGAGCTGCTTCTGAACGCTGGATCTGAACCCCGCTCGAGCTGCTTCTGAATATGAATGTTGCTTCTGAGCTCATTCGAAACATACTCTGCTTCTAAGCTCGCATTAAAGCATCGTTACAAAATCATCCATTAACTTTTTCCGTTACAAAATCCGTAACATTTGGAAAAAAAAAAAAAGGTTGAGCCATGATGCAAAATTGGGCTAGTCGCGAGACCTATTTTTCTAGTCTGCATTCGTGTACGCAGGTCGTGCGTACGCGCCCCTCGTCGAACCTTCGTTGAGGCCCGAGATTTGCACCCCCCTGCGCCTGCGCGCGAGGCATAGTACTTTGTTCTTATGTTACCACTTCAAAGAAGTGTAACCATATATAAAGCACTTGAAGGCTTTCTTTCTTTCCAATGTGGGACTAGAGTTTCCCACTTCAAACTCAAGGATGTTCTTTGAGACACAATTTCTCATTCACTCATCAAAACACACCACATTTCCAACAGAATACATCTATGGAAGTGGAGAGAGAGACTCTAGAAGAGCAATGTTCAGGGTTACTGGTCGTGGGTTCCTCGAGAACTAGTTCTTATGTTGTGTTGCTTTATATGTATGTATCTATAAGAAAATGGGACCACAGTTTGCTAATAAGATTAACGAGTTATCTTATGAGCACGGATTAGATCAATCAGAACGTATTATCCACTTTTTGAAGAAACAAAAACTATGTAATTAATTGTGGAAGAAAATTCGAGTTAGCATTTCGTTTCGTGGGGTTTTTTTTTTTTTTTCAATTCGTGTTCTTTTGTATCAATTGGAGGTATATTCGTAGCTTTTATCAAGAATTAAATGGCTAATCTAACTTTAGCAAGCGTGATCTATTAACATTTGGTGGCCATACGCGTGGAGTTGGGTCAAATCATAAAGGACAAGGGGAATAGATTGGGAGAGTGGGAGAGGGGGTTGGATGTAGATTTTGTATGAGTGTGAGGGCGAATGGGTCTTTTAGACTGGGGAGATATAGAATATGGGTTTTGAATGTGAATATTGTATTACACATATATAAATGTTACGATGTGTATCATGTTTTTATATGGAAAATGCTTCCCTTACAGTAAATTCACACACCATTACTACATATTTTGCATATTACACTCATCGATCGAAAAATCGTATGGTAAAAAATAATTCACAGTACTATCGAATTGTCAATATAGCAGCTCTCTTTATACATTTACTTAAATGGGGGAAAATTGTCAAAAAAAGTCCTAAACCTATTGCACTTTTGCCAATTTAGTCCTAAACCTTTCAATTTTGCCGATTCAGTCCTAAACCTTTTCATATTTTGCCGATTCAGTCCTAAACCTTTCGATTTTGCCAATTCAGTCCTAAACCTTTTTCATATTTTACCGATTTAGTCCTAAACCTTTCGATTTTGCCGATTTATTCCTAATTCTTTTTATATTTTTTCGATTTAGTCCTAAAATTTTTATTTTTTAAAAAATATCTTGGAAAAAAATCCAAAAATTAAAAAAAAATATAAGAAAATTATAAAAATATATAAAAAAAATTAAAAAAAATTAAACAAATTCAAAAAAATTTAAAAAAATTTAAAATTTAAAAAATTTTAAAAATTTTAAAAAAATTTAAAAAAGAGTGAGCTCTCGCCGCTGCTGCCCCACTATCGCTGGCTTGCCCATTTTTTTCAACTTTATTTTCAAAATATTTTTAAAAAATTTTAAATTTAGGACTAAATCGTCGGTTTTTTTTTTCTCTTTTTTTCAGCTTTTTTTCCAAAATATTTTAAAAAATTAAAAAGTTTAGGCCCCTTACCGGCTAGCAATGGTGAGTTAGTCCTAAATCTTTTTATATTTTGCCAATTCAGTCATAAAATTTTTAATTTTTTAAAAATATTTTGAAAAAAAGCTAAATAAAAAAAAACAGATGAGCGGCGACGGTGAGTTAGTCCTAAATCTTTTCATATTTTTTCGACTCAGTCCTAAACTTTTAAATTTTTTTTAAAATATTTTGGAAATAAAGCTGAAAAAAACGGGCGAGCCGGCGATGGTGGGGCAGCGGTGGCGATGGCTCACTCGTTTTTTAAATTTTTTTAATTTTTTTAATTTTGTAAAAATATTTTTTTATTTTTTAAATTTTTTAAATTTTTTAATTTTTTTTAATTTTTATATATATATTTTTATAATTTTCTTATAATTTTTTTAATTTTCGGATTTATTTCCAAGATATTTTTTAAAAAATAAAAATTTTAGGACTAAATCAAAAAAATATGAAAAGATTTAGGACTAAATCGGCAAAATCGAAAGGTTTAGGACTAAATCGGCAAAATATGAAAAGGTTTAGGACTGAATGGGCAAAATCGAAAGGTTTAGGATTGAATCGGCAAAATATGAAAAGGTTTAGGACTGAATCGGCAAAATCGAAAGGTTTAGGACTGAATCGGCAAAATATGAAAAGGTTTAGGACTGAATCGGCAAAATTGAAAGGTTTAGGATTAAATCGGCAAAAGTGCAATAGGTTTAGGACTTTTTTTGACAATTTTCCCACTTAAATGGTATTCTACCTAGAGGAAAATTCTCCCATACATTGGACGCATTATTGATATTTAGATTGAGCAAAGATTTACCAATAGCATCTCCATGCAAAACGATGTCATTTTGGACTTATGATTCTTGATTTAACCATATCATCACCGCAAAGGAGGGAGAAAATGGTAAAAAAAAAAAACTACGTCAACATTTTTCGTTAGTCAAGTTGGATGGAGTTAATGACATTACACAAATTTGACAAATTTTAGGATTTGATTGCACTTTATGTAAGTTTTAGGATTCAATTATATTTTCGTGACAAATTTTAGCAGTTTTATCTTTATATTTATATAGAAAATAAGTCCGTTCTGATACTTCTTGATTGCGTGGAGAGTATAGTGCTCTTTGAACTTCCATGCCATGACTTCCAATCCCCAGATCAAGTGCCACGTCGACCTTTTCTTTACCACAGCTAATGATATTGATTTGCAGGGTCAAATGTCATGTTTGTAGGTTAAAATATATTTGGCGAAGCAATTCATCATCGGTCTTGAATAAAAGAAGAACTATCGTCATCGACAGATGGACTACTTACCATAAGAAAAATAAAGGGTTGCCTCTAAGTGTAAGGAAGGAGAGGCACAGTCAGATTCTTAGGAGATGGCCGCTTTTATGCGGAGTTAACCACGAGGGGAGACTGGGGCACCGGGTGACAGAGAGTGGCCTGCAAGCATTTTTTTTATTATTGTTATAAAGATAAGCATCCGAAAACTATTATTAATGTTGTTGATACAACTTTAAAATCAAATTCCTCATTTTCAGTTTGATACTGATTTCAAAATGTACCGAACATATTTTTAAATATTTTCAGTAGATTTTCGTCCATAAGCACTTCAGGAAAATTGTAAAAATGAACGTTTTTCAACTCCAAAAAGAAAAAAAAATTGTAACCTTTAAGGAAAAAATAGACTGATGCTCACTATTATTTTTCCAAAAAATGTTTGTATAAAGTTCTAGATTAGGATGTCGGATATATACGATAAATTACTTTGTTGCGATTTGGCACCAAAGATTATTACTGTTATCTTTTAATAGGAATTTCGTAGGAAGGGCTTCTGAAAAAGCCAAAAGAAATTAAATCTATTTGACGAAATTAAATACAATCTTAACCCAAAAAAATCGCTGGGGATAAGGGCGAAGAAGACTACGAACATGTCGAAACCCGATCCAAGCGCCACGATTAGCGGGGCTTATCAAATGTTACGTGCTTGACTGAACCACATATTTTTCCATGGAGTTTTAAAGCATCGGTGAGTTGGACTTTGAGTGTGTTCCATAGAAGGCGCTGAAAAAAGGACTTACCGTGAGGAATCAAGACAATGAGACCATGCTTCGTTTGTCTCGTAAAAAATGAATGGTTAAATTTTTTTTTTTTGCAACAAATGATCACTTACAAAAATAAACGAATGAAAAATATTTTTACTATTAATGAAAATATTTAGAAATAAATTGTTGTCGTTAGAAAAAGGATTTCTCATTGACTAATTATTTGACGTGATAAAGGGCTCATTTAAACAAAAAGGTTGATAAATCATACAATTTCCGCGAAACAAACGGAGCCTGGGAGTCCTAAAATTGATATCGGTCTCATACTTTTGTAATGATTTGTTTCACATGGGTCAAGTCCTAAATGATTATTCTGATTAACTACAACCATTTCGAAGTGGGTGTTAGCTTATATCACTTAATGAGGCATCTTTCATCCGATGTGAAATTCTGGCAACCCTAGCCACCATTGCGTGAGGGTTAATTGGCCCTCGCGAGTGGTTTGGCCCGCGCAGGTGGTGGCTCCGGCGCCATCCTATAACCAATGCCAATTGAGGGCAAGTGCTTGTAGGAACAATGACACCCTCCTCTTTCTCATGCCTTCCTATTGTTGATATGTGATTTGTACTCCTCATTAATATGAAGGCACAAGGGTCCACTTTTTTTTTTTCTTTTTGTTACATAAATATAAGAGATGCTAATTATAGTGGAATCATCTATTAGATGTGACCTTATCTTAAAGGTGATTTATGAAAAATCTTATGTCTCGATTTATCTTTCTTGCATTTACTTTCTTTTTCATTGTATTTGTGTGCCTAATCCTAACATTTACTTGTGTAATCCCCCCTTCCTTTTTTTTTTCTTTTCAATTATAGCTTTACTGTTTTTAACTTCCTTTCTATTTTCTAATTTTCCTAAAAAAGACAAATAATCAACTGTGATGTGAAGATTATTTGATACTTTATCCTTCAAATGAACGAGATGAAAATTATTTACACTCTGAATCACTTCATTAGAAAAAGGAAGGGCTGAGTTTGCAATGCCCGTGAGCAAAATCAAGAGAAATTTGTCATGATCAAATTCAACCGACGACGTTGATAAGCTTTGGATCGGATACCTACACGAGATTCAATGGTCGACATTGGCAAGTTTAGATCTATCGACTGGCGAGAGCGTCGATAAGTTTTCCATGGACGTAATTACGGGTGGATAGATTACTATGAAAGATTGATGTTTTGGGGTTATTGGTTTCTAGTTTCTATTAGAAACACGTGCTCGACAATCAATCACTACTGCATCAATCTGAGAGAAATTTTAGTTATTGCAAAAGACCGAGATATCTGACTGTTGACTCATGTTTTGTCCCACATTTGAATCGATCAACTTCTTTGAAATGTAGGTGGCAATTCTACTGGAAAATAATTGTCAACAACCCTACTCCTTACGCCAAATGTCTGCCTCCTCAATCTATGCAAACCCCTCTTTGCGGATCAAAAATAATCACCAAGTAGAGCTCAATCAATAGAAGAATGGTCTCTTCTTCAAGAACCAAGATGAGTTCCATCCTCACACCTATGTCCCTAACCTTGTCCCTTGTCTTGACCTTCTTTCTCACTTCCACACATGCAGCTACTTTCGACATAGTCAACCAATGTACATACACCGTCTGGGCAGCCGCATCGCCTGGTGGCGGGTGCCGGCTCAATGCTGGCCAGACGTGGTCCTTGACCGTGGCCCCAGGCACGACCATGGGGCGCATTTGGGGCCGGACCAATTGCAAATTTGACGCCAACGGCCAGGGCTCGTGCGAGACCGGCGAATGAAACGAGCTCCTGAATTGCCAGGGCTGGGGAAGCCCGCCCAACACCTTGGCTGAGTTCGCCTTGAACCAGCCTTACAACCTGGACTTCCTGGACATATCGCTTGCCGACGGATTCAACATCCCGATTGACTTCAGTCCCACCACTGGTACGTGCGGCGGGATCAGGTGTGTAGCCGACATCAATGGCCAGTGCCCGGCGGAGCTGACGGCCCCTGGTGGGTGCAATAACCCGTGCACGGTGTTCAAGACCAACGAATATTGCTGCACCAACGGCCAGGGGAGCTGTGGCCCGACTACTTACTCTAAATTCTTCAAGGATAGGTGCCCAGATGCGTATAGCTACCCACAAGATGATGCGAGCAGCACATTCACTTGCCCAAGTGGTGCCAACTATAAGGTCACTTTTTGCCCATAGAGGGGAAAAATTTTACGCTGAATAAGAATAATGAGAGAGGGGATTAATAAAGTAGGTCATGACTTATGAGCACAATTTATAAATGGTTGTACTCTTCATTACTCAAATAATACAATGAGTGACGATCTATTTCTATGCGACGATAATAGTTATGCAGATAAGTTTTCCTCTTGTTTCTGCTCCATGGTGTTATCAATTCTCTCTAGTCCTGTCATTATATCCTCTAATTTTGAAAAAAAAAATTGCCTTTTCAATTTAGGGGATTTGACAAGTTAATTAAGACTCAATATTAGTTAGGGTTTCCCAAAATGATTGCGATGAATTCAAATTCAAGCAAAAATAATTTTCTTTCAACCTTCTCGGCCAGACATCTCGTCATCATTATCATGCGATTTCAGGTGGCAAAATAAAAAAACTGGAATGCCACTATTTGTGTATGACGCTAATAGCTATTTTTTTTTAAAAACGATTATTTCAGAACCAAGTCCGATGAACTTCGCCAGAAATTATACATGGCTCACTAGGGAATCATAGTTAGAAAAAAAAACTAAAAAATCAATTAAAAAATCCATGTAGTATTAAAAAATTTAAAAATAAACCTAAAAACTCAAAAAAAAAAAAGGAGAGAGAGAAGGAAGAATAAGTTGCAGCGACGAGGCTGCCACCCCACCATTGTCGACCATTTACTAGTGATGGTTGAGGGATGGCCGAGGCCTCACAGACCCACAGCAAGGCCGACCTGGCCTAGCGATGGCGAGGCTACTTGAATGGAATTGATATTGGAGATGGAGTAAAAATTCGCTCAAGAGTCACAAACTTAAGCTCGCGAAACTGAAGGATTTGATGGAATGGGACGACAGAGTGATTGCTCCCCCACCTAAGAATAGTGAATCATTGCAATTGCTAAATTTTCCCTTCGTTAGTGGTTAGGAGAGAACATAAGAACAAATCTGGTTCTATTTCTGTTAGTTTGCCTCCGCAAATGAAATGAGTTCAAACCAGTTTCTCAGTCTTGAGCTGAGAATGGAGACAAAGAATGTGGATAAAGGATTCTTCCGATGGAGACTGTGCTCCACCTCTCACCTGGTCGTTGCTGGGCAAGGTCGGCCTCGTTGTTGGTTTGTGAGGCCTTGGCCAGTCACGGCAAGGCCTCGGCGAGGGTCACCGATGTTGACACCTGATTTTTAATTTCTTTTTAAATTAGAAAGATAAAAAAAAACAACAAAAATTCACAACAATTGCAAAATCGATTTTGGTAGCCTTAGCCAAGACTAAGGAACCGATTTTGGACAAAAATTTGTTTTTTAGTATTTTCTTGTATTTTTGGAATTTCTTTTAATTAAAAATACCCAAAAATAAGAAAGATAGCATTAAATTGGACAATTCACTGCCTTTTTGGACTGGCTTTTAATTTTGGAAAATAGAAAGGGATGACACGACTTCAAAAATGCAAAAATTGAAAATTAAAGAGCTAAAATGAAATTTCTAGAAATTTTGCAATTAATTTGGAAGCGAGATTAACAAAGAAAACCCCATTTCCAGATTAATTTTTTTTCAAATTTCTTTAGCCAAAATGAAGGAAAAATAAAAATAAAAATATGGACTATTTTTTCGTTTTTTTTTTATACCACGAATGCTATTTTTTATTATTATTAATTTTTCATTATTTTTCTATTTTCTAAAAAATATTAAAAAAAGTGAAAAATAAGGAAAATCATTTTTTTACTCAAAATTTTGCAATTTTCTCATTTTTTCTTGATTTATTTTATGAAATTTTGAAAATAAAAATGCAAAAATACTAAAAATATGAAAAATTATTTTTTGCTCAAAATTGCCTTAGGCTAGACCAAGGTCTCCAAAGCTGATCTTTCAATTTTCTGAATTTTTATGAATTTTTTAAAATTTCTAAAAATAAAATTGACAAAAAAAAATCAAGTGTCAACAAGGACAAGGGGAAGAGATGGGGTGAGTGGGAGAGGGGGTATGTGAGACTTTATAAAACCACTGCCAACTGTTCCATCCAAAAGTTTAAGCTATTGGATGAAGACAAGGTTTGATATTTAGCTACTTTAACGCTTTCTCTCACGCTCAGTCTGATTTTTTTACTTAGTATTAAGCATAAAAATATACCATTGGGGAGGCAAATAAAGGCCTGAAAAGATTTGAACTCATGACCTCTTGCTCTGATACCATGTGAGATTTAGTGGGACCACTACCAATTATTTCAAAAGCTTTAGCTATTGGATAAAAGCGTGATTTAATATTTAACTATTAGATGAAAGTGTGATTTAATATTTAATTATTCTAACATTCTCCCTCACGCTTTGTCTAGTCGTTTTGCCTAGTACTAAATGTGGAAATATATCATTGGGGAGACAAATATGGGAACCGGATCCCCTGCCATAGAGGCTCTATGGTAGGGGTGACATAGAAGCAATCTCGGCCGTCCATTGAAATTCAACGGCCGAGATTGCGCCACGTCATCCGGACGAATTTAGCCCCAAATTTTAGCGGGAAGAACCAGAAGCGGATTTGAAAAAAACCTAAATTTCCTCTCCTCTCATCAGATTTCTCTCGTCCCCTTTTCTCTCGTCTCGTTTTCCTCTCCTTCCATCCCTTCCCTAATCCTAGGTCCCCTCCCCTTCGCGAGATCTCCAGTCGGATCCCGCCACCTCACGCTTCGCCGGCGACGCGCGCTCTTCGTCGGAATGGACGTCATGCGCCACTGCTCCTCCTTCCTCCTCACCCTCCTCCGATGTCGACGCCGTCGGCTGCCGCCATCCGGCTTACACGCTCGTCGTGCTCAACCAGCGGCTCCCGCGATTCACTCCTCTCCTCTGGGAGCACGGTACGTAGTTGTCTCGGCGAGATTTCATTTCGGTTTGTTGATTCTATATTTGTCCCGGGACATCGGTTCGTTTGACTCGGATTTTTCGCGCCTGTTTTCTTTTTGTGTGTTTGTGTGTGTGTTCTGTTTAGAGCAGCACAGGTACGTATGTATGCCGATGGGGGCGTGAACCGCCTGTACGATGAAATGCCTAACTTGCTCCCGCACGAAGGCGCTCCCGATATCAAGGATAGGTCAGCTCTGCTTCTTTTGCGTTTTTCAGTGGCTAATTGCCCTGTTGCTGCTACTTTTTAATCTGCATTTGAGTGGCCCCATTTTGCATCATCCGTCAATAGAAATGGGTTGTTTTTTCTCGGGATAAGATGCTCATTCGGATATCTCATCAACTGAGGAATCATTTTGACACCTCTTAGCAGATGGTAAAAGAACCTTAAGAAGGATACAGATAGATACAATACATCATTGGGTATCTAAACATTTGAACAACGATATGTAAGGAGTGTCTGATATGTGGAGTTGTGGTTGCGTTGCTCTGTGTTAGAGCGTTAAGCTTTTTTCAGCAGAGAATCTTGCAGGAACCTTTACTTTTTGAATTAGGAGACTTTTGGCCGCATTCTTCTGCTTCATTGTAATTGGAAATGAACTTCCTCAACGTACTATGTTTCCAATATTTGTGAAGCTTGATGCTATTTATAGATGGAAAATTACTTTGTTCCATTTTCAAATAGGTGCTAAATGCTGGGAAAAACAAGCTTAGGTCCATGGATGAGGTTAGGTCGCTTATGAGTCTACGTGCATTAATTTTAAATGGTAATTTATATTAGAAAACTTTTTGGCTACAAAAGGCCGAATAATCGTACCTATTCAAATTCTCCTTTTTTTGTTTTACAGACAATGAGATTGTTTCCATATGCACACTTGATCAATTGAAAGAATTGAACACTCTCGGTATGACATCTATCATCAGCATGTCAAATTCTTAATGAAGTTGAAGTCACTTAATGAAATTGGCAAGTCCTTAATGAAGTTGAAGTCACTTACAAAGGTACATATTTGATTGACATAATTAGTGGAACATATTTTACCTAAATGTATCCATTTCCTGTACTCTCTCTTTTGGTTATCAGCTCTCTCTCTCTCTCTCTCTCTCTCTCTCTCTCTCTCTCTCTCTCACATTGTCAACTCCAAGCTATTGATAAATCACTCAAGTCCTGCATCGAATTGAAAAAACTTAGACTTGCTCACAATCAGATTACGGTATGGTTACTTTTATGGTTCGCTTATTTGAATTGAGGCCATCAATAAAATTTAGCTGATTGCTTTAATAGACTTGTTATTGTTAGTGAGTCGTCTTTGCACTATATGTTTCTCTCCCAAGTCCAGTGGACCCTTGTGCTCCTAACTTGTTCTCCTCCTTGTGTTTTTAACTTGTTCTCCTCTCTTTTTCTGTTGCGGTTGAAGCACAGGCTCTACCAAGTGAACTTGCTCAGAATGTTAAACTTCAGGACTTGGATTTGGGAAATAACTTGATCAAGAGCTGGTCGCATGTGAAGGTGAGGGATTTCTGGCTGCATTTTCACTGTTCTTGGGACAAAACTACGTGCATCTCTTCTAATGCTAGAAACTGCAGGTGCTGAAATCGCATGTTAACCTTAGAAACCTCAATTTACTTGGAAATCCTATTGGCAAGAATGAGAAATCGACAAACAAGGTCACTACCTAATTGTGAAATTCCCCTTCCCTTCATGTATGTCCAGCCTTTTCCTATTGCCAAGAATGAGAACTGTTGTCACCGTTGCAGTTCCCCACACACCGCGGAACCACACCTTCCTCCTCATGCTATAACAATCATTCTTGCTTTGACCGTGGGAGGACTGTAAGTTCTCTAATTGGACTTCTTTTCGAGCTATTGTTGACAGATAAGGCACAAAAAGATGAAACTTTTCTCCTGTACGTGTTTGATGCAATTTAGCCTGCTTGTTCGCTTTAGATTCTTGTTTTTACGTGTCGATCAGGTTAAAAGTTTGTAATTTTTGGTAGGGCTTTGAGACACCTCACGAAATCAAAGGAAGGGATTCGGAGTCAACCTCGAGATCGGAGGATGCGTCTGGAGAAGAAAACGAAGCATTGAGGAGGGACTTCGAGTCTACCTCGAGGACAGATTGCACGTGTATTGCTTGGACCGGTGTGATCATGTCAAATTTTCAGTCACTGTTTGTAAAAGCTGCGGTTCTTTCAAAAGGCAGGATTGTTGTAGATAGAACATGCTGTGCATGAGATTAGATGAACGAATGACCAAATCAAGACATTTGTGCTTCTGCTTTCGGAGATGTTTTGTCCCTCTTTTTTATGCTTTCGAGGGAGAATGAGTCATATTCAGTGTGAATTGATCAGAGGAAGATTTCCAGCTCAAATTTGCTATACCCAACTGCATTTTGAGATCAAAATATTTGTTCCATTCTGAAACATGGTAATGGAAATAGGAAAAATTGACCAATTAATCCTGAAGTTTCGTCTTCTTCCTTTTTTGAAACTAATGTTGCATAAAGAGGAATTGATTAGATGCAGCGAGCTGACAACCGAGGAGACCTCTAATGCAGAAAGCGAAGCTTCCAGACATAATTGAGCTTTGTTCTTCCACTCTACAACTCCCTTCCAAGTACTACTCTACTCACTGTCAATTGTGAAAGTAGTTAATGGTCACGAACGCATATTAAAACTCAGAAACTTGGGCAAATTGTAGAAAGGTTGATATTTTAAAATTTGACAAGAATTTACCTTCACTCAAAGAGGTATTAACAACAACATATCTCATCATTTTGAGACCATTTCCACGAATCTGGGTGTGTAAAGAGATGAGATAAGAAAGTCTTGGATTGTTTACTCACTGATCTCAAGGCATTCACTCTTCAAGGGTGTCAAAAAATAGTATAGGCAATGTAGCAAGACTAAAAAATACATGAAAATCGATCCCAAAACCAGAAATAGATAAAGCTGTCTTCACATTAAATCTTCGACTAACTTTAGCAAAATTTACATAGCAACAATCAAAACCAAATTGGCTTCAACGAGTTTGAAACTAAGCTCAAACCCTGAATCCCCTGTTGTTCCTCTTGCCTATAACCCTCTCAAACTTTCTTCCCTTCGAGCGAAGGGAAATCAGGTGCAGGACCAAAGTATTTCACTGCTTCTCCGGCATTCTTAGGATCTCTAAGAAGAATTTGCAAAAGTAACAACTTCCAATTAGTAACAGCACAAACCTTTTCCTTGAAATAGAAATTAATGTTCAACTGCAACAGAGAATGTTTTGCAAAAGGGAACAGGCAAGAAAGAGGGCATACCTGGCACCTAAGTTTTCATATGAAATTTCTAGTCAGTATGATCAATTTAAGTTGATCACTACTATAAAGACAGACCTAATATTGTGATGATTAACCAGATATGAACTGCTAATATCTCACAGTTCTATAAGCTAACCTTGTGAACGGCAAGAACTTGCATGAAAACATCAACCTCTTTCCTAACATTCAGCTTCTCAAGAGGTCCTTTAATGCACACATCGCACCCACAATGATAGGTACTCCATAATCTTGGAAAGAAATCACTTTATATCATGGAAGGGAGCTCAAAACTTCAATTGATCTGCCCTAATCTCAATAAAATGTCTAACAAACGGCAGCACACTTGACCAACACCTCAATTCAATGACATGGATCTACTCCAACCACCTTAGACCAATTAACAGCTTCATACCCCAAGAACTGAAAATCCACTAATGCTTTTAATGATATGCAATCACAAGCTGGTACAATAGTGGATGCTTGTGCTAATTGCCTGTAACTCATTAAGATCAAATCAACCATCTCAGGGGCTCATTAAGTTCAAATCACAGGTTCCTTAAAAGCATGACTTTGATAAATATAGAATAT
Source organism: Psidium guajava (assembly GCA_016432845.1). Taxonomy (NCBI): domain Eukaryota; kingdom Viridiplantae; phylum Streptophyta; class Magnoliopsida; order Myrtales; family Myrtaceae; genus Psidium; species Psidium guajava. Next base: position 6,963,771 of record CM028232.1, read on the forward strand.
AGAATATACCTCTACAGGTTGAAGGATTGGCACAATACACGAGATGACGTTCATCACAATTGGAGAAATTTCTTGACGAACCTGACAATGGGATGCACAAAGCCATTACCAAAACTCAATATACATAATGACATACAAATTGTTATTGTTTACTTCCAATATGCAGAATCAACCAAAACTCCCCAATCACCACAATGTACAGCAGTCCATGTTCTTAGCATTGCCAACTCCCCAATCACTAGACACATATCCATACTTGTAGGTTCAAGATGCACAATACAACTTTGTTGCAAAAAAATATAAGCTGTCTCAACCATATGACATGTAGAAAGGTTTGCAAAAGCCCAAACCTTGTGAAATGCAGATTCCAAAATGGCAATCTATGCTTCAGGAGGAGCTACAACAAATGATCCACCAACTACACAAGGCAAAAAAAATCTGAAGCATCTCACAAGTACCCGCCATACATTGGAAAAATTAGTAGATGCGTTAGAGAGAACAACTCACCTTGTCCTCTGTAGCTTGCCGACTTGCTCCCTTGTGGAGTTGCTCCCCTTGCTGCGACGCAAGCAAGAAATCGAAGGGGACGGTCACTAGGGAGGTCGATGGCGGTTCCGCGGAGGCTAGTGTTGAAGGGGCCAGTCACCGGGAAGGTCGACGGCGATTTCGCAAAGGTTGCGTCGAAGGGGATGGTCACCGGAGCCAATGGAGGAGGAGGATGTCACAGGGGACATTTGAGAGAAGGTCCGAATCGTTGAGGAAATTCTCCCCTTGATGCGACGCGAGCGAGAAATCGAAGGGGACGGTAACTGGGGAAGGTCGGCGGTGGTTTCGCGGAGGCTACGGTTCCGGTGAGGAGGAGGGTACGGTTCCGCGGCGTGTAGAGAACTGCAAAGGCGACGGCGGTTCGGGGGAGGCTACCGTCGAAGGAGATGCGAAATGGAGCTGCTCTTCGGAGAGGAGGAAATTTGGGTTTTATCCCCTCGTGACAGACAAACATGAGGAGGAGAGAGATACGAGGAGAGAGAAGAAATTTGGGTTTTTTTTTGTCCATCCCGCCCAAAATTTGAGCTGCATTTTCCTCCGGATGACGTGGCGCGATCCTGACAATTGCCTAAAAATGAACGGCCGGATATGCTTTTATGTCACCCCTGCCATAGAGGCTCTATGGCAGGGGATCCGGATCCACAAATATGGGCCTAAAAGGATTTAAACTCAAGACCTTCTATTTTGATACCATATGTGATTTTTTAGGACTACTGTCAACTGTTCCAAAAGCTTAAGCTATTGGACGAAGACGTGGTTTAATATTTAATTACTTTAACACTCCCTCTCACGCTTAGTCTATTTTTTTTTTTTTGCCTAGTACTAAACATGAAAATATACCATTGGGGAGGCAAATAAGGGCCTAAAAAAATTTGAACTCAGGACTTCTTACTCTGATACCATGTGAGATTTAGTGGGACCACAACTAACTATTCTAAAAACTTAAGCTATTGAATAAAGGCGCGATTTAATATTTAATTACTCTAACAGGGTTGGATGTAGATTTTAATGTGTGTGAGGGCGAACGAGTCTTTTTTAGAATGGGGAGATGTAGAATATGGGTTTTGAATGTGAGGATTGTAGATATATGGATAACAAAGTTTAGGATGATCTTCACACTTATCGCATGTTGTTATTCGTAGGACTAGAAGAAGAGCCCAAGGGAATTTGGCTTATGAGTATGTATGTCACGTATACCAAAATGGTAGCCTATCCATATGAGATCCTCCTGTAAATCACACAATTAAGGTGGTTGATTGAATGTATAAGATTGTATTACACGCAGATATAAATGTTACCATGTGTATAATGTTTATATAAGGGAAATGTTTCTTTTATAGTACTATCATGAGCGTTATAATATCAACCGTAGATTCATACACTATCACCACGTATTTTGTATAAATCATTTATTGATTCAAAAATCGTGTGATAGAAAATAACTGACAGTACGTTTAGATTGTCATGGTAGTAGCTTCATTTCTACATATACTTAGATGGTATTCTACCTAGAGAAAAATTCTCTTGTACATTGCACGCATTTATTGATATTTAGATTGAGCAAAGTGTATGTTAAGATTTACCGATAGCATCTCCATGCGAAACGACATTATTTTAGACTTACGGTTGATGATTTAACCAATCATGGCCACGAAGGAGAGAAAAAGTATTTAAAAAGCGACGTCAACATTAACCGCTGGTCAAGTTGGACGGAATTAACGAAACGATTCGATTACACAAATTTAATAAATTTTAGGACTTAATTACATTTTATGTAAGTTTTAGGACTCAGTTATATTTTCATGACAAATGTTAGTCTTATCTTTATATTTATATAGAAAATAAATCCGTTCTGATACTTCTTGATTGCGAAGAGAGTATAGTGCTCTTTGAACTTCCATGCCATGACTTCCAATCCCCAGGTCAAGTGCCACGTCGACCTTTTCTCTACCACAGCTAATGACATTGATTTGCAGTGTCAAATGTCATGTTCGCAGGTTAAAATATATTTGGTGAAGCATTTCGTCATCAGTCTTGAATAAAAGAAGAACTATCGTCGTCGACAGATAGACTACCTACCCTAAGAAAAATAAAGGGTAGCCTATAAGCATATATATTCTTTCAAGATAAGCATCCGAAAATTACTGTTAATGTTGTTTTTTTTTTGGTAAGGTACTATTAATGTTGTTGATACTACTTCAAAATCAAATTCCTCATTTTCAGTTTGATACTGGTTTCAAAATGTACCGAACATATGTTTAAATATTTTCGGTAGATTTTCGTCGATGAGCACTTCAGAAAAATTGTAAAAATGGACGTTTTTCCACTCCCAAAAAAAAAATTTGTAACCTTTAAAGGAAAAATAGACTGATGCTCGCTATTATTTTTCCAAAAAATGTCTGTATAAAGTTCTAGACTAGGATGTCGGATGTATACGATAAATCACGTTACTGTGATTTGGCCCCAAAGATTTTACTGTTTACTATTGATCTTTTAAAAAGAATTTCTTAGGAAGGGCTTCTGAAAAAGCCAAAAGAAATTAAATGTTTCTGGCGAAGAAGACTAGGAACATGTTGAAACCCGATCCAAGCGCCACGATGAGCGGGGTATTATCAAAAGTTACGTGCTTGACTGAGCCAAATATTTTTCCAAGGAGTTTTAAAGCATCTGTGAATTTGAATTTTTGTCTGAACGAAGGTCTCAGTGCCGTGTCTGCTTTTGAATGTCTAGATCGCATGGATAGAAGCCCCCCTCGTTCTTCGATATTTAGTCGTTTTGGGTCGTTCCTCATGTGTGTGCGCGTTCTCCAGAAGGCGTGGAAAAAAAGGACCTACCGTGCGGAAACGAGACAATGTGACCGGTGCTTCGTTTGTTTCGCGAATAATGAATGATTAGAATTTTTCTTTTTTAATGAATGGTCGCTTGCAAAAATTAACCAAACGAAAAATATTTTCACTATTAATGAAAATATTTAGATATAAATTATAGTAGTTAATAAGAAGATTTCTCATTAACTAATTATTTCACGCGATGTAAGGGATTATTTTTAAGAAAATGGTTAGTGAATCATACAAAATTTGCAAAAAAAAAAATGAGTCTGGAGTCCTAAAATTGATATTGATCTTGTAATTTTGTAATGATTTGTTTCACGTGGGTCAAGTCCTAAATAATTATTCTGATTAACTACACAGGGTAGTAACCATTTCGGAGTGAGTGCTAACTTATATCACTTAATGAAGCATCTTTCATTTGATGTGGAATTTCAGAAACCCTAGCCACTATTGCGTGATGGTTACTTGGCCCTCGCGAGTGGTGGCTCAAACACCATCCCATAACCAATGCCAATTGAGGGCAAGTGCTTGTTGGGACGATGGCACCCCCTCTCTTTCTCATGTCTTCCTATTGTTGACATGTGATTTGTACTCCTTATTAATATGAAGACACGAGAATCCATCTATTTTTTTTTTGTTATAGAAATGTAAGAAGCACTAATTATAGTGAAATTTTCTATTAAATGTAACCTCATTTTAAAGTTGAATTATGATAAATCTTGTGTCTCGATTTATCTTTCTAGCATTTACTTTCTTTTTCATTGTATTTGTGTGCTTAATCCTAACATTTACTTATGTGATCCCTCTCCCCCCCTCCTTTTTTTTTTTTTTCAATTTTAGCTTTATTGTTTTTAACTTTCCTTTCTATTTCTAATTTTCTGTTCAAAACCAAACCCCATCAGAATTAGCCCTTTTTTTTCAGTCGGAACATCAGAATTAGCTCAAACAATATCGTTTTGAACATTAATAAACTTTGTTAGTAAATACCGGCCATGTGGATGAATAAGAAAAGCCAGCTGGGACATTTTCGTCCATTAAAAGCTAATGGAGGTAAGAAGACCAACGCATTTTTGGGACTTAAATGTGAAAAGAATAAACTCTGTCGGGTTAAAGCGTCAAATCAACGTGTGTATCATTATCTCTAAAGAAATCATATCTTAAATTCAAATAGGGGTTTTTTTTTTTGGGTCTGGCAATTCAAATAGATTGAGGAACTATCCTTTTCCCCACGTCGTCGCAACCAAACAGATTATCGGATTTCAATGTTGACAATTTTGAGGTGAGAAAAACAAGATTGCCGAGTTCTCTTGGAGGCATTCGGGATCAGTCAATCGATGAAGTATATTGGACAATGATATTCCTAAAGAGGGCACTGGAACACCTGCTGACAAAATCTGGGGCGGATTCATCTATGATTTGTGAGGCTACTTAAGTTTCTATAAATATTGTCACGTTGGTCCTGTCAATGAGTGCCCCAGCAGCAGCAGCAGGGCACTCGTTTATAACAAAATATTCTGATTTTCAATGCGGAGAATATGCATAAAAGCGAGAGGAGCAGCTCATTAAAAATAAAAAAAAAACTTTCTTTATTTGGATATTTTAACAAAATTTATCTAATATATTGAGAAATTGTACCTAATAAAGACAGATAATCAAGAGTAACGTGAAGATTATTTGATACTTTGTTCTTCAAATGAAGGAGATGAAAATTATTTGTAGTCGAATCACTTCTTTAGAAAAAGGAAGGGCCGAGTCTAAGGTGCCGTGAGCAAAAATCAAGAGCAATTTGTCACGCTCCAATCCGATGGACGATGTTGATAAGCTTTGGATCGAATACCTACGCGAGATTCAATGGTTGACGTTGACAAGTTTAGATCTATCAACTGACGAGAGGATCAATGAATTTTCCATACACGTAATCACGGTTGAATAGACTAACTCGAAAGATTGATGTCGTGGGGTTACTGGTTTCTAGTTTCTATTAGAAACACGTGCTCAATGATCAATCACTGTTGCATCCATCTGAGAGAAATCTTAGTTGTTGCAAGAGACCGTAATATCCGATTGTTGACTCATGTTTTGTCCCGCATATGAATCAATCAACTTCTTTGAAATATAGGCGGCAATTCGACTGGAAAATAATCGTCAGCAGCCCTACTCTTTACGCCAAATCTCCGCCTCCTCAATCTATATAAACCCCTCTTTGCAGATAAAAAATAATCACCAAGTAGAGCTCAATCAAGAAAAGAAGGTCTGTCTCTTCTTCGAGAACCAAGATGAGTTCCATCCTTACGCCCATGTCCCTAACCTTGTCCCTTTTCTTGGCCTTCTTTCTCACTTCAACACATGCGGCTACTTTCGACATAGTCAACCAATGCACATACACCGTTTGGGCAGCTGCATCACCTGGTGGCGGGCGCCAGCTCGATGCCGGCCAGACGTGGTCCTTGACTGTGGCTCCAGGCACGACCATGGCGCGCATATGGGGCCGGACCAATTGCAACTTCGACGCCAACGGCCAAGGCCAATGCGAGACCGGCGACTGCAACCGGCTCTTGAATTGCCAGGGCTGGGGAAGCCCACCCAACACCTTGGCTGAGTTCGCCTTGAACCAGCCCAACAACCTGGACTTCCTGGATATATCGCTTGTCGACGGATTCAACATCCCGATTGACTTCAGCCCCACCACTAGTGTGTGCCGCGGGATCAGGTGTGCAGCCGACATCAATGGCCAATGCCCGGCGGAGCTGAAGGCCCCTGGCGGCTGCAACAACCCGTGCACGGTGTTCAAGACCAATGAGTATTGTTGCACCGACGGGCCTGGAAGCTGCAATGCGACCACTTTCTCCAAATTCTTCAAGGATAGGTGCCCGGATGCGTATAGCTACCCTCAAGATGATCCAAGCAGCACCTTCACTTGCCCAAGTGGTACCAACTATAAGGTCACATTTTGCCCATAGAGGGTAAAACTTTTACGCAGAATAATGAGGGGGGGGGGGGGATTAATAAAGTAGCTGGTGACATATGAGCACAATTTATAAATGGTTGTACTCTTCACGACTCAAATAATACAATCGTTGACGATTTCTATGGGACGATAATATTTATGCAGATAAGTTTTCCTCTTGTTTCTGGTCCATGGTATTATCAATTCTGTCTACTCCTGTCATAATATATCCTCTAATTTGAAAAAAAAAAAGAGCCTTTTCAATTTAGGGGATTTGACAAGTTAATTAAGACACGATATTAGTTAGGGTTTCCCAAAACCATCGCGATGAATTTGAATTCAAGCAAAAATAGTTTTCTTTCAACCTTCGTGGCGAGACATCTCGTCTTGATTATTACGCGAATTTAGGCGGCATAAAAAAATCTAGAGTGTCAATATTTGTGTACGGCGATTATGCCAATTTTTTTTTATCACTTAATTGCCAATTTTTTTTTTGAAAAACCGTTATTTTAGTGCCAACTCCTGTGAACTTCGCCAGAAGTCATACGTGGCTCATTAGAGGATCCTAGTTAGCAAAAAAAAAAAAAAGGTTAAAAATCAATAAAAAAAATCCACGTAATATTAACAAAATTAAAAATAAACCTAAAAACTAAAAATAAGCTTAAAAAATCAAAAAAAGTAAGAGGAAGAAGAAGTTGCAGCGGTGAGGGTGCCACCCTTGTTGGCCATTTGCTGGCAATGGGTGAGGGATGGTTGAGGCCTCACAGACCCCCGGCGAGGCCGACCTCGCCCAGCGATGGCTAGGCTACTTCAACGGAATCGATATTGGAGACGGCGTAAAAAAACTCGCTCCAGAGTCACAAACTTAAGCTCGCGAGGCTGAAGATTTTGATGGAATGCGACGATAGAGCGATTGCTACCCCCACCTAAGAATAATGAATCATTTGCAATTGCTAAATTTTTGATGGAGGCAGGAGGGCACTTGCCTCTTTCCTTGGTTGGTGGTCACGAGAGAACGTAAGAACAAGTCTTAGCTCTATTTTCCGGTTGTCTGCCCTCTGCAAGTCGAATGAGTTTGAACCAGTTTCCTAGTCTCCAGCCGAGAACAGAGACGAAGGGTGTGGACAAAAGAATTCATCTGACGGAGACTGTTCATCCACCTCTCACCTGGCCGTTTGCTGGGCAAGGTCGGCCTCGTTGTGGATTCATGAGGCCTTAGCCAGCCACGTCCAAGCCTTACCGACCTTGGCGAGGCCTCGTCGGGATAGCTGATGTCGACGCTTGATTTTTAATATCTTTTTTTTTTTTACTTTTGAAAAATAAATTAAAAAAATTCACAATAATTGTAAAATCGATTTTGGTAAGCCACTTGGCACTTATATCATGATTAACCCATTTATTTAATGTAACAATCTATTTATCAACTCATCCTATCATATATATGTTAAGAAATGCATTTTGACAAATCTAATTTTTGTCCCCTTCGCTATCTTAGAAATCACGCAAGAGTATCTCCTTGTCCAAGATCTCAAGCCCGAACGATCACTCCCAATCCTCGTCGAATCGAGTTGATACAATTAGAAGGATTGAAATTTCATTTTTGTACATTATCGATTCAACTCTCTATTATTTAACGATAATGAATAAAAATGTAATGTTATTATTTTTAGAATTATTATTACTACTTGAATGTAATTATTTATTAAAACGATCTCAATCTCGACAAATTATAAGATCACTCCGAAACACAAAAAGAATACAAAAGCTACTTCTAGTTACACAGGGTAGCCATTCTTCTAGGGGTTAAGGAACAACTTTCCTTGATAATGCAAATCAAGAAACAGGCTTCCTTCCTTGATTTGCATTACTGATCTAATGAAGGAATAATTTTTCAATTAAGATTAACCCAGAAAAAGAAGAGCTATTGTTGCGAATCAAAGTGGCCCGACTAGAAAAGATAGAATAATCTGGTTTTATTGATGATATATTGCACAAAACCAATCATAGTTCTTGTAAGTTACAAGTATTAATCTAAATCAACGCTTCGAGATCACCGTAGTCAATATCACAAATCGCTATAACGAAATAGAGGAATTAATGCATTTTGTTTGTGATCCATCGTTCTTAAATAATGGGAAATAGCAATGATCCGATACTCAAAAGCTTATCCTTCATAACTCTTTGATCACTGACTTCAACGGAGACTACCTCTCAATATTCTATGACGGTTCCGAGAATATTTGTGGATCAAGGTTTAGAGAAAAGATTTAAGCTTCATTTATAGAGTTTGTTAGCTAACTCCTTCGTTCGTTATGAATAAGGTTTAACTCAATCCATACTATCCAGTCGAATATTAGAATAATAAGGAAATTGTATATGTTTTCTTTATTAAACTAATTAATAATTACAATAATACTTGATTGAAAATTTTGATGGCGCAAGTTCATTTTATCCGGGTGCAGGACAAGAAGAAGAAGCGCAGAACGGAGGAACAGACACGTCCGGCCACCGCGAGAACCGATCCGGAGCCGGAAAACAAAACCTCCTCGGCGGTTCTCCCGCTTCTCGATCGAGGAAATTGCAGGTGTGTATATGGCTCTCTATCTGAATTACAGATGTGATCTGTTCTCAGTTGTTCGGGATCGTCGTCGTTGGCGGTAGCTCCATCAGTGTCGGCCCCTCCGACCGAAGCATCGACATTTAATTTCAGATCTGGGCTTGCCGGAGGGCTCCAATTCCCCATCGAAAATATTCCATCTTTAGGGGTTCCACTTGCTATATAGCTCGTTAGAATTTGCCTCTTCTTCTTCAATTAGCGTGTCTGCGCTAGGCCTTTTCCCCCGAAATACTAAGTTATTCCTTGCCTTCCAGATACACCAGAGTGGTTGCGGTCAGATCGAAGGTAAGTAGGTGGCTTGGCTTCTCTAATCTGTCTTGGAGCCAAGCGTCCATGCGCGGGTACTGGGGAGGATTGCCTTGGGAGACCGTTCTGATTCTTCCAAATCCGATCTGTCCATGGACAGAGGAGGAGGATATGCTCTGTAGTTTTGGCTATCCAATTTTTACAGTGCGATGGTTAGCTGTTCATGGACTAGCTGTACCTACCGTTTCTTTTTTAGGGTCAATATCAGCAATGCAGTTCATCCAACGATAAACCTAATACAAATTATAGAGCTACGACACAATCAAACCCGAACGAACAAAATGTTGAATTGAATCGTACCAGTCTCTACTGGGGGTTATTACTCATTTTTGTACTTGCTGTTTTATTTTCCAATTATATAGTCCCTTTGTGGGCAGTGCATTCTGACATATGTTCCATAGGAACATTCTAATTTTTGGGGGGAAGTTTGCCTTCCAGATTCCATTCCAGAGTCTTTGGGATGGTTGGAAAGAGGTGGAGGCCAAATCCATCTTCTGTTTCTGCTCCTTTTCTCTGGGAGAGCTATAGGCACTCTTGACAGAAAAATCCCCTGTTTGATTTCCAGTCCATTTCAGCTTATCTTTGAGAGGAAAGGGCTTAAGGGAATAGGGAGAATTTCCTTAGCAGTTTCCTCGTCAAACAAAAATTTAACTGTGTGGATATCCCACTCAGCTTCCTCTTTTATGATTAATTCCGCCGCTTTCGAGGGGTCTGATTTGTTTGCTGGACCTCAATGATTCCCTCTTGAGCCAACATTCTTCCCTAATATTGATTGACTGTCTTGTGCCAATGGACCATCTCACTGATGCTGAGATAGTCTCTCTGCCATGTAAAATACTTTGCCACCCCTAGAAAGGTCTAGATCCTCTCTCGGCTTGTAAAATCCTTATGTGTGGGAAGTATATGTCTTTGAGGACTCTGCTCCATTGGGAATTTTGATTCTGGGCTGATCTCCAAGCTTTCTTACCAATAAGAGCTTTGTTGAAAGTACCCATGTCTCTGAAGCCCAAACCTCTCGTTTCCTTTCTAGATTTTATAAGCTCCCACCTTCGCCAATGCATTACTATTTTGGCCTCACTGTTTTTCCACCAAACGGAGGCTCTTTCTTTCAATCGATTTACATATTGAAATTGGAATCTTGAAGATTGACATGGCATATTGGGGGATGGCTTGAACCATTGATTTGATTAGAATCTCTATCCCAGCTTTTGAAAACAGATTTTCCTTCCATTCTTCTAGTTACATATCTACTCTAGAGCTAATCCATGAGAACATCTGTTATTCTGTATCCCCCCAATCAGAAGGGATTCTGAAATATTTAGCTGTTTTTCCCATCTCTGGTACCCTGAGAGCTTTTGCAATGCTATTCTCCAGTTGCAATGGACAGTTTGGCCCCATGAAGATGCCGGACTTGTTCAGATTTATCTCTTGACCCGAGACTAACAATACTGATTTAAAGTCATCGCTAGATTTTGGCCTTTAACAAGTTTTCCATCTGGAGAAAAGATTGAATCATCAACAAAAAGTAGATGCGATAGTTAAGGGCAGTAGCTGTTTAGCTTGATGCCATTGATTGTCCCCTCATTGATTTCCTCTCTCATCATCATCGAGAGGGTATTTACCATGAGGATAAATAGGTATGGAGATATAGAGTCCGCTTGTCTGATACATCTCGAAAGGTGGAAGTAAGATAGGGGTTTACCATCAAGCTTCGTGTTTAACGGAGCTGAAGTTACACAACTCATGACTCTATTCACCCACATTGAACAGAAGCCCATCTTGATTAGGCATGCCTATAAGAAATCCCCATTCACCACTATCATAGGCTTTTTTCGTGTCGAGTTTGAGAATGGCCTAAGATCTCTTCTTCCTCTTTTGAACTCTCATACGGTGCAAGGTTTCCTGGACAAACGGTATATTATCACGAATTTGTCTTCCTCCAACAAGGGCACTCTGCTGTTCCGCTCTGATCTCGGGCAGCCAGCTTTTCAGTCTATTTGCCAAGACTTTTCGAATAATATTGTAAGCAAAGTTGCACAGGCTGGTGGGCCTGAATTGATCGAGCCTCTCAGGATTTTTCACTTTGGGAATAAGAGTATTATGTGTTCTATTCAGCTCAGGGTTCATCATCCCAGTTTCGAAGAATTTCTCTACTTCCTCAAATACTCCTGTCTTGATGTTCTCCCAATTTTGCTGATTAAAAAGACCATTGAGCCTATCTAGGCCAGGATTTTTCACTGGACCCATTTCGAAGACAGCTTTCTGAACTTCTTTGAGAGTCACTTCAGCTGATAAATCTGCATTCATTTCATTTGATACCAATGAGGGGCATTGTTCCGGCACTGGATGGAAATTGCGAGGGCCTGCAGAACATTATAGATTAGTAAAGAAGTCTGAAGTCATTTTCTTCAGAACGGAGGGGTTGTTGATCCAAACGTCCTGCCCTAACATTTTCAGCGTTGATTTTCTATTCCGTCACCTTCTTTGGATGGTTGTCGCATGGAAAAATCGGGTGTTTTTATCCTGTTCGATCTAATTGTGCAGTATTTTGATTGATCCATGTGATATGGTCATCGAGTGATTCTTGTAATCGCGGTGGTTGTTGTCTAATTTTCCGTGAGGGCTTCTCTTGATTAGTCAACCGTTGATGCTAAGGTTGAAGGCAGATATATGCGGTTGCTTTTCCAGAATGTGTGAACTCTTTCGATTTCATTGTTGTTATGCTTCTTTTTAGTGATTTAACTTGTTATCTCTTCAGTGGAAAATATTTGGTCTGAGTTTGCAGTGATATTGCTTGTTGTGCTAGCTTGAATTGTTCTCACTATGAGTCATCTGTTGCTGACTTACACATTTTGGCACAGGTTCATTGCTGCTGAACGTTGAATTTGGGAGAGGTTCGTGCACATTGAAACGGGATTGACTACCTATTAGATAGCCATGGCGTTACAAGAGCAGTTGAATAAATTCAAGAAACAGCAGGAAAAGTGTCAATCCACTCTTAGCAGTATCTCGGCTAGAGCAGGAAGCACGAGGACTCCAGCAAAGCCCATGCCTGCACCTCCTGCTGGTGCACAAGCTCCATCGCCTGCTGTCAAGTTCTCAGATGATACAGAAAGACTCAAGTATATTAGGAGCATACGCAAAGCACCTGTAGGAGCTCAGATGAAGCGCGTCATCGACTATTTGTTTGAGGTAATCTGAACCTCTCTGTGTGTGCAGGGGCACGCATTTTTATGCGTACTCAAGTTTGGTCGTATTCTAATGATAGGGTTGTCTTTAATCACCCCTTCTAATGGCTACTAATGATTATTGACACGTATAACAAACTGAATAAGTTTTGGAACAGTTGGCTTGGCTCTGCAATCGGTTTACTCAATGTAGGGTAGGATGCATGATGGGGATTTGTCATTAATGAGAGCTAGAAGTCCATTAATCATTGAATTGGAGAATTGTTTGAATCTCCCTCAAATGTTGTGTGATAGTATGTGCGAATTGATTGATGAATGCAGCTTTACGATAAGGTTGATGATTTTTCTGGAGCAGTGAATTTTATCAGTATGATAGAGGACTTAGGTGAAGTTGCAGTGATTCGGGGGTCAAACAACAGCCATTGCAAACTGACCACCTTTCTTGAGTGCTATTTCATTGAATGGAGTCGGTCTACCGAGGTTGTCTTGGTTTAGTAATGGAACAATTGACAAGCAGCTTTGCCACCTGCTGCCCATACTTCCAGATGTTTTGAGTCTTGACCTTCCAAATTAGATTGCATTTATTGCACCAGAAGTCCCTGGCACATCAATGGCATCAATATCTCTCGTCTAATTCTCCATTTGCTGTTCTGTTTCTTGTAAATTATTTTTTTGCAATGCCGCCCCTTTCATGTCTTTCCTTGTTGTATCCCATCTCCCTCCATAGTTACTCTTCGAGGTGGGTAAAACATTACCAGTTGATGCTTCGATCTGAGACATAGTACATATTATCTGAACGGTCTTCATTAATTGGAATGAATGTTTCCAGAAAAGGCTGGCATTTACACCAGAGCAGATAAACGAAGCATGTCATGTCGATATGCTTTCCAATAAAGCTGTCTTTGACAGTTTGGCTAATAACCCAAAAGTACACTACGATGGCCAGCGGTTTTCTTACAAGGTACGCTTTCTTGGGAAGCTTCTCTGTTGTATAAATATATACCGTGCTTTCTTCAGGTGATAGTTTTGTTTTGGTTTTTTGAATTGCTTCAGTCAAAGCATGATGTGACGGACCAGAATCAGTTGCTGAAGTTGATAAGAAGCTACACGGAGGGCATTGCTGTCATTGACCTTAAGGATGCATACCCAACTGTGATGGAGGACTTACAGGTATATATCTACTTGCTGATCATGTCTCCCTGCCTCATTGTGACTCGAGTCTGGTTTTCCTCTTTTTAATCAAACGTGTAAGGTAAAAGGCAGCTGAAGTTAGTTTGCTAGGCTAGCACCGCAATGGCTTTCTCTAAAAGGGGCTTAAAATGTGTTCTTGATAGTTCTGTGTAGTCTTTATAGCTTGTTAGTTGATTGTTGGTGGGGTTTATAATTCATTTTAGCATTTCCTGTAATGTTCTATGTTTACAGGGTAATACATTGAAATGACTGTTGAATGAAAGTTGGAGTTCCTGCCATGTGATTTGTGCCGTCTGAAATTGATTGGAAAGTTGTTTTAGTTGACTATTGGACCCAATATTACACGTGCTTACTACATCAGAACACAACCAGCAAATCAGTGAGATAATTTTTCATGCTTTACCTAATTCTCCTATTGTCATTGTAATAGTTAGTGTCTTCGGTTGTCAGCAATATTGGAATCATAAGGAGGTTCTTATCATAGTTTGAATCAATGTGTTAGGTCTCAATTGTCCTTTAAGTTTAGTTTCTACATAAATCGAAGTTGGGACGTCGGCTAGTTAAGCATTAGGTATGCAGTGAGGCTTCAAAAGCATATGATTTTCTTTTGTGTGTTGGTTTGGGCATGACAAAGGGAGTTCTTTGTTGTGGATCTTGATTTCTAAGGCATATATACAAATATATACAGGCCTTGAAAGCTGCTGGTCAAGTGTGGCTCCTATCGAACTTCGACTCTCAGGAGGATATTGCCTACCCGAATGACCCCAAAGTGCCCACAAAAGTAGATGACGATCTGAAGCAACTCTTTCGGAGTATCGAATTACCCCGGGACATGATCGACATCGAGAAGGATCTCCAAAAAAATGGCATGAAACCATCGACAAACACGACACAGAGAAGGCTCGCGGCCCAAATCCATGGGATTTCGCAGAAGCCCAAGCTCAAGAAGAAGAAGCACGAGATCAGCAAGAGGACTAAGCTCACCAACGTTCATCTTCCAGAACTCTTCGAGAATCTCAGAGGTTCCTGAAGGACGGAGACGCAGAAGCTATCCTCAACAAACAAATACCCGAGGGACTGCATGGACGACGATCTTTTTCCCCATGCATCTTTGATTGTCGTACTTACCTCGGGCTTGTTTTTGGATCATTGATCTCGACCATAATCTGAAGTATACAGTCGCAGAGTTTTGAAAGTCGGATTCATCCAAGTTCAAAGGAGTTTTGAGAACTAGTATTGGAAAGCACTTCAACCCGGTTAGATCAACAAAAGACCAATGACAAATACATCAGCCGCATCTGTTACCTAACACCTTTTGCTTCTTCCGATTCCTGATGAATAATTGAGTGGGTGGTGAACACAAAAGCATCCGTAGCTTCTTGTGATAGTACTTCTCTCTCTGCATCGTTAGCACGGACAGTCTTTTTAAGTTTCCCAACATCCTCGTTTGACTAAAGTTACGGTTCACAAGCCACTGCGACTTTCATCTTACAAATAGTATTGACATGTGAGGGACGTTCCCATCTCGCATTATTGCTCAAGAGACTTGGAACGCAGCCATTTTGAAGAATTCGAGAAATTGGAGAACTTGGGGTTTTGGATAGTTTCCTAAAGGCTTGTCACCATTTATATCGGAATTTGAAAATCCGGTTCCGATTTCGATTTCAGTTTCTTGGCTTACTATATTGTCGACGTTAAATTTGAATTTGAAGTAGTTCTTTTTTTTTTTTTTTTGGTCAGAGAATTTGAAGTAGTTCGAAAGGGGAGAAAAGAAGGAAAGAAAATGGAGTAATCGAAATTACGAGACAATCGGCAAATGTTTGCAATCAGCTTCCCGGCTTGACGCTAGATTCGACATATGAAAGAACAAAGCGCCAATCCTTCAACCGCCCTTTAAAATCGGCCGTTTATTTCCTCGTCCACTCGTTTCCCCTCTCTGTATCTCTCTCTCTCTCTCCATTTTATCGAACACCTTGAGGAGGGAGCTCACCGTCTCAAGTCACCCCAGCAAATCCACGGCAGGCATGCTCATCCATGCTCTCAGCTGGAGCTCCTCTCCGGTTCGCCTCTCGCCCCTTCGCAACCGCCGGCGGAACCGCTCGTTATCGCCGCTCGGATTGTTCGACGGTGAGCTGAGCTCCTGACATGGAGTGTCGCTGCCTTGACCGATTGTTTGGGTCATTGAAGAACGAATTTATTTTGGAATCCGTCAGGGTTTGGTTACTCTTGACTTCGTGTGGTTTGTTCGTGTGATTCTAGTTAGGGGAGTGAACGCAGTGATGGGTGCCTATTTTGTGCGGAAAAGGAATTTCCGAACGAGGATTTCGGCGTTCGAGGAGAGTCAGTCGAATGCTGGTGGGCAGAGGAAGAGGTACATTACCCCTAGTTGCCTCCAGGCGATACGCAATTACTCTTCATACTCGTTTTCAACTCATATACATCTGTAGTTCCTAGTTGCTTCTTTAGGTTATCTAGCTACAATGTGGAAATTAAGTGGATGGAGCGAACACAAGTTGATCGTAAAACAATGCCATGCACAGAGAATGGGGTTGGGGGATATGGAAATAGAACATTTGCATTTCTTGGCGTATAGTGCATAATTACTGAAATACACACAGAGGTCCAAGTGGCAGAAGGAGGACTAGCAGCTCCCCTGGCCGGCCACTTGTTCTAAACATTATCATGCTGCTCTGTTTGGGAGCTAGGAGCTTGGTAGAGTGAATTAGGCGTGTTTGATGTGGAATTGCTTTACCTTCTCCTTCTGTGGTACCTTTGACAGTATCTCAGCAACAGAACTCAAAATGGTAGACGATATTTGGTAATAACTTCTTTCATATATATTCCAAAACATGGTCTCTTAAGAGAAGAAAGAAAAGTAAGTGGGGGTACCTCGTCTTGCTTTAGGCTATAAAAAAAAAAAAAAAATTAGCAGCACTATATAGACCTCTTCTTCTGTGTGATATAGATTGGCCAATAGTCACCTATTTAGGGTTGGTGCTTCTTCCCCACCATTTAAAATATCAACAAGATCGCAGGTCAATACTGGTTTTTCCCCTTCTCACTTGGAGTAGTCACTTCGTTGATAAGTTTTCGCAAATGTATTCTCACATTTAACTGGTTTATGTTCCAGCTCCTTCATGACATGTTATTGGGTGACATATGAATGTGCTTCTTGTTTTTCACTTGTCATATTATCATCATCAAATGCTTTGCATCTGGGCACTTACGTATCAGAAAGGTCTTTAAAAATTGTATTTTGATTATTGGTAAGTTTTCCATTTCAATCAGTAAACCATATGAAAGATCTATTGACAAATAAATACCCACGATTGTCCACTTTCTGACACAAAAGGCATAATTACTTGTGTGTTGCTTCAATGATTTAGTTGAAACTCTTACTACACTTTCAGTACTATCATTATTAATGTATGAATTGGTTGTGGCGTCTTACTTACTGGTCAAGTTTCATTCTTCCCAGAGATGTTGTGGAGCACATATGTTTGCTAAAAGCTAAGGATAACCTAACTGATGAGGAAGAGAAGGATATGCTGGATTATCTGTATACATCCCAATATCGAATGGGTGGCATTGTTGCAATATCATTGGGTTGGTTCCTCTTCCTCATTCTTATTAATGTGGAATTGTCCCTGGCATAGTGCTGCATTCGCTTAATATTTGCTTGAAGTTTCTGATTAGTTACTTTAGTGATTTTGTGACTCTACTGGTAGTCTTAAAATGTATTTTCTCTAACTAGGTAAACTGTCTCATGCGTGGTTGCCTACTGACTTCCCACAAACTTTCTATGCTAACATACACGTCCTGGTAACTCTTGTAGGACGTATCGATGATGATAATCCTGAAAGATACACACATGCTGTTTTTATGCGTTTCCAGAGGAAGGGGGACCTGTTAAAGTTCTATGAGAACCCTTTCTATTTGGGAGTTCTTCAGAAGCATGTGATCCCATACTGCTTTGTATGACCCTGCATGAAACTGACCACCAATACTTGGTGCCTGTACTGCTTCCGGCCATGATTTTTTGTGATAGTAAATTTTTTACTATTCAACTTATCTTATTTATTTTTATCTGCAGGAACTACTTAATGTTGATTACGAATCTGAAGTAGATGACGATATCCTGTCTATATTTAGGAAAGGAGAGGTAGAAAGATCCCTATTGCCGAGTTTGATCATTACCATTTCAGCAATTCTCTTTTATTTCTCTTTTGGGTAGACACATATTGTTGTCTTTACTATCATATTTTCAATTTGTGAAGGGGTCCAAATAACTTTTTGAAACAGGAGTTCAATTATGGCGAGGAATTTATTTTGTTGGTCGAGTTAAAGGATGATGCGCTTGGCGAACTTGCAGAAGATGCGCTATGTTCTCTGCATAGAATAGCTATGGAGTCACCATCCTTGATAGTCCAAGTTTCTCAAGGTTCGGTCTTTGAGCTGAACCTTGTGCATAATATAGCTTCATGGGGTTTTATTGGTTTTTTTAAGTCTCTAAAATGGAGCCTAAATAGCTGTCAACTGAAATACGTAGTCAGTGCTCTCGGTACCCTTTTCCTTTTTAGTAGAAAATTATTGCACTCTGGTCTCGGTAACCATTGTTTTCATTGATTTCAACTTTCAGGGTTGAATTTCAATTCCACAAGTAATATGGAGTACACACATGGTGTTGTGATAAGATTTCGTTCAAGTGAGCTATCATTTGGCGCTCCATCTTGTCAGATGGCATGAAACTGCCTTTTCTAATTGTTTCGCTTTATTCTTTTGCAGTTGAAGCCTTCCAAATATTTGTTGAGAGCGCAGAGTACAAAAATGTAATGTTTCGAGACACTTGTTCATCATTTTTCACCTTGAGTCTAGAGTTACACGTGACTACTGTCTGACGCTTTTCCCTTATGAGAAGTAAATGATGCTCAATTATTACCATCTTGACTGGCGGCCATCCCTCTTATTTTCGTCTTTCTTCACCTGTTTTCAAAATTCCTGTTTGCTGAAAAGGAAAATCTTTGATTGTGGGACTTTGCTAAGTTCAAGTGGCAAGAATTGCAAGACTTTTGACTTTATGTTTTCATACAGATCTGGAGCTCCAAATTCCAGCCAATCACTCAGAAAACACTTTCCATTCATTTCTCGATTGATCCTGTGGGGACAGAACTTATGTAGCTTGGAGGCATTAAAGAAAATTTGCAGATTCATTCCTTATCGTTTAAGTGGTGAACTTTGGAGGCAAATGCTCCTGCGCCAGTTTCCATATTACTATTGGGTGGGAGCTATTCCACTTCCCTAAAAGAAAGCATCCAGGTGAGTACACTGCCCCTACCTTTTTCCTTTTAGCCCCGTAATTTATCCTTCAACTGGCTCCTTTGTGGCATATTTGTGCAAATTCACTTGCTATTAGTTAGGCATATCCATGGTGTCTCCACGTGCATGTATCTCTGCCTGACAATCTGGAATAACCCTGATACTTGATACCCATTCTCAATGCTTCTCACCATTATAATTCTTATATCTACATCCTTTTCTGTTGCCTCAACCTTAAGCAATGAGTGTATCTGAGGTTCTTCTTTGTGGAGAACTGCTCTCACCGTGGGGTTTTCTGTCTCCATTTTCGTAATTTTATGAAATGAGGGTCAAGACCTGCCAACTTGGGGTCATATTCTAAAATATTTTGATGGAGAAAATGGTGTTGCGTACACAAATAGTTATTTCCTTTTTGTCTTTTATGCAGCTGTCTCTAAATCCTCATTACTGATTGGACCCAAATTTGATTTGAGGATCCAATGAATGTCTTCATCCATTTGCACGAACATGCAGCACAAGAGACTAATAGACATTCAGAGTCATTGGCTGCCTGATGCGATGCCTCTCTTCCTATTATGTTAATTCTTTTCCACATGCTGACAAGGAAAATTTGTCAGTTGGAAATTGGAAGCTGCATCTGTTCAACCTTTCCATTCCAATTATTCTGCTGATCATGAAATGTAACACCCTTCGATACATCCAAATTTTTTCTTTCACCGCTGGAATGAGCACAATGAGCTCTGACGTTTGGTAACTTTACGAAGATATCGTGTCTTCTGTTCATAGATGGAATTTGGAAATAGATAAGAAGGTGGCACCCCACCTTCTGGCAACTAGCAATATGAGATAGTGCTGTAAACTCAGTTTCTATTTTTGCTAAGTGCTTAGGTTTGACTTTCTTAGCTGATTGAGTACTTTAATGGCTAACACATGCATGCCTATGACTCAAGTTGGTTAGCCATGTGTTCTAATTTGCATTCACCTCCTCTTTCTCTGTTCTTTTTTCCTGTTGCAAACTCTTATGCCCTGACCTTTATTATGTTTCGATCTTTTTGCTGCCTATACGTTTTCAGAAGACAATACTTTTGTAGGTGTTAGCACGACAAGAATGTCAACCATTGTTTTTGTTTGATCATATGCAGCCCTTCCGAAGTAAGGACTGGGGCGGCTAGTTACAAGCGGTTTTAACTGCATATAGCTCTTTACTATCTCTGCTTGGTACAGTTTCAAGTTTCTGGTAAAAAATACACACACTTACATTCCTTTTCAAAAGTGTATCGATCAAACAATATACACCATGACCTGAAGAAGTATACAAATGCAGAGAAAAGATAGCTATTATCTGCAAAACTTTGTATGACCAAAAACACGTCTTGGAGAGAGATTAGTTGTGAAGCGGATTTGGTCCGCCGGGAACTTGTCTCTTGGAAACTCCATAAACTGGGTCGATCTCATCTTTGTTGTTGTCTTTGAAGGCTTTTGTTGAGACTTGCTTTGCAAACTCCGGAAAGAACTTCGCCATCAGGGATCTATGCAATTCATTACCTGTTCTCTGGATAGTGCGGCAACTGGAGAGCTGAGCGATGATTAACATGGTCGTTAACAACAGAAGCGTTAGCCGATAGTTCGGTGTTTTCATGAATACAATGGATATTGGTGAGAGTAGAGAGAATGGAATGATTTTGCTGAGAAGGTGGTTTATGCGAGTCTGTTTCACTAGCGCATGCAGGGTCTCAGCTCTTAAATATAAGGTGCGATGACCTGTGGTGCAGAAGAAGCCAAAACTAATAATTTGAAATTAGCCCTTTCCAAAAATGACTTAGACAACCTCATTATTTGGTTTCATCTGACTTTCGTGAACGAGTCCTTGATTGACAAATCTTAACATTTGAAGTTATCTTGAGCTCCAAAGTTTTGATGCACCTTCCCTTGCTTATGGGGATGCAACGGGTCATCTCAAAGGTGTTGAAGGAGTCTCTAGCACAACATGCAATAGAGTAGGGATGAACCAGATCATTACTTTGTTGAAGATGAGCCTTAATCTTGAGGCCAATTCGGTCCTTTTGTAGTCACTTGAGTTCCAATCTGGGTTGCTGAGTCGTTGACCTTTTATTGTTGGAACCAATTGAATCGCGCTTCGGATTTGATAGTGAAAATTGATATGCCGTTACTATCTTTATTGGAGACTAATGAAGTTCCTTGCGGACACGTGTTGCGATTTTCCATTATCAAGTGGTGTCGTATAAGGAAGTAGATCGGATAGACTCGAAAGGAAATCGAATTAGTGGTTGCTGAAGGGTTGAAGAATCCGAATCGGGAGAGTTCCTAACCCATCGGCATTTAATACCATTATGACGGAAAACTGGCTTTATCAAGTTTAAATGGAAACGAAAATTCCTTAGTTTCGATAAACCCTAGTCATGCGTGGAAACGGGCGGTCCTGGGATTGTTTGATGAAGACAATCCTTAGACAGTGAGGATTAGATCCAATGGGAAATAAGAAGTAAATGGTAGATAATGATCCGTAGGCCAATAAGATAAGGCTTGCGTGCGTGTCTCAGTAGCTTACTCGAGAAACCTGACTAATCATCTGTACACATCACCTATGTATAATTACCTAGTCTCAAGCACATCTTTCGTATGAATTCCGGGTCTTATTTAAGTACAGACTTGTCTGGTGATTCTCCTATTTTCTCTATTCCTTGTGTGGAATTCTATGACAGAACGTGTGGACTAAATTCCCGTTGCGTCGATGTCATGGACATCAAATCTAATTAAGCCTTGAGAACGCCAGGTTATTCAACTTGGAGCTTTCATTAGTCTTCATTCTTAGTCACCTCCATGTGATCGAAAATAAAAAAAGCTCCCTCTCTCTTGATTGGTTCGTGGCTTCGTCTGGATATGTGAACCGAAAGCAATAGAAATGACTGCTACTCGGCCTAGTTTTTACCTTGGAGCCATCGGGTAAGTTTAAAGATCGAGTGATCGCTCGCCTACACGGGCTAATTCACTTGCTAGTTCCACGACGCCGATGTATCGGGGACTTGCGGCGTGTCCGTGGACGGAAGGATGAGGTAGTTTAAAAAGCAATCTAGTCTGTCGCTGGTCTCCGATCAAGCTTCAGTTTGTGGTGACCCTGTAGCTAAATCGACGGAGAATTGTTCTATCAAGGTCGTTATGTATGCATGTGACCCGAAGGGCACTTTTCCTATCTTCACCGGGACCAATCACATGGAAATTTACGCAATTCAGTCGCATAAAATATAAGACGATAGCTACATTTTAACTCCCTTAGATGGCTTAGAATGACGGTTGATTGCAACGGGGGCATATTAAAACTCGATATGAACATTCTCCTGCAGAAAGGCTAGATTAAAAAAAAAAAAAACCTATAAATGGCCCAATCATAGGCGTATGGGGCCATTGATTAACGTGACAAATCATTAGTTTAGGATTATATTTTCATTCTATTGGAATACTTAGATTGCCTGCGTGAGCGGCAATGGTCTTGGCACCAAATTGACTGCCATTATTGCTACAGCCCGGGGCAAATGTTAAAAGGCTTTTGGATGATTTCGTGAAGGGAGTTGCCCTCATCAACCACCCTTTTGGCTGATATCTCAGATGGTACTTCGAAGTCGATTGTACACTTTTTGACTAAACTCTGGTTTCGTGACATTATTGGAGAGGTCGGTTGCTTCAAAGTCTTTCATTTCATTTCATTAAACCGGACCAAAGGAGTTTGAATTAGCATGGCGCATGAAAATTGACCGATGATATTGCTGGAACGCGCTACTGATAAAAGATATGTTCGTTCATCAATGGCTCGAGTCGAGACTAAGCCATCGAAAGATTGGCGTTTTAATTGGGCCGTGAGGACAAGTCGGTCGTTCAATAAATGAAAAGAGGTCAGAGATATCACTCGATCGGAATACTTAGTATAAGGATTTCGGAGAAAATTGTTTAAAAAAAGTCATAAATTTATTGCATTTTTATCAATTCAGTCATAATCCTTGTAATTGTGTCAATTGAGTCCATCTATTTAGTTTTTGCTAGAAATTGCCGATGTGAACGTAAATTGTCCCCCATGGCATGCCGATGCTGATGTGTATAATTGTTAATAAGTATTTTACTATATTTTAAAAGCTTTTTCTTTAATTTTTCATTTTAATTTTCTTTTACATTTTTTCTTTTCTTGTTTCTTTTTGTCTTTCTAGGGCCGGTCACATTAGGAAAAAAAATAAAAAAAAATAAAAAAATAAAATGAAGAGATTTTTTTTTTTGAAAAATCCATTTTTTTAATCCCCATCAACGTTGGCCCATCTTGGCCATGTCACATAAGGAGGCCTGTGTCCATGTCAACGAGCCGTCGAACATTTTGAACTCTGGCCGAGAGAACCTTGACATATACGGCATGAAATCTATCCTAGCCGGAGCCAGCTGATGGTCTAGACTTTCTTTCAATTGAAAATCAGATAGTCTTTTCAAGAAAGTCTTGTAAACTCAGACTAAATTGGCAACATGTGAAAATATTAAGGATTCAATCGACAAAATTAAAAGATTTATGATTGAATTTGTAAAAATGTAATAAGTTTATAACTTTTGGATAATTTTTTGACGAACGTCATTAGTACGGTTGCTCTTGTTGTCCGAAAAGTTTAACTTTTGTTGGCTTGCACGTTATGTTTTGGGGATGCCCGCCACATCAAATCCTTGTGAACTCGGACTAAATTGGTAACATGTGAAAATATCAAGGATTTAATTGATAAAATTAAAAAATTTAAATTGAATTTGTGAAAGTGTAATAAGTTTTAATTTTTGGACAATTTTTTTTTACTATCCTGGTTTGTACGCTCGCTCTTGTTGTCCGAAAAGTTTAACTTTTCTTGGCTTGCACTTTGTGTGTCCGGGATGCCCGCCACATCAAAGCTGAACACTTTAAGCGTGCTCACTCATTACATGTTGAAGTCAGAATTATCGAAGGCCACCAAAGCAAAAAATGTGGGACCCATAAATTGATAACGAGGAATTTTTTTTTCCTGTTTCTGATTCTATCTTATTGTATTATACTATACTGTATACAAGCCACATTATTTGCGCTACGTGTAGATTGCGAAACTTTACTTCCTTCTCATGTGTTCCCACCCCACTCCTCTCGAAGATGGAGATTCGAACACCCCACCTCCTTTTTTCCAAATGAGAAGAGTGGTCACTGGATAATGCCCCGATTGTTAATATCGAGAAAGGTTAAACAATCAAATTTCGAGACTTAGATATTCTATCCCGCGTTGTCTTTATTGGTGCCTCATCAGATCATACTTAATTTGATACATTGAGTCATAAAGTGCACAATTCTCGTGGAAGAATCACAAAGCCGGATCAAGTCATGATCGTAGGAGCTTTCGCAATCTAACTCCGCCGAGTGCACTTCAGCGATGTTGTACACGCATCGCGGCTCAAGTCCAACTTAAGGATTGTAGAATTAGGTACAAATATTATGCATTCACCCCGCGGAACCATAATTATTAAGTCACTTATGGGTGCATTTGGTTTAGCGTCGATAAAGTCCCCTAAGCAAATGCAAATGACGTTTGACCAAGTTTTTGAGGAGATGCAATTGTAATTCCATAGCTCTCTAAAAGCCCTTTAACTCGAGGGAGGTCTTGGGACACTTTGGAATGTTGTCTTTTTGGAATGCAAATATAATTTTTTTTTCTTCTAAATTTGCCCTCGCTTAACTTTCGTAATTCCAAAAATATCCATACCTAACACGATGTTATTGGCGAGTGGCTAACAAGCATTTGGTGAGACTCCGGCGAGACTGAATGTGGCAAGCTAGATTTGGCATTGGTAGCCTCGCTTGAGGTTCATCGACCATTGCTTGGGGTCGCACGATCCTGGTTGACGGTTGCTTGATGTCCGATTTGACAATCTTAGGTGAGGCTCCTGGCTGTCGCACTGTCCTTGCTGATTTTGAGCTTTAAAAAAAAAAAGCCAAAAATTCTTTTCAAAGTGTGACTTTGCTAAACACCATCATCTAGGCAAAGTTATTTCCCAACATACCTTAGAATTAAAATTTACCAAACGCTATTTGCCTTTCAAAGAACTCCTTTAACTCAAAGACCTTCACATTTTTTTCCAAAAATATTTTCCCGAGGCGAAAACAAACGCACTAGCCTTGTAGATCAGATGGAGTCCATTCGAAATCACCAAGAGAAATGCAAAGCGCTTTTTTGCGTGAGTTTACACTTTTAATTACCTAACAAAGGGAGTAATGAAGGAACTTCATGATGAATGAATGTCTAGCTCGGATTGAATGCTTACAAGAGCATGCATATCATTAGTGGGAAAAATAAAAGGGCGGAAAAGTTCAGCGCAATTCTACAATTCTGGTGAAAAGACTGCTTGAGATTTTAATTTACCGTAAACTTGAGGGACTGTATTTTATTTAGTGTAAAATCATGGTCACTGTCCACGACATTGCCACGTGTCTACGTCGCCCAACTTCATTAGCCTGCTTCGCCATAATTTGGGCTCAATCTCGAACATCGAAATTTTGTTTTGGCAATTCTAAAAAAAGGGCAGCCCGGTGCACGATAGCATCCCCGCGATGCGGAGGTCCAGGAAAGGGCACCACCACAAGGGTGAAAGGAGGCGAACCTTACCCTTGCACAAGAGGCTGCGTCCAAGGCTCGAACCCACACGGCAACACTTTAACCAGATGCGCCAAGGCTCCCCTTCAATTGATTTCAATCCTCGGTGAATTTTGACATCTCTCTCTCGATCGACTGAACTCCTTTTCAAGGGAGTTTACGGTCAAATAAATGCTCTTTCGAGGTAGTAGAAGACCTAATCCTCCTATGACCAAAAATGTAGCCGGCAATTGACAAGATTTGGTGTTGGAATACTATTCGTCGCACTTACGTTGCAACGATCCTTGAGTACTTTGAAAAATTAATATCTCGTATAACGGAAAGTCCAAATCGTTATCCATAAAATTCTACCATTTCATGGTGCCCTAAAGTCTCTTTACTATATGATTTCACAGTTCAATATCCTCTAGAATTAACCGAGCAACCGAAAGTCCAGACTCATTCGAAACTATAGCTTAACCAAGAAAATTTTATTTAACTGGATGAATTAATGCTTCAAATTCTTACCGAACGCTCTGAAACGAAAGTAATCTAGCCTGTCGAGATCTCGGAATCGTGCATGAAACGAAACCCCTTTCGTCTCTCTCTCTCGATTTCCACTCTTTTCTATTTTCTATTTTTCTCCTCATTGGTTGCTGACTCTTCTTCTTCTTCTTCTTCTTCTTCTTCTTCTCTCTCTGTCTCTTTATTTTTCCTTTGAACTTTTTGCAGAAGGAAATAAGAAAATGGGCTGAGGAAAGTGCGATGAGAGGGAGCTTCATGGGCTTAAAATATGGTTTGGAGAATTTGACAAAAGCGTATGTTTTTTCTCCGTGGATCCATTTGTTGTCGTGTACCCCTCCTTGAAGATGGATTTTGTCATTGAAATTCAGTTTACCTCAATTTTCAACATATTGGCCCATCGCTTCCTCCAGGGCTCTTAATTGGCCTCACTTTCGGTGTGATTTTACTATTGGATCTTCACATAAGGAGTAGTGCAATGCCACACCACTTGATTTTTTTTTCTATGAATGATATGAATAGGTTTTTTCGGGAAAGGTAAGATATGTATTAACTTTTCAAAAAATGCACGATTTCAAGGAAAGCTGAGACACAAAAACCTCGTATCAAGCATGACAATAAAGGATGTCACAAATGATGCAAAGGGGTAACGGCAAAAGATAACCACCAAAGTGTAATAACATGCAAAGTCTAACACAAAGGTTGCTCCTCAAAAGTTCTTTAAACTCAAAGGTGTTAAGTCTTAACATATGCTCAAGATTTGGTACATAGAGTTGATTGGGTGTGGTGTTTAGATGTAACTGTACGTGTAAATAAAATAGTTTAACAATTTCTACAATGAAACGGGTTAATAACAAAAAGATCAGATAACCGTAATATGTCACCGCCTTCGTCCTGCTCGTGGAGTCTTTTTTTCCACACCGCCCCGCTTATTGAATTTTCAAGAAAAACCAGAGGCCGGCCAATGGTTTGAGCAGCTTACATTGTATCCCAATGGCAAGTCTCAATGCTTCTTCTTGAGTCCTGGGTTTAAAAACTGCCCAGTGCCCGGAGCACCTCATCTTTTCATTTCGTCGTTGCTCATTTCCCTTAAGCAGAAGTCTTTGGAACAAAAGCGCCCTTAACGCTATCAGTCCGGGTTATGCCAAGATCGATTTTAATAGCTGTACAGGGTTTCCGACCGCGGAAGAAAGTGCGCGAGGTCCCGCTATAGTGGTTCAGCTGTCGAAAGACCAGCCGTCCGGCATGTTCTTTAACGTGCTGTGATATCGACGTTTTGATTAAGAAGGGAGCCCCTTTCCCACCTTTTTTCTGGTTTTTGTAGTGAGTGATGAGAGTTGAGATGCATAGATGTAGAGATGGGGAGGAGAGGGGAGCATATGGGCTATACCGATAAAGTGTTAAATTTTGATTGAACATGTTCACGTGAAAGTTTGACTACGCACAGCTGCAAAATGAATGGCATTGGCTTCGATATAATGTTAGAAAGTTCAATCCAAAAACTTAAACTAATAGGTAGAAGGAGACTACATGATTATAAAGAGCATTTATGACCCATTATCAAATAATATGAAATAGAACTTCAACATAATTGATCCGGCGGTCTTGAGCGGTAAATGATCAAATGAAGATTCTTTAGTTTTGGCGAAGCTTTATCAGTTAGATCGTTTGTTCTATTAATGGTGTGATGAAATTCATTATTCATGTCCATTTCAACTTTCCATGTACTATCTAACTAATTGTTGGATCACAAATATATAAACATATGCTCATACTTAAATTGGAGCAAGGGAAGTAGGAAAAACGAGTCCTTGAAAGAAAGACATAACCACCTAGACGAGAATGACTAGGATACGTCACGGCATACGCTGTAAACTTCAATAACCCACGACCAAGGATAAACCTATGACGCAGCGGCTGATGTTTTCTCCGCTTCTTTATTTGGCTAGACAGCAGAAATGACTTTTCTTCTTTCCTTTCCCTATTAATATGCATTCGACAGGCCACAGCTGAGTTATCCCCGACCCTCCGAAACCCTCTGGAAAAGGAAAAAGTTAAGGCAGATTTTAACATTTCAAGCTCTTCATAAAATGGACAGGTACTGCTCGCTTCCACTACTGTTGATGAATTGTCAAAACCGGTTCGATATGATATATCTCAGAACAAATGCTAACCCTTTTGTTCTGTTCTCGTTCTTCTGTTAATGTTCGTAGGGTTGCGGTCGTGACGGGTGCCAATAAAGGGATCGGATTAGAGATATGCAAGCAACTAGCTTCAAATGGAGTGTTTGTTGTATTGACCGCGAGAGATGTTCATAGAGGGAATGAGGCCATTGAGACGCTCGCGAGTATTGGGATCTCCAATGCAGTCTTCCATCTGCTCGACGTGATGGATGGGACCAGCGTTAGCTCGCTGGCGGATTTCGTCAAGGCTCGGTTCGGAAAACTCGATATTCTGGTAATATCTATGGCTAGGTCACTTATTATATTACGTTTCAACTAGATTGAGAAGAAGAGCCATACAAGAACAATTTTCCTTGCAGGTGAATAATGCCGGCATAACCGGAGCAACAGTCATGAAAGAGGACTTGGTTTTGACAGAAGATATGGTGAGTCTTCTCAAACTACTACTGTGAAATGCGCTCTCACATATAATTTTTATCACCTGATTCATAGCACGTATACGACTTGAAGGCGAAAATCACACCGCTTTTGATTGGAAATCATCGACAAGCTAATTCGAAAATGTTAGTTTGGAGGTTATCCTGTTCTTTTCTTGACGTGAAAATATTCCTTGTAGCATAATGTTTGGGGGCATCCATTGTTCTTCCTTTCTTCCCTTTTATTTATCGAAACTAAGAAGCTTACATCGGCTAACGCTGTCGTCTTCTTCATTTAACCTTATTGCAGATTAGAGGTCCGACTGCCAAATCCACGAAGGAGTTCTTTAAGGAGACGTATGAATCCGCAGAAACGTGTCTGAGGACCAACTACTATGGAATCAAACAAGTAACTGCCGCTCTTCTACCTCTTCTCCAACGATCAGATCTGCCAAAAGTTGTCAATGTCTCCTCTTCCGTTGGCCAGCTTAAGGTATGTACTTGATTATATCATATTGTCGTTTGCTGCAATCACGTAAGCCGGAACATAAGGAAATTGATTGAAGCGCATGACGCGGGAGGAGAAAAAATTGGATAAGTGAATAATCCACGCATGCTCGTTAGTTCCTCTAAAATTATTAGTTACTTGCATGTTCTATCGTGTCGAGATTTGTTCATCATATCCTTCTTGGAATCAGTACATCCCCGGCGAGAATATCAAGGAGGAGCTCAATGACATCGATAGCCTCACGGAAGAGAAAGTGGACGGTTTGGTCGTGCGATTTCTGAAGGATATGAAGGAGGATGCGGTGGAAACCGGAGGCTGGCCGATCCTTTTATCCGCTTACATTGTCTCGAAGGCAACTCTCAATGCTTACACAAGAGTTTTGGCGAAGAGATACCCCGGAATAGCCATCAACGCCGTGCACCCTGGTTACGTCAAGACTGATCTGAGCCACAACATTGGGTTGCCGGTCGAGGAAGGCGCAAGGGGTCCCGTTACGGTGGCTCTAATGCCGAAAGATGGACCTTCCGGCGTGTTCTTCAATCGCACGGCGGCATGGACCTTTTGATCAGGATTTGGATGAGTAGTGCGGAGAGGCAACGTGGGTTTAGTGCCATGTTGGGAACATTATAAGATCACCTGCATTGGGGTGTCGGTTTGCAACCAAATCATTCATCCACATCATTTATGGCATGCACTTAATGCTCAATTGATTTGGAATTGATTTTGAGCATAAGCACACACGTCGATCTATCCTAGCCACCACCTAACCATCTAGGGATTGTTTAATTAATATTAGCAACAATCTACCCACCACTTGCATTCTCAACCCAATGAGCCGATTTTACATAAATCCCTAATTAAAGCTAATCACCCCAGTAAACTACCCACCAATTACATGCGAAAGGTCAAGTAAACAAGCATTTAGGTTAAACAGCTTTACTAAGTGAACCGAGTTGGTTCACTCATCCAATTTTTATTGATTCCGGGCAATTATGTATGCGTTCAATTGAATAACCAAATGATCTACCCATTGAGTGTTAGTTATATCATTGGAAAGCCTGTGAAGTCTATTTGAACTTTCATAAGACCACTTGACTCGATTCGGACCCTATTGACCTGAATTTGACCCGAAACCGAACCTACTCCAAATTTAACTCGGTTTCGATTTGAAAATTAGGAAAAATGGGAAAAATAGTAATTGAACCCACAACGGCATCGAAATGTACAAACGACTAACTCTCTGAGAGCTCTCCAAGTTTCCTTTTATGATTTTTCGAAAAAAAAAAATTCCTTAGTTCGCCAAAATTGCCAATTTTCCCCTAGAGGTCAGATTCTATCAGTTTTGTAGTTTAGTTCTAACCTTGTCCGAAATTCACAAAATCGACACCCTATATTTTATAGTCATGCCCCCAAACTTTCCAGATTTACAATTTGGCCTATTCTGAACAACTTCCATGTTTTGACCCCTTCTTTTTCCCCCGGAAAACGAGCAAAACTATTCGAAAATTGCAAAACAAAATCAGTTGACGCAGACGAAAAGAAAAAGGGACCCAATATCATATTTGATCGTCTTTTTGGAGTGGACATCATACTGACCAAACGAACACCAATTGTTATGAAATTAGCACCATTGGAAATATTGAAATCTCATCTTCAACTTCTATGGAGAAAGATTTCCGAATTTGAGCCCCAAAAAATCACAACAATCGGAAGGTCAGGAGGCAGCTAGCCTTTGGGTTTTCTGGAAAATTTCTGGAAAAGTGAATGAACATTTAACTTTAGTCTGTGAACACCTGATGATTATTCAATCTGTTCCCAACAACTTAGGCAATCTTCAGAGTTCAAATGTGAACATTGAAGAACATCTTGAACCATATTCATCCAAACCCAAGCAAACACCATCAACACATCATCAAATAAGCACTGATCAATACCAAACACACCCCCTAGGCATCATCCATCAAACTTGGAGCCATCTGAACGAAAACTAACGTCTAAATCAAGTATAACATCACATTGAACATGGCTGGACAACAAGCATATTTCCCAGATAGCCCATAACGATGACTTCAAATATCAACCATTCTAAGTCAAATTTCTAAGATAAACTGACCTAAGCATGTAAATCTAAGTTATATTAACCATCTAACACGGGAAATGGTCCTTAGAACATACCACACATGGTTCGGCCACATTGAAAATGATGGCTAAACATGAAATTTCTTGGAGTCTACGCTAACACACTTTAATTTTTAGGCCGATTTTAGTTCGATTGGTCAATTTCTTCATGTCCTAGTTAAAAATTGAACACATATTGAAGTTTGTACTCCAACTTTACATTACAGTGTTGGGGACGAACTGGAGCGTCGGGTTGCAAGGCTGGTCAGGTGAGTGGCCGAAATCTGGTCGGCAATTAGGACATGCATATCCTCTATGCTTGGCATGAAAACAAAAAAAAAACAAAAAAAAAAGGAGAGAGAGAGAGAGGGGGAGGTTTTTTTTTTTTTTGGGTGTGTGGCTATTTGAAAGATGATGTTCGGCTCTAAGCTGTGTTTGATCGTCTAGATAAAAGTCGATATATAATATGCTTTATCATATCATGTGTTTAGTAGCTATTTAGGATAAAATAAAATTAGATATAAATGGGATATAACTCGAATAAAAAATCGTGAAGAGGAGATGAGATAGCCCTTGATAGAATTTATCTTGTCTAGCTATTTTTTTTTTTTGAAAACCCTATGCTCCCTTTTTCGTTCTCCTTAGTTCACATGTGTCCTCCACATTCAAGTTTGATGAAAACAGTTCACGAAACAGCGAATAGTCGAAACATCTTTTTCTCCATAGCAATAATCTGATGAACTCGACCTCCATCTCCAGCGAAGAGCCACGGGCAGTTTTGCTTCCTCGCAAGGTTTTGTCTCCCTCCCCTTTCTCTGCATCAATATTCACACGCTTTACAAGGTTCGCGAGTTCCTTCCTGGGTTTGCATTAGATTTCATGGGTACAATTTTTTGTGAATCTAGCGCTATCTCTTTCTTTCTAATCTCGATTTTTCCTTTTAGCTTGCAAATCCTCGTTTTTGGTGGTGTCTCTCTAGTCGGTTCTTTATGAATCAAAAAATTTCATCGGTTTTCTTGTTAACACGGTACTGTTTTAGCAACTAAGTTTTTTTTTTTGAATAATCGAGGTATTCGCGCGGCCGGCGAACTTGTGTTCAAACCAGCGGTGAAGCACGACTAGTCCTCGGGAGGACCCGCAGACCCCACAACCACGGACCTCTAATTAAGTCACCTAGCTCCAAGAAGTTTTGAACCCAGGACCTCTCGTTAAAGGAACTGAGCGCAAACCAACTCGGCCACCAGATGGTGGATTGTTTTAGCGACTAAGTTCAGCGTCGAATGCGCGAAGAAGTCTTCCATGACAGAAAAGAATCACCTTTTGTTTTGCATTCTGTGTGAGCTAGTGAGAAGAGTTGACAGGTGACGATGACGAGGTAGGTGTGTGCAGGATGACGAGAAGCGTGATCGTGAGCAATCCATTATTACTGTGACTTTGCGTTTGTCGTCGGGTCGAATGTGGCTGATAGTGATCATGACCCTTCCAAGATTTATACAAGGATGATCTAAAAAAATTTGAGCCGGCTCAATTATGATATGTTACCATTCAAGCTTGACTCGATTCGTATAATCGATTTCTCAAAACTCCATTCGATCTCAATCAATTATTGGTTTCAGTTCTACTTATTTAAGGAGCAATATCATGACCTAGGCTTAGCAAAGTTAAAGCATTATTTGGATGGGCTCTGTAGGGCATGAGCACTTGCCATTGTATCACATTCATCGATGGTTCTCCGAATATCTGTGAAAGTTATCAGAATATTAAGAAAGCCGAAGAAAAAAAATCGATCCGGAGGTAGGGAGTAGCAATTAAAACGCAGCCTGTCCTCCTAAACATAGAAATGCTATCAAAAGAAAACCAAAACTGTTGCGTTTGGGTATTTCTCGCAATGATCATGGATTGATTCTATGGGATTCTGTGAAAATCTCTTGATTTGAAAAAAAAAAAATTATTGTGGGTGATTTTGCTATTGTCTAACCGGCCAGTTTGTACTTGCCCAACGTTATTTTTATTTTTTCCTCATTAGATATGGAACACGACGATAGAGAAGAAACTTTTTGGCATTATGATATTAGAGGATACAAATATGATTGTGGGGCTCCACTGCTGCTGAAGGCACTATTGTAGCCATATATTGAAGGATCGCACATTTATTAGAAGCCAAGCTTGGTTAGATCATCTTGACCACCTCATTAATAGTAGGATTTGAATTCTGTGGAACAACTTACGATAGATAGACATACATTTATTATACTATGTGAGTTGGCACGTACTATTGATATAGAATCTCATCGAAATCTCCAATGCAAGCCCAAGGAAGATAGTTCACGAGACTAATGCCACGTCATTTATCCCATAATAAAACTCTCTTGTGAAGCTGTGCACAAAGAAGTCGCATCTTCTGTTTACTTTCCTTTATCACACACTCCACATCTTAAAAAAAAAAAGATTTAGAGTGGAACTCCACTTTTATACAAATTGGCTCATTCAAGAAAATAGCCATACCTTCTGCATGTTAGGATGCACATGTGAGTTGTGTTAGAGAAGCCAAACATTGGATAATTGGTGTAGTGTTGATCAGTTAATATATTATAGTTGGCTTATAAGTCATTAGCTTAAGCTTTTGAGTGAAGGTATGTCGCGACCCTCTAAAAAAATTTTAAATTTTAAAGGGGGTTAACGGATTATTAGGTTAATTAGATTTGACTAACCTAACGCGGACCTTCCCAAGCCCTACCGAATCGCAACTTTGGTTTTTGTTTAAATGATTTTAAAATTTGGAGTCGCCACTAATCGTTCTTGGTAGGTCGATTAGAAACCTAAATAAATTAGCGGGAGAACTAATTTATTC
Source organism: Psidium guajava (assembly GCA_016432845.1). Classification (NCBI taxonomy): domain Eukaryota; kingdom Viridiplantae; phylum Streptophyta; class Magnoliopsida; order Myrtales; family Myrtaceae; genus Psidium; species Psidium guajava. The sequence goes on from CM028232.1 coordinate 6,997,943, forward strand.
CTGCGAACCAGAGATTAGGAGCTCGGGGACTTGGTTACACTAGTTAATTAAAACTAATGCCCTTTCGGTACCTTAATTTCATGGATATCCTAATTCGGCAACTCAGGCTTGGTTTATTCCTAAGGCTATAGTAGGGTATTCTCTTTTGTGTTTTCACTTTTTAAATAGGATGCATGGATGGTATATATTTTTATTTGTTATATTTTTTTAAGTGTTAAAGATTCCCTGAAGCCGAAAGAAGGAGTGTGTTAACGACTTCTGTGCAGTATTACAACCTACTTATCTTTTGGGTCTGATGATTCAAAAATTAAATTATAGGAAGTACATGACAGTGAATAAACACCTCCAATGGGAGGCCTAGCATTGGCTTGGCTCTTCCCTTTGGGATTTAAGGTACAGGTATTTAAGTTGCAAGTATTTAAACTACTGTAAGTAAAAACCTCCAATGGGAGGCTAAGCATTGGCTTGGCTCTTCCCTTTGGGATTTAAGGTACATGTATTTAAGTTGCAGGTATTTAAACTACTGTAAGTAAAAACCTCCAATGGGAGGCTAAGCATCGGCTTGGCTCTTCCCTTTGGGATTTAAGGTACATGTATTTAAGTTGCAGGTATTTAACTACTGTAAGTAAAAACCTCCAATGGGAGGCTAAGCATTGGCTTGGCTCTTCCCTTTGGGATTTAAGGTACATGTATTTAAGTTGCAAGTATTTAACTACTGTAAGTAAAAACCTCCAATGGGAGGCTAAGCATTGGCTTGGCTCTTCCCTTTGGGATTTAAGGTACATGTATTTAAGTTGCAGGTATTTAACTACTGTAAGTAAAAACCTCCAATGGGAGGCTAAGCATTGGCTTGGCTCTTCCCTTTGGGATTTATGATGCAGGTATTTAAATTGCGGATGGACTTTGTCCTCTCCATTCTGGGGTATGAATTCTTTAAAATAAAATACAACGAATTGATTCAACAATTTGAAATTTGTGCGCGCTTGAGGACTCCTCCAAGCCGATTTTGTGCTTCCATAGGGTTGACCATTGATATAAAGCTGCGGCTTCCTGACATAAAATAGAGTGAAATGTCAGTATACAAAATATGTGCTAATCTGCACCTAAAACCAGAAGAATGGAAAGAGTACTTATCTCCCATTTTTTTGGGAGGGATTTCTATAATTGATTTTCGCTCTCTATGTTCCCAATATAGAGAGTTTCTTTTGAATTAAGAGGGACTTTTAGTCACAGATCAGTTGAGAAATCGGTGGACAGCTTAGGAGCTTGTCTGGGCCGATTTTTGCATATCTACGAGATTTTTGCTGTTGACGTAGAGATATCCTTCTCCTGACATAAAATATGGAAAAAAAAAGAGGAGATGGAGAAAGTGTATACAATTTGTGCTAATTTGCAAGTAAAACCATAAACAAATGAATAAATAAAAACACTTAGCTCGAATTTGCTTGCTCGTTGACAAGGATGAACTCTTGATTTATATTGATCGATGAAGGAATTTGTGATGATAATCCCTAGCTTTGAACTCCCATCATCTTCAAAATTATCTCTCTTTTGGTATTTTCTTTCTCTCAAATTTTTCTTCAATCTCCCAAAACTCTCTCAAGCATCCAAGATTTTCTCTCTCAAAAAATCCTCCCCTAACACTTCAAATTTTCTCTCTCAAGAATCCTTTCTCAAGCTCACTTCTTTCTCCTTTTATAACCTACTCATCTATCTCCCATTCTAATTTCTCCACTAACTCTTCTTCATTTTCATCTTCCATTCTCAATCTCTATCTCACATTCTAATCTCTCCACTAACTCTTCTTCATCTTCATCTTCCCTTCTCCATATTTATCTCCCATTCTAATTTCTCCACTAACTCTTCTTAATCTCCATCTTCCCTTCTCTATTCTTATCTTCCATTCTAATTTCTCTACTAACTCTTCTTCATCTCCATCTTCCCTTCTCTATTCTTATCTTATTTTCTCCATCCATTCTTCTCCATCTCCTCTTCTTCATCTCCTCTTCTTCATCTTCCCTTCTCTATTCTAATTTATCCACTAACTTTTCTTTTTATTATTTGTAAAATAATCCTTCAAGAGTTAGGTATTTGCACTTTAGTCCTTAAATTTTAAGTATTTAGAATTCAGTCCCTGAAAAAATATATTTTTTTAAGTCCAAATCTCCTCACAATTTTTGACACACCAAAATTTACCACATGTCAAATTTAAGCTCATTTCCTGTCGCTGAAAATAATGCATAATTTAATTAAAGCCCTTTTGCAAAATTAAGTCATTCTGGATATAATTGGGCCAAGATGAAAATTTAAAATATTAGAAGACAATGTCACAACTCATAAAAAGTGAAAGTTAAAAATAAGTTGACTCAAATTAAATTTTTTTAGGCCCGATTCGAGATTATACTCGTGAAGGAACACGTGACTCGAATTGGATTTTTTTGAATTTGCGATGGCCAATATGAAAATAGATTTAAAATAAAAATATTAACTATCTTTGTGTATTTTTTTGGCCTCAAATGTTATTTTTTCAAAATTTTCAAATATTTTTGTATTTTTTAAAAAAAATTAAAATATATATAATATGAAAAATTATTTTTTGGTCAAAATTCGTTCCCTAGGCTTGGCTAAGGTTCCCAAAGTTGATTTTTTCAATTTTATGAATTTTTATGGATTTTCTATTAATTTTTGAAAATAAATAAATAAAAAATACGTAAAAATACTGAAAATATGAAAAATCGTTTTTTGGTCAAAATTGGTTCCCTAGGCTTGGCTAAGGTCCCCAAAGTTGATTTTTCAATTTTATGAATTTTTATGGACTTTTTATTACTTTAGCAATAGAAAAAATGATTAAAGATCAGGTGTCAACAGCTGCCCCTCTTTGAAAGGAAGCTCGGTAGAGGTTCATTTCAAAGACGAGATGACACCTGGATTCTTATCGACTCAATACAAGGAAACAAAAAGAGTCGTGACATGATTGTTCCACTGAAAATGAAATGAGAACCTAAGGATTCGTTATATAAAAAAATTTTAGGGTGCTTGAACTTGAACCCGTATGGTGGATCAACCCATGGTAGATTCCTAATAAAAGGATTCTACTGATTAAAAATTGAATTAAAATTTGACCCGTATGGTGGGTCATACCATTTGACCCGTATGGTGGGTCGTACCATGGTAGATTCCTAATAAAAGGATTCTACTGATTAAATTTTGATTGAGATTTGACCCGTATGGTAGGTCACCACATGGAGATACCTGTAAGAAGGACTTGGTGCCAGTAAAAAGGACTTGGTGCTTTGCCTGTAAGAAGAACTTTGTGCCTGTAAGAAGGACTTAGTTTGCCTGTAAGAAGGACTTAGTTTGCCTATAAGAATGACTTTGTTTGCCTGTAAAAAGGACTTACTTTGCCTGTAAGAAGGACTTTGTGCCTGTAAGAATGACTTGATTTGCCTGTAAGAAAGACTTTGTTTGCCTGTAAGAAGGACTTTATGCCTGTAAGAAGGACTTGATTTGCCTGTAAGAAGGACTTTATGCCTGTAAGAAGGACTTTGTGCCTGTAAGAAGGACTTGATTTGCTTGTAAGAAGGACTTGATTTGCCTGTAAGAAGGACTTTGTGCTTGTAAGAAGGACTTGATTTGCCTGTAAGAAGGACTTTTTGCCTGTAAGAAGGACTTAATTTGCCTGTAAGAAGGACTTTGTGCCTGTAAGAAGGACTTGGTTTGCCTGTAAGAAGGACTTAGTTTGCCTATAAGAAGGACTTGATTTGCCTGTAAGAAGGACTTTATGCCTTTAAGAAGGACTTGATTTGCTTGTAAGAAGGACTTTGTTTGCCTGTAAGAAGGACTTTGTGCCTGTAAGAAGGACTTGATTTGCCTGTAAGAAGGACTTTGTGCCTGTAAGAAGGACTTGATTTGCCTGTAAGAAGGACTTGCTTTGCCTGTAAGAAGGACTTTATTTGCCTGTAAGAAGGACTTGGTTTGCCTGTAAGAAGGACTTTGTGCCTGTAAGAAGGACTTTGTTTGCCTGTAAGAAGGACTTAGTTTACCTGTAAGAAGGACTTGATTTGCCTGTAAGAAGGACTTTGTGCCTGTAAGAAGGACTTGATTTGCCTGTAAAAAGGACTTACTTTGCCTGTAAGAAGGACTTTGTGCCTGTAAGAAGGACTTGGTTTGCCTGTAAGAAGGACTTGGTGCCTGTAAGAAGGACTTGGTTTGCCTGTAAGAAGGACTTGATTTGCCTATAAGAAGGACTTGGTTTGCTTGTAAGAAGGACTTTATGTACCTCAAAGGGTGCCATTCTGAAATCTGGGGAGACCAGGAATCCTGCAGAAGCTCAAACCCAAATTATATTCTCCTGTCGTTTTAGGAATAAACCAAAGAGGCAGAGATCAAAAGGTCTCGAACATTTCTGTCCTTGAGACAAATCATGCTTTATTGAAGAATGTGGATACCTGTATATACCGCAATGGATTCGAGTATCCCAACAACCGTCAGAATTCATTCTCTTGAAAGGTTCTGGTTGAAGATATACTTACCTGAGAATTTGGAAGAAATGCTTGGTGGCTTCTGGACAACCAGGCTTGTTCATTCAATAATCGCCGAATGAATTTCAAGACTTTGGAAGGTAACTCAAACACCGGGAATGTGTTGCCTGTCGGGCAATGTCAGAGCTAACATGTGCAAGCATTTTCATCAATGCGTTCATTGGTTCATACAAAATTGTTCAGCTAAGTTTGCCATGATTAAATGCAGTCTATGTAATAACTCATGATGCACTCGATCAACATATAGATCATGTATTGCATTACCACTTCTGTTTAAGGAGGTTCTTATAGTATGAACACCTCGAATGTAATTTGAATGGGGGACTTCATTCCGAAATGGCTTTTTCTCACTCTGGAGAAAGGCTGTTTATCTGTAGATCAAAATGTTAGACCTGTGTGGAAATGGTTTGCCTTTCCTCATCCTGTCATGCCCCATTCTGCACATTTGATATCTCCTGTGCAGTTTATGCTCTAAGTTGGAGTTGGTAAGTTAAACACACGGAATAGTCATACATAATTCATGAACTGTGTAAGCACAATGCAGATGTGACAATTTTTTAGCATCACGTGTGTTTATATAATGTGCAAATATGGGCGAATTTAAATTGCCCCTGGTATGTGGGCGGACCGAACAAATTGGGAAGCCTACTCCTTATGTCGAGGGGTGGTTTGTCTCAAACTTTACCCCTGCGCGATGAAGCATATGGGCGATGGAGCATTTTGGTTTGTTTAATGCCCCTGCAAGAAGCAGAGAAATTATTCTTGAAACCAAACGAGATAAGGAAGATATATTTGCTTTTTCGTTTCAGAGCTTGCGATCAATTTGCCCCATTTTTCACCAGAATAGATCTTGTCAGGTGATCATACTTTTCTTTTGGATTTGTCTCCTTCAACATGTTAAATGTTAGTATAAATATTTCCTGTGAAAAGAAAAGGAGACATGTCAACCAGTATTAAAAGGGATAAATTGGAAACGATACTGATTTACCCTTCATCTTGAATGCCTTGGACAAGTCTTTTACCAATTTTGCTGGATTGAGTTTTCTTCGACTTTTGTTGGATGCTTCACCATTAAGCCGAGAATGTAGCAAAATATTGACTTCGGTATTACTCGTCGAGTATTCCTGCTTGCAAAAAGAAATGCACAAAAAGTTGTTTCATTTATTTATAATACATACAACATTCCCCACCCTCGGGGATCGAACTCGGGATATTTCGGACCTACTGTCATCCCTCATACCATTCGGTCCATTGGACCATAGGTGTCCATAGGGCTATCCTTTCAAAGGTTAATCTTTGGGGATAAAGCAGCCTTGTTGTATCACCTTATGCCATGTTACGGTATTTCTCGAGGTAATTTGCAATCCCTGTTAAGAATGGAATAAGACAATTCAAGACTTGAGATGATTATGTGCACATTAGAACGATACAGAATTACCCATTTCTGAGATTGTTCGCGTCTTTCGCTTGTACTTTCCTCTGTCCGAAGCTGTCCATCCCGTGGTAATGCCCATGAGTCGATTTGCCCCCAAATTTTGTTCAACTCGTATTCGGATATGATTGCGTTCTCGGGTCGATTTGCAATTTCCTGAGAATAGAAGGGGCTTAATTTTAAAACTTGGAGCAACTGAGGGTAAATTGAAACGATACGGAGTTACCCTTCAGGTTTATCCAGATTTTTACTCGCCATCAATTCGTCGCGAGGTTGGTGAGGTGGCGGATTCGAGCATTTAATAGGGGGAAGTCGGATTATTACTCCTTGCTTTTACACATTCACAAAAGCAGAAAAACATATCACGCAAGGAAATAAAACACATTCACTCATTCAGGATCAGTTCTGCTTCCTCTACAGGCTCTCCCATGATCAGCTGGCTTCATCCCAAATTAGGTATGCATCGGCCATATAGAAGGTCTGGTGGTCACTGGCTGAACAAGTGCATCACAGTCCCGATGCTTTACCGATATCAAACTGGTTGATTATGGCGAAAAGATCATCGTCAATGTCCGCTTGGTGGTGATCTGTCCCTTCTTCCTCGGGAGGTATTGATACTGATCCAGTATCATTGGTCCTTTTGTACCCTGCTCCAACAGAACTCGATCCTGTTATAAATTGGTCTAACTCACCTCTTAAACGTGCATTTTCGATCCTCAGATCATACATTTCATCGAGGGTGAGGAGGAGGCTATTGCAGTTGGGGCAGGTGGCGGAGTCAAAAGTCTCTTTATACATCTTGTTTTCCGCTCGGAGGTTTTCATTTTCAACTCTTAGAAACTCGACTTCGTTGTGCTCATGACGAGTCTTCATTCGGGTTCGTCTATTTTGAAACCAGAACTTGATTTGCGAAGGTTCAAGGCCTAGCTCTTGACTCAGTTCCATTTTTTGTTTGCCGTCTGGCATAGGGCACGTTCTGAAGAAAGCTTCAAGCTTTCGTACTTGCTCCTCAGTATGGCGACGGTAACGCTTCTTTTGACCTTTACCGTTGTTGTCATTGTCCTTACCGGGCTCTTGGACGTCGTCGGTGGAAGGGCCGGGCTCCATAAGCTCGATCCCAAATATGGCTTCGAACTCTTCCTCTCCCATATTCAGCAAGTAACGATAACTTTCAAGTGTGTTGGGTTGAGACATCTTCGATTTGGTTAATGATTTCTCAAAGTTTGATATCTCTTCTTGTATTTTCACTCTCTGGATTTTTCTGGGAGACTGCGTATGCTTTAAGAGTCTCTCTTTCGAGCACGAATGAGAATTATCAAGAAGATGCCTCCTTTAAAATTAGACGTGGGTTTAGCAACTGTATTGCTTCTCTCGAGTGTTCTGGCTTTCTCGATTTTCTTTTCATCGTATCTCTCGCCCAGCTCGTCTCCTTCCATCTTTCCGTGGAAGGGGGCCCCTTGTTGCTGTCTCCACCGTCAATTTGCTAGCGAGTTCTTCAATAAAGACGAGTCGTATCTCTTTTCTGCCGAAAATGTCTTTGTCTCCCACTCAGCTTATTTTTTATCCTTTCTTTTTCAAAGTAGTGGCGTCTCGTCCAACTTTTCCGTAGAGACATCGGATTTGCTTGGCTCGAGATTGGAGACGAGTAGTGGAGGTGATACTGATAGGGAATGGTAGACAGGAAAATTTGGCCAGTAGAGACTTCCCCTGCAAAAATGAAAGAGAATGCGGCAGTATATGTTCTTCATATTCTAGAAAAATTGGAACGATACTGTTTTACCCTTGTGTATACTTCCATTGAATTTGAATTGAGGAAGTTCCTTCATTTGGATTGGATTGAATTGTATGTCCCGAGTTGCCCTTCACTTTGAGCTTGCCACATATGTGCTTTGCTTAGTTGGGCCTTGTTTTCTTTCGGGTTGCCTTGGACCATCATCATTTTCCATGCCATTGGGTCCGTGGACCGGAGGGCTCCTTTAATTTGAAGGTTACCTTGAAGGCGAATGAGTCCTATCGCATTCCATTGGGTCATTTCATTTTGCGACACTCTTGAGGCACTTTGCAATCCCCTGGGTGAGAATGGAACAAATCCAATTTAGCATTTTGCAACGATTAAGGGTAAATTGGAACGACACACAGTTACCCGTCTTCGAGCTCGCCTGGGCTTTTCACTTGAAATTTCCCTACGTGAGGCCATTCAACATTTCTCATTATGGCAGTCAGCGACGTTGCCACAAATTGATCCGCCCTAAATCTAGCATAAAAAGGGATTCACGCATTCGACGGGATAAATAAATTGCCCCCTTGTCCTTGAATTAAATCGAGACACCTAGAAAGCTGGAAAATATCATACGCAGGGGAATTAAGCATGAAATGAAAGGTGCACTTATTCAAGGTCAGTTCTGCCTCTCCTGTGGCTCTTCGATAATCAGCTAGTCTCGTGTTGGTTCGGGTGTGGATAACCGATGTTTGAGAGTCCCTACTCACTGGCTCCTGATCGCAGCTTGGGACGTCTGTCAACCCTAAACTGGTTGACCAGGGCAGTAAGCTCATCATCTGGGTAATCTCTTGAACCTTCCAGCAACTGATGCTCGAATTGGGCATTGTTGTTGGCAAATGCTGGCGGTAGATTTCTCATTCTGTCTTCGCCATGAGCAATTTGACTTCTCATGCTGGAGCCTTCATCATTACTCGAGAAAGTGTGGGGATCACCAACTGTCCTGCTGCCAAAAACTCCTTCCATTCGAGGATTAGAGAAGTGGAAGTGCTTAGGATAACTTCTTGTCTGATTCTCTAGCTGCGCAGGCGCGCTGATCATAGGATGAGTTCTAGCCACAGGTTGGTGCTCAAACCAAGGAATCTGAATACACTGCTCCTGCGGTCTATACTCTTGAAGAGCATTAGGGTGATTCTGGGGGATACTTTGATTAACGCATGGGGGATTGATGGCATGGCTACTAGCTTGGTTGATGATGGGAAGTGGCTCGCCCCATGCTAACCTGGGGAACTTATGGTGGCGAGGAGACTCGACGTTCAGACTTGGATCAGTCCCGCCTTGGTTTTCTTGATTCTGAGCTGCATTGTGTTCTCTCACCCTTTTTCTGTACTTCTGAAGATGACTCGAAACATTTGCTTTAGTGAGTCCCTCTACCTTCATAATTTCCAGTATATGTTGCGGCCGTGCCGAATCTATTCCTAGCTGCTGAACTGCATTAACAAACATACGATGCAGCTCGGGAGACCAACTCATCTTCTTTCTCCAGTTGCTTGGAACAAAATTGAAGGCTTGATGCTTGTTCTCATGGTCGTGCAATTGCTTCCTTACCACATGCTGCCATATGTTTTGAAGCATCTGAACTCTAACTGGTTTCGTTACGACGTCTTGGGCCCCATTTAAGACAGCCTTCATTAGGGCTTGCTGATCATCGCTTGCCGATATTACGAGGACTGGCATGTTTAATTTAGAATTGATGACTTCCAATAGAGTGAAAACATCCATGTCAATCCCTACCATGGCGGTGAGGACGATATCAAACGGGTCACTACTCCTCCTTAATATCTCTAAGGCCTCTGTCGCCTTTGCTTGAGCTACAACCTTATACCGGCATTTTCTTAATACGGTAACAAGGATTGACAGAGAGACTGGATTACCGTCAATGGCCATGACCAGTAGACCCTCAGGGTAAGGAACTTCATCAGCTTTGACCAGGGTTGAACATGCGCCCGTTCCCCTAATACTCGACATATTTCTGGATCTAGGACTGCCGATTCGAGACCGCCTCGGGATGTCTTCTCGGACTTGAGGGATCACGAGATCGTTGATGCCTTCTCGTAACAGGCTTTGAAAGCCGATGCTTTGATGGTGAAGGTTTTGAATTCCTCTCCCACGAGAACTCCTTCCTCTCTATCTTTCTCCTGCGAGTTCTTGCGAATGAACTCTGACTATCAAATGGGGACAAGTTCTCTCTCTGGCAATAGCAACAACTTCCCTCTTCACGGGCAGCGCTATTAGATTTTCCGAGGGAGAAAATCTGATATTCAGCTTTTGATCAAAGGGGAAATCCTTATTTCTCGCTCAGTTTGTCTTCTTTTTTCTTTTCGTGATAGAGGGCCCCTGTCAAGATCTCCACCGTCGATTTACTGGCGGGTCCTCCAATGGAGACAAGTCGTATCTCCTTTTCGCTAACGTTTGCCGTGTCTTCCACTCAGCTCATCTTTCCGTCTTCTTTTTCAAAGTGGCGGTGTCTCGTCAAACTTTCTGCGGAGATTTCGGACTCGCTTAGCTCGCAGTCGCCATCTGATGGGAATTCAAGCCAACGAAGGTGGTGCCAATAGAGAATGGTAGATAAGAGAAATCTTGACTGGTTGATACCGTCACTATGAAATCAATATTTACTTCAAAGCAGATTACCATCTTCGCATTCCGCTCATCTGCCTCACCTCTCTCCCCCTTTCTTTCGTATTCTGCTTTCAAAAATGGCCAATTCTCCTAACCATACCTTATCCGCCGAAGTCCTAGCTGGGTGGGAGAGACTCTACAATCTTCTTGGTAGAGGTTACGCTTATATAGCCAAAAACTCTACCGTTGAGGCTGAAATCCTCGGTTCATTTAGGACCGTGGACGCTGCTTCTGTTGAGGGTACCCAACTAGGGAAGGAGTACCGGAACTTCTCGACCCTCTTCATCAATTTTCTGGCTGCCTATAACCGTGCTTATGAGACGGTCCTTGTGACCGCCGTCGTGAAAGCCCGTTACCGAGACCGGCACGAGCGTCTGGCAACAGTTACGTTTGTGGCTGATAATCACAAAAAGGCCCTCAAGTTTGCCAATGATCAGCTTTCGTGGCTGGTTCGTGAGAGGGGAAAGTTGGTGGACCGTCTGGCCTTGGTCCGAACTTACGCCGAACAGGAGCCAGGCAATATTGTGATGAGGTGTAAATGTGGTTGGCTGCAGGAGAGACTTGATGACATTACGGCAGACATTGCTTTCGAGAGGGCAGCGGTTCCGGACCTGGAGTTTGCCGTTGAGCATTACGAGGCCACTATGGCCCAGGTTAAAGAGAAGTGCGATCGCCTCTTCTTTAGGCTCGCGGAGCTTGATCCCGAGAGCGCCCGGTGCATCCAGAGCATCAACTGTTTGGAGAGTCAGTTGAGCTCTTTCGTAATGGTCATCAGGGCCCAGTTTGGCTTTACCTTTCCTCCCCAGTGAGTTGTTGTAATACTCTTTGATGAATGGAATGAAAGAAAAGCTTCACGTGTTTTATTTTGTTTTTTTTTTAATTTTCCTGCTATCGTTTCTTCCGCATAGCATAACAGAACGATTTGAGGTACCGAAGATGTCGAGGCTTAATGTTCTTCTTGATGTTCTTGTTTAATTGCTCCAGACGATGATATCGAGAACATTGATGATGGGTTCGGCGGTGGCCCCCACTATCCATCTTGAGATCACGAACAATAACGCTATGACAACTCGATCAGTGCGCTGGTAGTAAATCCGGCCACCTGTTGTGTGCCCACTTTTATCCATATTTTGTTTCTTTCGGCGTCCACTTGCTCGTGTTGGTCGCCTGTAGCGTCGGGAGAAATTCCTGTGAGCCACGTTCATTAATAGAACCTCGGTCCTCTAAAGCCCTCCGCATGTTTCGGATAAGAGGAAATTTTAAGACCGGTCTCTAGTTGATTTGATCAGGTAAAGGTATTTGTTTCATGGGTTCTGATTATATAATCCATATTGTTTTTCAAAAGACGCGGGATCCTCTGCAATACATTAAATATGCCCCCATGTTTAATCAGTATAAATCCACTGTCATATCAGAATACTCTGCCCATACAAGTTTACGGATTGACACAACTTTGTCTGTCAAAGATGGACAATGTTCGTTTGCCCCCCAGAATTAACGGTTGAAGCCTCGGTGTTTTTCGTCTTTTGGTATTTCTGAAGATGATTCTTGATATATTATTGAACTTAATTTTTACACCCGTCTGGGGTATCTAGGATCTCCCTGCAAAAGAAAAGGATATAATTAGTATGCGACACAAGAAATGTCGATCCATGACTCCTATATTAGTCCAATTTGATTTTTTCTATTTTATAGAGAAATCAGAAGAAAGAAAAAAAATTTCCTTAGGAAGAAATGGGTTAATTTCTGATACAGAATTTTTTCAGATTTATTATTCTTTTTTTTTATTTTTTTAAAGGAATGTGACAAAGTCTCTTGACGTTTACTAAAATTTTTGAAGGAATTTCCTTTTTATCAAAATAAATTTTCAGAGGTAAATTTGTCAGGAAAATTTTATTTTTATTGAAGCAGGAAAGACATGACAGAAATCCTTTATTGGTTAACGAAATTCCCCCGAGACATTAGTCTAATTTTATTTAGAGAAACTTTTCTTAGAAAAACATGAGCGAATTTCTCGAAAAGAATTTTTGTTGCAAGTTTTTATAATTTGAAAGAATGTGATAAAATCACTTGATGTTTTTTTTAAAGGAATTTTTCTTTTTATCGAAATAAATTTTCAGAGGAAAATTTGTCGGGAAAATTTCATTTTTATTGGAGAGAAAAAAACATGACAAAAATCTCTTATTGGTCAATTAGTCTAATTTTATTTAGAGAAAATTTTCTTAGAAAAACATGAGCGAATTTCTCGAGAAGAATTTTCTTGCAAGTTTTTATAATTTGAAAAATGTGATAAAATCACTTGATGTCTACTAGAGTTTTTTTTTAAGGAATTTTTCTTTTTATTGAAATTTTCAGAGGAAACTTTTTTCAAGAAAATTTCATTTTTATTGAAGCAATAAAAATATGACAAAAATCCCTTATTGGTTAATAAAATTCCCATGAAGGGATTTTTTTACATCATTTTTTCAAAAAAAAAATTTAAAAGAAATGAGGGACAAATTTAATTTTTATTTTCTTTTAAAAAGAATGGTCGTAATATCAAGCTCAAAAACTGACTAACACCTAGCATGGACCGACCAAAAATAAATACAAGATAAAATTAGAGAACTTACTTTTACCTTGGAGAAATGCAAATCACATAGTCATGCGCATGACTCAAGTGAGGAGTGGACTCTAGAAAATAAAAGAAGGAGAGACAAGGTATGGACCTAAAAAGGCTCCCACTATCTGAATTGACAAACTTACCCTCCGCGCAATCAAATCACAATGGGAAGAATTGTCAATTCAGATAATGAGCGGAATAAAATATGGTCAACCCGAGCGCAATCGACGCAAGAGCTTTGCATATTCGATCCCTATCTATGGTTTTCTAGGAAGAATTTCGCGACTTGGGTTTAGACGCTTGTGTGTGCAGGTGTCGTGATCCTCAGAGTATGCAAGACATGCACAACAATTGATATCAAAACAGCGCTTCTAAAAATGTGCGAAATTAAACAAATAAACCCAACACCGAGCCTGCAAAACAAAGGGGTTAGCCAAACACTCCGCCCCTTATAACTCCCATCCTGCAAAAACATATAACACCTATAGAATGAGTCCCAAACAATATCGCCAGAAGCGAGATATGCATGAAATTTTCATTGGCCTAAGTCCACTAAGACTCTTAAAATTTCGAAAAAATTTAAGTATTCCAATTGGTATCTTTTTTCGAAAATTTAAAAATCTCTCTCCCCAGCGGAGTCGCCAGTCTGTCGCGACCCTCTAAAAAAATTTTAAATTTTAAAGGGGGTTAACGGATTATTAGGTTAATTAGATTTGACTAACCTAACGCGGACCCTCCCAAGCCCTACCGAATCGCAACTTTGGTTTTTGTTTAAATGATTTTAAAATTTGGAGTTGCCACTAATCGTTCTTGGTAGGTCGATTAGAAACCTAAATAAATTAGCGGGAGAACTAATTTATTCCTGCGAACCAGAGATTAGGAGCTCGGGGACTTGGTTACACTAGTTAATTAAAACTAATGCCCTTTCGGTACCTTAATTTCATGGATATCCTAATTCGGCAACTCAGGCTTGGTTTATTCCTAAGGCTATAGTAGGGTATTCTCTTTTGTGTTTTCACTTTTTAAATAGGATGCATGGATGGTATATATTTTTATTTGTTATATTTTTTTAAGTGTTAAAGATTCCCTGAAGCCGAAAGAAGGAGTGTGTTAACGACTTCTGTGCAGTATTACAACCTACTTATCTTTTGGGTCTGATGATTCAAAAATTAAATTATAGGAAGTACATGACAGTGAATAAACACCTCCAATGGGAGGCCTAGCATTGGCTTGGCTCTTCCCTTTGGGATTTAAGATACAGGTATTTAAGTTGCAAGTATTTAAACTACTGTAAGTAAAAACCTCCAATGGGAGGCTAAGCATTGGCTTGGCTCTTCCCTTTGGGATTTAAGGTACATGTATTTAAGTTGCAGGTATTTAAACTACTGTAAGTAAAAACCTCCAATGGGAGGCTAAGCATTGGCTTGGCTCTTCCCTTTGGGATTTAAGGTACATGTATTTAAGTTGCAGGTATTTAACTACTGTAAGTAAAAACCTCCAATGGGAGGCTAAGCATTGGCTTGGCTCTTCCCTTTGGGATTTAAGGTACATGTATTTAAGTTGTAAGTATTTAACTACTGTAAGTAAAAACCTCCAATGGGAGGCTAAGCATTGGCTTGGCTCTTCCCTTTGGGATTTAAGGTACATGTATTTAAGTTGCAGGTATTTAACTACTGTAAGTAAAAACCTCCAATGGGAGGCTAAGCATTGGCTTGGCTCTTCCCTTTGGGATTTATGATGCAGGTATTTAAATTGCGGATGGACTTTGTCCTCTCCATTCTGGGGTATGAATTCTTTAAAATAAAATACAACGAATTGATTCAACAATTTGAAATTTGTGCGCGCTTGAGGACTCCTCCAAGCCGATTTTGTGCTTCCATAGGGTTGACCATTGATATAAAGCTGCGGCTTCCTGACATAAAATAGAGTGAAATGTCAGTATACAAAATATGTGCTAATCTGCACCTAAAACCAGAAGAATGGAAAGAGTACTTATCTCCCATTTTTTTGGGAGGGATTTCTATAATTGATTTTCGCTCTCTATGTTCCCAATATAGAGAGTTTCTTTTGAATTAAGAGGGACTTTTAGTCACAGATCAGTTGAGAAATCAGTGGACAGCTTAGGAGCTTGTCTGGGCCGATTTTTGCATATCTACGAGATTTTTGCTGTTGACGTAGAGATATCCTTCTCCTGACATAAAATATGGAAAAAAAAAAAGAGGAGATGGAGAAAGTGTATACAATTTGTGCTAATTTGCAAGTAAAACCATAAACAAATGAATAAATAAAAACACTTAGCTCGAATTTGCTTGCTCGTTGACGAGGATGAACTCTTGATTTATATTGATCGATGAAGGAATTTGTGATGATAATCCCTAGCTTTGAACTCCCATCATCTTCAAAATTCTCTCTCTTTTGGTATTTTCTTTCTCTCAAATTTTTTTCAATCTCCCAAAACTCTCTCAAGCATCCAAGATTTTCTCTCTCAAAAAATCCTCCCAAACACTTCAAATTTTCTCTCTCAAGAATCCTTTCTCAAGCTCACTTCTTTCTCCTTTTATAACCTACTCATCTATCTCCCATTCTAATTTTTCCACTAACTCTATCTCCCATTCTAATTTCTCCACTAACTCTTCTTCATTTTCATCTTCCATTCTCCATCTCTATCTCACATTCTAATCTCTCCACTAACTCTTCTTCATCTTCATCTTCCCTTCTCCATATTTATCTCCCATTCTAATTTCTCCACTAACTCTTCTTAATCTCCATCTTCCCTTCTCTATTCTTATCTTCCATTCTAATTTCTCTACTAACTCTTCTTCATCTCCATCTTCCCTTCTCTATTCTTATCTTATTTTCTCCATCCATTCTTCTCCAACTTCTCTTCTTCATCTCCTCTTCTTCATCTTCCCTTCTCTATTCTAATTTATCCACTAACTTTTCTTTTTATTATTTGTAAAATAATCCTTCAAGAGTTAGGTATTTGCACTTTAGTCCTTGAATTTTAAGTATTTACAATTCAGTCCCTGAAAAAATATATTTCTTTAAGTCCAAATCTCCTCACAATTTTTGACACACCAAAATTTACCACATGTCAAATTTAAGCTCATTTCCTGTCGCTGAAAATAATGCATAATTTAATTAAAGCCCTTTTGCAAAATTAAGTCATTCTGGATATAATTGGGCCAAGATGAAAATTTAAAATATTAGAAGACAATGTCACAACTCATAAAAAGTGAAAGTTAAAAATAAGTTGACTCAAATTAAATTTTTTTAGGCCCGATTCGAGATTATACTCGTGAAGGAACACGTGACTCGAATTGGATTTTTTTGAATTTGCGATGGCCAATATGAAAATAGATTTAAAATAAAAATATTAACTATCTTTGTGTATTTTTTTGGCCTCAAATGTTATTTTTTCAAAATTTTCAAATATTTTTGTATTTTTTAAAAAAAATTAAAATATATATAATATGAAAAATTATTTTTTGGTCAAAATTCGTTCCCTAGGCTTGGCTAAGGTTCCCAAAGTTGATTTTTTCAATTTTATGAATTTTTATGGATTTTCTATTAATTTTTGAAAATAAATAAATAAAAAATACGTAAAAATACTGAAAATATGAAAAATCGTTTTTTGGTCAAAATTGGTTCCCTAGGCTTGGCTAAGGTCCCCAAAGTTGATTTTTCAATTTTATGAATTTTTATGGACTTTTTATTACTTTAGCAATAGAAAAAATGATTAAAGATCAGGTGTCAACAAGGTAGGTTTAATCGGATATGTTGACGGGCTTGGAATTGCGTTCCCTCTTGGCGATTTCTCCGGTAGAAAGTGTTAGACTTTTGCTGCACGCTCCCGATAAATGGTATTAGAATCGATGGTTGATTGGTGACCCACTCCCAATATGTATCAATATTGGTGAATATCTCAAGGAAGGAATTTGGTGGCCAACGTGATTTCTAGGCTGGTGAGTGTTGTGGTGTAGTAATGTAGACCCCATGAACATTGATGGAGATTCACATTGAGATATGTTGGTACAAAAGGATGCTTGGATTAAGGGGAGTAAACCTAACACTAGAGCTCATATTATTAGGATGAATATGTGAGTTGTGTTAGAGAAGTCTCACGTCAAATAATTGATGTGGTATTGAATAGTTACTATATTGTATATGACCAATAACTTAATAGCTTAAACTTTTGAGTGAAGCTGGGTTTAACTAGATATGTTGACATGCTCGGACTTGGGTTCCCTCTTGGTGACTCCTCGATGAAGATATTGGACTTCCGTTGCATGTTCTCAACACTATAATACCCACCAGGTTAACTATGTAGTAGCTTTGAAATTGCAGCCTTCTCTTTATGCGATTATCACAACTCGATCGAGATTGGTCGATCTTTTTTTATCAGGCTAATAGATTACTAAACTTCTAGATCAAGCTTAGCTCGGGTACTCCCAAGCCTATACCAAATCACAACGGGTTATCGGGTTCAATTTTAGTGTGGTTAGGTGACGTGTACATTGGTGTGCATGATTTTGGAGTCACTGCTGATCTTTGGAGAACGTAGATTGGAACTTCGTCGGGCAGCAGAAGAAGTCGTACGACTTAAACGGAATCAAAGAAAATGGGTTCAAAGACTTAGCTACGCCAATATTGCTATTGACGCCCTTTTAGTACTTAAGTTAAGTGATTTCCTAGAAATTAGAAATTCATGCAAAGAATAAAGTCTAACCTACCAAACATAACTAGTAAAGTAAGTGCGTAAATCAATGATTCAATGATTTGCGAATAAAACACCTGAAAATCAATGTGGCATCCTTAATAGCCCTATTAGCTTAAAGGAGTGTTTAGGGATTTGGAAAGAGTTTAGGATGACTTGGAGATGATTTGCCTATCAAGGGCAAATTCATCAATTTGGAAGACAATTTACCCACAAGGATAAAATGATCATTTTAAAAGGATTTAGGAATCCAAATCATAAAAAATTAAGTTGGCCACTTGAATGTGCCCATTTCCTATTTTTCAAGATTTTCTAAAAAGTTTCTAAATTTTTTTTTCAATAATTTGCCCTTAAGAGGCAAAATCATCATTTCAAAAAAGATCGAGAGCCAAAATAAAAAAAAAATATGGGTTTTTCTAGTCAATTTTGACCTTTTTACATTTTTTGTAAATTTTTAAAATTTTTTGACGTTTTTTGGAAATTTTTCAAAACGATTTGTTTATAAAGGGCAAAATCATTATTTTTGAAAGATCAAAAAGAAAAAAAAAAGGTCAAAAATAGGATTGATCCATTAAAATGATCCATTTCCAAAATTTTGAAGCTTTTGGGAATTTTTGGGAAATTTTTGAGATTTTTTATTTTTTTTATTTATATATATATTTTTTATGAATTTCTTAATTTTTTATTTTTAAGAAATTTTCTGAATTTATTATTATTTTCTAATTTTTTAATATTTTCGAGATTGGGTCGTGTTGACCCAGCCCGCACCTCATGGGCACCCAGCCCAAACCATATGAGTTCAAACCGGCCTAAAACGATGCCACCTTGGGAAATTTTTTTGAATTTTCAAAAAAATTCAAAATTTTAAATTCTTTTTCTATTTTTCCGCTAATCTCTAATCTAAGGGCTTCGAAGGGTGACACGTGGTGAATTTTCAACAACCAAATCAAAAATGATTTTTTTATTTTCTAAAAAGAATGGACAGCTCAGGTTTTGACGTGTGGCCAATCTTGGGCCACACGATCACAAAAACTCTTTATTTTCAAAATTGATTTTTTATTTTGAAGAAAGCTGGCGGATGGGGCATGCCACGTGATGGCCACGTTAGCACCACCTTGGCTAAGAGCCGTCTTGGAGGGTGGTTATATCTCTCTCTCTTTTTTTTCAATTTTTTAAATATATTCTCTCCTCCCAGCGTAAACAGAATTTTTTTTTTTTTTGTCTCGGAGGAAGCTTCTTGGCGACTCGTTGGGGGCCTCTAATCACTTGAAGAAAAGCCCGTTTGAGAGTCGTTTGTTTTTAGCCCCAGCGCGCGCAAGCAAAGCCGAGAAGAGACGCTTCTGCTCGTTTCCTTGTGGGCTGGGTCAGTCAACTGGTTGACCACTTCGTCAACTTTATCATTATTTATTTATTTATTTTTTGGCCTATTACAACGCCAGTTTGACCCCCTTTTTTTTTTTTCAATTTCAAGTTCAAAATTGAACTCTACATCATGAATTTCATCTAAGAATAACAAATTTTGGGAAAATTGATTTTATTCAGTGCAAAAATCCCAAATTTTAGTTTTGACCCGAAAATGAAATCTGATCAATTGAAGCCCTAAACGACTAAATCGAGTCAACTCAATCCTGCCAATAGATTTAAAATGATAAAAAAAAAACCTATAGGTCAAGGTGCAATTGTTCATGGGTTCATCCTTAAGATGACAGATTTGACTTTAATTGAAACTTAGGGACTAAATTGTAAAGTTTTTTGTTATTTTTTTAATCGCTCAATCTGTAAAATTTATTGGACCAAAATAAAAATGAAGATATAAGGATCAAATGTAATAACTAGCATGAAGTGAGCAAAGCAATAAAAAAAAAAAGTCTCAATTTTTTATTTTTGTTCTTTTAGGGACCTAACTACAAAAATCTGGAAAAGTAAGTTCCCAATCGAATTTTTGAATTATAAAGTGACCAAACGAAATTGGAATTAAAAAAAGACCAATGAATATTTTTCTTATTTTTTTGGGTCACAAATGCTATTTTTTTAGTATTTTCCTAAAATAGAAAAATATTAAAAAATGCAAAAATGCCAAAATTTATTTTTTGTTCAAAATTGATTCTTTAGGCTTGGCCAAGACTTCTAAATTTTATTTTAAAATTTATTAATTTTATTGGTTTTCTATCAATTTTTTAAGGAAAAGGGATTTAAAAACTGATTAAACCTCATGTGTCAACAGCGATAAAACATCTGTCCTTAGTTTTTAGTTTGCATAAGACACACCACACTAGGCCGACAAGTCTTAAGTTTCGCAAATGCTCAAGGCCCTTAACACTTGGAACTGGGGTGTTGACCATTGAAAAAGTGCTTGAGGCCTGGTTATAATGGCTCTTTTGCTGAAAGACGATCCGCCCAACATGTTCTTTAATGGGAAATTCTTCCCAGATAGTATTGTCAAGAATGATATAATTTTAATCGTAAACTCACGTACCATTACTGTATGTTTTATATAAAATACTTATTGATTGAGAGATCGTAATCATATGTTCAGAAATAATTGATACTATAAGACTGTTAGGCTAGCAGCTTCCCTCTTTAATCATGCCACAATATCGTCATTTTTTTATTAAGACCAAAGGTCTTTTTTTTTTTCCTTTTCTTTTTGGTTATAGTATTGTGAATATGAGAGTATTTGGGTGTTACTGATAATGTTTTTAAATAATGTCCATATATCTCTCGCACACCCCTCGTGGGTTGACTTTATCCTTGGGTTGTGTTTTTGTGACTGGATCTGGCTCAAGAATGACCACAGATGGATAGCCTGACGAGGATTCGTCCCGGCTTACGTTATGAACTTTGACAAACAACGACCCCGCATAAACCTCCGACCGTCCGACGTACTGGCTGACGTTTTCTCTGTTTAATTTTTCTTCCAGCTTGTATAGACAAAAATGATGCATTTTCCACCTATAAATACGCAATCAACAAGCCACACCGGAAGAGCCACCACCACACAAAACCTTTGGAAAAGAAAAAAAGAGAGAGGCAGTGTTTAACATTTCACGCTCTTCATCAGATGGACAGGTACTACTCGCTTTCACCGCCCTTGACGAATTGTGGAGACCGGTTCGATACGTTTTGTTTCAATATAAATGCAACCCATTACTGTTTTGTTCTCATTTTCGTGTTAATTTTCGTAGGATCGCGGTTATTACTGGTGGAAATAAAGGGATCGGATTCGAGATATGCAGGGAACTAGCAATAAATGGGGTATTTGTTGTATTAACCGCGAGAGATGTGAATAGAGGGAACGAGGCTATCGAGAAGCTCGCGAGTATTGGCATCTCCAACGTGGTCTTTCATCCGCTTGACGTGGTCGATAGGACCAGTGTTGATTCGCTGGCGGATTTCATCAAGGCTCAGTTCGGAAAACTTGATATTTTGGTAAAATCTATGCATATGTCACTTGTTATATATTTTCCTTTTTTTTGGCAAATTGTGTCACTTGTTATATTATGTTTCGAATAGATTAAGAAAAGAGTCAAAAAAGAAAAAGAAAAAGAAAAGAGCCATAAAAGAACAATTTTCCTTGCAGGTGAATAATGCAGGCATAACCGGAACTATACAGTTGAAAGAGGACTTGGTTTTGACTGCAGATGATGTGAGTTTTCTCAAATCGGCCATACTACTCTGCAATAAATTTTTCACATAATTTTAAATGACGTGATTTATAGAACATATACAACGTTAATTTTCATTCTCCTAGCTACTAGCCTTAATACACATTTGGCCACCTTTTTAATATTATCTTAGCTTTTTGTTGGAAATCATTAACATGAAAAATTCGAAAATCTTAGTTTGAACGTTAACCCAATCTTTTTGTGACATGAAAGTATTTCTTGTATCATAATGCTTGGGGAATCCATTTTTTTCCCTTCCCTTTGCTCCCTTTTATTTATTGAAATTAAGAAGCTTATGTTGGTTAACACTATGGTCTTTTTCCTGCAACCTTGTGCCAGCTTAAAGGTCCGCAGGCCAAATCGATGAAACAGTTTTTTAAGGAGACGTATGAATTAGCAGAAAATTGTCTGAGGACTAACTACTATGGAATCAAGACAGTAACTGCCGCTCTTCTACCTCTTCTTCAACAATCGCATTCTGCGAAAGTAGTCAATGTCTCCTCTTCCCTTGGCCAGCTTCAGGTATGTACTTGATTTGGTGCAGCATGCAAATGAATTTTCATGTTGTCAATCGGGAAAGCGATGCACAATCAACTTCCTGTATCACATTGTTGTCTAATGCAATGACGAAGCCTGAAAATAAGGAGATGATTGGAACTCATGACGTGAAAGGAAAAAATTGGTGAATGAGGCAGATGCGAGGAATCGAACATGAGGAAAGTGAAACAACCAACAGTTTATGAGTTGCGCTGATGTTTAACGACTTTCCATTTATAGGCATAACAAATTGAACAATATACTCATGCTCGTTAATTCCCCGTAATTATTCGTCACTTGCATGGTCTCTGATGACAATATTTGTTCATCCTATCCTTCGTGAATTTAGTACATACCCAGCGAGAACATCAAAGAGGAGCTCAACGACATCGATAGCCTCACGGAAGAGAAAGTGGACGGTTTGGTAGTGAGATTTCTGAAGGATATGAAGGAGGATAAGGTGGAAACCGGAGGCTGGCCGATCCTTGGATCTGCTTACCTCGTCTCGAAGGCAACTCTCAATGCTTATGTCACGGGCCGATCGAATCACCGATTGATCGCTCGTGCGGCCTTAGGAAAACCTTCCCAAGTCAGCCTTTCCCTCGCTCACTTCACTCGCCTCAGAACTCTTAGAGAGAGAAACTAGAGAGAGAAGCTCTGGATTTTTATTTCTCGTGAGAATGAGATGATACAAATGAGGGGAGGAGAACCCCTTATATACAAGTTCTCGTGCAATGATATCCGTAGATCTCCCCTTGATCTAACGGTGGAGATCGCATCTCCCTAACTACCACCTACCCGTATTTAATACAACAATGCACAATTACAAGTTTACCCGCCCCTAGGATCCTTCTAGAATTCCCCAGGAGATTCTTTCGCAAGACTCGGTCCTTTCCTCGCTCAGAAAACCTCCTCAGATTTGGCTCTTCGTCCGGACCGTGTCACTTACACAAGAGTTTTGGCGAAGAAACACCCCAGAATCGCCATCAATGCTGTGAACCCCGGTCACGTCAAGACCGACCTAAACCACAACACGGGGGTTTTGCCGGTTGAGGAAGGCGCGAGAGGTCCTGTTATGGTGGCTCTATTGCCGAAAGATCGACCTTCCGGTGTATTCTTTGATCGGACTGTAGTATCAACCTTTTGATCAAGATTTGGCTGAGTAGGGCAGAGAGGCTATGTCCATCACAACCCTAAACTTATGATCTTCTATGTTTTTTCCTTCTGTTATTCCCTATTTACATCTATTTATTGTAGTGATAATGATGTGAACGTGTGGTATGTTAGACTTTGTCATATTGGTCAACAACGTATGAATAGATTAGCCAAAGAGGGCTTATTGGGCAATATTGAGAATGTTGAATTGACCACTTGTGAACATTGCCTAGCTGTAAAAACAACTCGAAAGCCATATGGAAAAGGAATAAGAATTAATTTTCCGTTGCAGTTAATTCATTCTAACATCCGCGGGCTAATGAATGTGAGAGCTAGACATGGTGCTGTTTATTTCATCACATTCATTAATGATTATACTCGATTTGGATATGTCCATTTGATCTCTCATAAATTAGAAGCGTTGAGTTGTTTTAAGAAATTTATGACCTTAGTGAAAAATCAGTTATACAAGAAAATAAAAGTATTGAGATCCAATCGAGATCGTGAATATTTGTCTGATCAGTTTAGAGATTTGATGAAAAGGGGATACATAGACAGTTATCTATTTCCTATACTCCTCAACAAAATGGAGTAGCTGAGAGAAGAAATAGAACCTTACTTGAAATGGCTAGGTCCATGATGGCACAAACAAATTTACCAATCGCCTTTTAGGGTGATACTTTATTGACGGCTGTCTATATACTTAATCGTGTACCTACTAAATCGGTAACTTCCACTCCATATGAGTTATGGATAGGTCGAAAACTTGATTTGAGCTTTCTTAAATCTTGGGGTTTGTCACGACCTAAAAATTCGGTGAAATTTCAGATTAATGAATTATCAGGTTAATCAAATTAGCTAACCTAATTCGGACTCTCTCTCGTCCTACCGAATCGCAACTTTGATTCAGTATTTAACATGCGAGAGTCACCACTAATCGTTCTTAGTAAGTCGATTAGAAACTTAAGTAAATTTATAGAATAACTAAATTATTTTTATGAACCAGAGATTCAAAGTCCGGGGACTTGATTACACTAGATTACTCTAACACCATTTCAGTACCATTTTATTTCATGAAAAATCATTTGTGAAGGCAACATTAATCGATTTTAACCTCAGTCACTAACAAAAATTATCATGCGGGTGCATAAACAATTAATTGAACATCTAGAAACCAAATAAGCTTAGGAAACATGCGCCATACGAAATATTTTTTTTGTTAGTTTTTGTTCTTTCTTTAGAATGCATGAAAAGTTGTACTATATACAATGCATAAAATTACTCTAAAATATAATGGCATAAATTAAATGCAAATCTAAAAAATTCAAATGACATAACATAAAATGACGTGGCAAAAAAATGACATACGGATGTGGATATGACATCCAAATATGGCATGCGAACATAGACATACGGATACGACATGTGTACGTGTTCGGTAATAGATATATCACAAAAACAGTAAAAAAAAGTTTATGATTTCACAAACAAACTCGATAATATAATGTAATGAAAAGATGTAATACAAAAAACAGTAAATAAAGATAGGCATTAAAATTCGCTAAAGCCAGAAAGAGGAAGTGAGTTAACGACTTATGTGCAATGTTATGACCTCTAGCAGGTGGCTCGACCTACTGATTCTAAGGTTTGATAATGTGGAAATCAAAGTACAAAAGATGAAATATAAGAGATCTTTACATCACCAAGTAGGAGGTAGAGCCTACCGCAGTATGGGATTCAGATCTTTTAAGCGAAAACTACAGAAAATTGTAATAAATAAAGAAAAGCATTAAAATTCCCTAAATCCGAAAATAGAGAGTGAGTTAACGAATTTCTGTGCAGTATTATAATCTCTAGCGGGTGGCTTGGCCTACCGATTCTGGGGTTTGATAATGTGAAAATCAAAAGACAAAAAATGAAATACAAGAGATCTTTACATCACTAAGTAGGAGGTAGAGCCTATCGCAATATGGGGTTCGAATTTTTTAAGTGAAAAATGCAGAAAATTGCAATAAATAAAGATAAGTATTAAAATTCCTTAAAGTAAGAGGACAAAGTGAACCTGTTAACCTTGATTTGGTGTTATTCAGTCTTCTGTTTTACCATGTCCCGATCGAATGAGGGCTATGGATATTTGAGTCAAATCCACAGATTCGATTATATGCACAAATCTATCTGACATGCATTCGGCGAGACTCCTCTCGATTTCTACCTTGGCCAAGGACTTTCTAATGTACCGTTACATGTAGATTGTATAAAACATCAATCTCATCTTATGAGGAGATAGATCCCAACCGTTACCCAAGCATATGACTTCGCATATGAATGATTGCGACCATCATGCACAGGGGCGGATCAATGATCAGCTAATATCATACATGTGAACCACAATCACCTAATATACAAGCCAGTATCGCGGCTCAGGTCGGAGGACCATTAACACACCAAAGCTAATAACGATTGAGACATTGACCAAGCACGAAACATTTATGTTAGTCAATCGCTCTTTCGTTAGGTTCAATGGATTGAATCGAACTCGTTTCGATATAAACACTTGTATTCCAGCTTAGACGTCTAGCATCTAATGACTTGCAACTCATTATCCATATTAGGTATCTAATGCTCAATAATAAGGCTGCGAACATAATGGTCTCAATTGGCTCGTGGATGCCCAATCTACGATTCTTCGACCAGGAAATCAATTTGAAGATTAGAAACCAACTGATGACTCATCACACATATTCTTGACGCCTCAAGAATGGATATCACTTCCAACTAATCTAAGGGACTTTATTCATCTCAAATAAAGGAACAAGATGAATAAACAAGCGTTTTACCATTAACATGATATCGATAGAATAATATTTATGTCATACATGTGACTGTCACATGATTACTTTAGGACATACTTCTAACACTTCTGTTGCGTGCTCTCAACACTACAATACCTACTAGATTAATTATGAAGTAACTCTAAAACTACAACTTTCTCTTTATGTGATTGTTGCGACCCGATCGAGATTGGTTGATCTTTTTTAATAGGGCTAATGGATTACTAAGCCTATAGATCAGGTTTAGCTCAGCCCCTCCTAAGCTCATTTCAAATCATGACGGGTTATTGGGTTCGACCTTGGTGTAGTTGGGTGACATGTGTATCAGTATGCATGATTTTGGAGTTGCCGTCGATTTTTAGGGAATGTAGATTGAGAACCTCATTGGGTAGTGGGAGAAGCAGTATGACTCCAACGGAATCAGAGAAAATGGGTTTGAAGACTTAGTTATGCTAATATTGCTATTAATGCCATTTCAGTACGTAATTGAGTAATTTCCTATCTATGATTTCATTCAGATGATTTGGAGGGAGCTAAGTTCTAGAATTTAGGAATTCATGCAAAGAAGAAAGTCTAAACTACCAAACACAACCAATAAAGTAGGTATGCAAATCAATGATCCAATGATGTGCGAATAAAACGCATGAAAATCAATGTGGTATCATTGATATATCTCTATTAGCTTAGAGAAGGAGTGTTTAGGGGTTTAGAAAGAGTTTTGGATGATTTTTAGATGATTTGTCCATCAAGGGCAAAATAATCAATTTAGAAGACAATTTGCCCACAAGGAAAAAATGGTCATTTTTAAAGGAATTAACAATCGAAATCATTTAAAATTAGGTTGGGTAGTTGAATGTGTCAATTTATCAATTTTTGAAATTTTCTGAACTTTTTCTAGATTTTTTGGAATGATTTGCCCTTGAGGGGAAAAATCATTATTTTTGAAAAAATATGGAGAACCAAAAGCACAAAACTATGGATTTTTCCAGTCAATTTTGACTATTTCCCTTTTTTTTTTTAATTTTTTAGAATTTTTGAAAATTTTCAAAATAATTTGCACATAAAGGGTAAAATTATCATTTTAAAAGATCAGAAAGAGAAAACAAAAAAGGTCAAAATATGATTGATCAGTTAAAATGATCCATTTTTTAAATTTTGTGGCTTTTGGAAATTTTTGTGAAATTTTGAGAATTTTTATTTTTTGAGGAATTTCCTAATTTTTTTATTTTAAAAATTTTTTATAAATTTATTATTTTTTTTTAATTTTTTAAATATTTTTGGGAGAGGGTTGGCCTAACCTGACCCAGACCTTGTGGGCACCCAACCCAATCCATATGGGTTCAAGTGGCCTAAAATGATGTCACTTTGGGAAAAATTTTAAATTTTCAAAAAAAATTTGAAATTTTAAAATTCTTTTTCTGTTTTCCTGCTAATCTCTAATCTAAAGGCTCTGGAGGGTGACACGTGGTGAATTTTCAACCACCAAATTAATAATGAACTTTTTATTTTCTAATAAGAATGGATGGCTCAAGTCATAACGCGTGATCAAATTTGGGCCATACAATCATAAAAACTCTTTATTTTCAAAAATAATTTTTATTTTGAAAAAGGTCAGCCGACACGGCATGCCAAGTGGTGGTCACATCAGTGTTACCTCGGCCAAGGGTCATCTCAGAGGGTTATTATATCCCATTTTCTCATTTTTTTTTTAAATCTCAGAGGAAGCTTCTCGGTGACGCCGTTGCTCGTTGGGAGCCTCTGCTTGGTTGGAGTTTCACTTGAAGGAAAACCCGCTGGTGAGTTGGGTTAATCAACAGGTTGACCTGGTCAATCAATTGACTTCGTCAACTTTATTATTATTATTTTTAGCCTATTCCAACGCCAATTTGACCCTTTTTTGCAATTTTAAGTTCAAAATTGAATTCTCCATTATGAATATCATCTAAGAATAACAAATTTTGTGAAAAGTAAGTTCGATGGCTTCGATTAATTTGTGATTTTTGTTCTTTTAGGGACATAATTGCAAAAATCTAGAAAAGTAAGTTCCCAATCAACATTTTGAATTCTAAAGTGATCTAAATGAAATTGGAATTAAAACAAGACTAAGACTATTTTTCGTATTTTTTTGGTCACGAATGATATTTTTTTTTTTTCGATATTTTCCTAAAATAGAAAATATTTAAAAATGCAAAAAATACCGAAAATTATTTTTGGTTCGAAATTGATTCTTTAGGCTTGGTGAAGGCTTCCAAAGTTGATTTTCAAATTTTATGAATTTTTGTAGACTTTCTATCAATTTTTTAAGGGAAAGAAGATTAAAAGACTGATTAAAAATCTGGTGTAAATAATGATGATGCATTTGTCCTTGGATTTTAGTTTACATAAGAAACACCACAGTAGTCCGACAAGCCTTAAGTTTTGCAAATGCTTGAGGCCTTTAACACTTTGAAGTGGGGTGTTGACCATTGAAAAAGTGCTCGAGGCCTAGTTACAATGGCTCTTTTGCTAAAAGACGGTCCGCCTAGCATGTTTTTTAATGAAAAATACTTTTTTGATAGTACTGTTAGGAACGGTACAATCTCAATTATACATTCACGCATTATTATCATGTGTTTTGTGTAAAATACTCATTAATTGAGATATCGCATGATAAAAAATAACTGATAGTACTGTCAAACCGTTGGACTAGTAGCTTCATTCTTTAATCATGCCGTGATATCGTCATTTTTTTATTAAGACCAAAGGGCCTTTTTTTTTCCTTCCCTTTTCCGTTTGGTTGTAGTATCGTGAATATGAGAGAATTTGGGTATTACTGATGATGTTTTTTTAATAATGTCCATATATCTCTCGCGGACTTCCTCGTGGTTTGACTTTATCCTTCGGTTGTGTTTTTGTGATCGGACAAAGTAGGGCCCTGGCTCAAGAATGACAGCAGATAGGTAGCGTGACGTGGGTTCGTCACGGCTTACGTTATGAACTTCGACAACCAACGTACTCGTTTAAACCCCCGACGTACTGGCTGACGTTTTCTCTGTTTGATTTTTCTTCCAGCCTACACGGACAAGAATGATGCATTTTCCGCCTATAAATACGCACTCAACAAGCCACCCCAGAAGAGCCACCACCACACAAAACCTTTCGGAAACAAAAAGCAGGCAGGCAGTGTTTAACATTTCACGCTCTTCATCAGATGGATAGGTACCACTCGCTTTTACCGCTCTTGATGAATCGTGGAGACCGGTTTCGATATGTTTTGTTCCAATATAAATGCAAGCCCTTTCTTTTTTTGTTCTTATTTTCGTGTTAATTTTCGTAGGATCGCGGTTGTTACTGGTGGAAATAAAGGGATCGGATTCCAGATATGCAAGGAACTAGCAATAAATGGGGTGTTTGTTGTATTAACCGCGAGAGATGTGAATAGAGGGAACGAGGCTATCAAGAAGCTCGCGAGTATTGGGATCTCCAACGTGGTCTTTCATCCGCTTGACGTGATCGATAGGACCAGTGTCGATTCGCTGGCGGATTTCATCAAGGCTCAGTTCGGAAAACTTGATATTTTGGTAAAATCTATGCATAGGTCACTTGTTATATATATATATATATTGGTAAATCGTGTCACTTATTATATTTTGTTTCGAATAGATTAAGAAAATAGCCAAAATAAATAAATAAGAAAAGAGCCATAAAAGAACAATTTTCCTTGCAGGTGAATAATGCAGGCATAACTGGAGCTACATATATGAAAGAGGACTTGCTTTTGACTGCAGATGATGTGAGTTTTCTCAAATCCGCCATGCTACTGTGCAATAAATTTTTCACATATTTTTAAATGACGTGATTTATAGAACATATACGATGTTATTGTTCAATCTACTAGCTACTAGCCTTAATATACATTTGCCCACCTTTTAATATTATCTTAGCTTTTGGTTGGAAATCATTAACATGACAAATGCGAAAATGTTTGTTTTAATTTTTTGTATCGAAAGTATTCAGGCCAGCGTCCGTACAGAACAAAATGCGAAAATGTTAGTTTGAACGTTAACCCAATATTTTCGTGACATGAAAGTATTTCTTTTCATAATGCTTGGGGATTCCATTTTTTTCTCCTTCCCTTTGCTCCCTTTTCTTTATTGAAATTAAAAAGCTTATGTTGGTTAACACTATCGTCTTTTTCCTGCAACGTTGTTGCAGCTCAAAGGTCCGCGGGCCAAATCTATGAAACAGTTTTTTAAGGAGACGTATGAATTAGCAGAAAATTGTCTGAGGACTAACTACTATGGAATCAAGACAGTAACTGCAGCTCTTCTACCTCTTCTTCAGCAATCGCATTCTGCGAAAGTAGTCAATGTCTCCTCTTCCCTTGGCCAGCTTCAGGTATGCACTTGATTTAGCGCAGTATGCAAATGAATTTTCATGTTGTCGATCAGGAAAACCATGCACAATGAACTTCCTGTATCACATTGTTGTCTAATGCAATGACGAAGCCTGAAAATAGGGAGATAACTGGAACTAATGACATGAAAGAAAAAAATTGGTAAGTGAGGCAGAAGCGAGGAATCGAACATAACGAAAGTGAAACATCCAACAGTTTCCGAGTTGCGCCAATGTTTAACGACTTTCCATTTATAAGCATAACAAATTGAACAATCTACTCATGCTCGTTAATTCCCCGTAATTATTCGTCACTTGCATGGTCTCCGATGACAATATTTGTTCATCCTATCCTTCGTGAATTTAGTACATCCCCGGCGAGAACATCAAGGAGGAGCTCAACGACATCGATAGCCTCACGGAAGAGAAAGTGGACGGTTTGGTAGTGAGATTTCTGAAGGATATGAAGGAGGACACGGTGGAAACCGGAGGCTGGCCGATCCTCTTATCCGCTTACATCGTCTCGAAGGCAACTCTCAATGCTTACACTAGAGTTTTGGCGAAGAAATACCCCGGAATTGCCATCAATGCCGTGAACCCCGGTCACGTCAAGACCGACCTAAACCACAACACGGGGGTTTTGCCTATCGAGGAAGGTGCGAGAGGTCCCGTTATGGTGGCTCTATTGCCAAAAGATGGACCTTCCGGTGTGTTCTTTGATCGGACTGTAGTGTCAACCTTTTGATCAAGATTTGGCTGAGTAGTGCAGAGAGGCTATGTCCATTTAAACCCTAAACTTATGTTCTCTTATATCGTAAGAGTTTCTAAACCGCATTACACTTGAGATATGGGAGAGTGGAGTTGTCAAAGAGTTGGGGAGAGCGGGAAGGAGAATAAATTATTTATGCTGATACGAGTTTCGGAATGATTTAGCACTGTACAGAATTTTCAATTGGAATGATTCAATATCCCATTCTACAAAATTTCTCCTCATATCTCAGGCAGTCTTCCTCGGGGCTTGACTTTGTCCTTAGTTTGTGTACTTATGATTGGACAAAGCAGGAAAAATTACCCAAAAAGTCTCTCTCAATCTTCCTCGCGGTTTGACTTTATCCTTAGGTTATGTACATTGATTGGACAAAGCGGGGAAATTACTCAAAATGATTAGTCTCGAGCATGTTGTACTTGGGTCGGATAAATATAAACCATTTTGATAATTTGCCATTTGGATCTAAACAGTCAATTTTGGCGAGAATACGTTGACGTAGATGGCGTTATTTTACTTGGTACAATTAGCACTAATATGAACAATTTCTGTGATTGTTAAAAGAAATTAGTTTTTTTTTTATATTTTTATTCTTCGCCTGCCAGCGTCGCAGGCCGTGAAGACATCGCGCGTAGCCACTTGTCAACCAAGTTAACGTCGAAAGCTATGCATGGCATTGACGGGCAAGTCATATCTCGTCCACGTATATTTTATCCTAGTTATGTATAACATTAAAGATATATTAACGAGAGAAAGAAAGTGATCAGCATCACCACTCCGACAAGGAGGACGAGGATTCCTCAGGGCGTTCGTTAAGAACCTCAACGATCAACGACCATGTATAAGCCTCCTTCCTTTTTTTTTGTTTCCCCCTTTTTTGTCATTGTTCTTTTCTGGCTAGATAGAGAAAACTGATGTATTTTCCACCTATAAAATGCTCAATCAACGAGCCACCGCAGAAGAGTCACCACCCTCCAAAACCATTGGAAAAGAAGGAAAGAGGCATATTTTAACATTCCAAGCTCTTTATTAGATGTACAGGTCCTACTTGCTTTCGCTACTCTTGATGATGATTCATCGAGACCATTTTCGATATAAAATGCTGGCCCTCTTTGGTTTGTTCTCATTTTTTACCTTGATTTTCTAAGGATCGCGGTTGTCGCTGGAGCCAAAAAAAGGGATCTTATTCGAGATTTGCCTAGCAACTTAGCTTCAAATGGAGTCTTTGTTGTATTAACTGCCAAAGATGTGAATAGAGGGAATGATGCCATATAGAAGCTCGCAAGTATTGGGATCTACAATGTGGTCTTTCATCTGCTCAACGTGGTCGATGGGATTAGTGTTGCTTTGCTGGCAAATTTCATCAAGGCTCGGTTACTTAAATGCCTCTAGCAAGAAATTCTGGCCAAACTCATTACGTGTCATTTATAATTTAATGTTTAATCTTACTTGATTTTTTATATAAAAAAAAATCAATCCACACGAATTTTAAAATTTTATTTAAAAAAAGATAAAAATAAAATAAAATAAATTTGAAAATAAGCTAAAAATTCACAAATTAAAAAAATAGGTTGCATAGGCGGCAAGGACTACAATAGCCCTTGTTTTCACTGCCCCACCATCACTGGCAATGGTTGGTGACGCTGGGGGATGGCTGGCAATAGTTGTTGAGCTCTGGCTAGGGGTCGGTGACTCCCGCTTGTGGGATAAGGACACTATAAGTGTCGTAACTATTTTACAGTGTTCACTTAAGTGTCATAATATTTTTTTTTCAATCACTTGAATATCATAATTTATGTATGGCGCTTGTTGAAGTGTCATAACTTTTTTCCGATCACTTGAGTCTGACATAACTTTTCAATCGATAACTTGAGTGACATAACTTTTTAAAAAATTCACTACAAGTGCTATGCCACGTCACGTCAACTTTTCGGCACTTGGGTGAACGTTTTAAAAATAAAATTGACATTTAAGTGATCGATTGAAAATTATGGCACTCAAATGAATATTTTTTAGAAGTTATGACACTTAAGTAGGATGCTGCGCTAACCCTCTTGGAGGATTAGTCGAGGTGTGCGATCCATACAGACGTTGGCCCGGACACCTTCGATACAAAAAAAAAATGGTCAGAAAAAAAGTTATGACACTCAAATGAGTAGTACCATACGAAAATTATGACCTTGTGCTGTATTTATCCCCCGCTTGCGTAACTCTTTGTTGTGTTCTTTTTTAAGCTTATTTTTTCCTTCTTATTTTTTAATCTATTTTTTAAAACTTTTATCTTTTTCTTATTATTGAGTGGAGCTCTAGAGAGCCACGTCGTCTTCAGATATTAATAAAAAAAATAATGTCAGATTTCTGGCCAACTAGGTTTGAATTGGTATCTAAGTAACCGTTTTAAAAAAAATGATATTTAAGTGATCAAATAGAAACTTTTGGCACTAAAGTGAGCGTCGTGCATAATTTTTGGTACTTCTAATGTATTTCTCCCTGATGTGATTTATCGAACATATACAACGTTAATTTTCATTCTCCTAGGTGCTAGCCTTAATACACATTTTCCCATGTCTTAATGTTATCTTAGCTTTTGATTAGAAATCGTTAACATTCAAAAATGTTAGTTTGAACTTGAGCCCATTCTTTTCCTAACATGAAAATATCCCTTGTAGTCTAATGTTTGGGGCATAAAAAAAAATCCCTTCGTTCCCTTCTATTTATCGAAATTAAGAAGCTGATATCGGCATACATTATCGTCTTTTTCATGTAACCTTATCTCAGCGTAACGATCCGCAGGCCAAATTGATGAAAGAGCATGTTAAGGAGACGTATGACTCAGCAGAAACTTGTCTGTGGACTAACTACTATGTAATGAAACAGGTAACTGCTGCTCTTCTACCTCTTCTTCAACAATCGACTTCTGCAAAAGTAGTCAATATTTCCTCTTCCCTTGGCCGGCTTCGGGTATGATGTTAATTTGGTGTAATACGCCAATAAATTTTCATGTTGCCGATCGAGAAAACCATGCACAATCAATTTATTGTTGGAAAAGTATTAGATAATATGAAAAATAGGAACTGTTGAAAATATGTTGGAAAATATGAGAAAAGTCAGGTCAATTGTCTAAGGTATGCAAGTACCATCCTTAAAAATAATTCTGCCCCTTGAAGTACGAAACTTGGTGCGATAAACTTCTATCAGCTATCCTCCCAAGATACAATCAATCTTCTTATATACTCCTCATTGAATATTAGAAAGAGCAGAAAAACTTTATGTGTATAACCCAATAAGGAAAGGAAAGCTTTTAAAAGAAAAAGAATATCTCTTTTCAATTCGGTACTTCTTGAAGATTGTCTTTTGAAGTTTAATTTTATATTCAAACAAAATAGAGCCATTAAGAAACCATTATAAAGCCATTATAAAACAATAGAGCATTCTAAAGTTGTGATAAGGCCGTTGTAGGATCATTTTATAAAATCTTCATATGGTCGTTAGAAAGCCGTTATAATAATGATGACTTTAATTATGGTCATAGCACCTATCAAAAGCATTTTAAAATATTTTAAAACTGCTGAAATATCCAGCACTTATTGTATCACATTGTCATTTAATGAAATGACGAAGCCAGTAAATATGGAGATGATTGAAACTCATCATGTGAAGGAAAAAATTCGATAAGTGACGCAGATGCGAAGAATCGAACAAAAGGAATGTGAAATAACCAGCAGTTTTCTAGCTGGGCTATTGTTTAACGACTTTCCAATTACAGGCATGAAAATTTGAATAATCTAAGCATGCTTGTTAATTCCTCGAAATTATTGGTCGCTTGCATAGTCTCTCCTGACAAGATTTGTTCTTCTTATCCTTCTTGAAATTAGTACATCCTCGGCGAAAATATTAAAAGAGGAGCTCAATGACATCGATAGCCTCACAGAAGAGAAAGTGGACGGTTTGGTAGTGAGATTTCTGAAAGGACATGACCGAGGAAACAATACAGTGCAAAAATCGGAGGTTGGCCGATCCTCTCATCCACTTATCTCATCTCGAAAGCAACTCTCAATGCTTGCACGAGTTATGGCAAAGAAATACCCCGAACCGCCATCAATGCTGTAAACCCCGGTTTCATCAAGACTGACCTAAACCACAACACGGGATTTTGCCAGTCAAGGAAGGCGTGAGAGGTCCCGTCATGGTGGCTCTATTGCCGGAAGCTGGACCTTGTGGCGTGTTCTTCAATCGGACTGTTGTATCGACCTTTTGATCAAGATTTGGCTTGAGTAGTGCGGAGGGGCTGTGTCCGTTTGG
The DNA here is from genome assembly GCA_016432845.1 of Psidium guajava. Classification (NCBI taxonomy): domain Eukaryota; kingdom Viridiplantae; phylum Streptophyta; class Magnoliopsida; order Myrtales; family Myrtaceae; genus Psidium; species Psidium guajava. Next base: position 7,033,264 of record CM028232.1, read on the forward strand.
ACACTAAACTTACGTTCTTTTATATTTTACCTTCTATCTACTTGTAGGAGTTTCTAAACCGCATTACACTTACTATAAGATTGGAGGAAGTGAAGTTGTTAGAGAGTTTTTTCTTCTTCTTTTTTGGGTCGTAGTTGTCAAAGAGTTGGGGAGGAGAATGAATGACTGGTGCTGATATGAGTTTCGGAATGATTGACCACTATACGGCAAGACATGATTCTATTTCGTCTAAATTTTTTGTGGAGTCACTTCGAGTACGTATGGAATGTCACTGTTCTCCCAATGGAATTCTACGGCCCAAACCAATTTAATTCCTGATCTGGACAATCGGAATGAAAACGGTGTCCTGCTCCAAGTGGTGCGACTCAGTTCAACAGTTCAACTTCCATACATCAATCTGAGCTTTCCATGTACATATCATTTCCTAGGTCATGCAATCGGCCGCGATAGGCAATCAACATGTCTTACGCGTTCTCAAACTCTCCGATGCCGGCTGCTATGGCCACGGAATGTGCGATGCGCGTCTCATGGAATAGGATCAACCACGCGTGCATGTGGAATGCCCACAAGGAGGTGACGGACTACCCTTCCTAGCTCGGGGGATTGCAAGATCAAGTATGAAGATGACCGTCACCCAATAAGCAAAGCTGTGGCTCATTAGGAGGCTGAAACTTGTATGTGAAGCATTAAGCACTTAATTCTGAGTCATGCGTACGCGAGTGCAACATGTAACCCCCAGTTCCTTAAGCTCCACCAATGGCGACGAACACCGACGTAATGCATAAACATCTTGCCACCGGTATAAGAAATGATACAAGATCCAAATGAGACCATTCCGCCAATCTTTTAGACATCACCCTCGACGGGATGACATTACAAATTTGACAAATTTGATCTTCCCTTGCGAACCTAATATAAATTCCTTTGCATATTGAAGAATCTACACGCCATCTAGCGTCAAGTGAGGAACTGATTCGAAAAACGCATCTGACCCCAAACACCCCACAACCAAAGAGACGGCAACAACTTGGCTTATCTTGGACAGCTGCGTCCACCTACCACTCTTTGGCTCCGAAAGCGCAATATTGAGCTGAAATGCCGCTTCTGCTGGTATCTTGGTGGAACAGTCACCAGGTGGATGATATTTTAAGTCCATCAGAAAGAAAGTGATTGCATGGACTTAGCACAAAGGATGAGCAAGCTACTCGACTCGGTTGGTGCACGTCAAAATTACGGATTTCATCTCTTCTTTGTCCAACAATGCTTCGACTATTACCTACATAATATTTAGAGTTCCCAAGAGTGAAATTTCACCCGCAAGAGCTGACATTAGTTATAGAGCCATGGAATATAATTCAACTCATACCTCCTGTACTTTGTTTCCAGATCGAGCCAGAAGTTTGTATTGATTTTCAAACATGGACGCCATATAAACCTGCACCAGGGGACGTATTGCAAGGGCACAATCCATGAGTCATAACCGCGTGTAACGTTCTTTTATTGTCTTAATGTAAGAGTTTCAATGATAGAAAAGCACGAAAGCAGCCAGCATCCAAGCAATAAGAAGTGTTTAATATGCATTAGGCCAAAAGAAAAAAAATTACCTTACAGTGCATTTGTGTGCTTTCATTGAAAGTGTAAGTAGTACATGCCCCCTTTATATGTGCCAAAGAAGATAATAAAAGACATTTCTCTGTGTATTCGTAGATCTGCAGTCGTCGTTGCTTGATAGCATATATTAAAGGAGCAAAAAAAAAAATGAGAAAAAAAACAGTCTGTCCGTGTAAATCAGAAAAGGATCTGATTGGATATGTTTGCTTGTGCCAAGAACCTGAGGCAAGGAAATTTGGAGCTATTAAAATCTAGTTAATCCTAGAAAAGTTAGGGATGTCTTCGGGTGTGCTCAAATATCAAAAACATGAGCTCATGAAATTGTTCTGGAGATAGAACAGAAGAAAGATGCATCAACCTAGAACATAATTTCTGCGCAACAATGACCATTTTCCTATGAGCTCGAGTACCTCCATGAAGATGGAAACCTACAAGTACCCTTTTTTAACCAAAACCTTGCACCAAGTAGGAACTAAACATTCATGTACACCCACCTGAAATGTTGGGGCCAAACCCGGGCTCAAGAAAAAACGGCCTTTTGACACAGTCTGCACTCCTTCAATCTGTTGCAGCTCCTTGATAAGCGACTCCACTTCAAACCACTGCTTAAATTTAAAGCAAGTGATGAATACTCCCACACCATATGTTCTAATATTATCATGTAGAGACAAATTTCATTTTGTCTAATTGCAAGAGCATAAGATAAAACAAATACCATCTATGCTGAGTGATGCAAAATGAGGAAAGGCAATCAACTAAGCAATGCATCATGTGACCTACTTCAAAGATGGAATCAAGTAAACCACCTAATTCTATGCAATAAACTTCAACCGACAAAAGAATCACCCTGCTGTCAGTATCCTATTTCTGAGTTCTTTAGAATCACTATTCCAAAAACATCTTTAGGCCGCACCAACCAGCGCTCATCAGAGCCACATAGTTCAATGAGCACAAAATAGGCTCTAACTAAAGGATGATTGCAGCAACCTCGGATTCTGCTTGCGTAGCTTCCAGGTTCCCATTGAAGGAATTACCATCACCAACCACTGACTCCAAGGCCTCAATCAGCGGATCAGGCTGCCATAGGAAACAACACTTGTCATGATGGACAAGCATGAAAGTTTTATCATTTTACACCTAAATTTAGAACTAAATTACCATAATTTCCTTCAGTGACAAGAAAATGCGTTCAAGTGTGAAATCCAGTTGATGAACTTTGGCCTCCACAATCTGATTACAAATTGATCTTCTTGAGAAGTCAGAAAACTGAAAGAACCCGCAGTAAAAGAATACATAACAAAAATTTTACAGTGAATAACTGAAATCGTATACCATGTACACAGCAAAACTCGGGAAGCAACTAACAGAAAATAGGCAAACTCAAACACTCCACATCGAATATATTAAGTTTTTATAGAAAAAGAAAACATTAGAGTGACTGACCAATTCTCTGCAAAATATGATCATAAATAAATAAAGGCTTTGTCCTTAAATAGATTGTATTACCTGACCAATCTTAAAATACGACATAGGATCCAACGTCGCATTCCATGACACTTCTGTCTGGTGAATTAATGCAGGCACCCCTTCAACCTACATAGACGAATTCAAGGAGTTGTTGTTCAAACACCTTATTTGCTATAGCAGCTTCATATATAAGATCCATAGTCTGAAGAATTTCAATAAAGAAAAAACAATGGTAAGAGCACCCAATCAATTCCAATAGCAAAGAGATTTGATTTTGTATTATGAAGTTGCTTCATTTAGGTACAGACATCATCAACATAGAAGTTGAGTGCGCTCTTCTTCCAGATAGAATATTCACAATAACCTACCTCCACAAAAATACCAAAGTATGTTATCTTTGTAATGCAACATTTGACAACATCCCCTATGCGAAGTTTGGCCTGCAATAGGAAACAGTACTATGCCTTAGTGACAAATTATCTCATGTCAAGTACTGAGCTAACATTTCATCAAATATACTTTGATCACTGTATTATTTGCAAGGATAGCAAACTACTGAAGCAAGTGAAAGAGGAGCAATCACGTTTCAACATCACCACCAGTAGCATCAGTCACTGGGCAACTGAAGACTGAAACGAACAATCTTCACTAGACTACCTATATGAGTATTCTGAACTCAGGGCTGTCATAGTTGGGACACTAACCGTGTCCCCACAACACAATTAAAACCAATCTTGGCCACCACACTGAAATACCAGCCACCAAAACACAAGAACCACGCATTTAAAACATTGTTCATTTAAATTAGCAACCCCTTGGTAACACTCAAGGGGATACCCATGTTGACCGCTGTTTCCACCCTTAGGTTATGCCCAAAAAAAAAAAATTTATTGACCAATTGTCCATCTAGATAAACTCTTTTGTGAGAGGGTTCGAAGAAAAATGGTAAGACCAAACTGCTGTAGCAACCAAACAAAAAACCTTAGCAGCATATGTGAAAGTATAACATTTTATTCAGCATTCAACATATCAAGTGAGTGTTAAGTCGCATATTCGATTTTGGGAAGATATATGGCCAACTGATAACAATTTTGTTAGTCCAAAAAAAAAAAAAAACGATAACGATTTTGATTTTTCATATCCTTGCCTTACCATGAGACTTCTTTTCTTCTCAACCATTGCCTCTTTTTCTTTGGGCTTCACAGAAAAGAGAAGCTTCCTAAACTTTCTGTCAGCTGCTACCACATTTACCTTGATTTTCTGCAATGTAAGGTTACATGAGGACATCAACCTTAAAAAAAAAAGAAGTTATATAAAATTACTCAACATGTAAAGTAACTACAGCAACAATGGAAATTCCCAATGCATTGATACTGAATCTTACTCCTTGATACCTGCCCAACAAATGAAGACAAGAACTTGAGTTTCTCTTGGTCATAAATCCTAAGAAGATCTTCCAATGTCATATCTGGTAAGATTCCTTTGGTCATTGGTGGAACATCTTCTGGATTTAGACCTTTGCCAGTAGAACTACGTTTGACTGAAACATCATAACTTCCTATAACTCCAAGGTTTTTCCTGTACTTTAATGGGTCTAATCCCTTCTGACTAAGCCATGATTCAAATGCTAAGAACTTCCACCTGGCGGCAAGACTGCGGTATGGCAAAAATCCTATCAATGAACCAAAAGACACCTGCAGTTATTGAAACAATGTCAGGACGATTAACACAAACAAATAAAACAAAATCGTTGCTAGATGCTGGTCTGCAATTTGACACAGCAAAGGAAAACAAATCAGTATAAGGACCAGGAAAGTCTCCACTACTTCACTTACAACAAAACCTCTGGCGCTAGAGCTTAGTAACTCCACTTCTTCTCTTTCTCCCGTCCTAACCAGATGTTCAGCTCGGGTCCAATCAGCTTGTTCACGGTCCTATAGCCAAACAGAGTAGCCAAATTTTTGCAGGGAACTTCTCACTAGCCAAAAGAATGTGTCAATTACTTATGACTTATTACCTCCAATGCAGGGTTGCCAGATACACTCCCAAGTTCAAAATCATCACCATGATGGTCAAAGGCTGGAGTTGATGTCTCCACTCTGTCACCGTTTGAGATTCCTCTAATATTTTCACCCATTCTGCACTTAAAATGTTGTCATTCAAAACAAATTCAAAAGATTCAAAGCACAAAACTTGCTAAAGTCTAAAGAATTTGGCACCAATTTAAGACACCTTTTTGGTTTTCCCTGTAGTGTGGTCGTCATAGCAAAATTGACACCAGAATCAACATTGTTCTGCTCATGCAGCTGCGATCCTTGAAAGAACAATCATCATATTAATTCACATATCCCACCAAAGAAAAATCGGAAAAGAATCTAGATCTTTACCTAGGACAACATCATCCTTTGGTTCAACTCTATACAGAGGTAGATCAGCACTTGCTGAAGATCCTTCAAATTCTCCTGCAGTTGCAGGACTCTCGCCAGATACAGATTCCAAACCTTTCTCCCCTCCATCAGCAGTGGTAAGAGCTTCAGAATAGCCAACTTGTCTGTGATAATCAGTCCCAGCCTCAGGTTTCTTTACTAGTGTGAAATCATATACTTCATCCTTTATCTCTTCATTTTGCATCTGCAGTTCACTATTTCGACCATGTACAGATCCAGAGTCATTTGTAGGTTCAACTTCCCTGGAAAGATTAATATTGACCTCAGCCGGTTCAGGCTTTCTCAACAATGTCATGTCACTGAATCTCTCCTTCATCGCCTGCTGGTTGCTCATTTGGAGGGACAAGTTTCGTTTAATCCTCAACTTTGATGGCTTATCTTCAATGTCATCCTCATTAAACACGGTCGGCTTTCTCAATATGACATCAGGAACACTACTCTTCAGACTATGTTTAGACTTCTCAACCACTGGTGTTGGTCTCTTCAGTTCGGATGCCATTGGTTTGTCACTCTGGAATTTTACACCTTTTTTCGGGACAGGCCGAACCAAATTCAAACCATCTGATGAGCCGGACAACTTTCCCTCCTTTGTCCCTTCAAATGGAACTTCCTTGATATCACCCTTTTTCTTGTAGAATGATTTCTCAATTTCAAGATAAGACGCATCTGGATTTGCTTTCCTCCCCATTATCTGAAAAACCAAAATACAGTTCTCTCCAATGAACTCGCTACACATATTTTGCCAATTAGAAGTTTAAATAATTTAATTGCATAGCCGTCCTATGCAGTCCTAAGGATACGTAAGCTAATTATTTCAGTTACGTTATTACCAATCTTCAGACAGTCGACACAACATAGACTTTCCAATCCTTCATGGAGTTACCGTCAACCATGTAATTGAAAAGTTTCCACTTTCCTTGCTTAGAGAATCCTCTCATATGTTGCAAAGGAAAGAATGTCGAAACAACACGATTGAAGCTACCTCTCTGTCATTAGGTATCATCGGAACAATTGAAAGTTTCATAATTTAAGTGCTGAAAGCATCCAGTCTCACCAAAAAATGGGTGCCTACATACGAGAGAGAGAGAGAGAGAGAGAGAGAGAGAGAGAGAGAAGCGACCTTGGCCATCGTCAATTTGGGATCTTCACCAAGCAAGCGGCCGAACTTAAGCTCCATCTGGTCCCACTGATTGAGCTTCGGCTCTTCCTTGGAGGCAAGAACCATAAGCCTATCGAATCTCCCCCGGAAACGGAAGCTTCCGGTCGGCGACCCCTTCCTCCAGAGGGGAAACGGAGCGGAACCATTGATGGCAACGAACGACTTATCGCCGTTGCGAGCAGAAGTCGCGATGCTAGCGACGGCGGTCAGAGCAGAGGTCTCCATTGCTGTGACGAACCCAAGGTCAAGGCAAGCTCATCACCGCCGCGGTACAAAGCACGGAAGGCTAGCGTTCCGATTCGAACTCGAGAGGGAAGTGAAGAATGGGAAGGCGGAGCTCTTTTAGAGACGAAGATTCAGGAGGTAGAACTGCCGTAGGAGGAAGATTTCATTTTTATCTTCTCTGGAATGGAACAATGCCACGTCACGTCCTACCTGGCCTGTTTTTTTTTTTTTTTCTGGTTGGAACCTGGCCAGTATTTTTTGTTCTTCTTTTTCAGGGCTATTCTGCTTGGAGCCAATAGCAATTTTTTTGCATGCTTTAAATTTTTCGGAGGATCAACAACATCAATTAAGGGTGTGAAATCGGATTGGATTTACCCGAAAACCAGACTGGACCACCCAAAAAATAAGTTCGAGAATTGGTTCTTGTTCAAACCGATTCGAGTATAAGTTCTAATTTTGAGAACTAGTGGCTTTGGCTACTGTCTAAAAAAAAATGTAGTCTTGTGAGTCTCACCTCTTTTTATTTTTGATGGATTTTATTTTTCATTGCTCATATTAGAGGTTATTGGTTTTGATGGATAGTGAGTTTTATCGTTCAATCTTTTACTTGGAATCATTTCATCACTACTTCTATTATTTTACTAAAAAAATGAGATTAAAAAAAGAAACAAAAAAAAAATAGATTATCGGTAGACTTTGGAATCGAACCGAAAAAACAAGATAGGTTTCAAGTTCCGAAAATTAAGAATCAGCTACAACAGAATAGGTTTTAAGTTTAAGGTCTGAAATCTACCCACCTGGAACATATTGACCCCCTAACATCAATTCACAAATTTTCACAGCCGTTTGAGTTGGTTTTTTCTTCATCAGGCATTTCATGAACAGCATCATGCAAGACTAGGATGTCACGGAGAAGGGTCGTAAAAAGATCTCAAATTTGATAATAAGAACATTACAACGAGGTTAAACTCAAATTCAAATGCATAATCATGATGAGCACGGGAAAAAAGCTCCGAATTTCGCCGTCGCTGCGACTTTAATTATCGTTTCGAAGCCAAGGGCTACTGTTTCTGTTCCGACTTGGGCTTTCCATCGGGTCCGGACTCCTGCGCCTTCCCCGGCCCTTGATCGGGCGCTCCCACTCGCTCCTTTGGCTCGGGAAGCGGCCCGGCCGCGTCCCTCTTCATGGAGGCGATCTTGTTGAGGTGGTTGTAGCTGCCCTTCTCCTTGAAGAGCTGAGCAAAGTGGTGCTTGCAGTACAAGATGCCATCCAGAGCAGCATAGGAGGATGGGGTCAAGAAGCAGCCTCCGTGAGAGCACCTGAAGCAGGACTTGTGGTATGACTCTCCCTCCACCGTCAGCTGCAGAAACACTCCGACAGACAATGTGTGATCTCCGATATGATATCAATGAATCGGTTATCATTGCGAATGTGGTGCTACCGATGCTAACCTTTTCGAGCGGATAAGCCGTCTTCTGGCACAATGCGCATTTGTCTTGGGTACCGCAGAACCTCTGCGAAAGCTTGCTAGGAGTCCTAGACTAAAGGTGACAGGACAATGGCACATAAATACCCAATATGATGACGCATAACTAGAATGATGGCATTTTAGAGAGATTTGAGAGTTGATTACCAGCGCATTCTGTTTCTGATGGGAAGACTTTCCCGCTGATTACCAGAGATAACAGACAAAAAGGAGATTGTTAGACAAGTGAAGAAACAAGGCAACATAGCGATGATTAATGTCTTGAGTTCGTTGAAACGAAGAGATCTCACGTTGGAATTTCTTGCTGTAGCTTCCTGTCTCCTTGAAGAGCTGCTCGAAATGAGGCTTGCAGTACAAGACTCCATCCAACGAAGAGAAACTGCTTATCTGAGAAACGGATCGCGCACATTTAAGTCAAATGCATACAAAGGCACGCGATTGATTTCGTTTATGAAGAGCAAAAGAGAAGCATCTAAAAAGATGAGGATTCGTACCACTAATTTGCCATTGCAGTGGCTGCATTTGAAGCAGGTCTTATGATAAGGGACTCCATCAGCTGATACCAACTCGATGAGATGTACGATCTTATCGCAAGCCTTGCATTTCTCCTGTGTCCCACTGAACCCCATCGTTTAATCCCAATCTGTGCCAGGAGTTTCCGTCGAAACAATGCAAACGCTACGCTATCGAGCACGAGAAAATCGTCTTCAAATTTCGGAGATCTTTTAGACGAAAGAACTCAAATCTGTTTTCACCTTCAGCGCCGTAAAGCTTGGAAGATAGGTTGATTGGTTTGCGAGGAGTCATGAATTTCTACCATGAGATTTTTGGACACTTGTTTGAGGTTCCTTGTATTTTGGAACCTGTCATTGCCCTTGATGATCTAAAACAAATATGTTGACCTGGTCTGACCTGCGTAAATTTAGAGGATATGTTCTGTTCACTTCCTTCTATTTCTGTGCTGTCGTGGGCAATTTCTTTTCCTTGTAATCCGTTCTGTTCTCTTCCCTTTTTTAGATTCAAATGCTTGAGGATTGGAGCATATTCCACAGCAGCAAAAGCCATATGCCATTTAAAATCTTGTCATTTGTCCTGAAAAATTGTCGATCCTGAGAGCCTATTCTCGACCCCTCATATATATCATGTGATACAAGATTTCACAAGCATGTATTGTTGGGATTTTGGTTCCAAAAAGACCCTTAAAAAGTTGAATGAGAATGTGGTTGAGGGAGTCCCACATGGGATAAAAGAGAGATGGAAATAGGGTTTAAATAGTTGAGCCTCTCCAATGGGTTTGGGCCCCAAGGGGCACCCCACTTTTGTGGAGGAGAGAGGTCTTGGACAAAGTCGGACCGGTCCACACGCGCGAGCGCGCCGCCGCCGCCGTCCGTCCGACCGGCCGGATTATTTTTCTTTCGAATCATGTCTATTCATAATTTCTCTTCAACCTATACGAAGACACTGATTCGGCAATAACCGAACACCAAACGAAGGTGTTGATTCGGCAATAACCGAACGCCGAATGAAGGTGTTGATTCGGTAATAACCGAACTCCAAATAACCATGAATTCGTGACTCTTCGATTGGACCTATATATAATACATTCTGATTTTTCGAAGTAAAAACGAGCATTCATTTTTTGCTTTTCGAAAATTCATCTATCACTCACTCTCATCTGTGCGATAATTCCCGAAGTTGAGTTCGAAGGATTTTCGTCGAGGAAGTGCCGCTTCGACGGAAGTGTGTGATCCGTTCTATCCTGGGAGGCGATTGTCCACGCAACCTTGGGTACCTGTGGAGGGGACAAATTCGTCTTAAGGACACGACGTGAAATCGTCGGGCTCGGATCGATCATCCAATCAGCCATTCGTCTGCACCTGTTTCAGGTTTGTCTAATTCTTCGACTTGATTTATGCGAACACACATAAGAACGACTACAATCTTAAGACGAATTTTGTTCCTATACTGTGTTCGCCTTCGAGTCTGTTTGTCGAATGTCGTAGTATAGTCATTTGCTATAGTCATTCGATAATTTCTTTTCATATATTCAGAAATTGTTTCTTTCCTGTCTCATCATATGTGCCTACTATAATAGTTCATATTTCCAGTTTTCCAATTTTGTATTACTAGTCTTGCCATATATTCACTCGCCAATCATTTCTGTTTTCGTAATAGAAATGGCCTCGACATCAATGACGCCTGTTGCGTCTGTTCCAACTCATGGAGAAAAGCCAGAAAAGTTCAATGGGTCTGACTTCAAGAGATGGCAACAAAAGATGTTGTTCTATCTCACGACCTTGAATTTGGCAAGGTTCCTCACCGAGGATGCTCCTAAGTTGGATGAGGGAGAAATGGACAAGGAAAAATTTGCTGCGGTAGATGCGTGGAAGCACTCCGATTTTCTGTGTCGCAACTACATCCTCAATGGTCTAGACAATACCCTGTATAATGTTTATAGCCCGTTGAAAACGGCTAAGGAATTATGGGACAATCTAGACAAGAAATACAAGACCGAAGATGCTGGATTGAAGAAGTTCATAGTCGGCAAATTTCTGGACTTTAAGATGGTCGATTTCAAGACCGTCTTAAGTCAAGTCCAAGAACTTCAAGTGATTATGCATGACATCCATGCCGAGGGCATGATTCTTAGTGAATCATTTCAAGTGGCTGCATTCATTGAGAAGTTGCCGCCATCTTGGAAGGACTTCAAGAATTATCTCAAACATAAGAGAAAGGAGTTATCGCTTGAGGACTTGATTGTTCGATTGAGGATCGAGGAAGACAATAGACTTTCTGAAAAGAAAGTTGGTAGCAAACTGGAGGTCTCAAGGGCCAACTTTGTTGAAGGAGGATCGAAACCCAACAAGAAGAGAAAGACATTTGGAGAGGGATCCACCCAAGGCCAGAAAAAGTTCATTGGCAAATGCTACAATTGTGGAAAAGCTGGACATCGTGCCAAGGACTGTAGAGCAAAGAAGAGAAAGCATACTCAAGCTAATGTGGTGGAACAAATTTCCAATGGCGTTGATGATATCAATCTGACTGCTATGATATCCGAGTGCAATTTGGTGGGCAACCCCAAAGAATGGTGGATTGATACTGGAGCAACTCGCCATATATGCGCCAATAGATGGATGTTCACATCCTATACACCTATGGCACGTGATGAGAAACTCTATATGGGTAATTCATCGACCTCTCAGGTTGAAGGTATTGGCAAGATTGCTCTGAAGATGACGTCTGGAAAAACCGTGACACTAGTCGATGTGCTGCATGTGCCAGACATACGCAAGAACTTAGTGTCTGGATCTCTCCTTAGCAAGAATGGTTTTAAGTTGGTGTTTGTATCTGACAAGTTTGTACTCTCCAAGAATGAGATGTATGTAGGAAAAGGTTATTTGAGTGAGGGTTTGTTTAAGCTGAATGTAATGACTGTTGTACCTAATGATTCTATGAATAAAGTTGTTTCTGCTTACGTGCTTGAGTCTCCTAATTTATGGCATGCTAGATTAGGACATGTTAACTACAAGTCAATAAAGAAATTGATGAGCATGGGACTATTGCCAAAATCTGACTGTCCAAGTGAAAAATGCCAAGTGCGTGTTGAATCAAAATTTTCCAAACCTCCGTTTCATTCTATAGACAATAAAATCACTGAACCTTTAGATTTAATACACACTGACATATGTGATTTGAAAACAATACCCACAAGAGGTGGTAAGAAATATTTTATCACTTTTATAGATGACTGTTCAAGGTATTGTTATGTCTATTTGCTGAGTAGTAAAGATGAAGCTATATCTGCTTTTAGAACTTATAAGTCTGAAGTTGAAACTCAGTTAAATAGCAAAATCAAAATGATAAGAAGTGATAGAGGTGGTGAATATGAATTTCCTTTTGAGGAAATTTGTTCTGAATTTGGCATTATTCACCAAATTACGCCTCCTTATACGCCACAGTCCAATGGCGTGGCAGAAAGGAAAAATCGATCGTTAAAGGAAACGATGAATGCGTTGCTAAATAGTTCTGGATTACCACAGAACTTGTGGGGGGAAGCTGTTCTGACAGCAAATTTTATTTTAAATAGAGTACCCCACAAAAAGACACAACAAACTCCTTATGAAAAGTGGAAAGGCAGAACGCCGAATTTGAAATACCTCAAAGTGTGGGGGTGTTTAGCTAAGGTTGCCGTTCCTAAACCTAAGAAGGTCAAAATAGGACCGAAAACTGTTGATTGTGTCTTTATTGGATATGCTCTTAATAGTAATGCATATCGATTTCTGGTCCATAAGTCTGAAATCCCAGATATACATGTTAATACGATCATTGAATCAAGGGACGCCTCGTTCTTTGAGAACATTTTTCCGTATAACAGAGCATATGAGCCAATCAATAATGATAAAAGGCCTAGGGAGACTACACCTAGAAACGATCCTATGGAGGATGAACCTAGACGTAGTAAAAGACAAAGAACTTCTAATTCTTTTGGACCTGATTTTCTAACATATTTGTTAGAGAATGAGCCTCGGACCTTTAAAGAGGCTGTGACATCCCCAGAAGCTCCGTTCTGGAAAGAAGCTATCAATAGTGAGGTTGAATCCATCCTGTCAAACCATACTTGGGAATTGGTTGACCTTCCTCCTGGCAATAAACCACTACAATGTAAGTGGATATTCAAGAAGAAAATGAAAGCGGATGGTACTATTGATAAATATAAGGCTAGGCTTGTAGTAAAAGGATACAAGCAACGAGAAGGTCTGGATTATTTCGACACTTATTCACCTGTCACAAGAATTACATCCATAAGGATGCTAATTGCTATAGCAGCGGTGTATAAGCTTGAAATTCATCAAATGGATGTGAAAACGGCCTTCTTAAATGGGGATTTGGAGGAAGAAATATATCTGGAACAACCTGAAGGGTTCATCGTTCCAGGACAAGAGAAGAAGGTATGTCGTCTAATCAAGTCACTCTATGGATTGAAACAAGCACCGAAACAGTGGCATGCTAAATTCGACCAAGTCATGTTGTCGAATGGTTTTAAAATAAATGAGTGTGATAAATGTGTTTATTTTAAGAATACTCATAATGGCTTTGCCATTCTGTGCTTGTATGTAGATGACATGCTTATAATGGGTAGTGATAGTGAGGTTGTTAAGGCAACCAAACGCATGCTCACAAGTAAGTTTGATATGAAAGATATGGGGGTTGCAGATGTTATTTTAGGAATTAAAATCCAAAAGACATCTGGAGGATTAGCTTTATCGCAGTCTCATTACATTGAGAAGATTCTTGAAAAATGCAAGAATCTAGATATTATACCAGTAAAGACCCCGATAGATGTTAATCTGCATCTTTCAAAGAATACTGGTGAAAGTAAAGCTCAAAATGATTATGCTAGTATACTAGGCAGTTTAATGTATGTCATGAACTGTACTAGGCCGGACATAGCTTGTGCTGTGAGCAAGCTGAGTCGATTTACAATTAGTCCAAATGACAATCATTGGAAAGCAATGAAACGTGTATTGGGCTATTTGAAGCACACTCAAAGCTATGCTTTGCATTACACAAAGTATCCAGCAGTACTTGAAGGATATTGTGATGCAAATTGGATAACTGGCACAAAAGACACAAAATCCACAAGTGGGTATGTGTTTACACTTGGTGGAGGAGCAGTGTCTTGGAAATCATCCAAACAAACTTGCATTGCAAGATCTACTATGGAAGCAGAATTTATTGCTTTGGATAAGGCTGGTGAAGAAGCAGAGTGGCTTCGAAATTTCTTAGAAGACATTCCTAATTGGCCTAAACCAATGCCAGCTGTATGTATTCATTGTGATAGTCAAGCGTCAATTGGAAGGGCAAGGAATGTTATGTATAATGGAAAGTCCCGACATATACGTCGAAGACACGATACCGTGAGACAGCTACTCTCTAGTGGAATTATCACGATTGACTATGTGAAGTCAAAAGATAATATTGCGGATCCATTAACAAAAGGCCTAACTAGAGAGATGGTTGAGAAAACATCAAGAGGAATGGGTTTAAGGCCTATGAAATAAGGCATCATAGCGGAAAACCCACCTAGTTGACTGGAGATCCCAAGATCTAGGTTCAAAGGGACAACTAAGTTATGAAAGCTAAGTAGAGTACTATCGACTCTTACTCATTCCCGTATAAAGATAGTACAGACAAGTGAAGGTTAAGCATAAGCTTTTAATGATTCTGATTTAGGTATGTGAAATACCACATATTCAGAAATCACCTATGTGAGTGTTAAGTGAGGGCCGCTTCTAAGGTGAATTTGAAAGGCCGAATTCCCGAAAGCACTCATGAAACCAGGCGGTGTTCATGGCCAAAACGAACACAACAATGAGAACCAACTTTGTTCGAGAGAGAGTTGTGTGATTCTTATTGTCTTGACTTACACCGAAAGTCGACAGTTCAAAGACATCAAGTCTACTGATTGACCGAGTAAGTCCGATAGGTCTCACTAGGGAAAATTCAAAGTTTCAGACTACTTATCCCAATGCAACGTTCTCTCATGGAATAATCGCACATTGCATTTCATACATGCACAAAGAGTCATGATATCTGAAATTCTCATTCAAGTGGGGGATTGTTGGGATTTTGGTTCCAAAAAGACCCTTAAAAAGTTGAATGAGAATGTGGTTGAGGGAGTCCCACATGGGATAAAAGAGAGATGGAAATAGGGTTTAAATAGTTGAGCCTCTCCAATGGGTTTGGGCCCCAAGGGGCACCCCACTTTTGTGGAGGAGAGAGGTCTTGGACAAAGTCGGACCGGTCCACACGCGCGCGCGCGCCGCCGCCGCCGCCGTCCGTCCGACCGGCCGGCTCGGATCGGATCGGGCCGGGCCCGGGTCCGAGTTAAACCCATCGTTTTATTTTTTCCGAATAGACATGTTCGTCCGAAATTTTTATTTATTATTATTATTTTTCTTTCGAATCATGTCTATTCATAATTTCTCTTCAACCTATACGAAGACACTGATTCGGCAATAACCGAACACCAAACGAAGGTGTTGATTCGGCAATAACCGAACGCCGAATGAAGGTGTTGATTCGGTAATAACCGAACTCCAAATAACCATGAATTCGTGACTCTTCGATTGGACCTATATATAATACATTCTGATTTTTCGAAGTAAAAACGAGCATTCATTTTTTGCTTTTCGAAAATTCATCTATCACTCACTCTCATCTGTGCGATAATTCCCGAAGTTGAGTTCGAAGGATTTTCGTCGAGGAAGTGCCGCTTCGACGGAAGTGTGTGATCCGTTCTATCCTGGGAGGCGATTGTCCACGCAACCTTGGGTACCTGTGGAGGGGACAAATTCGTCTTAAGGACACGACGTGAAATCGTCGGGCTCGGATCGATCATCCAATCAGCCATTCGTCTGCACCTGTTTCAGGTTTGTCTAATTCTTCGACTTGATTTATGCGAACACACATAAGAACGACTACAATCTTAAGACGAATTTTGTTCCTATACTGTGTTCGCCTTCGAGTCTGTTTGTCGAATGTCGTAGTATAGTCATTTGCTATAGTCATTCGATAATTTCTTTTCATATATTCAGAAATTGTTTCTTTCCTGTCTCATCATATGTGCCTACTATAATAGTTCATATTTCCAGTTTTCCAATTTTGTATTACTAGTCTTGCCATATATTCACTCGCCAATCATTTCTGTTTTCGTAATAGAAATGGCCTCGACATCAATGACGCCTGTTGCGTCTGTTCCAACTCATGGAGAAAAGCCAGAAAAGTTCAATGGGTCTGACTTCAAGAGATGGCAACAAAAGATGTTGTTCTATCTCACGACCTTGAATTTGGCAAGGTTCCTCACCGAGGATGCTCCTAAGTTGGATGAGGGAGAAATGGACAAGGAAAAATTTGCTGCGGTAGATGCGTGGAAGCACTCCGATTTTCTGTGTCGCAACTACATCCTCAATGGTCTAGACAATACCCTGTATAATGTTTATAGCCCGTTGAAAACGGCTAAGGAATTATGGGACAATCTAGACAAGAAATACAAGACCGAAGATGCTGGATTGAAGAAGTTCATAGTCGGCAAATTTCTGGACTTTAAGATGGTCGATTTCAAGACCGTCTTAAGTCAAGTCCAAGAACTTCAAGTGATTATGCATGACATCCATGCCGAGGGCATGATTCTTAGTGAATCATTTCAAGTGGCTGCATTCATTGAGAAGTTGCCGCCATCTTGGAAGGACTTCAAGAATTATCTCAAACATAAGAGAAAGGAGTTATCGCTTGAGGACTTGATTGTTCGATTGAGGATCGAGGAAGACAATAGACTTTCTGAAAAGAAAGTTGGTAGCAAACTGGAGGTCTCAAGGGCCAACTTTGTTGAAGGAGGATCGAAACCCAACAAGAAGAGAAAGACATTTGGAGAGGGATCCACCCAAGGCCAGAAAAAGTTCATTGGCAAATGCTACAATTGTGGAAAAGCTGGACATCGTGCCAAGGACTGTAGAGCAAAGAAGAGAAAGCATACTCAAGCTAATGTGGTGGAACAAATTTCCAATGGCGTTGATGATATCAATCTGACTGCTATGATATCCGAGTGCAATTTGGTGGGCAACCCCAAAGAATGGTGGATTGATACTGGAGCAACTCGCCATATATGCGCCAATAGATGGATGTTCACATCCTATACACCTATGGCACGTGATGAGAAACTCTATATGGGTAATTCATCGACCTCTCAGGTTGAAGGTATTGGCAAGATTGCTCTGAAGATGACGTCTGGAAAAACCGTGACACTAGTCGATGTGCTGCATGTGCCAGACATACGCAAGAACTTAGTGTCTGGATCTCTCCTTAGCAAGAATGGTTTTAAGTTGGTGTTTGTATCTGACAAGTTTGTACTCTCCAAGAATGAGATGTATGTAGGAAAAGGTTATTTGAGTGAGGGTTTGTTTAAGATGAATGTAATGACTGTTGTACCTAATGATTCTATGAATAAAGTTGTTTCTGCTTACGTGCTTGAGTCTCCTAATTTATGGCATGCTAGATTAGGACATGTTAACTACAAGTCAATAAAGAAATTGATGAGCATGGGACTATTGCCAAAATCTGACTGTCCAAGTGAAAAATGCCAAGTGCGTGTTGAATCAAAATTTTCCAAACCTCCGTTTCATTCTATAGACAATAAAATCACTGAACCTTTAGATTTAATACACACTGACATATGTGATTTGAAAACAATACCCACAAGAGGTGGTAAGAAATATTTTATCACTTTTATAGATGACTGTTCAAGGTATTGTTATGTCTATTTGCTGAGTAGTAAAGATGAAGCTATATCTGCTTTTAGAACTTATAAGTCTGAAGTTGAAACTCAGTTAAATAGCAAAATCAAAATGATAAGAAGTGATAGAGGTGGTGAATATGAATTTCCTTTTGAGGAAATTTGTTCTGAATTTGGCATTATTCACCAAATTACGCCTCCTTATACGCCACAGTCCAATGGCGTGGCAGAAAGGAAAAATCGATCGTTAAAGGAAACGATGAATGCGTTGCTAAATAGTTCTGGATTACCACAGAACTTGTGGGGGGAAGCTGTTCTGACAGCAAATTTTATTTTAAATAGAGTACCCCACAAAAAGACACAACAAACTCCTTATGAAAAGTGGAAAGGCAGAACGCCGAATTTGAAATACCTCAAAGTGTGGGGGTGTTTAGCTAAGGTTGCCGTTCCTAAACCTAAGAAGGTCAAAATAGGACCGAAAACTGTTGATTGTGTCTTTATTGGATATGCTCTTAATAGTAATGCATATCGATTTCTGGTCCATAAGTCTGAAATCCCAGATATACATGTTAATACGATCATTGAATCAAGGGACGCCTCGTTCTTTGAGAACATTTTTCCGTATAACAGAGCATATGAGCCAATCAATAATGATAAAAGGCCTAGGGAGACTACACCTAGAAACGATCCTATGGAGGATGAACCTAGACGTAGTAAAAGACAAAGAACTTCTAATTCTTTTGGACCTGATTTTCTAACATATTTGTTAGAGAATGAGCCTCGGACCTTTAAAGAGGCTGTGACATCCCCAGAAGCTCCGTTCTGGAAAGAAGCTATCAATAGTGAGGTTGAATCCATCCTGTCAAACCATACTTGGGAATTGGTTGACCTTCCTCCTGGCAATAAACCACTACAATGTAAGTGGATATTCAAGAAGAAAATGAAAGCGGATGGTACTATTGATAAATATAAGGCTAGGCTTGTAGTAAAAGGATACAAGCAACGAGAAGGTCTGGATTATTTCGACACTTATTCACCTGTCACAAGAATTACATCCATAAGGATGCTAATTGCTATAGCAGCGGTGTATAAGCTTGAAATTCATCAAATGGATGTGAAAACGGCCTTCTTAAATGGGGATTTGGAGGAAGAAATATATCTGGAACAACCTGAAGGGTTCATCGTTCCAGGACAAGAGAAGAAGGTATGTCGTCTAATCAAGTCACTCTATGGATTGAAACAAGCACCGAAACAGTGGCATGCTAAATTCGACCAAGTCATGTTGTCGAATGGTTTTAAAATAAATGAGTGTGATAAATGTGTTTATTTTAAGAATACTCATAATGGCTTTGCCATTCTGTGCTTGTATGTAGATGACATGCTTATAATGGGTAGTGATAGTGAGGTTGTTAAGGCAACCAAACGCATGCTCACAAGTAAGTTTGATATGAAAGATATGGGGGTTGCAGATGTTATTTTAGGAATTAAAATCCAAAAGACATCTGGAGGATTAGCTTTATCGCAGTCTCATTACATTGAGAAGATTCTTGAAAAATGCAAGAATCTAGATATTATACCAGTAAAGACCCCGATAGATGTTAATCTGCATCTTTCAAAGAATACTGGTGAAAGTAAAGCTCAAAATGATTATGCTAGTATACTAGGCAGTTTAATGTATGTCATGAACTGTACTAGGCCGGACATAGCTTGTGCTGTGAGCAAGCTGAGTCGATTTACAATTAGTCCAAATGACAATCATTGGAAAGCAATTAAACGTGTATTGGGCTATTTGAAGCACACTCAAAGCTATGCTTTGCATTACACAAAGTATCCAGCAGTACTTGAAGGATATTGTGATGCAAATTGGATAACTGGCACAAAAGACACAAAATCCACAAGTGGGTATGTGTTTACACTTGGTGGAGGAGCAGTGTCTTGGAAATCATCCAAACAAACTTGCATTGCAAGATCTACTATGGAAGCAGAATTTATTGCTTTGGATAAGGCTGGTGAAGAAGCAGAGTGGCTTCGAAATTTCTTAGAAGACATTCCTAATTGGCCTAAACCAATGCCAGCTGTATGTATTCATTGTGATAGTCAAGCGGCAATTGGAAGGGCAAGGAATGTTATGTATAATGGAAAGTCCCGACATATACGTCGAAGACACGATACCGTGAGACAGCTACTCTCTAGTGGAATTATCACGATTGACTATGTGAAGTCAAAAGATAATATTGCGGATCCATTAACAAAAGGCCTAACTAGAGAGATGGTTGAGAAAACATCAAGAGGAATGGGTTTAAGGCCTATGAAATAAGGCATCATAGCGGAAAACCCACCTAGTTGACTGGAGATCCCAAGATCTAGGTTCAAAGGGACAACTAAGTTATGAAAGCTAAGTAGAGTACTATCGACTCTTACTCATTCCCGTATAAAGATAGTACAGACAAGTGAAGGTTAAGCATAAGCTTTTAATGATTCTGATTTAGGTATGTGAAATACCACATATTCAGAAATCACCTATGTGAGTGTTAAGTGAGGGCCGCTTCTAAGGTGAATTTGAAAGGCCGAATTCCCGAAAGCACTCATGAAACCAGGCGGTGTTCATGGCCAAAACGAACACAACAATGAGAACCAACTTTGTTCGAGAGAGAGTTGTGTGATTCTTATTGTCTTGACTTACACCGAAAGTCGACAGTTCAAAGACATCAAGTCTACTGATTGACCGAGTAAGTCCGATAGGTCTCACTAGGGAAAATTCAAAGTTTCAGACTACTTATCCCAATGCAACGTTCTCTCATGGAATAATCGCACATTGCATTTCATACATGCACAAAGAGTCATGATATCTGAAATTCTCATTCAAGTGGGGGATTGTTGGGATTTTGGTTCCAAAAAGACCCTTAAAAAGTTGAATGAGAATGTGGTTGAGGGAGTCCCACATGGGATAAAAGAGAGATGGAAATAGGGTTTAAATAGTTGAGCCTCTCCAATGGGTTTGGGCCCCAAGGGGCACCCCACTTTTGTGGAGGAGAGAGGTCTTGGACAAAGTCGGACCGGTCCACACGCGCGCGCGCGCCGCCGCCGCCGTCCGTCCGACCGGCCGGCTCGGATCGGATCGGGCCGGGCCCGGGTCCGAGTTAAACCCATCGTTTTATTTTTTCCGAATAGACATGTTCGTCCGAAATTTTTATTTATTATTATTATTTTTCTTTCGAATCATGTCTATTCATAATTTCTCTTCAACCTATACGAAGACACTGATTCGGCAATAACCGAACACCAAACGAAGGTGTTGATTCGGCAATAACCGAACGCCGAATGAAGGTGTTGATTCGGTAATAACCGAACTCCAAATAACCATGAATTCGTGACTCTTCGATTGGACCTATATATAATACATTCTGATTTTTCGAAGTAAAAACGAGCATTCATTTTTTGCTTTTCGAAAATTCATCTATCACTCACTCTCATCTGTGCGATAATTCCCGAAGTTGAGTTCGAAGGATTTTCGTCGAGGAAGTGCCGCTTCGACGGAAGTGTGTGATCCGTTCTATCCTGGGAGGCGATTGTCCACGCAACCTTGGGTACCTGTGGAGGGGACAAATTCGTCTTAAGGACACGACGTGAAATCGTCGGGCTCGGATCGATCATCCAATCAGCCATTCGTCTGCACCTGTTTCAGGTTTGTCTAATTCTTCGACTTGATTTATGCGAACACACATAAGAACGACTACAATCTTAAGACGAATTTTGTTCCTATACTGTGTTCGCCTTCGAGTCTGTTTGTCGAATGTCGTAGTATAGTCATTTGCTATAGTCATTCGATAATTTCTTTTCATATATTCAGAAATTGTTTCTTTCCTGTCTCATCATATGTGCCTACTATAATAGTTCATATTTCCAGTTTTCCAATTTTGTATTACTAGTCTTGCCATATATTCACTCGCCAATCATTTCTGTTTTCGTAATAGAAATGGCCTCGACATCAATGACGCCTGTTGCGTCTGTTCCAACTCATGGAGAAAAGCCAGAAAAGTTCAATGGGTCTGACTTCAAGAGATGGCAACAAAAGATGTTGTTCTATCTCACGACCTTGAATTTGGCAAGGTTCCTCACCGAGGATGCTCCTAAGTTGGATGAGGGAGAAATGGACAAGGAAAAATTTGCTGCGGTAGATGCGTGGAAGCACTCCGATTTTCTGTGTCGCAACTACATCCTCAATGGTCTAGACAATACCCTGTATAATGTTTATAGCCCGTTGAAAACGGCTAAGGAATTATGGGACAATCTAGACAAGAAATACAAGACCGAAGATGCTGGATTGAAGAAGTTCATAGTCGGCAAATTTCTGGACTTTAAGATGGTCGATTTCAAGACCGTCTTAAGTCAAGTCCAAGAACTTCAAGTGATTATGCATGACATCCATGCCGAGGGCATGATTCTTAGTGAATCATTTCAAGTGGCTGCATTCATTGAGAAGTTGCCGCCATCTTGGAAGGACTTCAAGAATTATCTCAAACATAAGAGAAAGGAGTTATCGCTTGAGGACTTGATTGTTCGATTGAGGATCGAGGAAGACAATAGACTTTCTGAAAAGAAAGTTGGTAGCAAACTGGAGGTCTCAAGGGCCAACTTTGTTGAAGGAGGATCGAAACCCAACAAGAAGAGAAAGACATTTGGAGAGGGATCCACCCAAGGCCAGAAAAAGTTCATTGGCAAATGCTACAATTGTGGAAAAGCTGGACATCGTGCCAAGGACTGTAGAGCAAAGAAGAGAAAGCATACTCAAGCTAATGTGGTGGAACAAATTTCCAATGGCGTTGATGATATCAATCTGACTGCTATGATATCCGAGTGCAATTTGGTGGGCAACCCCAAAGAATGGTGGATTGATACTGGAGCAACTCGCCATATATGCGCCAATAGATGGATGTTCACATCCTATACACCTATGGCACGTGATGAGAAACTCTATATGGGTAATTCATCGACCTCTCAGGTTGAAGGTATTGGCAAGATTGCTCTGAAGATGACGTCTGGAAAAACCGTGACACTAGTCGATGTGCTGCATGTGCCAGACATACGCAAGAACTTAGTGTCTGGATCTCTCCTTAGCAAGAATGGTTTTAAGTTGGTGTTTGTATCTGACAAGTTTGTACTCTCCAAGAATGAGATGTATGTAGGAAAAGGTTATTTGAGTGAGGGTTTGTTTAAGATGAATGTAATGACTGTTGTACCTAATGATTCTATGAATAAAGTTGTTTCTGCTTACGTGCTTGAGTCTCCTAATTTATGGCATGCTAGATTAGGACATGTTAACTACAAGTCAATAAAGAAATTGATGAGCATGGGACTATTGCCAAAATCTGACTGTCCAAGTGAAAAATGCCAAGTGCGTGTTGAATCAAAATTTTCCAAACCTCCGTTTCATTCTATAGACAATAAAATCACTGAACCTTTAGATTTAATACACACTGACATATGTGATTTGAAAACAATACCCACAAGAGGTGGTAAGAAATATTTTATCACTTTTATAGATGACTGTTCAAGGTATTGTTATGTCTATTTGCTGAGTAGTAAAGATGAAGCTATATCTGCTTTTAGAACTTATAAGTCTGAAGTTGAAACTCAGTTAAATAGCAAAATCAAAATGATAAGAAGTGATAGAGGTGGTGAATATGAATTTCCTTTTGAGGAAATTTGTTCTGAATTTGGCATTATTCACCAAATTACGCCTCCTTATACGCCACAGTCCAATGGCGTGGCAGAAAGGAAAAATCGATCGTTAAAGGAAACGATGAATGCGTTGCTAAATAGTTCTGGATTACCACAGAACTTGTGGGGGGAAGCTGTTCTGACAGCAAATTTTATTTTAAATAGAGTACCCCACAAAAAGACACAACAAACTCCTTATGAAAAGTGGAAAGGCAGAACGCCGAATTTGAAATACCTCAAAGTGTGGGGGTGTTTAGCTAAGGTTGCCGTTCCTAAACCTAAGAAGGTCAAAATAGGACCGAAAACTGTTGATTGTGTCTTTATTGGATATGCTCTTAATAGTAATGCATATCGATTTCTGGTCCATAAGTCTGAAATCCCAGATATACATGTTAATACGATCATTGAATCAAGGGACGCCTCGTTCTTTGAGAACATTTTTCCGTATAACAGAGCATATGAGCCAATCAATAATGATAAAAGGCCTAGGGAGACTACACCTAGAAACGATCCTATGGAGGATGAACCTAGACGTAGTAAAAGACAAAGAACTTCTAATTCTTTTGGACCTGATTTTCTAACATATTTGTTAGAGAATGAGCCTCGGACCTTTAAAGAGGCTGTGACATCCCCAGAAGCTCCGTTCTGGAAAGAAGCTATCAATAGTGAGGTTGAATCCATCCTGTCAAACCATACTTGGGAATTGGTTGACCTTCCTCCTGGCAATAAACCACTACAATGTAAGTGGATATTCAAGAAGAAAATGAAAGCGGATGGTACTATTGATAAATATAAGGCTAGGCTTGTAGTAAAAGGATACAAGCAACGAGAAGGTCTGGATTATTTCGACACTTATTCACCTGTCACAAGAATTACATCCATAAGGATGCTAATTGCTATAGCAGCGGTGTATAAGCTTGAAATTCATCAAATGGATGTGAAAACGGCCTTCTTAAATGGGGATTTGGAGGAAGAAATATATCTGGAACAACCTGAAGGGTTCATCGTTCCAGGACAAGAGAAGAAGGTATGTCGTCTAATCAAGTCACTCTATGGATTGAAACAAGCACCGAAACAGTGGCATGCTAAATTCGACCAAGTCATGTTGTCGAATGGTTTTAAAATAAATGAGTGTGATAAATGTGTTTATTTTAAGAATACTCATAATGGCTTTGCCATTCTGTGCTTGTATGTAGATGACATGCTTATAATGGGTAGTGATAGTGAGGTTGTTAAGGCAACCAAACGCATGCTCACAAGTAAGTTTGATATGAAAGATATGGGGGTTGCAGATGTTATTTTAGGAATTAAAATCCAAAAGACATCTGGAGGATTAGCTTTATCGCAGTCTCATTACATTGAGAAGATTCTTGAAAAATGCAAGAATCTAGATATTATACCAGTAAAGACCCCGATAGATGTTAATCTGCATCTTTCAAAGAATACTGGTGAAAGTAAAGCTCAAAATGATTATGCTAGTATACTAGGCAGTTTAATGTATGTCATGAACTGTACTAGGCCGGACATAGCTTGTGCTGTGAGCAAGCTGAGTCGATTTACAATTAGTCCAAATGACAATCATTGGAAAGCAATGAAACGTGTATTGGGCTATTTGAAGCACACTCAAAGCTATGCTTTGCATTACACAAAGTATCCAGCAGTACTTGAAGGATATTGTGATGCAAATTGGATAACTGGCACAAAAGACACAAAATCCACAAGTGGGTATGTGTTTACACTTGGTGGAGGAGCAGTGTCTTGGAAATCATCCAAACAAACTTGCATTGCAAGATCTACTATGGAAGCAGAATTTATTGCTTTGGATAAGGCTGGTGAAGAAGCAGAGTGGCTTCGAAATTTCTTAGAAGACATTCCTAATTGGCCTAAACCAATGCCAGCTGTATGTATTCATTGTGATAGTCAAGCGGCAATTGGAAGGGCAAGGAATGTTATGTATAATGGAAAGTCCCGACATATACGTCGAAGACACGATACCGTGAGACAGCTACTCTCTAGTGGAATTATCACGATTGACTATGTGAAGTCAAAAGATAATATTGCGGATCCATTAACAAAAGGCCTAACTAGAGAGATGGTTGAGAAAACATCAAGAGGAATGGGTTTAAGGCCTATGAAATAAGGCATCATAGCGGAAAACCCACCTAGTTGACTGGAGATCCCAAGATCTAGGTTCAAAGGGACAACTAAGTTATGAAAGCTAAGTAGAGTACTATCGACTCTTACTCATTCCCGTATAAAGATAGTACAGACAAGTGAAGGTTAAGCATAAGCTTTTAATGATTCTGATTTAGGTATGTGAAATACCACATATTCAGAAATCACCTATGTGAGTGTTAAGTGAGGGCCGCTTCTAAGGTGAATTTGAAAGGCCGAATTCCCGAAAGCACTCATGAAACCAGGCGGTGTTCATGGCCAAAACGAACACAACAATGAGAACCAACTTTGTTCGAGAGAGAGTTGTGTGATTCTTATTGTCTTGACTTACACCGAAAGTCGACAGTTCAAAGACATCAAGTCTACTGATTGACCGAGTAAGTCCGATAGGTCTCACTAGGGAAAATTCAAAGTTTCAGACTACTTATCCCAATGCAACGTTCTCTCATGGAATAATCGCACATTGCATTTCATACATGCACAAAGAGTCATGATATCTGAAATTCTCATTCAAGTGGGGGATTGTTGGGATTTTGGTTCCAAAAAGACCCTTAAAAAGTTGAATGAGAATGTGGTTGAGGGAGTCCCACATGGGATAAAAGAGAGATGGAAATAGGGTTTAAATAGTTGAGCCTCTCCAATGGGTTTGGGCCCCAAGGGGCACCCCACTTTTGTGGAGGAGAGAGGTCTTGGACAAAGTCGGACCGGTCCACACGCGCGCGCGCGCCGCCGCCGCCGTCCGTCCGACCGGCCGGCTCGGATCGGATCGGGCCGGGCCCGGGTCCGAGTTAAACCCATCGTTTTATTTTTTCCGAATAGACATGTTCGTCCGAAATTTTTATTTATTATTATTATTTTTCTTTCGAATCATGTCTATTCATAATTTCTCTTCAACCTATACGAAGACACTGATTCGGCAATAACCGAACACCAAACGAAGGTGTTGATTCGGCAATAACCGAACGCCGAATGAAGGTGTTGATTCGGTAATAACCGAACTCCAAATAACCATGAATTCGTGACTCTTCGATTGGACCTATATATAATACATTCTGATTTTTCGAAGTAAAAACGAGCATTCATTTTTTGCTTTTCGAAAATTCATCTATCACTCACTCTCATCTGTGCGATAATTCCCGAAGTTGAGTTCGAAGGATTTTCGTCGAGGAAGTGCCGCTTCGACGGAAGTGTGTGATCCGTTCTATCCTGGGAGGCGATTGTCCACGCAACCTTGGGTACCTGTGGAGGGGACAAATTCGTCTTAAGGACACGACGTGAAATCGTCGGGCTCGGATCGATCATCCAATCAGCCATTCGTCTGCACCTGTTTCAGGTTTGTCTAATTCTTCGACTTGATTTATGCGAACACACATAAGAACGACTACAATCTTAAGACGAATTTTGTTCCTATACTGTGTTCGCCTTCGAGTCTGTTTGTCGAATGTCGTAGTATAGTCATTTGCTATAGTCATTCGATAATTTCTTTTCATATATTCAGAAATTGTTTCTTTCCTGTCTCATCATATGTGCCTACTATAATAGTTCATATTTCCAGTTTTCCAATTTTGTATTACTAGTCTTGCCATATATTCACTCGCCAATCATTTCTGTTTTCGTAATAGAAATGGCCTCGACATCAATGACGCCTGTTGCGTCTGTTCCAACTCATGGAGAAAAGCCAGAAAAGTTCAATGGGTCTGACTTCAAGAGATGGCAACAAAAGATGTTGTTCTATCTCACGACCTTGAATTTGGCAAGGTTCCTCACCGAGGATGCTCCTAAGTTGGATGAGGGAGAAATGGACAAGGAAAAATTTGCTGCGGTAGATGCGTGGAAGCACTCCGATTTTCTGTGTCGCAACTACATCCTCAATGGTCTAGACAATACCCTGTATAATGTTTATAGCCCGTTGAAAACGGCTAAGGAATTATGGGACAATCTAGACAAGAAATACAAGACCGAAGATGCTGGATTGAAGAAGTTCATAGTCGGCAAATTTCTGGACTTTAAGATGGTCGATTTCAAGACCGTCTTAAGTCAAGTCCAAGAACTTCAAGTGATTATGCATGACATCCATGCCGAGGGCATGATTCTTAGTGAATCATTTCAAGTGGCTGCATTCATTGAGAAGTTGCCGCCATCTTGGAAGGACTTCAAGAATTATCTCAAACATAAGAGAAAGGAGTTATCGCTTGAGGACTTGATTGTTCGATTGAGGATCGAGGAAGACAATAGACTTTCTGAAAAGAAAGTTGGTAGCAAACTGGAGGTCTCAAGGGCCAACTTTGTTGAAGGAGGATCGAAACCCAACAAGAAGAGAAAGACATTTGGAGAGGGATCCACCCAAGGCCAGAAAAAGTTCATTGGCAAATGCTACAATTGTGGAAAAGCTGGACATCGTGCCAAGGACTGTAGAGCAAAGAAGAGAAAGCATACTCAAGCTAATGTGGTGGAACAAATTTCCAATGGCGTTGATGATATCAATCTGACTGCTATGATATCCGAGTGCAATTTGGTGGGCAACTCCAAAGAATGGTGGATTGATACTGGAGCAACTCGCCATATATGCGCCAATAGATGGATGTTCACATCCTATACACCTATGGCACGTGATGAGAAACTCTATATGGGTAATTCATCGACCTCTCAGGTTGAAGGTATTGGCAAGATTGCTCTGAAGATGACGTCTGGAAAAACCGTGACACTAGTCGATGTGCTGCATGTGCCAGACATACGCAAGAACTTAGTGTCTGGATCTCTCCTTAGCAAGAATGGTTTTAAGTTGGTGTTTGTATCTGACAAGTTTGTACTCTCCAAGAATGAGATGTATGTAGGAAAAGGTTATTTGAGTGAGGGTTTGTTTAAGCTGAATGTAATGACTGTTGTACCTAATGATTCTATGAATAAAGTTGTTTCTGCTTACGTGCTTGAGTCTCCTAATTTATGGCATGCTAGATTAGGACATGTTAACTACAAGTCAATAAAGAAATTGATGAGCATGGGACTATTGCCAAAATCTGACTGTCCAAGTGAAAAATGCCAAGTGCGTGTTGAATCAAAATTTTCCAAACCTCCGTTTCATTCTATAGACAATAAAATCACTGAACCTTTAGATTTAATACACACTGACATATGTGATTTGAAAACAATACCCACAAGAGGTGGTAAGAAATATTTTATCACTTTTATAGATGACTGTTCAAGGTATTGTTATGTCTATTTGCTGAGTAGTAAAGATGAAGCTATATCTGCTTTTAGAACTTATAAGTCTGAAGTTGAAACTCAGTTAAATAGCAAAATCAAAATGATAAGAAGTGATAGAGGTGGTGAATATGAATTTCCTTTTGAGGAAATTTGTTCTGAATTTGGCATTATTCACCAAATTACGCCTCCTTATACGCCACAGTCCAATGGCGTGGCAGAAAGGAAAAATCGATCGTTAAAGGAAACGATGAATGCGTTGCTAAATAGTTCTGGATTACCACAGAACTTGTGGGGGGAAGCTGTTCTGACAGCAAATTTTATTTTAAATAGAGTACCCCACAAAAAGACACAACAAACTCCTTATGAAAAGTGGAAAGGCAGAACGCCGAATTTGAAATACCTCAAAGTGTGGGGGTGTTTAGCTAAGGTTGCCGTTCCTAAACCTAAGAAGGTCAAAATAGGACCGAAAACTGTTGATTGTGTCTTTATTGGATATGCTCTTAATAGTAATGCATATCGATTTCTGGTCCATAAGTCTGAAATCCCAGATATACATGTTAATACGATCATTGAATCAAGGGACGCCTCGTTCTTTGAGAACATTTTTCCGTATAACAGAGCATATGAGCCAATCAATAATGATAAAAGGCCTAGGGAGACTACACCTAGAAACGATCCTATGGAGGATGAACCTAGACGTAGTAAAAGACAAAGAACTTCTAATTCTTTTGGACCTGATTTTCTAACATATTTGTTAGAGAATGAGCCTCGGACCTTTAAAGAGGCTGTGACATCCCCAGAAGCTCCGTTCTGGAAAGAAGCTATCAATAGTGAGGTTGAATCCATCCTGTCAAACCATACTTGGGAATTGGTTGACCTTCCTCCTGGCAATAAACCACTACAATGTAAGTGGATATTCAAGAAGAAAATGAAAGCGGATGGTACTATTGATAAATATAAGGCTAGGCTTGTAGTAAAAGGATACAAGCAACGAGAAGGTCTGGATTATTTCGACACTTATTCACCTGTCACAAGAATTACATCCATAAGGATGCTAATTGCTATAGCAGCGGTGTATAAGCTTGAAATTCATCAAATGGATGTGAAAACGGCCTTCTTAAATGGGGATTTGGAGGAAGAAATATATCTGGAACAACCTGAAGGGTTCATCGTTCCAGGACAAGAGAAGAAGGTATGTCGTCTAATCAAGTCACTCTATGGATTGAAACAAGCACCGAAACAGTGGCATGCTAAATTCGACCAAGTCATGTTGTCGAATGGTTTTAAAATAAATGAGTGTGATAAATGTGTTTATTTTAAGAATACTCATAATGGCTTTGCCATTCTGTGCTTGTATGTAGATGACATGCTTATAATGGGTAGTGATAGTGAGGTTGTTAAGGCAACCAAACGCATGCTCACAAGTAAGTTTGATATGAAAGATATGGGGGTTGCAGATGTTATTTTAGGAATTAAAATCCAAAAGACATCTGGAGGATTAGCTTTATCGCAGTCTCATTACATTGAGAAGATTCTTGAAAAATGCAAGAATCTAGATATTATACCAGTAAAGACCCCGATAGATGTTAATCTGCATCTTTCAAAGAATACTGGTGAAAGTAAAGCTCAAAATGATTATGCTAGTATACTAGGCAGTTTAATGTATGTCATGAACTGTACTAGGCCGGACATAGCTTGTGCTGTGAGCAAGCTGAGTCGATTTACAATTAGTCCAAATGACAATCATTGGAAAGCAATGAAACGTGTATTGGGCTATTTGAAGCACACTCAAAGCTATGCTTTGCATTACACAAAGTATCCAGCAGTACTTGAAGGATATTGTGATGCAAATTGGATAACTGGCACAAAAGACACAAAATCCACAAGTGGGTATGTGTTTACACTTGGTGGAGGAGCAGTGTCTTGGAAATCATCCAAACAAACTTGCATTGCAAGATCTACTATGGAAGCAGAATTTATTGCTTTGGATAAGGCTGGTGAAGAAGCAGAGTGGCTTCGAAATTTCTTAGAAGACATTCCTAATTGGCCTAAACCAATGCCAGCTGTATGTATTCATTGTGATAGTCAAGCGGCAATTGGAAGGGCAAGGAATGTTATGTATAATGGAAAGTCCCGACATATACGTCGAAGACACGATACCGTGAGACAGCTACTCTCTAGTGGAATTATCACGATTGACTATGTGAAGTCAAAAGATAATATTGCGGATCCATTAACAAAAGGCCTAACTAGAGAGATGGTTGAGAAAACATCAAGAGGAATGGGTTTAAGGCCTATGAAATAAGGCATCATAGCGGAAAACCCACCTAGTTGACTGGAGATCCCAAGATCTAGGTTCAAAGGGACAACTAAGTTATGAAAGCTAAGTAGAGTACTATCGACTCTTACTCATTCCCGTATAAAGATAGTACAGACAAGTGAAGGTTAAGCATAAGCTTTTAATGATTCTGATTTAGGTATGTGAAATACCACATATTCAGAAATCACCTATGTGAGTGTTAAGTGAGGGCCGCTTCTAAGGTGAATTTGAAAGGCCGAATTCCCGAAAGCACTCATGAAACCAGGCGGTGTTCATGGCCAAAACGAACACAACAATGAGAACCAACTTTGTTCGAGAGAGAGTTGTGTGATTCTTATTGTCTTGACTTACACCGAAAGTCGACAGTTCAAAGACATCAAGTCTACTGATTGACCGAGTAAGTCCGATAGGTCTCACTAGGGAAAATTCAAAGTTTCAGACTACTTATCCCAATGCAACGTTCTCTCATGGAATAATCGCACATTGCATTTCATACATGCACAAAGAGTCATGATATCTGAAATTCTCATTCAAGTGGGGGATTGTTGGGATTTTGGTTCCAAAAAGACCCTTAAAAAGTTGAATGAGAATGTGGTTGAGGGAGTCCCACATGGGATAAAAGAGAGATGGAAATAGGGTTTAAATAGTTGAGCCTCTCCAATGGGTTTGGGCCCCAAGGGGCACCCCACTTTTGTGGAGGAGAGAGGTCTTGGACAAAGTCGGACCGGTCCACACGCGCGCGCGCGCCGCCGCCGCCGTCCGTCCGACCGGCCGGCTCGGATCGGATCGGGCCGGGCCCGGGTCCGAGTTAAACCCATCGTTTTATTTTTTCCGAATAGACATGTTCGTCCGAAATTTTTATTTATTATTATTATTTTTCTTTCGAATCATGTCTATTCATAATTTCTCTTCAACCTATACGAAGACACTGATTCGGCAATAACCGAACACCAAACGAAGGTGTTGATTCGGCAATAACCGAATGCCGAATGAAGGTGTTGATTCGGTAATAACCGAACTCCAAATAACCATGAATTCGTGACTCTTCGATTGGACCTATATATAATACATTCTGATTTTTCGAAGTAAAAACGAGCATTCATTTTTTGCTTTTCGAAAATTCATCTATCACTCACTCTCATCTGTGCGATAATTCCCGAAGTTGAGTTCGAAGGATTTTCGTCGAGGAAGTGCCGCTTCGACGGAAGTGTGTGATCCGTTCTATCCTGGGAGGCGATTGTCCACGCAACCTTGGGTACCTGTGGAGGGGACAAATTCGTCTTAAGGACACGACGTGAAATCGTCGGGCTCGGATCGATCATCCAATCAGCCATTCGTCTGCACCTGTTTCAGGTTTGTCTAATTCTTCGACTTGATTTATGCGAACACACATAAGAACGACTACATGTATTACAAATCCTCAAGCCTGTTCAAGCAAAATTGTACACACATTTTTAACTTTACAAGCAGAGTCGTTGAAAAGCATCGGATCGCCAAAGCCGAACATAAGCATGCTTGTACTTTTCAAAATTCATTCTGCTTGAATCGTTTTTGGCTGAAGAAATTCAGCTGCCGAAGCATCTGAGGAGCTTCCTTGGTACATAACCGGTGGCACGGAACTTGGCAGCCGCCTCTCGTACCTTGATGATGTCTTCAACTCGTTTCGCTTCGATCGTCGCCTTCTTTACTTCGGCTTCCTTGTGAATTTCAACTAATTTGTTCCTGATTTTCTCCGCCTGCTCAGCCTTCTTCTTTTCTATCTCCTCCTACCATTTGTGAAGAACAGCAAATCACATCAGTAGCAATCTAGACCCTCCCGAACAATCGAATTACAACACTGTGAAAATCAGAGTTCCAGTTCCGCTCCGTGCATGTAATTCAGATGGTGGGCTAGAGAGGACCAGGACGCCTGAGAACATTTTGGGACAGAGTTTGAATTTCACTCACCTCGATTTGCTTTATCCGAGCCTCGGCAGAAGCTATCTGGGTGTTTTCCCAGGACTCAGTGATGGCTAGATTTTTGTATGCCCTGTCTCGAGACCTCGCTCAAATCAATCGGGACTCAGTGCAAAGGGAGGGGAATCACAAGTGAAGAGACTCTTACTTGCTCTCAGCTTTGGACTTCTCACTCTCTTCCCAGGCTCTGATCAAAGCCAGCCTCTTCTCTGCTTCCACTTGGGCAAGTACAGCATCTAGAGAACCATGCACAGCAACAAGTCAAATTCCTAGTCTGATGATCTTACAATGACTTAGCCCGATCAGAAAATAATGAATAGCTACAGATCACCACTAGTCTGCTCAGTCATACCTCTCTCTGTTTGATCTCCTGAGCCTTTCTCAACAGCAACTGTGATCTCTGCCACAAGAAATTCAATGGGGTAAGGAAAAAACCGAGAACCAAATGATAGGATTTACAAAATCGCAGGGAACCCCAACAAATCTTTTCAATATAATTATCAGATCGAGTTGGTGTAATAGAGGCACATTATATAGTACTTGGTTGTTCTAACACTCCGCTCATTCAGGGGTTCACATGCTGGCACAAAAACGCACAGCGAATGTCGATTTCGAATCCTAGATTTCCTATTCTAATACCATGTTAAATTGCACATCCGACAAGTTTAGTTAGATGGATAAATGTGCATGTCATGATACGTCCGTGGCCACGGGACCAATTATACCAAACTCGACCTCAAATTATTTTGTTTTCAATACTAAACAAACCCTGTAAAAAAAAATAAAAATAAAACGATGCAGATGAATATATGCAGAATAATTAAAATCTCTGAAGAGAAAAATTAAAAGAGCGGATTACTTACCCTCATCAGTCGCAAAAGCGACCTTCTTGCTGGAGGCAGATATGACGATCTTCTCCTGAGCTCCATTCTCGGGTTCTGGGGGAGCTTTTGGTGCTTCAGATCGACCAGCTTTCTTCTCCACCTCCTCTTCCATCACGTAATCCTTCAACTTAGCCACCGGTACGCACGAAAACAAAACAAAATAAAACTACAGAGTTCGAGCGAGATTTGGAATTTGTTGAATTTGGGCGATTGAAATGAAAAGATTTAGGGGTTGGGAACTGGTTTAATTTAGCTGTTAACTACAAGGTTTCCACCAAACATTGATGCGACTGAAAGGAGCTAATTAACTTTAAGTTGGTGCTTCGGCTGTAGAATGAAATGGAAGTTTCATCAAATTCCTAGCTAGGATGGAGATCAGAGGAAGGAGATACGTTACTTAAGCCTAGGCTTGATTGCTTCCCAAGCAAACCATAATCTTGATTAGTGAGACAGCCACCTTTATAAGGTTTCGCTGTTCATGGACTATGGCTTCCTTGGTTTTTTTTTTTTTTTGGGGTCTACAAAAGCAATTCCATTCCCTCGAAGCAGTGCAAATATTATAAGGAGGAAGATGATTAATTAAAGAAGATTATACTAACACTACATTTTCTTATTCTAGATGCGAGACCATTTAAAAAAGAAAGGAAGATGTAATTCCTATACGAAGAAAAGCCCAATTTGCAAGCTCATGAGCAACTGCATTACCGGTTCTACTAGTCCACTTCAAACTCCATACTGAATTGTTGCTTAGAAGGAGACGAAGGTTGAGACGAAAAAATGAATACACCAAGGGCAAAGGCTCCTATGCTCAATTAACACATTACAAGCAAGAAGAAAAGCTACAGTGTTCACTTCCATTGGCAAGTTCCATCTTCCTCGTCTTGTCCACGCTTGAATTATTGAGCTTCTATCCGATCATGCAATAATATGTATGGCTCATTTGTTATCCTTCCACACACCATCTACATTAAACTTCAACTCCTTGATTCGACAAAAGGATCCAAGAATTTGTTCTCGCCTCAATAAAATCTGATTTCTCACTTAACTCAACCCTTTTCTCCTTCCTCGACAAGGCAAGACGTTAGCCGCTATCCTCCACAACATCACCATAGCTTTCTTGTCAGCACCATCGATTGTATGATTTCTTATACAAGGGTTTCATACGGAATTCACGACACAAATCGATCGAATGAAGAGCGGAGTTTTCATCGCCGGTCGCTAAAACTTTGGTACTTCAATTGCGGTCCCTTGACATTTCGTCATGTGCCTGGGTTCCGCCAGGTGCACACCGATCATTTTTCTGTCAAATTGCCGATGGATTGTCGGCCCGCCTTCTCACGTGACATGAAATGCATGAATAAGTGGACGTATGGAGCTCTTCGGGAGAGAATATCTCATCACTCATGTACCTTTTACGAGTAGTCCTTTTTATTTATTTATTTCACATAACTTTTCGAGAGCACGAGGATGAATCAAATTATTAAAACGCGCCCCTCTATTATTCGTCACGTTGCAAGAAGTTTAATAGAGTAAATGGCCGATGAATTGAGATCTGTCCTCTACTATTTAGTCAATGACATTTGAACCGACCCCACAGTGAAAGCCTCCTACTTTTACCAACACCAGTTGTGAATTACCCTCGTCGCCGTGTCAGGCCAAGACATCACGTGCCTCCAACACTTGTAGATTTGCCCCCACGTGCACTGACAATTAACCCCCGTAATCAATTAGAAATATGCTAATCTCCTTCTCGATTTATGCAAACTTAGTTTATCTGCCAACGAAGGTAAGGACGAAACTTCGTTATTTTCCAGATTCTATGCACTGAGAGTTATCCACCAACGTTGTTTAGAGGATAAAAGGAGTTGAGGAACGCTCTATCCCAGTCTACCGCACATGTTTTTTTCACTGTCTCACATGATTTTTCTGCCTAAAAAATATCAAAAAAATTTCAAATATATTGCATTCCATATCAATTTAACCATACACTTTTTAATTAGATCAATTTAATCCTAAATATTTTCTCATTGGTATCAATCCGGCTAATTTAAATCGGAAATTATTGACATGAATACCGGCTATTCTATATGACACGACAGATGCTGATTTCGACATTTTTTATTAAAAAAATTTGATATTTTTCTTTTTTTTCCCTTTCCCTTTTCTTTTTGTCGACGGCCGGCTACCGGCCTCGTCCATATCATTGACGGCCGTGCCACGTCGGACGGCTAACGTCCACGTCAACGATTTGCAGCCTAATTTGGTAATGGACTGAATTGAAACTAATAGAAAAAAGGTTTAGGATTAAATTGGTCTAATTAAAAAGTTTAAGACCAAATTTGTATCAATGCAATATGTTTGGAAATTTTTTGATATTTTTTTTCCGTTTGCCAACTTTCTATCATTCAGAAGGTAAGAAGAGATTGGATCGTGGTGAGGTCTGTACTCAAGCTATCATTCCAGTAGATGGCTTTTCCCTTGTCGAACGTCTGATATCAAAACAGAACGACGTGGCGGTTGGCGAGGACCGTCGATTTCCCAAGTCATTTGGTTATTGATGGAGAATTTAAGAGATAAATCAAATTACACGTAAACTTTATAGATTTTACGTCTCAATCATCTGAGTTATCGAATGCATGTTTTTTACTTTTTTCTTTTTTTCCATATCCCTGTCCTCGTAAACTGAACTGCATCTGCCACTAGCTTCGAAATACTAATAACAATGTAATTGTCACTAGCTATGTCTTAATGCCCAATTGAACAACTTTCCTTTTTCTTGAATCAATCAAGCTGATAGAAAACTTGTCATACTTGCATCAAGCACGAATTGTGGAAACCATTTCTAGCCGGAGAAAGAGGTGGATCCTTCTTGGGGTGCACTAGAAACAAAATCATATCGGACTTGTTAAGAAAGAAATAGAAAATGCCTCACCTCAGATTAAATTTTAAAGGAAAATTACACAAATAATTCTTAAACTTTAGCTTAATATTCAATATGATTCATAAACTTTTAATTTGTTCAATATTATTTTTGAACTTTACTCTAATACGCGATGTGGTCTTCAAACTTTGAGTTTGTTTAATATTTTGGTACATGTTTCAATTTAGTCCCTAGACTATAGGAAAATGCTCAATATTTATCCTTGGTTTTAAATTAATGGAAGAAATTTACGTAAACATATTCATATAGTTCAAAGATTACATTGAGTATGTATCAAAAGTTAAGAGAACATATTGAACGAATTAAAAGTTTATGAATCATATTAACTATTAAGCTAAGGTTCATAGGTCATAGTGAATGAATTGAAAGTTTGGAAATTATATTATATAATGAGTCAAAATTTAGAAATTATTTATGTCATTATGCCGGACACGGAAAGAATGAAAGGGCCGGGAACTTCTCCTGTTCACCCCTACAATTGTCAAGCAATGGACTATTATATTATGTAGCTGCCATTACACATGTCCTGTCTCTCTCTTTCCAGCAAACCTCAAAGCTTTTCACGGACCAAAAGTGAGCGAAAAAGCACACCCCGAGGAAGGCAAAAACGAAAACCATTTGCAGGCGCCACCTTCGTAACCCTGTCGCTAATTGTTTTCCCCCCAAAACATGGGTCCTCCTCGCCCATTGTAACTCTCTCTCTCTCTCTCTCTCTCTCTCTCTCTCTCTCTCTCTCTCTCTCTCTCTCTCTCTCTCTCTCTCTTCCCCCCAGTATATAACACTCCCTCTTCACTTCCATTTCACTCAACTCAAAACCTTGCAAGTAACAACAATGGACGTGTTCATTCCCGAGGAGTACATGATGAGACGGCGGATGGAGAGGAGGGCGTCCACCGCCGGAAAGAAGCCGGACACAGAGGCCGGAGCATCCGGCGGAGCTGGCCAGACAAGTGGCCAGATGACAGTGAGGCCAACCAGGGTTCGCACGTTCGATAGCAACCAGTTCTCGGTCCCGGCTGTTCCCGGCGAGAGCATTGTGTTTAGCTGCTTCTCTGCTTAACCAAGGTGTAGCAGACCAAAACGGAAGACCGGTGTATTGCTTGGTGTTTTTTGGTACGAACTACGTATTTGGACGGTGTACATAAAATTGTAATACTAGTGCAGTAGTACTGTAGTGTAGAAAAATGGAGTAGTAAGCGAGAGCTTTCTCAGAGTAGAGACAACCCTCTAATGTATGCCATTTTCTATTGGTAATTTTCGCATTATTAAATAATCGGTTTTGAAATTTATCCGCTTCTTCATTTGACGATGAGGGCTCGATTCATCTTTCACTAAACAAATACCTAGCATTGTAATTAGTGCAGATCTTTTTTTCTATTGTATAGATCAACTATGATGATACACGAGAAATTTTACAAAAACGAGGAATTATTACAAAAGTGCAAGTATGGACCATCGAAAATGTTGGATCCATGTGAGTGCCCATGAGGTTCAGTAGATTTGATGGTTCATATCTAGTTTAGTACATGTACTAGTTAGGTCCATTGAATAATTTCTACCCTTAAAGACTAAGTTAGATGAAAGGGACAATGGAGAATTGCGTATAATATTGTTCTAGAGAATGCCACTCTAGGCTACGAATTCTTTGCCCGACAACATAAGTCCCACAAATTTTGTGACATAAGATTAAAAAAAAGGGGGGGGGAGTCGAAACCTAACATGCTTGACAACTATTTCCTGGAATGAGGACGATTATTTGTGTAATTAGACGCTTTTGAGCGCAGCAAAAATTGACTCTTTGCCATCACCGTTGAACGGTAATATTTCTTCACCAACTTTAATCCAAAACCCTAGTGAAAGCTGCTTGTAAATAATTCCATAAAAATACTTTCGTTATATTTGACCAAATAAAAAATATCAGCAATCTTCTCCAAGTCAGAAGCAACACATATATAATTAAAGCTGGTTCGGCTTTTGCTACTTGATGCAATAATTATATTTCCAATAAAACACAATTTTCCATATACGTCTGAGCTATGCAGGAATCTCCATTACCATGGAAATGGTAGGACGCTAAACTTACTCTGAGATTAATGTTCCATGTTGTTAGTTCCTCCCGGAGCGTCCTCGTCGGCATTCGGAGGCTCTGAAACCAAGTTGACGAGGAAATCGAAGATGTCGGTCACCGCGACCGCCGAGGCCACATCGTCCTTGTGGAGCGTCCTCCTCTTGCCTTGCATGGTCATCGCCCAAGACCGCCTGGTGAGCTCCTCGATGAACAGCTCGCAGGCCTTGGAGAGCACGATCGGTGCCTCGCCCGAGATCATCTTCACGTCGTTGCCGGACTTCTTCATGATCTTCTTGATCCTCGCGAGGGGCAGGGAGTGAGGCCCGGTTTTGCCGTGTATTCCGGATAACATCCCCGAATACATCCCGGGCTGCCTCATAACTACACTCTCCGTCGCTTGAATCGATCTCAGATTGCACTCGTGATGTCGAACGATGCCAGAGGTTTCTAGGGTTGGTTGAATGTGTTTACGGGGTAGGAAAAGAATGCAGAGATGAGTGCTTTTGAAGTTACTTCTGCGGGAATGATGTGAAGGAAGACGAAGAGAAGTGGTTGGTGAGTTCAAAATGGAGGCTTTTATAAGGAGCAACTGGTCATGTTCAGAACAACTGGAGATATCATTATGGCCGGCTTACCAGCGACGGCCGGCTGAAAATCTGATTAAAACTATAGTCACATACGTGTTAGGTCGACCCTTGAATATCGAATGAAAAATAGCTTGCTCGTGAGCGTGCGGTCATTAGCTCGTTTCTATTTTCCACAAGTGCGAGCCATTTCTCTTCCTTCACTTAAGCTCGATCTATTCTCGAATGGAGTCTTTATGTCGTTTATTTAATATAATCAACTTCAAAGGTTGTTTTGTATCTGATTATATCTACATATTTGTCGGGATGGAGATAAATTAAAACCACAATAACCATTCACTTAGTGGCCAAAAGAGGAAAATTTCAACTAAAACATGTAATACAACATATTATTTATCTCAGCAACTATCATTATTTCATAAAAGTATTACTCTGAGATATTCATTTCGGAGCGAGAAAAAGGCAGCAAAATGAGAGTAAAAGCTATTTTCTTTTCTAGGAGAGAAAACTCTCCTTGCCTCCGAAGTGAAATTTTTTTTCTTTAACTCATTTTACGGATAAGTACATAAAAAGTCTTAAAACTTATCCTGAAAATGCAATCAAATCATGAAACTTTTCAAAAGAACAATCAAGTCCTAAATTTTATTGAATTGATGCAACTAAGTCTCTTTGTTAGCTCTGCCCAGTTTGACTAATCGAAATAGCTTCTTTGACTTAACTCTTTTATTGTTTATTCAAGAGAGATAATAATGTGGTCGCCACGTCAGCTATTTTAAACAAATCTTGAATTTCCTTACCATGATAACCGGCAAATAGAAGTCTTGTTTGACCAAAAAAAAAGGGGGTCTTGAATCAATTTATTTGCTGGTTCACTCGTTGACGGCAAAGAAAGGTCATAAACTTCCGACCACTTGTCTCTACATATAATGAGCATCCCTTCACTTATGATCATGACCTCTCAAGTTCATCACACCCTTAAGAAGAATTTCGCTCCGTTTACAAACTAGTGCCAATTAATCAAATGCTCCGATTACATCATTGACCATCCAAAACCTTAATTATCCAAATCGAGCCTGCTATGGACGGTCTAGATAAGGCCGTCACCTCAAATACAAAGAGAGTAATAATCAAATTAGACGTAAAAATATAAGAAATTACCTCATCGGGGACTCGACTCCAAGAGATTATACATGGATATATTGATATGTTCTTGTACTTCTCAAGAAAGAAACTCAAATCGCTTTCCTTTTCGATAACAATTTCGCTTGAACTGATCCGTTCAAGCTTTTCAGAAAACTTTTTTTGAACATCATGGAGATGATTGCTTAGGAATTAGGCCGCCGATATAAGTTTGATTATTCAGTTCCAATTTCGAAAATTTAAAATCTTTCTTGTTAGCTTGCCAACCAGTAGTGTATCTCCGATCTTTCATTTAGTATGCTTGAGACTGGAAGCAAGCCAGTAAGCTGTATGACTTGAAGCTGTAGTCTCACAAGCTAGACATTCCTCCCCCTATGGTAGAGCTAACTCAGAACTCGCTCTTGAGCAAGAACCTAGAGTTCCACTCAAAATCCTAATTAGAATGCCCCCTCAAGAGTTCTTCTTCACAGATGATCTTGGCTTAGAGAGATGCACCTTTTGCCTTGTTATTGCTTCTAGGTTCAGGGAATCCCTCCTGGTAAAGCACAAGCAATCTTAAATTAACCATACGATCGAATTCGGTTGCTTCCTTTATCATCTGAAAGGCGAGTGGAACATTGCATGAACAAAGAAATCTACCTACTAGAAGCATGTCCATCTTTCGTGTGACCAGAAAAGAATAATCGTTCAAGTGACAATCTCTAGTCTTTATTAATGCTTACATCTATTAAAACCAAGACAACTCCATAAATTCACTTTTGGATTTTGAGAAGCGTTGGGAACTATGGCGACAATACTGCTTTCAAATCTGGATCAATTATCAAATTATGGAGGACCTTGTATTATATTCTACCGGCTATTCAGAGGTAGTAACATGCCAAGAGCTCTCTGTAGCAACATCATGTTCTTTAAGATTAATAAAGTTACTTTAGATCTTTATTTGAAATAATGTCCAACTCATGCATTTATTTGAGGAAATGATTACATATCGTATTCTTATTTAAGAAACGAGAGCACTTTAGACCCTTATTTGGAATTTTTCCTCATACTATTGGTGGAAAAGAATCCATAATCAATGATAATCAATTACTTTTCACGAAATATTAAGAGAAAGCCACTATTTGCAAGGGCATTCGCTTACTCTCATAAATTTTTTCCCCGTCACAAATTAAGGTTAATATCGAAAGAAGAACTTCGTGATATATGCAAATGGGTTCACGAATAATGGGTCAATTATATTGGGAAATCTTCATCAAATCCGTACCTATCTTCCACATGGTGAACCAACATGATTTGCTCATCCATGACTTCACGTTAAGACTTCTTCATGCACTTGAAAAGTCCACCTCTAACTTTTTCACCAAGAATAGTCGCTACAGACGAGCATATGCTTCCGCGCATGGCGCTTTCGCTCGAACGTGCGAAAACGGTTCAAAATAGGAGATGGTCAAATGGGAAGAACAAAAACTACTTCCATCATTCATATTAATCATTGATTACGAAACCCTAATGCGTCGAGGCGAAAAAGCGTCAACTTCAACCGCGGTCATCTGAACGTGCTATTGAAAGCTTTATGCATATGGGGTTCGTTGAGATCTGGTC
Source organism: Psidium guajava (assembly GCA_016432845.1). Classification (NCBI taxonomy): domain Eukaryota; kingdom Viridiplantae; phylum Streptophyta; class Magnoliopsida; order Myrtales; family Myrtaceae; genus Psidium; species Psidium guajava. Next base: position 7,075,547 of record CM028232.1, read on the forward strand.
CGAGTTTTCAACGTTTACAATTGCAGGGGAACATCGTGGATCGGCTAAAGCAGAAGAAGGTATTTCTTTAGGGCTTAAGGTTGCTGTCACCAAATAAATTATAATTAGCGTGTAAGACATAAACAACCATTAATCACGCTAGGTCAACTGCTATACGCATGCCTTCACACTTTATAATTGAAGGCAGCAGCTGGCTCAAAAGAGGCTTGTTGTTCTTTGTGCTTGGCCTTTGTGATTGTTCTTATTTGTGGGTCTGTCATGGTTCGTGTACCATATGTAAGTGGGATGAAATCCTCCCTCTGGCGGTAGGGGAGCCTATAAATGACAATGAAGCTAAACTGAGAGGATCAGTGGAGTTTTTACTGGTGGGAATGCCGGCGTAACGGAAGGGGGTTTTAAGAATCCTCCTCGCTGAATGATTGAGGTAGTTACTCGATGGCTAATAGGTTAACCTACCTGTACTCACCGTAATTACCGAGGGAGTGACAGAGTCAGCTAAGTTAAGCTTAATTGGTGTAAGTGTAAAGAGGTTGTGGTTGGGAAAATCCACCACATGACAACCTGGAAGCATAATGGATAGGGCAACCGAAGTATCTTAATGCCTTGCTTTCAAGAAAAAAATTTTAAGATCCGGTGTTGTTAATGTCCAAAGATGAAGGGCTTGCTCATTCATGGCAATTTTCCCCGTTGAATTTTGGAACTTTCACTGATAATTTTGGGGCTCTGCATTCATGCTGAGAATTGTAGGAAAATGCAAGTGAATTGATTCATTATCGACCAAAAGAAAAGCACCTTAAGATGACAAACATCTTATAAGAGCCACAAAATAGAGTTTTGTGGCCCGCCGTGATTGCTATATATTTTTTTGTCATTTATAACATTTGTAATTGAGATTGCACTGTTATACTGTTATATTATCAGTTTCTCAAATCTCTTTTTTTCTTACCTTAGGAATGACCAAAGGCAATAGATTATTGGGTTTATTACCTTAGGGTTGACCAAAGGCGACAAATTTCTAAGTTTCTCGCCTTAGGTCATTCTAAGGCGATAAAATCAATGTTTCATCGTCTTAAGTCAAATTTAAGAGACAAAATTTGTACTTTGTTGCTGTTGAGATATTTTAGAAATTACAGCCACAAACACGAAATTTCATTACCTTATATTGGATCTAACGCAACAAAATTATGGTTTTGTTGTGCTGTTCATTATCGCTACCACCCCTCTCTGAGTTTTCGTATCCATTGTTCTTTTTTTCTCTTCAATTTTATCATGGTCATTGCTGCAACCCCCATTTTTAGATTGTCAATTAAAGAAATCCCTTTAGATATGGTTGTTGTTGCTGCTGCTTCAACCGCAACCATGACTTGATTTGCGACCGTCAGTCCATCGCAACCACAACCTTGATCTAAGGTCACAATTAGACCCATCAAATGGGTTGTTCAAGAAGAAAATGGCTCAACTGAAATTGACTCATTTAACCATTTTTGACCCATTTATGTCCAAAGCAAATTTAGTGACTCATATTTAACTCAATCCATACCCAACCGAAGTCCAAACCGATATGGAATCCAATTTAGCAACTTTCCTCCTTAATTTTCTGCCTTGGAAGAATGGGCTTCCCCATGCACCGACTTATCAAGTTAGTGAGGGAGATTGGGGATTGGGTTATGGATGGGGGCGTGAACATGACGGTGAAAATTTGGGTTTCCTCATAAATGCAATTTGTCATCGGTCGTGTGAAGTTGAGAGCGTGAAGTTGAATAAAACCTAACGAAGGCAAGCAGAGCAAACGAACAGAGAAGTTCGCGAGTCACGAAATCGGGGAGAGAGAGAGAGAGAGAGAGAGACCAAAGTGGGTGACGTTCGGCCTGTTTATTAGATGGGCTAAAAGTGGTTTTATAACTGGCCCACTATCATACGTGAAGATTAAGGTGACCCGTTTACAAAAATGTAAGTTAGAATGTGGGCTTGTGATCCATCTTGATAGCTCTAGTCACAGTCGTGGGCCGACCGACCCTTGCAAGACGCCTTCGACCTGATATATGGGGCTGTTGTGACCTCAGCCCATCTAGAGCCACGGTCGTGAACCAGCCGACCCTTGTAATTACATGCGTGTTTGGTCTATTGTTTAAGCAAAGATGGAAAGCCTTCATGATTAATCAGTGTCTTCTACCATAGCCAAGTGCTTACATCGAAGAGGGATCGACACCACGTGACGGGACTCATTAATCCAACGGTGGACGCAAGTTGTTTCCTGTACATTCGGGGGACTTAATGATAACTTGTTTAATAGAAATACTAGATAAGAATGTCATGTAATGGTTATTACCACATTGAGTTTGGTTGGATTGATAAGCATGACAATTGTTATGGGAAAATGAGTCCTATGTAACAGAAATCTACTGCAAAGAACATGGGCCAAAACTCTCTGAGCAAATTATAGGAGTTAGAAGCTTGATTCTTGCATTTTTCCAGTATAGAGATTCCTTGAAGTCCGTATGAATCCTTCTCTTGATGCCGCTCCCTCATTGTTTCGCATCGACCTGAACTAGGCCCAAAGCATATTCAGCTGAAGCGATTCGCATTTTTGCACTGAAAACTCAATGGGCCCAAAACTCGAGTTGGTTGATTTGGATCCTGAAACCACTGGCTTCACTTCAGGTCATGAATCCAAATAATTGATTACTGAACGAGTAAAAAGAAATTACCAAGGATTCCTCTTTCAACGGAAACTATTAGTTAAAAAAGTTCGTTTGGTATTAGAGCACGAGTCAGGTCAGTCTGACTAGACCCGGAAGATGGCTGCTCCCATTTCGCTCGCCGCTATCACTTTTACATTTGTATAGATCATCTCTTCATGAATTAATGAACCTCGCCCTTCACTTTAAAACTATGCCATCATAAAATGCTGCATTGCATCTGTTTCATGACCGAAACAAGGGAGATTCTCAATATTTCTCTTAATTCGAAAATCTAGAAGCTATGAGCATTACGTTCATACATAACTTCCATACCAAGGTTAGCACGATTAATAATATTAGCCCAGGTATTTTCAGTTTTTGACACACAAATTTTGGAGCTCATTGTTCGTAGTAGATTCACTTCAAGTGGTATGCATGCAGGACTTCAAAAATCTGCTTTCTCAAATGCATATAAAGAGATAAAAGTAATTTTATCATACTTGAATAGCAATCAAGATTTACGAGTTACTTCAAAAGATAACATTTGTACATACTACAGGTCATTTGGTTTATGTACACAGAAAAAGGATCGAGAGTGAAAAGGTTAAAGCAAGCATCGGATGGGCTCCAATGGCTAATTCGCCTCTTATTGGAGCAAAGCAAGCCCTAGAACTCTTGCCCCCAAGAAATAATCCTTTCCTTAGAGACTCAAAGACCCAGCAGTGTGCCTCTGCTCAAACAGCTTTGATCACGTGAGCCCTGTTCATTCTTGGCTGTCCTAGCACGTGACTCCTCTCCCATCTTTTCCCCATGAGCAGCTCGGAGCAGATCTCTATTCCATTTTGCTTTCACTTTAGGACAATATGAGGCGAAAGATAAATCATGACGACTGATGTTTTTTCATATTTTCTTTTCTTTTCTTTCCCTCTGGGTGTCCATTTTGCTTTCACTTTCACATCACATGTGCACTTTCTGTTGTCTCTCATGTCTGTGTATGTTCATGTAGCCTCATCATCGTAGATGCCATCTTTTCCTCTCTCTTTTGCCCCTTTATATAAATGAAATTATTTTGTGAATGGGGTTAATTGAATGATGCTTTTAGGACTTTATACACGAGGTGACATCATGTTTTGTTGAAAAAAAAGATGAAAAGAGAGGAAGAACCATTACTCGCGTGACTAAAGGCTACGGCGCATGAAGATTGTTTACTTTAGGCCAATTTCACAAGAATGACTTGAGATGTATTCAGATTGATCCCATCCGCGTTGGGATACTAAAACGTTTCTGGACGTCTACTTAACTAGAGTCTTCGATAAAGCTCGTCGGTGCTTGACAAAATAGAATGTGATTTTCCAACATATTCTTGTCCGATCTAATCTAATGGCCCCAATTTTTCTTTTGTTTAATTGATATACACCATGTGTATGATAGCATAATCATTAACAAGACCTTAAAAAGGTTTATGTCTTTTAAGAGATATGGTGGGGAAATTATCTTTGAGGTAGGAAATGGACCAGTGAGCTCTTCTTAATTTAGTGAAATTAGTTGAGAGGGGACGATCTAACGATGGAAAAACAGAGGTGATTGAGGGTTCCATCTCATAAGAGAGTTGGAAAGGTTTCCTAATGATGATGACCATCTTCTTACCTCCAATCTTGTAACTCCTAATCAATCACATCAAAATAAATCTTGAGCACTAAGTAAAGGAAAACAGCTAACTCTAGTTTCTCCAAGCTACTAGGTCTAGCTCAGGTACCAGCCCAAATATTGGAAAGAAAAGGCAACTAGGCGAAGGTGTTGGAAGTACCAGTGCGTGAGTATATTGCAATCGCATGCATTATGACTATGAGCAAGTTAATCGCGTGATAGTCTATAGTACTGTCAATCACCTTTTACTACACTATCTTTTAATTAATAAGTATTTCATGCAAAATACTTAAAGATGATGTGTTGATATACAGTTAAGATTGTATCGTCTTAACAGTATTTAGGAAAACTTTTCTCCACGAGAATTTGAATGTGTAATGTAGATTTCCCGGAAAAAGAGTTATCAATCAATTCCTAATGGACTTGTGGGATATCAATTCCTAATGGACTTGTGATCCCATAGTGTCTCAATCATTAGGGCAAAAATTTGCACCGGTGAAAACACGAGGCCACCATATCATTTCCCCACAATTCTGGCAGGCTTCGTGATCTTCGACAAGATTGGCAATTTGCACACTTCCCCAGCACACATCGATGTGATACAGATCTTTGTTTTGTCAGAAGCGCATGCCTTTATGGGTCCAAGGAAGCACGTGTAGTGTCCCAAGAAAAAGTGGCCCTCACAGCAAGGAGGGAACAACATACTGTCGGGCTGGAAAGAAAAAAGATCATCATTGCCATACGTAGTGGAGCGATCAAGATGCAATCGTATTGAGTAGATCTTAGTTTAGGAAGAAGATTAAGGGCCTGTATGACCCCTTCTTAATATTGAGTCAACATCTTTAAAAGTATGCAAACCTCTGTAGATGGGAACAGTGTTTGTCGTCATTTGAAATCATATAACCCGTTCCCTTTTTTATATTTTTGAAGCAAAGATAAATTTTCAAGTATTGATCGCAAGTCGATCAATAACTTTTGCGTAAAATCAGTTACTTGAATAAGATAAAGAGAGCTACGAATACAATGCTATAGATATGGAAATTTTGTGAGGTAAATGCATATGCCATGTATGATTTGCAATAACGATTTCTATCAAATTCTTCTATCCCAATATGAGAAAACTAATTGGGATAATCTATAGAAACTCGGCTTTCAATTATTTTTATAATCGTTAGTCTGTTGGTCAAGCTTGAGTTTATAAGAAAGTGCAATCATCTATACAAATCTCAAACTAATTACAGCATATTTATGCGAGAGAGTCTAGTACTAGTTCCTATGATCGATATTACAACATTGAATATTACATTACAACTCAATTATCAGCTTAAACTTTTTATTAGATTGCTCTCTGGTGGGATGTGCTTGACCTATGGTCCACAATTTTGCTAGGCCGTAACACACGTCGTTGAATGCACAGCACTCGTCCATATCTACTAGATCTTCCAATATTATTGCTACAAACACCCGCCCCTCCCTCCCTCTCTCCCTCCTTTTTTAGGGTTTTTCAATCAAATCGACTATGGATTATATTGGAGTTTTCTGAAGCTCAAAATGAAACCAATCGGACATCTTTCTAGGAGAGAGAAGTGAAACACAAGCTAAGAGTAAGATAGCAAGGAAAGAGAGATGATTGAGAATCCGAGGGAGCAAGAGAGAAGCGACATCGAATATCATGGAGGTGATAATTGTCATGGATCGCTTGTGATGCTTCGCTAGAGGAGGCGGTGTTGAAATGATAGCTCGGGTTGCCCAGCAGATCGATCTAATAAGCAAGGTCGGACACAAGCAAAGGAAATATAGGCAAGCATCTTGAGTCCGTCTCAAAAAGGAAAATCTCAAATTGCCCATAATTCCTAATAAGCTATGGTTAATGCATATAATGAAACTTGTTAGGTCGGCGCATAATCACAATGAAGTAAAACGTAAAAACGAGAAAAGGAAAATCGACGCAAGGTTTTATCTTAGTTTACTCCTAAATTAGGGTTACGTTCAACAAAATGTTTCATTATAATTAGCACATCGCACATTTTGTTACATCACTCAATTACAAGTAAATTGTAGATACTATCTTTTTTTCTCATGTGCAATTTTCTGTTGAAATGATTGCCTGAGTCATACATCGGACTGATCTAGTAAGTGAGGTCGGAGCCAAGTGAAGGAAATAGAGGCAGGCATCTCGAGTCCGTCCAAAAAGGAAAATCTCGGACCGCACCAGGTATCAGGGTACATGAACCTTGATATTCTCCTAGGAAATAAATTAGCCAAGGCCCATTCTCACTCCTAGGATGACTTCTACTTCACATAATTCCTAAGCTACGGTTAATGCAACAGAGCACCAGGAAAATCACACAAACCGGCTTGGCACACCAGTCAATTTTTGTGGAGGAAGCTGTTCGGGAAGGCAAGGCCTGTGTCCTCTCCAAGCTAAAGCAGATCAAGAATGGACCCTTGTTGTGAAGGGCAGTTAGGTCGGCAGTTGGAAAAAGCTTGTGAACTAAAGTAAAGTAACAACCCAATGGCCTAAAAGATTTAAATTAATGAATAGAAACCCTAACTGACAGTGACTCCATCGCCAAGAGGACAGTGCCTTGTCCAATCCAGACAAATACCCAGTTAATGCTTCTCGGACACAAAAGTTGGACATGGACCCGACTCGCTGCCCCACGCCGCACGCTTCGACTCACATGCACTCTTCAGGACTCCCCCTCGCTCTCTCTCACGCCCACCCCATGATCGTCTTTAAAGCCAAGTAATACAGTTTCCCAAGAAGAAGAAAGAAAGAAGAAAGAAGAAGGCGACCCCGCCTCCGAGTTTGGTTCTTTTAGCGTGGAAAGAAAGAATCCCGTTTTCCAAGCTAAAAACTGTTACTTGCGAATAATCTTTTAAGCATACGTTTTGGTGTTATGTGGTGACAATGAATTGGTACTATCCGCACGCATGTGATAAGTGAGAGCGTGAAAAGGAAAATGCCGCAGGAGCCCGAGTTAGAAAAGATTTAGTAAAGGTAAGAGGATGGATGATCATGATACCAATCATGTGATCAGTCTTGATTGGACTATTATTTGTACAAAACATGCCCGGACATGGGTCAGTCCGATTAATGACGTGCGCCGGTATATGGAGCAAAATTATCAAAAAGGCAAAGCACCCATCTCAGATTTTCGAATTTGATACGTTCTTGAATTCATCGTAGAATCGAAAAACTAAAGTCCCCTCAACAATGGCTTTCACTAAGTGATTAAGCCCAAATTCCCTGTTCAGGTTAATATCAAATCCATAGGGAGCTCTTTTTTTTTCTTTTTTCTTTTTTCCAGTTGAGCATTATAGCATAAGTACGATCCCAATTGACTCCAAGAAAATAAAGTACTAATTCGGACCGACCTAATCATTTTATCTGCAAGTGTTCCTCGGCCACTCGAAGGACAATAATGTCAACATGCAGCTCAAGTTTTGAGCCCGTTTGATCCTTTCCTTAAAAATACTAACCATCGACGGATCAAGGGGGCTAGTGCCGCCATGCGTCTTTCATTACGCTTTCTGCTCAATGTGATTTTTCTCCTAATAATGACCAACAAAGTTTCGCGAACGAAACCTCTCTATCTCAACCTAGGGTTCTTATTTAGGGTATGGTGATTATTTTTTCTTTCTTTCTTTCTTTCTTTCCTCCCTCGTATGTATATGCAGCTCACCCTGAGGCCCTTATTCTTCTTCCATACCTTACGGTTTCATACCAAACGGCAGGTGAAGCAATAGGAGATCTTTGTATTTTATATCCAGGAGCATATGCTTCGTGACGAAAGCTCTGCAGATTTGTTACAGAAAGACAAAGATGTATAGGCCCAGTTCGTGAAGACGCAGGAGTTTGTTGGACCGACAAATATTCAATAATTCTTGTCTGGTGCGTGTTACCTAAAACTATAAATATTGTTAAATGAAGGAAGAAAGATAGGTGGGGGTGAAATTAATTAGTTTGGAGAATGGTGGGTTTTCTTGTTCTGTTTCTTTTGTCCGGCCCCGTTGGGGATTGCACAAGGAACGGTTCGTTTACAGTAAGTTTTGCTCAAAAGATCGCAATTTCACAACGGTCGGTCATTTCAAAGGTTCTTCCTTTTCTTATCTTGGTTATTTTTTTTACTGTAATTAAAGTAAGCATAATAATAATAATAATAATAATAATAATAATAATAATAATAATAAGCAATCCATTCTAAGCCGAACGGTCACCATCACGGTGCAAATGTGAGATGTCATCCAAATGCTAATAATTAAACTAAGAAAATAATAATAGTTTTGTGATTTAGTGGTTATTTTTTCAGCCAAATCAAATCATTAGTACGCTGGTGACATATATGACACTTTAAAGATCATGGACCGGTGATAGAGATGCAAATCACATCAAAATAATGTCATGGAACAAACAACTAAATAAGGAAATATTGCAAATTCAAATGCACCGACTGCCCTCATGATATGGGCAAAATTGTTCAAAAAAACCCTAAACATATTGTATTTTTGTTAATTCGATCATAAACATTTTAACTGTGCCAACTAAGTCATAAACATTATCACGTTTCGTCAATTAAATTCATCCGATCAATTTTGGCTAAAAATCATTGACGTGAACACCAGACATTCTACATATCATAATTGGTCTTGACGTGGATAATTTTTAACAATATTTTGATAGTTCTTTTTATTTTTTTTCTTCTTTTTCATTCTTTACTTTCTTTTTCTTTTTGTTCTTTTATCTTTTTTTCTTGCTTCCCTTTTCTCTCCACCGGCCTTCACAAGGGACGCTTGAGCTTGGGCAGGTGAAAACAACCCTTGCCGGCCTCACGAGGAAAATTGTCCAAAAAATTCATAAATATGTTGCATTGAATATGAAATTTTCTCTAATTAAGCATGCTTAACATGTGTCGCGAAGGTACTCTGCAACAATACCGTGAAGTTATTATCCTTGGATTCCCTTGTAAATCGATTTGTCCAGACAATTTCATTGTCAATTCTGGTCATCGGCGCCTCTTTTTCCTTAAAGTCAATCACTCTCTGCGCCTGTGCACCAATGGCGTTTCCTTATCTTGTCCGCCATTGAATCTGCTGTCTTGGCCATTTATACAAACAATTTCATTATCGTTCAAGTAGATACTTTTCTGTACAGTCATAACGAGAACGGGTATAATTGGTCTATGCGGTTGGTTGGTCCAACGCAAAAATACCAGGCATTAGAATTCAAGGACGAATTTCTATGGTCACAATGTGAAAATTGTGCGGACTTGAAATCTACTGAGATACAGCCCTCCATGGCCTGCCCAATATAAAATAGAATGTATAGTTTAAACAAAAATAAATGACTAAATAAATATTAGGAGCATGTACAAATTCAATACCTTCATCCAGGGAGATTGAAAATAGGGAGCTCAAATTTAAACTTGGCAACATATCCAGTTGAATCTACCTTCGCTTAAATGCTAAGGTCGTTGATTTGTGGGCCAACTTAAATTATTAACTGCTCCACGCTACATCTATTCTCCGATATGTAATTTTTCTAATACAAACTTAGACGTGCATCTCAACAATAAATATAAAATGTACAGTGCACGGAGATGGGGGATTATTGATAATTATATCTCGTCCTACGTAACAGGTCTAAAGTCATAGGCTGGAGTGGAATTCCAATGGTTAGAATGTCATTCTCATGACATGATATTCTAAGGAAAAGTCATCAATCATTAAACCTAAGTTTTTTTTGGGTCAAACTAATCAATGAGTTTTCTTCTATGCTTGTCTTTCCTTCTTCGTCATCTTAAAAGATTTCCGTCGGCAGGCAAAGACGGAAACTTAGAAACCCTGATATTGAAAGAACAAAGCCACCATAAATTTGTATAGGATCGAGGCTAGATCCTCAGTTAACAACATGAAATGATAATCCCTTTTATGGGTCTTTAAATTATGTTGAAATTATCAAAATTTTGGAAACTTTTCACTGAAGATTATTTAGCTTGCATATTTTTGTTAATCAATTGTCAAAAGTATTAGAAGCACCCTAGCAAAAGTCCAATATCTTCGTCTAGCAAGATTGCTAAGAGGAAGCTTAAGTTCGAGTTGAACTCACATTCAATCAAAAGTTTAAATCGTTAATTTATAAGTCAATTTAGATATATTAACTGCTCCATAATATATTAATTCTCTGACGTGGAATTTCTCTGACAACAAAAGCGATAAGAGAAAACCTCAAGGAAAAAAAAAGAACAAAAAAGAAAAGAAATTATGACGGTTGCTGTACCCAATGAAAAGAAGTACCTGATGAAATGTACATATACATAAAGGAGTTGTGGGGCATGGTTAAGAAAGGCCACTTTCCATAAAGACAACACTACCGAAAACCAAATTAAAAGGGAATCCAATAAATGCAATCATCTACTATTATTCGCTCTACATGCGGGTAGTTGAGACAATTATTTTCCACTAATTTACCATTATTATACATTTTTAAGATTCAAAACGATTAAATTGGCAATATCACGATATTCTCTTGTAGATGGGGGGCTCCCCCTCTAAAAAGTACATAAAATAATAATTTTTCCAGCTAAATAAGGAAGAAATTTCATTTTAGTTGATAGGAATTCCATTAGAAGCAACGTCAAAATTCACAAAGTTAGCATCTTAACTGCCCGAATCAAGCGGCTTACCTAACCTTGGCCTCTCACATTCCCCCCTTGCCATCTATGAACAAACATCTAATTTATAGCACTTCTTAAATAAAATATCTAATCGATGAAAGAAATATCTAATTAAACACTTCTTAAATAAATATACCTTCCTTTTTTTTTCAATATGATTAAATCCCTCTGCCGCACTCTAGTCTAGCTATCAAAATACCCCATAACGTAAAAATAAAAATAAAAGTAAAAAAAAAATCCACAGTCCTGATTGGGTGACATAAATTAGGAGAAATCTTGGAAGGGGGGTCAACCTTTTAAAACATGACATGTGTACTAAAATTCAAGTGCAATTTCTTGTCTCTTCAAATAGGGTAAACAGACGGCTCTGTGGCTATAGGCACAATGTGTGAAATTTAAGGAAGAAAACATGCATGTCAATTTAGGTAATTCATAGGTATACCATAGGGGCAAAACCGTCTTGTGAAATGTGATGAAGATACTGTCCTTGCTGACCAAGATTAGGCGCCCACCTTAAATAATTCATCACTTCTCTCCAGACATGGTGTTATTTTTTTTTTATTATTCTTTTGCATTAAATACAAGAGAAGCTTCTGCTCCAGCCATTTTCACAATTTTTCTTTAAATATTTTCCTGATCTAATAGATAAATGAAAAAAGTCAATATACCGAATAGTTTAAAACAATAAAATTGTCATCTTTCTCAAGTAGCTGTTAACAAAGCGAGCTAGCCACATTGCAAGCAGAGCACGAGCTCGAGCTCTCGCTCTCAAGACTCAGAGCACATCAGATCTAATTCTTGGATACATACACATTTCACCGTCTCTCTCTCTCTCTCTCTCTCTCTCTCTCTCTCTCTCTGTTTCCCTCTGTGCGAATTTAGAGAGAAATGGTGAGTCTCAATCTGCCCAATGAGCTAACACTCAGATAACGGTCAATTCTCAAGCGTTGAGAAGACGGTGACGTGGGGAAGGGGGGAAAAAAAAGGAATGGTGAATCTCCGGTGGCTCTCCCCGGAGTTCCCGTGAGTGTGAGGCGACGCCGGAACGGGATAAGAAGATGTTCAAACCCGGGAGATGGAGGAGCGAGAAGAACAAGATCAAAGCCGTGTTCAAGTTGCAGTTTCATGCGACCCAGGTACTTGAAGAGTTCGATTTTTTTTTTTTTTCATGTCCTGTCTGATAATGCGAATGTGCGAAGCTTTGTCGACATGGGTTTGAACCAGCCTTAGCTTTCTTCTTCAGCATTGTGATCACTGGTCCATTTTCTTCGTTATTATAGTATGAGCTGAGTTGGGTCGGTTGTGAAATTTGTAATTCCCCAGAAAGTGGCGATGACAGCACAAGTTTTGAATTTGTGGAGTATTAAGGGAGTTAATTCTTGGGAATTTTGAGAAAGCTGGAACTGTAAAGTGTAGTGGCCTTACCAAAACCACAGCAAGTCAGCAATTAGAAGTCTCTGTGATTTTATCCTTACTTTATATTTTCTTGAATCTGTCGGCAGACATATTGTAATTTTAGAGGAAGGAGGATGAGTGGGATGCAATTTGAGATCAATGTGTTGAAGGAATGATGGGTTTGAATTTCGCGTTTAATTTCAGGTGACACAATTGGATGTGGATGCATTGATGGTGTCTGTGGTTCCTGGTGACGTGGGGAGACCAACAGGGAGACTGGAGAAAGCCACAATCAGAGATGGGAGATGCCAATGGGCCAATCCAGTTTACGAGACGGTTAAATTCGCCAGAGATCCCAAAACTGGGAAAATAAATGAAACGATTTACCAATTTATCGTGTCCACGGTAATGAACTGCTCTGAATTTCACTTCTGTTGATGTCGGGGCTTTTATTAGGCAAATTGTGTGTTAAAGTCAATTATATGTGGAGAGTTGTTGCAGGGAGCTGCAAAATCTGGTTTCGTCGGTGAAGCTTCAGTAGATTTTGCAGGTTATGCTGAGGCGACCAAAGCTTCCTCTGTCGCCCTCCCTTTAAAGAATTCGAGCATTGGTGCTATATTGCATGTTAGCCTCCTTTCCGCCCTAGCCTCCTTTCCGCCCTCTCCATCTCTTCTTTTTTTTTGTTGATAGAACTTCGCTTACTGAGAAAAAATTCTGAATTTCAATAGGTTTCAATTCAGAGGCTGGAGGAAAATGTTGACAACAGGTGAATATCGGCATCATCGCTGATTTTCATTATGACTGCCTATCTTAGCAGAGCTTGACTTTGATTGTTACATTCCTGACGTTTGCAAGTGCTTATGCAGAGAGGTGGAAGAAAATGAAGGTACAAAAGTCAAATTGCAAGACAGGAGCTTGAGATCCCACTTAAGCAACAGTGACAAAGACGAGGGCAATGAGAACCCCAAGAGTGGCTCTGCAGAAGTAAGTTCCTTGCTCATCCTACCTAATGTAAAACAATGTTCAGATTCAATTCCTATTTTTCATTAAGTAAAGAGAAAGAACGACATTATAGAGAAAGAACGACCTTAAGTTGGAGTCTTTTCATCGAGCAAAGCAAATGAATGATGTTAACTTCAACTTTTTCTTAATCGTAGGATGTGCCAGGTAATAAGGCCATCATCACCCAAAATGCCGAATTGAATGATAGCTTCAGAGCCTCTAGTGGATCCGACTTAACTATTTCTAGCTCTGAGAGCAGCTCAGGACTGAACACGCCTCGGGAACATAGTGCTAGCGATGCTATTGTTCCACATGAATCTAATGGCTTCCAATCCTCCATGAGCAATATGTTACTGCCTCCCAGACAAAAATGGGGTTGGTCTGCCAGTTTAGGTCACGAAGTGGTCGCTGATATGTCAGAAGCCAATCTGGAGGGAAAGTTAGAGAAGGCTTCGGACTCTGAGATAGAAAGACTCAGAGCCGACCTAGCAGTGATGGCTAGGCAGGTGGACATGTCGGAGTTGGAGTTGCAGACTCTCCGGAAGCAAATTGTGAAGGAGAGTAAAAGGAGCCAAGATCTCTCTCGAGAAATGGTTTGCCTGAAGGAGGAGAGAGATGCACTAAAATTGGAATGTCGGAAATTTAAGTCCTTACACAGGTCAACAGTGAAGAAGAAATTGGAGTGTGAGGATGGGGATCTGCGAGCTCTCCTGGAAGAAGTTAGAGAAGAACTCAATCACGAGAAAAACCTTAATGCAAATCTCCGGGTGCAATTGCAGAAAACCCAGGAATCGAATGAAGAATTGATTCTTGCCGTAAAAGATTTGGATGAAATGCTGGAGCAGAAGAATCAGGAAATGGGTAGTCGCTCGCGCAAACCGGGGTTATATCAAAATAAGGAATTTCCAAGCGAAGGTATTTCGAGATGTGAAACAGATGAAGATGAAGAACAAAAGGCATTAGAAGAGATTGTTAAAGAGCACAGAGATGCAAAAGAAACGTATCTGCAGGAGCAGAAGATCATGGACCTCAATAGCGAAATAGAGATCTACAGGAGAGATAGAGATGAACTAGAAATGCAGATGGAACAGATTGCACTCGATTATGAGATATTGAAGCAGAAAAATCACGAAATTTCCTGTAAGTTGGAGCAAAGCCAATTGCAGGAACAACTAAAGATGCAGTATGAGGGCTCGCCTTTTCGAAGTTCGCATGAATTAGAAAACAAGATTCAGAGCTTGGAAAATGAACTCAAAAAACAGTCTGAAGAATTGACTGAATCTGTAACCACCATTCATGAACTTCACGCTCACATGAAGAGCTTGGAAGAAGAGCTAGAGAAACAGGCACGAGAGTTTGAAGTTGATCTGGAAGTCATAACTCGTGCCAAGGTGGAGCAAGAGCAAAGAGCCATCCAAGCAGAGAGAGCCTTGCAAACGATGAGAAGGAAGAATGTTAATAGTGCAGAGAGGCTTCAGGAGGAGTTCAGAAGGCTATCTGAGCAAATGGCTTCAACTTTTACCGCGAATGAGAAAGTGGCCGTGAGAGCCCTCACAGAAGCTGGTGAGCTGAGGATGCAGAAAATTCAACTCGATGAGATGCTCCAGAAAGCCAATGCAGAGTTACAGTTAGTCAAGGATTCATACGAAATTAAACTCTCTGAACTCTCTGATCAAATAAGAGAAAAAAAGGATCAGATCAACAACATGGCTTTGGAGATTGATGAAAAGTCCAAGCAGCTTGAAGATTGTAAGAAGCATGAGAAGGAAGTTGCAGAGAATCTACTCCATGAGATAATAGCGCTCAAAACTGAGATCACGAGGCTCAATGCAGAGAATAATATGCTCTCTAAACAAGCGGGAGAGGAAGACAATTTGAAGGAAGAGCTGAGACAGCTGAAGAAATCAATCACAGAGGCAGAGCTAGCGGTTCAGAGAGGAAATGTGGAAAGAAATGAACTCGTGAGTGCAATAGCTTTGGTGAAGAAAGAGTCGGAGTATTCACTTGTCGAATTGAAACGCTTGAGGCATTTGAAGGATGAAAAGGCTATTACGATCCGCAACTTGGAAACAGAGGTCAAAACATTGAGAGTTCAGTGTAATGATTTGAAAAATTCGCTTGCAGTGGACAAGTCAGAGAAGGAGAATCTGAGAAAGCAAATATTCCAGCTGAAGGGAGACCTGAAAAATAAGGACAACGCCTTGATGGGCATTGATAAACGAGTCAAGGAAAGCAATGGCCGTGCAGCTATTTCTGAGGGAACAAAGAATGCAACAAGAAACAATAAAGTAGTTCCACTTGCTGGCAGCAATAAAGAGGCCTCGAGTCTCAGGGAAAAACTGAAGTTGCTAGAGGTAAATTCTGTGCCCTTTGCACTTGGTTGATGTTTTTTCGCTGTTCACTGTCATTCCCTAGAGCTTCAAACATTTTGACCACCTTATCAAGAGTTCGATTGAATGATTGTTTCCTTCTGATGAAAATTATTACTCAGAATGAGGTGATGCAGTGTATCTTTAACTGAGATTAGCTTCTGACAGGGTCAAATAAAGTTGAAAGAAGCTGCTTTGGAAGACTTGACGAATTCTTTTCTGGAGAAGGAAAAGAGTTTCAAAAGCAAAATTGAAGAGTTGGAAAGTAGATTGGACGAACTCAACCACTTTTACCCATTTAACAAGGTAGCCATTTTATATATGTTCTTAGCTATTTGTTGCTCATAAATTTTGGCTAGCAATTTGATTTTTTTGCTTCTCTAGAAAAAAGGTGAAGGAGACATTTTACTAGGTCTCCAACAACTCATGTCATAGGAAGATAAGTTTGCTAATTAATGTATACCACCAAATTCAAAAGGAGAAAAAGATGCCAATCTCGGGACACTAAAATAAATATAGCTTCTTTCTCGTCCTGCTTAGAATTTCTTGAACCATGATATGATTGGATCTGATTACAGAACTGCTTTATAGATTTGTTTAGCTCCATGGGATCAGATCATGCTGTTCTCTACTCTTATAGTGTTTTAATTACAAATCCAGGTTGCTGAAGCTACAGGAGGAATCACTCCAGAAAGTGTTTCGCCAGAAGAATCAAGCTCATCCACAGAAAATGGGAACTTGACAAATAGGTCTGAATTCATGCAGCAAACTCCATATCCCTCCCGACTCTTCTATTGTTATTCAGTAGTTGAAGAAACGTGAAAAAGTGGAAGATTGTTACTTTTGTAGGAAAATGGCATGATAAATCTGTTTACATTCTTTACTTTTCTATGCCTCCAGAAATGATGAAGCCCTGTTGGACAAAGAAGTGAAGAAAAATGCAGTGAATACTACAGAGGACGATGTTAGTTATCTGTCAAAAGAACTGGAATCAATGAAGGAGAGGAATCGCTTAATGGAAAGTGAACTAAAGGAACTCCAGGAGAAATATTCTGAGATGAGTCTCATGTTCGCAGAGGTGGAAGGCGAAAGGCAACAGCTCGTCATGACTCTGCGCAACCTAAAAAACTCCAAGAAGAATTGATTTATTTTTTTCTCATTTCACAGAAAGATGGATAGGCACATTGTACAGTTTAAGCATTGGGGATGAACATTGAGAAATGAGCCATCGGGGTCAATAAGAGTAAACCTATGACACCTATTTTTACTGCTGGCTTCTCTGATTAGCATAATACATCATTAGATAGGTTTCTTCATTTGTTAATTTTTCTTGTGGGGTTATCTCTTTAGCTTAAACATAATTTGTCAGGCGTGTCTCTATCCCAGCTAACTTATTATTTAGGGGTGCTGTTTGTATTTGTCTTGAGAAGTAATGATCAATCTGTTTTTATTCATATTTTTCCTCTTTCGCATATCATTTCTGCTTCACGCCTGTTGTTCTGATCTCGAAACCTGTTCCAGCCCTTATATTAGAACGTTTACTAAGCTTTGCCAGCGAAGCGAGAAAAATTCGTAATTACTAATCAGAGTTCATCTTAGCTGGAGTCTTGTATGCGTATCAGTGTGAGAGGTTTTTGAGACTATCAGCTTTTACAATAGAATGTTGTAGTTGAAGTTAATGGCACAACAGGTAGGAAATATCTAAATTCTAAGCTAGTGGATTGCTGCAAAAACTGGAGTAGGAATCTTTTCATGCCCCATCTGCTCTACAAACTATCTGTTGAGGTGCGCGATCCGTACGGATGCTGGCCCGGACACCTTCGATACAAAAAAAAAAAAAAAACTATCTGTTGTTTTTTGGTCTGCAGTCATCACCCTATTGAAAACAGTCATGTTGAGCAATATTTTGAAATTTGGTGTCGTTCAGATCAGGGACAGGTCAATGAAGTAGGGAATGCCTCTCATTTTTCCTTTTACATTTTGGAAAGACAGCACAACATTTCTGAATGAAGAGAATATCTTGTCTTCAGGAGTATCAGCGATGTTGCATGATATTAGATGTACATTAGCAAGTTTGCTAGAGTTGAAAGTGTAGAGATAGTGCATACATTGAGAGATCACAAGTGTGAATCATTTTCATATTTTCCGTTTCTTGAGTTTTTACAAACTATGCAGTCTTCTACAAGAACTCTGTGACTTGCTTGTGCTTTCTTAGGGAAAAAGATTGCCCCTGCCCTCTTCCGAAAGCAGATGATTCTTCATCTCCTTCTCACGTTCTCATCGGGGTTATTTCACAAAGACTGTCGTGGTGGGCTCGCCACTCTCGTTATCTCGAGATTAGATCACATTCTCCGATGCATTGATCCGTAAACAGCGACAAGAGCCACGACTAGGGAATGATCAACTTCAGGCTCCACAGCCAAAGTCAAAACATCATCCCCTAGGTATACTCCAGAAGATGACTGCTTCCTCTTTCCCTGGAAAATCACCAAAGAAAGGCAGAGTGCTAGTTTAAGAGAATGAGAAGTACCTGGACTAGACCATAAGAGTGGTCATATGTATGAAGAGGCCAACCTCTGCAATCAGGCCTCCTGTTCTGTTGAGTATGCTGAATTCCAATTGACCAGCCGTGCTCTCTATGTTAAAAAATCTTACCTGAGCCTTGTCGCAGTGCACAGAAACTTGGCAGGACGATCTCTTTTTAAAGATGGGACAACCTTTTTTGACCCGAAACCAAAGTTTTCCGTCATTTGCTTCTGAGCCGGCGCATTTGTATCCCTCCCAGCGCCCAAAAACTCGAAGTTTCTGCATTAACATTTGCCAGTAGCCTCAGTCCTGCAATTCATATAGCAATTAAAGTCATCTAGTTGACTGATAAGTGAAGAGAAACATAGCCTATACCCTTTGAATAATGGTGAAGATAACTTTTCCGCGTAAATCCATGAAAAAAACTTTTCTGCTACCCTTCTTTTCGTAGTTATCCATCCGGTAAACGATCTCGCCTTTCTGGTTGAAAACAGTGCAGCCATATCCTTGCATAACGAGCGACTTCATCCACACCGTGAAAGCTTCCCCCTTTAGAGCCGTATATGGAGAACAAGCAGCATCAGCTGGAGCTGTTGTCACTAAAGAATGAACCTTGGCCATCTCACTCCCACCGAAGTTTGCCTTTTTCTGTGAGATCTCTTACCACCCTTTGCGGAGGAAGAGGCGCTTTTCCGGGTTTAAATACTCGGAGAAGACTGGTACCCAAGTAATGAAACCATGCTTGGGGCTTTACGTTTATTGCATGTATGAATTTATTATGGAGCTCAAGTCCTAGTTTATTCAATCATGACAGAGTATTATGAGGGTTACCCATTTGTTGACCTTCTGGACCTGGGGAGCCTAATACTTCACCGGAAAATGCAGTCGGGCAAGTAATTATGCAGGTGCTGGTGATGACATTGGTGACGGAGAACTACGAACCAATATACAAACGTCACTTTAACACTTTTAGCGTCTTTCTGATCTGATCTTTTTCGTTTTTAATTCGTAGGCGGCTTATCCAAAGGTGACGCTAATGGACTTTGCCGACAAGCCTCCAAATTAATCATTTTGTTTCCATTTTGGATTACCACGCTTTTGTCCTGTGTAGTGTGTACAGTCACTCACTGTTCTATACATCAGCAATAATGTTCAGTACTTTCTGATGTTCGGTCGGTTGTGTGCTGCTCGAGTTATTGACTCGATCAACCTAAAACAAAATAACTGGCCGTCAAGATGAGGATCACGTCGCATGTCATTCTATATTGTCTGCATGTTGATCACTACTTTTATCCACCTGAGCAAGAAACACCAAAAAATTCAAGTTAGAAACGAAATGTGTAGTTACTTCACAGTGATATTTTTTGGATGTTTAGAGGTGATAATTGATGGACAAATTGACGTGTGAGATGTGAAGCTTGATGGAGTTCTAGATATGGTGATTAGAGCCGAAAAAGGGAGTGTTAACATACTCATAAGCCTCTCATCTTATCCGCGTAGTAAGTTTTTTTCAGATGACATCGAGTGCTTGATATGAGTGTTGTGACCAAGTGTTTGTATGAGCACTATAGAGTTATGCAACAAACTTGAAATCAAGTGTGGATGAGTAAACTGATTGTAGACGAATGATCCAAGTCCAACGAATTTACGTTATGTCCTTAAGACAAATTTATACCTTCTGTCGATATCCAAGGTTCTTGGACAATTGCCTTTCAAAATAGAACGGATCATTTTTTCTATGAAGCAGTATTTCTTCAAAGAAAACTTTCGAACTCAACTTCATAGGATAATCGCAAGTATGAGACAATGTCTGATGTGCGTGTGTAAAATAAAATGTCCGTTCAGCAAAAAAAAAAATGAGGGATAGATAGTCACGATTTTAATAAGCAATGAAGAGTCGCGACGAATCGAAAAGTAGCGTTCAATCATAACAAACCAAAAGGTTACGTTTGGTTATAAATGGTTTAACCGAACCAGCCAATGAGCGATCAAAAACATATATATTTGATTGAAAAAGAAAAAATTTCAAAGACAAGAACATGTATGTTTGGACACTAATTTATCTTACCTATTCGATGAAAATAAAACTGATGAGAACTAATGGGCTAAGTTATAAAAATAAATAAATAAATAAATAGACCCATACTTGGGCTCGGCCCGATCCGAGCCGAGCAAGCCGGCGGTGGCAGCGCATGCATGCGTGTAGATCGACCAATTTTATGTAGGTCCTCTCTCCTCTACAAAAGTGAAGTGCTCCGTAAGGCCTAGACCAATTTGAGAGACTCCACTAAATAAATCCATCTTCCATCCATCTTTTATCCAATGTGGGATTACCTCCATCCACACTTCTCTTTCACTTTCTATGGGATTTGAAACACTAAAATCCCAACAATCCTCCACATGAATGAGAAGTTCAGATATCATGACTCTTCGTGTATACATGAGATGCAATATGCGATTATTCAATGAAAGAACGCTGCATTAGGATAAGTAGTCTGAGATTTTAAACTTTTCCTAGTGAGACCTATCGGACCTACTCGGTCAATCGGTAGACTTGATATTTTTGAATTGTCAAACATTCAGTGTAAGTCAAGACAATAAGAATCACACAATTATCTCTCAAACAAAGTCGGTTCTGATCGTTGTGTTTGTTTTAGCCATGAACACAGCTTGGTTTCATGAGTGCTTTCAAGAATTTGGCATTTCAAATTCTTCATAGAAGCGGCCGTCACTTCACACTCACATAGGTAATTTCTGAATATGTGGTATATCATATATGTGAATCAGAATCATTAAAAGCTTACACTTAACTTCCACATGTCAGTATTGTCCCAGTTAAACCTA
The DNA here is from genome assembly GCA_016432845.1 of Psidium guajava. Lineage (NCBI taxonomy): Eukaryota > Viridiplantae > Streptophyta > Magnoliopsida > Myrtales > Myrtaceae > Psidium > Psidium guajava. Next base: position 7,096,691 of record CM028232.1, read on the forward strand.
GATCTTGGGATCTCCAGTCAACTAGGTAGGGTTTCCGCAATGATTACTTATTTTATAGGCCTTAGACTTATTTCCCTTGATGTTTTTATAACTATCTCTCTAGTTAGGCCTTTTGTTGATAGATCCACGACATTATCTTTTAACTTCACAAAGTCAATCGTGATAATTCAATTAGAAAGAAGTTCTCTTTCAGAATCGTGTTTTCGACATATATATCGAAACTTTTCACTATACATGATATTCCTTACCATTCATATTGCCGCTTGATTATCATAATGAATACACATAGCCAGTATCGGTTTAGGCTAAATAAGAATGCCTTCTAAGAAATTTCGAAGCTACTCTACTTATTCACCGACCTTATTCAAAGCAATAAATTTTGTTTTCATAGTAAACCTCGCAATATAAGTTTGTTTGGATAATTTTCAAGATACTGCTCTCCCACCAAGTAAGAAATTCCCACTATTGAATTTTATGTCTCTTATGTCAATTATCCAACTTGCATTACAGTATTCTTCAAGTACCGGTGGATACTCTATGTAATGCAAAGCCAATTTTGATTATGCTTTAAATAGCATAATACATGTTTCATAGCTTTCCAATGGTTTTTATTTGAACTAATTGTAAATCAACTTAGCTTGTTCATAGTACAAGCTATGTTTGACCTAATACAGTTGATACATACATTAAACTACCGAGTAAACTATTATACTCAATTTTTTTTGGATAACCAATGTGTCAGCGTGGCCAGTGAGCTTGTACTCAAACTAGCAGTGAAGCACGACTAGTCCTCAGGAGGCCTAACGTAACAACTTACAACTACGACCCTCCACTTAAATCACCGATGTCCAGCAGAAGGTTTGAACCCAAGACCTAGCGCTTGTGAACACACAGTCCTATCACACTCATTTTCAGCCTTACTTTCACCAGTATTCTTTGAAAAATGTAAATTAACATCTATCAAGATCTTTACTGGTACAATATCTAAATTCTTGCACTTTTCAAAAATCCTCTCAATATAGTCAGATTGAACTAGAGCTAATCCTCTAGATATCTTATGGATTTTAATCCCTAAAATAATATCTGTGACTCACATATATTTCATATCAAATTTTCTTGTGAGCATGCATTTGGTCGCCTTCATAACATCATTATCAGTCCCTATTATGAGCATGTCGTCTACATACAAGCACAAAAAATGGCAAAACTATTATGAGTGTTCTTAACAAATACACATTTGTCACACTCATTAATCTTAAAACCATTCGACAACATGACTTGGTCGTATTTAGCATGCCATTATTTCGATGCTTGTTTTAAGCCATAAAGTGACTTGATAAGCCGACATACTTTATTCTCTTGTCCTGAAATAATGAACCCTTCATATTGTTCCAAATATATTTCTTCTTCTAGATCCTGTTTAAGAAAACCGTTTTCACATTCATTTGATGGATTTCAAGCTTATACACTTGCTATAGCTATTATCATCCTTATAGATATAATTCTAGTAACGTGTAAATAAGTGTCAAAATAATCAAAACTTTCTCGTTGCGTGTATCATTTCATTACAAGCCTAGCCTTATATTTATCAATTGTATTATTCGCTTTTATTTTCCTTTTGGAAATTCACTTACATTATAGTGGTTTATTATTAGGAGGAATGTCAACCAATTTTCAGATATGATTTGACAAAATATAATTCAACTTCACTATTGATAGATTCTTTCTAGAACAGGACTTCTAGGGATGTCACGGCCTTTTTAAAGTCCAAAGCTCATTCTTTAACAAATATATTAGAAAATCAAGCCCAAAAAAATTCGAAATTCCTTATCTTTTACTACGTCTAAGTTCACCCTCCATAGGATCGCTTGTAGATATAGTATCCCGAAATCTTTTGTCATTGTCAATTGGCTCATATACTATATTGTACGGAAATGTATTCTCAAAGACGAAGAATCTCGTGACTCAATGATTGTATTAACATATATATCTAGGATCTTAAACTTATGAACAAAAAATCGATATGCATTACTATTAAGAGCATATCTAATAAAGACACAATCAATAATTTTTTGTCATATTTTAACATTTTTAGGTTTAGAAATGGCAACTTTAGCCAAGCACCCATATGCTTTGAGTATTTCAAATCAGGCGTTCTGTCTTTTCATGTCTCATAGGGAGTTTGTTATGTCTTTTTATAAAGCACTTTATTTAAGATAAAATTTACTGTCAAAATAGTTTCTCCTCACAAATTTTGTGATGCATTGGAATTATTCAATACATTCATTGTCTCCTTTAACTATCGATTTTTCTTTTTCACTACTCCATTGGATTGTGGCATATAAGGAGGTGTAATTTGGTGAATTATAGCAAGCTTAGAACAAATTTTTTCAAAATGAAATTCATATTCTCCTCCTCAATCACTTCTTATCATTTTAATTTCTCATTTAATTGAGTTTCCACTTCAGACTTACAAGTTCTAAAAGCATTCACAGCCTTAACTTTGCTGCTAAGTAAATAAACATGACAATACCCAAGCAGTCATCTATAAAAATGATAAAATATTTCTTACCACCCATTGATGGTATTACTTCCATATCTCATATGTATGTGCATATTAAATCTAAAAGTTATGTGATTGTATCATCTATAAAATGAAAAGAAGACTTAAAAGAACTTAGATTCAATACACACTTGGTATTTTTCACTTAGACAATTAAATTTTGGCAATAACCCCAAGTTCATTCATTTCTTTATTGATTTGAAATTAATATGTCATAATCTAGCATCCACATATTAGGAAACTCAACCACATAAGCAGAATCAACTTTGGTCATAACAACATTAGATACAACAGTCATTATATTTAACTTAAACAGACCATCGTTAAGATAATCTTTTCCTACATACATATTACTTTTGGAAAGTACAAACTTATTAGATACAAACACCAATTTAAAACCATTCTTACTAAGGAGAGATCCGGACACTAAATTCTTGCATATATCTAACACGCATAGCACATTGTTTAGTGTGATTATTTTTTCAAATGTCATCTTCAGAGCAACATTTCCAATCCCTTCAACCTTAGAGGTCGATGAATTACCCATGTATGGTTTTCATCCCCTTGCATAGACATATAGGATGAGAACATCGATTTATTTGCGCAATATGACAAGTAACTCCAGTATCAATCCACCATTATTTGGGGTTTCTTATCATGTTGCACTCGAATATCATAGCAGTAAGATTGATATCATTGACACCATTGAAAATTTGTTCCACCACATTAGTATGGTCTTCTTGCTTTTCTTGACTCTACAGTGTTTAGCACGATATCCAAACTTTCCACAGTTGCAGCATTTGCCAATGAATTTCTTCATGCCTTGGGTGGATCCTTCTCCCATACTTTTTCCTCTTCTTATTGGATTTCAATCCTTATTCAATAATGTTGGCTCTTGAGACCTCTAGATTGCTACAAACTTTCTTCTCAGAAAGTTTATTATCTTCCTCTATCCTCAATCGAACAATTAAGTCTTCAAGTGATAACTCTTTTCTATGGTGTTTAATATAATTCATGAAATCTTTTCAAAATGGTGGTAACTTTTCAATGAAAGTAGCCACTTGAAATAAATCACTAATCATCATATATTTAGCATGAATATCATGCGTTATCACTTGAAATTCTTAAACTTGATTTAAGACAATTTTAGAGTCTGCCATATAGAAGTCCAGAAATTTTTCGACAATAAATTTCTTCAAGGTAGCATGTTTTGTTTTGTATTTCTTGTCTAAAATTTTCCACAACTCCTTAGCTGTTTTCAATGAACTATAAACGTTGTAGAAGGTATTGTCCAGACTATTGAGGACATAGTTGCAACACAAGAAATCAGAATGGTGCCATGCGTCTACAGCAGCAACTCTTTCCTTGCTTGTCTCTCTTTCATCCAACTTAAGAGCATTCTCTATGAGGAACCTTGCCAGATTCAAGGTTGTAAGATAGAACAACATTTTCTGTTGCTATCTTTTAAAATCAGCGCCGTTAAACTTTTCTAGCTTCTCTCCATGAGTCAAGATAAATGCAATTGGCATCATCGATGTTATAGCCATTTTTGTTAAAAAAACAAAAATTATAGAAAACAAAAACAACTGAACGAACAGACCACGAAAAATTATCTTAAGATTGTTGTGACTAAGTGTTCATATGAACAAAATAGAGTTATGTAACAAACTTAAAATCAAGTGCGGATGAGTAAATTGATTATAGACGAATGATTCGAGTTCAACGAATTCACATTGTGTCCTTAAGATAAAATTTTCTCCTCCATCGGTACCCAAGGTTCTTGGAAAATTATCTCCTGGGATACAGATCGTCTTTCCTATGAAGCGGTACTTCTTCAAAGAAAACTTTCGAACTCAACGTCGTAGGATATTTGCAAGTACGAGAGAGTGTCTGATGTATGTGTAAAATAAAATGTCCATTTGATAAAAATAAGGAATAAATAGTTACGATTCTAATAAGTAATGAAGAGTCACAATGAACCGAAAGGTTGCTTTCGATCATAGATGGTTGAATCGAACCGACTGATAAGCGATCACAAATAAACATATTTATTCAAAAAAGAAAAAATTTCAAAGACAAAAACATGTCTATTCGGACACTAATTTATCATTTTTTTGTGAAAATAAAACTAATGGAAACCAATGGGCTGAGTTTCAAAAATAAATAAATAAATAAATAAATAATTGGATACAAACCTGGGCCTGCTGGCCGGTTGGTGGCGCACGTGCATACGGAGACCAACCTAGCTTTGTTTAGATGCTCTCTCATCCATAAAAGTGAGGTGTTATTAAGGCCTAAACCCATTTGAATGACTATTAAATAAATTCATTTTCTATCATCTTCTATATAATATGGAAGTATTTTTATCTACACTTCTCATTCACTTTCTATAGAATTTGGAATACCAAAATCTCAACAATGAGTACGTTAATGGGCCCAGATTTGGCTTCCTTATTGCGATCTTGGGTTGGTATGACAACAATTTGGCCCGAGGCGATGACAAGGGAAGCATGCATTGCGTTTCACTGGTAGCTAGTAATAAATTCATTAGTGAGGAAAACTCTCGATGGAAATCCAAACCCAATAATAAAGATCACAATGAGACCAATTGGTTTCAAATCGTTAACTTACATTCCACATATAAATAAGAAGTGCAAAATTGAAACTAATACATTTTACAAGCACCATCAAATTCGATCCCAATAAATAAAAGCACCATCAAATTAACCTAATCATTCGTAATATGATAAGAGGCATAGTTTTCACATTTGAAGAACCATAAAACAAAAGAAGCAGTTTACGAATTTTCGATTTTGTGACAAGAAAGTAATATTAAGATCATTTTCTATAGGCTGGAGATTTAGGTTGAAATTTGTTCTTAAAAAATTTCACAATCAACTGAACGCCCGCCTTTGTTTTCTATTCATGCCAATCTCTTCTTCTTATACCCCACAACAATACGTCAGACCCTCTTCCTCATTATATCAAACTCTTCAAAAAGCCAACATATATCAACCGGGCACGGTCCTATATCATATAAAATAATAAATTAATCAGTCAACTAAACTAAACAAGAAATTCTTTTTAAAAAATGGGTTTGTAGTTTCATTCGTTGTATCAAAGCAAGTGACTCACTCGATCTCTTTGGTACATTATTATAAACAATTTTGTCAAGGAATATCACCTAAGACGCGAATGCTAGCCATTATGTTTCTCTATTTCTATTTTAAACCTAGAAATTGGTTTAGAATGGAAATTCATTTGATAAAGTAATTTCATTTTTCTAATTATGGAATAATTTTTTTTTGTTCTAGAAATAGGTTTGGAATAAAAATGAGAAGTTAAGGGCATGCGGTTCAAAAGTGTTTTTGGAGCAAAAACCCGTTTGATTACGTAACTTTATTTTTCTACTTCTGAAGCACTTTTTCTGTACTAGAAGTAGTTTGAAGCCATTTGGAAAACTTCTGCTTAGAAGTATAAGTAGAAAAATTAACTTCTGGTCAAAAAATGATTTCTAGAGCAAAAGCATTGCCATGCGCATCCTAAAATTTTTAGCTTTTCTATTTTTGGAACAAAAATGAAAAATAAGAATTTTTCTCATCACTCACTCATTCTCTCTCGCGTCCCAGTCATCGATCGCCACCGACCGCTGGCAACACTAGAAATTTTATATTGTTATCAAATAAATTTCTGTTTAGAAAACATAAATTTTATATCATTATCAAACATGTTTATCTCCTTAGAAACTCATCTAAAACTAAAATTTCTAGCTAGAAATTGATTCCAGAAATAGAATAGTTATCATTCGCCCCCCTAATGCATCTACTTCTCTCTCTATAAAAAATATTTAGAAAAATAATAAATGAACGAATAAATGGAGATGTTGGTTGACGAGTTGATATTTCAACAGAATGGCTAAATTGAAAATTTTAAGATAGAATTGGCACAAGCGCAATAGGTTTATGTCTTTTATGATAATTTCCCCTATATTTATAAGCACAATTATCTTCTCATTCTCATGGAGTTAATTTTTACTACTAATTATGCTAAAAATTAGTAGACATATACTTTTTTTTAATCAAAATAAGGCTACACTTCATTCATGACTAGCATTTCGAAAATTCTTCTCTCGTAATTTTTTGGAAAGAAGGCAAACATTTCTTTCTGTCTCATAATTGTCATACATGGTCTATTTTATCGCACATGCAAAATTTCTCGGCATAATCAAGTACGTCTAGTTAGTTCGAGATTAAAGATTTCCTTTTAAACTTTCACTCTTCATAAAAAAAAAATCTGATAAGAAAAGGATATTGAGAAAGAAAATAATCTTCATGGAATTGAATGCATTTAATGTCCAAAAGCCACTAGCCCCCATAATACATTAAACGTTCAAAATGACCCCTTTGACTTTTTGAAAAAGTTTAAGAGAGTCCATGTCTCTTCCGCCGGCCTGATACATAATTGTTTAACGAAGCACTGACCACGAGCATTTACTTGAACAAGTTGGTCTTTTTTCTATTTTTGGTTCACTGTTCTATAGGTCAGCACTGTTCTTAGCATGCACGGTCGGATAAGCGCCGCTCAACTTCGTGACTCTATCAAAACTAAAATAAAATCTAGATACGAATCACGCTTCGAATCTTTTCATATTCAAGAGCAGGATTCATATACCCCCACCCCAAAAAAAAAAAACAATTTACGAAATACCAAAAAATTCAAGGTAGAAAGAAACCAAATACATAGTTAACCCGCAGTTGATGATTCATGCACAAGCCTATCTATATGATTACAACAAGGATTAATACCACGAAAAACCCCAAACTGGTACGCGTGTGACAAATTTATCCCAAACTATTTTTTTGATCACGAAAAACCCCAAACTGGTACACATATGACAAATTTACCCCAAACTATTTTTTTTACCACGAAAAACCCCAAACTGGTACAACCGTGACAAATTTACCCTAAACTATTTTTTTGACCATAAAAAACCCTAAACTGGTACATTTGTGACAAATTTACCCCAAACTAATTTTTTTTACCATGAAAAACCCCAAACTATTATATCTATGACAAATTTACCCTTTATTAAATTGGATCAGTACCATGAAAAATCCTAAATTGATAAACCTGTGGTAAACGGAGGGTAAAAATCCTAAACCGGTATATCCGTGAAGTGCCACATGCCATCCAACTAAGTAATTTAATGTTAAATTTAACGAAAATAAACGGAGGGTAAATTTGTCGCAAATATATCAGTTTGGGGTAAATTTGTTACAAATGTACAAGTTTGGGGTTTTTTGAGGTTAAAAAAATAGTTTGGGATAAATTTATCACATGTGTACCAGTTTGGGGTTTTTCGTGGTCAAAAAAATAATTTTGGGTAAATTTGTCACATGTGTACCAGTTTGGGGTTTTTCGTGGTATTAACCCTTACAGCAATGATGATTAGAATGCGCAAGAGACATGTGTGAGATGTGACGCCTAATGGAGTTTCGGATCTGACGATTAGAGCTTAAAAGGAGTTAATGTACTCAATAAGGGTCTTGTCTTACCAGCTTGACAAGTCCTTTTAGCGAGATCAAGTACTCTATATGAGTATGTCATCGTGTCCAGACTTGGCTCCCTCTTTGTAATTTTCCATTGGCGTGACAACAATTTGGCCTGAGAGAGACAATGGCAAGTGAAGGCATGTATTGCATTTTACGAGGAGCTAGTAGGGATTTTGGGTTAATAATCACTTGATCCGAGCAGTGAGTTTATCGGTTAGGAATACTCTCAACCCAAATCCAAGCCAAACTATATGTTTGATTATCTAGATTTCTAGTCAAGATAGGACTTGATAGGATATGATAAGAAATTCAAAAATTTCGTTATATCCTATTTATTGTTTGGTGAACTACAAATATAAAATCGAATAAATAGAGGCAATGCACAACTAAGATCAACTCTGTTTTGCTGAAACATCAAAGTACTTTAGAAAATATTCAATAATGAGTTATAATGAGTGAGTTATTATTGAGCAGAAGTTTGTGCCATCTAAATTCGGACACGACATCAATTGAGAAGACACAATAGAACTGAGGGTCTCGAATCGAATCCTTTGAGAATGATATGTTAGCTTTGCCCATTGTCGTCGATTGAATAAATAAGGTTGAACAATGGAATTATTTAGCCTCTTTTTACGAGTTCAGGATATACTCGTGCAAGTCATCCAAGAGAGCTACCTTGAAAGTGAATGATCAACCTCAAATTCTTCATAATATATCGAGACCCCTTTTAAATGATTGAAAAGTTCAAGCCATTACATAACAAAGGGCATGATTTCATATCACGTCAACCTATCGAAAAGAACGAGGTCATGGAGATACTTGGCTTTGCTGTCGGAGAGCCCAACCTAGTGTTGCTAGAGAGGCAGCCACACTTGACAGTCGCCGTCACTAGAGAGGTGGCCCAACGCGAACGAGAGGTAGCGGTGGTGGAAAAACATTATGTTCTCCTCATGTCTATTCTCTTAAGAAATCCTATCCAGGTTTATCCTATCCCTTTCCCCATGATAATTTTATTTAGGCTATATCCTCTTTATACTATCCTAAACATCTACCAAACATAGGATATAATAAAACATATCTTAACCTACTTTTTATCCTGACGACCAAACGCAGTCAAAGATCACAATGAAACCCATGTCCAATAATGTCATCTCATTATGGTTTCGAATTAATCATGTAAATTCCACTATATATAAGAAGCGCAATAACATTATTAAACTGTCAAATGCCAATACAATACAATACAACCGTCTTATCAATCTAATGACTCATAATATGGATAGAAATATAGTTTTCACATTTATATAATCATAAACTAAAAGAATGAGGTTTATGAACATTCTATTTCTTTAGTCAAAAAAAGTTATAATTTTCAAATAAAATAACATGCATTGTTCACAAATAATCGAATGCGCACGTCTTCGTCTTCGGTCCATGCCAATCTTTCCTCCTTATACCCTACAACAGTACATCATACTCCTCTTCCTCATTTTATTAACTGAATTATTCCCGAGAGACATCACAGGCCAATATTTTATTCTTCTCCAAAACTAGCCAACAACATATATCAATCGGGCACGGTCCAATACCCTATTGAGCGACAAAAATTAATTAATAGACTAACAAAGTAAATTAAACCAGAGAACCCAAAAAAATAAGAAGAAAAAAAGAGGGCTTGCTATTACATTCGTCGTATCAAAGCCAGATGACTCAGGATGATGTCTTTGCTACATTATTATACTTCTAGCAAATTCGTCGAGGAATTGCACCTTGTGCATCTGCTTCTCTCTCAATAATATCCTGGAAATCAATGAAGGAGAGGAAGAGGAATCAATTAATGGAAAGTGAACTAAAGGGACCGCAGGAAATATATTCCGAGATGAGTCTCATGTTCGCGGAGGTGGAAGACGAAAGGCAACAACTCGTCATGACTCTGCGCAACCTAAAAAATTCCAAGAAGAATTTTTTCCCCCCTCATTTCAGAGAAAGATGGATAGGCACATTGTGCAGCTTAAGTATAGGGGATGAACATTGAGAATCCAGAAATGAGCCATCAGGCTCAATAAGAGTTAACCTATGATACCTATTCGTAGTGCTTACATGTCGTATTAGAGCCTACGTGTTCTAGATCTTGAATCACGTTTTGGCTATTTTTTTGAAATTTTATTCGATAAAAATTATTCTTCTTTTGAGATGAGCATGCTTGTGTATTTGGCTGCAAGGCTGCAAGACCATTTTTGTTAAACAAGGGAAGTTGCTCGTGGCTTGAAAGTTGTATATTGATGAAGGTGGGGCTTTGTTATGACACAAGGAACCATTTTTTTCCCTTCTTTTTGGTGTTTTCTACACTAAACATGGGCATGGTGCAACTGTTTTGTTTCTCACGTTTATCTTTTGATCTTTTTGGTCAAGTCTACACAAGTTAGACTTCCCTTCATAGCAAAAGTGTGGTATTGCATTGGAAAATTTTCTTTCGACCATGAGAACAACTAATATATATATCGCGGCCACGCGCCAGTAATCCCCACGCTTGCTAGACCTGGGCCGGCACGTGCATGACACATGTAAGCTGACGTCATCTCAATCTAGATAAGACATGAACCAATCCGGTGACTCGACCCAACTCTTAACCCTAACTTGATTAGTTGACTGTTAACTCGGGCTTTTCCGTTGAACCGGTTGTTGACCGATTCGATCGGATCACATGACCTAGTTCGCTGGTCAGTAAAAGGGTAGTGATTGGACCGAAAAATTGATCAAATCAATTTTTAGGACCAGCTAAGGATCGAATATGTGCTTCGCATATGTCGGCGCGTGAGGGGGTGTGATAGCTCCAATTGGCGAGTTCCAAGTACCGATGTGATCGTATCATTATGCTCTACCAGGTGGTGTGTGTATGTGTGTGTTACATGTTTAGTGCTTTTATGGACAAAAAGTACCCATCCAACCCCAAATACATATATTTCTTGGGGTATTTTTGTATTTCTCGTATGTATTTCTCTATGGTTTGTGAAATACAGGCATAAGCTCACATGTAAGTACCACATACAAATATGTGGAGCATAATTCATTAATTGCATGTATATATGTATTGTTGAGTGTATTAATGTAAATTAGTATGGCATGTAACTTTTGCGGATGATTGCCCCTAACCTTAAGTCTAAAATTACATGCATGTGGTAAATGTGAAATATATGGTTTATATTACAGTTTCAATAAATTCAATTAGATTTTTACTGCCAAAGTGGCACACTTGATTGGATATAATAAATAAAGTTTATAAAGTTTTGGGATGTCTCATATTTTAATACTCTCAAAGGAGGTAATTGCGTATTGTTATATGGCGGGACACATGTATAGCATATGTTTAAGAATTTTCTAATTTAGATATTTTCATACACCTAAAGGTGGTGATTTAACGAAGATTAAAATAAATTTTCTAACCATTGTAATATGAAGAGTATACAATCGCATATCATATTTTCTGTTCAAAGGTAATTATATGATGATATATATAACTCTCAAGGAAAATTTTCACATTATGTTAATTATAATCATTGATTATTTTTTCACTCATCTTTTTCGTGAACGAGAACTCTATAGCTATTAAGATTCTTACTAGTTCTAATTTTAAAAAGTAGAGAGAGGATTTTCTGTTTGATATGGAACTAATTGATGTTCATATTGCTCTTAATAATGATAAACCGACAGCTCTCACTAAAGCTAGTACAGAAGTTCAAAAAGCATACTTTTTTGCTTGGAAAAAGAGCAAAAGATTTACTTACTATCTATGAAGCAATCCATACATGAACATCTCAGAAGTGATTCACAGCTAACATCACTGCTAGGCAAATGATGGAGGCCTTGATCACAATGAATCATAACTCTCCTAATGCTGAAGTTGGGACATATCTATTGAGATTATTTAGTTTAAAATATGATGATTTTGTTGGTGTCAGTGATCATGCCCTAATAATGGTAGATCTGCAAACAAAGTTAAAGGTGCTTGATGTTAACATCCGTGATGCTTGTATTTTGGATCCTGCACTCAACTCTCTTCCACTTGAGTTTGGTATTATTCAAACACGGTATAACGCCACTGATCAAATATGGACAATGAATGACTTGATTGCAAGGATGGTGTTGGAGGAGATGAAGCTAAAGAAAGGTAAAGTGCATATTGCTATGTATGCTGCTTCTAGTTCTGGTATTAAGAAGGGTAGAGTGTACAAAAATCTTACTCATAAAGGAACTCATTTATCTGCTAGTTCTTCTGACAATTTGGGTACAAAGAAACCTACCTTTAAAAAGGACAGTAAGGATGGTCTCTATTTCTTCTATAAGAAGAGTGGACACGTAAAGAAAGACTGCATCAAGTATAAGAATTGGTTGTCTAAGCGTGAGCCTAAATGTAATGATTCTTTGGCAATGATTTATGAATCTAATCTATCAGAAGCCCTATCTTGTCCGTGGTGGCTAGATAATAGCGCAACTAATCATGTTGCATTTACCATACAATGATTTATAAATTAGCGAAAGCCAAATAAGGAAGAATCAAAGCTTACAATAGGAAACAACAATAAAGCTGATGTCGAGTTCATCGGAGATGTTATTTTGATTCTAAACTTTGGTTTTAATTTGATGTTAAGAAATATATTTTATGTACCTTCATTTAGATGAAATTTGATTTTGATATCAAGTTTGGATACGTATGGTTACTCTTTTGAGATTTCAAACAATACAATTTCTATTTCTTTTAATTCAAATAAAGTTGGATGTTGCACTATGTCCAATGGATTGTAGAGATTGTGTTTGTCTCCCAATGAAATACGCGTCACTTATACAGCTGAAAAAGTTATTTCTAAAATGCCTCTATCTAAAAAACAGTCTTACGCATTATAGCATAAACATTTGGGTCACACCTCTAAGAAAAAAGTGGAAAAATTGCTAAAAGCATACATTCTACCCACTCTTTAAAGTGGCTTGGACACGCGTAGACTATTATAGAGGTAAGATGACTAAAATAAAAAAAGAAAATTGCAATTCGTAGTTCTCAATTGTTATGGATTATTCATACAGATGTAAGTGGACCTTATATAACAACTTTGTGTAAAAATTTTATTTCAATATATTATTGATGATTATTCCCAATATGATTATCGGTACTTGATTAAGAAAAAAATCTGAATCTCTTAACAAGTTCAAGATTTTCTGAACTGAAGTCGAGAAGCAGTTGGGAAAAGTCAGAAAAATTGTTATATCTGACCATGGTGGTAAGTATTATGGTCAACATGGCGATGCTGGATAGCTTAAAGGGCCATTTGCCAAATACTTAGAGGATTCTTAAATTTTAGCTTAGTTTATTATGCCCAAGAGTCCTAAACAGAACGATGTAATTGAAAGGCATAATTGTACCTTTATGAATACTGTGAGGAATATGATTAGTAGAACTAACTTGACTGGATTTTTGTGGGGTGAAGCTTTGAAAACAGTATTTTTAATTTAACTCGTGTTCCTACGAAATCTATGCCACTTACTTCTGTTGAATTATGGACTTGACATAAACCTAGCTTAAATCATCTGAAGGTTTGGGGATGTCCTACAGAAGTAAGATTATATAATCCAACTTTGAATAAGTTGGATGCTAAAACTACTCGGTGTTATTTCGTGTCTTATCCAGATCATTCGAAGGAATATCGATTTTATAATTCCAACTAAGATACTAGAATTGTGGATTCACAAACAATGAAGCTTCTATAGCTAGATGCGGCCAAAAAGGGTGATTGCTCACAAACTATTTAGGATAACAATACAGTGAGCACTTCTACGTCATTTTCTCTACCTATACAGACAATTATGAAGGTCCTTACACCATAGACTGAGCTTGTTAATGTTTAAAAACCTGTTATCGAAGCAGTTCCTGATGAAGTTCCTCAAGCCTCTTAGGAATGGAATGAGGTTGAAGATGCTACTTTAAGGAGATCCATTAGGCAGAGACGATCAGCTATACCACCAGACTATATAGTCTATCTGGGAAAGCAAGATTATGGTATCAACTATGTTGTTGATCCGGTAACTTTTACAGAAGCTGTTTCTTATTCTCGGCTTGATTTATGGTTAGATATGATAAAAGATGAGATGCAGTCTATGAAATATAATGACATTTGGGAGCTTGTTGAATTTCCTAAAGGTTATAAACCCATCAACTATAAATGTATATATAAGACTAAGAGGGACTACAAAGGAAAGATTGAGAAATTTAAAACTAGACTGGTAGCCAAGGGATCCACTTAGAAAGAAGGAGTAGACTATGAGGTAACTTTTTTCTCTAGTATCTTCTAAAGACTCTTTTAGAGTGATAATGACTTTAGTAGCTCAGTTTGATGTGGAGCTTCATCAGATGGATATTAAAACTGCTTTTCTTAATGGAGACCTTGATGAAAAAGTCTATATGGTACAACCCAAAGATTTTGCAGCAAATAATACAGGTAATTTGGTTTGTAGATTGAAAAAGCCTATACATGATCTGAAACAAGCTTCTAAACAGTGGTACTTAAGGTTTGAAAGCGTTGTTACTTCTTTTAGATTTATTGAGAACAAGCTAAATCAGTGTATACATTGCAAGATCAATGGGAGAATTCATTTGTCATGTTCTTTATGTTGATGACATTTTGCTTGCTAGTAGTGATATAAATTACTACATGAAATAAAGCGAATGTTATCAAAGAAGTTTGATATGAAAGATCTTGGTGAGGCGTCTTTTGTCCTTAGCATTAAGATTCACAGGGATTGTTCTCACCGCATTTTGGGCTTATTTGAGAGAGCATATATTGATCTTGTTTTGGAAAGATTCAATATGCAACAATGCAAATCATGAATTGTTCCTATCTATAAAGGTGATAAATTAAGTCTTTCACAATGTCCTCATTCAGATATTGAGAAAATATAGATGAAGAATATGTCCTATGCTAGTGCACTTGGTAATATCATGTATACTCAAGTTTATACTAGGCCAGACATTGCTTTTGCTATAGGACTTCTAAGTAAATATCAGTCAAATCCAAGCCATGATCATTGGGTTACTGCCAAGAAAGTTTTGAAGTACTTCAAAAAAAAAAACAATGACTATATGTTGATTTATAGATATGTTCAAAACCTACAGCTAGTAGGGTATTCAGATGAAGACTATGTTGGTTGTCAGGATGATAAGAAGTCAATAACATTGTACATCTTTATGTTGATAGGTGGTGCAGTATTATGGAAAAACGAGAAGCAAAAAATGATATCATCCTCAACCATGCAAACAGGGTTTATAGTTTGCTTTTTAGCTACTGCTCAAGCTATTTTGCTTTGGAATCTCATTAGGGAGAGCCCATATAGTTATATTGTCACAATAACTTTATAGTATTGTTCAGTAACAACAATAGAGATCTCAAGGGGTTTAAATATATGAAGATCAAGTTTTTGACCATAAAAGAATCCGCACATAATGGTGATGTAGTAGAGCATACTTCTACAGGTGATATGATTACTGATCTGTTGACTAAAGGTCTACGCCATTGTGTATTTGAACGACATGTTATTAACATTGGCTTAGACGCATCATGGGATGCTATTGTTTAGTAGAACCTCCTCAGTTTTTGCTCTAATGAAGTTTATACCTATATTATGTTACATTTAGTAATAGTTTTGATATGTATTGACTCTTTTACATTTAATGAAGTGTTTATGAATATGTTTATTTTTATATTGAATACATATCTATTTAGAATTTCAAGGTATTATGTAAACCTTGAGTGATGGTTGAGGTATTTATTTTTAGCCAAAAACATATATCTTGTTACACATAAAATACAGTTAACTACAAAGGTAAGATATGTGTCGATTCATTAAAATCATAAGAATATTCTCTTGTGACATATCAGGTTTCGTGACACATAAAGTGAGAAAATGGTGACTAATAAGGAAGATAATATATAAAGTTTCTCTATTATTTGAAAAGTTATCAATTTGTAATACTACTATATCAAATCCATATCAATAAAGTAAAGAGCATTTGTGATCATGAATAGCTCTATGTCTTCTGATACAGTTACTACCATGATTTAGTGTTTTAAGACTTTATAAGATATGATTGACTATTAGGAATTATCTCTAGACCAATGTAAAGACGTGCAAGTACAATACAATTTTAATTAATATAGCCCAAGTGGAAGAATGTGAAAATTTATTTCATATATTTAATACAAGCTTTATTAATTTTATTGTAATTAATCTTTTATCTAATAAAGGAAAGATATCAGGCTTCCTAATTCTAGTTGGATATGGGGCTGGATAATATGGGCTGAGTTATTTTCTTATCCGTAATGAGAGAGTAGGATATAAACTCTATAAATAAAAGCTAAAGTTCCTCCTCTAAACCCTAACGTTCGAATAATCTCACATAAAAGAGTTGTCAAAAAATAATACGTGAGGGGCCGTTTCATTGAAACCAATGCATAAAAGAGGTTCATAGAGGAGAAGCTCTTGAGTATCGGATCTTTACTATTCCACATTAAGAATGATGGATCCAAAATAAGGCGCGTCAACTCTTCTACTTTGTGAAACTACGATTTGCATATCTATACGTGATAATCTTGGGTTGTTGTATAAGGATTAAAATAGTAGCTTACATGCGGTCCTTCGGTATATTTTAGCATTTTCATACTACCCCGAAAGATATGAAGTACACACAGAACAATTCGCTCAATGGTTCTCTTGAGAAGTGCATCACAGAGGAGCATCTAGGTCTTCAAGTGTAATAAAGTGGTCGCGATCATATCCATGGCCGTCAAGATCACATGGCGTCAGCTCCTCTCACGTACATCCACCGTCAATGGCCGAGTTCTCCGCAATGTCAAGAAAGCGTCGCCATTGCTATCACAGAGGCAATCCTCAAAGAGAGCCGGGCAACGAGCTTTAGAAATCTCCAAAACCAAATCTATCTCTTCATCGCTCCAATTTTCAGAATTACAACCAAGCCCAGCTCTAGAATTGGCGATCTTAGCGATTTTCTGTTCATCGGCACTTCATCATTAACGATAGATTTGCAAGAATCTTGGTTTTCTGAGAGAGCTTTCTTGGGTTTTTCTGGGTTTCTTTTTTTTTTTTTGGGGGGGGGGGGGGATTGAAGTTTGAAGTTGCAGAGGAGGGGAAAGGAGCCTAAAGGGAATTTCTGCTTATAGGCATCGGGGCATTTGAAAACTATGCAAATTTTAACTTTCGGTCCTCTTAACTTATGTAGATCAGCAAATTAGGAGACAATTCCGAATAGGGGCCCAAAGTTATATTATTTTCTGAAATAAGAGCGACAAATGAATTTGTTTAAAAGAAGTACTTGAAGTGACATAGTATGTCTCAAATAAACGCTTGAAATGATTATAGATTTTCAAAAAAAAGGCCTCGCCTAAAAAACATTTTCTTCATTTTTCATTTTGATTATTTATTCATTTTCACTATTTTTTCATTTTTCTGTTTTTTAAAAAAAATAAAAATAAAAATAGAACAATAAAAAATAGCCACACACAAGCAGGACGCATCTATGGCCGTCGATCCACTCGCCACCCCTGACCCCTCACCAGCGGTGGGCTAGCCCAGCCCACCTGCGTGTGGCTTTTTTTTTAAAGAAAAAGTTAAAAATAAAAAAGAAAAGTCTAATAAAAAAGAAAAAATCAAATAAGGAAAAATACGAAAATTCCCTTGAAATCATACCTTTTTTGAGATTTTATGACCATTTCAAGCTTTTATTTGAAATAACGTTCATTTCAGATCTTTGTTTGAGAAAATGAATGCACTTCATGCTCTTATTTGAAATAAGATTCACTTAGGGCCCTTATTTGAGAAATTGAGAAGATTTTGACCTTTCTTTGAAATTTTCCCTCAAATTGGGCCCTCGAGCATTTTATTTTTGTTGATTAAACACTAACTTTTCATAATTTGTGCAATTAGTTGGTGGTTTGTGGAATTGCGTCCTTTCTACTCTCTTCAAATACTTGAAAATAGAAAAACCCTTGAATAAAATATATTCGAGCCATATCCTAATTAATTTCTTAAGTGATTAGTATTTAGTGTGAAATGATCCTGACAGTTACAACATTTGATAAAACAAGTGACTTTTTGAAAACAAAGGGCACTTTAAATAAAAAATATATAATACCCGATTAAAATACTATATTTTTCCTCTTTTCATGGATCGCGGGCGATGGTAGACATCATCTAGTGAACATGTTGACAAAATCCACCTAAATCTCTAAGTATAATGTAAAAGTAAATTTATATTAACAAACATAAAAAGAAATCACAACCTCATTTGATCATAATAAAGATGTATTTAAGCATATTTATCATTTACGTTACATTCCAACAAATTAGTTATCACCGAATAGTCATGTGCATATTTGCTTTTTTTTTTTAATTTTTTTGTGTTTTTGCTCCAACCACAATCGTAAGTAGGGAGAGCAAAAAAAAAACTATGATTCAATCAAATTGGACTGAACTGTGCCCAACTGACTAATTTTGGATAGTAATCGGAGGGTACCGGTCCAATTCTCGGTTCTAATTTTCTGGAATTGACGGATATCAGTTCGGTTTCCGATTTTAAGTGAGAACCTTCCAACCAAACCGATCTTTCTATATAATATGAATGCATATTTTTTTTAAATAAAACCATTTCTTCAAAGGCTTAAATCCATTCGGAAAAAAGGAAAAAAAAAACGTAAAGAAGGGCCTGAAGTGCTATTATTTTCTCAAATAAAAATATGAAGTATATCCTATTTCAAATAAGGGGTTGAAGTGTTTAAATTGTTTCAAAAAAAGAGCTTGATGGAATGGCATTTCTGTCACTTACTTCTTTTTGAATTTTGTTTTTGTTTTTGTGTTTTGATTTTCTTTTTTTTTCTTTTTTTTTTTACTTTTTGCTCATGCCACCCCACCCCATGCCAAAAAAAACATAAGTACCTCATCATGGAGTAGATTTGGAGGAAGAACGAGAACAATTTGTCGAAAAGTTATCAATGCATCAGAATTTGTCCACATCGCACATCAAATTCTCGACAAGTAGGAAGAGCAATGTCCCGCTCAATTCCATTCCCTTCCAAGGAAAGGAATATCGCCAGAGAATAAAGTGGAAATTCAACTTCTCAAATTTTCAGATGCCCTGAAAAATTCCCCACCTTGCAACTTTATTCCAATCCCCCACGAAAAAGAATCAGAATAAGAACACGCATGATAATGTTTCTATTTCTCTGTTTCTATTTAAAAAATATGTTTGGAATAGAAACTCGTTTGGTAATGCAAATATATATTTTTATTTCTGAAACAAAAATTTATTTCATAAATAGATTTTGACCCAAAATCAGAAATAAAAATATTTCGTTTCTGGCAGAAATGGAAAAATTTATTTCTATTCCGGAAAATAGAATGGTTGTCATGCATGCCCTAAACGTCACTCACGCAACTTGAGTCATTGAGCTAGTGAATCGAAAGTTCATGAACAGTGAACTCGGCAAAGAATTATCAGTTGGAGGAGAGAAGAAGACAGTGAAGGGTGGACAAATCTCCAATCCCCCAATGAGAAAAGGAAAGATCAAAGCTTAGGCCTACTCAAACCAAAAATGTGGACAAACTCAACACAAATGAGAAAAGGCAAAAACAAATATAAAAAATAAGGACTTCGCCATGCTTGGTCGGAGAAGAAACTAACGCTAAGAGGAACGAGGCATCGTGGGATTAGCCGCCGGGCAAAGGTGAGGGCCGAGGAGGTCGACAAAAAAGAAAAAATGAAATGAATAAATAATTCGAAATTTATTTTAATATTCTTAAAAATTACCACGTCAGCGTCATCAGCACCAACAGGTGTCTATGTTAGTGAGGTTGGTCAAAATTGGCCAGATGGATTGAATTGACAAAAAAAAAAAGTTCATACATAAATTGGCGTAATTGCAATATATTTATGATTTTTTTATAATAGTTTTTCTCGTTTGTGGTCATACTCTTTTTCAAATGATATCTTAAATCAAATTCTTCCGTCAATTTTGTTAACAAATGCTATCGAAATACTTATAAACCATACCCAATTATACTTAATAAAAAAATTCGGTTTACAAAATATGTATTGGAAAAAATTTTGGAACGATATATTAAATGAGGACGTTGTATTATTATATATAACTTTTCCTGAAAGGAAAGTAACATTTCTCGCAAGCATGCGGCGTGAATCAGAGAGCACATCCATTAGTGCTCTCTCTCAATCTGCTGCTAGAAACCCCGCAACTTGTTATTTTAACAAATGGTAGGGTCCAAAAATTGTCTTAATTTGAGCACTACCATTAGTGCTCTCTCTCAATCGTCTTTTTATTTGTGCTAGACGAAGAAAACGGAGGATAAATATGTCACAAAACTGCCGATTTGACGTTTTCTTACGTCATAAAAAATAGGGTAACTGTGTCATAACGGGTATAGTTTGAGATTTATGACATTAAAAAAAAAGTTCATGGCAAAAATCTTTTTGGCGACATTTTTCCCTATATTAATATCACTCATATATTCATTTTTGGCATGTGACTTTAGTTATGTTGTAACAATTGTGTAAATTAGGCGCTTTTGTCCATGGAAGGAAAATGATGAATGTATGGTAGGTGTAAAGTAGATAGCTTGCAATGTACAAACAATGAGGACGAAAATGAGGTGGTTCTTGGTACCACCCCGATCTCGTTAACTTCTCCTCCTCTGTGTCTTCTTTTTCAATTTTTTTTTCCCTTGACAACGAAGTGTGCGAGACGTTTCGAGTACATATTTAGTGAAGAGACGTAATCCTAAGATAAACATATGAGTTGTGTTTTAGAGAAATTCCACGTAAGAAAATTGATATGGCATTGAATCGTTGACATATCTTAATTGACTTATAATTTATTGACTTAACTTTTAAGTGAAGGAGGGTTGAATCGAATATATTTATGGACTTGGACTGGGCTCTTTCTTAGGGATTTTGAAAAGAGAAACGTGGGATTTGGCGAAATGAGATCGTGAGATTAACAAAAACTTATTTAATTGGGACTACAATAAAAGTTGGAAATGATAAAATCTAAAAGTGGAGCTCTAACGGAAGAGGGAAAGGTAAAAAGAAAATGAAAATAAAATAAAAACAGAAAAAGGAAATAAAAATAAAAATAAAAATTTCAAAAAGATAAAAGATGAAAATGATCTTCGATTAGATCATTCTTTGATGTAATTTAAGCATTTCGTATCCTTACTTAAAAGGAAAAAAGAACAAGGTTCGGACCTGATTCGAAATTTTCCCGGAAAAAAGGCGCCCAGGACCTCTTTCTCCTTTTCCTTTTCATCCACCTCCTCTCTGTCTCTCTGTCTCGCCCCTTTGTCTCTGGAATTCCTGTCGAGCGAGGAAACAACATCGGCAACGAGTCCGAGGCTGCGGCGGTTTTTGTTGGGTCGGTATCTTACTCTCCTCTTTCCTCGATCTTACTCGAGTGTGTTTGATCTTTCTTTCATCTGGGTTCGTCTCGATGTTGATCGGCGCCCGTCGTTGAGCTATACGAACATGTGGGTCTGGGCTCTGCTTCTCCTCTTTGATTCGTTCATGGCATCGGGCCCTTCTTCTTTGCGCGTTGGTCTGCGTCTAAGTTGCGCGGTGATGTGTTTAGGTAAAACCTGCGAGCTTGTGATTTTCTTTTTCCAGATCCTCGTGTTAGGATTTATCTTTTCCCCCATTTTTAAGCGCAATTTTTTTTCCCCAGGGCAAAGCCCGCTTTGTGTGATTTCTCAATTCTTTCTCCATTTTCGAGGTGATGCGAGGATTGGGAAGCTTAGGTTGAAGCTGGGTTGATGTCGTTTGGGATCCTTCCTCTGATTGTGTGTCTGAACTTGGGCGAGCTTTATGTGATACGCATCTTGCTTTTTGAAATTGAAAGCAAAAACTTTTTTCTTTTTGGGCGTTGATAAGTAGATTGAAAGCAGAATTTCGTCAGCCTCGCCTCCCTCTCCTGTAAGTCCTCACTGCTTGCTTAGTACTCAGTCCCTCTGCTTCGTCTCTCCGTCTCTCTGCCAGATTCTCCGTCGAGGCGCGGCTCTTGCTCTCTCGATCGCTCTGCCCGATCTGGCGAGCCAGCTCGTGATTCCTAGGTCACTTTGTGTTCGTCGGGTTGTTTCGTTGTTCGGTTTTGGCTTTGTTGTGTGTTTGATCCGATGACTTGCTTTGGGCTTGCGAAACTCACTTGAATCAAGGGTCTCCGTTTCATAGCTCTCCCCGTCACTTTCACTTGTCATCTTCTCTTCCGGACTTCCAAGTTTCCAGTTCTAAACGCTCTTCAGTCTCCCATTCTTCCATGGAGACTGACGAGCCTAGCTACTAAATCGCAGCGATTCTTCTTCGAAATCCTCTCTTCCTTGTCAAAGGCGTAAGTTGTAGAGGACCCCCACTTGAATTTCTTCTAACCTTCAGAATATATATCTTTGGTCCGAGCTCTAATCATGTACCGACGCTGAGTTTGGAGAGCTTCATGAGCTGCTTTGGATGGATTACTCCGGGTTTTTATCTATGTCCGATGAATTTGGCTTTTTTGTTTAGGGGCAACTTTTTCGTTAGCTTTTGCGATGTTAAAAGACTAGCTTGACGCTGATACAGTGATTTTGCTTAGTCGGATTATAGAAAAATCTGATTTTTATGAATTTGTCTTGTGGGGTTTTGACTGTGGTCAATGCTATAGTCAGTTTGGTGGCTTGAGTGTGATTACAATTCATCTGGGGAATTATTTTTATGCTGTTAAATATCAGAGTTTAGTGATTGTCTGTTCTACCTGGCCGGTTTGATGGGTAACATTTGCTGGTCAAATTGTTCAAATCACTATGGCAAGCAAACACAAGCTCGGCCTAGCAAGCCACTGATTTATGCAGGCAATGTCTGAAAAAATCGGTCGGGTCCTGTCAAAAAAAAAAACCTTACTCTGAAATTTTGTTTCATGACTTAACATAGCCTTTTGATCTCAGCTGCAAAGAAATCTGACTGGGATTCTTTTTTTGTTTGCTGACTTTGAGCTGAATATCCTTAATCCTAAAAGTGAAATGGCGAGATGAAAATCCAGTAGGAGGTATTATATAGATACATTTTTGGTTGTCAGATAATATGTGCAAAGCTATTTTGACATTTCACTTTCTTCACTAGAGCTCGCTGAAATTGTTTCAGTCTATTTAGAGAAATTACAGAGCAAAGCGGTTGCTTCATAATGGATGCAATTATCATGGGAGGGAAGTATGCTGCTGATATATCCTCCATAAGAGAAGCACTAGAACGCATTGGCTCATTCGTACGCAAGACTCCTGTTATCACTTCAGAATCTCTTAATGCAATGAGCAACAGAAGTTTATACTTCAAGTGCGAATGCTTTCAGAAGGGGTGAGAATTTCTTAAGTGGAGTGCCTTCCTCATAGTATATCTGTTTTTCCATTTGGTTCATGTTCAGATTTTGCTTTGGCCAAAGGAAAAAGAGGTTCTGATTTTGCTCAACAAGCATTCCCTTTTCTTTGTCATGAGTTGTTGGCTAGAACCATAGGCATTTTTCTTTTACAATCAGTTTAATGTGGGTCTTCAAAATCACAGCGGGGCATTCAAGTTCAGAGGTGCTTGTAATGCCATATGGTCTCTTGATGATGCTCAGGCAGCTAAAGGGGTTGTTACGCACAGCAGGTAAGTTTGACGTTCGATGGTGTTCTAGACTCTTACCTTCCTGACTCATGCTTTAACTATCGCCAAATTGTACGAGTTTAGCGGAAACCATGCTGCAGCATTGTCCTTAGCCGCAAAATTACGAGGGATTCCAGCATATGTAGTGATACCAAAAAGTGCACCAAAATGCAAAATCGATAATGTCGTTCGCTACGGTGGTCAAGTTGTCTGGAGTGAGGTGACAATTAAGTCAAGGGAAGAAACGGCTTCAAAAGTGTCGCAAGAAACTGGAGCGGTTCTAATTCCTTCGTCCAATGACAAACAGATAATAAGGTACTAGATTCACTATATTTTTTCTTGCCCTTTTTTATGATCACATCGTCCATAGTCTAAAAGCTGAGGAATTAAGGAATTGTTGATCTGGAACTTGTAATTTTCTTGCTTTCCCCAAAAAACTTGTAATTTTCTTGATGAATGCTTTCAAAATAATAGAAAAACTTAAATTGCAAGTGAGAGGCAAGACTGCATTGCGATTGAGCTTAAGCGACTTTAGTCCGTTTCTTTTCTTGCTCTTTCCGTTTTTGATTCTTTCAGCTTCCACATTCAACTCTGAAATTCGTTCTAGATGTAGGTCACGATACTGTAATGACCAGATATTATTGTGTAATTCCCGATTTAAACAGGGGACAGGGAACATTATGTCTGGAGCTTCTGGAGCAGGCCCCGCAAATAGACACTATTATAGTTCCAATAAGTGGTTTGTCTGATAACCTTTTCCAAGTCCAATATTCTGGTCCTACCTAGTTGTCATCCTCACACAGTGCCACTCTTCACTGAAAAAAAGGCGATCGAAATTTTTGCAGGAGGTGGTATGACTTCAGGAGTGGCATTGGCCGCCAAATCAGTGAACCCAAAAATTCGAATTTTGGCTGCAGAACCTAGAGGGGCGAATGACGCTGCACAATCTAAAGCAGCTGGAAGGCTTATAACTTTGCCCGAGACCAACACCATTGCTGATGGGCTTCGAGCTTCTCTAGGAAATCTTACATGGTAAGTTTCTTACTGAGATTATTATAGTCCTAAGACCGAACACATTTGTTTGATATTTCCTAATAGTCAGTTCTCAAGGACTTAATATATATTTGGTGCTTCTATATGTAAGTTTGACGCAACTTGACAGAATTGCATGCTATGAGGCTGAGCTGGCCTTTTTTTTTTTAACCAACTGATTTATATGCTTCTCGATTTCGTGCGACTTCCAATTCATCTTCTGGTGGAGCAGGCCCGTAGTACGTGATTTGGTCGATGATGTCATAGTTGTGGACGATACAGACATCGTGGAAGCGATGAGACTCTGCTTTGAAATTCTGAAAGTCGCAGTGGAGCCAAGTGGAGCCATTGGTCTTGCTGCTGTTCTATCAGAAAGCTTTAGAAGTAATCCTGCTTGGAAGGATTGTAACAATATAGCAATCATCCTGTCAGGAGGCAATGTTGATTTGGGTGTGCTTTGGAACTCTTACAGAAAATGAAGGGGATGGTAAATTACTAATATGTTGCTCTTTAAGGAATCTGCCTCATCAGGCAACGAAGATTTTCGTCATGATTACTCCCCTTAGAAATATTGTTCTGTTCTGAATAATCAGCCAGAGATTGTTATTTCTGACTCTTTGCATATGGGAAAACCGTTCTATTTTATTTGTCGTCTGTGAACTGGTGAATTTTGTAACAGCATCAACGGAGCGCTTTCTTTCAATTACTGGTGTAGTTTGTGATGTGTGCCCTCATTTTTGTTGTCAATGCCGTACGAGAAACAGCGTACGGTTTACGGAGTGGGTGGCGTATGGCACTGCTCATCCTTCCTTTCGAGTTCATCTACATCGTCTTTGCTCGTGTCTCATGCCACATGAGTCATTGGTAAATCCTCAAAAAGTAAGAATAAAAATTAAAAAGAATTGCACAAATTGTCCTTGAGAACTGACTATTAGGATAAAAATTTGCTCGTGTCTCGTGTCTCCGTGGTTGTCGCTTGTCATCTTCTCCTCAGCGCTTTCAGATTTCCAATTCTGAAAACTCTGCAGTTACCCAGTCCTTCGTGGAGACTGATGAGCTAGCTGCTCCTCTTCCTGGCGTAAGTTCCTGAAAACCCTCCTCATGAATTTCTTTCTAACTTCCTGAATCTATTCGTTCGGTTTGAGCTCAAACCATGTATAGACACAGAGTTCGTAGAGCTTCATAAGCTCGTGGTTTTTATCCATTTATAATTCAGATGGCTTACCGTGTAGCGGCATCTTTCCCATCACTTAATGTGATCTCAAAATACGCGCCTGATGCTGAATAAATTGATTTTGCTTGGTGGATTGGAAAAAGATCCGATCTTTCTCGATTCGTCTTGTGGGGTTTTGACTGTGGCCAACACAATCGTCAGTTTTCAAAAGAGACCATGCAAGTGTGGCCCAGAAAGCAATACCAATGGCACCAAATGGGAGAGAAACCCAAAGAAAGAGCCTGATCGACGACGACGGGAGGGAAGTCGCCGAAGCGAGGCGCCAAGGGTCGCGAGGCTTTGAAATTGAGACATGAGCACGAGGATGTTAACCAGGAGCGATGAGTGTCAGAGATACTTGGTTAACAAGTGCCAAGAAGCAAGTACAATAGAAGGCTTAAACATGGCAGTGGAGGTGTGGCTAACGGAGGTGTGGCTAGGATGGGTGTCAAAGGGGGATTGTGGCTTGCCCCGGTACTTCTCTTGAATGACAAAGGTGAGACTTGGAACTAGTGGACGAGGTCCACACCTAGGTTTCGATGCTTCTAAAGAATACTGCCATCGGAGAAATTTAGAGTGTTTCTCCTGAATTTGAGTGGTCGCTTGGTGGCGGCGTGCAAAAAATACCCCAATATCGCTTGACAATGGACGGTGGACAGTGCTTTGTGGCTAGCAAATAACGAAAAGCAAAAAAAAAAAAAAAAAAAAAAGAAGGAGAAGGAGAAGGAAGGAGAGAAAATCGTGAAAGAAAAAATTATGGCAAGCATAACACAACCCAATCAGGATTGTGTGAGCATCAGGCAACTTGCTCCACTTATAAACTTAGAACTAGTATATATTGAACTGCTTACAAGAAGTGCCACAACCGGTGAGCAGTGGCCGTCGATTGTGATAGTCCTTGTAACGTCTCTTGAACGGGATCAATCCTAAATCTTTCCAAAGTCCGATTATGATTTGTTCTTTTTATTTGTAAACCTAAAGAAATTCCCCCGTAAGACTGCACCAAAATGGTGGGCAGAGAGAACTCCGGTTTCCTCAACGTTATCTGAACAACCACTGCCTAAATTCATCACACATCTTTCTTGTCTAATCTGTCTCGCTCTGATGGACTGCTGACCTGTTTTAGAGTAAGACCTCCTCTTCAACCCTTCAACTCCTCTGATCTACTTATGTTAGCCATTGCCAGCTTACCAACATCACAGTTTGCATGGACTCTTACAGAAAAGTTAGTTCTCCCCTCATTTCTAAACCTCTTTTTTTTTTTTCCAAATACAAAACGCTTAAGATTGAAATTTAAAAAAAAAAAGATCTAAGACTTTTTTTTTTGGCAATGATTCCGCAGGGTGCGCATGCAGGGCAAGTGGGATTGTGGAAATTTCCCTTCGTCTCATTAACGGGACCCCCTTCTAAAGTTGAAAGCAAGCCGACGTTTATTAAGTAGCTTTCATCACGTGCATGTACTTGATATTCTTATATGTTCATACGATTTCAGCTGGCACTTTTCTTATCAAGTGGGCATTTGATTTTGTCTTTAGTTTCAATAATGGGTGGCATGGACCTTGGGCCTCATGCATTTGGTTGAATCTTTAAATCTTATCTCCTCGTGTATTTGATATGGAGAAAGAATTTGGATTTGCATGGCTGACCATCGCCCGAGGGCCTACTCACGATAAGTGCAGCAACCCTCGTTGGTGGCTTGTTTTGATTTCGATACGCTTATAAGATCTGTTAAATGAGATCTTAATTTGATTCTAAAATCCACAATGTAACTAAGACTTACCGGGTTTCAGACACTAGGAGGATCGAATCAGTAATGCTCACCCTACTAAAATCACATTGACAATGTTAATAAACTTGCTCCAAATCTTGACTCTCCACTGTTTCTACTTCACTAGCTGCTTCATAAGGAAGGTTGCGAAGCTTGCAAGATGACATCATAAATGCTAGAGATATCCCAATTGAATTATAGTATTCATCCACCAAACGATGTGGTATATGCGATGAAAAGCAGTGGTCCTATTTCCACCTCGTTTTAATTTATAGGAAAAAAATACAAATGGTTCTTAAACTTTAGTTTAATATGCAATGTTATCTTTGAACTTTTAATTCGTTCAACGTGCTTCATGAACTTTAATTCAGCATTCAATGTGGTCTATGAACTTTTACAAATTTTCATACAGTTTAGGAATTATATTGAATAGTTACCAACTGTTCATTGACCACATTGAACAAATCAAAGTCTAGAGACGACATTACACACTGGACCAAAGTTCATGAAGCACATTATATAAATTAGTCTAGAAATGCAATTGTATGCTAAATAAAAGTTCATGAATCATTTGTGCTATTGGTTTCTAATCTTTTTGTATTTATTTATTCTCCAATAATTCAAATAAAATGATGGATTGGTTTTTGGTTAGTGGATTTTCTATACACAATTGTTTACCCCCAAAAGATTCTCCATTTCGTTGCTCTCCCTAGGGGTGAGCAAAAAGCCATAATCCACCCAAATCAAATCGAACGGTACTTAATTGGCCGATTTTGGATGGTAACCGGTGGGCATTAGTTCGGTTTTTTATTTCAATTTTCTAGAACTGGCAGGTATTGGTTAATTTTCAATTTCAAGTAAGAACTTTCCAACTGGCCCAACTGAATTAGTTCTTTTATACAATATGAATGTATATTCTTTTAAATGAAATCATCTCCTCAAAGGCCCAAACCTATATGTCCAAAAAAAAAAGACCCCAAACTCATCACCTCACCCACCCGGGCACCCATGCACGAACCAAAATGAAAGAAAATCTACCCTCGACCTTAGCTCTCTTCGCTCCTTTAGTCTCGATCTACTCTCAGTCTCTCCTTGTTGACACCTGATTTTTAATCATTTTTTTCTATTGCTAAAGTAATAAAAAATTCATAAAATTGAAAAATCAAATTTGGAGACCTTAGCCAAGCCTAGGGAACCAATTTTGACCAAAAAACAATTTTTCATATTTTACGTATTTTTTTTTATTTATTTTCGAAAATTAATAGAAAATCCATAAAAATTCATAAAATTGAAAAATAAACTTTGGGGACCTTAGCCAAGCCTAGGGAACCAATTTTGACCAAAAAATGATTTTTCATATTTTCAGTATTTTTACGTATTTTTTATTTATTTATTTTTGAAAATTAATAGAAAATTCATAAAAATTCATAAAATTGAAAAATCAACTTTGGGGACCTTAGCCAAGCCTAGGGAACCACTTTTGACCAAAAAATGATTTTTCATATTTTCGATATTTTTCGGTATTTTTATTTTCGAAAATTCATAAAACAAAAAATTAAGAAAATTGAGAAAATTGCAAAATCAAGTTTGGAGCCTTGGCCAAGCTTAGGCAACTATTTTCGAACAAAAAAATAATTTTTTGTATATATATATTTATATATTTTAGAAATTATGAGAATATTTAATAAATAATAGCATTTGAGGCCACCAAAATATATAAAAATAGTCAATATTTTTATTTTAAATCCCTTTTCATGTTGGCCATCACAAATTTAAAAAAATCCAATTCAGGATCGTGTATTCCTTCACGAGAATAATCTCGAACCGGGCCTAAAAATTCAATTTGAGTCAATTTATTTTCATTTTTTTCACTTTTAGGATTTGTGACATTGTTCTCTAATATTTCAAATTTTTATATTGGCCCAATTATACCTAGAATGACTCAATTGTGCAAAAGGGCTTTAATTAAATTCTGCATTATTTTTAGTGGCAAGAAATGAGCTTAAATTTGACATGTGGTGAATTTTGACTAAGTATATGGAAGATATGTCAAAAATTGTGAGGAGATTTGGACTTAAAGAAATTTTTTTTCAGGGACTAAATTGTAAATACTTAAAATTCAGAGACTAGAGTGCAAATACCTAACTCTTGAGGGATTATTTTGCAAATAACAAAAAGAAGAGTTAGTGGATAAATTAGAATAGAGAAGAGAAGATGGAGAAGAATGGATGGAGAAAATATGATAAGAATAGAGAAGGGAAGATGGAGATGAAGAAGAGTTAGTGGAGAAATTAGAATGAGAGATACATATGGAGAAGGGAAGATGAAGATGAAGAAGAGTTAGTGGAGAGATTAGAATATGAGATAGAGATGAAGAAAGGAAGATGAAAATGAAGAAGAATTAATGGAGAAATTAGAATGAGAGATAGAGTTAGTGGAAAAATTAGAATGGGAGATAGATGAGTAGGTTATAAAAGGAGGAAGAAGTGAGCTTGAGAAGGGATTTGATTTTTGGAGAGAAAATTTTGGATGTTTGAGAGGATTTTGGGAGATTGAAGAAAAATTTGAGAAGAAGAAAATACCAAAAAGAGAGAGAGAATTTTGAAGATGATGGGAGTTTAAAGTTAGGAATTATCATCACAAATTCCTTTATCGATCAACATAAATCAAGAGTTCATCCTCGTCAACGAGCAAGCAAATTCGAGCTAAGTGTTTTTATTTATTCATTTATTTGTGGTTTTAGTCGCAAATTAGCACAAATTGTATACACTTTCTCCATCTCTCTATTTTCCTCATATTTTTATGTCAGGGAAGAACAATTCCATATTAATAGCAAAGCCCATAGAGGTGCAAAATTGGCCCAGACGAGTTCCTAAGTGCCTACCAATTTCCTAGCTGATATGTGATTAAAAGTCTCTCTTAATTCAAAAGAGACTTTCTATGTTGAGAACAGAGAGAAGAAAACCAATTCTAGAAATCCCTCCCAAACAAATGGGAGATAAGTACTATTTCCACTCTTCTGGTTTTAGGTGCAGATTAGCACATATTTTGTATACTGACACTTCACTCTATTTTTATGTCAGGCAGCCGCAGCCCTACATCAACGGTCAATCCTACGAAGGCACAAAATTGGCTTGAAAGAGTTCCTAAGCGCGCACAAATTTCAAATTGTTGAATCAATTTGTTGTAATTTATTTTTAAAAATTCAAACCCCAGAATGGAGAGGCAAAGCACATCCACTGGAGGTCATTTAAATATCTGTACTTTAAATCCCAAAGGGAAGAGCCAAGCCAATGCTTAGCCTCCCATTAGAGATTTTTACTTACAGTAGTTTAAATACCTGCAATTTAAATACCTGTACCTTAAATCCCGAAGGGAAGAGCCAAGCCAATGCTTAGCCTCCCATTGGAGGTTTTTGCTTACAGTAGTTTAAATACCTGCAATTTAAATACCTGTACCTTAAATCCCGAAGGGAAGAGCCAAGCCAATGCTTAGCCTCCCATTGGAGGTTTTTGCTTACAGTAGTTTAAATACCTGCAATTTAAATACCTGCACCTTAAATCCCAAAGGGAAGAGCCAAGCCAATACTTAGCCTCCCATTGGAGGTTTTTACTTACATTAGTTTAAATACATGCAATTTAAATACCTGCACATTAAATCCCAAAGGGAAGAGCCAAGCCAGTTCTTAGCCTCCTATTGGAGGTTTTTACTTACAGTAGTTTAAATACCTGCAATTTAAATGCCTGCACCTTAAATCCCAAGGGGAAGAGCTAAGCCAATGCCTAGCCTCCCATTGAAGATTTTTACTTACAGTAGTTTAAATACCTGCAATTTAAATGCCTGCACCTTAAATCCCAAGGGGAAGAGTCAAGCCAATGCTTAGCCTCCCATTGGAGATTTTTACTTACAGTAGTTTAAATACTCGCAATTTAAATACCTGTACCTTAAATCCCAAAGAGAAGAGCCAAGCCAATGTTAAGCCTCCCATTGGAGGTGTTTATTCACTGTCATGTACTTTCTGTAATTTAATTTTTAAATCATCAGACCAAAAAAAATGAGTAAGTCGTAATACTACACAGAAGTCGTTAACACACTCCCTCTGTCGGCTTCAGGGAATTTTTAACACTTAAAACATATAATAAATAAAAAATATATACCATCCATGCATCCTATTCGAAAGGTGAAAACACAAAAGAGAATACCTACTAGAGCTTTAGGAATAAACCAAGCCTGAGTTGCCGAATTAGGATATCCATGAAATTAAGGTACCAAAGGGCATTAGTTTTAATTAACTAGTGTAATCAAGTCCCCAAATTCATAATCTCTGGTTCGCAGAAATAGATTAGTTCTCCCGCTAATTTACTTAGGTTTCTAATCGACCTACCAAGAACGATTAGTAGCGACTCCAAACCTTAAAATCATTTAAACAAAAAACCAAAGTTGCGATTCGGTAGGGCTTGGGAGAGTCTGCGTTAGGTTAGTCAAATCTAATTAACCTAATAATCCGTTAATCCCTTTAGAAGAAATAAAAAAAAATTTAGAGGGTCGCGACACTCCTTGGCTCTCTTTGTTGCCCCCTCTTGCAGTCGTCAACCTCCCCTGCCTAAGTCATCATTGCTTGCTTAGTACTCAGTCCCTCTACTTTGTTTCTCTGTCCTTTTGCACGAGTCTCCATTGAGGTGCGACTCTTGCTCTCTCAATCACTTTGCCCAATCTAGTGTGCCAGTTCTTGATTCCTAAGTAACTTTTTGTTCGTCAGGTTGTTTCATTGTTTGGTTTTGCTTTGTTGTGTGTTTGATCCGATGACTTGCTTCAGGCTCGCGAAGCTCACTCGAATCATGGTTTTTGCCCTGAGTTGCAAGTGCTTAATGCGTCTGAGGCCATGTGTTTGTCCCGGTGAAACGCTGCATTTCTAATTTTCTTTATTTCTCTTGATGGACTCGTGATCTATGTGCTCATGACCAAGTCACTAACCATGCCAATCTTTCTCTCCACTCGATGAGTGAGTGGAATATTGCCAAGAAAAGTCAATATTGTCACACATCACCTTGTGTTAGTGGGTGTTTGTTTCTGTTTTTCCAGAGCATCCACCTCAGTAGTCGATTCAAGTTGATCTTATTTAAAGTTAACCAAGAAAGTTCAAGGAAGGTTTTGTGATATGGAATAAGTGCTAGATGGGGAATGTAATGCCAAAATCCCAAGTTGAGCACTCCTTCTTCAACCGCTAGGGATTGATTCCCTCATTAGGACCGTAACCGGAATCCAATCAATTAGTCATGGCCATGGTTTCGGTTCAAAATTTGGAGGAACCAAAACCTTAAATGGTGGTTCCAATTCTAGTTTTGAATCGGTGGTTTTGGGCTAGTTCTGATTCGAACTAGTGATTTTGAATCGGTTCCGATTGAAAATAAAAAATGAAACCTGATTTCGATTTCAATTACAATTTTTGAGTTTAAAAATTAAATTGTAATAAATTTTAATAAAATTATAATCAAATTATCAAATAATGAATTATGAAAAAAAGAAAATAATAAATTATAAAATTATGAAATAATGTATTATCAAATAAAAATTGTAATCGAATTTAGGGGAAAAAAGGAAGGGACTTGAATTTAATGAATTATCGTTAAGGGTCTACATATCTTTTTGGGGATAGAAAAATCAAAGTTTATATATTTTTCTTATCTTTGATAACATCATATTTACTTCATCCTCAATCATCGCTACCCGTTCCGGTATTAGTGCGGTGGTATCTCCATTATTAAAGAATTTGGCTTCATTATTGCGATATATCTCTTATTATCTATATTAAGTTTTTGTCAAATCATCAACACAAGCTTGAGCCTCTACCAAGGAGCTAATTTTAAGCGTCGTTCATCCAAAATATTGCATCCAACGCTAAATGCTTATTTTACCATAGTTGTTGAACATGGAATTGCTAGATTTTATTTTGCAATCAGAGCAAGAATTAGATATTGGGTAGAATGCCTCTTCCACTATTCTAATATTGTGAAATTTGTGCTACCTTGAGATTTATCAAATTCAAAAGAAATAGTTAGGTAATTCTCTATTTCATAATTACTTCATATTACTCTTTTTTTACTTTTTTTTTTTTGCCTACGTAGCAAAAGTTGGTACCCTTTACTAATTTTACCTGTGTTTCCACTTTGTAAGTCACTAGATTAAGAAGATACATTATCACTTATATTATATGTTCTACAAAATTCATTATATAATTCCATTATTGCATTTTTAACCATTGTTTATTTAATTTTAAGATTTACCGCATCAATTAAATGTAAACATTCATAATACGTATTCAAATAATTATCTAAACTATCTAATTTATAACATGGATCAAAAACAAAAAAAAAATAAATAATAGGAATTTTTCTATAATAATATAGCCATTTTGTCGCATTGTTCTGATAGTATCGCTTAAATTCTCATCATTTTCATTTTCTTCAAAAAATCTAGCAATATTAATACATTATATTAAAAATAAATATGTAGTAGGATATTAAATACCGGATAAAGTATAAGTTGTGTTATTAAAAAATTATAAAATATCTATTTTTTTGAACTATCTCATTCCTATGAGTATAAATTAATTTGAGTTATATTATATGAAAGAAATGCACATAATCAATATTTATATGCAAAAGATTCATTAAGTAACTCATAAATAAAATTCCAACGATTTGGAACATCTTTTAAAAATCTTTTTGGTTTTTTTCCATTTGCTCTACAAAATTTTAACCATTCTTTCATTATTTGGGAATGTTTTCATAAAAATTGAATTGCTATTTTTATTAGATTGATAAAAATATCAAGAGTTTTTAAATTATCTTGTATACATAAATTTAAAACATGACATGCACATCTAATGTGAAAAAATTATCAATCAAAAATGGGTTCACAAAACTTTTTCAGTTCAACAATTGAAGCGATATTTGCCGTAACATTATCAAAACCAATTGAAAGATTTTATTAAGCAAATAATATTCTTCTAAAATTTGCATAATTGATCCATAAATATTATTTGCTATATGCCTATTATCAAAAACTCTAAATACAATAGTACTTTTTTGAATATTCCAATGATTATCTATCCAATGACATGTTATACTCATATAACAATTAACTCACCAGTGATCACTCTAAATATGGCTACCTATATATGTACACGTTTATTAAAATTCATAAAAAAAAATAATTTATAAATATTTTTTCCTTTTTTTATAAAGATTTTTAATTTTGAATTTAAGTGTATTTCTAGGAACATGTTTTACTTGTAGAACACATGTATTTTGTATAAATTAAACTAAATCTTTTATCAAAATTAAATGATAAATGTTTAATAGAAATAAATTTACCTAATTCTTCTTTATAGGTTTTTTTTATTATAATGAAATAAAAGAGAAGTGTTATGATTGACGTGCTCAAAAATTTATTGTTGCTTGGTGTTAATTCCCATTTCGATTGGATGTTTTGCCTTAAGATGCCGATTGAATGTTTCATATTTGGCTCCATTAGTGTATTTGTATTTTACTCCATAATATTTACAAACTACTTCATACCATTTTGGATCTTTATTGAAATTTTCAATCTTTGTGAAGTGGTCTCATATGTCTGATGTAATCTCTCACTCCTTTGTTATTGACATTTCTTGTATACCGGCAGGAGGATGAAGAATCTATTGCGCATAAACTTGCTCCATATTAGGAAAAATATTAATTTCATCATCTACATTAATCTCCAATCTATATAATCATGATAATCAAAAGGATAATTGGATCCCCTTATTGTGCTCTTGCCTCTACCACTATCTCTACTTCCACTTGCCTTTTTTTTTTGGATAAACAAAAAATATATGATCTAATGCAAAAAATATAAGATATGAAAAAAGAATTTGCAATGGAAAATTATAAAGGAAATAATATATAAAGAAAATAAGAAATTAGAGAACTGTTAATGTAATTGAGAGTTAAAAAGAATTTAAGAGAATTGAGATGAAGAAAGAATTTGTTTAAAAAAAATGAAAGATAGAATGGATATTTATAATTTTTTTTTAAATCATAGATTAGGAATATATACACACGCATCTTTTTCTTTTGTCAAAGAGCCATTGCTTACTACAGCTCTTTTTTTTCTTTCTTTTTGAACCTCTACTTTCGAATCGGTTTTAGGCCGGTTTCAGATTCAATTCAATAGTTTAAGGAACCAAAAACCGAGCCCTTATGCCATGGACCGGTTCTGATTCCGAACTGTGAGCCCAGTCAATCGGCCAGTTTCGAGCCCAAACTGGCTCGTGGCCATGACTACAATGGGGAACCGGATTGGACCGTACCGATTCTATGGTAAATCAATGGAAGGAGCGAATGGCTTACAGTTCGTATTTTGTGGAGCCTGTCTTTAGCGAGCAGTTCTCGATTCTAGGATGGGAATCACCCATCATGAAACCGATCACTACTAGTTGTAAGTTGTAGACATCATTCACATGCAAAATAAATAGAATATAAATGTAGGTGATGATTCATAAGAGTAGTAGAGAAAATTCCCGAAAATATAGTTCAACACCAATTCCTTTTGAGTAAAACATCATCAAAGATTATTGCGTATAAATGATTCAGCAGCAATTAACTCTTTCAGCATAATACGAAAGCAGTAAGACCAATTACAAAATCCAAATTCTAAGTTTTGAACCCAATAGGATTTTGGCGCGAATACAACTCGTATAAATATGAAATATCTGTGAGCGCGACAAATCTTAACCGTTGGATCTTTGGACCCCACATGGAATCCATGCGATCCGAAGGATGAGATCGAGTTTCGCGTGATGGGCCAAACAGCAGTAAAACCATTTGAAACTGAACAATTCTCCAATTTGGGCCGTAGCCCAAAATGAAACCCTAGTTTCCATTTCCTTCTTCATATATATAGATAGATAACCTCACCTTCCCAGGCCTTGATCCTTTTCAGTCGTCGGTCTCCGGAAACCCTAGCGAGAGAAAGAGAGAGCGAAGATGAAGTACAATCCTCGCGTGACTAGCTCTCGCCGTAAGAACCGGAAGGCCCACTTCACGGCGCCGTCGAGTGTCCGCCGCGTCCTGATGAGCGCCCCGGTGAGCTCCGATCTCCGGTCGAAGTACAACGTGCGGTCGATGCCGGTGCGCAAGGACGACGAGGTCCAGGTGGTCCGCGGGACGTACAAGGGTCGCGAGGGCAAGGTCGTGCAGGTCTATCGCCGGAAGTGGGTCGTCCACATCGAGCGCATCACCCGCGAGAAGGTCAATGGGTCGACCGTGAACGTGGGGATTTCTCCCTCGAAGGTCGTGATCACGAAGCTCCGGCTGGACAAGGACCGCAAGTCCCTGCTTGATCGCAAGGCCCAGGGACGCGCTGCTGCTGACAAGGAGAAGGGGACCAAGTTCACGGCCGAGGATGTCATCCAGAACGTCGATTAAGAGAGAGAGAGAGAGAGAGAGAGAGAGAGAGTAAAGGAAGGTCCTTTGTACTCATTTTGTTCTCCATTCGGTGATAATTTTGGTTGTTTTCTGACTCCATAAGTTTATTGGCTGATATTTCCAAGGATATTGCTTTAGATGTCTGGAATGCCCTGCTTTTTTAATCTACGAACCAGTTGGGTATTTTGTTTTGATTTGTGATTGCTTTAGTTCTTTAGTGATCAGTTGAGTTTTGTTACGTTGTGACCTTGGATTGGTAATTCGAGATGATGGTTGGCTGGTGCAGTATTATCTTCCCTGAGATCGTGAAATACCTGCGATGAAAGGGACTCAATAATGAGTTTGGTAATTAATGGTATTAGATAATGCAGTTTACATATTCTCTCAGTTGGTTCTATTCATTCGACTGGATTGATCGGTCCTTGGACCTTGACTAGTGCATCCTGTCCATGGAGCGGTTTGTTAGCTCTGTGCTAGATTTTTGGTCTACTGTTGTCAGCTTCAGACTGAACTTGACCGGGCAGTAGTGTCCGTGTTTATCTGCACATTATGACACTTTGAAGTGTTGCATTTAGATGTGATTGTTGTGTCAATCATTCTAGTATATTTTGACATGCTTATATTGTGCTGTTTCTATGCAGTAGAAGGAATTCTGTTTAGTATGTACATCCATTAAGTAATTGATCCGGAAAATTAACCCTTGTGTGAGGTTGAAGTCTTGCCACATCATTTGCTTTTGCTCTGGCTGATAAGTAGGGTTGCCTGGATTGTTAGTGGTGCATTGTTTTGTAGAGCGCTTTGCTAGTTTTTCTTCTCTATTTATTTTTATCTTTTTGCCTTCTCAGGCATAGTAATTGCTTATTGTCTAATCTTGTGAGCATTTTAGACACTTTTCCGTTTTTAGTTTAGAGAATGAGTTGGGTAAAAGGACATTATTGGTCTGGATTTCTTCCTTCCTTCTTGGTTAGTTACATGGATTCTCCTTACTTTGTTGTGCTCAGCTTGCTTACTTGCCTATCGTAATAGGAAGTTGTAAATGGTTCTTGGAAATTATAGACAGACTTAGCTGTTAGGTGATGGAGTAGTGCCACCTCAGAACGGGATAGTTGGCTGATAATAAGTAGAATTACTGCCACGGAATATAATCATGTCAGGTAAAAGGTATGAAGTTCCGAAATTTCAGGCAAACTTGCAATACCTCTTGGAATTTCTTTGGAGCTTTGTTACATGCCTTTGTTTTGAGAGTTGGAATGCCCTATTTCTTGCCTTCTTGCCGTGGAAGGAACTTGTTGCAAATCTTGCCTTCTTGACGTGAAAGGAACTTGTTGCAAATCTTGCCTTGGAGTGTGCTCCTGCAGAGCGCATTTGATATTGTGCTTTGGCAGTTTTTGCCAAGTTGAATAGGTGGAGGGTTGTGGGGACGAAGCTCGTTGATTTTTTTACCATCCATAATCTGATAAATCGTTGTGATTTAGCACTAGATTTTCAAGTGATCAATGGACGCATCCTCTGCAGAGGATTTTTCTCATCCATTTGAAATTGGATAAATATGCTTTTAAACAGGGAATGCATCTGATCCGCACTAGAGGCCAGGTTAGTTTAATTTTTTACATTTGGTTTGGTCTACTCTACACATCTCTAGTGCATTCTATATGCCTTCCGTATTTTTACAGTCTCAAGGCGGAAAGGTATACTCCACAAGCTGTATTAGAGTTCAGTAATCATTCTATATGCTCTATGGTGAGTGAGAAATAATGAGGTATCGGTATGCTTGACCCCGGATATTGCCCCTGAGCTTTAGCTTGGATTCTAAAGGATTTTGCTCTTTCAAGGGTGAGACTAGGAGGAAATTTTTGTTGCTGTTTCAACTTGGTTGTCTCTTCACATTTGCTTACAGTACACCTGAAAAAAGCATATACATGCCTCTTTGAGTCTGACCGGGACATTTCCACAATTCGTTCCTTTGTTTCCAATTTGTGTTTCTCTTTTGCTGTGTATGATGGTGCTGTAAATTCGGACCGGTCAAATAACCGGTCTCGGTTTCCAGTTCGCATGTCAATCGCTTCAACTGGTTGAACCGTTGGGTTGACTTAAAAGTAAAACGTTGCAGCTGAATAATGTCATTTACATGTTTATGGAAGCCCATGGACAAACAAAAGCGCTCAGCATAGCTGGCTTTTGTTTTAGGCTTACATTTTTGAGGTTTGGGATTGAACTCCCGTTGATGTTAGGTTGGCAATTCGTGCCACTTGTTATGTCCACTTCCCGTAAGAAGGTTGTGTAGTGTCAAAGGCGTGTAGATCTTACTAGTCTGAATACCACACGTAACGTAACGAGCTGTCTTGACACGAACATGATTGGCTGATCAAGCAAATAAGACGACATGCTAGTGCGCAAGGTACAGCTTCGAAGGCTTTGGTCAAGAAAATGGCTCCCACGGCGGCGGTCTAAGTTAACCGTGAAACCATTTCTCTTAATTCTCGTGTTATTTCCTGAGAAATTCCCATCTCATTGCATCAACATTGGAATCAGATGCTGCATTCCTAAATCCCCAGATACGAATAGGGGTTAGCAATTAGCATGACCTCGCCAGCGAAGTCGCTGGCCGGCTAGACCCTTGTGGGCAAAAAGCAGGGGCTATGGCATTGCTCCTTCAACCCTCCAGCCCCCGGCAATCCCAACTTTGGGTTTCATCTTTCTCCTTTCTTTTTCTTTTACGTATTCGGCTTTTCTGTCTTGTTTAAGATCTTTTGGGCTTTCAGTTTTTCTTTTGCCTTCTTAAATTTTTTGGCCCAACTTTTTACGTGGCCCCATACAGAAGTTGTAGAAAATTTTTTCTATCTTATGAAATTAACTGGATCTAACAAATTTTCTCCAATTGCATAAATGCAATTAGTTTTATGATTAGATTGCGGTATTTGAAAGTTATAGTAGTTAAGAACTTGGTTCCAGGTTTGCTAGAAACAAAGTTTGAAAAATCTGAACTTTGCATAGCTTGCACTCATGGAAAACAAGTGA
Source organism: Psidium guajava (assembly GCA_016432845.1). Classification (NCBI taxonomy): domain Eukaryota; kingdom Viridiplantae; phylum Streptophyta; class Magnoliopsida; order Myrtales; family Myrtaceae; genus Psidium; species Psidium guajava. The sequence goes on from CM028232.1 coordinate 7,137,037, forward strand.
GAAGTTCTTTCAAAGAGATTGAACATGTTTCTTCTAACCGTGCATTATAGCTTCTACACATGTATGTCTTTGGTCCAAACAGAACTCCAAGTCTTTGAGGTAAGAGATACTATCTTGTCATCGTTAATGATTACACGAGGTTTACAGGGGTTTTATATCTTGCCAATAAAAACAAAGCTTTCACTTCATTTTCAAAATTTACCGAGAGGGTTCAGAATAAAAAAGGCTATGCTAGATCTTGCATCAAAACATGTCATAGGAGAGAATTTAAAAATCAAAGCATTTGTGAATTTTGTGATGATCTTAGAATTCAACACAATTTTTCTTCTCCTTACACAACTCAACAAAATGGGGTAATTGAAAGGAAAAATCATTCCCTACGAGAAACAATAAGAGCTCTTTTGATTGAGAGCAAAATAGCTTCATATTTTTGGTTAGAAGCTGTTTTGACAGCTTCTTATATTTTAAATTGTGTAACCTTGAGACCTATGCTTGAGAAAATCCCCTATGAACTTTTTAAGGATAGAAACCAAATCTTGCATACTTTCATGTATTTGGGTGCAAATACTTCATTCGTAAAAATGCTAATGATCATGTCAGCAAGTTTAATAAGAAATCAGATGAATGGATTTACCTTGGTTACTCAATAATGAGCAAACCCTACCGAGTCTACAATAAAAACTCTCGGGTTGTTGAAGAATCTATGAACGTCCAGTTAGAGGAAAATATTCAAAAATAGACTGATCAATTTGAATATGTTCAAGATTTCTCATATGCACAAGGTCTAGAACGAGCTTAAGCGCCTGACTGAAAACAATCAAGCTTCTGAAGGCATTCAAAATTAGGAAGATGTCCAATTAACATCGACCAGAGAAGAAGAAAAACAACTCGATTCTCACAACTTAACCAAAGCTCAAGATGAGAGATTCAATAAGAATTGAAAATATAAGCCCATTCATCCTAAAGAACTTGTCATTGGAAGTCTGGATAATGAAATCAAAATCAGATCAAGATTTGAGGAAGCAATGAGCAACATTGCACTAGTCTTTGAAATAGAATAAAAGGAAATTGAAGAAGCTATCTCGGATGAAAATTAGAATACATCATTGCAAGAAGAACTCCATCAATTCAATATCAATAATACTTGGGAACTTGTGCCAAGGCCCAAAGATCGTCCTATTATAAGAACAAAATGGGTATTCAGAAAAAAAAAACTAGATGATAAAGGAAAAGTGATCAGAAAAAAGGCAAGATTGATGGCAGAAGGATATTCTCAAGAAGAAGGGCTAGATTACAATGAAATTTATGCTCCTATAGTCAGGTTAGAGGCTATAAGATTGTTTCTTGCTTGTGTGTATTCCAGTGATTTTAAAAAATTTTGGATGGATGTGAAAAGTGTGTTTCTAAATGGCTATGTCAAAGAAGAAGTTTATGTTGAACAACCACCTTGTTTCAAAGAACCAAGAGGAAAAGATCTAGTTTAAATTCTAAAGAAAACTCTTTACGATTTGAAGAAAGCATTTCTTTCTAAAAAAAGATTCGAAAAATGTAATGTTGACACTACTCTCTTTATTCAAAAGCAAGATAAAGATATTCTTCTTGTTTAAATTTATATTGATGATATTATTTTTTACTCTTCTAATGAACATTTGTACAAGAAATTCTCTAAGTCAATGCATGATTGAGTTGAGCATGTTGGGAGAACTAAGGTTCTTCCTTGGACTTCAAGTAAATAAAACCAAGAAGGGAACCTTCATTCATTAAGAAAACCATCTAAGATTGTTAAGAAATTTGGCTTGGAAAACTGTAAAAGGATAGAAACCCCAATGTCTCATTCATTGACGCTCGACAAAGATAAGCAAGGAAAAGAAGTTAATCCAAAACTCTATTGAAATATGATTGGATCATTGCTTCGTCTCATAACCTCAAGATCGGATATTCTATTCAGCATATGCTTGTGCGCAAAATTTCAAAAGAGTCCAAAAGAGTCACACCGTTCAACAATCAAGAGAATTATCAAGTACATTGGGACTTATCCCAAGTACGGACTATGGTATTCCAAAGAATTTGAATTCATTCTGAAAGGATATTCAGATGTAGATCTTGTCGATTGCAAAATGGACATGAAGAGTACTTCTAGAACATGCCAACTCATGGGAAACATGCTAGTTTCGGGGTATTCAAAGAAACAAAGCACAATTGCTCTTTCTACAGTAGAAGTAGAATATGCATCACTTGAGAGTTGTGCTCATATTCTATGGTTGAAGCAACAACTCAGAGATTATTTCGTTGAAGAATAGAATGAAGGGATTAAATGTGACAATACAAGTGCCATAAACTTAACCAAGAATCCTATCCTACATTCAAGGGCGAAGCATATCAAGATTAAACACCATTTCATTGGCGACCATGTTCAAAATGGTGATGTCCATAAGTATGTTGATACTAAAAATCAACTAGCTGATATTTTTACAAAGTCTCTTGATGGATAATTTTCAATTATATGCGAAATGGATTAGCAATTATTAATTTCTCTTGAGATGATTTAGGAACAACTACACCCCCCATAGTTTAGAAGCACAGTTCAGAAGTATAGGTAAGTCTCTCACTTGAATCTCTATTTTCGAATCTATAACTTATCAACAATTATGGTATGATCTTTGAACCCATATTTATATGGGTGATTGATTGATATATCTATATGGTTGATTGATTCTAATTTTAGATCTAATTGATTTTATTTCCAAAAATTGACAGTTATTTCTTTCTTTCTCAGTTTTAAATCTTTTTTCAAAAATCTTTTTCTCAAAAATTCAAATCGTCACCTTCCTATTTTGAAAAATTCTTTTTGCTTTCTAAAACTACTATAGTACTCTTCTTCTTCAACCCTAAATCTTTTGCAAACTCATAGACTCTCTAGTCCTTTCATGACTTTTCATTCCTTCTTGCAAAACCATTCTCTCTTCACAAGTGACTCCCAAATCTGCCTCCTCTTGAAGAAATCTACGGGTGGAAGTGAACGATAATCATGAAAATCTTCTGGACTTGCATGGAGAAAATTTAGGGCTCAAGGTGATTCGCCTTCGTATGAAATCTCTAGTTCTAAACATTCAAAGGATAGAGGCTCTGCATTTCTAGATTCAGGTTCACCTACGCTCATTGTAAATGAGAAGGTTGATAAGGCTATTGTTGTTAAGCCACTAGTTGAGACCATGAAGGAAGTTGGTATGAGATATGAAACAATTTTGCAATTTTTAAAAAGTCATGATTTTATGAGTGAAGAGGAATTAGAAGCTACGTTGATTTACTTGATAAAATGATTGATCCTAGTGCTTCAAAGGCCAAAGGAGTGGCTTCAATGAAATGAAAAGAGAAGATGGTAGAATCTAGAGTGCCCATGTTTTCCAAGACCCCCTCCTAGGGTGTCGTTATTGGGGATCCTACTGGGACTCTATCGAAGGGTGTTATAATTGGAGGATCTACAAGCAAAGTTATAGGTTCTAAGTTAAAAGGAAAGATTGAAGATGATGATGACATTATGTTCAGAAATTTTAAGCCAAAGTTGTCCTTCGTGAAAGATAAGGAATTCAAAAGCAAGCTTTTTATGTCTTAGAAGCATGCAGATTCCTTTGAGTTGCTGAAACACAGAGGGGTAATGCCTCTCAGAACTGTTGATCTTGCCTATTGATGACTCAGTGAATCGGTGGATCACACACTTAATGGAGACAAGAATAGGTCTGACTATTTAGAAAGTATACAAGTGTTGAAAGAGTGAAGTCTAGGGACAAGGGTAAACGTGAGGAATGGGATCTCCATGCCCAACTAAATAAGTTCGCAAGCAAGGGACATGCTGAAGACTTACCTTTCCAAATAAGTGCAACACAAGGACCCTTTAATTGATGACACCTTTTGTCGTTAGAAAAAAAAAAGGGGGTCATTCACAACCACTGATGAAGGATTCCTTGAAAATTTAAGGATTAGTAATTTTTTTTAGAAATTGAATTGATTCGGTCTTCTACATACGCAAGGAAGGTAATCAAAAAAGAAAGAAGATGAGGGCAAAAGATTGGAGCTGATTGAATGTATTTACTGAAATAACTTGATCCTTTTTCGGTAAGACCTACATAGAAAATGCTACTAACCTGAGTAAAGCTAAAGCAACAGTAGTATTTATAACGCACACTAGATGGCTTAACTGAGAGAACCTCTTCAAACACATATATAAGGGCTAGTGCTTGCCGAGCTGTCTAAGATGACTAAGATAAGCAACTATGTGCAACTAACTTTCCTTGAGGTAACTCTATGATTTTTCATGGTAAAAGAGCCCCCAAAGGAATTTCACCTTGATAAAGCCTCTTACATGTATCCGTCCAAGATCCTTTCAATGACCTATGTTGTGTTGAAGGGATCATGAATCCAATCACCATTCACATTTTTTTTTATATTTTTCTTATCAATGAATAGATCTCTTACTTGTATAACTTACACGTCTCAACTCGTCACAAAAAAAAAATGTCTTCTACAATGGAATCTAAGAAGTGAGATTTCGAGTAAGTGTCTGCATAATCTTCTTCTATCCGAAGAAATGATTCATAGAAATAATGAGTCACCATTGATATCGATCCATCTGAGATCTCCAAACACAATGCATAGTTGAGGATTTATACATCTAGCTATATCTCACATCCGATTTGAAAGAGCTTTCTCTATTGAAGTATGAAGCCTAAGTGTCTTGGCTAAGATCCGCTAAAGGTTTCAAATAATTTCATCATAACATGAGTGTTCTCTATTAAAGAAAAAAATTCAAACTTATTGTACATACTACTACGTGGGCTCTTTGTTTAAGTGTCATATCGCTCAAAAACGCAAGGAAAAGCTCTTCATGGGTCAGCCAACCGATGGGTAGAGAATACTTAGGGGTGCAAGCAACTCTCTCTAAGGAACTCGGTAAATTAGCATGTAATATGTGCAAGTATTGACATAACTTCATAGAGTCATTCGGTCTAAATGCTATATGAAGAACATAAGCAAGATGGATCTTTGGTCATAACAAGCCTAAAACCAAGTGGAATAATTTTTTGTCCCATAATCCCCCAATATTATACATATAAAGATGTGCTATAGCAGTGTGCTTTTTTTTTTCCCAATCAGATTTTTTAATCAAAAGAAATCTTCTTCATAGAAAGATGTATCTTTCAAAACAATCATACGACTTTCCATTCGTTGGATAGATAGAGAGGGAGGGCAAAGCTTTTGGTTTTTTCTTTTATGTTGTTAAAAAGTTCTTTCTACTCTATTAGTATAAGATTAGTATTAGTTAATGATCTTGGCTTAGTGAGTCATTTCTTCCGTGATTCACTTTTGGCACTAGTCCTACATTTTGTTTCTATGTACCAATGAGGAAGGGGGATCAATGAGAAGATGATTGTATCATGAGAAAAACTCTCCACCAACCAAGATAAAAAGATCTCATTGAAGCGGCTAATCCCATGCATATTGTGTGCACATCAAGATGCACAAATTGCATAGTATCATACATAGCTACTCCGAGGCTGAACACTTATGCTATGCTTGCTATGGAAGATGAATGATGACTTTATCTTAATGGAACTCCAACAATCTAGTTTGAAGGTTGGTATAACTTATGATCATGGAACAAAAGAAATAAATCAAAAAATTTATTTTTGTTCAAGAATGAAATAGGATGAATTGAGACGATATACTATAAATATATAATTATGTTGAATATATTAACTATTTCTTCATTTTTGGATTGCCTAGAAGGGGCAAAAGAAACATCTTGTTCTTTCTTCAACAATTTCTTATCTCTAGTGGACCTCTCATTCAAATCCTCAAGGACAAATGATTGTTTTACCCATTCAAATAAATTTATGTGAAGGACTCTCTTTAATAAAATATATCATTTCTTGCTACGGAGCCCGTAAAGGAGTTGTGGATACTGCTGTACGAACATCAGATGCTGGATATCTTACGCGCAGACTTGTTGAAGTAGTACAACACATTGTTGTACGCAGAACAGATTGTGGAACCATCCGAGGGGTTTCTGTGAGTCCTCGAAATGGGATGATACAGACCTTGTCTCTGGGTGCCTAGGTGTCCATCGTGAGCCTTTCCTCATTTGAACCTCGCTCTTCACTTTAAGGCTATGACATCATAAAGTTCTGCTAAATGGAGGGATCTTATCAATATCCATGAATGATAAATCATAGATCAAACTGCCGAATATGAAAAATTGGGTGGACTTTCTTTTCAATGAATTTGATTTTTACTTAAGAAAATGTGGTTATTTCTATATTTGACTAGGCTTTGGTCTTTTCATAGGTATTCCTACCCATTTTTTTGGAAAAGTCAAGTGTCGATATCATTAAACATTCTATATATAATAATATAAGGGATTCCTTAGCGAAAATCTCATACATTCCATTATCAAAGGTAGACAGTTACCTAGGAGTTGGATTGCCTAGGAAGTGTCATAGATAATGGTCTACTGCTTCCTATTGGAAGCTTTTTCCAAATTAATTTCTTTGGCTAGCATTCCTCTTCTCCAACAATTGTTCCAATAATTATATATTCATTTGACCTATGGACATATGCAAGCAAATATTTCATGCTTGTTTGAGTAATAACAATTAGATTCCCCAATGGCCCCATTATTCCCTTTCTCTATTTTAGAATGGAAAGCAGGCAAGGCCTCCAACCAACATGCTTAATATATTTTGTTTGATCTGCATCTGTCTTCATTCCACCCTTTATTTGAATAGTTCTTTCTTAGCGAAATTACCTTAGGCCTATGCTTTTGCAAAAGGAGGAATCAGCCCAAGGAGGGGCTTGCCTTTGATTGCCTAGTTGGTGAGATAATGGCTTACCAAAGTGATTATCAGTTGCTGGTCTGAGAGGATAATCAACTTCATGCAGTCAGGTTTTTGAAGTTAGCTCACCCTCATGGGATCATGATCCTTTGCCCAACCCTTTGTCTTGACCATTGTAGCAAGTGTGTCGCCAAGGCATGAGAGGCATGATGAATTGACACCATCCTCACCCTCCTCAAGCTTATCATCGGTAGTCTATTCAAGGTTCCAAACACAATGATGGCAACTAAACACAAGGGTTGCACTTGTTGTGGGACTTAACCCAACACCTTCCGGCATGAGTTGATAATGGTCAACATGGGGTTCATCACTTATTGATGGATTTTTCAGGATTTACATCAACCGTCTACTCGAAGAAGACTGTGCTGCTATGCTACTACAAGAAACTTCATCCTTTGAATACCCTTTAAGTGCTACGTGGATTTTCATCACCTATTATATTTCAAGATATTCCATTGACATGGGTAAGCTCCCCACCTTATTCGGCAGCTCTAGTACTTAGACAAATTCAATTATCTTTTGAAAGACCATTTTGATTTTAAAATTCAAATTAAACTAGTACTTAATCAAAGGATATATGATTTTATAAAATTCATCTTAATAATTTTGTCTTTTCTTTTAAGTCTATATCTTTTCCCTAGTATTGAAAGAAAAGTGTGAGAGCTATTTCTTGGATCCAAAAGAGAGTACGCGAGTTCTCCCAATAAAGAAAAAGTGCATCAAACCTAAATCTAACTGGGATTCATGATGGTGGAGGAACTGGATCTTGACAGAACAATATCTAAACCTGAAGATGCACTAAAATCTTTTCGATTGCTCGTTCAAGAACCACAATCTTTGGCCCAAAGTTGTATGTATTATATGGACAGAAAGCAAACTACCAGGATCATTTAAGATGACGGTGGGAACACGATACCAAGGCAAACCCATGTATATACCCCTTTATCAATGAGAAATAGACACTATGTAATTTTATTGCATTGGAAGCTCTCCGTTCTTGGTTCTCCTGTAGCTATATCCTCTGAAACCACAAGAATCCTTAGTTAAAATGGGATTCCAACTTAGCACTCTTTGAGATTTTGAGAAGAGTTGCTCTTTGATAGCATAATACGATGAGTCAGGCCCTAAGATTAGGTTGAAAGGCATAGTCGATGGACAACATGTGCATATTCCTATACTGCCCCTTGTTGGTTCCAAGGGATGGTATCCTCCGGATAATTCAAATCAAAGCAATTGGTGTACGACTTGGGCCTTTATGATATGGCCGGTCAATAGAAATACTTCAACACTATACCTTCATCATATATCTCATACATCACACTAGATAGATATCATATTCATATCATACAATTCACTTTCAAGATGTCTTACCTCAATTTGGTACCGTTCTTGCGGCTTGCACTGAAACAGTGCTTTACCCCTAATAATTGATGCGGATATTCGAATAAGCATGAGTAATCAAATGAAATAAAGTAACTCGATAAGATCCCATATGTAGAGCTAACATCATACAACCCAATTGAGAGTCATATGAGGTTTTTCAAATCATAATAAAAATGGTTCTTCTTTAAATATTTCTAAATTTGAATTCTTGAGATTTTGAGAAGAGTTACTCTTTGGAGAGCACGGTACGATGAAAGTTGTAAGCTATGTTCAAGGGGAGTTTTTGTCTATTATTGGCCTCTATGATAAAATCAGCCAAGAAGCTAGGATAAAGAGTCGTGATCCTGTGAGGGTAAGCTAAAATGGTAAAATCAGTCGGGAGGCCAAGACAAAGAGTCACAATCTTGCTAGGGTAAGCTAACTCTTCAATATCAATATCATCAATAAGAAAATCTTTAGGCTTGTTATCCAGGAACTTATTCAAAAATACTGTAATGAAAGGAGCATAGGAGTTTTGGACCTTTCGACATCAAAAAGCCTATCCAACTTGGCTTCACTATCGCTCATATCTTATATTGTAGTTCGTAGACTTCAGAACAAATTTTAGTGGATGGTGCTGCTATAGTTGGTGGCGAACTCGTTTTGGGTAAAAATGTATTAGTAGCTTATCTGCCATGGGAAGGTTACAATTTTGAAGATGCAGTATAGTACTCATTAGTGAGCATTTGATTAGTTGTGCGCAATCAACAACCAAAAGAGAAAGACCCCTTGGGCGAATTCATCCTTTTGCTCCTCACCCTATGAGGTATTAGCAATCGTTTCCAACTGTTGTTCCCCTCCCAAAAAGGAATATCTTTTGGGAATGCCTAGTTGAAAGGGATGTCTTTTTCGAGTTTAAGAAAAGGAAAATCTTATCTGTTGAATCATTATATATTTCAATTGGAACAAGGAATTTCGTGTCCAAATACAAGCGGTCCTTAACTACTTAAATTTATAATATATCGAATCATATATGTATTACCATTAGGCATTACAATAAATATACAATAAATAAAAAATAAAAAGAATAAAGAAGGAGGATTTACAATGCTACATCTAAAACTCAATGGTGGCAACTAAACATGACGGTTGTGCTCATTGTGGGACTTAATGCAACACCTTATGACACGAGTTGACAACAACCATGCACAATTTGCGTCCGTGTTCCCAAAGGCATACCTCTCTTTCAAGAAGATTCGTAGCTAAGCTAAATCAGCCACTTTCAAAGTAACAGAAAGCAAAGCAACGACTGGAGTGGGAGAGTCAAAGTCAAAAGGAAGATTCCTTACTTCTTTTTCGGTCCAAGAATTCGCTGATCCACCACACCATGAAATGATATAGCCCATTTATTCTTCATAAATAATTCCGGCTACGAAACGAAAGAATAGAAAAAAGTACAATTTTCTGATAGATCCCTACCGCTTTATTTGCTCTGTTCTATTTATTTTATTTGTTTTATTTTCTTTGTTCGCACAAATTCTTATTTTTTTTTTGCTAAAAATCGAATTTCATAATATCAGGATCTCTAAGTCTAAGTATAAAGTGTAAAGCAAGCTTTGTTGACATCTAAATTTCGATTTTTCATTTATATATTGCACAAAATTAGAATTAATTCTCACTAAAAATATTTCTCCATGCATTGTATTTTTATTTTTCTGGCATTTCGCTTTTTTTTGCATCGACGGTGAGGAGTTAAGCAGTAGTGAACTGGAGCGCACGCTTGAAGGAATTAAGCTCAAGCAAGTGCTTAGGAGTAACAGACGATTGTCTCTCTTTCCTTGTGTAGACACAAAAAGAACTGAAGAAGCTAGACATCACGTGCTGCCGGAAGATAACATATGCCTCAATAAATAGCAAAACAAGTTCATGCTCCTTCCTCTGCTCTCTCAGGATGGAATTATGCACCATGGTATCAAGAGATGCATATCTCTTGATCGGTTAGCGTTTGTCAAAATCTGGAGGAACTTGATCTTACAAGTAATGACATTGATGACGAAGTGCTAATGTCCATATCAAGATGCTCCAAACTTAGAATTTTAAAATTGGGGGTTTGCTCGAAGATCACTGATGATGGACTTAAACATATTGGAAGACACTGCCATTTATCGACATTCTAGCATACCATGAAAGCTTCTTCCGACTGAGATGGACAAGACCATTTGCTTTAGCGAATATTTTATAGGTATAATCAACATGGAGCAATATAAAATACTAGAGCAAATTGGCAAGGGAACTTTTGGTTCTGCTGTACTCGTGAGGCATAAACATGAAACAAAAAAGAGAATGATGGTGGAGGACCAATAGACAAAAAGTGGATGCTTTCGGGGGTGGTGGGAGAGATTCATCGTCCCATTCTAAGTGGAAGGCATGATGGCACTTGATAAGTGTGTGAATGATTAAAGAAGTTAGGCATGATGGAAGAAAAAATTGGCTTTTGGTGAAGGAGCATCCAATGCTCATGCTCAAGGAGAGGCCAGAACAAGAACCGATATATGGCCGGATTGAAAGAGACAGTAGGGAGATTTGGAAGCCTCATCAAAAACCACAAGTGGAGCTCTCCATTGAAAAGAAAAAAGAAAAAAGAAAAAAAGGAGCAGCCCCAACGCTCCCATGCGTGAGTCAAGCCAACCCGTTGTTAAACGCACATTCCCCATCCGTGCAAGGTGCCACCATTCGCCTCTGTTTAGCCATCGCCTGCCTCTATCCAGCCCATATCAAGGTTAACCGATCATAGTTTTGATATTATTTGAAGGCCTAACCTTTTGGCTCTTTGTGCTAGATCATTTGAAACTAGTCTCTAGCGAATCAAGCTCAAAAAGGCACGATTTTGGACGAAATTACAGCTTACGTGCGTGCTGGAAATTTAGCTTGAAAAAGTGCAGGGTTTTTGCTTGGAAAAGGTTGGATTTTGTCACTATTTGGTACCAAAAATCCTTGCCGTTCTGTGCCCAGAATCCTCGCTGTTCCTCCCCTCGATTTGCTGTTATTCGATTGCAATTTTACTGCAATTTGGAGGCCAAAATAGCTGCTGCCTAGCCTCGTTTTGACTTGCTATTTGGCATCCGTTTACCTGTTGTTTGGAGGTTTGATTCGCTGCAATTTGGCTTGGATCACACGCTGTTTGGTGTCCCATTGTTATTGCCATACAACTCTGCCATTTGATGCAATTATCACCTTTGTTCAAGTCCATAATCGTGGTCGTGAAGTTTCATAGCTGCTGAGAACTGCTCGAGTTCTACCATGAACAAGAGACGACATGAGTCCAAATGTCGTGATCTATAATTCTGATTGGTTCAAATTCGAGGCATTATCCACAATTTAGGTAACAAAAGTCTATCCTGAAAATATTTTGAATATCATGTTGCCTAGATTGATTGAGTTAGATTCTAAGCATATCTCATTGAATATTGCATATTTTTTCGAATTTGGCTTTTCGACATGCTGATTGGATCTTATATATATATATCTCGTAGCTTTATTTTCGAATAAATCTAAATCTTGATCATTATCTTGAAGGGATTGTGCATATCTTTCGAATTGTTTGAATTATCTTAAATTCGAATTTGAAGCAAATTTAAATCTTAAGCATATCTTAATGTCTTGCAGATAAACATTGGCTTGACTTGAAAATATATTTCTAATTTGAGAATTATCTGAATATATTTTTCAAAAATATCATAAGATAATTCTTCTAATTTAGAAAGATATAATCATTCATGGATAGGGCAATAGGCTCTTCAAAATTCGGTACCCACCCTAGTTCGGCCGAAAAATTTCATTCATTTTTCTTTGTGGTCTAAATCAAATATTTTTATAATATTCCTTGAGTATAGTACATGTTCCCTTGCGCCTTTCTCCCTCATATATGTGCATTATGGGTGACTATTCGACTTCACCCTCGAAGTATGACGTCATCTGCAAAATTGAAATCATCCATCTCACTCTCTCTTTCACTGCTGGAGGTCGTAACACTGCACGAAGTCATTAGCTCACTTCCTCTTTCTGCTTCAGGGAATTTTTAATGCTTTGAAAATACCAAAAAAATGTCGTTCACATGCATTCTATCTAAAAATGAAAATACAAAAAGAGAACACCCCACTAAAACCTTAGGAGTAAACCAAGCCTGAGTTGCCAAAATTAGGATATCCATGGAATTAAGGTACCGAAAGGGCACTAGTTTTAATTAACTAGTGTAACCAAATCCCCGAACTCATAATCTTTGGTTCGTAGAAATAATTTAGTTCTCCCTCTAATTTACTTAGGTTTCTAATCGACCTACCAAAAATGATTAGTGGCGACTCCAAATTCTAAAATCATTCAAATAAAAATCAAAATTGTGATTTGGTAGGGCTTGGAAAGGTCCGTATTAGGTTAATTTTTCACCGATCGAAATTTTTAGGGTCGCGACAGCTATATACGTTACCTTATGTTTGTTACAAGTGCATCAATTTAGGATTTTTTTTTGTAATATTAATTCAATTTAACGAAAATTAACAAAAGGTAAATTTCTCACATGTGTACTGGTTTAAAATTTTTTGTGATAAAAAATTTAGTTTGGAGTAAATTTATTACGGTTGTACCAATTTAGGATTTTTGATGGTCAAAAAAATAATTTGGAATAAGTTCTTCGTGAGTGTAACAATTTGAAATTTTTGGTGGTCAAAAAAATAATTTATGATAAATTTGTCACAGATGTACCAGTTTGAGATTTTTCATGGTATTAATCCTTAGATTTTTTTTTTTATGTTGGTTTATCTTTTTGCTGTTTGATTTAGAAACTTGTTGTTTTATGTTTTTGATGGATCTATGTGTGCTCCTATCATAGCCTTATTATGGCTTAATAACTTTCTTGGAATTATAATAATAATCTCATGACTTGCCATATTTTCTTGTTAATGAAAAAAAGGGGGAGAATATGCCTCTATTAATTTGTATATGCAGGTATCAAAGTGCAGACGCAAGCGTTTGAAAGTTATATGTGTTCAAGAGTGATAGTTGATGAAAAATGACATCGTGTTAGATTTTCTAACTTTACTTATATTGTGTCGTATATTATTCATAACCATATTCTGTCGTATATTTTTCAAAATCAAATTCAAATTTGTATATTTGAAAGTATCTTGATTCATAATTGTTTAATATCTTATGAGATATCTCATGTGCCTACATCGTATTTAATTTTTTTTCAAATCAATATATGTTTAGGAAGTTTTGTCATCATTAAAAAGGGGAGATTATTGAGGAAAAATCTTTCTTGAATTTTTTGATTTTGACAAAACTATCATTGGTCGTATGGAATTTGGTAAATATTCTGAGTGTTTTATCTCTGGAATTACACATGAATGGAGAAGCTTAAGTTGATCTTTATTGGTGTTTAGACTCAAGATGAGATCATCACATATTTGTTTATAAAGGAGTTGAATTATTTTATCTGGATTAAGTGATGTGTTACTTATGTAGATTCAACCACAACTTTAAAAGAGATGTATATGCGAGCATGAACGAGGATTTTATTGAGCTCATATTCAGTGCTCTAGTCTATTTAGACTCTAGAGATTATTTCTATTTCTGAGACCGTTCATAATCTATGATATATCATTTCTAGATTGTAAAGACCAATGGCTGACAAATCTCCATTTCGACTAAGATGTTTATGCAGGTTTGTAACGTTTGATTGATAAGATAATTCTACAGCACATTAGTAGAATATCTTTGATTGAAAATTACTTTCCAAGAGACAAGACAACTTCCATATTTTAAGAATTCCACTTATGAAAACCTAAGATTGAGTTGTATGTGTGACAAAATTTGGAGGGTTCAGATTCGACACCAATGGGCATCAAATCTCCCAAGATATAGTCTCATTCAATTGAGATTGATAGCATTGAATTAGAAATTGAAGAGTGATCTTTTGAAGTCCTATCCATTGTCTAGTTTTGGGGGTGAATCAGTATAAAAGGAGATCCATGGTGCAACTACCGTGGTGCGATCAAAATCATTAATTCTAAAGCGTTAGAGTGCTTCAAATTCTATACTTGTTCCCGAGAGCTACGTATTATAATCTTTGAGTGATTTTGTAAGAGTGAAAAGAGCATTATTCACTTGTAATCCTTCATTGATTCATCTAGTGGAATTCAGCCTGTCGGCTATTATTGCGAGAGAGTGGACATAGACTTGATCAAAGCCGAACCACTATAATCATAGTGTGCAATGCTCTCTATCTTTAAACTCTTTCCTTTGTGTTTGATAGAACATTGCCTATTTGTGTTCCAAATCACATACTGCATATACTCGTATTCTGAATCAGAATTTATTTTGACTTGATTATTTAATTCCGTGATTTCTAGTAAAATTTGATTAGATGGCTTACTCATCCCCTCTAGGCGATATTGCTAGATACATCAAAATCCACTCCATAAGATAAAGACACCCAAAGCTGAGATCACAAGGCTCAATGCAGAGAATAATATGCTCTCCAAACAAGCAAGAGAGGAAGACAATTTGAAGGAAGAGCAGAGACAGCAGAAGAAATCAATCACTGAGGCAGAGCTTTGGTGAGTGCAATAGCTTTGGTGCAGAAAGAGTTGGAGGATTCACTTGTGGAATTGAAACGCTTGAGGCACTTGAAGAATGAAAAGGATATTACGATCCGCAACTTGGAAACAGAGCTCAAAACACTCAAGAGTCCTGTGTAGTGATTTGAAAAATTCGCTCGTAGAGGACAAGTTAGAGAAGGAGAATCTGAGAAAGCAAATATTCCAGCTGAAGGGAGACCAGAAAAATAAGGACAATGCCTTGATGGGTATTGACAAAAGAGTCAAGGAAAGCAATGGCCGTGCAGCTATTTCTGAGGGAACAAAGAATGCAACAAGAAACAGTAAGGTAGTTACACTTGCTAGCAGCAATAAAGAGGACTCAAATCTCAGGGAAAAACTGAAGTTGCTAGAGGTAAATTCTGTGCCCTTTGCACTTGTGTTGATGTTTTTTCGCTGTTGTCAGTGTCATTCTCTAGAGCTTCAAACATTTTGACCACCTTATCAAGAGTTCGATTGGATGATTGTTTCCTTCTGATGACAATGTGTATCGTTTACTCACACTAGCTTCTGACACGGTCAAATAAAGTTGAAAGACGTTGCTTTGGAAGATTCGGCAAAGTCTTTTCTGGAGAAGGAAAAGAGTTTCAAAAGCAAAATTGAAAGTTGGAAAGTAGATTGGACGAACTCGACCACTTTTACCCATTTGACAAGGTAGCCATTATATATAACTTCCTAACTATTTGTTGCTCATGAATTTTTGCTAGGAATTTGATTTTTTTCGCTTGTCTAGAAAAATGACGAAGGAGACATTTTACTAGGATTCCAACAACTCATGTCAATCGAAGATAAGGTTGCTAATTAATGTATACCACCAAATTCAAAAGGAGAAAAAGATGCCAATCTAGCGACACTAACATAACATAGTTTCTTTCTCGTCCCAGTTAGAATTTCTAGAACCATGATATGATTGGATCTGATTACAGAACTGCGTTATAGATTTGTTTAGCTCCATGAGATCAGATCATGCGGTACTCTACTCTTATAGTGTTTTAATTACAAATCCATGTTGCCGAAGCCACTGGAGGAATCACTCCAGAAAGTGTTTCACCAGAAGAATCATGCTCATCCTCAAAAAATGGGAACTTGACCAACAGGTTCATGCAGCGAACTCCATATCCCTGCCAACTCTTTTTTTGTTATTCAGTCGTTGAAGAAACGCCAAAAAGTGGAAAATTGTTACTTTTGAAGGAAAATGGCATAATAAATCTGTTTGCATTCTTTACTTTTCTATGCCTCCAGAAATGATGAAGCCCTGTTGGACAAAGAGCAAAGAAAAATGCAGTGAATACTATGGAGGACGATGTTCATTACCTGTCAAAAGAACTGGAATCAATGAAGGAGAGGAATCGATTAATGGAAAGTGAACTTGTTAAAATACGTCTCAAGTTTGAGCCCGAAGCGAAAATCTGAATTTCGAAATATATATATCTATCTATCTATCTTGATGTGAAAGTTATAAGAACACGTTATGGAAATTATTTAGCATTGGAATTCACTCAATATTTATCACATTGGATATTTCACTCGGTTGGAGATCTTTTGGTGATGGGATAAAGTTCTAAAAGATTTGTTCTTGGTTTATCTTCTGCTGGAGTTGGATTTTCTACAAGAGAAGAAGACAAAAAAAAGAAAAAGAAAAAGGAAAGACAGATTTTTTGGGCTTTTGTTTACCGAATTCTAATAGAGATAATGTGCGCGGAGTTTCCTTCTCTGTGCTGATCTCGTTCAACGAGACCAACGATATATACACGCTCATGAGTCAAACGAAAGAAGATGAGCGCGGATTTTCGTGCAGTTCCATAAACGAAGAATTGAAGCGCGGCTCCGTCGCACGCTTGGCAGAGGTTTTCTTCATGAAATTGCATCAAGTATTCAAGTGTCGAAGCTGATTAAATCTTGTCGTAAGATTTGTATATAATTCCTTTATGAGATTGAAAGATTATTTCGTGAGAAATTGGAAGCCTAGCACTGTGTACGTTATTGGATGTAATTGGGGTTGGGAAATACTGAGAATGTTTAATTAACTCAAGTGTGGTTTGTAATCTTCATGTATCTCTTGATTTATAGCGGAATTTGTTGCCGCTCTTTCCGTGAACGTAGAATCTAATATTCGATTTATTTTATTGTTCTGTCTTTTATTATTCGATTAATTGTTCCGTGCAACAGAACTAAAGGAAGTGCGAGAGAAATATTCCGAGATGAGTGTCGTGTTCGTGGAGAGGGAAGGCGAAAGGCAACCGCTCGTCGTGACTCTGGGCAACCTGAAAAACTCCAAGAACAATTGATTTATTTTTTTGTCATTTCACAGAAAGAGGGATAGGCGCATTGTACACTTTAAGCATTGGGGATGAACATTGGAAAATCCGGAAATGAGACATCAGGTTCAATAAGAGTAAACCAGTGATACCTATTCTTACTGCTGGCTTCTCTGATTGGCATCATACATCATTAGATAGGTTTCGTCATTTGTTAATTTTTCTTGCGGGGTTAACTCTTTAGCTTAAACGTAATTTGTCGGGCGTGTCTCTATCCCTGCAAACTTATTGTTTAAGGGTACTGTCTGTATTTGTCTTGAGAAGTAATGATCAATCCATGTTTATTTGTTTTTCCTCTATCACGGATCATTTCTGCTTCACTCCTGTTGTTCTGATCTCTAAACCTGTGCAAGCCCTTATCTTAGAACATACTAAGCTTTGCTGGGGAAGCCAGAAAATTTCGTAATTTCTAATCAGAGTTCATCTTAACTGGAGTCTTGTATTAGTGTGAGAGCTTTTTGAGACTATCAGCTTTTACAATAGAATACTGTAGTTGAAGCTAATGGCACAACAGGTAGGAAATATCTAAATTCTAGGCTAGTGGATTGCTGCAAAAACGGAAGTAGGAATCTTTTCATGCCCCATCTGCTCTACAGTGAATCTGTTGTTTTCGGTCTGCAGTCATCTCCCTATTGAAAACAGTCATGTTAAGCACTACTTTGAAATTTGTTGTCGTTCAGATCAGAGACTGGTCAATGAAGTAGGGAATGCCTCTCATTTTTCTATTTGCATCTTAAAAGACAGCACAACATATCTGAATGAAGAGAATACCCCGTCTTCATGAGCATCAGCGATGTAGCATGAAGTTAGACGATATTACCAGTTGCTAGAGTTAGAAGTACAAGATATGGTGCATACGCGTGTTATTACAAAATGTACAGTATTGTAAAAGAACTCTCTGCCTTGCTTGTGCTTTCTTTCTCAGGGAAAAAGACTGCTCCTTGGCCAAAAATAAATAAAAATGGAATGCATAGCATGGTGGGCTCGCCGCTCTCGCTATGTCGAGATGAGGAGAAAATATTGCGTACAGATGGGGTAAAGCTGACGTGGTCCAGCTCACCATCCAATGCACGACACGTGGCGATTGGGCCCCCCTGATCAGAAAATTTTTGAGATGTCTGAATCCTGGCAATAGTTGCGCAATTTTTGATTTTTTCTGCGAACTTTTAGCTTGTGTTTAGAGTTGTGGAAGTTTTTATTGGTTTTGCGTCCACGCGCTGACTTCAGTTTTGAGATGATGTTCATTCGGATTGGAGAGTCGGTTGATTATGTTCGAATTAGGAGTGGTGGAAATCGATGCTGAGGAGATCGTGATTGGGAGTTGGGAGCATCGTTTTCATGTGAATAAGTGCCTTGGCCTTTTGGTTTGCTGCTGGTGTATTGTCTTGTGTCCCATTTGTGTTGGGACAGATGAGCGAACTCTTAAATAGAGCACCTAGCTTTGCTAACCAGTTTACATGGCAATACTAATTCAAGCGGAGAAAATCTGTGACACCAGTCTGCAGTTAATATGTATATTTAAGCTGCTGATGAGCTCTAGTGAATTTGCAATTTTGCATCTTATCATATTTTGATTGGTAGACATTGGACATGGATTCCTCCGGTTTTCATTATCTTTGATGTCAAATGCAAGTGGGAACTTCACGATAATTGAATTGAATTAGTCTTGAGTATATTGACCACGTGTGAAAGTCGTTTTAAGTGAAATGCTTAATCTCAAGCTTTGAGGACAGTGAAGGTGGATTAGTACATTTTCTTGACCTATTGACTTGTGACCATGCCTGACGTGGAAAAAGAAGCATTTCTCTTCCATCTTGTTGGATGGATAGGAGGATCGATGAAAAGCTCGTTGAAACTTAGACCTCTGCAGCAGATAGTATGTCGAAATCAAGGAGATTGCCCCTTCAACAATTGGTTGCTTCTGTGGGTTTCATGCTAAAAATCATAGGTTGCTCTACCCAAAAGTTGCTCTACCAGGACATAGACTAGTCCCTTGAGACTTGACAAGCATGTTGTGGCTATACCTATTGGACTCCTTGGTCTCTAAGTTGAGTCTGATACATGATCATGCTATTGCGGTAAAATTTTGACTCCTGTGATAAGACCACCTTATGCAGTAGCTCTGGCCTGAGGTAATAGGACAGTGGAATACTTTGGCGGGTTGCCCAGTTTTAGTGGATCCACACCCTTTTACCATTTTGGTATTGGCAAGTGGACTGTAGCCCTCACTTCACTCTGCTTCTACAACTGGCCAAAAAAATTTTCGTGGAAAATCACATTAATGTAAGTGCTGAATGTCATTCAAGGCTCCTTACCCAAAAAAAAAAATGTCATTCAAGGCTAGACTAGAGCTAGTTGTTATTTGGTTTCTCATAACATTATTAAGACTAAATGTTACTTGAACACTATAGGAACTAACCGAAGCAAGAATTTGTTGAACACCATATCCATTCCACTAGTTTATTTATGTACTCCCATTTTCTTTTTCAACTTTCGTGCTACTTAGCCCTTTCATGTAGCTTGTCAAGTAAATTGTTCACTCTTCTGTCTTGTGGATTTCTCCTCTGCTGCTGACAAAAGAACCTTTTGAACCAGGATTTGCATATGGATAAGAATGACTATTATGGAGGAGAGTCAGCATCACTTAATCTTATTCAGGTCTGCTTTCTTCATGCGTTCCCCATAATTTGCTGCATTGTTGCATTATCTTTAATGGATAATTTGAATAGTTCCTATTGATGACTTGCAGCTCTGGAGGAAATTTAGGAATAGTGACAAACCTCCTGCACATTTGGGTTCTAGCAGGGATTATAATGTTGACATGGTCCCAAAGGTGTAATGCTAAACTTCGTTAATTGGCCTGTAATTTAAGCTCTCGCAGATTGTTTATCCTTATTTATTCTTTACTGATCAGGAGGGCCCAAAGCTCGTTGGAAAAACAGGCGAAGGAGAAGCCAAAGTCACAGAAGTTGTTGGGACATTCGATTGCTTCGCTCTAGAGTAAGATTTCAAGCCTTTTTGTGGCTACTCTGTTCCTCCTTAGTCAATTGTGTATTAATTTTGTTGGTGGTTTTAGGTACTTGAATAATGGCCTTGCCACTACCAAGAGCGACGTTTACGCATTTGATGTTGTCCTTTCGAGATCATAGCTGGAAAGGAGGCCAGACCCATTGCAAATCATGTTTCAAATTCTCTCGTGAAGGTTGCCCCATAATCCCATCAAGCTATGCAGCTCTAGAGGACATCTTGTACTGCAAACACTTGTCCATGTTTTTTAAGGAGAAATGGAGCTATAATAACTATCTCGTCAAGTCTGCATCAATGAAATGGGCTGCAGCGTCAATTCCACAAGCATAAAATGACCTTTGTTATGATGTTTCTTGGTTATTTGATTGGTCTTTACGTGCGTCTTTTGATTGTCTAGCTTGATCATCATGTGGGGGAAGCCAGCAAACTAGGTTTCTCCATTTCTGCTTTCCACGTCCTGTGACAAGCCCTTTATCATGTTGTGACTGATAAATGTAATTCAAAGTTTGAGATTGTAATTTTGACATTTTTATTATTCTGTACTCTAGTGAAAAAAAGCAGTAATAGCTAACGCAATAATATTTACGCCATTGTGAATTCTAAAGACAAACTGGACCCAATCTGTCACACCCCGATCCATAAAAAAAACGGGCATGATATGGCCGTCCTTTTCAATCAAAAGACGCAGCCTCAAATGGAATTCGAGCACAACTTGATATTCAAATATATATATATCTCCATATATATTTAATAAAAAAAGGTCACTTATTCACAATCTTCAAAACTCATCTATCAAACCAAAACAACATTTCAGTCTTAACATAAACCATCATTTAACAATCAAATGGATAGTAATAGCTCGATCCTGTTTATGCAAGAATAATGCTTTAAACATCACTTTTCTTTACATTTTCAAGAAAATGAAGCCATAATACGTGTACCCATCTTTAAAGCATGATTTTTATAAATCCTTAGAAGAAAAAGTACAACTCACCTATAACTCGAACCGCAAAGCTTGAAATTCTAATAAATTAATAGAAAACGACATCAAAAACTATAGAAACACTACGCTAACGAAAGACTTGACTAAACAACACATAAACGTCTATAACTCGACACCTATGGGCAAAAAAAAAACTACTAATCGCGCGTTGGACAACCTGCGCGCTTAACTTTGAAAATTTCGTTCGGACAAACCGTAACTCCGATTCACAAACCGTCAAAGGCATTAGCTCCACAACACCCTTAAGTTTATTTCCTACAATGTTCGTAGCTAAGCGACACCAAAATCAGGCCTTACGACATTAAAACGCCCAAAATTCGGATTTTTCAGCCCTATTTACGAGAACCTTTTTCATTTTATCCAAACGAACTCCGATTAACGCAATCTTATAGTCCAAACGAAGCTCATTCAACATACTACGCTAACGAAAGACTTGACTAAACGACACATAAACGTCTATAACTCGACACCTATGGGAAAAAAAAAACTACTAATTACGCGTTGGACAACCTGCGCGCTTAACTTTGAAAATTTCGTTCGGACAAACCGTAACTCCGATTGACAAACTGTCAAAGGCATTGGCTCCACAACACCCTTAAGTTTATTTCCTACAATGTTCGTAGCTAAGCGACACTAAAATCAGGCCTTACGACTTTAAAACGTCCAAAATTCGGATTTTTCAGCCTTATTTACGAGAACATTTTTCATTTTATCCAAACGAACTCCGATTAATGCAATCTTATAGTACAAACGAAGCTCATTCAACATACTACGCTAACGAATGACTTGACTTAACGAAACATAAACGTCTATAACTCGACACCTATGGGGAAAAAAAAACTACTAATCGCGCGTTGGACAACCTGCGCGCTTAACTTTGAAAATTTCGTTCGGACAAACCGTAACTCCGATTCACAAACCGTCAAAGGCATTAGCTCCACAACACCCTTAAGTTTATTTCCTACAATGTTCGTAGCTAAGCGACACCAAAATCAGGCCTTACGACATTAAAACGCCCAAAATTCGGATTTTTCAGCCCTATTTACGAGAACCTTTTTCATTTTATCCAAACGAACTCCGATTAACGCAATTTTCGCGACCTAAAAAATTATGGAATTCTCAGGTTAATGGACTACTAGATTAATTAAATGAATTAACTAACCTAGCCCGAGCTCTCCCAAGCTCTACCAATTCGCAACTTAGGTTTATGTTCAAATGATTTAAATTTGGAGCCGCCACTAATCTTTTTTGGTAGGTAGATTAGAAACCCAAATAAAGTATTGGGAGAATACTTCATTTTCTGCTAACCAGAGGTTCAAATTCGGGAACTTGATTATGTTAATCTTTCAATTAACACCCTTTCGGTACCATTCTTGTGAAAAATTTTCTTGAACTGGCAAATTCAATGGATTTCTTTGAAAACCAAGGTGCAATTTATTTTTTTGGGATTTTCTTGAAATAATGAATGCAATGCGAATGCAACTACATGAGTGCAATTATGACATGAAACTATATGATGTTATGCATTCTAAACTATATGACAAACATGATGTCTAAGAAATTAAGCTAAATGCATGAAAAATATGAATTCTAATGATATGCAAAGTAACATGAATGAAAAAAAAATACATGCTAATTTTCAAAAAAATGTGACATTATATGAGTTTAATGCACACAAAACATGAGTTAAAAATTTTAAAAAAAATCATGACACGCAAGGAATGCAAATCTACCCATTGACATGAATAACATGGTAAATATGCATGAAAAAAATGACATGGTAAATATGCATGATCTATCGTATATGAAATGCGCATGAATGACATTTTTTTTGGTATTTTCGGATTAAATAAAAGACAAAAATAAAAGATGGTCCAAAAGTTGATAACAATTAATATAAATTAAGAAATTGATCACTCAAAGTCTAATTTTATATTAAAATGTATCTTGACATTTAATTCCATTTTTAGACCATGATTTGATGCTTTTTTATTTTATTTTTTTAAAGAGTCAAATAAAAGTATAATAAACCTTGAGTATGTGATCCGAATTTTTTTTTGATGAATTCGCTTCGTACCCAAGGTTTAGGGCCGAAAGGGAATTTATTCACGTCATACCCCGAGGGTGGGGTCAGATGGTGAATTTAAATGAAATTTATCAGTCTGGTCCCAACGTTATGGGATGTGGATAATTTCATTTGTGCGGATGACGTCGTACTTCGAGGGTGAAGTCGGATGATCACCCATAATGCACATATCCGAGGGACGAAGGCACAAAGGAGCATGTACCACACTCAAGGAATACTATAAAAATATTTGATTTAGACCATATAAAAGATGAATGAGATTTTCGACCACTAAAGGGTAAGAATCACCGAATTTGAAGGGGAAATGGCCTATCCACGACGGATCTTATCTTTTAAAATTAGGAAAGGTTATCTTTTAAGATTTTTTGGAAAAAATAATTTAGATAATTATCCAATTTTTAGAGACATATTCAAAATTCCCAATTAGGATAGAAACGTATCCCATATGCTCAGATTTTTAAGAAAATTAAATTCCAATCCAAGATAAAACCAGACCATCCGAGACAATCTAAATAACATGCATAACATCTTCAAGATAAGGTTATGATTCAAATTTATTTGAAAATCAAGCCATGAAATATAGCAAGCATCCTGAAGTACATCCACGAAACCAACTACATGCTCAATATCCCTACTACACGTGCCAAATTTGAAATATTCTCAAGACATGATTAAGGTTCTGATTATCTCAAATTCAAACCCAACATCTATCAAATATACCCGAAATCCAAAGATATGCCCGATTTCTACAAAATTCACTTCATATTTCAAACATTCAGATTAAGCAATTATAATCCATCAACATTCGACAAATATTCAAGTGCTTTTCAGAATATTGTGGACTGGAAAGTTACCTAATTTGAAGCCGAACGAAGACTTAATGAAAAGCTTGTGTAAATCGAGAATCATGCACACCTAGGGGATTCAACGAACGCGAGCTCGTCGTTTCGCCGAGCCTTGATTATGAGAAGAAAACCTTGTATCGGCAAGCAAGACTTTGCACTGAATATCCAACAAAACTTGCTAGAACCAACACCTTTGAAACTGAATTTGCAGTGAAACGGGACCTCAAATCCACGAGAACTTGAGCACGGGACAGCAGCTACGTTAGACTTTAATTTGGGACAAAAACTGAGTTGACTAACCACAAAAACGCAGATAGATAGTGGGCTAATTGGCGCAGCAACTTGGTACGGTGGGGCTGATTTGGCGAGCTATATCCTTGGGCACTGCAGTGACCGGGATGATGGAGCTACGGCTGCTGGACAACGGCATGGAAGGTTACTGAACTGTGCTCAGCAAGGAAGGCAACGTCGACGGCAATGAGTGGAGGCACATGAACAAGGAGGTGGCGGGGCATACGGAGGAGAGTCTCAACCTCCGGGGAAACTCTCGAACTCCTTAGGCTTCTCTAAGTACGCTCTGAATTTCCTGAGTATCAATTTTTCCACCCCCCCAAACCCTAAAACTAAACTCATCATTTATAGACAAGAAGAGTTTTCTAATCCTAGTCAAGGTAGGATTCATTAATGACCGTTAGATTAGAAACCCTAGATGAGATTCGATATTAATCGTTAGGTAAAAAAATATTTTTTTTAGGAGTCCTAATGGATTAAAACTCCTCAAGAATTCGGCCCAGAGAGGAGTCTATAGGGCTAGCCGAAAATCACACTCTCGTGGGTTTACTCCGCGCGATCTCGGGCTCCGATCGGGTCTTAATTAATTAAGCAAAATGAGTCCAAAATTTTTTGAAAATTTGGCACATTCTCGCTCACGTTGCCGAAGATTTACGATGGCCTCTGCCCAAATTTCTCGCATCACCGATTCAAACCAATAATAATGCAATGCAACAAAAATTAGATATGTTATGCATGAAGGATTATTTTTTGTGAGAATAAATTCTCATTTTGTGCAATATGAATAAAAAAAGAAAAATCAAAATTTAGGTGTCAACAGCAATCTTATAGTCCAAACGAAGCTCATTCAACATACTACGCTAACGAAAGACTTGACTAAACGACACATAAATGTCTATAACTCGACACCACCTTGTTGACCTAGTCAAAACTCGTATTGCACAATCATCAATTGCCATTACACTCATCTTATTATTTGTTGCCCAAAGTTCTGAGATTGATCAAATATTGTGAGGACTTCGCTTGTGCTGGGAACACGTTGAGGACTATTGAATGTATGATGCTCATATGGCTAAAAAAAAACCTGGAGAGAACGTAAATTTACATTTAGATCTTCACTTTGGATTTCTATTGAAGTATACCCATCTGAAAAAATAAAAAAAACCGAAGGAAATTTTTTTTTTCAATAAATGATTTTTGAATTAATGAACAACATTGTTGGGAGTTACATTGGATCCAAATATAATGAATCAAACGAAAGCATTCTCAAACTGCAAGTTCATCAATTACAGAAGGGATGCCTGATGCTTGACAAATTGCATGTCATTCTCTATCCCAAATGTGTCTCAGAAGTCGTCTATCACTAATTTGAATATCATGTCCTCACAAAAAAAAATGAACTGTCTCATATGGTGAACCCTGCTGAGATATCAAGAACAATCGTAGCAAACAACTAGGGTCCACTAGGCGCGCACAGCTCCCAGCAAAACAGCAACCAAGAGTGATCTGATCCCAGCCAGGGAGGCCCTGAGTGGAAAGGCCACGACAGCAACTAAAGTCCCAGCTCAGAATAGCAACAAGAAGTAGCACACAGCACAAAAGGTAGGTAGGGTAGCAATAAGCATCAGCAGCTGCAACAGGAAACTAAAGTGCAGAACACTCCAACAAGCAAGGGGTCACAACGAATCAAAAGAATTTTGAGCTAGAATGTAGTATGAATGATCACATTAGATAGCAAAACAAAGGAAAAAAATACATTCAAGTGAGCTCCTATTAAAGCGAGACAAAAAATATAGTAAGAAAATTGCACTCATTGGGAACTAAAATAAGAAATGATGGCTAGAAGAACTTGATTTCTCATCTCAACAGGAACTATGCGAGATGGCCAAGATAAATCATTCACAACCTGAAACTTGAGAAGATGAAGAAATAAGGAATATCTCGCATTAACTAATAAATTACTCCATAAAATGATGTCCTAATCAATCATCTACTGATAACTCAAGTAAGTTTCATGAATCCATCTAAGAACAATTAAAAAACCAAACTCCATCGTTATGTTCCAAAGCCGGAACCTAAGTCGACACACCACAATACACCAAAAGAAAGGGAAGAAAGTGTCATGATCCTTTAGGCTTGTAATTTCAAGTGGAAAGCAATTCCAGTAGAGCTTCTATCAAACCAAGGTATGGTCTAATGTCCACAAGATACTCTGCAACATGATCATGAACAACACCATAAGTTGCAAAAATCTCTTGTTTATGCGTCTTGGCCTTTTGAGAAAGTTTAGTTGCTTGTTCAGGGATAAATTTTAATTTATCCTAAATACTTCATAAATGCTCTTTAGAATGTTTCAAACTTTCCCAGATCTTGACAGAGAAAATACTCTTCATTCAGCTGAAATAAGTCTTATAGATAGCATTATTATCAAACTGGTAACCTCATGATCCATAACCCATATGAAGACTCTTTGAGACAAGCAAAATGAACCTTATCAACTCCGACAAGTTGCACATTTACCTTGTGTACAAAAAACATATTAGCGCCTTGAGAAGAATTGCCCTTCGGCTCATCAAATCGTTCACTGTGTCACCAAGAGAATAATGAATTGATATAGAAATAAACTGGAGGTAAACAAGTTTCCAGCATCAATATCTTACCTATTGCTTGCAGGATGCTCAAGATGTTGAAGAGAGTTTGATGACCCCTATACAAAAAATAATGAATTTCTTTATATTTCATGAATAATTATGTCTCAAATAATTTGTTTTCAACATTACAGCTAGTGTGGAAGTGTGATTCCATGAGAGAGAACGTAAGTTCTACCTGACTCAAAATGGTTCCATGAGATCTATTATGGTACTCCAACATCTAATCCAGAAAAAAAATCATCAATAATAAATATTACGTTAGCAACAAAAAGATGAAATAACTAGGATCCAAAATGATTTCAAAATAAGTACCTGACTAGTGAACGGGGAAAAATCACTCATGATTCCTGGCGGCATGATATATGGCAATTGCATCTACATAAAATAAATGACCCTATTAGCATAATGTAACTAAATTATTCCAATGATCGCAACTTTTGAGAAGGACGTTTTCTTTAGTTGTAGATAGGCGCAGTTCATTATAACTAAATTAATACACCAAACTATTAAATACCTGATTAGGCAATGGGCAAAATCCATTCATATTCCCCGGTGGCATGATGTATGGTGGCTGCTGCATCTATATAAAAAAAATGACCAAAATAAGTAAAACATAATTATAAATGGAGGACGAAGAGTGACAAACCTGGTTATGAAAATTTAGATTCACTATAGGACCACCAATGTTGTTCGGATAAAAGGCACTTTGAAACGGATTTGAATTACGCAAATAATTTGGAAAATGAGCTTCGTCATGTGTTGCTTGGACAGCCAACTCTACATTACGAAGCAATAAATATGTTAATTGAAATCATGTAACATAGCATAAGCAAAAAATTTAACTAATTACATTAACTAGAATAGTATGTCACTCACCTTGACTATCTATTCGAGTTGACTGTGTTCCTTTCTTAGATATTTTTTTCTTTTTCTCACTTGAGCTTTTAAGCCTTCCATAACCCGTTCCCTTTCCTTTCCTTCGAAGGGGGTCCAATACCGACATCTTGCACACAGAAGCCTCATCATCATCGTCATCACCACTGGCCTCATCATTAACCACACTTGATTTATATGATAAAATTTCAGCCTTTGCTTTATCCATGTTCTTCGTCAATATTTTCATAGTATTTGCGTCTTCAGCTCCCAAACTCATCAGTTCCAAAGATTGTTGCATTAATGTGGAAAATCGATTAAACTTAGATGCATCTGGTGACAATTGATGAGATTCATCATTCATAACTCCTTGTTTGGCACCCTTAGTCCATCTTCTCAAAATATAAGAAGATGGAATACCCGTAATTGAGATGTTCCCACCCAACACTTTCAAGGCATGGCGACACAACCACCCTTGTGATTCGAACAATTTACATTCACAAGAAACTGACAAATCTGTGGGGTTAAATCTGACAACATGTTCACGTTGAATCCCCAAACACCTGAGAGTATACAAATAAACTGATCCATCGAACATAGTACCTGAAATAAATTCAGAGAGACTTTGCAAGAATTCTTCATTGAACCTTTTAAAAATTGTACGGGTATACAATGAGGCAGCATGCATCAAGATCCCACTATTCGGAACTTGCAATTTGGGCTTCCCACGAGAACTGTAATCATCCTGACTTTCTATTTCTCTCATGTGTTTCACTTGTTCTTCATAGTGGTGGACAAATTCTACAAGGGTTAATGTCTTAGTCGACATACGTTGAAAGACATTATTCGTGCTCTCACTCCTTTGGCTTGATCTTATACCACATGAAAAGGTATCACGACCAAAAGCTAAACTCCATTTATGTCTAAGACCGTACAATCTCTTCAGCCAATTGTTATTCTCAGTACCTCACTCCTCTTCCATTTTCCTCCAAGTACATTCAAATTCGTCCTCCGATCTACATCTATACATAAGCGCTAACAAATATTTATCCTTAAAATCTGACTTGTGGTAAAGATGTGGAATGTTTTCATTTGCATTTTTCATAATATGCCAAGTGCATAAACGATGTTGTGTATTTGGAAACACAATTCTAATAGCTTTTGCCATGGCTTGGTCTTGATCGGTGAATATTGTTTTCGGAGCCTTATTTCCCATAGCCTTCAAAAATGCCTCAAATAACCAAATAAATGATTCTGCAGTCTCATCCAACAAAAATGCACAACCGAACAGAACATTCTTCCAATGGTGATTAACCCCAACAAAAGGTGCACATATCATGTTATATTTATTGGTACGATATGTGGTATCAAACACCAACACATCACCAAAACAATCATAATCAAATCTTGACAAGCTATCTCTCCAAAATAAATTTGTTAATCTACCATCTTGATCAACTTGTACAGCATAAGAAAACATTGGGTTTTGCGTTTGTATGCAATGAAAATGATTTAGAAGGCTTTGACAATCTCCCCCACTTATAGCATTGGATCTTTTTTTTTTTTGCATCATATTTTGACTATCACGTAAGATAAAACCCAAGTTTTTGCTTCCTCCAGCTCTATTTGCTAAAACCTTGTATGCCGTAGTGCCCCCAACGCCTGCTGTAATCATGTCAACTAAAGCACCTTTGCAAGGATCAGATATCATTCTCCCACATCTAATCAAATGCTTTTGATCATCCGGAACAAATGCATGATTATGGGTAGAAATATACTCTATGACTTCATATACACCATTGTCAACTTTAAATTTGATACGAGCAAGACATCCACATCTAACTTCATATCTTTCAAATTTCTTTTCTTGATCAGATGAGCCAATAGAATACCCCTCACAATTACACACAAAAGTACGTCGGGTAATTTCTCCTTTTGTATTTCTAGACACATTTTCCTTCCTCACTCCGAATCCTTTGCCGATTGCATAGGCCACATACTTATGATATGCTTCAGCTTCATTTGAAAAAATCATCCCTATTGTGAACTCAAAGTCTTTTTCCATATCACGCATTACATGTGCAAGATGGGAAGTTCCATGCTGCAACTAAAAAAATAAAAAGAAATTAACATAGTGAGGAATTACTACACTTACTATTTCACATCACATAGTATGAGTGAGAAATTACCTCTGATTCAGCCATTCAATATCTTCGAAGTAGAGAAACAAAAATAATCTGGGCAAAAGTGGCTTTGCAATATGTTCTGATAAAATCCCTACAATATAAGCAATTTTTTTTCTTTTCAGATTTAAGCAAGTCTTTTAGGCGCAAGCAGAGACAATATACTAACAGTGTAAGATTTAACATCAATATTGTAGAGGCAAATAAAACTGATATTATCAATGCAAATCTTAGTATCACGAAAATATATTAAAAATGTCTTGGTTGAGAGGCCATGAGGGAATAATTACCAGGCTTTTCAGGCAAGCCCAACCATTAACAAGAGGTTATCCTGCACGCCGAACAGCATTCAGCACCTCTGGACCCTTTTTAATTTCAAACAAAAGCTTTCCAATGAGTTTCACACTGTGATCTATATGCATCCGATGTAACATTAGCTAAAAAAATTGCTTTTGTGTATTGAGTTTCCTAGAAGAGCCTTCAGGAGCTTTATGGAACTAAAACAAACCTAGATGCAAAATCAGATTTGGTTGCACAATGCTCATACAACTGTGATGGAAGGGTAAGGAACCATACAAGATTCTTCTTTATTTAGTAAAAGAAGAGTGAGAAGATGAGTTGAAAGGAAGTTTGAAATAATTTTTCACTTACTTTAATGTCAAAGGTCAAAGCTGATGGCTGAACAGTTTTAAAGAAGTCCTTTTACTTCTACTAACACTTTCACTATCAAAATTCCAATGATAGCCCTATGGTTCTACAGTATCATTTGTCGTCGAACCACTCCTCAATTTTGTTCAAAATACTATAGTAATCCCTTGTAGTAGCTCTTTATTCAATTGATCCTGTGATTCTAATTGGGAAAATGATCTAAGAGAGGTTGCATTGACTAAACAGCTACATGGGGCAAAACCATCAAGAAGTTTATCCTTAACACATTTAGCATTAATATGACTAAAATCTAAAGCGTGCAGCCTCAAACATGATGAAGGGAGAGAGAAACCTTGCCCCAGAAATGCAGTAGATCGACATCTCGCTAGTTAACAACTTTCCGAGGAGGCCTTAAGGAGTTGTCATCCAAGAAAGAAGAGTCCTCATTTGCATGATTTGTGCCCATGTACAGGAAGAGATCATCCTTACTTAACCCTATATCACCAAATTGCATGACATGGGAATCGTAAACAGAGTTGTCATTGGCTGTCCTCTTTTTCACCTGTATATGCCAGCACCAAAAAAACTCTTAAGGATGAGAAGAAGCATAGAGAGAAAGTGAAGAGCAACTTAAGCAGTCCAGGCAATATTGACAGTCAGATTATTTAGTCCCAGAAATCATCTACCTGGGATAAGGCAACATCTTCATACACATTAGTTTAGGCTGAAAAAGTGTCAATACATAATGTTTAGCTCAAAGTAATTTCACAGAGTATATACAACCTGCGAATCAGGACTTTGGATCCAACGCAATCCTCCTTATACCAGAAACTTCCATTGTGCTATTTATCCCACCTCTCACAATCGTAAATTTCAAATCTCACCATTTGAAGAATTCCTGATGTACGAAAGTGGCGTTTATACCTCTTTCAAGACAAAAATCCTAGACTACATTTGCACTAACATGTAGCAAAAGTAGCTCGATAGAAAAAAGGACGACTTAAAAGGGAAAAAATGGGGTGACCTGCAGAACCAAATTTGAGACAAAGGAGAAACAAAAACAAGAAAATGTGACATTAATACTCATCCTCACTGCAAAGACACGAAAAATACCGAAAAAGATATATCCCCAAATTTATAAATGGACCAATTCTGCAAAAACCACACACATTTTGGAGTAAATTAGAGGCAATCACCTTTCGAGCTCTCTTGTAGCAAAGAAACGAAAACCATGAGTTGCACAGCGGAAGCTTGAAGAAGGTTTCAAAGAGAGAGGGAGAAAGAGGGATGGGGCGACGGGGAAGGCAAAGGACGAGGTGGAGGCGGACGAGAGCTCTCTGCTAGGTCATCGTCAATTTGGGAAGGATAGACCTGCGGGTGTCGTGGGAGGGATGAGTCGACGGCGGAGGGCGTTCGTCAAACCTCTCTGCTAGGGCGTTGGAGAGACCTGCATATCATCGTCAATTTGGGAAGGATAGACTTGCGAGTGTCGTGGGAGGGATGAGATGACGGCGGAGGGTGTTCGTCAGACCTCTCTGCTACGGCGTTGGAGAGACCTGCAAGCGTCACAAGAGGGATGAAGCGATGGCGGAGGCAAAGGCGTTCGTCGACCTGTTAGGGCATCGTCAATTTAGGAGGGAGAGACCGAAGACATCGTCGAGAGAGAGGGCCAAGATAGGGAGAAGAGAGAGAGGATCTTCGTCTGCCCTTGGCTCTGGCGAGATAGGAGAGAGAGGGTAGAGATAGAAGAGAGAGAAGGTCGCCCGCGCGTTTCAAAAATTTTCTGATCAGGGGGGCCCAATCGCCACGTGTCGTGCATTGGATGGTGAGCTGGACCACGTCAGCTTTACCCCATCTGTACGCAATATTTTCTCCGAGATGAGATCACATTCTCCGATTCATTGATACGTAAATAGCGGCGAGCCACGACAAGGGAATGATCAACTTCAGGCTTCGTAGCCAAAGTCAAAACATCATGTCCTAGGTATACTCCCGAAGATGACTGCCTTCTTTTTCCGTTGAAAATCACCAAAGAAATGCGGGAAAAGTACACCGCAAGTGCCAAAACTTGTATACGGTGTGCACTTTAGTACCAAAACTTTCAAAACGTTCACTTTTGTGCCAAGTTTTTTTAAAATCATTCACTTTAGTGTCCAGTTTCATCTGAAGTATACATGACTCATCGAAAAGTTTACGTGAAGGACAACGTGGCTCACCAGAGGGCGATTTAGCAATTTAAAGAGCAAACGACATCGTTGAAGCTAAATTCACCCAAATATAAACCCTAAATCCACAAATTCAACCCCAAATTGCAAACCCTAAATCCCCAAATTACAAATCCTAACCTATAGCGATGAGGGAGGGACAGCTGCGAGCGAGGGAGGGTGGCGAGCGAGCGACGGGGACAAGTGAGTGACGACGATGAGGGAGGGACAGCTGCAAGCGAGGGATGGTTGTGAGCGAGCCATGGCGGCGAGCAAGGGACAGCGGCGACTCCACGAGAGGACTTCGGTTTCCATAGCCAACCAGAGACCAATGACGACATCGTTTTTCATTTTCACCCTTGCACAAACCACATTGGATGTCCACCGTGACAACTGCTTCTAAAAATTTGCCACATAAGATAATAAAGCAAATTGAAAAATCCACGTAATTCATTTGGCCGGATTGACATTAAAGTGCACAATTTTCTCCGAACTTGGCACTAAAGTAAATATTTTGAAAGTTTTGGCACTATTGACACTAAAGTGCATGCCGTACACAAGTTGTGGCACTTGTGATGTACTTTTCCAAAAGAAAGACAGTGTCAGTTTAAGACAAAAATAAGTACCCGGGCTAGACTAAAAGAGTAGTCATATGTATGAAGAGGCCAACATCCGCAATCAGGCCTCCTGTTCTGTTGACTACGCTGAATTCTGATTTACCAGCCGCGCCCTCTGTGTCAAAACATCTTGCCTGAGCCTTATTGCAGTGCACAGAAACTTGGCAGGACGATCTCCTTTTAAAGATTGGACAACCTTTTTTTGACTCAAAACGAAAGTTTTCCATCATTGGCTCCTGATTCTCTGCATTTGTATCCCTCCCAGTGCTCAGATACTCGAAGTTTCTGTATTAACATTTGCCATTAGCTTCAGTCCCACAGTTCATATAGCAATTGAAGTCATCTAGTTGACTTATAAGCGAAGAGAAACATAGCCTGTACCCTTTGAATTATGGTCAAGAGAAGTGTTCCGCATAAATCCATGAGAAAAACTTTTCTGCTACCCTTATCTTAGTAGTTATCTATCCGGTAAACAATCTCGCCTTTCTGGTCGAAAATAGTTGAACCATTTCCTTGCATGACGAGTGACGTCATCCATACAGTGAAAGCTTCTCCCTTTAAAGCCGTACATGGAGAACAAGCAGCATCAGCTGGAGCAATTGGCACTAAAGAATGGACGTTGGCCATCTCACTCATACACTGATTCTGTGCGATCTCTAACCACCCTTCGCGGAGGAAGAGGCGCTTTTCCAGGTTTAAATAATCGGAGAAGACGGCTACCCAAGTAAGGAAACATGCTTGGGGCTTCACTTTTATTGCATGTATGCATTTATTATGGAGCTCAAGTCCTTGTTTATTCAATCATGACAGAGTATTATAAAGGTTGCCATTTGTTGACCGTCTGGATCCGGGAGTCCAATAGTTCACCAGAAAATGCAGTTGGACTTGTAATTATGCAGGTGCTGTTGATGACATTGGTGACAGAGAACTACGAACTGATATACAAACATTACTTTTAACACTTTTGTGCTCTTTGCATTGAGTTTTATATGCATCTGTCTTCTTTCTGATCTGATCTTTTTCGTGTTTAATTAGTAGGCGGCTTATCCAAAGGTGACGCTAATGGACTTTGCCGATAAGCCTCCAAATTAATCATTTCGTTTCCAGTTTTGGATTATCACACTTTTGTGCTCTGTACATTCAGTCACTGTTCCATACGTCAGCAATAATTTTCAGTATTTTCCGATGTCCGGGCGGATTTGTGCTGCTCAAGATATTGACTCGATCAACCTAAAACAAAATACCTGGCCGTCAAGATGAGGATCACGTTTCCTGTCATTCTATATTGTCTGGATGTTCATGTTGAAGTTTGTTTGCAAAACAAACAATAAACCACAAAGATGGAAGGGAAAGTATGAATCACTTTATATGTTAGAAGGCTAGTGTAGTAGAGAAATGGTCAAGTGGGCTAGAACCCATTATACCCTCATGCGGGTACGCGGTTATTAGACGCACTTTATACGCTTGCGCAGTCGCCAACACTAATTAACAATCATATTTTTTTTATTTTCAAAATTATAGTAGTAATTTAAATGTAATGCCCTAGCAAAATAGTGTGACTGATCACTTAGGAGTTGCGGTTATTTTTTAAATGTAATTTTGAATTTTAATTGATTAATTATGTCTAATGGTTGCAAAGCTTCATATCTAAAACTGTTAAGTTTGAAGAGTTGCGTCTGTCCAAATTAGCATTTTTTGATAGGAGAAGTTGCATTCTTTCAAACGTGAAACATTGTGACATTTTCGAAACAATATGTCTGTTCATACAAAGGTTTTTTCGCTACTATATATATTATGATTTCCTCATTGTACATTTTCTTCCATTTTTCATTCTTTTCAAAACAAGAGAAATACATCCATTATTGTTTTCAATTATTTCTCTAAAAAGTTCTTTGAGAAATATTAAAATTTCTATCGCTATTTTATATTCTCACTTGAGATTCTGCTATATCTTGAAGGATCTTTGTTAGTAACCATTAGTAATCATTAGTAATGTTGTGGGGTAAAAAATTCTTTAAAGAAAGTGTCACCATATTTCATTGTTCTTCCCATTTGCCAAATTTCCCAACAGTCAACACTAGATTTATCCACTTGAGTAAGAACACAAAAAAATTAAAGGTAGAAACCAAATGTGCAGTTACTTCATAGTGATATCAAGTCATAAGTGTCTTGTATTACCGGCATAATAAGTTTTTCCTATGAAATTCGGTGCAATTTATGAGTGCATTGACGTGCTTGGATTTGGCTCCCTTTTTTGCGATCTTAGATTGGCCCGAGGGAGAGGCGATGACAAGTGAAGGTATGAATAGCATTTCATGGGTAGCTAGTAGGGTTTTCAGGGTTCTTGAGTACGATAAACACTTGACCCGAATAATAAACTCATTGGTCAGGAAAACTCTTGATGGAGATTCAAACCAAACTATAAAGATCACAACGAGACCAATTGGTTACAACTTGTTAATGTAAATTCCGCGTATAAATAAGAAGCGCAAAACTAATACAAGCACCATCAGATCAGACCCTACAAAATAAAAGCACCATCAAATCGATCTAATCATTCATAATATGATATGACACATAGTTTTCACATATGAAGAACCATAAAAAGAAAAAAAGAGGTCTATGAAATTTCTATTTTGTCACAAGAAAGTTATATTATTTGAATAAAATGAGATGCGTTATTTACGTGTAGACCATTTTCACAATCAACTGAATTCGCTCCTTCATTTTCAGTTCATGCTAATCTTTTCTTCTTATACCCCACAACAATACATCACACCCTCTTCCTCATTAGATCAAATGAATTGCATCCCAAGAGACATCACAGGTTTAGTATTTTATTTTCTCTTCAAATAGCCAACATATATCAATCGGGCAGTGTCCAATATCTTGTTAAGCCATAAAAATAAATTAATTAATCCATCAACTAAACTAACCCATAAATTCTCTCTCTTTTTTAATAGACGGGTTTGAAGTTTCATTGGTCTTATCAAAGCAAGATGACTCACATGATCTATTTGATACATTATTATAAACTTGTCGTCAAAGAATATCACCTTGTGCATCTACTACGGCTCTCGTGTTGCCTTTAATATTATCCATGTTATATTAAATATAATGTGCTTATATTTATGTTTGCGGGCGGAATATTTGTTTTCATACAGATGGACAAGTTCGTTGTCCGTATAAAAATGAGGAAAAAAAATAATGATTAAATTTCTGCTCGACGGTGTAACTTTTGTTTTCCGGTCTGCAGAATCATCCCCCTAATGAAAACAGTCATGCTAAGCACTAGTTTGAAATTCCTTGTCGTTCAGATCACAGACGGGCCAATGAAGTAGGGAATGCGTCTCTTGTTTCTGTTTGAAATTTCAGGAGACACCACAGAATGCAACATATTTCATGAGCAAAAGACAATTTTTAAGCAGGAAATGTTGCTGAACGAAGAGAATATCTTGTCTTCAGCAGCATCGGCAACGGTGTACGAAACTAGACGATCTTATTACCCGGTTGCTTGATTTAAAAGTAAAAGAAGGCTGTGTATCTGTTGAGAGATCTCAAGTGTGACTCTTCTTGTGTATTGCAAAATGTGCAGTATTCTACAAGAACTCCCTGCCTAGCTTGTGTTTTCTCAGGCAAAAGGACTGCTCATCGGCCTAAAAGAAAAAAGGAATGTACAGTCCAGTGTACACGCTGCTCTTGCAATGTCGAGATTAGATCACATTCTCCGATGCATTGATCCGTAAACGGCAACAAGAGCCACGACAAGAGAACTATCAACTTCAGGCTCCACAACCAAAGTCAGAACATCATCTCCTAGGTATACTCCAGAAGACGACTGCTTCCTCTTTCCCTGGAAAATTATCAAAGAAAGGTACATTGTTAGTTTCAGAGAAAAAGAAGTAGGTAGACTAGATTAAGAGCGTTCGAATGTTTGAAGAGGCTAACCTCTGCAATCAGACCGCCCTTTCTTTTGACTATTCTGAACTCTGATTTACCCGCCATACTCTCAATGTCAAAAGCATGCTGAACGTCATCACAGTGCACAGAAACTCGGCAGGACGATCTCCTTTTAAAGATGGGACAAACTCTTTTTACGCAAAACCACGGTTTTCCGTTGTTCACATCCTGTTCGTCACATTTGTAGCCCTCCCAGCGCCCGAGAACTCGAAGTTTCTGCATTAACATTTGTTATTAGCCTCGGTTCTATAGTTCATATAGTAATTGAAGTTATCTACTTGACTACTAAGTGAACAGAAACATAGCCTATACCCTTTGAATTATGGTGAAGAGAACTTTTCCGCGTAGATCCATCAGAAAAACTTTTCTGCTACCCTTCTTTTCGTAGTTATCTATACGGTAGACGATCTCGCCGTTCTGATCAAAGACGGTGCATCCATTTCCTTGCATGACGAGCGACTTCATCCATACCGTGAAAGCTTCTCTCTTCGGAGTCATATATGAAGAGCAAGAAGCATCAGCTGTGGCAATTGGCACCAAAGAATGAACCTTGGTCATCTCACCCACCAGCTTTCTTTTTCTGAGAGAACTCACCACCCTTTTCTGTTTGAGTGTTCCGAAATGACAGGAGGAGGAGGCACTTTTTCGAGTTTAAATACTCTGGAGAAGATGGAACTCGAGTATTAAACGTGCTTGAGGCTTCACGTTTATGGTATGTATGCACAAATTATGGAGCTCGACACTTTGTTTATTCAACCCTGAGAGTATTAAAATGGTTACCCCATTGTTGACCTTCTGGATGTGGGGAGTCTAACAGTTCAGCGGCCAATGAAGTTGGACCTGTCACTATGCAGAGGTTGTCGATGACAATGGGGACAACAATATAACTAACATAGCGAAACATTACCTTAACACTTTCATGTGCATTGTCTGCTTTCAGATCTGACATTTTTCCTGTTTAATTAACGGGGGCTTATCCTAATAGAGAACCCAGCCACACTTAAGTATGCGAGCGGGGCCAAAGGCGGCGCGAATCGACTCTACCGATAAGCCTCCTCCTGAGTAAATGATTTTGTTTCCATCCGGTACTACCATGTGTTATCTCTTCTGCATCAAGAACATGTTCTGCTGGTGCTGGCTTATTTTAGAACCATTGATTTGTTAGGCCACCAAGAATGAAGCAAGTAGTAAAAATTCGTCTATCCATATTGTCGGTCTCATTTTAGTGATTTAGTTCAGCGGATTGAAACTGAGATCCAAGATACAAACTCAGCAGATAGTAATTACTAAGAAATATACTATATTTACACAATCGCCCAGCGGGGGCAATGCCCCTGGAAGGCCAGAGGGCTTTTATAGTTTTTTTTTTTTGTCAATAGAGGGCTTTATAATTTGAGCCCATATTTTGTTAATAGTTTGAGCTTGGACCCGTAAATATAGCAACTATTATATATAATATTTTTCCTTTGTAATGAAGAATTGTAACACGAATTATAGCAAAAGCCTCCGTTGGATGTAAGCCTAGTTTAAAAGTAAATCAAGATAAATCTTATGTCTCGATTTCTCTTTCTCGTATTTACTCTCTTTTTCGTTGTTGGTTATGTGCCTAATCCTACCAATGCGCACATAATCATCAAGAACTTATTGATTAGTGTTAGGATTCGACGCACGATCA
Source organism: Psidium guajava (assembly GCA_016432845.1). Taxonomy (NCBI): domain Eukaryota; kingdom Viridiplantae; phylum Streptophyta; class Magnoliopsida; order Myrtales; family Myrtaceae; genus Psidium; species Psidium guajava. The sequence continues at coordinate 7,176,323 of CM028232.1, forward strand.
AATCGAAATAAAACGTAAAGCAAGGAAAAGAAATTGAGACACGGGATTTTATCCTAGTTCATTTTTAAACTAGGGTTACATCCAACAAAGAATTCTACTATACTTAGCATATTGCACCTCTCATTGCATCACTTAATTATAACCGAAAAGGAGTATATACAGCAGTAACTTTCCATGGGCGTAAGCCCAAATTACTAATAAAAAAATATAAACTTAAACTATGAAAGCCTTCTGATGGGTGCCTCCTTGAGATCTCTGCCCGCTCAGCATAGAGCAAGACCCACATGCTTTCCCGTCATTGGAGAGTGTGAATCACGCCCCCAACAAGTAGCACATGAATATGTGGAGTATGTTCAGTCTTGGGAAGCATCCAAGAGCCATAGATTGTGCTCAACAACATGAAATGTGGCGAATATCATTGCTTGACTGGCCTGAGTTTTATTGGATCTAGATCCCCTAACATAGTAAAACTATGTTAGGGGTGACATAAGCGATCTGGGCCGTCCAATTCAAAAATGGACGGTCCAGATTGATTAATTTATAATTTTAAAATTCCCGCCAAAACTTTTCCTCCCTTTAAAAAAGTTGATGTGGATCAATCTGGGCCGTCCATTTTGAATTAGATGGCCCGGATTAGGTAATGCCACCCCACTACAAAAAAAAAACAGATTTTAGCAACGGAGTTTGAGACGAAAAATTTGGTAAAATTCGTTGCTAAACTTAGTTGCGACGAAATTTGCGACAACAAAAATTTCGTCGCTAATTCGGCGTCGCAAAATTTAGCGACGAAAAATTTGAAATTTCGTCGCTAATTTACGACGACCAGAATTCGTCGCAAAGTCGTCGCTAATTTGCGACGACCAGAATTCGTCGCAAAATTCGTCGCTAATTTGAGACGAGAAGAGTTCGTCGCAAAATTCGTTACAAATCATTCGTCGTAAAATTCGTAGCAAAGCATTCGTCGCAAAATTCGTGGCAAATAATTCATCGCAACATTCGTGGCAAAGCATTCATCGCAAAAATCGTTGCTAATTTGAGACGAGAAGGATTCGTGGCAAAATTCGTGGCAAAGAATTCGTCGCAAAATTCGTCGCTAATCTGAGACGAGAATAATTCGTCGCAAAATTCGTGGCAAAGAATTCGTCGCAAAATTCGTCGCTAATTTGAGACAAGAAGAATTCGTCGCTAATTTGAGACGAGAAGAATTCGTCGCAAAATTTGTTGCTAATTTGAGACGAGAAGCATTCATCGCAAAATTTGTGGCAAAATTTATCCCTAATTAGCGACAAACCAGCAAGAGGATTTGCCATGAAAGTTACGATGAAAATAGCAACGAAATTAATTTCGTGGCCAACTTTGATAAAAAAAAATTAGCAATGACATTTGCCATGAAAATTTTCGTCGGTAATTTGTTACCCACGAAAAAAATGTAATTTTCGTCGCTAAATTATATATAACGACATATGACGGTGCTCTGTGGCTCCAACTAAAAATGTTCCTGACCTCCCATTTGAATCTCCCCACACTTTCAAAGTCATTAAAATATAAATGTAAAGTTATGATTTACTATATACCATGCAAATTCCATTGCCCACAATGTCACGAAACAAGGATTCTGTTAAAAAAAGCCATTTGACATCCACAAAATTACTGCATATCTCAATCTGTCACTATTAGAAATCTATTCAACTATGATGTCTGTCAACACAAGAAAAATCGAAACAACTGAGAAAGGATAGCTACAACATTGAAAACGAAAAAGAATCGAATGATATATCTGCCAATAATCAGATTAAAAGTTGCTGAAAAATACCAAACTAAGTTAAACGTCAAGGACCTGAATCACATGCAATATTATCGAACCTTTAGTTCCTGCAACTCATGAAAACCATCTTCAAGTTTGACAATATTAGTTACTGCACGATACAAAATATATGCAACTAATAAGCCTATGACAATGAACAAAAATGCAATAGTAAGGGCAGTCCATGATTGTGGTGCCTTTTGATGATATTTGCTCATCACAAAATAAAAGGAAATGGCAGCATCAAATCCTCTAGAAATTGTCCACTCAAAATGAAGTCTACATGAATGAGCCCATTAACCTACAAAAGCAACACACTATTTAACTTTATTCAAACACAAAAGAAGACTTGCGGCTTATATTTATTTGAAGGGAAGTCTCCTTAGATTATTATCATACATCAAAAGCAAAACATTATTTAACTTTATTCAAACACAAACCTTTCCCTCGAAAGCGTCAACCACTGCAACAGCCTTCTTTGAAAGGCTTCTAAGGAATGTCTTTGCCTGCACCAGAAGAAAGATGTAGATAACACAATGAACAAGGGCTATAGTAGGAAATATATAAGAAAAGATAACTCATTTAAGCAAATATAGCCATGTTATAGGGCAAACAAAACCAAAGGAGCGAATCATCTTGCTCATTTCATCTTTTTTTTGTGCAAATAATGAAGTAACTATTTCATTCTCGCTGCATAAGCAAAAAATTCTTACCGTTTAATCAATGAAACGATTGACAAATTCATCATCAACTTCATCATCAAGATAATTGTCATTGTGTTGCTCATCATTATGGTCATCACCTACTTGGTTAGTGGGAGGTACAGGAAGAACCTGATCTTGGTTGAGGTTGAGGTGTCGCAAGATCAATTGCATTTGAGACTCTAAAGATCTGATTTTATCATCTTTTTGTGACAATTCTTGTTTGACCATTTTCATTTCTTCATCCTTGTCTACAAGTATATGTTTCAATTGGGTCAATTCTTGGGTCATTTGCTTCTCAATTCGTGTCCTTCTTGAAACAGCGACATTGGAAGAAGAACTTGCAGCAACCTTTGATGAAAATATCCTTGACAGAGATCCCATCCCAAATATTTTGCCTCTTTTCATCCCACCCGATGCCTCCACCTATAATGTCATATTGTCAGACCCTTCACTCGATTGCTCAGACCCATCACCACCATCACCACCACTAGCAGTACTCATTAAAAGTTCATCATATTTTTCCTACATTAACAATATAAATGCAAATAAAATAACTTCACACACACACACACACACACACACACACATATATATATAACTACCATCAATATTAAAAACATTTCTTATTTTCGTTCTAGTTAACCTTACATACCTTAATAGCTTTTGCTCGATCGCTAGTCCATGTCTTGTCTTTTTTTTTTAAATGTGCGTTCAAATGTAGCCGTATATGTCGTCTCCGTCCCTAATTCATCTGCCTATAAAATATAAACATAAATGAGTAATTAAATTAAATTAACCTAAAGAATATTTAACAAACTTACCATTCTCTTTCTATGCTCTCCAATGCTGATAGAGCCCCCAGCGTATGTAGCAGACCCTTCAGTAAAACTAGAAGCTCGATTCTTCTTATTCTGTTCACATCTTTGTTTATTTCTTTCGGTTTCCAAAATTTTCTTCATTTCTGTCCAAGTCTCACCTGTAATGAAATCTGGCTTCACTTGACTTGTCTTAGCTCTATTCATCACATTTCGTATGTGATCACCAGCTTTCTTCTTGAAAATTCTTTTAATTTCATCCTCTTCCATTTCATCCCACTTGAATTTCCGCTGCAATAAATAGAAAATTAATCGACTTTACTTATACCGAACTTAGTTTGTGAGAAAATAGAATGGAAAAACTTACCTTGAACTCATTCCACCACAAATCCTTTACTTCATTTGGAGCGCTACTGTAACTAATCCACTCCCCCCTCCAATAGTTATTGACTATTTTATTAAGTTGTCTCACAACATACGTAGCATCCGTGAATCTGCAAATAAGTTAGAACGATTTAAATAATTTAGTTGACATCTATATCTTAAATCGAAATGAAAGGATGACCCTAAGTATTACATATTTCAATAAAATAAAATACTTACGAATCTCCATATGGGCATATCATGAATCGGGTATCTTCTTCACCTGTGTTTTCCTCATCATTCGAGTGTTGTATTGAAGGAGATGGAACTGAAGAAGATGGAACTGAAGGAATTGGAGCTGAAGGAAATGGAACTGAAGTAGATTCAGTATGCATGTGTCTAAGTCGTCCCCTAATATGTTCTTGAGGGTCTGAGGAAGGGCCAATGTATCCATGTTGTTCATGAGTACGTGGTGGTTGAGGGATAGATGTAAGAAGAGGGGAAGAGGAAAGGGACGGGGACGAGGTCGAGGAAGCGGAAGAGGCTGGTCCTCTTTGTGAAACTGCACCACGCATGTGACCTCCACGTTTATACTGACAAGTAGGAAGGTTGGACAAATATCTTAAAAAATATAAACAGGTATTAGAGACACATAATTACATACTTAATGAAGCTTACCATTTTGTTGTTGAGAACAAGAGACAAACTTGAGAAAATGAAAGAAACTTGCTATCGCCTCTAATAAATAACAATCTCTGGTATGGAAGGAACCTATTGAAATTGTCCACATCAGATTTCATGAAAAATAAAGGGGAGCATATTACATAACATGATATACTGCAAATAAAAGATGAAGGACCAAGGAAGAGTTGGACTTTTGGATAGCCCGTGAAGCAGTCAGCATATAAATACCTTCTCACGTTTGAGGTGTTTGGACAGACTTATAGAAAAATTCTGGAATCATATGTTTTGAGTTAAATAAATCAAAGTGACATATAAATTACTAGAAAAGGAAGGAAAACCCCAATGCATTGAGTAAAGCATGACTTCATTACGATAATTCCCGAGTGTTATGCAAGATGCTAATTAAAAGCCAAACAATAATGTGATGTATGCATGGTGTGAACATGATTTCTAAATGTGATCACTAATGCTAAGTAAGTCATATATTTTTTTGTGCTTTTCTTGTATAAAAATTGACGTGAATGCGATGAACTAACAAGAAATCTAAGTGATATGTAGACTATATTATAATTGAAGTAGATGCAACGTATATGCAACGTATATGCAATTCTAATGAAACATGATCAACTATGAATTAACCTTGTTGTTTAAACTATATGAGATTATTTCTGTGTTTTCCTTTTACGAATAAAAGACTAGATCAAGACACCTAATATTACCTAAGTGACTTTATTAACAAAGGATGACCTTATTTAAATAAAATATAATTTATATTAAAAGCTTAATCCATATGAAGTTCTAAATTACGAAACATATATGAATACAACCTAAAATATGCTATATACATGAATATTAAGTAAAAGTGCAAACTCATAGAAGCGTAGTATCAGTGAACAACTTCAAGAATAATTTATATGCTTCAATGCTCATGGAAATTATGCAATGTCATTCAAGAATCACCAATCGGGTGATAAAAATGAATATCACACACCAAACAAACAGATAGAGATTTTTCCATGCATAACTCTTAGCAAAAGCAAGATACTGCTTATATTGGGCATCATTAACCATTTCCTAAGGCTTACCAGACAAATCTTCTTGGCAAACCGAACTTACAGCATTACTCATGAGGACGACATGCTCAGTATATCGCGAGACCATTTCCTAATTCCAAAGCTGGAGACTAGTATCTCCTTATTCATCATCACAATTAAACAGGGTAGTTGTATGTCGTTTTCTAATCAGCAAAAATCACTATGTCGCCATCAAATGAATTCCATTTCACATGGTTCGAGTGAGATCTCCATCTAATGTGGAGAACACTGACAATACACAGCCTACTTTCAGCAAACCAATGTACGAGGAACAACTTATCTTTTCTCAGCAAAAATTCCAGATTGATCTTGCCTCAAGCAGCAGCACGAATGTGCATTCACAAGAAAACCCAACTCCTTCTCTTGTCATAGACTCGTATGCATTCTCCGGCAGCCGAACCATCCAACATTAAAAATCACCGAAAGGCGAGAAATTTGTTCGTTCATTTCATAGCCATTAAATCTCAGAAACTATGAGCTTCCGAATTCAACCAATTTAAGTCTAAGCGATCAAACCATCGTCAATTCATTACGAACCATAGTGTGGAACACAAACAAATACACTCCTGAACAATCAAGCACTTGAATTGAACTTCATTCTACCTCCAATTGCTCAGCGGTTATGCATTGGAGTTGGGGAGAAAAATCACAAGCAGAAGCTAAAATTCGAATTCTCGTCATACCTTATGACGTTGACGTTGGCAGGCCAGAATTGCAGGAACTTGAAGAAGTAGTCGAACATCTCCACGGACGACCCGAACTCCTTAGGCCCGACCTTGGCCAGACCCGAACCCTTCTCCTGACGCTCCTCCTTGACGGACTTCTCCTCCACCTTCTGCTTCTTTGCCGCGAGGGTGCTGCTACGGGTATACTTGAGGACGGATCTGGAACGATAGTCTCCAATTTTCATTCGCATAAGTCAAAAGAGGGCAGAAGAGAAAGAGCGTAGAAGCGGATGAAAAAAGAGGGCTTCAACGAGAGATTTTCGTTCGGTAGAGGGCAAAGAGGGATTCTAACCTTTTATGTTATTTCTGAATTGCGACGACCGTTATAGGTCGTCGCAAATTTGCAACGACCGTAATGGGTCGGGTGGTGAACCAAATGGAGTATAGAAAATTGAAGACATATTTATAGGGATGCGAACAGATCTCCGAGTTCAGCCTATCAGCCAAACTCCCTGCGTCGCGAACTAAATCTCAATTTTTCCCCACTTTTGGGCCACACAAATTATATGTCGGATCGAGTACATAAAAAATTCAAGGCATGTTTAACAATAATAATTACACATAATTAGTAAAAAAAAGTCTCAAAAAGCATAATCTTCATCTTCGTCCTCGTCTTCGTCTTCGTCTTCGTCTTCGTCTTCATCCTCTTCATGAGCATCATCTTCTTCCTCTGTCTCAAAATCAGATTCTTCAACAGGTTCCAAATTTGATTCGCGAATTTCAATTGGATCCACATCTATCACTGCTCCACATGGATCTCGTAAAATTGGAATGTTATATTCCTCAGTTTCAACCGTGTTACAAACTTCCTCTTGTTGATATGCTGTATCCTTCCAATGTTCCTCGATTTTTCTTCGTGCTTTAGTTTTACATGCAACCCACCAATCAGCTTTGTCCCGTTTCAAACTAGGATATGATGCATAATATACTTGACTTGCTTGTTGTACCAAGACAAATGGTTCATATTTCATATACCTTTTCTTGTAATTTATTTCAACCAAATTAAACTTCGAATGCACCTTCATTCTTTTGACGGGGTCAAACCAAATGCACTTAAATAACACAACCCGCATGGATGGTCCAGGATACTCTATCTCTATAATTTCATCCAACAAGCCATAAAAGTCATCTTTTGCACTACCACCATTTGATGATCGAACACAGACACCACTATTCATTGTGGCTTTTTCCATTCTATATTCTTGAGTATGAAAATTATACCCGTTTATGAAATATGCTGGCCAACTTCGTACTCTTGAATTTGGACCCCATGACAGATGATATACCAATCCATGCTCTTCAGCTTGGTCATGATTACTGTGAACCTAATGTTACACACGCGAAGTCAATAATATATATTTTAATAATGATGTATAAAATATAAATAAGGCAACTTACATATGTTTTGAACCACGCTGCAAATTCTTCATCGCACAAACGATCAAACTCAGTTGGCGGTACTCCATACATTGAAGTTTGGAAAATCCTATTACGAAATACCATTTATATATTAGCAAATGTTTGTCACATAATATATATATATATATATATCTACAAATGTACACTTACTCGAAGTATGGCTCCACTTCTGGACAGTTCAGTAAAATATATGTATGGGCTGCCCGCCATTCTTCGTCTGTTAAATAACGAAACTTACATGCCCCGCTTGGTCGACCAAGATAATTGAAAATAGAGAATGATTTGCAATTGGTATCAATGCGGCCCTCATCATTTCGAAGTTGCAAAGAATGATTGGAATATCTCTCTCTAGTTTCTCCATGTGTGATGCTTTTAACACTGTTGAGCAAATATCATGAAGGAAATTACTTAACTCCGTAATGGCGCCCCATACAAAGTTCGGTAAAAGTTCCTTGAAAGCTATTGGAATTAGTCTTTCCATAAATATGTGACAATCATGACTCTTCAAACCTATCAACTTGCATTCATTCAAATCAACACATCTCCCGAGGTTTGAAGCATATCCATCAGGAAATCGCACAAATTTCAACCATTGACACATAACCCGTCTCTGCTCCTTGTCCAACGTATAAACTGCTTTTGGTTTTGGTCCCCTGCTGCTTGCATCAACATCTAGTGTTGGCCGATCACATGCAACTCGCATATCTTTTCTTGCATTCAAGTTGTGTTTTATTTTTCCAGTGACATCCATCACAGTATTTATGACATTATCGAAAACATTCTTTTCTATGTGCATGACGTCAAGATTATGATGAATAAGATGGGTCTTCCAATATGGTAGATCCCAAAATATACTGCGTTTAGTCCACTTATGTGTACTTCCATACGCAATAGTTGTGCCATGAGGGGTTTCAATAACAGTTGGAAAGTTACACACTCGCTCCCAAATTTGATCACCGGTCAATCTCAATGGTGGAGTTGTTTTTTCAATTCTATTCTTGATGAACTCTTTTTTATTCCTTCTGAATGTATGACTCATCGGCAAAAATTGTCTGTGACAGTCAAAATAGCTAGCCTTCTTACCATATTTTAGTCTGAATGACTTTGACCTCTCCATACATATCGGACATCTTAAGATACCAGCTGTACTCCATCCAGACAACATTCAATAAGCTGGAAAGTCATTTATCGTCCAAAGAAGAGCAGCCTTCATTACAAATGTTTGATCAGTAGAAACATCATAGGTAAGGACACCTTCATCCCATAGCTGTTATAACTCTGCAATCAATGGTTGCATGTACACATCTATCAACTTCTTCGGATTTTGCGGCCCAGGCACAATTAATGTCAAAAACATATAAGGTGTCTTCATACACATACCGGGTGGAAGATTGTACGGAGTTAAGATAATTGGCCAACATGAATAACTTCTTCCTGATTTCCCGAATGGGGCAAATCCATCAGCACAAAGACCTAACCTGATGTTTCGAGGCTCGTTCGCAAACTCAGGATATGTTCTATCAAAATGTTTCCATGCCTCTGCATCTGAAGGATGACACATTAGACCCTCTTCTGTTTCATGATTTGCATGCCAAGTCATTTGTTCAGCAGTAGCTTGAGACGCATAAAGCCTTTGCAATCTGGGGATTAAGGGCAAATAAAACATTTGCTTGCATGGTCTACGCTTCTGATTACAACCTTGCCTCCTGTTAATCTTGTACCTAGGTGTTGACACCTGATTTTTAATCATTTTTTCTATTGCTAAAGTAATAAAAAATCCATAAAAATTCATAAAATTGAAAAATCAACTTTGGGGACCTTAGCCAAGCCTAGGGAACCAATTTTGACCAAAAAACGATTTTTCATATTTTCAGTATTTTTACGTATTTTTTATTTATTTATTTTCGAAAATTAATAGAAAATTCATAAAAATTCATAAAATTGAAAAATCAACTTTGGGAACCTTAGCCAAGCCTAGGGAACGAATTTTGACCAAAAAATAATTTTTCATATTATATATATTTTAATTTTTTTTTAAAAAAATACAAAAATATTTGAAAATTTTGAAAAAATAACATTTGAGGCCAAAAAATACACAAAGATAGTTAATATTTTTATTTTAAATCTATTTTCATATTGGCCATCGCAAATTCAGAAAAATCCAATTCGAGTCACGTGTTCCTTCACGAGTATAATCTCGAATCGGGCCTAAAAAAAATTTAATTTGAGTCAACTTATTTTTAACTTTCACTTTTTATGAGTTGTGACATTGTCTTCTAATATTTTAAATTTTCATCTTGGCCCAATTATACCCAGAATGACTTAATTTTGCAAAAGGGCTTTAATTAAATTATGTATTATTTTCAGCGACAAGAAATGAGCTTAAAGTTGACATGTGGTAAATTTTGGTGTGTCAAAAATTGTGAGGAGATTTGGACTTAAAGAAATATATTTTTTTCAGGGACTGAATTGTAAATACTTAAAATTCAAGGACTAGAGTGCAAATACCTAACTCTTGAAGGATTATTTTACAAATAATAAAAAGAAGAGTTAGTGGATAAATTAGAATAGAGAAGGGAAGATGAAGAAGAGGAGATGAAGAAGAGAAGTTGGAGAAGAATGGATGGAGAAAATAAGATAAGAATAGAGAAGGGAAGATGGAGATGAAGAAGAGTTAGTAGAGAAATTAGAATGGAAGATAAGAATAGAGAAGGGAAGATGGAGATTAAGAAGAGTTAGTGGAGAAATTAGAATGGGAAATAAATATGGAGAAGGGAAGATGAAGATGAAGAAGAGTTAGTGGAGAGATTAGAATGTGAGATAGAGATGGAGAATGGAAGATGAAAATGAAGAAGAGTTAGTGGAGAAATTAGAATGGGAGATAGAGTTAGTGGAAAAATTAGAATGGGAGATAGATGAGGAGGTTATAAAAGGAGGAAGAAGTGAGCTTGAGAAGGGATTCTTGAAAGAGAAAATTTGAAGTGTTTGGGAGAATTTTTTGGAGAGAAAATTTTGGATGTTTGAGAGAGTTTTGGGAGATTGAAGAAAATTTTGAGAGAAAGAAAATACCAAAAGAGAGAGAATTTTGAAGATGATGGGAGTTTAAAGCTAGGGGTTATCATCACAAATTCCTTCATCGATCAATATAAATCAAGAGTTCATCCTCGTCAACGAGCAAACAAATTCAAGCTAAGTGTTTTTATTTATTCATTTATTTATGGTTTTACTCGCAAATTAGCACAAATTGTATACACTTTCTCCATCTCCTTTTTCTTCCATATTTTATGTCAGGAGAAGGATATCTTTACGTCAACAGCAAAAATCTCGTCGAGATGCAAAAATCGGCCCAGACAAGCTCCTAAGCTGTCCACCGATTTCTCAACTGATCTGTGACTAAAAGTCCCTCTTAATTCAAAAGAAACTCTCTATATTGGGAACATAGAGAGCGAAAATCAATTATATAAATCCCTCCCAAAAAATGGGAGATAAGTACTCTTTCTACTCTTCTGGTTTTAGGTGCAGATTAGCACATATTTTGTATACTAACACTTCACTCTATTTTATGTCAGGAAGCCGCAGCTCTATATCAATGGTCAATCCTATGGAAGCACAAAATCGGCTTGGAGGAGTCCTCAAGCGCGCACAAATTTCAAATTGTTGAATCAATTCGTTGTATTTCATTTTAAAAAATTCATACCCCAAAATGGAGAGGACAAAGTCCATCCGCAATTTAAATACCTGCACCATAAATCCCAAAGGGAAGAGCCAAGCCAATGCTTAGCCTCCCATTGGAGGTTTTTACTTATAGTAGTTAAATACCTGCACCTTAAATCCCAAAGGGAAGAGCCAAGCCAATGCTTAGCCTCCCATTGGAGGTTTTTACTTACAGTAGTTAAATACCTGCACCTTAAATCCCAAAGGGAAGAGCCAAGACAATGCTTAGCCTCCCATTGGAGGTTTTTACTTACAGTAGTTAAATACCTGCAACTTAAATACCTGTACCTTAAATCCCAAAGGGAAGAGCCAAGCCAATGCTTAGCCTCCCATTGGAGGTTTTTACTTACAGTAGTTAAATACCTGCAACTTAAATACCTGTACCTTAAATCCCAAAGGGAAGAGCCAAGCCAATGCTTAGCCTCCCATTGGAGGTTTTTACTTACAGTAGTTTAAATACTTGCAACTTAAATACCTGTACCTTAAATCCCAAAGGGAAGAGCCAAGCCAATGCTAGGCCTCCCATTGGAGGTGTTTATTCACTGTCATGTACTTCCTATAATTTAATTTTTGAATCATCAGACCCAAAAGATGAGTAGGTCGTAATACTGCACAGAAGTCGTTAACACACTCCCTCTTTCGGCTTCAGGGAATCTTTAACACTTAAAAAAATATAACAAATAAAAATATATACCATCCATGCATCCTATTTAAAAAGTGAAAACACAAAAGAGAATACCCTACTAGAGCTTTAGGAATAAACCAAGCCTGAGTTGCCGGATTAGGATATCCATGAAATTAAGGTACCGAAAGGGCATTAGTTTTAATTAACTAGTGTAACCAAGTCCCCGAGCTCATAATCTCTGGTTCGCAGGAATAAATTAGTTCTCCCGCTAATTTATTTAGGTTTCTAATCGACCTACCAAGAACGATTAGTGGCGACTCCAAATTTCAAAATCATTTAAACAAAAACCAAAGTTGCGATTCGGTAGGGCTTGGGAGGGTCCGCATTAGGTTAGTCAAATCTAATTAACCTAATAATCCGTTAACCCCTAGAATTAATAAAAATATTTTTAGAGGGTCGCGACACTAGGTTGGCTACAAAATTTGCAAAAATCTGCATTTTCATCATCTCTCCAATATAACATACAACCCCTACTACATACATCAATCCTTACAACTGGAAGACCTAAGTTATCCTTTAGTTTCTTCATATCGTAAAAATCACTTGGCATGATATTATCACGAGGTATTGCTTCCCGCATTACTTCAACAAATGAGTTGAAGCAATTTTCAGACACATTATATTCTGCCTTGATATTTAATAGTCTTGAAGTCACTGATAACTTAGTGTGGTTGTCACAACCTGCCCATAAAGGTTCATCCGCTGCTTTCAACACTTCCCAGAATTGATTAGATGGAGGAGTTTCATCATACACATTCTCATTAAAACCTGTTAGCCCTACCTCTTCCAATTGTGATGCATAACTAGTACCCACTTGTTCAGGTGTAGGAGTAAAACTAGTACTTGCATGGTTCGATTCAAAAACAAAATTCTGATTAGCTGCTCCATCAACGACCATTCTCTGGTAGGGGTTCAAATGATTATAATAACTACATTCTTCACTGATTGAAAATTGATCACTTCTTCGATGTCCTTCATCAGATATAAATGGTTCACCATAACAAGTCCAATTATAGTAGTTCGGAGTAAACCCAAATCTACAAAGATGTTTTCTGACTTTATCACACACATGAAATTTACCATTAATGCACTTTTTGCACGGACACCTTAACTTATTTCCATCCATGAACTCAAATTTACTACTAGAAAAATCCAAAAATTGTTCCAACCCAGTGCGAAACTCATCAGTTAATCCTCGACGTCCAAGTAAATTCTTATTATACATCCAAGCCCTGTCTCTTTGCATTGTGTCTGTACATAAATTAAAAAATCTCATAAAATATTTACAATATCATATGTACTGTTTAATATTCTTAATTAAAACTATAAACGGTTCACCATAGCAAAAAATTTTTAATAGTTCAACATAAACCCAAATCTATAAAGATGTTCCCTAACTTTATCACACACATAAAATTTACCATTACTGTGCTTTTTATATGAAACTAATATGGTACCAATTCAGTGGATAAAAGTTGTCCCAAATGTCATTGGTAATTTTGTGATAAATCCATTTCGTCGCCAATTAGCGATGACCATCAACATGTCATCTCAAATTAGCGAAGAAAATGAGATGTCGTCACTAATTAGCGACAGTAGTACTCAAGTCGTTGCCAATTTGCGACAACGGGTACTAATTCATCGCTATTTAGCGACAAAAAGGATATGCTGTCGCTAATTAGTGACGAATTTAGCGACAAAAAGGATATGCCGTCGCTACGTCAGCGACAAAAAGGATATGCCGTTTGCGACGAAAATGATCTGTCGTCGCTAATTAGCGACGAACTTTGCGACAAAAATGATCTGTCGTCGCTAATTAGCGACAAATTTAGTGACGAATACATGCTCAAGTGATATACATATGTACTAAAAAAAATTCAAGTGAAAAAAATGCAAAAATTACCAAATCAAGAAGACTTACCCAAATATTTCGTTGAATTTTTTTGTAGTAGAAATTGCTCGATTTGATGAGAATTGTGATGTCTCACATCACCACCTACATAACAAAAAAATGCAAAATTACTCAATATCGATGAAGCTTCTGGTAATTGATGAAAGGCATTGGTGAAATAAATAACAATTTATTTCATGCTCACCATAGAGCACAAATAACAAAATAGAAGACATGAGAGAGAAGAGGAGAGGAGAGAAGAGAGAAGAGAGCGGCCGAATGGAAAAGAATAGAGAGAAAAAGTGGGAAAAGAGCCACGAAAGTTGAGAGAAAAAAGTGTCAGTGGACTTTAGCGACGAAAATGGATCATCGCAAATGTCGTCGCAAATGTCGTCGCTACTTAGCGATGAAAAAATTTATCGTCGCTAGTTAGCAACGAATTTAGCGACAAACGTGGATTTCGTCGCAAATTAGCGACGAATTATATTTCGTCGCTAAAATCCCTCTCTTAATTTGCGACGAATTTTGTGACGAAATTTTATTCGTGGCTAATTTCGTTCGTCGCTAATTTTTCCTGGCTAAAAGCCATTTCTAATTTTGCGACGAAAAAAATTTCGTCGCTATTTTCGTCGCAAATTAGCGACGAATTAAATTTCGTCGCTAATTTTTCGTGGCTAAAAGCCATTTCTTATTTTGCGACGAATTGTGCGACGATAGTTTTTTCGTCGCTATTTTCGTCGCAAATTAGCAACGAATTATATTTCGTCGCTAATTGTTCGTGGCTAAAAGCCATTTCTTATTTTGCGACGAATTCTGCGACGAAAGTTTTTCCCTCGCTATTTTCGTTGCAAATTAGCCACGAATTCATTTTCGTCGCTAATTTTTCATTGCTAAAAGCCCTTTTTTTGTAGTGCCCCTAACATTATGTTAGGGGATCCAAATCCAGTTTTATTGACGTGGACAGACATTAAATTGGCCAATAACTCGGTGCCTTTTATATTAGGGAAAATACACTAGTTTGCTTGCACATATGAAGCATGAGGTTAAGATTTCTAATTTTACTAAAAATCATTCTCTGCTATTACAGATTCAATTCACGTAAAAATTCAGTACGTTTGAAGAGTAGTAGTTGTGACCATAATCATGGAATTTAAACAATCGAAAGAAAGTACCACACAAGAATAATATGTTCTATATGTTATTGGATGTATATTTTATTGATGATCAAATGAGGGAGAAATAAAAAAAATAGTCCTAAACCTATTATAATTGTACTAATTCAATCTCAACTCTTTTATTTTTTGTCAAATGAGTCCTAATCTTTTTGTATTTGAGTTAATTCAGTTTATCCAGCCAATCTTAATAAAGAAATTGCTGACATGAATGTCAATCATCCAACATGGTACAACAAAGGCTGATGTTGACAACTATTAATAATAGTTTTTTTTTCTTTCTTCCTTTTTGTTTTCTTCCCTTCTTCCTCTAGTCGATTGCAAGATATCGATGACCATTAAGAACTGCCAGAGGAAGAAGGTAAGGAAAAAAAAGAGGAAGAAACCGAAAATAAAAATTGAAAAAAATATTTAGATATTATTAAAAATTGTCCAAGTCAATGCCGACCGCACCTCATAAGATGGCCAGCAATCATGTCAACAATTTTCAGCCAAAATTAGCCAGATGGACTAAATTGAGATAAGTACAAAAATTTTAGGACTTAATTGACCCAAAAAGGAAGAATTTCATGATCGAATGAGCACAATTGAAGTTAATTTAGGACGTCTCCCATGGAATGATTTAGGATTATTTGTCTTAAATTTAAAATTTATTAGATGTTCAAAATGATCCCTTAAAAGTTCAAGATAGCCCATGTATTTTCCACCGGTCATGCCACCCCTACTTAATTATTTAACGAAGTACCGACCAGGACTATTTACTTATACAAGTTGGTCTTTTTTCTACATTTGGTTCACTGTTCTATCCGTCAGCACTGTTCTTAGAAGCGTGCATGGTCGGATAAGTGCTGCTCAACTTGGTGACTTGATCAAAACTAAAATAAAATCAAGATAAGAATCACGTTTGGCATCTTTTAATAATTAAGATGTTAAGCAACACCACAAATTCAAGGTAGAAGCCAGATACATTGTTACTCCGCGGTTGATGATGCATGGACAAGCCTATCCCTATAATGATGATAAGAATGATTGTCAGAATGCACGAGTGACATGCGTGAGTTGTGAAGTGTAATTAGAGCTTAAAAATAGTAGTTAATGTACTCATGAGCGTCTCATCTTACCGACTTAATAAGTACTTTTAGTGAGATCGAGCACTCTAGATGAGCATGCTAACGTGCCCGGATTTGGATCCTTCTCTATGATTTCCAATTGGTGTGGCAACAATTTGGCCCAAGGGAGGCAACGGCAAGTAAAGCCATGCATGTATTGCATTTTTACGAGGAACTTAGGGGTGAGCGGTCCCAGATTCCGTACAAGTTCTACCTGGAACCTAGAACCTACCTATCTATACAGGTTCCTCATTTTGTGGAACCTGAAACCTACCCTGCATATCTTGGAACCTAGAACCTATCCTGTCACAGATTCCAGAATTGGTTCCAGGTTCCACCAAGATTCCACATATATTCTTAGTTGAACGATTACAATGAATAATCACATTTAATGACCATCACCTACTGTTAAAACTTGCTGACCACAACTCATATTTAGAGACGAAAAATACGAAACATTAACAAAGTAAAAGTCTTAATGATAAAATGATTCTGTATTACACACTCAGCATTGGATATTATGGAATACCGCAGAATGACGCAAAAACATATACCGAGAAAAAATAAAAAAAAATCTTGTTTTAGGGTCCAGGTTCCGATTTCAGGTTCCACCTACCTAGAACCTAGAACCTAACCGTCAGAATAGGTTCCCTAATTTTTGAAACCTGGAACCTACCCTCCATACCTTGGAACCTAGAACCGATCAGTTCTATCGGTCCGGTTCTTTAGGTTCCAGATTCTACTCTGGAACCATGCTCACCCCTAGAGGAGCTGGCAGGGATTTTCAAGGTTGTCGGTTAACATGTGCTCGATCCGAGCTGTAAATTTATCGGTAAGGAATACTCTCAATCCAAATCCAAGCCTAATTGTAAAGAGGACAACGAAACCGGTGTCCAATAACTATGTCTCATTACTAGTTTCAAATGAATGATGTAAATTTCGCTCGTAAATAAGAAGTGTAATATCGTTACTAAATTGCCAAACGTTGATACGAGATAACAAATAGACCGTCATATCAATCTAGTGATTCATAATATGATTAGAAACATAGTTGTCACATCTATAGGATCATAAATTAAAAAGAATGAAGTTGATGAAATTTCCATTCATGTTTTTTCTTTTTGTGTAAAAAAGGGCTATAAATTTTCAAATAAAATAACATGCATTGTTTAGAACTAACCGAATGCGCACGCCTTCGTCTTCGGTCCATGCCAATCTTTTCTCCTTACACCCCACCGCAATACATCAGACTTTTCTTCCTCATTATATTAGCTGAATTATGCCCGAGGTACATCACAGGCCAGTATTTTATTTTTCTCCTAAACTAGCCAACATATGTCAATCGGGGCACGGTCCAATACCTTATCGAGCGACAAAAATTAATAAATAGATTAATGAACTAGTTCACGCCAGAGAACCCAAAAAAAAAAGAAAAGAAGAAAAAAAAAAGAGTTTGCAATTTCATTTGTCGTATCAGAGCCAGATGACTCAGATGATCTCTTTGTTACATTAGTATACTTCCAGCAAACCTGTCAATGAATTGCACCTCGTGCGTCTGCTTCTCTCTCAATAATATGATAATACTCTTAAAAAATGATGTAAACAAACAAATAAATAAATTGATATTATGTTTGACGAGCAGAATTTTATCCTGTATATTTGTTATAATTAATGTGGCTGTCGTGGGGCCTTTAATTATATAGGTGATATATCTTGCAATGTGCTTATATGTATATTTTCATATACACACACAGACAATTGGATATTTTGTACAAGTTGGGTCACGTTTTGCTCAACTTGTCCGTATAAGAATGAGAAAAATAATCACTAACCCTATCGAGCACATGGTATGTTCGTCGTACCAAAAAAACTAAGCACGATGATAAGTCGGATTCTGACCTCCCACGCGTCACGAAAGGGACTAATACTCTGATTTTGGCTAATTCTAGACTGTCATGAGCTTATGTTTATTAGATTAATGTGGCCCTTATTATTCATATTGGAGGGAGGGTTGGCATGCTTTCTTGGAATGAGCAGTGCAAACTTCAGATGAAAATCAGATGAGGTGCCAAGTCTAAACCTGATTTATGATTTTTAAATAACTTGGATTTGTAGTGGACATAATCCCCAGTTTCTTGTTGATTGTAGTTGAACACTTGCTTAATGGTTTGGAAAACATTTTCTTATGTTGATCGATTCTTTCGCTTACAAAAATGAAGGAAATAATTTTTTTTTTCATCGCCCACAAAAATGTTTTGATATAAATTGCTATCGGTAATGAAGATATTTGTCATTCACTAATTATTTCAGGCGATGCAAGCGATCATTTTTAATAAAATATATTTAAATCATTCATTTTTCATGAAGCAAACGAAACCTATGCAGTAGAGATACTCGCCGGTCACCGCCAATGATTGTTACCGATTATAGGTATATAAACACTTATTGCTTTTGGGATAATAACACAAGTGATCTTTGAATTTTGGCCGAATATGTAACGTGGTCCATAAATTTTTGAATTTATTTAATGTGGTTTAAATTCATTCATTCATGCGTACTAGCACAATAGCAAGTTTTTAGTAAAGTTCGAGGATTATTTACGTCATTTACCCATTATTTTACTAGAAACTTACCACTTTAGGGGTACACATGAATGGATTACTCACCATTCTCTGTCATCTTTAAGTAACCAACTGTACGTAAGTCAGAAACCACTTTTACCTCTCCATGCTGATGAATTTTTCTCTAAGCCGTCGTAGAAAATCGCTACGTAACCGACTTAACCAGCTGCCTGCGCCCCTTTTCAATCTTATTCAACAAGTCTACATCGTTTCGTCTAATTTGATGGGCCGAATTATACATGGGTGCACTGCCATATTTAAGCCCACGGCATCATAAAATCCACCTTTAGTTCATATGTGTATTTATTAACTATTTTTGGGAAGAATGTATACATGGAAAATCGAAGAAGAGAAAAAACAAAACTAAGCAAATTGTATAAAACGTAGTTGGCTAAATTTTGCACACATTCCCCAACTGAATTCTTTTAGTGAAGTGTTTTCCCAGAGAAGTCTATTCTAAATTAAGATTAATATGAATGATGTCCAACAAGGTATCTGTTCTGAAATTTATCAAATGGTGTTTGGCTAAAATGAAAATCAGGATGTATAAAAATAAAGATTAGGAAAAAAAAGTTTGTGCTATGTAGGACAGCCAATGTCGATACTGGGAATTTTCGATCAAAATTAACCAAAATGGCTACATTGGCAAATCATCAAAAGGCTTAAGATTAAATTGGCCAAATTAAAAAGCTTAAAACTAAATTTTTCGTCCAACCTTAATGATTTTTTCTGTACTTTTTAGTACTACTTTTCTATTTATTTATAATTACATTGCCTTGAATGTCTGGATTAAAAAGGATATAAATCCAAAGACCTAAAAAGGAAACGCCAGCTTACAGAAATGGTATCTCCAATTTTGTGATTTATTAGGTTCATTTAACATTAACAGTGTAGATGACTAACACGCAAAACTTGCAAGCAACTTAATTTTCCTGGCATACTTTTGTTTCTATAAAGGCACCCAATTGCTTTATGTAAATAGATTTGGTTTTCAAGATAGACGAGAGCATATTTACACCAAATATTAATTTTTTGTCCAAATGAATGCTCGATAACAAATATGAAGAAAATAGAATAAAATGCTTTTATAATCGAGAAAATCACCAAAAAAAAAGGTCCAAAATTACATTTGTGTCAATTCAACTCTCAACCTTTTAATTTGGCCACTTTAGGTTGCATTTGGTATGTCTTTCGAAATGGGCCTTGCGAAAATGTAAAAATTATTTGGTAAATTATAATTGAAAAGTGTGTTCAAAAGCAACTCTAAGAGAAATGTTGTTTGGTGAATATATGTTTTGAAAATCTTTTGGCACCATCAATTTAAATTTCAGATAGTGATATAAAATGGAATCGACATCGGAAAAGTATCTTGCCCACCTGATCAGTGGTTACATCCAATTCTACAATGAAAATGAATACTCATATAAGCCATACACCGTGCGTAGTAAATGGAAGAAATCCAATATTTATATGCAGGGAACATTAACCTTCACAAGGAAGTTCGTAAGAAAAGTAAAATGCGAATCGTATCAAACTATGCTAAACCAGTAAGATGTGATGATGGACCCATTTGTCAATACGTCCTTTCTATTTTCTTTTTCTCAGGTCACTTTTTATTAGGAAATGCAGCCACAAGAAGAAGAATATGTGATGGACCCCTTTTGCTTTCCAAAGAATCGAAGTTCGAAAAAATCCCCCACTTCATGAAAATTGTGCTTGCTGAGTGCTCCCACTTAAGTCCAAAAATTTAACAGGCAAAAGGAAACTATGATTATTTATCTTGCGAAGAGAAAAAAAAAGAAAAAGGAAAATCAAAAGACATTCGAAAATTAGACAAGCAGTAGTAATCTAATCCAAATGTTAACCGCATTCCCGCATCGCTTTAGTACATGGTTATAACGCATCTTATATAGATACCGCTTTCCTCAATCTTATGTTTTTAAGTTTTGATGCCGAGAAAAAAAATTAAGAATACGGCGATCTTACTTTTTAGGAGTTTGAAATTAGCTCCAACCGTCGTATGTTTTAACACTAGCATTGCTCATTGAACTTGGCAGAACTACCTAGTGAGGAAGGTAGAAACCCAAAAGTCTTTCTTTGGGTGTGATTCCCTAAATATTAAATGAAGACCATTGCTAGGGGTATCCTCGAACGACAGAAAACAATATCATGGCTCTTTCTTAAAGCTCCACAAATCTTCAAGCCTAAGCTGCCAGCATCGTTGCTACCGGAAAAATCTCAGGCGTTCGCCCATGGAGAAAACCGGGGCGAGTGCATTTAGGCATTAAAAGTTGTGCATAAAGCAATCAACTTTTGCGGTCTAACGTTGCCAACTTTTCTATTGTATCGAAGAGAGAGAGAGAGAGAGAGCATAGAACTATGCTGAGTTCATATTGGGAAAGTTGCAAAGCTCGTCCCATTCACCAGTACCCAAGCTTTGATGCTTTTGGAACCAGATAAGACAATCATAAGCTCCAAAGTTTATCTCTCATGTGTGTGTTTCGCTTTAGCTCGGCACCAACAAAGCATCGAACAGCAGACATGGAATTATGCCGCTTATTGCAAAAACAGGGAAGAAGCTCTCCGAGACCTGCTGTCTGAAATGGACGACAAGGTCCCGAGGGTGGCTACTGGCTTGTACGCCAGTATTGTGCACGAAGGAAAGAATCCCGCGCCTCAACTTTCCCTTAGAGATTTGTATAAAGAACCCTAATGGCAGGTGGGATCCTGCTAATCAGGAATAGAAGTCTCTTCCTTTATAATAAATTAGCGAGTCTTTAGATTACATTAGTTAATCTGCTCTATTGATTAACATAATGTTTACAGTTGGCACTAGCTGAAAATCAGCGCCCGAACCTTTTGCAATCGTGGCCATTCAATACTAAATCTTTTTTTTTTTTTGCTAATTCAGTCATAAACTTTTTATATATGTGTTAATTCAGTCTAATTTGACCAATCAATGCAGACGTGACACTGTCTACGCAGACATAGACTTTTTATATATTATTTTAATAATTTTTTGAACTTTTTAAATTTTATTTATTCTTTTGTATTTGAACCCTATTTATTATTAATTATTTTCTTTCTTTTTAATTTTTGAAAGAAAATATAATTCAAAGCAATTCAAATTTGGAAGTATATCCCATTTGAGAATTCTATTAAATTATAGAAATTCTTCTTTTTACTTTTTCTTTGCCAAACTTAGGGCTGGCGAGGGTTAACATGGCCTAGCTCACCCAGGTCGGGTGAGGCTACTAGCCAAACATCACTAACCCTAAGCAAGGGCATCCGGCCCTAGCCCCGTCATCTAGTTTGGATGAGGGCCATGATGCCCTCACCTGGATCTAGGCGAGGGCCTAACACCCTTGCTTCCAACCAATGAGGTTGCCAGCCAATCATCGTTGACAAGAGTTCAGTAAAAAAAGGAAAATAATATTAAAAAATTATAATGATTGTTCACATTAACGCTTGTTGTGCCACATAGGATGATCGGTCTCCTTGTCAGGATTTTCGCCCAAAATTAACGGAATTGAGTGAGTTGATCTACTTGAAAGATTTAAGATTGAATTAATACCAATGCAATAATTTAAAGATTTTTTTTGGTACTTTCCCCTTTTGTCACTTAAGCAATAGGTCATTTTTTTTGGGGGGGTCTTTTTGTCACTCTAACACCCTTAGGGTGCATTTATTTTGTGAAAACTTAATGATTTGAAACACATTTTCTTAAAAATGATCAATCGTATTGCTACAAAAATAAATGAGCGAGAAATATTTTTATTGTCCACTATAATAGTTAGACATTAATTGTTGTCAACAATTAAAAATTATTTTTATTGAGTGACTCTTTCAAGTGATTCAAGTGACTATTTTTAGAAACATATTTTTCAATTCATTTTATTTTCACGAAATAAGCTCTGTGCTTGATCGCATGTATCACTTAAAATAATTAGTCAATGAAAAATAATTTCATCACTAATAACAACTTGTGTCTAAAAATTTGTGCAGACAATAAAAATATCTCCTGTTCATTAATTTTTATATACGATATAAGCGATCATTTTTAAAAAAATAATTTTCAAATCACTTATTTTTCGCGAAACAAACGAAGCCTAAGTTCATGGATGTTTTCTTTTCTCGAGCAAAACTCCATACTTTTTTGGGTTATTTTTGTCCTGAGGTATAAGTTGGTGCTTTTTCTTTGGATTTGGTCTGTAAAGACTTTGTTACAATGAGATCAACAGTTGTTAGGACAAAGTTTTACACTCCTTGGTAGATCTGAAATGATGCAATTTGTCTATGAACGAATGTATTTCTCAACCAATTCAATGTTTTATGAGCTATACCGGGGGAAATAATCAATTGATTTAACAGAGATGAGAACTATTTGAAGGGAAAAGAAAATTGACAAAAATCGCATTTAATGTTGAATCTCTCTTTTTTCTAATAATTCATTTGCATTCTTTAATTTAAACCATATTCCAAATCCTCTTCATTACTTGTTAAGAATTCTTTTACCATTTTTTTTGCATACAGGTGTTAAAAAGATGCTGTTCTTTTGTTGGCCTAGTAGAGTTAACCTCGAAGCAACAGCATATGGATGAGAATAATATTTTATTGGGCCAATGTTGTACTCAAGCCCAATTTCAAAGCCACGCCCAAATCCTAAATATTTTATATCTTTGTGAATACTATGTGACCCTCAAGGGCCCAAAAAGTGTAAGGCCGAGGGTAAATGGCCCGCACTTGAACTAAAGTACAAGGTAACAACTAGGAGTGAGCAAATTGAATTGATCGGACCATGACTACCCAGACTGGACCGAGACCGGTGGTTCGGTTCCTGGTTCTATAGAGGTCCGATCCAGTTCCTGATTCCTAAAATTGGAATCGGTGATCGGGCGGTCGGGTTCCCGATTCCTAATTCCTAAGACACCGAATTGGTTCTTTTTTTTAATTTTTCTTTCTAATTTATTCCATGAATTTCTTTCGGCTCTTTAGGCTTTTTGTTTTTTGCTATTGGGAAGTCATTTTATATAGACATTAAAGTTCTATAATGTTATTAATTTTAATAATTAGAAAGTAATTTTGGCTACTTTTTTTTGTGCGGTCTGATTTTTGGGATGGACTGTCTGGTTTTTTATTCCGACAAATTAAAACCCGGAACCACCGTTCTGGTTCTCAATTCCTGAGGAAAATCGGATCATGGAATCAATTACCCTTAGTAACAATCCCTTGTAAAGGTTTGGATTAAAAACCCTAACTCATTATTTTCTCTCTCTAACTCATCATCCCGTGACCTAAACACGGGCGACTCCTTTTGAAAATACACCCCCATAAAGATTTCTTCTCTTTATGATGCGCCGGCCCACCGAAGGAGCATGTCGATTCAGACCAGCCAGACAAAGTCTGACAACAGCACATACTTACTAATCATGACAACGAAGGTAACATATATATTTTCACACCTACTCTTTCTAGACCTGTCAGAAAAATACGGAGAGATTTTGGCCATTTACCAAGTGGGCGACACATCGGACAAGTCTTAATATTGGACATCACACGGTCGACAAGGGATCCAATCCAACCAAGGAAAGGACCAGTCCTTCATCAATCATGCTCCTCTGTGGGACCAAGAATAGAAGAACCCACCATTATTTTTTTTTTTTTGGTTCATTTTCTGAATGTTTAGTGGGGGGATGTGTTTGCCCATCATACGCGCGTAGCGTTTTCTCGTCCGGTTAGGCACGTGCTTGACTTCTCATTCCTCGAAAACCAGACTACCTTCCGCCATTAAAGTAAATATTCGAGGACGAAAAGTATTGGCATGCGAGTCATCAAATCGAAAAAGAAAATCAGTGAGGACGAAGAAGATGGAATCCTTCGCTTTCTCCAGCTTGCCGCTGGAAACCACAACTCCCTCTCGCATCCCAATGAAGAATTCAGCCAACTATGCTTTCCACAGCAAAACGCTTACTTCGGCAAGAAACTGAGCTCTTTGTACTCTCTCTGTCTCTCTCTCTCTCTCTCACCAAATCCTCAAGAAATTAGACACGCACCATGCAAAGATCATCGAGCGCTGGCCTCGCGAGTCGCTTCACCAGAACAACGACAATTTGGCGAACTCCGCTTAAGAAAGGACCCTCCTCTGTGGTTCCTTCTCTGGTGCTCTTCCTGTTGGTCCTTGTTGCTCTCGCTTTCACCTTCACTTTGAAGATCGATACGGTGAGTTCTCGTTCTTTTGGTGTTTCCTAGTTGCCTCGCATCTTTTCTAGCTGCTTTGTTTAACCTAATTTTTTAAACCTCACGGTATCTTGTGTGCTACAACTTTTCACTTTCTTTACAAGTTCATTTTGAATCAAGTTGCTGGTTCTAGGCTTATTGAGAAAGCCATAGTCAATTTCAGTGTACTTTTGGCAATCAAGCGGATTAGTATATCTATGTTAATTGTACGTATATGTAAATATCGTAGTTTCAAATTCCATAAATATGTCCATTTTTGCTGGACTACTGTGTGATAAAATTATTCTTGGTTTCAGTCTACAATCTCCGCGGGTAATCCAAGTAATCAAAGCATAGTCATCTCGGACGAGAACCAGCTTCTTCTCCAACCGACGAAGCTCGAATTCCCATTGAACTGCAGTTCGGAAAACCAGAACCAAACCTGCCCAACAAACTATCCGACGTCGTTTTCGCCGCAAGACCCACCAACCGAACCCGATTGCCCGGATTATTTCCGGTGGATCCATGAAGATCTGCGTCCGTGGAAGGCTTCAGGAATTACGAGGGACATGGTGGAGAGGGCGAAACCGACCGCCCATTTTCGCCTTGTGATCATCAAAGGCAAAGCTTATGTGGAAAAGTATAGGAAGTCAATACAAACTAGGGAAATGATCACAGTTTGGGGTATTTTGCAATTGCTGAGGAGGTATCCTGGTCGAGTACCCGATTTGGAGCTTATGTTTGACTGTGATGATCTGCCGATGATCCGGTCGCGGGACTACCGGGGCAAGAATGGGACGAGCCCGCCGCCATTGTTTCGGTATTGCGGGGATCGATGGACAATGGATATCGTCTTTCCGGATTGGTCCTTCTGGGGTTGGTATGTAATTTCTTATCTTTTCTTCTCATTTTTCGGTTTGCTCTTTGATTCAATCTTTCGAAGGGAATCTAACATCGGACAAATGCTTGCATGGATTGGGTTCGTCTTCTGAAGAAAATCCTTAGAACATATGGAATTAGTATCAACAATGACAGTTGTTTTCTAGCTGCAGTTGTTAATTTACGCCACAAGTAGACATGTTCAAGAAAGTACTTCGATTGGGCTAAAAAAATAATGTGGGAGAGAATTATTTGAGATGCGAAATGAATTTTGTTGGGCTTTCGGTCCCTCATGCTAGCGACATGTGACCAACCTATTGAGGTCATTTCATGCTTTTTGCTTTTTTTTTTTATTACCATGGCCTCTTTCGCTTTGTCGGCTAGAGACAATAAAAAATCCTTTATCTAGCATATTAGTCGTCATATTCTCAATCGAAATCTTTAAAACTATATCTATCCAAATACCATTAATCCAGTAACTATAACGAGTATTATGCTCTCTCTCTCTCTCTCTCTCTCTCCGTAAGACATCGAATATGACCATTTATTACTCATTGTAATTATGACAAATCTTTTCATGATACTAATGTAGCTATTGAAATGTGAAAATGTGATGGCATAAATTATCTAATCGAGGCTTGAGATACTTTAAATATTTGATTCTAGGCTTAGCATAATGAGGTCTATATGGATACGCCTGATCAGGGGAATTGTGCCGATGGTTCTTTTGCTCCTTTTCCTATCAATAGAAAAGCAAATGTTTGACTGGGATCGGCGAAATTGGAATATCCCATCTAATTACTTCCGCATAATCACACATATTGTACATCGAATATATGTATATGTGCTGAATTTTATTTATTTATTTGGGTATTCATTGGAATTATGAAGGGCTGAGATTAATATAAAGCCATGGGAGAGGTTGCAGATGGAGTTGAAACAAGGGAATGAGAGGACGAAATGGATAGAAAGAGAACCGCACGCGTATTGGAAAGGAAACCCCTTTGTGGCTGAAACCAGAAGAGACCTCCTCAAGTGCAACGTTTCCGATACCCAAGATTGGAATGCTCGCTTGTTCATCCAGGTATATATTTACTATGAACAATCCCTTCATTTAGCCCTGAAAAACCTAAACAATGAATTACTGAATAACAGTAGCAATGTAGGAAGCTGATATAACTTCTAGTAGTAAGAATGAAATTAGCACATTTAGGGTTTGGACTATGAAGCCCGTGGAATCCACTTGATCTTATTCGACTACAATCACGATCGGCTTTTCGGTCACTTTGAGTTTGTAAACTTAGGAACTTCATGCATGAATCTATGATGATTTTTGCAGGATTGGATCCTTGAATCACAACAAGGATTCAAGAACTCAGACGTAGCAAGCCAATGCACACACAGGTGATGATTAAGCTCCCACCCATCATCAACCACGTCATTTGCATTAGCGAAAAACAGCTTCACTTGGTAAGTTAGAAATCCGACCTTTATGAATGAACATGTTGTGGCCAGATTCAAGATCTACATCGAAGGGTATGCGTGGTCGGTCAGCGAGAAGTACATTCTGGCCTGTGATTCCACGACCCTACTGGTGAAGCCTCAGTTCTACGACTTCTTCACGAGGAGCCTCAATCCCTTGCAGCACTACTGGCCCATCAGGGCCGACGATAAGTGCCGATCCCTCAAGTTCGCCGTGGACTGGGGCAATAGCCACAAGCAAAAGGTAAAAAAAAATTCTTCTCTAGCACGACCGAACTCCGCTATAAGGGTGTCGGCCTAACGCCCGTGATCCTCGATGGACTCGCATAGGCACAAGAGATAGGGAAGGCTTCGAGCGAGTTCATCCGGGAGCAAGTGAAGATGAGCAATGTGTACGACTATATGTTTCATTTGATGAACGAATACGCCAAGCTTCTCAGGTTTGAGCCAGAGGTCCCAGAAGGAGCAGTGGCGGTCTGCTCTGAGCTCATGGCTTGCCCTGCAGGTGGAGTTCAGAGGGAGTTCATGGTGGACTCATTGACCATGAGCCCATCTGCTACAGGGCCATGCACTATGCCCCCACCATACGAGCCCAAATTGGTTGATGCCATGTGGAGGAGAAGTGCCAGTGCAATCAGGAGGGTGGAGAGATGGGAAAACGAGTTTTGGCAAAAGTCTCACAACGATTCAACTTAGTTGTCTACATGTTCGTATTTGGATATTTGTCTTGGAAACAGAGCAAGTTACTTACTTTGTAAATCAACTATTTTTTTTAAAAAAATTATTAGAATATTAATAAAAATGTCAACATAAGCAACGATTGTTTCCTATGGGACTACCGACTTCCCTGTTAACAATTTACAGTCAAAATTGGTTGGATGGACTAAATTGACATAAATATTAAATTGCCACAATTGAAAAATGTTTATAAATTTTTTGATATTTCCTCAACAATTTATGGTATTACAATTTTTGCTCACATTCTACTGTGCCTTCCTTTTGATCAAGCGAAGATGGAAAGTGGGATAGAGATTAACGACGGTCCAAATACATGGTTATTGGACATGAATCTCACTTCGAACTAGACGGGATCCAAAATGAACGGTGAAAAATTATGTATACCATTTCTAGTCCTAATTCCTTTCCCCTCCTCCCTAGCCACTGCCCAACCGCTCGTCGCCTCTATCATGTGAAGTCGTTGCTAGTGACGTGGCAACCTCTGTCACCCCACCCTTGTGGCCAAGCTAGGCATGAACACTGTTCCGATTTGAAATTTGGAGGTACCGAAATCGGAGGGGCCGAGCCGATTCTTGTCCGATTCGATGGTTCGAAACCGCCAGAGAATTGTCGATTGTTTCGAATCGATTTCAATTTTTTTTTAAAGATTTTTGAGTTTAAAAATTAAATTGTGATAAATTTTTAATAAAATCGTAATCGAATTATCAAATAATGAATTGTGAAATGAAAGAAAATAATGAATTGTGAAATTATGAAATAATATATTATCAAATAAATATTGAGGGAAAAAATGGAATGGAGAGGGCTTGAACTTAATTATTTATTATTAAGAGCCTATATATCTTTCTGGAGATAGAAAAATCAAAGCTCGTGTAATTCTCTTACCTTTGATAATACCATACTTACCTCATCACCAATCGTCGGTACCCATTCCTGTATCGGTGGTGGTGGCATCTCCATTATCAAAGACTTCGACTTCATTATTGCGATTTATCTCTTGTTGTTTATATTGAACCTTTGTCCAATCGTCAATGCAAGTTCGACACTCCACCGATTCAGTAGTTAATTTTAAACTTCGTTCATCCAATATATTGCCGTCAACGCTAAATGCTTGTTCTACCACAATTGTTAAACAATGGGTTGCTAAATTTTATTTTGCAATTAGAACAAGAATTGGGTATTGGGTGGAATGCCTCTTCTACCAATCCAATATTATGAAATTTTTGCTACATTGAGATTCATCAAACTCAAAAGAAATGGTTAAATAGCTATTTATTTTAAAATTACTTCCTATTACTTCCTTTTTTTCTTTTTTGCCTATGCATCAAAAGTTAGTACCATCTACTAATTTTATTTGTATTTCCACATTTTAAATCACTATATTAAAAAGATCCACATCCATTATCCCATAGATTATGTATTCTATAAAATTCATTATATAATTCTATCATTACGTTTTTAACCCTTGTTTATATACTTCTAATATTTACTATATCAATTAAATGTAAACATTCATAATACTAAATCATCTAATTTACAATGTGGATAAAAAATAAAAGTAACTAAATAAATAATAGGAATTTCCCTCTAAAATGCATCCATTTTGTTTGAATTGTATTAATAGCATCACACAATTTCTCGTCATTTTTATTTTCTTCAAAAACTTCAATAATATTAATGCATTCTATTAAAACTAAATATGTAGTAGTTTAATAAACACCAGACAAAAATATAAGTTGCATCATTAAAAAATTTTAAAATATTTAAATTTTTTGCAACTATCCCATTCTTGTGGGTAAAAATTAATTTTAGATATGTTATTTAAAATAAATGCACATAATAAATCTTTATATCAAAAGATTCATTAAGCAACTCGTAATTACAATTCCAATAGATGTTCTAACAATTTGGAACATTTGTTGAAAATCTTTTTGGTCTTTTTTCATTTGCTTTATAAAATTTTGACCATTCTTTTATTATTTGAGAACGTTTCATGAAACATTGAATTGTTATTTTTAAAGGGTTGAGAAAAATTCAAAGAGTTTTTAAATCATCTTGTACACATAAATTTAAAATATGACAAGCACATTTAACGTGCAAAAAATGTCCACCAAAAGCGAGCTATACAAATCTTTTCCAGGTCAACATTCAAGTGGTATTTGCCGCGATATTATTAAAATCAGTTGAAAAAATTTTATTAAATAAATAATATTCTTCTAAAATTTATCTAATTAATCTATAAATGTTATTTGCTGTATACTTATTATAAAAAATTCTAAATGCAATTACTCCTTTTTGAATATTTCAGTCATCATATATCCAATGACATGTTATACCTATATAATAATTAGTTTACCAATGATTACTCCAAATATTGCTACCTATAGCACATCCATTAAAATTCATAAAAAAAATTTGTAAATATTTTTTCTCTTTTTTTTAAATATTTTTAATCTCGACATAAATTCCTATATCCTCTGTTGGTTGCGGCGCGTACTTATACCAGGTTTGTTTATTATTTCTCAAGGGTAAATAAATTATACCAAAAGCTCAATTTTGAATGGCGTAAAAGATCTCCTGAGGAATTTCTTCGTTTTTTTTTTGGAAAAATTACACAAATAATCCTTAAACTTTCATCTAATGTATTATATGGTCTTTGAATTTTTAATTTGACCAATATATCCCTTGAACTTTACCCAATATGCAATATAATCCTTGAACCTTGAATTTATTTAATATGGTCTCGAAATTTTTAAAACATATTCAACTTATTCTCTGAATTATAAGAAATTATATCATGTCGTTTCTAAATCTAAATTAATAAAATGACTATATTGTACATCTTCCTATAATTCAGTGATTAAATTGAACATATTCCAAAAGTTCAAAGATAATATTCATCATATTAAAAATTCAGAGATCACATTACATATTAAATTAAAATTTATTGATCATATTAATTAAATTAAAATTTTAAAAACTATATTAATTAAAATTTAGAGATCATTCTTGCTATCATCCTTATTGTTTCCCCCTGACTTCGAAGGTCGGAAAACAAGGCGAGGACAACGCCCGTTAATCAATGTCATACGCAATTTGGTAGCCGTTGCTCTTGAGCATTTATGACATTAATTATCGTACTATTTTTTTGGAATTTAGCATCGATAAATATGTTATCATCATTTTCACGAACATGTCAACATCAGCCGTACAAATAATTTTTGCAGTGTTTTCCACTGGGCAATGAATCACCACCACTTTTCTGTTATCTAAATTTTTTGGATATTCATTTTTTGTTTTCTGGACTTTTAATCATCAATTGTAGGACCAAACAAAAATTATCAATTGTTAGGATACTTCCATTGAAGACAAATGCTTCAAATCCATAAAAGTTAGATATTTCACTTAATAAACTACAATCTTGAACATGTCACAATCTCAGCAATGCATTGAGTAGCGGTTTCACTCCGTTTATTTCGCGAAGAATGAATAATTTAAAAAATATTTTTTTAAAAAATGATTGCATGCGTCACTTGAAATAATTATTTAATAAAAAATATTATCCTTACCAATAATAATTTGTGTTTAAATATTTACATAAACGAAGAAAATATTCTTCATCCGTTAATTTTTGTTAATGATATAAGCAGTTGTTTCTTGAAATATATTTTTTAAATTATTCATTTTTCGAAAAACAAATAGAGCCTAAGTTCTATATTCATCCAATAGTTAAAGTTTTCGGAGAACTCGATAAAGCCTAATAAAATGTATATGGTATGAGAGCTAAAGATTCGATGTGTTTGAGCCTTGTCATATCCCTCATTTAGTGAAAACTTTATCCAAAAAAATTCTAAATCTATTGTATTGCGATCAATTTAACTTTAAAATTGCAACTGTATCATTTTTGTTATAAATATTTTAAAAATTGGCAATGTAATTCCTCCCAAATTTTGGCCAGAAATTGCTAACGTAGACTCTGATCATCTTACGTGGCATGACCAACGCTAAAATGAATGACCTTTGAATTAAAAAAAAAAAAGAATTCCTTTTTTTCATGCTTTTTTTCTTTCATTTTCTTTTCTTTTCCATGTTTTTTCTATTTATCTCTACTAATTACCAGGCATTGGCAATGGAAAGGGTCGCCCTCGCCTATCTAGCGAGAGCATCCCTTACTAGCCTTCGGTGAGGGTGACCCTCACATTACTAAAGCCAGGCAGCCTCCCCTAGCCATCACCAAGGTCTGGCAACCAATGGAGAGAAATATGGGGAACAAATATAAAAAGTTGAAAAAAAAAATTATCCTCGTCAATACCATGGATACCACGTAGAAGGGCTAGCGCTATCTAGAACATCACATTAGTTATTTCTTTCCCCTCCTTTCCAGCCACTGCCCAACTGCTCGTTGCCTCCATATGTGAAGTCATTGCTAGTGATGTGGCAACCTCTGTCACCCCACAATTGTGGCCGAGCTCCTCTCCTCGCCTTGATGTGTGAGAGTCGAGATCCACGACAGAGCTTGACACCGGGTGTAAAGTTAACAACTTATCCACGAAAAAAAGGACAATGGAGTCAAGACGTGTGCATGAGCCAGAGGTGCGAGAGAGAGAGAGAGAGAGAGAGAGAGAGAGAGAGAGAGAGAAGGGATTGGAGGGTACTTTGGTCATTACGCAATAGAAGCAAAGTGTCTTTGGTTATATCAGGAGAGGAAATAATCCACCCCAATTTAACATGGATCTTGTCGGCCAATGCACCGGGAATTATTAACCATACTTGATAAAGAAATATCTTCAATTTGAATGAAGTAATTATCCGTAACACAAAATTTTCCTTCATTTCTATGAAATGTTTTGCCCCTTTCAACGTAAATTCCCGTGTCCTCTGCTGGTTGCAGCATGTATTTATACAAGGTTTGTTTATTATTCCTCAAGGGTAAATAAGTTATATCAAAAGCTCAATTTTTTACTCAAGGAGAAGCTCTCCTTTGGTGTCTTTTTGTTTGGAAAAGTGACACCAATGATATCTAAACGTTGGTCCAATATATAATGTGATCTCTCAACTTTTAATTTGACCAATGTGGCCTTTAAACTTTAGTTAAATATGCAATATTATCCCTTAAATTTCAATTTATTTAATGTGATCTCTGAACTTTTGTACTATATTTAACTTGATCTCTGAATTATAAGAAAATATCTAATATCGTCTTTCAACTTGAATTAATGAAAGGATCTTCCTATAGTTCAGCGACTAACTTGTACATATTCTAAAAGTTCAGAAATTATATTATACATTGGACCAAGGTTCAAAGATCATTTATTTCATTATCCCTTTTATTTCCCCTTGAATTTGAAGATCGAAAAATAAAGGCACATATGGCAACATTTTTGCTCTAAAAATAAACTTCTAGCCTAAATTCGATTTTTCTACTTTTACTTTTGAACATAATTTGATTTTTTTACTTTTGCATTAGAAGTAGATTTTTTTTTATCAAAGAAAGGCATTTGATAAAAGAACAAAATTTCTACTTTTGAAACACAAATTCATTTTGTAACAATTGAAATCCTCTATTTGTGGAACATAACTAGCACAAAATCCTCTACAAAAAATTATTCATCATAACCTAAAATGCATATTCGAGAAAAGTTAAATGCAAATTTCCGCTCCTATCTATTTGTTAAATTCACGTTGAATGTTATTTTACCCTACTTTGTTGTAGCTTGTAGTGTTGACACCTGATTTTTAATCATTTTTTCTATTGCTAAAGTAATAAAAAATCCATAAAAATTCATAAAATTGAAAAATCAACTTTGGGGACCTTAGCCAAGCCTAGGGAACCAATTTTAACCAAAAAACGATTTTTCATATTTTCAGTATTTTTACGTATTTTTTATTTATTTATTTTCGAAAATTAATAGAAAATCCATAAAAATTCATAAAATTGAAAAATCAACTTTGGGAACCTTAGCCAAGCCTAGGGAACGAATTTTGACCAAAAAATAATTTTTCATATTATATATATTTTAATTTTTTTTTAAAAAAAATACAAAAATATTTGAAAATTTTGAAAAAATAACATTTGAGGCCAAAAAATACACAAAGATAGTTAATATTTTTATTTTAAATCTATTTTCATATTGGCCATCGCAAATTCAGAAAAATCCAATTCGAGTCACGTGTTCCTTCACGAGTATAATCTCGAATCGGGCCTAAAAAAATTTAATTTGAGTCAACTTATTTTTAACTTTCACTTTTTATGAGTTGTGACATTGTCTTCTAATATTTTAAATTTTCATCTTGGCCCAATTATACCCAGAATGACTTAATTTTGCAAAAGGGCTTTAATTAAATTATGCATTATTTTCAGCGACAAGAAATGAGCTTAAAGTTGACATGTGGTAAATTTTGGTGTGTCAAAAATTGTGAGGAGATTTGGACTTAAAGAAATATATTTTTTTAGGGACTGAATTGTAAATACTTAAAATTCAAGGACTAGAGTGCAAATACCTAACTCTTGAAGGATTATTTTACAAATAATAAAAAGAAGAGTTAGTGGATAAATTAGAATAGAGAAGGGAAGATGAAGAAGAGGAGATGAAGAAGAGAAGTTGGAGAAGAATGGATGGAGAAAATAAGATAAGAATAGAGAAGGGAAGATGGAGATGAAGAAGAGTTAGTAGAGAAATTAGAATGGAAGATAAGAATAGAGAAGGGAAGATGGAGATTAAGAAGAGTTAGTGGAGAAATTAGAATGGGAGATAAATATGGAGAAGGGAAGATGAAGATGAAGATGAAGATGAAGAAGAGTTAGTGGAGAGATTAGAATGTGAGATAGAGATGGAGAATGGAAGATGAAAATGAAGAAGAGTTAGTGGAGAAATTAGAATGGGAGATAGAGTTAGTGGAAAAATTAGAATGGGAGATAGATGAGGAGGTTATAAAAGGAGGAAGAAGTGAGCTTGAGAAGGGATTCTTGAGAGAGAAAATTTGAAGTGTTTGGGAGAATTTTTTGGAGAGAAAATTTTGGATGTTTGAGAGAGTTTTGGGAGATTGAAGAAAATTTTGAGAGAAAGAAAATACCAAAAGAGAGAGAATTTTGAAGATGATGGGAGTTTAAAGCTAGGGGTTATCATCACAAATTCCTTCATCGATCAATATAAATAAAGAGTTCATCCTCGTCAACGAGCAAACAAATTCAAGCTAAGTGTTTTTATTTATTCATTTATTTATGGTTTTACTCGCAAATTAGCACAAATTGTATACACTTTCTCCATCTCCTTTTTCTTCCATATTTTATGTCAGGAGAAGGATATCTTTACGTCAACAGCAAAAATCTCGTCGAGATGCAAAAATCGGCCCAGACAAGCTCCTAAGCTGTCCACCGATTTCTCAACTGATCTGTGACTAAAAGTCCCTCTTAATTCAAAAGAAACTCTCTATATTGGGAACATAGAGAGCAAAAATCAATTATAGAAATCCCTCCCAAAAAAATGGGAGATAAGTACTCTTTCTACTCTTCTGGTTTTAGGTGCAGATTAGCACATATTTTGTATACTAACACTTCACTCTATTTTATGTCAGGAAGCCGCAGCTCTATATCAATGGTCAATCCTATGAAAGCACAAAATCGGCTTGGAGGAGTCCTCAAGCGCGCACAAATTTCAAATTGTTGAATCAATTCGTTGTATTTCATTTTAAAAAATTCATACCCCAAAATGGAGAGGACAAAGTCCATCCGCAATTTAAATACCTGCACCATAAATCCCAAAGGGAAGAGCCAAGCCAATGCTTAGCCTCCCATTGGAGGTTTTTACTTATAGTAGTTAAATACCTGCAACTTAAATACATGTACCTTAAATCCCAAAGGGAAGAGCCAAGCCAATGCTTAGCCTCCCATTGGAGGTTTTTACTTATAGTAGTTAAATACCTGCAACTTAAATACCTGTACCTTAAATCCCAAAGGGAAGAGCCAAGCCAATGCTTAGCCTCCCATTGAAGGTTTTTACTTACAGTAGTTAAATACCTGCAACTTAAATACCTGTACCTTAAATCCCAAAGGGAAGAACCAAGCCAATGCTTAGCCTCCCATTGGAGGTTTTTACTTACAGTAGTTTAAATACTTGCAACTTAAATACCTGTATCTTAAATCCCAAAGGGAAGAGCCAAGCCAATGCTAGGCCTCCCATTGGAGGTGTTTATTCACTGTCATGTACTTCCTATAATTTAATTTTTGAATCATCAGACCCAAAAGATGAGTAGGTCGTAATACTGCACAGAAGTCGTTAACACACTCCCTCTTTCGGCTTCAGGGAATCTTTAACACTTAAAAAAATATAACAAATAAAAATATATACCATCCATGCATCCTATTTAAAAAGTGAAAACACAAAAGAGAATACCCTACTAGAGCTTTAGGAATAAACCAAGCCTGAGTTGCCGAATTAGGATATCCATGAAATTAAGGTACCGAAAGGGCATTAGTTTTAATCAACTAGTGTAACCAAGTCCCCGAGCTCATAATCTCTGGTTCGCAGGAATAAATTAGTTCTCCCGCTAATTTATTTAGGTTTCTAATCGACCTACCAAGAACGATTAGTGGCGACTCCAAATTTCAAAATCATTTAAACAAAAACCAAAGTTGCGATTCGGTAGGGCTTGGGAGGGTCCGCATTAGGTTAGTCAAATCTAATTAACCTAATAATCCGTTAACCCCTAGAATTAATAAAAATATTTTCAGAGGGTCGCGACAGCTTGGCGACTCCACTAGGGACGGGATTTTTAAATTTTCGAAAAAAGATACCAATTGGAATACTTGAATTTTTTCGAAATTTTAAAAGTCTTAGTGGACTTAAGCCAATGAAAATTTCATGGATATCTCGCTTCTGGCGATTTTGCTTGGGTCTCATTCTATAGGTGTTATATGTTTTTGCAGGATGGGAGTTATAAGGGGCGGAGTGTTTGGCTAACCCATTTGTTTTACAGGCTTGGTGTTGGGATTATGTTTAATTTCACACATTTTTAGAAGCGCTGTTTTGATATCAATTGTCGTGCATGTCTTGCATATTCTGAGGATCACAACACCTGCACACACAAGCGTCTAAACCCAAGTCGCGAAATTTTTCCTAGGTAACCATAGATAGGGATCGAATATGCAAAGCTCCTGCGTCGATTGCGCTTGGGTTGACCATATTTTATCCCGCTCATTATCTGAATTGACAATTCTTCCCATTGTGATTTGATTGCGCGGAGGGTAAGGTTGTCAATTCAGATAGTGGGGGCCTTTTAGGTCCATACCCTGTCTCTCCTTCTTTTATTTTCTAGAGTTCACTCCTCACTTGAGTCATGCGCATGACTATGTGATTTGCATTTCTCCAAGGTAAAAGTAAGTTCTCTAATTTTATCTTGTATTTATTTTCGGTCGGTTCATGCTAGGTGTTAGTCAGTTTTTGAGCTTGATATTACGACCATTCTTTTAAAAGAAAATAAAAATTAAATTTGTCCCTCATTTCTTTTAAAAAAAATTTGAAAAAATGATGTGAAAAATTCCTTCATGGGAATTTTATTAACCAATAAGGGATTTTTGTCATGTTTTTATTGCTTCAATAAAAATGAAATTTTTCTAACAAATTTACCTCTGAAAATTTATTCTGATAAAAAGGAAATTCCTTCAAAAATTTTAGTAAACGTCAAGAGATTTTGTCACATTCCTTAAAAAAAATAATAATAAAAGAGTAATAAATCTGCAAAAAAATTCTGTATTAACCCATTTCTTCCTAAGGGAATTTTTTTTTTCTGATTTCTCTATAAAATAGAAAAAATCAAATTGGACTAATATAGGGGTCATGGACCGACATTCCTTGTGTCGCATACTAATTATATCATTTTCTTTTGCAGGGAGATCCTAGATACCCTAGACGGGTGTAAAAATTAAGTTCAAAATATATCAAGAATCATCTTCAGAAATACCAAAAGACGAAAAACACCGAGGCTTCAACCGTTAATTCCGGGGGGCAAACGAACACTGTCCATCTTTGACAGACAGAGTTATGTCAATCCGTAAACTTGTATGGGTAGTGTATTCTGATATGACGGTGGATTTATACTGATTAAACACGGGGGCATATTTAATGTATTGCAGAGGATCCCGCGTCTTTTGAAAGATAATATGGATTATATAATCAGAACCCATGAAACAAATACCTTTACCTGATTAAATCAACCAGAGACCGATCTTAAAATTTCCTCTTATCCGAAACATGCAGAGGGCTTTAGAGGACCGAGGTTCTATTAATGAACGTGGCCCACAGGAATTTCTCCCGACGCTACAGGCGACCGACACGAGCAAGTGGACGCCGAAAGAAATAAAATATGGATAAAAGTGGGCACACAACAGGTGGCCGGATTTATTACCAGCGCACTGATCGAGTTGTCATAGCGTTATTGTTTGTGATCTCAAGATGGATAGTGGGGGCCACCGCCGAACCCTTCATCAATGTTCTCGATATCATCGTTTAGAGCAATTAAACAAGAACATCAAGAAAAACATTAAGCCTCGACATCTTCGGTACCTCAAATCGTTCTGTTATGCTATGCGGAAGAAACGATAGCAGGAAAATTAAACAAAAAAAAAACACGTGAAGCTTTTCTTTCATTCCATTCATC
Organism: Psidium guajava; assembly: GCA_016432845.1. Taxonomy (NCBI): domain Eukaryota; kingdom Viridiplantae; phylum Streptophyta; class Magnoliopsida; order Myrtales; family Myrtaceae; genus Psidium; species Psidium guajava. The sequence continues at coordinate 7,215,094 of CM028232.1, forward strand.
AAAGAGCATTACAACAGCTCACTGGGGAGGAAAAGTAAAGCCAAACTGAGCTCTGATAACCATTACGAAGGAGCTCAACTGACTCTCCAAACAGTTGATGCTCCGGGTGCACCGGGCGTTCTCAGGATCAAGCTCCGCGAGCCTAAAGAAGAGGCGATCGCGCTTCTCCTTAGCCTAGGCCATACTGGCCTCGTAATGCTCGACAGCAAACTCCAAGTCCGAAATCGCCGCCCTCTCGAAAGCAATATCTGCCGTAATGTCATCAAGTCTCTCCTGCAGCCAACCGCATTTGCACCTCATCATAATATTGCTCGGCTCCTGTTCGGCGTAAGTTCGGACCAAGGCCAGACGGTCCACCAACTTTCCCCTCTCACGAACTAGCCACGAAAGCTGATCATTGGCAAACTTGAAGGCTTTCTTGTGATTATCAGCCATAAATGTGACTATTTCCAGACGCTCGTGCCGGTCTCGGTAACGAGCTTTCACGACGGCAGTCACAATGACCGTCTCATAAGCGCGGTTATAGGCAGCAAGAAAATTAATGAAGAGGGTCGGGAAGTTCCGATACTTCCTCCCCAGTTGGGTACCCTCAACAGAAGCAGCGTCTAGGGTCCTGAATAAACCGAGGATTTCAGCCTCAACGGTAGAGTTTTGGGCTATATGAGCGTAACCTCTACCAAGAAGATTGTAGAGTCTCTCCCACCCAGCCAGGATTTCGGCGGAGAAGGTATGGTTAGGAGAATTGGCCATTTTTGAAAGCAGATCACGAAAGAAAGGAGGAGAGAGGCGAGGCAGATGATCGGAATGCGAAGGTGATAATCTGCTTCAATTTAAATAATGATTTCACAGGGGCAGTCCTTATTGGTCGAGTTTTTTCTATCTACCATTCTCTGTCGGCAACACCCCCGCTGGCTCGAATTCCAGTCAAGCGGCAACCTCAAGTTGAGCAGACCCGACGTCTCTGCAAAAAAGTTGGACGGGCTGCCACCACTTTGAAAAAGAAAGAATAAAAAACGAGCTGAGTGGGAGACAAAGAAATTTTCGGCAGAAAAGGAGATACGACTCGTCTTTATTGGAGGACCCGCCAGTAAATCGACGGTGGAGATCTTGACAAGGGCCCTCTACCACGAAAAGAAAAAAAGGAAGACGAACTGAGCGAGAAACAAGGATTTCCCCTTTGATCAAAAGCTGAATATCAGATTTTCTCCCTCGAAAAATCTAATAGCACTGCCCGTGAAGAGGGAAGTCGTTGCTATTGCCAGAGAGAGAACTTGTCCTCATTTGATAGTGAGAGTTCATTCGCAAGAACTCGCAGGAGAAAGATAGAGAGGAAGGAGTTCTCGTGGGAGAGGAATTCAAAACCTTCACCATCAAATCATCGGCTTTCAAAGCCTGTTACGAGAAACCATCGACGATCCCGTGATCCCTCAAGTCCAAGAAGACATCCTGAGGCGGTCTCGAGTCGGCAGTCATAGATCCAGAAATATGTCGAGCATTAGGGAAACGGGCGCATGTTCAACCCTGGTCGAAGCTAATGAAGTTCCTTACCCTGAGGGTCTACTGGTCATGGCCATTGACGGTAATCCAGTCTCTCTGTCAATCCTTGTTACCGTATTGAGAAAATGCCGGTATAAGGTTGTAGCTCAAGCAAAGGCGACAAAGGCCTTAGAGATATTAAGGAGGAGTGGTGACCAGTTTGATATCGTCCTCACCGCCATGGTAGGGATTGACATGGATGTTTCCACTCTCTTGGAAGTCATCAATTCTAAATTAAACATGCCAGTCCTCGTAATATCGGCAAGCGATGATCAGCAAGCCATAATGAAGGCTGTCTTAAATGGGGCTCAAGACGTCGTAACGAAACCAGTTAGGGTTCAAATGCTTCAAAACATATGGCAGCACGTGGTAAGGAAGCAATTGCACGACCATGAGAACAAGCATCAAGCCTTCAATTTTGTTCCAAGCAACTGGAGAAAGAAGATGAGTTGGTCTCCCGAGCTGCATCGTATGTTTGTTAATGCAGTTCAACAGGTAGGAATCGATTCGGCACGGCCGCAACATATACTGGAAATTATGAACGTAGAGGGACTCACTAAAGCAAATGTTTCGAGTCATCTTCAGAAGTACAGAAAAAGGGTGAGAGAACACAATGCAGCTCAGAATCAAGAAAACCAAGGCGGGACTGATCCAAGCCTGAACGTCGAGTCTCCTCGCCACCATAAGTTCCCCAGGTTAGCATGGGGCGAGCCACTTCCCATCATCAATCAAGCTAGTAACCATGCCATCAATCCCCCAGGCGTTAATCAAAGTATCCCCCAGAATCACCCTAATACTCTTCAAGAGTATAGACCGCAGGAGCAGTGTATTCAGATTCCTTGGTTTGAGCACCAACCTGTGGCTAGAACTCATCCCATGATCAGCGCGCCTGTGCAGCCAGAGAATCAGACAAGAAGTTATCCTGAGCACTTCCACTTCTCTAATCCTCGAATGGAAGGAGTTTTTGGCAGCAGGATAGTTGGTGATCCCCACACTTTCTCGAGTAATGATGAAGGCTCCAGCACGAGAAGTCAAATTGCTCATGGCGAGGACAGAATGAGAAATCTACCGCCAGCATTTGCCAACAACAATGCCCAATTCGAGCATCAGTTGCTGGAAGGTTCAAGAGATTACCCAGATGATGAGCTTACTGCCCTGGTCAACCAGTTTAGGGTTGACAGACGTCCCAAGCCGCGATCAGGAGCCAGTGAGTAGGGACTCTCAAACATCGGTTATCCACACCCGAACCAACACGAGACTAGCTGATTATCGAAGAGCCACAGGAGAGGCAGAACTGACCTTGAATAAGTGCACCTTTCATTTCATGCTTAATTCCCCTGCGTATGATATTTTCCAGCTTTCTAGGTGTCTCGATTTAATTCAAGGACAAGGGGGCAATTTATTTATCCGGTCGAATGCGTGAATCCCTTTTTATGCTAGATTTAGGGCGGATTAATTTGTGGCAACGTCGCTGACTGCCATAATGAGAAATGTTGAATGGCCTCACGTAGGGAAATTTCAAGTGAAATGCCCAGGCGAGCTCGAAGACGGGTAATTGTGTGTCGTTCCAATTTACTCTTAATCGTTGCAAAATGCTAAATTGGATTTGTTCCATTCTCACCCAGGGAATCGCAAAGTGCCTCAAGAGTGTCGCAAAATGAAATGACCCAATGGAACGCGATAGGACTCATTTGCCTCGAAGGTAACCTTCAAATTAAAGGAGCCCTCCGGTCCACGGACCCGATGGCATAGAAAATGATGATGGTCCAAGGCAACCCGAAAGAAAATAAGGCCCAACTAAGCAAAGTACATATGTGGCAAGCTCAAAGTGAAGGGCAACTCGGGACATACAATTCAATCCAATCCAAATGAAGGAACTTCCTCAATTCAAATTCAATGGAAGTATACACAAGGGTAAAACAGTATCGTTCCAATTTTTCTAGAATATGAAGAACATATACTGCCGCATTCTCTTTCATTTTTGCAGGGGAAGTCTCTACTGGCCAGATTTTCCTGTCTACCATTCCCTATCAGTATCACCTCCGCTACTCGTCTCCAATCTTGAGCCAAGCAAATCCGACGTCTCTACGGAAAAGTTGGACGGGACGCCACTACTTTGAAAAAGAAAGGATAAAAAATAAGCTGAGTGGGAGACAAAGACATTTACGGCAGAAAAGAGATACGACTCGTCTTTATTGAAGAACTCGCCAGCAAATTGACGGTGGAGACAGCAACAAGGGGCCCCCTTCCACGGAAAGATGGAAGGAGACGAGCTGGGCGAGAGATACGATGAAAAGAAAATCGAGAAAGCCAGAACACTCGAGAGAGGCAATACAGTTGCTAAACCCACGTCTAATTTTAAAGGAGACATCTTCTTGATAATTCTCATTCGTGCTCGAAAGAGAGACTCTTAAAGCATACGCAGTCTCCCAGAAAAATCCAGAGAGTGAAAATACAAGAAGAGATATCAAACTTTGAGAAATCGTTAACCAAATCGAAGATGTCTCAACCCAACACACTTGAAAGTTATCGTTACTTGCTGAATATGGGAGAGGAAGAGTTCGAAGCCATATTTGGGATCGAGCCTATGGAGCCCGGCCCTTCCACCGACGACGTCCAAGAGCCCGGTAAGGACAATGACAACAACGGTAAAGGTCAAAAGAAGCGTTACCGTCGCCATACTGAGGAGCAAGTACGAAAGCTTGAAGCTTTCTTCAGAACGTGCCCTATGCCAGACGGCAAACAAAAAATAGAACTGAGTCAATAGCTAGGACTTGAACCTTCGCAAATCAAGTTCTGGTTTCAAAATAGACGAACCCGAATGAAGACTCGTCATGAGCACAACGAAGCCGAGTTTCTAAGAGTTGGAAATGAAAACCTCCGAGCGGAAAACAAGATGTATAAAGAAACTTTTGACTCCGCCACCTGCCCCAACTGCAATAGCCTCCTCCTCACCCTCGATGAAATGTATGATCTGAGGATCGAAAATGCACGTTTAAGAGGTGAGTTAGACCAGTTTATAACAGGATCGAGTTCTGTTGGAGCAAGGTACAAAAGGACCAATGATACTGGATCAGCATCAATACCTCCCGAGGAAGAAGGGACAGATCACCACCAAGCGGACATTGACGATGATCTTTTCGCCATAATCAACCAGTTTGATATCGGTAAAGCATCGGGACTGTGATGCACTTGTTCAGCCAGTGACCACCAGACCTTCAATATGGCCGATGCATACCTAATTTGGGATGAAGCAAGCTGATCATGGGAGAGCCTGCAGAGGAAGCAGAACTGATCCTGAATGAGTGAATGTGTTTTATTTCCTTGCGTGATATGTTTTTCTGCTTTTGTGAAAGTGTAAAAGCAAGGAGTAATAATCCGACTTCCCCCTATTAAATGCTCGAATCCGCCACCTCACCAACCTCGCGACGAATTGATGGCGAGTGAAAATCTGCATAAACCTGAAGGGTAACTCCGTATCGTTTCAATTTACCCTCAGTTGCTCCAAGTTTTAAAATTAAGCCCCTTCTATTCTCAGGAAATTGCAAATCGACCCGAGAACGCAATCATATCCGAATATAGGTTGGATAAAATTTGGGGGCAAATCAACTCATGGGCATTACCACGGGATAGACAGCTTCGGACAAAGGAAAGTACAAGCGAAAGACGCGAACAATCTCAGAAATGGGTAATTCTGTATCGTTCTAATGTGCACATAATCATCTCAAGTCTTGAATTGTCTTATTCCATTCTTAACAGGGATTGCAAATTATCTCGAGAAATACCGTAACATGGCCCAAGGTGATACAACAGGGCTGCGTTATCCCCAAGGATTAACCCTTGAAAAGAAAGCCCCATGGACACCTACGGTCCAATGGACCGAATGGTATGGGGGATGACAGTAGGTCCGAAATATTCCGAGTTCGATCCCCAAGGGTGGGGAATGTTGTATGTATTATAAATAAATGAAACAACTTTTTGTGCATTTCTTTTTTTACAAACAGGAATACTCGACGAGTAATATCAAAGTCAGTATTTTACCATAGTCTTCCCATAATGGTGAGGCGCCCAACAAAAGTCGAGGAAAATTCAATCCAACAAAACTGGTAAAAGACTCGTGCAAGACATTCAAGATGAAGGGTAAATCAGTATCGTTTTCAATTTATCCCTTTTAATACTGGCTGATATGTCTCTTTTTCTTTTTACAGGAAATATTTACACTAACATTTAACATGTTGAAGGAGACAAATCCAAAAGAAAATTATGATCATCTGACAAGATCTATTCTGGTGAAAAATGGGGCAAATTGATCACAAGCTCTGAAGCGAAAAAGCAAATATGTCTTCCTTATCTCGTTTGATTTCGAGAATAATTTCTCTGCTTTTTACAGGGGCATTCAACCGCTAAACCGTGGCGGTCGCTGTCATTAAACAAACCGAAATGCTCCCTCACCCATATGCTTCATCACGTAGAGACAAAGTTTGAGACGAACCACCCCTCGACATAAGGAATAGGCTTCCCAATTTGTTCGGTCCGCCCACATACCAGGGGAAATTTAAATCCGCCCATATTTGCACATTATATAAACACACGTAATGCTAAAAAATTGTCACATCTGCATTGTGCTTACACAGTTCATGAATTATGTATGACTATTCCGTGTGTTTAACTTACCAACTCCAACTTAGAGCATAAACTGCACAGGAGACATCAAATGTGCAGAATGGGGCATGACAGGATGAGGAAAGGCAAACCATTTCCACGCAAGTCTAACATTTTAATTTACAGATAAACAGCCTTTCCCCAGAGTGAGAGAAGGCCCTTTCGGATTGAAGTCCCCCATTCAGATTACATTCGAGGCGTTCATACTATGAGAACCTCCTTAAACAGAATTGGTAATGCAAGCTTGACAGAATAGTTTTGCATGATCCATATTTGGATTGATTGCATCATGAGTTATCACACAGACTACTTCTAATCATTGCCGACTTGGTTGAATAGTTTTACATGAACCGATCAACTCATTGATGAAAATGCTTGCACATGTTACCTCTGATACTGCCTGACAGGCAACACATTCCCAATGTTCAAACTACCTTCCAAAGTCTTGAAATTCATTCAGCGATTATTGAATGAACAAGCCTGGTTGTCGAGAAGCCACCAAGCATTTCTTCCAAATTCTCAGGTAAGTATATCTTCAACCTGAACCTTTCAAGAGAATGAATTCTGACGGTTGTTGGGGTACTCGAATCCATTGCGGTACATACAGGTATCCACCTTCTTCAATAAAGCATGATTTGTCTCAAGGACAGAAATGTTCGAGACCTTTTGATCTCTGCCTCTTTGGTTTATTCCTAAAGCGACAGGATAATATAATTTGGGTTTGAGCTTCTGCAGGATTCCTAATCTTTCCAGATTCCATAATGGCACCCTTTGAGGTACACCAAGTCCTTCTTACAGGCAAAATAAGTCCTTCTTACAGGCAAACCAAGTCCTTCTTACAGGCAAATCAAGTCCTTCTTATAGGCACAAAGTCCTTCTTACAGGCAAATCAAGTCCTTCTTACAGGCACAAAGTCCTTCTTACAGGCAAATCAAGTCCTTATTACAGGCAAACCAAGTCCTTCTTACAGGCACAAAGTCCTTCTTACAGGCAAATCAAGTCCTTCTTACAGGCAAAACAAGTCCTTCTTACAGGCAAAACAAGTCCTTCTTATAGGCAAATCAAGTCCTTCTTACAGGCATAAAGTCCTTCTTATAGGCAAATCAAGTTCTTCTTACAGGCACCAAGTCCTTCTTACAGGCATAAAGTCCTTCTTACAGGCAAACCAAGTCCTTCTTACAGGCAAACCAAGTCCTTCTTACAGGCAAACCAAGTCCTTCTTACAGGCACAAAGTCCTTCTTACAGGCAAATCAAGTCCTTCTTACAGGCAAAACAAGTCCTTCTTACAGGCAAAACAAGTCCTTCTTACAGGCAAATCAAGTCCTTCTTACAGGCATAAAGTCCTTCTTATAGGCAAACCAAGTTCTTCTTATAGGCACCAAGTCCTTCTTACAGGCATAAAGTCCTTCTTACAGGCAAACCAAGTCCTTCTTACAGGCAAACCAAGTCCTTCTTATAGGCACCAAGTCCTTCTTATAGGCAAACTAAGTCCTTCTTACAGGCAAACCAAGTCCTTCTTACAGGCACAAAGTCCTTCTTACAGGCAAATCAAGTCCTTCTTACAGGCACAAAGTCCTTCTTACAGGCACAAAGTCCTTCTTACAGGCAAATCAAGTCCTTCTTACAGGCACAAAGTCCTTCTTACAGGCATAAAGTCCTTCTTACAGGCAAATCAAGTCCTTCTTACAGGCACAAAGTCCTTCTTACAGGCAAAGTAAGTCCTTCTTACAGGCAAAACAAAGTCCTTCTTACAGGCAAACAAAGTCCTTCTTACAGGCAAAGCAAGTCCTTCTTACAGGCACAAAGTTCTTCTTACAGGCAAAGCACCAAGTCCTTTTTACTGGCACCAAGTCCTTTCTACAGGCACCAAGTCCTTCTTACAGGTATCTCCATGTGGTGACCTACCATACGGGTCAAATCTCAATCAAAATTTAATCAGTAGAATCCTTTTATTAGGAATCTACCATGGTACGACCCACCATACGGGTCAAATGGTATGACCCACCATACGGGTCAAATTTTAATTCAATTTTTAATCAGTAGAATCCTTTTATTAGGAATCTACCATGGGTTGATCCACCATACGGATTCAAGTTCAACCACCCTAAAGTTTTTTTATATAACGAATCCTTAGGTTCTCATTTCATTTTCAGTGGAACAATCATGTCACGACTCTTTTTATTTCCTTATATTGAGTCGATAAGAATCCAGGTGTCATCTCGTCTTTGAAATGAACCTCTACCGAGCTTCCTTTCAAAGAGGGGCAGCTGTTGACACCTGATTTTTAATCATTTTTTCTATTGCTAAAGTAATAAAAAAATCCATAAAAATTCATAAAATTGAAAAATCAACTTTGGGGACCTTAGCCAAGCCTAGGGAACCAATTTTAACCAAAAAACGATTTTTCATATTTTCAGTATTTTTACGTATTTTTTATTTATTTATTTTCGAAAATTAATAGAAAATCCATAAAAATTCATAAAATTGAAAAATCAACTTTGGGAACCTTAGCCAAGCCTAGGGAACGAATTTTGACCAAAAAATAATTTTTCATATTATATATATTTTAATTTTTTTTTAAAAAAAATACAAAAATATTTGAAAATTTTGAAAAAATAACATTTGAGGCCAAAAAATACACAAAGATAGTTAATATTTTTATTTTAAATCTATTTTCATATTGGCCATCGCAAATTCAGAAAAATCCAATTCGAGTCACGTGTTCCTTCACGAGTATAATCTCGAATCGGGCCTAAAAAAATTTAATTTGAGTCAACTTATTTTTAACTTTCACTTTTTATGAGTTGTGACATTGTCTTCTAATATTTTAAATTTTCATCTTGGCCCAATTATACCCAGAATGACTTAATTTTGCAAAAGGGCTTTAATTAAATTATGCATTATTTTCAGCGACAAGAAATGAGCTTAAAGTTGACATGTGGTAAATTTTGGTGTGTCAAAAATTGTGAGGAGATTTGGACTTAAAGAAATATATTTTTTTAGGGACTGAATTGTAAATACTTAAAATTCAAGGACTAGAGTGCAAATACCTAACTCTTGAAGGATTATTTTACAAATAATAAAAAGAAGAGTTAGTGGATAAATTAGAATAGAGAAAGGAAGATGAAGAAGAGGAGATGAAGAAGAGAAGTTGGAGAAGAATGGATGGAGAAAATAAGATAAGAATAGAGAAGGGAAGATGGAGATGAAGAAGAGTTAGTAGAGAAATTAGAATGGAAGATAAGAATAGAGAAGGGAAGATGGAGATTAAGAAGAGTTAGTGGAGAAATTAGAATGGGAGATAAATATGGAGAAGGGAAGATGAAGATGAAGATGAAGATGAAGAAGAGTTAGTGGAGAGATTAGAATGTGAGATAGAGATGGAGAATGGAAGATGAAAATGAAGAAGAGTTAGTGGAGAAATTAGAATGGGAGATAGAGTTAGTGGAAAAATTAGAATGGGAGATAGATGAGGAGGTTATAAAAGGAGGAAGAAGTGAGCTTGAGAAGGGATTCTTGAGAGAGAAAATTTGAAGTGTTTGGGAGAATTTTTTGGAGAGAAAATTTTGGATGTTTGAGAGAGTTTTGGGAGATTGAAGAAAATTTTGAGAGAAAGAAAATACCAAAAGAGAGAGAATTTTGAAGATGATGGGAGTTTAAAGCTAGGGGTTATCATCACAAATTCCTTCATCGATCAATATAAATAAAGAGTTCATCCTCGTCAACGAGCAAACAAATTCAAGCTAAGTGTTTTTATTTATTCATTTATTTATGGTTTTACTCGCAAATTAGCACAAATTGTATACACTTTCTCCATCTCCTTTTTCTTCCATATTTTATGTCAGGAGAAGGATATCTTTACGTCAACAGCAAAAATCTCGTCGAGATGCAAAAATCGGCCCAGACAAGCTCCTAAGCTGTCCACCGATTTCTCAACCGATCTGTGACTAAAAGTCCCTCTTAATTCAAAAGAAACTCTCTATATTGGGAACATAGAGAGCAAAAATCAATTATAGAAATCCCTCCCAAAAAAATGGGAGATAAGTACTCTTTCTACTCTTCTGGTTTTAGGTGCAGATTAGCACATATTTTGTATACTAACACTTCACTCTATTTTATGTCAGGAAGCCGCAGCTCTATATCAATGGTCAATCCTATGAAAGCACAAAATCGGCTTGGAGGAGTCCTCAAGCGCGCACAAATTTCAAATTGTTGAATCAATTCGTTGTATTTCATTTTAAAAAATTCATACCCCAAAATGGAGAGGACAAAGTCCATCCGCAATTTAAATACCTGCACCATAAATCCCAAAGGGAAGAGCCAAGCCAATGCTTAGCCTCCCATTGGAGGTTTTTACTTATAGTAGTTAAATACCTGCAACTTAAATACCTGCACCTTAAATCCCAAAGGGAAGAGCCAAGCCAATGCTTAGCCTCCCATTGGAGGTTTTTACTTACAGTAGTTAAATACCTGCAACTTAAATACCTGTACCTTAAATCCCAAAGGGAAGAGCCAAGCCAATGCTTAGCCTCCCATTGGAGGTTTTTACTTACAGTAGTTAAATACCTGCAACTTAAATACCTGTACCTTAAATCCCAAAGGGAAGAGCCAAGCCAATGCTTAGCCTCCCATTGGAGGTTTTTACTTACAGTAGTTAAATACCTGCAACTTAAATACCTGTACCTTAAATCCCAAAGGGAAGAACCAAGCCAATGCTTAGCCTCCCATTGGAGGTTTTTACTTACAGTAGTTTAAATACTTGCAACTTAAATACCTGTAACTTAAATCCCAAAGGGAAGAGCCAAGCCAATGCTAGGCCTCCCATTGGAGGTGTTTATTCACTGTCATGTACTTCCTATAATTTAATTTTTGAATCATCAGACCCAAAAGATGAGTAGGTCGTAATACTGCACAGAAGTCGTTAACACACTCCCTCTTTCGGCTTCAGGGAATCTTTAACACTTAAAAAAATATAACAAATAAAAATATATACCATCCATGCATCCTATTTAAAAAGTGAAAACACAAAAGAGAATACCCTACTAGAGCTTTAGGAATAAACCAAGCCTGAGTTGCCGAATTAGGATATCCATGAAATTAAGGTACCGAAAGGGCATTAGTTTTAATCAACTAGTGTAACCAAGTCCCCGAGCTCATAATCTCTGGTTCGCAGGAATAAATTAGTTCTCCCGCTAATTTATTTAGGTTTCTAATCGACCTACCAAGAACGATTAGTGGCGACTCCAAATTTCAAAATCATTTAAACAAAAACCAAAGTTGCGATTCGGTAGGGCTTGGGAGGGTCCGCATTAGGTTAGTCAAATCTAATTAACCTAATAATCCGTTAACCCCTAGAATTAATAAAAATATTTTTAGAGGGTCGCGACATGTAGGAACAAGTGGTTAGATTCCCTTTTTAATCTCATCCACCATCAAGCTTGCATACAATAGGGTCAATTGCTTGGTTCACTTTTCATGATTATGTCTTTGTAAGATGTCATTTAACCAAATCATGGAACATTTTCTTATAATTTGTTAAAAAATGATATTGCGAAAATATTTTCACGCAAATTTATCAAAAAGTTATTACAATTTTTAAATATTTTTATTTTTAAAAAATATTTTTTTACTTTTTATTTATCGGCCGGAGGAGACCGGCGGCGGCAAATGGTGGTCATAGGCGATGGCGGACCATAGTCATTGATGGCGAATTGTCTTTTTCTAATTTTAACTTTTGGAGAGAAGCAAATTTTTTTTCCTTCTTCAAATAGTTCTAAAACTACTTTTGAAACAAAAAAAAATACTTCAAAAGTAAAAAAAAAATGAAGTTGCATAAATTAATGGATTTTTGCTCTAGTAGTTAGGTTATTAAAGTAGATTTCTACTCTAAAAATATTTTCAAAATAAGAATTCTACTCCGTAAGTATTATTATGCGTGCCCTAAGGTAAGGACAATGCTTATTAATCAAATATCATACCCAAGTTGGTAGCCCGTACTCTTGAGCATTTATGGCATTAATTGTACTATTTTTTTGGAATTTAGCGTCGATAAATATGTTACCATTATTTTCACGAAAATGTCAACAGACATCCGTACAAAAAAAATTGTCGAGTTTTCTACCTCGCAATGAATGGGGCCCTTTTCTGTTATCGTACATTTTCGGATATCCATTTTTGTCTTCTAGCCTTTTAATTATCAATTGTTAGGGTACTTTCACCGAAGAGAAATGCGTCATATACATAAAAATTAGATATTTTGCTAAATAAATTACAATCTTGAACAACTCACAATCTCATTGGTGTATTGGGTAACTGCTAGAGGTGGTAAAATGAGTCAAAAACTCATATCTTAATCCACATTTAAGATTATTAGTGACAGGTTATTTAACAAACTTAAGTAAATTATAAATGGGTAACTTAACAACTTAATCAATCGCAAATGAATTATCTTACTATCTTAAGCAACTTATAAAAAGTTTTTCTGATTTTTTAATTTCTTGTATTCTCTTGTCTTTCTTTCTTTTACTTTTTTTTCTCGTTGAACTTCTTCTTCTTCTTTTACTTAATCCACATTTAAGATTATTGGTGACAAATGGATTGCTTAGCAAACTTAAGTGAATCATAGATGGGTAACTTAACAACTTAATGGATCTCAAATGGATTATCTTACTAGCTTAAGTAACTTATAAAAAGTTTTCTGATTTTTTAATTTTATGTAACTTTTTTCTTTCTTTCTTTTACTTTTTTTCTCATCAGACTTCTTCTTCTTTCCCAACGAGTCGGGCGAGGGTTGTCAGCTAACCCTCACCAACAACCAGCAAGAGCCGTGGAACCCTCGCCAAATCTAGGCAAGCGAAGGCTTTGCAGCTAGCGAGGGCCATGGCCCAAGACACCCTCACCAATGATTGACGAGCGCCACGAAACTCTCACTAGATCTAAGAAGAAAATTGGACTTTGAAAGAAAAAAAAAATAAAAGAAGAAAAGAAAATAAAAAGGAAAAGGAAAGTAAAAAAATTGATTTTTTATTTTTAAAAAATAATAAAACTATCAACACCTGACCCAACTCACCCATTTAATAGATCTGATAACTGCTTGGTTCCATTTGTTTCACAAATATCAAGATTCTCATCGATCTAAAAAAAATTATGAAGGCTCCATTTGTTTCATGAAAAATAAATAATTTTAAAAAATATTTTTCTAAAAATAATTGCATGCATCGCTTGAAATGATTAGTTAATGAATAATATTATCATCACTGATAACAATTTGCATCTACATATTTATGTAAACGATAAAGATATTCTTCGTTCATTAATTTTTTCAGCGATATATGTTTTGCAAATCACTCATTTTCTATGAAACAAACTGAGCCTAAGTTCTACATTCATCCAATGGTTAAAGTTTTTAGAGAACTCGATAAAGCCTAATAAAATGTATATCGAATGAGAGCTAGAGATTCAGTGTGTTCAATCCTTGTCATATCCCTCGTTTAGTGGGAAAATTGTTCAGAAAATCATAAGTTTATTATATGACGGCCAATTTAACTATAAACCTTTTCATTGTGCCAATTTTGTTCTTAACATTTAATTGTGTCAATGTAGTCCTTCTAGTAGATTTTGGCCAAGAATAGCTAACGTAAATGCCAACCGTCTTACATAACATGACCAACGCTGACATGGGCAACTTTTTGCAATTTTTTAAATTTTTTAAATTTTTTAAATTTTTCATGTCTTTTCCATTAATCTATGCCAATCATCACGCGTTAGCGATAGAGAGGGTTGAACCCTTGCTAGCCTCCGGTGAAGATGACCCTTACATTACCATATCCAGGTGACCTTTGCTGGCTATCGCCAAGGTATGGTAACTAGTGGAGAGAAATATGGAAAAAAAAGGAGAAAAAATGTAAAAAATTGTCCAAGTCATAAATGCCACGTAGAAGGGTTGGCACTATCTCAACTACCATGTTAGTTATTTCCAACTAAAATTAGCTAGAAAGACTGAATTGATTGCCGAACAATACATTTTGGACTTTTTGGATAAGTGTCCCTCGTTTAGCTCTTGACCAAAATTCATTTCTAAGCATCGGTCTTACAGAGAATTAGAATTGTAATATATAAAATCACGTTACTTTACTATCTAACTAGTACACCACGTGTTGCGGCCATGCCACCGATATGTTTGTCTTTCGATTGTAGGTAGGATGAGGTTAGGGGTTTACAACGTATGTACACCTAATCAATGAAATGGGAAATGCCATTAGGAACGAAGAGAAGCTCCATAGTATCCAAATCATTGTGCATTAGGGTTTGTGAGGGTCATGCTCCAAATCTTTTTAGGCATTTATGAAGCGACTTTCCTCTTCCCTAAGGCATGTTGTTGTCAAAATTATTTTTGCGCTCTGAGGTTGGTCCCATGCCTATTACAAAATTATTTTCCTTAGCCACATAGAGTGTTTGGCTATGAGGCCTACTGTCTAGACTAGTTTTTGGTTAATTTGCAACAACTGTTTAAATTTAAGAATTAATACCAGAAAAAATCTCTAAATTGATGTACGATGTAACAAATTTATCTCTATTCCCTCTCAAAATCGGCCTGGACTTTAGAAAGCATGAGGGCCCATAGAACATTGTGGGGTTAGAGACCTAGAATACTTAGAATGTGTTGGCGACTAGAGACATGTCATGGCTGATGTAGAGGTAGAGGAAGCATCAGTGACACCATGAAATCGGAATGTGACACCGAAGTACGAGCGGAGTAGATAAGCCAGAAGGTCAACCAGTTAGTGGATAAAATGAGCAGTTATCGAAGCCTACTCAAGAATTTATTTAGTTACAAGTAGTATGAGACGGATATTTGTGAAGGATCCACGATCAATAATACTTATCAATTTACTCTGCAATTTAAGTTATCTATTACTATCTCATTCCAGTTATCTTTATTATTCCACTTACCTTTTATTCAATTAGTTACTTCCCATCCAGAATCGCCAAAAAAACCCGATTAAACATCAAAACCAATGACACAAACCTTCAGCAAAAGATCTTTCGTGGTGGATATTTTCAGTGACACAATCCCAAACAATAATTTGGGATAAATTTATCACAGATGCACCAATTTAGAATTTTTCATTGTGTTAATCCTAAAATCAACTGTATACACATGGAAATAGAGAACAAAAAAGAGAAGACTGCTGAAAATGACGAAAATAAAACAGAACGAATTCCGTCCTCCCCTTTTGATTTATTTACAAATATTAACCGAAATATAGATGTTATGCACCTCTTTAGTTCTATGATCAAAATTTTGGTCATGCTCATAATTTTTCTAAGATGTTTTAAGAACTCAATAGAGGTTTTTCTATGATCAAAATTTTGGTCATGCTCATAATTTTTCTAAGATGTTTTAATAACTCAATAGAGGTTTTTCGAGAGCGGTCTATCTTGATTAGAATTTGTTTTTGCATTTTACAAATTTTGGGAATAAATAGCCACTAATAAGGAAACACAGATAAGATACCTAAACTGATCGGGAAAATGACATAATAATTCCTAAACATATTGTATAAATGTTAAAATTTTTCCAATTTAGTCTTATACCTTTACGCGAAATTTCAATATTATTCTCCCAACAATTTTCATCAAAAATCGTTAATGTAGTCATTGCTAAATGCCATGTCCTATCTAGCACACCACCACGTCAGCAATTCGTAACAAAAATTGGTCGAGGTGATAACAATACAACAATCTCATGAAAAGACTTACGAATGAATTGGTAAAAATGAAAAGTTCGGGACAAAATCGAAATTTGTACTATAAGTTTAGGATTGATTGGACAATTTCTCCTAAATTAGTCTTTTAATAAAAAAAATTATTCATATCCACTAGTGCTCTATCGTGTTTTATAAGGATTTTCTCTATAATTTCCTTGCCATTACTATATCCAATTCAAAAAGCTACTATCTTGATCGTAGATGCACCCTAATTAGAAAGACATTGATTATGCTCAGGATAACAACATAAATGGTTGCTGAACTTTAATCCTAAGTGCAATACAGATCCTAAACTTTTGATTTGTGCAATTTGGTCCCTGAATGTTGGCCTAATGTGCAAAAACTTTAATTTATTCAATGTGTTCCCTGAATTGTTAATAAATACTCAATGTAGTCCCTACATTGAATAAAAATGTTTAAAGGTTGAAAATCACATTGAACATTTTATCAAAGTTCAAGGACATTAAAATAATTAAAAATTCAAAGTTCACATTGCACATCGAACTAAAATTCATGGATTATTTGTGTCATTTCTCCGTTATACTTCAGTTACAAATTATGGACGTAAAAATTATCGATTTTTATAGAAATATTGAAGGGAAAGGAATGGTGCGAGAAGAAAAGGTGTTGAAGAAGTAGCAACAAACGCAATGACGTGGCTCACTTTCTTGTAAACAACGAAGAGTGTTTGGTCTGACGAGGTACTGATGTTGTTCCACAATCTGTGTCTCTGAGTAACCGATGCATGATCCCCAACCCCTCGTCCCCCACTCGGAATTCAAATCGATGTGGACATCAAACTTCTTTGCAATCCTTTCACTCCACCGACTAAAAGCATTTTCTTAGTACGATGTTAATGCCCCTATAGACATAGGCCTAATTACTCGAAAAAGGATCACAAAATATATATATATCTTCTGATCTTCTTTTTATTCCATTCTCGAATTTTGAAAAATTTGAATCTTACTGTGATTCGATATGGATTGGAATTTTAATCCACTATTATTACTCGGTCGATAGATGGAGTGGCGAAAAATTTGGGGCAATTCGATAATCATTGTATTGTCACGATGAATCTTTCGGCTTTCACGAAAACAAGATAGCTTAGTGTAGCACCGACACCGACATGCGATATACAATACGACGTGACACGACACGACATGTTGACACGTCATTCTAAAAAAAATAAAAAATTTTGACACGTTAAGATATGTTGTTATATATATATATATATATATATACATGATAAACTATATCGACAATGAGTTTCTTCTTTTTCTGTTATATGACGATTATTATTATTATTTTCTGACTAAACATATTAATTTTGGGATAACTAGATATATGACTTAAGTATATATTTATAATAAATTTACATTTTGATATCTAATTTATTAAAAATGTTTAAAATTGACTCGTGTATGTCAAAATGGCATGTTGAGATGCTGAACTTGCGTGTCGCTAATGTGTCTGAAACGCCGACCACAGGTTGGTGGTATATTGAATAGTGTTGAGAGGCTGTTGGAGAGTATCGGAGTGTTAGAAAATGTTAGACACGACACGTAGACCTCGAGAAAGCGCCGGTGCTTCGTAGGTAAAAGCCACTCCTCGGGAAAACATGGCTCTTAATGATGAAAATGAAATGCTAAGATCTGATTAAAGCCCAAACGCATGTCTGTAGGAAAATTAGGCTCTTGGGTCTATCACTCTCTTCACCAAATTATGTAGATTCCCTCTTGCCTTTGTGCTGTCTTCAATTATTAACTAGCCGGTGGAGCTTCTTGGTCTCGAATCAACTATGTTGGTGAAAAAGATGGCGGACCTAATCCTCAGCTTTAGTGCAATAGATGCATGACGGGCAAGCGAATATGAGTTGCTGGCCCATCATAGCTCGTTAATCACTTGGTTTTTACAAGTTTAATCATGGGGTAGGCGAAGTTGACGGGATCATATTAATCGAGATTTTTCCAACTAACTGCAATGAGGAAGCGTCAGATTTGACTCTTACCATTCCCTTTTTTTTTGCCCTCTCTTATTTTGACTGCCATCTATTTTTAATGCAGCATGGTATAACAAATTTCACATTGAAAATCAAAAGACCTTGCATTCTAGCAGGATAGTAAGCGTGGCCTCCTCTTACATTGACTCATGATAGATCGACGGTATGGGGGTGAAACCGAGTTGAACTAATCGCGAGTAGCTTTAGTTCAATTTGATGACCGCTCGAGATTAACTTGCCTAATTTCGAGTCAAGCATGAGTTCAAGCTATATTAGTATCTCGTCATATAGAGCTCAACTTGTCAATATCCAACTTGGTAATCTTGCCCTGATCGAGCTTTCATTATTAATTTCAAAAACAGTTGATGCATACGAAATGGACACAATATACTTCAATTTAAGTTACATTGGAGCTTATTAGACTCAAGCTCTATAAATTAGTAAACCCGCCGAGTAGATCTCGAGCCTCTTCATTTTTGAGTCTGCCACAATCTAGCAAGAAAATCGATATCGAATCGAGTTTTGAGTCGAATTTCGAGCGCTGCACATACTAGTCAAGGTGAGCTCCACCTCAGCACTAGATTGAGTCGACCCGACTTGGTCTGATTACACCCATTGCCAATGGGAGCAAGTTGAATGCAGAAACCTAATGAAAAGGCCCCCTGAAGAGTAAAAGGGAGGGGGTCCTATCTCAACGAACGAAAGCACATGGGGTTTGCTCACAACAAGCTGGAAGAAGACAATTGAACCTATCCCACGTACCTCTGAATGGCCTTCCCCAAAAAGCAACATCAAACTTTTTGAAATTCTCATAGGCCCCAACTTGTCTCTTCTTCTTCTTTTCTTTTTTGAAAAAAAAAAACCAAACATTAATCCTTTGTTATTTATGACCCATTTTTCCTTATCCCTAAATTATGACTTCTTAATGACATGATTACAGCATTTGATGGCTTACACCTAGCTAACACACACATTAAGTTAAGTAAAGACCAAAGTATTCTATTTTGCATCTCATCTGCTAGGCCAACGATGACCCAACACGTGGCCCGAGCTCAGCGACGTTGGAGCTCAGTGGATCATATTGCTTGTTGGGGGAATCATTAGTTCCTTCTTCCTTAAAATATACGCCAAGCTTTATAATGTCTTGCTTGGAAGTATAGTCAGCATGGACCCTTCATGTCTAAACAAAATTTCCAACGTCCGCTGTCGCCTCAAGCCTATGCAAAAGTCATCGAGTCTGTGACAAAACAGAAAAGGCAATCATAGGGAATTAAAATAGTCTAAAGGATAATAATTTTATATGTTTGGGCACACATTAAATCGGACCACATATTCAATCAACCTGCCCTCCTGCACAATATCAGACTTCCATTTTGTAAGTTTTATTTTAAAATAAAATTTGTGTTAGCTAGAAAGATATGTACTTCTTTTGTATCACACTAGATTTAAAGATGGCACGGTTTGATTTTTTACGCTGAGGTGGGTGGAGACTATTTGAGTATTCTTTTATCTTGACATGAAAATACCACAAGGGGGTTGTTTAATTTTTTGGTAAAAAGTTTTTTTTTTTTACATTATCATAAAGCCATGAGGTCGGTTTTATGGTGAAATCAAATATACACTTGTAAAACACGAGATGCGATAAACGTTAAATTTATGATGCCAACAAATGCAATCACATGCTACGGTGTTTTTAATATAGTCTGCCGTCTTACTTGGCTCGTAAAATACGTACTCGAAATCTTGAACTTACTCTTCTGTTTCTTCTGCGATAATATTGGTGATTATGGTAATTTGGTTTTTTTTGGGGCGGGGGGGTGGTTAGATGGTATTTTGCCCTAGAGAGTTAAAAAAAAAACATTCTGTCTCGTGATATTTTGACGACAAAAAGGCTGAGTGGCGGGGACGCAAAATCTCGCGAGCGAACGATGAAAGGAGGTGGGTGAATCCTAATGGAACGCGGCACATGATCGCAGGCGCGCATTACGAGACTCTCTAAACTAATCCGGGTGAGGGTTGCATACCAAATTATCAATACGGTAATAACGGTATTTACCCAATAAACAAGTAAAGACGGTAAATTAAAAAAAATTGAAGTAATTTATACATATCTAACGTCGTTGAAGAAGGGAATAAGGTAATAAAATTAAAAGTGACAATGTGTTGTTGCTGCAATTACTTAAGATCCAATCTCTATTCGTTTCACGAAAAATAAATAATTTGAATTTTTTTTAAAATGATTATGATCTGAAAATATTTTTATAATCTACGAAAATATATAAACATAAATTTTTGTATATTTTTATAGGCTAGTTTTTTCCAGCAAAATAATAGATCATTTTTAAGAAAATATTTATCAAACTTTTAAATTTTTACAAAACAAACGGAGCTTAATTTTAAAAAAAAAAAATTATCTCCGAGTGAGTGTTGTAATACCATAATTTTTTTCCCTACATATGTAAGATTTGCTTGTGCTCACGATACCTGCGTATTTCCTCCATTTTGAAAATGTTAAATAGGTGCGATTAAAATTAGTAGTTTCTCTTCATATGATTTATTTATTCCAAAGTGGGTCCTGTGGACACTAGTCAAGGACACCAGCCAAACATATTATTGTATTTGGCAGGGCCCAATTTGAAAATTAAAAGGGACTATGTTTCGGGACAATTATATATTCAGTGTGACATCCCTATATTAATTTATTCGTGGTATTGTTCGCTTTGGCTCACCTCATACCGAGCCTTATGATTTTGTCTTTTAGCATATAAGTAGACACTTTCCTATGAGGTTAATCATCCTAGTAGTGATCCGACCAAAAAGAAAAATCATCCTAATAGTGCTCTAGCCTCAACACTCTTGACATTGGAGTTCCAAAGCAAAATTTGTTGTTATGTCAAAAAACACTTCCGTGAGTTAATTTCAATTTTTCATATATGCACACACATTTATATATATGTATGTATATATCGGAGTCCCTCTATCCCTATTTGATGCATAGTTGGGTTTATTCGTGCCTCCTCTACTATCCTAAAAACCTATAATGGAGCCTAGGGATGAGCATGGTTCCAGGGTAGAACTTGGAACCCGAAGAATCGGACCAATGGAATCAATCGGTTCTAGGTTCCAAGGTATAGATAGTAGGTTTTAGGTTCCAAAAATTAGGGAACCTACTTTGACGGGTACATTCCAGGTTCTAGGTAGGTGGAACCTGGAACCGGAACCTAGATCCTAAAGTAAATTTTTATATTTTTTCTTGGTATATATATTTGCGTCATCCTGCGGTATTCCATAATATCCAATGCTGAGTGTGTAATCCATAACCACTTTATCATTAAGATTTTTACTTTGTTAATATTTCATATTTTTCGTCTCTAAATAAGAGTTGTGGTCAGTGAATTTTAACAGTAGGTGATTGTCATTAAATGTGATTATTTACTATAATCGTTTAACTAAGAATATATCTAGAACTTGGGTGGAACTTGAAACTGACTGTAGAACCTGTGACAGAGTAGGTTCTAGGTTTCAAGATATGCATGGTAGGTTTCAGGTTCCACAAAATGAGGAACCTGTATAGACGGGTAGGTTCCAGGTAGAACCTGTACATAACCTGGAACCGCTCACCCCTAATGGAGCCACTCCTTGTCCAGACCTTCTAATCCTAGCGAGCACTTCCCATCATCTTCGAACCACGTCGTTACATTCATAATTATGATTGTGTAATCAAACCAGTTCTACCCTACAATCACACTAGATCGCCTTGAAAAATAGGTTCGGTTCTTTGTTTCAAGTAAAGAACCACTCGGGAGCTGGACCAACCGGACTGACTTATGTAAACAATTTTCATAAATGATGAAAATCGAAATTTCTCTTGCATATTTTCTTATTCACTTCCTTGCTATGTTTATCAGACATATGCGCCCAGCTCTTCTTTCCTCTCGCTCACACAAGGCAATCACGCTCTCTCACCGTAGGAACCCTCACCACCATCATCAGTCCTCTCTTGGCCACCCACTCCCACTCGAGCCCCCAACAACCCACTCCACTCGAGCCCCCAACAACCCAATCCCAAGTGACCAAGTTCTATCTCTCTCATTGTCAAACCAACTCCATCAAATATGGGATTCAAGTAAAAGTTTATGATTTTTTATGAGACAAAAAAAAGAGTTTAGAGTTGAATTAGGAATAGACCAAAAGTTTTGAATTTTTTATGAGACGAGAGAAAGTTTAGGAAAGAATGGGATTAAAGCTAAAATTGAGGTTTTTTTAGAGTATTAATATGATTTTTAAAGGCACTTAAGAGGTTTTAAGTTCATTTATCTAGCTGAGCACTTGCTAACAAAGAAGGCGACAAGTGATTGTCGGGGCGAGACAACTCAAACAAAGATTGGGTCATGACAGGCTTCTAGAATAGCAAAGATGTTATTGAACCTAGGGAGAGCGTTCTTGAATTATATATGTGAAACTGGAATTAAATCAGGAGAGGCTCCTTTTAACATAATGGCAATATTTAACATTGGAACTTCAATGTTGAACGAGGGTGAATGCGTCCAAAGAAGGGAAAATTGTCAAAAAAGTCCTAAACTTATTGCACTTTTGCTGATTTAGTCCTAAACCTTTCAATTTTGCCGATTCAGTCCTAAACCTTTTCATATTTTGCCGATTCAGTCCTAAACCTTTCGATTTTGCCAATTCAGTCCTAAACCTTTTCATATTTTGCCGATTTAGTCCTAAACCTTTCGATTTTACCGATTTAGTCCTAATTCTTTTCATATTTTTTCGATTCAGTCCTAAACTTTTTATTTTTTAAAAAATATCTTGGAAATAAATTCGAAAATTAAAAAAATTATAAGAAAATTATAAAAATATATAAAAAAAATTAAAAAAACTAAAAAAACTAAAAACAATTAAAAAAATTAAAAAAAAATTAAAAAATTTAAAAAATTTAAAAAATTTAAAAAAATTTAAAAAATTTAAAAAAATTTAAAAAATTTAAAAAATTTAAAAAATTTAAAAAATTTAAAAATTTAAAAAAAATTAAAAATTTAAAAAAATTTAAAAAAAATTTAAAAAAATTAAAAAACGAGTGAGCCCTCGCCGCTGCTGCCCCACCATCGCCGGCTCGCCCATTTTTTTCAGCTTTATTTTCAAAATATTTTAAAAAAATTTAAAAAATTTAGGATTAAATCGTCGGTTTTTTTTCTCTTTTTTTTTCAGCTTTTTTTCCAAAATATTTTAAAAAATTAAAAAGTTTAGGCCCCTCACCGGCTAGTAATGGTGAGTTAGTCCTAAATCTTTTCATGTTTTGCCAATTCTGTCATAAAATTTTTAATTTTTTAAAAATATTTTGAAAAAAAGCTAAATAAAAAAAAACAGATGAGCGGCGACGGTGAGTTAGTCCTAAATCTTTTCATATTTTTTCGACTCAGTCTTAAACTTTTAATTTTTTTTAAAAATATTTTGGAAATAAAGCTGAAAAAAGCGGGTGAGCCGGCGATGGTGGGGCAACGGCGGCGATGGCTCACTCGTTGTTTAATTTGTTTTAATTGTTTTAAATTTTTTTAATTTTTTTTATATATTTTTATAATTTTCTTATAATTTTTTTTTAATTTTCGGATTTATTTCCAAGATATTTTTTAAAAAATAAAAATTTTAGGACTGAATCGAAAAAATATGAAAAGATTTAGGACTAAATCGGCAAAATCGAAAGGTTTAGGACTAAATCGGCAAAATATGAAAAGGTTTAGGACTGAATCGGCAAAATATGAAAAGATTTAGGACTAAATCGGCAAAAGTGCAATAGGTTTAGGACTTTTTTGACAATTTTCCCTCCAAAGAAAGTAGCTACTTGCACGTTAAATGACAAAACAATGAGACTAAGTATCGAACAAATCAAAACAAACAATACCTCAAACGAGTTAATTTATGAGTGTCGCACATGAAGTCAAGTGCGCCCCCATTTTGGGGCCAAGCAGCCCAACCATCTAACACCTCCAGGAAATATGAGACCTCGGGTCATTGTAATAAGTATAAATAGAATGGAAATAGCTCTTTAAGGTATGGGACGTTAATTACATCCGACAAGTACTTTGTCTCAGCTTGCTCCAAATTTACTTACTTTAAGATTAGCGTAGCACCGACTCGAGCATCGGAGAGTCCGCCGAAGGTCTATAATGTCATTCGGATTCGCAAAGACGGTTTGTCCATTGTCCGAAATTTGAATTTGTCTGTCAATGTTATTCAAAATGGATTTGCTCCAATAATTCGATTTATGTGTGCCAAGAGTGTCCTGGAAAAAGTACAGTGGAAATGGAGCTTGGGGACTACAATTTCGAGACTTGAACTCTAAGCTTGCCATATTGCTCTCCATATTCACATAAGTAAATGTTTTTCACGTACCTCATAAACCTTTAGCAACGTCGATGAAGCACTTATGAATAAGTGGATAATAATTTCAATAGTCCCCATTTATATAGCTAGAAGCTGTGCAATAGTCCTTCGGGTCTTTCCTGCGCAGCTTGGATAGAAAGTGAAGAAGGCCTCCTTCTAGAGCCTGAGCTATCGGATTTTTCACGTAGAGATTTATGGTTAAATCTCGGAAGCATCCTTGAAGTAGATGTCTGAACTAAGCAAATGCCTTGCAAGGGCGATTGTAATTAAATTTCTGCATTGATCGGCAGGCTCATGAACCATAAATAATGTTGACTCCTGGTACGGTTTGAAAGTTTCTCCATTGTTGCCTTAGTCAGAGATGAATGAGGGTTTATTCATATGCAGTAAAGGAAAAGACAGTAACGATTCAACAGCTACGAAGGAACGGACCAAAGCATGAAGACAAAATCCTTCATCAGCAGTTTTTTTATTTTTATTTTTGACAAAACCTGCGAACTCATCCTTGGATTTTTCTGAGTGTCGTGTTTGTGATCCCAGCAAAACATCATTATAAAAAGGAAACACACACACATTAGTCAGCAAAATTAAACACCATAATAGCACGATTAAATAAATAAATAAAACTAATGCTCCATGGCTGTGAGGCTTGAAAACCTTTAAGAAACTCTTTTTAATTTGCCAGCTAATGAACTTTTTGTTAGTGAGTACGAAATTTGAACTTTGACTTTGCCCGTGATTTGGGCATCCCAAATTTGACTCGTCAAAAGGCTTTAATAGAATCTGATATATCCAAAGCTAATTTATTACCGGAAAACATCCTTTATCTCACTCATTGACCCTTGTATGGATTGATACGTCTATCGTCATTAATTTCAACGGGCAACAACCCACTTTTGAATGGACAATTCGACACTCACCTCTTCCGTTACTTCCGTCCACCATTTCTTGATTACGCAACGTATTACTTTCTTTTACTTTTATTTTCTTCTTGCCCCACTATGGAGTAATCATACCACCCACTTCACTTCCATTGAGCTACTACCACGACTCTAAGGCGTCTTTTCTTTGATTCAACTTATTAGGATTTGATGCAGAATCATGACGAAATGAAACTAAAAAAAAATTAAAATATAATATTTTATCTTAATTCACTCTTAAATTAAGGCTATATCTAATAGAATATCCCACTATAATTAACATATCGCGCCTCTAATCACACCACACGATTATAAATAAAAAAGAGTACATATAACAATAGCTACACATAGGCCCAAGTTCAAATTGCAAATGAAAAAATATGAGCGGAAACTATAAAAGTTCTCCAACAGCTTAGGGACTGCCCGCACGACACTTGTTGCTCATCGTGAAATGAGATCTACTTGTCTTTCTGTTGATGGAGAGTATGAATCATATCTCAACATTTTTCCGCTGGACAAATACTTCATATACTTCTTTAGACAACTCAGTTATACATCATTCATACATTTCTAACACTCACTGCCTTGTTAAAAAAATATGCATTACTTATCTGTGTGTCAACTTTCTCTAGCACTCCAATTTTCTCTCCCACATCCTCACAGATGAAGTAATATTGTATGTCGATGTGCTTTGTTCTTGCATGAAATTCAAGATTTTTAGCCAAGAATACATCATTCTTCACAATGCCTTATGCAAAATTAAGCTTTTTACACAATCTATGCAT
This sequence comes from Psidium guajava, assembly GCA_016432845.1. NCBI lineage: Eukaryota > Viridiplantae > Streptophyta > Magnoliopsida > Myrtales > Myrtaceae > Psidium > Psidium guajava. The sequence goes on from CM028232.1 coordinate 7,241,154, forward strand.
CCATATCAATTCCTTAGCAATATGAGTAACAGCCATATAATCTATCTCAATAGTACATAAAGCAATCGTGCGTTGCCTCTTTCTCATCCAACTCATAGCTCCGCCGAATGAGGAAACAACATCCACTAGTTGACCTCTTGCTATCAATATCACCTCTTTAATCAGCATTAACAAATCACTTCAAGTTTAACGCTTGTTATCCCTTTGAGCTTTTCATGCTTTCATAACATAGCTATAAGTCATATGTACTGCGAATATAATAAAGCACCTCCCTTGATGCCATCCAATATTCTTTCTTTGGATTGGACATATATCTACTCAATACTCCCATTGCTTGAGCAACATCTGGATGAGTAACACCATGGCATACATTAAGCTCCCCACTACACTTGCATATGATAATGTTGCCATCACTTTAGCTTCCTCTTAGGACTTGAGACATTGGAGTGCTGATAATTTGGAACTTATGGACATAAGGGTCTTTGCTAATTTATAGTTTGTCATGTTGAACTTTTTCAACACACTTTCAACATATTTGACTCAACCACAACTTTATATTTTCATGCTCCCTTTTTATCTGCATGCCCAAGATGAAGTTTGTTAGGTCTATCTTTCATCTCAAACTATTTTGCCGATAGTTCTTTTACAATGCTAATCATTCTCATATTTTTTTTCCCCAACTAACAATATATCATTAACATATAAAGTTGAGATAACAAAATCATCATCTGACTTCTTCACACAAAAATAATGATCAGCATCATGACAAAGAAAGCCACCCTTCAAGAGATATAGTTACATTTTCTATTTTCGATATGAGCTAATCGCATAATATTTCCAATAATTTGGATCTCAAAATGGAGGGCTTTCCTTATGTAAACTAGTTCTTATCTACTAAAGCAATCCTAAAGGCCATCAAATTACAGTGCAAGTTCTAAGCTAGCCTCTTTCTTTTATGCCTTGAGAGCCACAAGTTCCCTATCCCACCAGTAAGACCAATAGTAGTTAGCGTGAGGTACCTCTGTAATAAGGAGTAAGCGAATCTGACAGACATGTCTTTTTCCTTTTGGGAGGGTACTCTAAGTAGTGGATACCTCATAGGACCGGAAACTAATCGTGCATCTATGGAAAGAATAAATCTTTCGCGTTGTCTAATAAGCTACCATTTTCATTTCTTTCTTTTTAATAAGAAAATCAAAAAATGGAACAGGGTGGGGCGAGTTGAACTTAAGGTACCACATTCTTGGACATTGCTTTGGGCCATATAAAGAATTGTTCAATTTGCAAACAAGATCTTCTTTTCCATTAACCATAAACCCTTCTAGTTGCTTCATATAAATATTCCCCTCCAAGTCACCATGGAGGAATGCCATTTGTACATTAAGCTACTCTACCTTCAGATTGTGTGCAACTACTACAGATAAGACAAGTCTTATGAAATTTTGATTTAGCAGCTGTCACGCCCCGGATCCCGGCGGGCCGCGTGGCATCCCCGTCGAGTTACACCTGACCTGCAATCACATCGCTTGGCCCAACTGCAAACGACGGCCCAGGACTCGTCGCGGCCAAATGACAGATAACTAAAAGCGACAGCAGATAGCGCTCTACTCCCAACCAAACAGTCATTCAAGCAAGACAGGAAGATGGAAGAACACATGACATTTAACAAGTGACTAGGTCTCGGGGGTTCATTACAACCTGACGGGAGAGGGGTGAACACAAAACCAGTCCAGGGCCTGACAAACTTGTGAGGGAGACAATATCCAACATTCAAAATAAACCCTAACAGCCACCTAGCAAAAGGACATATCCATCAACATGAGATCCGTACATCTAAGGGTTATCTTCATCGGTCGAGGGAAACTCTTCAGGGTCCTCGTCAGTGTCGCCAAACACGTCGTCCTCGCCATCAAACTCTATCTGGGCATCACCATCAGAGTCTTCCACCTACATAGGCTCGGGGTCTACCACCTCACCTTTGTGGATTGTGTTAAGTATCGGGTTCCCATTTGGCCCTAAGACGGGAGCGTCCATGGCGTCTAGCGGACCATGCCAAGACCACCCGCTCCATCGATACCATGCTACGTACCGATGACTTGTCAGACTATCCTTCTCCCCCACGTCGACCCAAACCATAGTAACTATCCTCTTAAACCACGTGTCGCCAGGTACCTGATACACTACCTCGTCTTCCTCTAATGAGACAATTCGACACATGATTCAATAAACACATGGTCAGCATATATCGATGGACTTTATCATAGTAATGAACGCATATTTCATGCCATGGTATGATCAAGTCTCATTCAGATGCAAAGTGTTATTTCTCATTTAATCGACCCGAGCTAGATCCACCGGTGGCTTATAGCACTATCGGCCGTGCCCCGAACCGAGCCCCTGCATTCGCTCAGTTGGCACCCTTGTCACTCCAATGCCCCGTGCCGCGCACGTCCAGGCACGGTACCGCAACCGTGGCTCACTTGCCCTACGGCCGATACCTCTTGTCACTCCAACTCCAGTGTTTTCTTGACACCTATCCGACCGTCCCGCACGGTTCTACGCACTCCGCTAAACGTTCGCTCATAAGGTTAAGTGCAATGCATCAGGCGTTCATTTCGTGTCCCGGCCTTCGGCCCACAATTCACCACGCATTTTTAGCGCACACGTCTGTCTCAATCAAGCTTACATGGATTCACATACATCACATCAAAGTTCAATTCATCACCCATCACTCACGTGAATCCAAAGCAGACAATGCACATCAATCTGAGTTTCAAACTCCGTTTTTCAGTGTTTTTGACCCCAAGCATGGGTCCCAATATACGTGGTTACTCTTAGATCCTCTTAAGGCTACCGTACAATATTCATCTCATGCATCATGGACCCTAGGACCTCACGGCCAGAACCATACATGCACGGCCAGCAACCTATTTGAACATGCATTGACCAATATCACACGATTACTCATCTTAGACTACTCTAAAACCATCACACGATGTTCATATCACACTCCATGGACTCCATGACTTCTCGGAGAGCACTTCACATGCACGACCAGCAACCAAATTTTAACTTACAATGGGCTACACCCCACGGCACAATCTTCCCATACACGGCCATCACTCAAATTGGACATGCATTGTCTAATATCACATGATTACTCTTCATAGGCCCTTAGAACCACCATCCAATGCTTGACCCACACAATATGGACATTGTAACCTTATAGACAGATCTGTAAGTACACGGCCAGCAAGTCAATTCGAACATGCAATGAGTTATACTTCACGGCACACTCAAGAACAAGCCCCAAGCACATATAGTTCTACCCCAAGTCTAGTTATGAGCTTACCCTACTTGAATTTGGGCACAAAATTGAGAATACAGCTGACTTTGGAGATCTTGACGAAGTTGATGAAGCTATATTACAAGAGAACAAGTTCGAAAGTGTAAGAAAGGGTTGAATCTATGACATGCAAGGGGTGAAATAGCATCAAGAGCGCTTAGATGATCTTGCATGTAAGTGAATCTCACTTGGATGGCATTGTATGTCCGATCTATTTTCATATAACTTAAATTCAAGATCTTACCGACGTGTGGGAGAAAACGGGGGTGGATTCGGACTCCGGATGAGCCCGAACGGTCCGTTTGAAAATCGGTGCGCGCTGGAGTCCGCCGCGACGGGATTTGGACAATCACCGTCGAAAGGATGTTCCGGCCAAATCTGACGATTATTTTCTGCGATTCAGGCGGCGTTGGAATCGTCTGGAAGAGAGGAAGAGAATGGCGGTGGTTTGAAGGAAAATGGAGCTATGAGGTGAAAGTTATGGCCGTCGGAAGGTGCTGGGGTCGGGGCTCCGCGCCAATAACAGAACAGGGAGGTTCAGGCGGTCGGACAAGGAGCTTCCGGCGGTTTCTTGGTACAATTCAGGTGTCGTTGGAATCTTCTGGAAGAGAGGAAGAGAATGGCGGTGGTTTAAAGGAAAACGAAGCTCTGAGGTGAAAGTTATGGCCGTCGGAAGGAGAGGTGCGCAGGGAGAGGCCGAGAGAGAGCGTGAGTGAGGGATAGTTGTCGTGAATGGTGAGGGAATATGGTGGAAAATGAAGATATTCCCTTCATGTTCCAAAGCCAATAACATGGGGAAGACCAAGGCTTTTCTTTGGAGGATAAGTGGCACAAAGGTGAGGACAAATGGCACAAAGATAATAGCATGTTCATTGTTTATTTGCATGAGAAATTGATGGGGATTATGATGTATATTGGAACTTAGGTGACATATTCTAATATAGGGAATTATAATGGTGGCCTTGGAATTGAGGTGGCTGCAACACTTGTCACAGCGAGGCGAGAGTTCAATTCTCGAGGAAAATTTGACTGACAAATATTCTCCTAGTGTTTCTTTTCCCTCGTGACGCGTTCCGTCGAGACCAGGAAATTTTCTATCGAGCCCGACGTGACTCTTGAGCTATACTAAACCAACAATTCTAATTACCTAGAAATTGCTAGGAAATACTCAATCTATGATCCGGAGAACTTCGAACGGTCCAGAGGTACTTTGGCTATTTTCCATTTCCGCCTCGATTTTCAAATGAATTTCTTTGAAGGTAACAACGTCCAATCCACGTCCAATCCTCACTGTAACTTTTCTGGAAAATTCGATTGTCCAATTTAGGGAATTTTATTTCGTGGCCACTTCCATTGATTTACAACTTTAATAAATTCTCAGACTAACGGGCGGCTTTAAGGAGATACGCGTACCAACCTGTTAGGGTCCACGTACTTTAAGTTCCTTGATAGCCATTCCCCTTTGGTCAGTCATCCCGAGTTGATCAGGCTCGAGTGAGATTCATCTAAAGCGAAATAATGAAATACGTCCATTCTCATTAAATTCCCAAAATAGGTCGAAAATTGAGACTGTTACAGCAGCAAGAGAAAAAATCTCACCATAATTGATTCCTTGTATCTACAAATGTCCTTTTGCACCAATTGATCTTTGTATCATTTTATGTGTCCATCTGCAGGCATCTTCTTCTTGAACACCCAATTATAACCAATTACCTTTCGATTTAAAGGTGGTTTAATCAAACTTTACGTTCGATTTTTTGTCAAATGAGTCCATCTTATTTTTCATGATTTTCTCCCACTATTTGGCATCTTTCGTGTTTATTACTTCTTTTATAGTAATTGGATCATCATGTGTAATAGTCAAAGAACAATTTTCATTACAGACAAAAAAGGTATAGTTCTCAAGTGGTCTTATCACCTGTGTGAACCTTCTTAAGATTGATTCAAGTGGTGTTTCAAATTCAAACTCAATTTCAAAATTCACTATATCTCTTCTACATCAGACTCATTAACTTTAGAATTTCAATTTTATGTTTCAACTTGTGTAAACTCTTTCTTTTCCTTCAAACCAACAGTTAACTCGACCGTCTATGGTTCTTCAAGAGTTTGTGAAATAATCTGATTTATCATAGATTCTATGAACGCTACATCCCTGCTATAGAAAATGCGTTTAGTGCCAGGATTCCACAACTTATACCCTTTGATATCATCCTTGTACCCAATGAATATACACTTCTTTGGCTTACTCTCAAACGTGTTCTTGTTTTCTTTTGGCACAAGTACATATGCTTCATAGCTAAACATTCTAACATATGACATATTTGGATACTTCTTGAATAATGTCTCAAAGGGTATCTGATCTTTCAAAACTAATGTGGGAGCCATGTTCTTTAGATAGAATGCAACAGCCATTGCTTTCCCCCGAAATTCTGCTTCTAAGCCTCACCGAGTAGTATACCCCTTGCCTTCTCATGAGAGATCGATTAAGCTTCTCTTTCATGCCATTCTGTTGAGGTGAAAAGGATGTTTTTAGTAAAAGAAACATAATATCTTGATTTTTCAAATGATGCCATAGGTGTAGACCAAAGATGCCACCGTGGATTAAATCCAAAATCCCTTTTACTCTCCCTCCTACGAATTCAAAAGACAGTTGATCCTATTTTTCACGTAGAAAATGTTTGCAAAATTTGAAACTCATCGAATAACTTAGAATTTCATCCACTATCTTCTTTGAAATAAAGATCATCAACCCTTTTTTATTAATATGACCCAATCTCCAATGCCACATCATCGTAAGATCTTCTTTCACTGTTCCATGATATAGCTCTCGTCACCGATCACAGTGCATCCACGTAATCTCCATAGTTTTTCACACCGTTCGCTTTTAGCAATCACCAAAGATTCATAGGTTAGTTTACATGAGTGCTTTTCGCTAGCGAAAGTTATGCCAGCATTTGCCATAATTCCTAATGAAATAAGGTTCTTGGTAAAAACAAGAATATGGATCCACATCCGAAAGATTCTTGATTGTCCCATCTTTTATCTTTAGCTTGCCCTTTTCGCGACCGACAATATCAAGTGTCGTATCATCTCCCATCTGAATTGTACCTCCTTGATATGGCTCATAATAGCAAAACCAATCTTTATGAGATGTCATGCGAAAAGACTTTCTACTATCAATTATCCATGCATTACGGTCAATTTGAGATGAGTTACAAACGAGATACATGTCTCATGTGCTGCTGCTATCATCCTTCTTTGCACTAAAGGATGGCACCCATCTTGTTTCTATAAACCTACACTTTTGATTATGTAATCCTTCTTCAAATGCCTAGCTTTAATGCACTTTCAACACTTTATTTCATATCGATCTTGGCTTTTAAATCTTCCTTTGAACTTATTTCTGCCATCAAATCTGGATTTGGATCATTCACTATTCTTACTCTTACGAAAAAAAAGCATCATTTGTTACATTATCAGAATTTGTTCTCCTCATCTCCTCAGTCAATATATTAGATACAACGTTCTCAAACGATAACACACTAACACCAGTACCAATTAAAACAATTATATGTTCCCAAAAATTCGATAATGAATATAATAAAGTATATGTTTTATCCTTCTCATTCAGGTTAACATCAATAGATGCAAGCTATTCACATATAATATTAAACTTGCTTAAGTATGCAGAAAAAGAATCACCTTTACTTAATTGAAGACTGTATAGTCTCTTCTCTAGAAACAACCTATTCATGAGTGACTTGCTCTGATAAAGGCTTCTTAGCTTTATCCAGAGATCTTTCACCATCTTCTCAGAGGTCACATTCACTAGAACGCTATCAACATGACATAACCAGATTAGGATTCGCGCCTTTCGATTGTTGTTGGTCTACTCTTTCAATTCATCGAATGTAGAATCCTACATCTTACCCTCGTTTGTCTACCCTTTAGGATTCACCTCAAGTTTACCATCCTTGATCATGTGCCACAAATCTCTGTCCACGAGTAAAACCTCTTTCTTTAACTTTCATAACTTGAAACCCTTTCCTCCAAACTTCTCTACTTCAATTCGCGATTGACCAGCCAACATCTTCCTAATATTCAATTTTTTAGATCTCCCTTCACCAAGAAAACCCTAACCTCAAATCTCGCTTGATACCATATATTACAATTTGGCGTACAATCATAACGAAGTAAAGCACAAATGCAAGAAAGAGAAATCACATCGCCACCCCTTTCGAGGCAGCTCCCCTGGATCACGGCTTGCTTACCTTAGAGCAAGATCATGTGCCTTTTTGTCAATAGAAAATATGAACCACACTCCAACACAATTTCGATTGCATTTGATTGAAAACTTTACTTTTTGTGCACGACCACTCCACATCATGTGCTTGTCTGCAAAATTAACTATTTATGTTGCATGCTAACTAGAAAAGTGAAGAAGTGTTTTACTCAATTGGTCATGGTTGATAAGATTGTCAATGGATTGTCATATAATTAATCCTTCCAAAGTATAGATAAATAAATGGAAAAATTCTATATAAGTGTTTGTGCATCTATTTTCTTAAATAAGTGCATAAAGTGAATCTTATTTCAAATAAAGGCTGTAAATGGTCATATTCGGTTCGAATTAGGGTATGAAGTAGCCATGACAATTTCAAATAGGTGTTTAACATTAGCCGACTTAATATTTCGGCCAGTCAAAGACATTTTTATCCAAAAATAATTTTCATTCTAAATTACTTTCTCATTCTTTTTCTTTGCTACGCCTGCAGAGAAGCCACCCTTGCCCAAGGCTCATTTGTGGCTGGCGAGGGTAGACCTCACTTGCCCAAGGCTTGCTTATGGTTGAAGAGGGTGGCCTTCACTATATTTGCAACCCTCGCTTAGCCTTCCTTGAGCATCACTAGCTAGCCACCGATAAAAAGAAAAGAAAAGAATAAAAAAAAAGGAAAGGAAAAAGACATTCAAAAAGTAAAAGATAAAAATGACCTTGACTGGCTTAGAGGTGATGCCCTTTTTTGATATTGATATAGTCATTTTATATATTTATTTGAAATAAGATCTGTTGAAAAAAAAATTTATTTGAAAAAATTAAGTGCACTTTAGTTCATTATTTTGAATTGTTCTCAAATAAATGGAGCCCTCCCCGACCGTACACTCAAAATCTCGCGATAGATACGAATTTCTCTCGTAGAGCAGAAATAAAATAAAATAAAAATCAATTTCAAATCCTTGTGGAGAGCAATCATTAATATTAGTTGACAATAGTAAAATAAAGCTCCCGGCTTTCCATGACAACGAAACACTAATCTGTAAAAACACCCAATTTCTTCTCATACTTCTATTCTATCCCCAAAAGCAGCACGCTCCCTCTCGCTTTCACTCATTTTGTTTGTTTAGTCCTGTGTTTCTATCATCATCCCCACTTTTTCTCTTTTTTCCATGCTTCAAAATCTCTGCAGCACTGCGAGCGAGCAACGAAACCTCTCTTTGAATCCAAGTCTCTCTCTCTCTCTCTCTCTCTCTCTCTCTCTCTCTCTCTCTCTCCTCCACATCTGGGCGTGTGAATGTACTCCCTTTTAGCTTGGCGTCCATCTTCTGCATTGTCAGCGCACATTCTTGCTTGCTTGGTTTGGTGGGTAGTTACCAAATCTTGGATTCGAACTCTCTGGCCTTGGCTACTGTGCCCCAAAGCTCTTCTTCTCTGTCCTTGCGAGCGCTTCTTTCTTCTCCTCTGTTTCACGACATTCCATTTCCGGTAGTAGATTGCAGCTTTAGGACCTAGAACACACGGTAGCTTCATTTTTCATCTTTGTCTTTTATGCTTCTTCTTTGTAACCCCCATCTACAGCAAATCTTGGGGCTTTTTCCACCCTCATTTCTTGTTTTCTTTGTTGGGTTAGCGTGATCTTCTTTTGGGTTTCTTGAGCGAAAGCGAGTTGTTTAGTGGAGAGATTTGCGAAGAAATGAGAGCATTCGGTTCAGTTCAGCCTCTGTTTGTTGTTTTTGGAGTTCTGCTGGTGACTTGTGACTCTTTTGCCCCTTACGAAGGTATGTGTTTATTATGTAAATCACTCTCATATCTGATCCACAGATCTACTTTAGTTAAAAGCACTTGAACAGTGTTCAATTGTAAAAGGAATCCGGAATATAGGACTATAAGAATTTTGGCTACTCTGATTCTGTGTCGCGTTGATTCATTTTTATCAACAAAAAATCAAATTTTGCAGCTAATATTCTGATGCAGTGGACGGGAAGAAAATTTTGAGATCAAGAACTTGATTGCTTTCCCTTTTTCAGCTTAACTTCTCAGCCACCAAGAGAGCACTACTATCCTTCTGGGATCTTGATTACAGAATGCAAATTAGTCCAGGGCATAGGAGATAGTAATTATCTTGGAGCTTTTGTCTAGCTCCGATGTTGAAATTGATGTATTTTCAATTTTCTGTGCTTAATGGTGAGTTGCTTTCTGGTTTTTGGTAGGTTGGGCACTAACAACTTTCAAGGAGGGGATCTATGAGGACCCCAATATGGTTTTGTCCAACTGGAATGCCCTAGATGCAGATCCTTGCTACTGGTCCGGGGTATCTTGTTCGGCCGCTCGGGACCATGTACTCAAAATGTAAGTTTTGATCTAGACTTTTCTTGATTGTCTAGTAATCAATAATGTATTACGCCTTTTGGCCCTAAATTGCTGCCAGTGCCGGCAGAAGGAATGTTTTTGTTGCTCAATTTTGTGTGCAATCTCTGTTGTGCAGAAACATTTCGAATTCAGGATTGAAGGGGTTTCTTACGCCAGACCTTGGTCACCTCACATACCTGCAGGAATTGTATGTTCTTGCTTTCAAGACATAATGCAATGCATTTACGTTGTTGTCAATTGTATTGAACCCGTTTCACATAAGTGAAGCTTACTCTCTGTGCACTTGTGGCTTGCAGAATTTTGCACAATAACAACCTGATAGGGACAATTCCAAAAGAAGTCGGAATGTTGAAGAACCTTAAAGTCTTGGATTTGGGGATGAATCAATTATCAGGCCTGATACCTCCTGAGATAGGGAATCTAACAAATCTTATTAGAATGTATGAGGATTTCTTTAATTGTCTGTGTAGAACAGGTGTAGAATGGAGATGATATATTCTCATTTTTCTTTTTTGTTGTTGTTTGCTCTGTATGTGCAGAAATTTAGAGTTCAATGGCCTGACTGGCATGATGCCTCAAGAACTTGGAAATTTAAAGTATCTTGAGGAACTGCTGCTGGACAGAAATAAGCTTCAAGGGAATGTTCCTGCTCAAAGCAGCATCAATTTCACTTCCAATGTACAGGGCATGTTAGTAGATGATCCTTGCGCCAGATGCTTTCTTTGATTTCAATAGTTTGGTACACGCTCATAAAGATATATGCCCCCTTCTTCTGTGCCTTTGCACAATAGTTTCTTAATATCCAGCCTGCCTTTTGAACTAAATCAAAAGACTTTCTAATCATAGCACACGTCTGTATGCTGTACGTAGGCAATTTTTTAGCTGCAGGTGGAGATAAAGGAAATTGTCCTTAGAATATTGTTATACCCTGGTTTGAAACTTTAAAATGCGGGAGCAATAGAACTGTAATTGCAATTTGCAAGCTCATGGAAACTGAACTGATGTTTAATGACCCTTTACCGGTAAAGTTAAAGCTTAGAGACGACTGTGCTAATGCAAGCCAAATATGTTGTCGACTAAGTTCCTTTATTGGTGTTATGGTGACGTGGAGGCTTTATCCTTATATTGATGCCTTATGCTGCCACTTTTGTCAGGTATGCCTCAAATGCAAATTCAAGCGGCTTATGCCGCTTATCCCAGTTGAAGGTTGCCGATTTTTCATTTAATTTTTTGGTTGGGGGCATTCCAAAATGCCTGGAGTATCTACCAAGGTGCCTTTTTTTGGCTTTCTCTGTCTGCTTTCTTTTTTCTATATACGTATACATTTTCTTTTCACTCACTCAACCTTGCAGTGTGAGCTTTCAAGGAAATTGCCTTCACAATAAAGATCCCAAGCAGCGTTCCGGTGCACAGTGCGGTATGTTGGATGTTCCTTCTTCTTTTTCCCTTGTGGTGTCAATGAGAATTATGTCATCTGTTTTTTCAGTAATGTGGTCATATTTACGTCATGCTAAATTTTGTTTTGAAGGGAAATTGTGATTTATAGAAGGCTAGTATGCTGTCACTGATTTTTTTGTGTGGTTCATTTTGAAGTGTTGTATCCTATTCTATTGGTAGATTGATCTTTACATGGGGAAAAAAGAAAAGATCAACCTTTTGTTACTGGTTCTTGTTTCATTACTAACGGTATCTGCTTCTTAGGTACTTCTCCACCTGGCAAAGGCCATTCAGATGTCATTCCAAAACATCGGTCTGCCAATGATGCTGCCAATGATGTAGCCAAACATCAGAGAACATCAAGACCTACCTGGCTATTGGCTTTAGAGATTGTGACGGGAACTATGGTGGGGTCTCTATTTCTCATAGCTCTTCTGACTGCTCTTCACAGATGCAATAGCAAGTCATCCATCATCATACCTTGGAAGAAATCAGCTAGTGAGAAGGACCATATTTCTGTATACGTAGGTCAGAACCCAGCCTTTACTATGTTCAATGCATTTCCCAGGTATTTAAAAAATGTGCCTACTTAAAATTTATGTTGGTTTTGCCACAGATTGTGATGCGTTGAAGGACGTAATGAGATTTAGCAGACAGGAGCTAGAAGTAGCTTGTGAAGACTTCAGCAATATTATTGGTTCATCACCAGATAGTTTGGTTTACAAGGGAACTATTAAAGGCGGACCTGAGATTGCCGTAATATCGCTTTGCATCAAAGAAGAGCATTGGACAGGCTATCTGGAACTCTACTTCCAAAGAGAGGTAACGTTCTTCATCCCTATATGAAAATGCAGCTTCAAGCTAGAAAACTGTGAGTTGAGATTATGAGTTTGGAAAACCTGTGTTAAAGATTAGGTCATGTTTTCATCCAGGTGGCAGATTTAGCTAGACTAAATCATGAAAATACAGGAAGATTATTGGGCTACTGCAAGGAAAGCATGCCATTCACACGGATGCTTGTTTTTGAGTATGCATCATATGGGACACTTTATGAACACCTTCATTGTAAGTGAAATAACCATCCTGTTCAAAGCATGCTTTGGGCTGGGCACGTTTTGTAACCTCCCATTTATAACTGTAATACTAATGCAGATGGAGAAGGCTGCCAATTATCCTGGACACGGCGTATGAAAATAGTCTTGGGCATTGCTCGTGGGTTGAAGTATCTTCATGAGCTTGACCCACCCTTTACTATATCCGAGCTGAATTCCAGTGCCGTATATCTAACAGAAGATTTTTACCCCAAGGTATGCCTGTGCCTAGGCCCTAAATCATTACATATCACACGGAGACAGTGAAAGATTCAGCTGCTCTGTGAAAATGGATATCCTAGAAAATGTGATTGAATACCCGAAATGAGTCAAGGCAGATGGAAAAAAAAGAATCAAAGAGGATATTCTATAAAATTTGTCACTCCTTTTAGCAGGCACCTTGACATTACTAAATACGACAACCAAATTTTCCTCAGCTTCGCTGTTTCGGAGCCCTACATTGCTTGGTCTTCAGTATCAGTTGAAGAACTGATGGAGAAATAGAAATGCGCAAAACCAAGGGTTTCGTTTTGATAAAAAGTTGTTTGCTCATTTCAACTGCAGCTCGTCGATTTTGAGAGTTGGAAGACAATTCTGGCGAGATCAGAAAAGCATTCAGGATCTATTGATAGTCAGGGCTCCATTTGTGTTCTCCCCGATTCCTTAGAGGGACGCCATGAGGATGTCCAGGGAAATATCTACGCTTTCGGGGTACTTCTGCTGGAAGTAGTGAGCGGAAGACCTCCGTACTGCAAAGACAAAGGGAGCTTGGTAAATTGGGTAAGTAGTCTTTATGGAACTCATTTCTTGGACATGAACTTTCGTACTGAAAATATATTGGAGGATCGCAGGAGACTTCAAATGATTCATGCAAATTAATTTCTTTTCTCTGCAGGCTAAGGACTATCTTGAGCTGCCAGAAGTAATGTCTTATGTGGTCGACCCTGAGTTGAAACATTTCCAGTACGAGGACCTTAAAATAGTGTGTGAGGTGGTGAGCTTATGCCTGAATCCTGATCCTACCAAGCGGGCTTTGATGCGAGAAATAAGCTCCATGTTGGAAACCCGGATCGACACATCTTTTTCTGCAGAGCTGAAGTCATCGTCTCTGGCATGGGCCGAGCTTGCGCTTTCATCATAACAGAGCTGAAGTTTGAACTTTAAAGCTAACATACTGTAAATCGGGAACATATAAGTGTAATACTCGTCATTGATTCCTCATCTCTCAGTTTTCTTACCGGTTCTTGTAAATGTTTCGGAGTGCTAGAAGGGAAAACAAGTGTTGAGCTTGACAGTGTACTCCTTGTATACCATTTATTGATGACTACAGTTCTGAAGCTACAACCGATGGATTAGGACGCCTTAAGCTTCTTCCCCAGTATAATCCTTGGCTTAGGCTCAAATTTAATTTTTCTGTCCTTTCCGAAGGGATTCAAGCTGATGGGCATCTTTCGACTTGGGATATTTAGAGGTCAGACCGTGATCTCGCCCATATTGTTCAGGGAATCGAGATAATTTTTTCTTATAACGTCTCCTCCATTGTCAACACGGTTCACAGAAATTCTGTAGCGATGATCAGAATGCTGGAGAGTATAAAACGATGCTGTTTTTACCACGCCAGTGTCCATCAGTGGAAGTGTCATCACTTCCATATGGGAATGAGCCGACAACGTCTCGGGATTGAACGACGTCTCATTTCCCCAACCGAGTTTGAAGAGAACGTGTCTTGCGCTCTGATTTGCCGATTCATTCAATATTATCTAGTTTCCTCCTCTTGCGATCGGTTGGAGACATGAACCAACTTATTTCTGGCCAAGATGAGGGAGAACGGACAGCCTTTGCTTCCTTGGTCAGCTCATCTCAGGCTCATAAAGCTTGCAGTGAACCTCACGTCATTCCCGAGGTTTCACTTCTTCCAGGTCCGTTTCCGACATGAAATGTAACTTTCGAGGCTGTCAACACTGCCATGTGAGGGCAGACCGGGACCTCGCGCGACCTAGAAGTGCAAGATACAGATGATCTGCATTATTAAAATTTTTTAACATTGAAGCATTTCTGGGCAAGGAAGACCATCGAGAGAAGATGATGGAGACATTTGGTGGGATGGGATTCCTTTGTTGATTCCATGAAATCATCCGTCGTTTGTGCACCCGAAATCATCCGTCGTATGGGAAATCACTTTCCCAGTATCTGCATGCACTTTGCATGAAAAGGTTGCACAAACGACTTTCAATTGGTTCGATTCCTCGCACATCCTTTTTCATCTATTTAATATTTTATGCAATTGGGCTTCATCGAAATATATGGCTGCTCATGTAACTTTCCGTAAAACCACGGATTATAAATGTTCACTGATCGAATAGATTGTATTATGCACAAGAGACAAATTGGAGAGAACAGAAGATTAGAGTGCGCATGGGAACACTTCTGCTTTAGAAATCAACTTCTGGCTAAAAATTGTTTTTTTTACTTTTGCTTCAAAAGTTGATTTTTGATAACATGACAAAATTTCTGCTTTTTGAACATAAATTCGTTTGGTAATGAGTGAAAATGTTTACTTTTGGAACTTTATAAACACAAAAATATTTTACGAAAAATTATTGATCCTAACCTAAAATGCATGTTATTCGAGAAAATTTAAATGCAAATATTGACTGATTTATTTATAATTTATTGGTATTTGCATTTATATAAATACGGACCACATTATGGGAAAATTGTATTAATGAATGCAATGGCCGAGGTCATATATCTACGTTAAAAGTACAGATAGTTCAAGTGCTTCATATCTTGTGCCTCTGGCGTGATTTATATTGCAATGGGTATAATATATAAATCTTTTTTGTGCTTAAACCGTCTCTAGAAGCACAAATCTATGGTGATTATAAGTGCCTTGAGATCACCTAGATATTAATGAGAACTTGGGACATAAAACTATAATAAATGTGCTTGTTTTTGGCATGAAGGCATCTCTACGCAAAAAGACAAAAGGCAAAAACTGAGGTGTCACCATTATTATCTTTTCAACCTGGTTTTGGTTTTCCCAAAAAAAAAAAAATGAAAGGCACAAGATCACAGGCTCCATCAGATTGAAGAAGGGTGTTTTGGAGCAGCCACACCAATTGGTAGACTAAACCAAACAAGTGAAGATAGAGACAAAATCTAAGAGTTCATGCAGATAAAAACTGTTTAATATATCAATTACAATCAATAAAGATAGGTGCTCAAATCAAGGAAATAGTGATATGCAGATAAAATGCATCAAATCAAAAAATTGTTTCAAAAGTAAAAATATACAATTACGAACCAAACGGATTTCTGCTTCAGAAATTATTTTGCCAAATAAGTTTTTACTTAGAAATTACTTTACCAAATAAATATCTGCTCTGAAGCAAAAATTCTACTTCATGTTACCATGGATGCCCTTTGGAATGAGGAAGAATTGTGAGCCCGTAGTGTACCGATGCCACATGATCAAAGGTTATCGTGCCCTTAGGAATTGATTGTGAGGAAGAATTGTGAGCCCGTAGTGTACCGATGCCACATGATCAAAGGTTATCGTGCCATTTGGCATGAGACACGAGCAAAGATGATGCAGATGAAGTCGACAGGAAGGAAGAGCTGTGCCGGCTTACGCGCTCCACCCCCTCGGCAAACCGGATGCTGTTTCTTCTACGGCATTGACAACAAAAATGAGGGCACACAACACAAACTACACCAGTAATTGAAAGGAACTGTTGCATTGATGCGGTTACAAAATTCACCAGTTCACAGACGACAAATAAAATAGAACGGCTTTCCCATATGCAAAGAGTCAGAAATAACAATCTCTGGCTGATTATTCAGAACAGAACAATATTTCTAAGGGGAGTAATCATGACGAAAACCTTCGTTGCCTGATGAGGCAGATTCCTTAAAGAGCAACATATTAGTAATTTACCATCCCCTTCATTTTCTGTAAGAGTTCCAAAGCACACCCAAATCAACATTGCCTCCTGACAGGATGATCGCTATATTGTTACAATCCTTCCAAGCAGGATTACTTCTAAACCTTTCCGACAGAACAGCAGCAAGACCGATGGCTCCACTTGGCTCCACCGCCACTTTCAGAATTTCAAAGCAGAGTCTCATCGCTTCCACGATGTCCGCATCGTCCACAACTATGACATCATCGACTAAATCTCGTACGACAGGCCTGCTCCACCAGAAGATGAATTGGAAGTCGCACGAAATCGAGAAGCATATAAATCAGTTGGTCCCAAAAAAAGGTCAGCTCAGCCTCATAGCATGCAATTCTGTCAAGTTGCGTCAAACTTACATATAGAAGCACCAAGTATATATTGAGTCCTTTGAGAACTGACTATTAGGAAATATCAAACAAATGTGTTCGGTCTGATGACTATAATTATCTCAGCATGAAACTTACCATGTAAGATTTCCTAGAGAAGCTCGAAGCCCATCAGCAATGGTGTTGGTCTCGGGCAAAGTTATAAGCCTTCCAGCTGCTTTGGATTGTGCTGCGTCGTTCGCCCCTCTAGGTTCTGCAGCAAAAATTCGAATTTTTGGGTTCACTGATTTGGCGGCCAATGCCACTCCCGAAGTCATACCACCTCCTGCAAAAATTTCGATCGCCTTTTTTCAGTGAAGAGTGGCACTGCATGAGGATGACAACTACGTAGGACCGGAATATTGGACTTGGGAAAGGTTATCAGACAAACCACTTATTGGAACTATAATAGTGTCTATTTGCGGGGCCTGCTCCAGAAGCTCCAGACATAATGTTCCCTGTCCCCTGTTTAAATCGGGAATTACACGATAATATCTGGCCATTACAGTATCATGACCTACATCTAGAAGGAATTTCAGAGTTGAATGTGGAAGCTGAAAGAATCGAAAACGAAAAGAGCAAGAGAAGGAATGGACTAAAGTCGCTTAAGCTCAATCGCAATGCAGTCTTGCCTCTCACTTGCAATTTAAGTTTTTCTATTATTTTGAAAGCATTCATCAAGAAAATTACAAGTTCCAGAATACCAATTCCTTAATTCCTCAGCTTTTAGACTATGGGCGATGTGATTATAAAAAACGGCGAGAAAAACTATAGTGAATCTAGTACCTTATTATATGTTTGTCATTGGACGAAGGAATCAGAACCGCTCCAGTTTCTTGCGACACCTTTGAAGCTGTTTCTTCCCTTGACTTAATTGTCACCTCACTCCAGACAACTTGACCACCGTAGCGAATGACATTATCGATTTTGCATTTTGGTGCACTTTTTGGTATCACTACATATGCTGGAATCCCTCGTAATTTTGCAGCTAAGGACAATGCTGCAGCATGGTTTCCGCTAAACTCGTAGAATTTGCCGATAGTTAAGGCATGAGTCAGGAAAGCAAGTCTCTAGAACACCATCGAACGTCAACTTACCTGCTGTGTGTAACAACCCCTTTAGCTGCCTGAGCATCATCAAGGGACCATATGGCATTGCAAGCACCTCTGAACTTAAAGGCCCCGCTGTGATTTTGAAGACCCACATTAAACTGATTGTAAGAGAAAAATGACTATGGTTCTAGCCAACAACTCATGCCAAAGAAAAGGGAATGCTTGTTGTGCAAAATCTGAACCTTTTTTTTTTCTCCGTTTGGCCAAAGCAAAATTTGAACATGAAAGAAATGGAGAAACACATATACTATGAGGAAGGCACTCCACTTAAGAACTTCTCACCCCTTCTGAAAGCATTCGCACTTGAAGTATAAACTTCTGTTGCTCATTGCATTAAGAGATTCCGAAGTGATAACAGGAGTCTTGTGTACAAATGAGCCGATGCGCTCTAGTGCTTCTCTTATGGAGGATATATCAGCAGCATACTTCCCTCCCATGATAATTGCATCCATTATGAAGCAACCACTTTGCTCTGTAATTTCTCTAAATAGACTGAAACAATTTCAGCGAGCTCTAGTGAAGAAACTGAAATGTCAAAAGAGCTTTGCACATATTATCTGACAACCAAAAATGTATCTATATAATTCCTCCCACTGGATTTTCATCTCGCCATTTCACTTTTAGGATTAAGGATATACAGCTCAAAGTCAGCAAACAAAAAAATAATCCCAGTAAGATTTCTTTGCAGCTGAGAACAAAAAGCTATGTCAAGTCACGAAGCAAAATTTCAGGTAAGGTTTTTCTGACAGGACCCGACCGATTTTTTCAGACATTGCCTGCATAAATCAGTTCCATTGCCATAGTGATTTGAACAATTTGACCAGTAAATGTTACCCATCAAACCGGCCAGGTTGAACAGAGAATCACTAAACTCTGATATTTAGCAGCATAAAAATAATTCCCCAGATGAATTGTAATCACACTCGAGCCACCAAACTGACTATAGCATTGACCACAGTCAAAACCCCACAAGACAAATACAGAAAAATCAGATGTTTCTATAATCCGACTAAGCAAAATCACTGTATCAGCATCAAGCAGGTCTTTTAACATCACATAAGCAAACGAGAAAGTTGCCCCTAAACAAAAAAGCCAACTTCATCGGACATGGATAAAAACCCGGAGTAATCCATGCGAAGCAGCTCATGAAGCTCTCCAAACTCTGCGTCTGTACATGATTAGAGCTCAGACCGAAGATATATATTCGGAAGGTTAGAAGAAATTCAAGTGGGGGTCCTCTAGAACTTACGCCGTTGACAAGGAAGAGAGGATTTGAAAGAAGAATCGCTGCAGTTTAGTAGCTAGGCTCGTCAGTCTCCATGGAAGAATGGGAGACTGAAGAGCGCTTAGAACTGGAAACTTGGAAGTCCGGAAGAGAAGATGACAAGTGAAAGTGACGGGGAGAGCTACGAAACGGAGAACCTTGATGAGTGAGCTTTCGCAAGCCCGAAGCAAGTCATCGGATCAAACACACAACAAAGCCAAAACCGAACGACGAAACAACCCGACGAACACAAGTGACCTAGGAATCAAGAGCTGGCTCGCTAGATTGGGCAGAGCAACCTAGAGAGCAAGAGCCGCCCCTCAACGGAGACTCTTGCAGAGAGATGGAGAGACGAAGCAGAGGGACTGAGTACTAAGCAAGCAGTGAGGACTTACAGGAGAGGGAGGCGAGGCTGACGAAATTCTGCTTTCAATCTACTTATCACCCCCGCAAAAGAAAAAGTGTTTGCTTTCAATTTCAAAAAGCAAGATGCATATCACATAAAGCTCGCCTCGCCCAAGTTCAGACACACAATCAGAGGAAGGATCCCAAACAACATCAACCCAGTTTCAACCTAAGCTCCCCAATCCCCGCAGCACCTCGAAAATGGAGAAAGAATTGAGAAATCAGACAAAACGGGCTTTGCTCTAGAAAAAAAAAATTGCGCTTAAAAATGGGGGAAAAGATAAATCCTAACACAAGGATCTGGAAAAAGGGAAATCACAAGCATGCAGGCTTCACCTAAACACATCACCGCGCAACTTAGACGCAGACCAACGCGCAAAGAAGAAGGGCCGACGCCATGAACGAATCAAAAAGGAGAAGCAGATCCCAGACCCAGATGTTCGTATGGCTCAGCGACGGGCGCCGATCAACACTGAGACGAACCCAGATGAGAGAAAGATCAAGCACATTCGAGCAAGATCGAGGAAAGAGAAGAGAAAGATACCGACCCAACAAAAACCGCTGCAGCCACGGACTTGTTGCCGATGTTGTTTCCTCGCTCGACAGGAATTCCAGAGGCAAAGCGGCGAGAGCGAGATAGAGGGTGTCTGGCTGGGTGTGAGGGGATGAGTCTGGGTTCCTTTTATATGCGAATCGTCCGAGAATAAATAAATACAAAAAGATCATGAACCAATAGCAGAGTTTTCAGAGATGGAAATCTGGAAGCGATGAGGAGTAGATGACAAGCGAAAACCACGGAGAGAGCCACGAAACGGGGAAACGGGCGGGGGGGGGGGGGGGGGGGGGATCTTCTCGGAGAAAACAATGGCTGACACATAATTCCATAACCGGAAAAGTCAGGGTCGTCAATTCATCAGGCAAGGCAAATTAGAACAGAAACATGCGTGATGACTCATTTTTGTGAATTTTGTAATGATGATCAAAGAAAGTGGAGTAAAGGTCATGCCCCATTTGTCCCCCCATGGGCGCCGATTCCCTGACGTAGTTCCAGATACCGGAGTTCTTTCTACCCACTGTTTTCGTGCACTCTTCCATGGGAATGTGTTTAGGTTTACATGTGAAAACAAATTGGTTTAATTCGATCTGAGACGTGTCTGAATCCTCGAAAGTTTGGATTTTTTTTTAACTAGAAAGGCCGATTATCAACAAAATCATAAATCCTAAATATTTATCAATTTTGTTATTCCAATTAACTTCGATCGAAAATCGTTAACGTGGACAAATTTTGTAATTTTTTGGATTTTTCTTTCTTTTCCTTTTTGTTTCTTTTCTTTGTCTTTTTCACTTTTCTCCCATCCATTAGCCATCGTCACCAACTTGGGCGATGGCTGCCCTCATTGCGTTGAGCAAGGGCCACCGATGCCAGATCTGGCAAGGGAGAACCTTCGGCAAAGGGAGGACTACCCTCGTCTAAGGCTAGCAAGGGGAACCTTTGCCTAGTGAGGGCTTCTCTTGCCTGAGGTCACAAGGGCAACCATCAATTGAGGTTGGCAATGGTTGGCCGAGGGAAAACAATAGAAAAAAGAAAAGGAAAAAGAAAATAAGGAATAAAGAATAAGAAGTTTAGGAAATTGAAAAAAAAATGAAAAAATTATCAACATCAGCTTAAAAAAATCTATTGTGTTTGTCCTAACTCAATAATAAAATTTTCAATTTAATTTATTTAGTCATAAATCTTTTGAAGATTTAACAATTTTGTCATTAAGGCTAATTTTGATCGAATATCGCCAACATGGACAATTTTTGCAATACTTTTATTTTTTTGAATTTTTATTGTTACTTTTTATTCTTTCTTCTTCTTCTTCTTTTCTTTTTCCCATAACCAACCATTACCAAGCATCATCCATGGCCGGCAATTTGGGCAATGGCTACCCTCACCAAATCTAGCAAGGGAGAACCCTTATCTAGGGCTGCCTTGACATGAGGCCAATGATGGCCAATGGAGGGGGAAAAAGTGATAAAGGAAAACGAAGAAAAAATTTGGACTTTAAAGAAAAATACAAAACCTATCTATGTCAGTGTCGGATGTGGCATCTAGAATAGTTGGCACTGATCAGATCGCTATGTTAATGATTTTTAGCTAAAATTAGCCAAAAAGACTAAATTGGCAAATCATATAAATATTTAGGATTAAATTGGCAAATATGCAAAAAAATTTATGACTAAATTGGTCAATTGAAAGATTTGGGATTGAACTAGTATAAATACAATAAATATAGAAATTTTTTTTTTGTAATTTCCTTGTTTATTGAATACAGCCATACTAGTAACTTGTGATTGAGCAGACTTGTCACGTGGGGTGTGAACTGGACCAAAGGACTAATAAATTGATTATCTTCAAGAGAGTACAGAGATCAACCTATTTCTGGCCAAGATGAGGGGGCAACGGACAGCCTTTGCTTCCCTGGTCAGCTCATCTCAGACTGATAAAGCTTGCGGTGAACCTCATATCATTCCCGAGGCTTCACTTCTTCCAGGTCGGTTTTCGACATGACATGGAACTTCCGAGGCTGTCAACACTGCCATGTGTAGGCAGACCAGGAGCGCTTGCCATCCAGAAGTGAAGGATGCAGATGATCTGCATTACTAGAATTTGTTAACATCGAAGCATTTCTGGGTAAGCAATACCATCGAGAGAAGATGATGGAGACATTTGGTGAGATGGTATTCCTTAGTTGATTCCATGATGACCAAACCAAACAAGGATGTAAACTGTATTCTGCGTGTACATCGCATGAAAAGGTTGCACAAATGACTTTCAATTGGTTCGATTCCTCGCACATCCTTTTCATCGATTTAATGGGTCCCCCTTTCAGTTTATGCAATTGGGATTCATCGAAATAAATGGTTGCTCATGTGACTTTCCGTAAAGCCACGGATTATAAATGTTAACTGATCGAATAGATTGTATTCTGCACAAGAGACAAATTGGAGAGAATGGAAGATTAGGAACTGATTGTGACGAAGAAACGTGAGCCCGTAGTGTACCAATGCCCCACGATCAAAGGTTATCGTGTCATGTGGCGTGAGACACGAGCAAAGACAATGCAGATGAAGTCGAAAGGAAGGAAGAGCGGTGCCGGTTTATGCACTCCGCCCCCACTGTAAACCGGATGCTGTTTCTTGTACGGCATCGACAACAAAAATGAGGGCACACATCACAAACTACACCAGTGATTGAAAGAAAGTGTTGCATTGATGCTGTTACAAAATTCACGAGTTTACAGATGACAAATGAAATAGAACAGATTTCCAATATGCAAAGAGTCAGAAATAACAATGCCTGGCTGAGTATTCAGAACAGAACAGCATTTCTAAGGGAGTAATCATGAGGAAGACCTTCGTTGCCTGATGAGGCAGATTCCTTAAAGAGCACATATTAGTAATTTACCATCCCCTTCATTTTCTGTAAGAGTTCCAAAGCACACCCAAATCAACATTACCTCCTGACAGGATGATTCCTATATGGTTACAATCCTTCCAAGCAGGATTACTTCTAAAGCTTTCCGATAGAACAGCAGCAAGACCGATGGCTCCACTTGGCTCTACTGCCACTTTCAGAATTTCAAAGCAAAGTCTCATCGCTTCCACGATGTCTGTATCGTCCACAACTATGACATCATCGACTAAATCACGTACAACGGGCCTGCTTCACCAGAAGATGAACAGGAAGTCACATGAAATCGAGAAGCATATAAATCAGTTGGTCCAAGAAAAAGGTCAGTTCAGCCTCATAGCAGGCAATTCTGTCAAGTTGCGTCAAACTTACATAGAGAAGCACCAAAAATATCTTAAGTCATTGAAAACTGACCATTAGGAAATATCAAATAGATGTGTTCGGTCTGACGACTATAATAATCTCAGCATGAAACTTACCATGTAAGATCTCCTAGAGAAGCTCGAAGCCCATCAGCAATGGTATTGGTCTCAGGCAAAGTTATAATCCTTCCAGCTGCTTTAGATTGTGCTGCGTCATTCGCCCCTCTAGGTTCTGCAGCCAAAACTCGTATTCTTGGGTTCATTGATTTGGCGGCCAATGCCACTCCCGAAATCAAACCACCTCCTGCAAAAATTTCAATTGCCTCTTTTTCAGTGAAGAGTGGCACTGCATGAGGATGACAACTACGTAGGACCGGAATATTGGACTTGGGAAAGGTTATCAGACAAACCACTTATTGGAACTATAATAGCGTCTATTTGTGGGGCCTGCTCCAGAAGCTCCACACATAATGTTCCCTGTCCACTGGATAAATCGGGAATTACACGATAATATCTGGCCATTACAGTATCATGAACAACATCTAGAAGGAATTTCAGAGTTGAATTGGGTAGCTGAAAGAATCGAAGACGAAAAGAGCAAGAAAAGGAAGGGACTAAAGTCGCTTAAGCTTAATGGCAATGCAATCTTGCCTCTCACTTGCAATTTAAGTTTTTGTATTATTTTGAAAGCATTCATTAAGAAAATTACAAGTGTCAGATCACCAATTCCTTCATTCCTCAGCTTTTAGACTTTGGACGATGTGATTATAAAAAAGGGCAAGAAAAACTTTACCAAAAAAAAAGGGCAAGAAAAACATATAGTGAATCTAGTACCTTATTATCCGTTTGTCATTGTATGGATGAATCAGAACCGCTCCAGTTTCTTGCGACACTTTCGAAGCTGTTTCTTCCCTTGACTTAATTGTGACCTCACTCCAGATAACTTGACCACCATAGCGAATGATATTATCGACTTTGCATGCTGGTGCATTTTTTGGAATCACAACATATGCTGGAATCCCTCGTAATTTTGCAGCTAAGGACAATGCTGCAGCATGGTTTCCACTAAACTCGTAGAACTTGGGGATAGTTAAAGCATGAGTCAGGAAAGTAAGTCTTGAACACCATCGAACGTCAAACTTACCTGCTGTGTGTAACAACCCCTTTAGCTGCCTGAGCACCATCAAGGGACCATATGGCATTGCAAGCGCCTCTGAACTTAAATGCCCCGCTGTGATTTTGAAGACCCGCATTAAACTGATTGTAAGAGAAAAATGCCTATGGTTCTAGCCAACAACTCATGACAAAGAAAAGGGAATGCTTGTTGAGCAAAATCAGAACCTCTTTTTCCTTTGGCCAAAGCAAAATCTGAACATGAACAAAATGGAGAAACACATACACTATGAGGAAGGCACTCCACTTAAGAAATTCTCACCCCTTCTGAAAGCATTCGCACTTGAAGTATAAACTTCTGTTGCTCATTGCATTAAGAGATTCTGAAGTGATAACAGGAGTCTTGTTTACAAATGAGCCAATGCATTCTAGTGCTTCTCTTATGGAGGATATATCAGCAGCATAGTTCCCTTCCTTGATACTTGCATCCATCATGAAGCAACCACTTTGCTCTGTAATTACTCTAAATAGACTGAAACAATTTCAGTGAGCTCTAATGAAGAAACTCAAATGTCAAAATAGCTTTGCACATATTATCTGACAACCAAAAATGTATCTATATAATTCCTCCCACTGGATTTTCAACTCACCGTTTCACTTGTAGGATTAAGGATATACAGCTCAAAGTCAGCAAACAAAAATATAATCCCAGTAACATTTCTTTGCAGCTGAGATCAAAAGGCTATGTTTAGTCATGAAACAGAATTTCAGAGTAAGGTTTTTTTTATCGGACCCAACCGATTTTTTCAGACATTGACTGCATAAATCAGTGGCTTGCTAGGCTGAGCTTGTGTTTGATTGCCATAGTGATTTGAACAATTTGACCAGCAAATGTTACCCATCAAACCGGTAAGGTTGAACAGAGAATCGCTAAACTCTGATATTCAACAGCATAAAAACAATTCCCCAGATGGATTGTAATCACCCTCAAGCCACCAAACTGACTATAGCATTGACCACAGTCAAAAACCCACAACACAAATACAGAAAAATCAGATTTTCCATAATCCCACTGAGCAAAATCAATCTATCAGCATCAAGCAGGTCTTTTAACATCACATAAGCTAACGAGAAAGTTGTCCCTGAACAAAAAAGCCAACTTCATCGGACATGGATAAAAACCCGGAGTAATCCATGCGAAGCAGCTCATGAAGACATGATTTGAGCTCAGAACGAAGATATATATTCGGAAGGTTAGAACTAAATCAAGTAAGGGGTTTCAAGAACTTACGCTGTTGACAAAGAAGAGAGGATTTCGAAGAAGAATCACTGCGGTTTAGTAGCTAAGCTCGTCTGTCCCCATGGAGGAATGGGTGACAGGAGAGCTTTTAGAACTAGAAACTTGAAAGTCCAGAAGAGAAGATTACAAGCGAAAGCGACGGGGAGAACGACGAAATGGAGAATCCTTTGGGAGAAAACGACGGCGTATAGAAAATCCACCAACCAGAAACCAGTCCATTGTTATATTCAAATTATCCGAGAATAAATAAATACAAAAAGATTAGGAACCAATAGCACAAACAATCCATAACTTTTATTCCATATACAATATCATTTCTAAACTAATTTATACAACGCATTTCCTGAACTTTGACCTGATGTGTAATATCGCCCCAAAACTTTAATTTGTTCAACGTGGTTCCTGAACGATTGGTTACTGTTCAATATAACTCCTAAACTATATGAAAACTTGTGAAAGTTTATAGACCAAATTGAACATTGAATTAAATTTCATGTAGTACATTGAAAAAATTAAAAGCTCGGGAAAAGACATTGCATATTAAATGAAAATTTAAGAATCATTTATGTTATTTTTTCGTATAAATAAAAACGAGGTGGAAACATGACCATTGCTTTTCATCGTGTGTACCACTTCGTTTGGTAGATGAATCCTACAATTCAATTGGGATATCTATAGCATTTATGATGTCATCTTGCAAGCTTCGCCACCTTCCTTAAGAAGCAGCTAGTGAAGTAGAAACAGTTGAGACTCAAGATTTGGAGGAGGTTCATTAACGTCGCCAATGTGATATTAATAGGGTGAGCATTACTGATTCAATCCTCTAAGTGTCTAGAACTCGATCGATAAACCGTAGTTACATTATGAATTTTAGAATCGAATTAATTAAGTTCTTATTTAGCAAATCTTATAAGAGTATTGAAATCAAAATAGCTACGAGCGAGGAGGGTTACTGCACTTATTGTGAATAGGCCCCCCAGGTGCTGGTCAGCCATGCGAATCCGAATTACTTCTCCATGTCAAATACATGAGAAGTTACAATTTAAACATTCGACCAAAGGCATGTGGCCCAAGGTCCATGTCACCCATTGTTGAAACAAAAGACTAAATCAAATGCCCACTTGATAAGAAAAGTACTAGCTGAAATTGTATGAATACGTATATAAGAATATCAAGTGCATGCACGTGATCAAAGCTGCTTAATCAATGTTGGTTTGCTTTCGACTTTCGAAGGGGGTATAGTTGATGAGACGAAGGGAAATTTCGACAATCCCACTTGCCCTGTATGCGCACTACGGAATAATTGCTAAAAAAAATCCTAAATCATTTTATTAATTCAATCCTATGTCTTTTGTGTTTGACAAAAAAAAAAGTTTAAAAATGAGGAGAGAAACTAAATTTTCTGTAAGAGTCCATGCAACCTGTGATGTGATGTTAGTAAGATGGCTATGGCTAACATAAGTAGATCAGAGGAGTTAAAAGGGCGGGGCCTATCAACGGAAGCTTGTTGAGCCAACTAAATCATTTCGAGGGAGGAGATGGAGTTGAAGGGTTGAAGGGGGAGGTTTTACTCCAGAACTCGACGGGTCAGCAATCCATCAGAGTAAGACAGATCAGACGAGTGATGTGTGATGAATTTAGGCAGTAGTAGTCCAGATAACGTTGAGGAATAGGCAAGCCCCTTTGTCCTCCTTTGGGTTCCTCTTTCCTTTGGAGTAGTTACAGACCGGAATCTTCTCTTCCCACCTTTTTGGTGCACGCTTACGTGGAAATGTCATTAGGTTTACAAATAAAAAGAACAAATCATAATCAGACTTTGCAAAGATTTAGGATTGATCCCGTTCAAGAGACCTTTATCACAATCGATGGTCAATGCCCACCGGTTTGTGGCACTTGTTGTAACTAAGTCAAGTTATACGAGTTTGAAACTTATAGGTGAAAGAAGATCATATCTACATGGAAAAGTCTTGTCACACAATCCTGACCGTGTTATGATTGCCATAATTTTTTTTTCACTATCTCCTCTTTTTTTTTTTTTGTTATTTGCCAGCCACAAAGCACCACCCACTATCATTTGATAGTAGACGGTCATGTTAGCATCATCCTATCTATATAAAGAAAATATAAACTCTATTGTCGAGCGATATTAGGGTATTCCAACAGCTTTCGCACACCGCCACCAAGTGATCACTCAAAAATTCAAGAGAAACACTCTAGATTTCTTCGATGGCAATATTCTTTAGAAGCATCGAAACCTGGCAAGTACCTTGTACACTAGTTCCAACTCTCACATTTGTCATTCAAGAGAAGTACCAGGGCAAGCCACAGTCCTCCTTTGACACTTACTAATGTAATTTCCATTATAGATGGACAAATATTATTGTTAGCTGATCTATTTAATGTTGGAATCAAATCTATTATTAATGTGAGAATTTATGTTCCTAGAGTAGGATCTACAACTCAAATTAAAGGCATGAAACAAGTAGCTGAAAAATTGAAATTGAAATTAGCACAATTCGCAGAATTAGAAGCCTTTGCACAATTCTCTTCTGATCTCGATGAAGCCACCCATAATCAATTGGTGAGAGGCCAACGATTACGTGAAGTGCTTAAACAATCCCAGTCAGCCTCTCTCAAGGTGGAAGAATAGGTAATGACTATTTATATGAGATCGAATGGTTATCTTGATTCATTAGAAATTGGACAGGTAAGGGAACTTTTCACTGAGTTAGGCAATTACGTAGAAGTGAATAAACCTCAATTCCTAGAAATTACATCTCTAGTAAAACATTAATTGAGGAAGCAGAAGCCCTTTTGAAAGAAGCTATCAAGGAATAGAAGGAACGCTTTCTACTTCGGGAATAAGGATAGTAGAAATAAATAAATTGATTGCTCTTCATTTTTGCTTATTAATGTAATCTTTAAATAATTAATAATATATTCATTTTTTATTTAAAAAATAAATATTCTTTAATAATTTTATATTCGCTCTATTTTCATTTTCTATTAAAATGAAAATAAATTAATAGAAAATAGAATATAAGATAGAAATAAATAAGCTAAGCTAAACGACGTATTATAAGCATTTTTTATTTAAATCATTCAAAATATCACTATCCTTCTTCGGATAAAAATCTCAAAAAATAGATGGAAAAATTGTGTCTAATAGGATTTGAACCTATACCAAAGGTTTAGAAGACCTCTGACCTATCCACTAGACAATGGATTTTTTTTTATTTTGATTTTTACTTTTTTTGCATTTTTGACTTTCATATCCCTTTCCCTTATCCTTCTCTTATTCGGGAAAAAAAACTATTAAGATAATAGAATTTCGGGAATTGTGTATTTAATTCAAAGATGGATTAATAATACAATTAAATAATCCAATTCAAAATTTGAAAAATATTCAAATTCAAATATATATTCGAATACAAGTCTATCTAATATAGATAGAGAGTATAGAATAGAGCGGGTAGCGGGAATCGAACCCGCATCGTTAGCTTGGAAGGCTAGGGGTTATAGTCGACGTCGATTCATCATTTTTAACGTCTCTAATTCAAAACCGAACATGAAACTTTGGTTTCATTCGGCTCCTTTATGGAAGATGGATCAATTCCCAGATATAGATATATCTAAAATAAGATGTGAATGAAATAAAAAAAATTGATCCATAATATCTATGTCAGCTTTTCTGTTTGAATGAATTTAAATTCAAAAAAATTCGCTTTCTAGACGATCCCTCTAGAATAGGGAATAGGGTATTCTAACAATATTCCTAGTTACTTCGTTCTCTATTTCTATTTGAAACAATCCTTAGGAAAAGTATTTTGTTTCCACCGAGCTATATAATATGTCAATGTCTCTAGTAAACTAAAATCATCCTTTAATTTTATATAATTTATAGCTATTTTGCTTCAATCTTTCCTATCGAAAAGAAAAAATGCAAG
This sequence comes from Psidium guajava, assembly GCA_016432845.1. Taxonomy (NCBI): domain Eukaryota; kingdom Viridiplantae; phylum Streptophyta; class Magnoliopsida; order Myrtales; family Myrtaceae; genus Psidium; species Psidium guajava. The sequence continues at coordinate 7,270,961 of CM028232.1, forward strand.
ATTTAGTTACGATTAGAAATACGCTTTTCTATCTTTATCCATGGATCCTTTACTAATACTTATTAAATTGGAAGTATTAATCCAATAAAAAAAAAATTATGTTTCGCAATTAAATAATCCAATTTTTCAATTTTTAATTGATCCTTGGATACAAATCACGACAATCCAGAAGAGGTATTTTTGCTTTTTTAGTTTTTTTTTTTTTGAAATATCTCTTTAGAATCTTTTCTTTATCTAAATGGGATAGCTCCATTGCCATCTTTAAGCCTTCTATTGTATTTGCTTCTTGGCACTTCCTAATCACCTGTCTCTGTCACTCATTGCTCCTAGTTGACATCCTCGTGCTCATATCTTAATTTGAAGCCTCACGACCCTTTCCACCTTGCTTTCAGCGGCTTCCCTCGGGTCCTTGCCGTTCCGAGGCTCTTTCTTTCGCTTTCTTCCCCATTTGGCGCCTTTCCATATGGTCTCTTTTGAAAACTGACGATCGCGTTGGCCACAATCAAAACCCCACGAGATGAATCGAGAAAGATCAAATCTTTTTCCAACCCACTAAGCAAAATCAATCTATTTAGCATCAAGCATGTCCTTTGAGATCACATTAAGTGATGAGAAAGATGCCGCCACACGGTAAGCCAACTGAATCAGAAATGGAAAAAAACCACGAGCTTATGAAGCTCTACGAACTCTGCGTCTGTACATGGTTTGAGCTCAGACCGAACGAATAGATTCAGCAAGTTAGAAAGAAATTCCTGAGGCGGGTTTCCAGGAACTTACGCCGTTGACTAGGAAGAGAAGAGTAGCAAGCTCATGGGTCTCCACGAAGAGGAATGGGTATCTGCAGGGTTTTCAGAATTGGAAATCCGGAAGCGCTGAGGAGAAGATGACAAGCGAAAACCACGGAGAGAGCTACGAAACAGGGGATCTTTTTAGAATTGCAGTTAATAATGAGTGATGTTTGCTGTGCAACTTTGAGTTGATTTTAACGATGCATAAGTGCCCCTTGAGATCCATTGGAGAGATGAGCGCTTTTGCAGCTTGAGAATGGGGGGAAAAAAATACATTAGCATGGTTAACATGTTGGCTGCCACTGAGATTGAAAAAAAAAATTGTAACATCGGATCATGACACGCTTGAATTTATTGAACTTGAATATTTGCATTACAACCATTCCAAAGCTCCAAAAGACTTCTCCAAACAACTAATCAGAACCATTCTCTCTTTTTGCATTACAACCATTCATCACATGACCTTTGAGCCTGTGCCATAAGCAATACTTTGCTTGGTGTGAAGCGTTCCCAGACTATGGACTTCTTTTTCATCCGCTTGTTGGGCTTTGTTTCTGGAGTTTCGCATCGTTGGAGTGTTCCCAAACCATGGACTTCTTACAACATGCCCTTCTTCAAACAAATCCCTGCCCAATAAAGAGAAAGACATCTAGAATATTTTCACAGCACAAGGCAGGCAGATATGCACTTAGGTGAAAGATAAGGCACCTCATACAACCCCAGAACATCACATATTTCATTGCATAAGGCACCTCATACGACTCCAGAACTTCACATATTTCTTCAAAACTTAGTCAGGTTTTTCTTTGCTCCTTTAGGTGAAAGATAGTGATAAAGAGAGCATCTATAAGCTGAACGAAAGTAGGAACAACATTTCATTCATCAATGGGAATACCAAAACCAGGACCAACCTGTCTTGACACTTAAAGACGTGGAACAGTAGTCATTCATCAGCAGGAACAACAGTTGAATCACAGTTGGCAGTTAAGATTGCATATGGTAATATCTCTGTTCTCGGAATAACTTTTGAAACAGAAACACTTTTTTTCTGTTTCTGGCAACGATTTTTGGGAAAAATAAAAGTATTTGGTAACTACATAAAATTTCTATTCTCGAAACAAAAAAGGAATAGAAATGTGTTTGGTAACCGCAAAAAAAAAATTATGTTCCTAATTTTTTCAATATGGACGAGATCAACTATAAAAAAAATGAATTTAAGTGGAGGGTCGTGGCGGTGGGATGCTATGCTAGCTCTTCCGAAGGATCAGCCAAGGTGCGCGATCCATACGAACGCTGGTCCGGACACCTTCGATACAAAAAAAACTATAAAAAAATGAAAGAGAAGATGTAATTGAGCAATGAGAACATGAAATATGTCTTCCATAGATAAGAAAAATTACAATTATGAGTCATATAACGTTCCCAAATAGATAAAAGGGTAAATACCACCAAAAACCCTAAATTATGTCCATTGTGACAAATTTACTCTAAACTTTTTTTGCGACATAAAAAATCCCAAACTATGCTCATTGTGACACATTTACCCTGAACTTTTTTTGTGACATAAAAAACCCTAAATTATACCCATTATGACATAATTACCCTAAACTTTTTAATGTAACAAAAAAATATTTTTAAAAAATAAAAATTTGAAGTCACTATTTGTCGCGACCCTCTAAAAAAATTTAAAATTTTAAAAGGGTTAACGGATTAGGTTAATTAGATTTGACTAACCTAACGTGGACCCTCCCAAGCCCTACCGAATCGCAACTTTGGTTTTTGTTTAAATGATTTTGAAATTTGGAGTCGCCACTAATCGTTCTTGGTAGGTCGATTAGAAACCTAAATAAATTAGCGGGAGAACTAATTTATTCCTGCGAACCAGAGATTAGGAGCTCGGGGACTTGGTTACACTAGTTAATTAAAACTAATACCCTTTCGGTACCTTAATTTCATGGATATCCTAATTCGGCAACTCAGGCTTGGTTTATTCCTAAGGCTCTAGTAGGGTATTCTCTTTTGTGTTTTCACTTTTTAAATAGGATGCATGGATGATATATATTTTTATTTGTTATATTTTTTTAAGTGTTAAAGATTCCCTGAAGCCGAAAGAGGGAGTGTGTTAACGACTTCTGTGCAGTATTACGACCTACTTATCTTTTAGGTCTGATGATTCAAAAATTAAATTATAGGAAGTACATGACAGTGAATAAACACCTCCAATGGGAGGCCTAGCATTGGCTTGGCTCTTCCCTTTGGGATTTAAGGTATAGGTATTTAAGTTGCAAGTATTTAAACTACTGTAAGTAAAAACCTCCAATGGGAGGCTAAGCATTGGCTTGGCTCTTCCCTTTGGGATTTAAGGTACATGTATTTAAGTTGCAGGTATTTAACTACTGTAAGTAAAAACCTCCAATGGGAGGCTAAACATTGGCTTGGCTCTTCCCTTTGGGATTTAAGGTACAGGTATTTAAGTTGCAGGTATTTAACTACTATAAGTAAAAACCCCCAATGGGAGGCTAAGCATTGGCTTGGCTCTTCCCTTTGGGATTTAAGGTACAGGTACTTAAGTTGCAGGTATTTAACTACTGTAAGTAAAAACCTCCAATGGGACGCTAAGCATTGGCTTGGCTCTTCCCTTTGGGATTTAAGGTACAGGTATTTAAGTTACAGGTATTTAACTACTGTAAGTAAAAACCTCTAATGGGAGGCTAAGCATTGGCTTGGCTCTTCCCTTTGGGATTTATGGTGCAGGTATTTAAATTGCGGATGGACTTTGTCCTCTCCATTCTAGAGTATGAATTCTTTAAAATGAAATACAACGAATTGATTCAACAATTTAAAATTTGTGCGCGCTTGAGGACTCCTCTAAGCCGATTTTGTGCTTCCATAGGGTTGACCATTGATATAGAGCTGCGGCTTCCTGACATAAAATAAAGTAAAGTGTCAGTATACAAAATATGTGCTAATCTGCACCTAAAATCAGAAGAGTGGAAAGAGTACTTATCTCCCGTTTTTTTTAGGGATTTCTATAATTGATTTTCGCTCTCTATGTTCCCAATATAGAGAGTTTCTTTTGAATTAAGAGGGACTTTTAGTCACAGATCAGTTGAGAAATCGGTGGACAGATTAGGAGCTTGTTTGGGTCGATTTTTGCATCTCTACGAGATTTTTGCTGTTGACATAGAGATATCCTTCTCCTGACATAAAATATGGGAAAAAATGGGAGATGGAGAAAGTGTATACAATTTGTGCTAATTTGCGAGTAAAACCATAAATAAATGAATAAATAAAAACACTTAGCTCGAATTTGTTTACTTGTTGACGAGGATGAACTCTTGATTTATATTGATCGATGAAGGAATTTGTGATGATAACCCCTAGCTTTAAACTCCCATCATCTTCAAAATTCTCTCTCTTTTGATATTTTCTTTCTCTCAAATTTTTCTTCAATCTCCCAAAACTCTCTCAAACATCCAAAATTTTCTCTCCAAAAAATTTCTCTCCCAAGCTCACTTCTTCCCCCTTTTATAATCTACTTATCTATCTCCCATTGTAATTTTTCCACTAACTCTATCTCCCATTCTAATTTCTCCACTAACTCTTCTTCATTTTCATCTTCCATTCTCCATCTCTATCTCACATTCTAATCTCTCCACTAACTCTTCTTCATCTTCATCTTCCCTTCTCCATATTTATCTCCAATTTTAATTTCTCCACTAACTCTTCTTTATCTCCATCTTCCTTTCTCTATTCTTATCTTCCATTTTAATTTCTCTATTAACTCTTCTTCATCTCCATCTTCCCTTCTCTATTCTTATCTTATTTTCTCCATCTATTCTTCTTCAACTTTTCTTCTTCATCTCCTCTTTTCCATCTTCCATTCTCTATTCTAATTTATCCACTAACTCTTCTTTTTATTATTTGTAAAATAATCCTTCAAGAGTTATGTATTTGCACTCTAGTCCTTGAATTTTAAGTATTTACAATTCAGTCAATGAAAAAATATATTTCTTTAAGTCCAAATCTCCTCATAATTTTTGACACACCAAAATTTACCACATGTCAAATTTAAGCTCATTTCTTGTCGCTGAAAATAATGTAGAATTTAATTAAAGCCCTTTTGCAAAATTGAGTCATTCTAGGTATAATTGAGCCAAGATGAAAATTTAAAATATTAGAAGACAATGTCACAACTCATAAAAAGTGAAAATTAAAAATAAGTTGACTCAAATTAAATTTTTTTAGGCCCGATTTGAGATTATACTCGTGAAGGAACACGTGACTCGAATTGGATTTTTCTGAATTTGCGATGGCCAATATGAAAATAGATTTAAAATAAAAATATTAACTATCTTTGTGTATTTTTTTTTGCCTCAAATGTTATTTTTCCAAAATTTTCAAGTATTTTTGTATTTTTTTAAAAAAATTAAAATATATATAATATGAAATTTTATTTTTTGTTCAAAAATGGTTGCCTAGGCTTGGCCAAGGCTTCCAAAGTTGATTTTGCAATTTTCTCATTTTTTCTTTATTTTTCATGAATTTTCGAAAATAAAAATACTAAAAAATACTGAAAATATGAAAAAAATAATTTTTGGTCAAAATTAGTTCTCTAGGCTTGGCCAAGGTCCCCAAAGTTAATTTTTCAATTTTATGAATTTTTATAGATTTTTCAAAAAATAAAAATGCCGAAAAATACTGAAAATTTTTAAAAGAGAAAAGATGATTAAAAATCAGGTGTCAACAGCTTCCTCTCTTTGAAAGGAAGCTCGGCAGAGGTTCATTTCAAAGACGAGATGACACCTGAATCCTAATCGACTCAACATAATGAAATAAAAAGAGTCGTGGCACGAATGTTCCACTGAAAATGAAATGAGAACCTAAGGATTCATTATATAAAAAAAAAACTTTAAGGTGGTTGAACTTGAACCCGTATGGTGGATCAACCCATGGTAGATTCCTAATAAAAGGATTCTACTGATTAAATTTTGACCCGTATGGTAGGTCACCCCATAGTAGATTCCTAATGAAAGGATTCTACTGATTAAAATTTGATTGAAATTTGACCTGTATGGTAGGTCAACCCATGGTAGATTCCTAATGAAATGATTCTACTGATTAAAATTTGATTGAAATTTGACCCGTATGGTAGGTCAACCCATGAAACTGCCTGTAAGAAAGACTTTGTACCTGTCGAAAGGACTTTGGTGCCTGTAAAAAGGACTTGGTGCCTGTAAGAAGGACTTTAGTGCCTGTAGAAATGACTTGATGCATGTAAAAAGGACTTTGTGCCTGTAGAAAGGACTTGATGCCTGCAAAAAGGACTTCGGTGCCTGTAAAAAGGACTTTAGTGCCTGTAGAAAGGACTTGATGGCTGTAAAAAAGACTTTGTGTCTGTAAAAAGGACTTTGTGCCTGTAAAAAGGACTTTGTGCCTATAAGAAGGACTTGATTTGTCTGTAAGAAGGACTTTTTGCCTATAAGAAGGATTTGGTTTGCCTGTAAAAAGAACTTGAGTTGCCTGTAAGAAGGACTTGGTTTGCCTGTAAGAATGACTTGGTTTGCCTGTAAGAAGGACTTGGTTTGCCTGTAAGAATGACTTGGTTTGCCTGTAAGAAGGACTTGTTTTGCCTGTAAAAAGGACTTGATTTGCCTATAAGAAGGACTTGATTTGCCTGTAAAAAGGACTTCATTTGCCTGTAAGAAGGACTTCATTTGCCTGTAAGAAGGACTTACTTTGCCTGTAAGAAGGACTTTGTGCCTGTAAGAAGGACTTGATTTGCCTGTAAGAAGGACTTGCTTTGCCTGTAAGAAGGACTTTGTTTGCCTGTAAGAAGGACTTTATGCCTGTAAGAAGGGCTTGATTTGCCTGTAATAAGGACTTTGTGCCTGTAAGAAGGACTTGATTTGCCTGTAAGAAGGACTTTGTGCCTGTAAGAAGGACTTGATTTGCCTGTAAGAAGGACTTGCTTTGCTTGTAGGAAGGACTTTGTTTGCCTGTAAGCAGGACTTGATTTGCCTGTAAGAAGGACTTTATGCCTGTAAGAAGGACTTGGTTTGCCTGTAAGAAGGACTTGGTTTGCCTGTAAGAAGGACTTAGTTTGCCTGTAAGAAGGACTTAGTTTGTCTGTAAGAAGGGCTTGGTGTACCTCAAAGGGTGCCATTCTGAAATCTGGGGAGACCAGGAATCCTGCAGAAGCTCAAACCCAAATTATATTCTCCTGTAGCTTTAGGAATAAACCAAAGAAGCAGAGATCAAAAGGTCTCGAACATTTCTGTCTTTGAGACAAATCATGCTTTATTGAAGAAGGTGGATACCTGTATGTATCGCAATGGATTCAAGTTCCTCAACAACCGTCAGAATTCATCCAGGTTGAAGATATACTTACTTGAGAATTTAGAAGAAATGCCTGGTGGCTTCTCGACAACCAGGCTTGTTCATTCAATAATCGCCGAATGAATTTCAAGACTTTGGAAGGTAATTCGAACATTGGGAATGCGTTGCCTGTCAGGCAGTGTCAGAGGTAACATGTGCAAGCATTTTCATCAATGAGTTGATCGGTTCATGCAAAACTATTCAACCAAGTCGGTAATGATTAGAAGTAGTCTGTGTGATAACTCATGATGCAATCAATCCAAATGTGGATCATACAAAATTATTCTATCAAGCTTGCATTACCAATTCTGTTTAAGGAGGTTCTCATATTATGAACGCCTCGAATGTAATCTGAATGGGGAACTTCAGCCCGAAAGGGCTTTCTCCCACTCTAGAGAAATGTTGTTTATCTGTAGATTAAAATGTTAGACTTGTGTGGAAATGGTTTACCTTTCCTCATCCTGTTATGCCCCATTTTGCACATTTGATGTCTCCTATGCAGTTTATGCTCTAAGTTGGAGTTGGTAAATTAAACATGCGGAATAGTCATACATAATTCGTGAAATGTGTAAACACAATGCCGATGTGACAACTTTTTAACATCATGTGTGTTTATATAATGTGCAAACATGTGCGGATTTGAATTGCCCCTGGTTTGTGGGTGGATTGAACAATTGGGAAGCCCACTCCTTATGTCGAGGAGCGGTTTGTCTCAAGTTTTGCCCCTGCACGATGAGGCATATGGGTGAGGGAGCATTTTGGTTTGTCTAGTGACAGCGACCGCCATGGTTTAGCGGTTAAATGCCCCCCATTTTTCACCAGAATAGATCTTGTCAGATAATTATCATTTTCTTTTGGATTTGTCTTCTTTAACATGTTACATGTTAGTATAAATATTTCCTATAACAAGAAAAGGAGACATGTCAACCAGTATTAAAAGGGATAAATTGGAAACGATACTGATTTACCCTTCATCTTGAATGCCTTAGACAAGTCTTTTACCAATTTTGCTGGATTGAGATTTCTTCGACTTTTGTTGGATGCTTCACCATTAAGCCGAGAATGTGGCAAAATATTGACTTCGGTATTACTCGTCGAGTATTCTTTGCAAAAAGAAATGCACAAAAAGTTGTTTCATTTATTTATAATACATACAACATTCCCCACTTTGGGGATCGAACTCGGGATATTTCGGACCTACTGTCATCCCCCATACCATTCGGTCCATTGGACCGTAGGTGTCCATAGGGTTTTTTTTTCAAAGGTTAATCCTTGGGGATAACGCGGCCCTATTGTATCACCTTGGGCCTTGTTACGGTATTTCTTGAGGTAATTTGCAATCCCTGTTAAAAATGGAATAACAAAAAATTCAGGACTCGAGATGATTATGTGCAAATTAGAACGATACAGAATTACCCATGTCTGAGATTGTTCGGGTCCCTCGTTCGCATTTTCTTTTATCTAAAGCTGTCCACTCTGTGGTAATATCCATGAGTTGCTTTGCCCCAATTTAGTCCAGCCAAGGAATTTCGTTTTTGGGTCTTTTGCAAATTTCTGAAAATAGGAGGGACTTAATTTTAAAATTTGGAGCAACTGAGGGTAAATTAAAACGATACGGAGTTACCCTTCAGGTTTATGCAGATTTTTACTCGCCATCAATTCATCGCGAGGTTGGTGAGGTGGCGGATTCAAGCATTTAATAGGGGGAAGTCGGATTATTACTCCTTGCTTTTACACATTCACAAAAGCAGAAAAACACATCACGCAAGGAAATAAAACACATTCACTCATTCAGGATCAGTTCTGCTTCCTCTGCAGGCTCTCCCATGATCAACTGGCTTCATCCCGGATTAGGTATGCATCGGCCATATTGAAGGTCTGGTGGTCCCTGGCTGAACAAGTGCATCACAGTCCCGATGCTTTATCGATATCAAACTGGTTGATTATGGCGAAAAGATCATCGTCAATGTCCGCTTGGTGGTGATTTGTCCCTTCTTCTTCGGGAGGTATTGATGCTGATCCAGTATCATTGGTCCTTTTGTACCCTGCTCCAACAGAACTCGATCTGTTATAAACTGGTCTAACTCACCTCTTAAACGTGCATTTTCGATCCTCAGATCATACATTTCATCGAGGGTAAGGAGGAGGCTATTGCAGTTGGGGCAGGTGGCGGAGTCAAAAGTCTCTTTATACATCTTGTTTTCCGCTCGGAGGTTTTCATTTTCAACTCTTAGAAACTCGACTTCGTTGTGCTCATGACGAACCTTCATTCGAGTTCGCCTATTTTGAAACCAGAACTTGATTTGCAAATGTTCAAGTCCTAACTCTTGACTCAGTTCCATTTTCTGTTTGCCGTCTGGCATAGGGCATGTTCTGAAGAAATCCTCAAGCCTTTGTACCTGCTCCTTAGTATGGCGACGGTAACGCTTCTTTTGACCCTTACCGTTATTGTCCTTATCTTTACTGAGATCTTGGACGTCGTCGGCGGAAGGGCCAGGCTCCATAGGCTCGATCCCAAACATGGCTTCGAACTCTTCCTCTCCCATATTCAGTAGGCAATGATAGCTCTCGGGAGTATTGGGTTGAGACATCTTCGATTTGGTTGATGATTTCTCAAGATTTGCTACTCGCTTCCGGTGTTTTCACTCTCTTTGAATTTTTCTGAGCGATTGCCTATGCCTTAAGACCCTCTTCCGAGCATGGCGTCTCTTTTAAAATTAAACGTGGGTTTAGCAACTGTATTGCTTCTCCCGAGGGTCCGGCCTTTCTCAATCCTCTTTTCTTATCGTGTCTCTTGCTCGGCTCGTCTCTTTTCATCTTTTCATGATAGGGGGCCCCTATCGTTATCTCCACCGTCGATTTTGCTAGCGAGTCCTCAATAAAGACGAGCCGTCTCCTCTTTTCTGCCGAAAATTTCTTTGTCTGCCACTCGGCTCATTTTTTTCTTCTCTCTTTTTCAAAGTGGTGGCGTCCCCTCAAACCCCTTTTTTTTTTGCAAAGATGTCGAATCTGCTTGGCTCGAGATTGGAGACGAGTAGCGGAGGTGATATTGATAGAGAATGGTAGACAGGAAAATCTGCCCAGTAGAGACTTCCCCTGCGAAAATGAAAGAGAATGCGGCAGTATATGTTCTTCATATTCTAGAAAAATTGTAACGATATTGTTTTACCCTTGTGTGTACTTCCATTGAATTTGAATTGAGGAAGTTCCTTCATTTGGGCTGGATTGAATTGTATGTCCCGAGTTGCCCTTCACTTTGAGCTTGCCACATAAGTGCTTTGCTTAGTTGGGCCTTGTTTTCTTTCGGGTTGCCTTGGACCATCATCATTTTCTATGCCATCGGGTCCGTGGACCGGAGGGCTCCTTTAATTTGAAGGTTACCTTCAAGGCAAATGAGTCCTATCGCATTCCATTGGGTCATTTCATTTTGCGACACTCTTGAGGCAATTTGCAATCCCCTGGGTGAGAATGGAACAAATCCAATTTAGCATTTTGCAACGATTGACGGTAAATTGGAACGACACACAATTACCCGTCTTCGAGCTCGCCTGGGCTTTTCACTTGAAATTTCCCTACGTGAGGCCATTCAATATTTCTCATTATGGCAGTCAGCGACATTGCCACAAATTGATCCGCCCTGAGTCTAGCATAAAAAGGGATTCACGCATTTGACGGGATAAAAAACAAATTACCTCCTTGCCCCTGAATTAAATCTAGACACCTAGAAAGTTGGAGATATCATACGCAGGGGAATTAAGCATGAAATGAAAGGTGCACTTATTCAAGGTCAGTTCTGCCTCTCCTGTGGCTCTTCAATAATCAGCTAGTCTCGTGTTGGTTCGAGTGTGAATGACCGATGTTTGAGAGTCCTTATTCACTGGCTCCTGATCGCGGCTTGGGACGTCTGTCAACCCTAAACTGGTTGACCAGGGCAGTAAGCTCATCATCTGGGTAATATCTTGAACCTTCCAGCAACTGATACTCGAATTGGGCATTGTTGTTGGCAAATGCTGGCGGTAGATTTCTCATTATGTCCTCGGCATGAGCAATTTGACTTCTCGTGCTGGAGCCTTCATCATTACTCGAGAAAGTGTGGGGATCACCAACTGTTCTGCTGCTAAAAACTCCTTCCATTCGAGGATTAGAGAAGTGGAAGTGCTCAGGATAACTTCTTATCTGATTCTCTGGCTGCGCAGGCACGCTGATCATGGGATGAATTCTAGCCACAGGTTGGTGCTCAAACCAAGGAATCTGAACACACTGCCCCTGCGGTCTATACTCTTGAAGAGCATTAGGGTGATTCTGGGGGATACTTTGATTAACGCCTGGGGGATTGATGGCACGGCTACTGGCTTGGTTGATGATGAGAAGTGGCTCGCCCCATGCTAACCTGCGGAACTTATGGTGGCGAGGAGACTTGACGTTCAGGCTTGGATCAGTCCCGCCTTGGTTTTCTTGATTCTGAGCTGCATTGTGTTCTCTCACCCTTTTTATGTACTTCTGAAGATGACTCGAAACATTTCCTTTAGTGAGTCCCTCTACCTTCATAATTTTCAGTACATGTTGCGGCCGTGCCGAATCGATTCCTAGCTGCTGAACTGCATTAACAAACATACGATGCAGCTCGGGAGACCAACTCATCTTCTTTTTCCAGTTGCTTGGAACAATATTGAAGGCTTGATGATTGTTCTCTTGGTCGTGCAATTGCTTCCTCACCACGTGCTGCCATATGTTTTGAAGCATCTGAACCCTAACTGGTTTCGTTACGATGTCTTGGGCCCCGTGTAAGACAGCCTTCATTATGGCTTGCTGATCATCGCTTGCCGATATTACGACGACTGGCATGTTTAATTCAGAATTGATGAATTTCAAGAGAGTGAAAACATCCATGTCAATCCCTACCATGGCGGTGAGGATGATATCAAACTGGTTACTACTCCTCCTTAATACTTCTAAGGCCTCTGTCGCTTTTGCTTTTGACAGAGAGACTGGATTACCGTCAATGGCCATGACCAGTAAACCCTCAGGGTAAGGAACTTCATCAGCTTCAACCAGGGTTGAACATGCGCCCATTTCCCTAATGCTTGACATATTTCTGGATCTAGGACTGCCGACTCGAGACCGCCTCAGGATGTCTTCTTGGACTTGAGGGATCACGGGATCGTCGATGGCTTCTCGTAACAGGCTTTGAAAGCCGATGCTTTGATGGTGAAGGTTTTGAATTCCTCTCCCACGAGAACTCCTTCCTCTCTATCTTTCTCCTGCGAGTTCTTGCAGATAAACTTTCACTCTCACTATCAAATGAGGACAAGTTCTCTCTCTGGCAATAACAATGACTTTCCTCTTCACGGGCAGCGCTATTAGATTTTTCAAGGGAGAAAATTTGACATTCAGCTTTTGATCAAAGGAGAAATCCTTGGTTCTCGCTCAGTTTGTCTTCTTCTTTCTTTTCGTGATAGAGGGCCCCTCTCAAGATCTCCACCGTCGATTTACTGGCAGGTCTTCCAATGAAGACAAGTTGTATCTCCTTTTCGCTAACGTTTGCCGTGTCTTCCACTCAGCTCATCTTTCCGTCTTCTTTTTCAAAGTGGCGGTGTCTCATCAAACTTTCTGCGAAGATTTCAGACTCGCTTGGCTCGAGGTCGCCATCAGATGGGAATTCGAGCCAACGAGGGTGGTGCCAATAGAGAATGGCAGACAAGAGAAATCTTGACTGGTTGATACCGTCACTATGAAATCAATATTTACTTCAAAGCAGATTACCATCTTCGCATTCCGCTCATCTGCCTCACCTCTCTCCCCCTTTCTTTCGTATTCTGCTTTCAAAAATGGCAAATTCTCCTAACCATACCTTATCCGCCGAAGTCCTGGCTGGGTGGGAGAGACTCTACAATCTTCTTGGTAGAGGTTACGCTCATATAGCCAAAAACTCTACCGTTGAGGCTGAAATCTTCGGTTTATTCAAGATCGTGGACGCTGCTTCTGTTAAGGGTACCCAACTAGGGAAGGAGTACCGGAACTTCTTGACCCTCTTCATCAATTTTCTCGCTGCCTATAACCGCGCTTATGAGACGGTCCTTGTGACTGCCGTCGTGAAAGCTCGTTACCAAGACCGGCACGAGCGTCTGGAAACAGTCACATTTGTGGCTGATAATCACAAAAAGGCCCTCAAGTTTCCCAACGATCAGCTTTCGTGGCTGGTTTGTAAGAGGGGAAAGTTGGTGGACCGTCTGGCCTTGGTCCGAACTTACTCCGAACAGGAGCCGGGCAATATTGTGATGAGGTGCAAATGCGGTTGGCTGCAGGAGAGACTTGATGACATTACGGTAGACATTGCTTTCGAGAGAGCGACAATTTCGGACCTGGAGTTTGCCGTCGAGCATTATGAGGCCAGTATGGCCCAAGCTAAGGAGAAGCGCGATCGCCTCTTCTTTAGGCTCGCAGAGCTTAATCCCGAGAGCGCCCGGTATACCCAGAGCATCAACTATTTGGAGAGTCAGTTGAGCTCTTTCGTAATGGTTATCAGGGCCCAGTTTGGCTTTACCTTTCCTCCCCAGTGAGCTATTGTAAAACCTGTTGATGTATGGAATAAAAGGAATGTTTCGCATGTCTATACTTTTGTTTTCCTGTCATCTCTTCTCCTGGGGAACGATTTAGGGTGCTGAAGATATTAAGGCTTAATCTTCTTCATGATGCTCTCGCGGGTTGTGGTAGACGATGATATCAAGAACATTAGAGAGGCATTCAGTGTGGCTTTCCACCAGCCGCCTAGAGACCCGCGTTCAATCATGTAAATTAATAAAGCTGCCACCACTCGATCAGTGTGCCAATAAATTCGGCCATTTGTTGCGTGCTCCACTTCAACCGTGTTTTGTTGCTTTCGGCGTCCACTCGTATGTATCGGGCACCCGTAGCATCGGGGGAGTGTCCGTGGGCCACGTTCATTAATAGAACCTCGGTCCTCTAAAACCCTCCGCGTGTTTCGGATCCGAGGAAATTTTAAGACCGGTCTCTGGTTGATTTAATCAGGTTAAGGTATTTATTTCATGGTTTCTGATTATATAATCCATATTGTCTTTCAAAAGACGCGAGATCCTTTGTAATACATTAAATATGCCCCCGTGTTTAATCAGTATAAATCCACGTCATATCAGAATACACTGCCCATACAAGTTTACGGATTGACACAATTTTGTCTGTCAAAAATGGACAGTGTTCGTTTGCCCCCCAGAATTAACGGTTGAAACCTCGGTGTTTTTCATCTTTTGGTATTTCTGAAGATGATTCTTGATATATTATTGAACTTAATTTTTACACCCGTCTGGGGTATCTAGGATCTCCCTACAAAAGAAAATGATATAATTAGTATGCGACACAAGGAATGTCGATCCATGACTCATATATTAGTCCAATTTGATTTTTTCTATTTTATAGAGAAATCAGAAAAAAAAAATTCCTTAGGAAGAAATGAGTTAATTTCTGATACAAATTTTTTTTGCAGATTTATTACTCTTTTTTTATTATTTTTTTAAAGGAATGTGACAAAATCTCTTGACATTTACTAAAATTTTTGAAGGAACTTCCTTTTTATCAAAATAAATTTTCAGAGGTAAATTTGTCAGGAAAATTTTATTTTTATTGAAGCAGGAAAGACATGGCAGAAATCCTTTAATGGTTAACAAAATTCCCCCGAGACATTAGTCTAATTTTATTTAGAGAAACTTTTCTTAGAAAAAAATGAGCAAATTTCTCGAAAAGAATTTTTGTTGCAAGTTTTTATAATTTGAAAGAATGTGATAAAATCACTTGATGTTTACCAAAGTTTTTTTGAAGGAATTTTTCTTTTTATCGAAATAAATTTTCAGAGGAAAATTTGTCAGGAAAATGTCATTTTTATTGAAGCAAGAAAAACATGACAAAAATCTCTTATTGGTCAATACAATTCCCCCGAGACATTAGTCTAATTTTATTTAGAGAAACTTTTCTTAGAAAAACATGAGCGAATTTCTCGAGAAGAATTTTCTTGCAAGTTTTTATAATTTAAAAAATGTGATAAAATCACTTGATGTCTACTATAGTTTTTTTTTAAGGAATTTTTCTTTTTATTGAAATAAATTTTCAGAGGAAAATTTTTTCAGGAAAATTTCATTTTTATTAAAGCAATAAAAACATGACAAAAATCCCTTATTAGTTAATAACATTCCCATGAAGGGATTTTTCACATCATTTTTTCAAAAAAAAATTTTAAAAAGAAATGAGGGACAAATTTAATTTTTATTTTCTTTTAAAAGAATGGTCGTAATATCAAGCGACCGAAAATAAATACAAGATAAACTTAGAGAACTTACTTTTACCTTGGAGAAATGCAAATCACATAGTCATGCGCATGACTCAAGTGAAGAGTGGACTCTAGAAAATAAAAGAAGGAGAGACAAGGTATGGATCTAAAAAGGCCCCCACTATCTGAATTGACAAATTTACCCTCCGCGCAATCAAATCACAATGGGAAGAATTGTCAATTCAGATAATGAGCGGGATAAACCCGAGCGCTATCAACGCAAGAGATTTCCATATTCGATCCCTATCTATGGTTTTCTAGGAAGAATTTCACGACTTGGGTTTAGAAGCTTGTGTGTGCAGGTGTTGTGATCCTCAGAATATGCAAGACATGCACAACAATTGATATCAAAACAGCGCTTCTAAAAATGTGTGAAATTCAACATAATCCCAACACCGAGCCTGCAAAACAAATAGGTTAGCCAAACACTCCGCCCCTTATAACTCTCATCCTGCAAAAACATATAACACCTATAGAATGAGTCCCAAGCAAGATTGCTAGAAGCGAGATATCCATGAAATTTTCATTGGCCTAAGTCCACTAAGACTTTTAAAATTTCGAAAAAATTTAAGTATTCCAATTGGTATCTTTTTTTCGAAAATTTAAAAATCTCTGCCCCAGCGGAGTCGCCAAGCTATTGCGACCTTCTAAAAAAAATTTTAAATTTTAAAAGGATTAACGGATTATTAGTTTAATTAGATTTGACTAACCTAACGCGGACCCTCCCAAGCCCTACCGAATCGTGTTGACACCTCATTTTTAATCATTTTTTCTATTGCTAAATTAATAAAAAATCCATAAAAATTCATAAAATTGAAAAATCATCTTTGGAGACCTTAGCCAAGCCTAGGGAACCAATTTTGACCAAAAAAAGATTTTTCATATTTTCAGTATTTTTACGTATTATTTATTTATTTATTTTCGAAAATTAATAGAAAATCCATAAAAATTCATAAAATTGAAAAATCAACTTTGGGAACCTTAGCCAAGCCTAGGGAACCAATTTTGACCAAAAAATAATTTTTCATATTTTCGATAATTTTCGGTATTTTTATTTTCGAAAATTTATAAAACAAAAAATTAAGAAAATTGAGAAAATTGAAAAATCAAGTTTGGAGCCTTGGCCAAGCTTAGGCAACTATTTTCGAACAAAAAAATGATTTTTTGTATTTATATATATTATTTATATATTTTAGAAATTATGAGAATATTTAATAAATAATAGCATTTGAGGCCACAAAAATATATAAAAATAGTCAATATTTTTATTTTAAATCACTTTTCATATTGGCCATCACAAATTTAAAAAATCCAATTCAGGGTCGTGTATTCCTTCACGAGCATAATCTCGAACCGGGCCTAAAAAATTCAATTTGAGTCAATTTATTTTCATTTTTTCAGTTTTAGGAGTTGTGACATTGTTCTCTAATATTTCAAAATTTTTATATTGGCCCAAATTATACCCAGAATGACTCAATTGTGCAAAAGGGCTTTAATTAAATTCTGCATTATTTTCAGTAGCAAGAAATGAGCTTAAATTTGACATGTGGTGAATTTTGACTAAGTATAGGGAAGGTATGTCAAAAATTGTGAGGAGATTTGGACTTAAAGAAATATTTTTTCAGGGACTAAATTGTAAATACTTAAAATTCAGGGACTAGAGTGCAAATATCTAACTCTTGAGGGATTATTTTGCAAATAACGAAAAGAAGAGTTAGTGCATAAATTAGAATAGAGAAGGAAAGATGGAGAAGAGGAGATGGAGAAGAATGGTTGGAGAAAATAAGATAAGAATAGAAGGGAAGATGGAGATGAAGAAAAGTTAGTGGAGAATTTAGAATATGAGATAAATATAGAGAAGGGAAGATGAAGATGAAGAAGAGTTAGTGGAGAGATTAGAATGTGAGATAGAGATAGAGAATGGAAGATGAAGATGAAGAAGAGTTAGTGGAGAAATTAGAATGTGAGATAAATATGGAGAAGGGAAGATGAAGATGAAGAAGAGTTAGTAGAGAGATTAGAATGTGAGATAGAGATGGAGAATGAAAGATGAAAATGAAGAAGAGTTAGTGAAGAAATTAGAATGGGAGATAGAGTTAGTGAAAAAATTAGAATGGGAGATAGATGAGTAGATTATAAAAGGAGGAAGAAGTGAGCTTGAGAGGGGAATTTTTTTGGAGAGAAAATTTGAAGTGTTTGAGAGATTTTTTTGAGAGAAAATTTTGGATGTTTGAGAGGGTTTTTAGAGATTGAAGAAAAATTTGAGAGAGAAAAAAAATACCAAAAGAGAGAGAATTTTGAAGATGATGGGAGTTTAAAGTTAGGGGTTATCATCACAAATTTTTTCATCGATCAACATAAATCAAGAGTTCATCCTCGTCAACAAGCAAGCAAATTCGAGCTAAGTGTTTTTTATTTATTCATTTATTTGTGGTTTTAGTCGCAAATTAGCACAAATTGTATGCACTTTCTCCTACCTCCATTTTTCCCATATTTTATGTCAAGAGAAGGATATCTCTACGTCAACGGCAAAAAATCTCGTAGAGATGCAAAAATCGCCCAAACAAGCTCCTAAGCTGTCCACCGATTTCTCAGCTGATCTGTGACTAAAAGTCCCTCTTAATTCAAAAGAGACTCTCTATATTGGGAACATAGAGAGTGAAAATCAATTATAGAAATCACTCCAAAAAAAAAAGGGAGATAGGTACTCTTTCCACTCTTCTGGTTTTAGGTGCAGATTATCATATATTTTGTATACTGACACTTCACTCTATTTTATGTCAGGAAGCCGCAGCTCTATATCAATGGTCAACCCTATAGAAGCACAAAATCGGCTTGGAGGAGTCCTCAAGCGCGCACAAATTTTAAATTGTTGAATCAATTCGTTGTATTTCATTTTAAAGAATTCATACCTCAAAATGGAGAGGACAAAGTCTATCCGCAATTTAAATACCTGCACCATAAATCCCAAAGGGAAGAGCCAAGCCAATGCTTAGCCTCCCATTGGAGGTTTTTAGTTATAGTAGTTAAATACCTGCAACTTAAATACATGTACCTTAAATCCCAAAGGGAAGAGCCAAGCCAATGCTTAGCCTCCCATTGGAGGTTTTTACTAACAGTAGTTAAATACCTGCAACTTAAATACATATATCTTAAATCCCAAAGGGAAGAGCCAAGCCAATGCTTAGCCTCCCATTGGAGGTTTTTACTTACAGTAGTTAAATACCTGCAACTTAAATACCTGTACCTTAAATCCCAAAGGGAAGAGCCAAGCCAATGCTTAGCCTCCCATTGGAGGTGTTTATTCACTGTCATGTACTTCCTATAATTTAATTTTTGAATCATCAGACCCAATTGTTTCTAAAAAATAGAGTGAAGTGTCAGTATACAAAATATGTGCTAATCTGCACCTAAAACCAGAAAAGTAAAAAGAGTACTTATCTCCCATTTTTTTAAGGGATTTCTATAATTGATTTTCGCTCTCTATGTTCCCAATATAGAGAGTTTCTTTTGAATTAAGAGGGATTTTTAGTCACAGATCAGTTGAGAAATCGGTGGACAGCTTAGGAGCTTGTCTGGGCCGATTTTTGCATCTCTACAAGATTTTTGCTGTTGATGTAGAAATATCCTTCTCCTGACATAAAATATGAAAAAAAAGGAGATGGAGAAAGTGTATACAATTTGTGCTAATTTGCGAGTAAAACCATAAATAAATGAATAAATAAAAACACTTAGCTCGAATTTGCTTGCTCGTTGACGAGGATGAACTCTTGATTTATATTGATCGATGAAGGAATTTGTGATGATAACCCCTAGCTTTAAACTCCCATCATCTTCAAAATTCTCTCTCTTTTGGTATTTTCTTTCTCTCAAATTTTTCTTCAATCTCCCAAAACTCTCTCAAACATCCAAAATTTTCTCTCCAAAAAATTCCTCATCTCAAGCTCACTTCTTCCTCCTTTTATAATCTACTCATCTATCTCCCATTCTAATTTTTCCACTAACTCTATCTCCCATTCTAATTTCTCCACTAACTCTTCTTCATTTTCATCTTCCATTCTCCATCTCTATCTCACATTCTAATCTCTCCACTAACTCTTCTTCATCTTCATCTTCCCTTCTCCATATTTATCTCCCATTCTAATTTCTCCACTAACTCTTCTTCATCTCCATCTTCCCTTCTCTATTCTTATCTTCCATTCTAATTTCTCTACTAACTCTTCTTCATCTCCATCTTCCCTTCTCTATTCTTATCTTATTTTCTCCATCTATTCTTCTCCAACTTCTCTTCTTCATCTCTTCTTCTCCATCTTCCCTTCTCTATTCTAATTTATCTACTAACTCTTCTTTTTGTTATTTGTAAAATAATCCTTCAAGAGTTAGGTATTTGCTTCTCTATTCTTATCTTATTTTCTCCATCTATTCCACTCAAATTTTAAGTATTTACAATTCAGTCCATGAAAAAATATATTTCTTTAAGTCCAAATCTCCTCACAATTTTTGACACACCAAAATTTACCACATGTCAAATTTAAGTTCATTTCTTGCCGCTGAAAATAATGCAGAATTTAATTAAAGCCCTTTTGCAAAATTGAGTCATTCTGGGTATAATTGAGCCAAGATGAAAATTTAAAATATTAGAAAACAATGTCACAACTCATAAAAAGTGAAAATTAAAAATAAGTTGACTCAAATTAAATTTTTTTAGGCCCGATTCGAGATTATACTCGTGAAGGAACACGTGACTCGAATTGGATTTTTCTGAATTTGCGATGGCCAATATGAAAATAGATTTAAAATAAAAATATTAACTATCTTTGTGTATTTTTTTTTGCCTCAAATGTTATTTTTCCAAAATTTTCAAGTATTTTTGTATTTTTTTAAAAAAATTAAAAAATATATATAAAAAATATGAAAATTTATTTTTTGTTCAAAAATGGTTGCCTAGGCTTGGCCAAGGCTTCCAAAGTTGATTTTGTAATTTTCTCATTTTTGTTTCTTTATTTTTCATGAATTTTCGAAAATAAAAATACTAAAAAATACTGAAAATATGAAAAATCATTTTTTTGGTTAAAATTAGTTCTCTAGGCTTGGCCAAGGTCCCCAAAGTTAATTTTTCAATTTTATGGATTTTTATGGATTTTTCAAAAAATAAAAATGCCGAAAAATACTGAAAATTTTTAAAAGAGAAAAGATGATTAAAAATCAGGTGTCAACACTATTCATCACTCGTTCATCCATTGCTTGCTCAATGAAAAACCCATTCCCTCCGACCAAAAAAATAAAAATTTAAAGTCACTATTCATTTTTTTCAACACTAAATGGCATGAATAGTAATTTTAGATTTTCATTTTTTTTCAACGTTTTTTAATGTGGCACGGTGCCACTTGGATTCACGGTATATTTTTAAGTGCAACTTTTAAGTAGAAGGTAAATATATCACAATGATATAAGTTCAGGGTTTTTAGTGTCACAATAAAAAAGTTTAGAATAAATATGTCACAATGAGTATAGTTTGGGATTTTTTTTATGTCAAAAAAAAAGTTCAGGGTAAATGTGTCATAATGAACATAGTTTGGGGTATTTTATGTTACAAAAAAAAGTTCATGGTAAATTTGTCACAATAGGTATAGTTTAGGATTTTTTGTGGTATTTTCTTTAGATAAAAATATGATTACATAATTTTTTTTTATAATATGATTACATAATTGAAAAATATAAAGTCATGGAATTCTAGACATATCGTAGTCTCTTACCATTTTATTTGCAAGATTTTGATAGAGACCCAAATATATAATTGATGTAACTAATAATTTATTTATTAGTAGCATCATTACTCATCATACATCAAGTCTATTTTGTTTAGCTTTAGGCAAATGTCTTTGGGAAAACACAAATACTTTTGAGCTAAATGAGTTTCGTGAAATGCAAATACTGTTTGGTAAACTATAATTAAAAAATATATTTGGATGCAATTTTGACATAAATGCCATTTGGTAAAAAAAAAAATACCATTTGTAAATGATTCAATTTCTCAGTTAATTTTTATTATTTCAAATATTTTTTATTTTTTATTTCTTTCTTTAATTATTTTTTTTATTGTTTTATTATTTATTTTTATTTTTAATTACTTTATTTAATTATTCTTTATTTCAAGTTTTAATTTTTTAATTTAATTATTTTTTATTTTTAATTACTTTCAAGAAAGTGTTCCCAATTTTTTCTAAAAAATATTTCAAATGTGTTTATAAAAAAATGTTTCGAAAACACAGAAGCAAGTTTTTTTTTTCTTGTTTCTGCTCCAAAAGTATTTTTATTTGTTAAAGGTACTTTCAAAGTACTCTGGGAATACTTTAGAAACAGAAACATTTTTTTTAGAGCGTTACCATATGCAACCTAAAAAGCTGTTCGACAACCCACTTTCCTTTTGTAGGATACGTTAGCATTGCTCTTCATTCCATAAACCATACTCACCTTGTATATACCACAATTTGTTAGCTTTAGACGCCTTTTCATTGTCCAACCATCCGTGTAATCTAGTTAGGAAATTCATTTGTTATCAGTGGACAAGCTTATCTAACACATTCTTTTTGCAGTCTTATTCGTGCAAGAATTTTTTAGTTCTACTCATATTGGTCGAATTTTGACTATCCAAAGCGATTGCAATACTCGTCAACAACAATCCCCTGGAGATCTTGAAAATGTCTTACTTGACGGAGGAGTGAAATGTCACGACATCCAAAGCAGTCCAATGTGTACCTGTAGTAGAGGTTGGACCCAAGGCTGTCCATTACATACTTAACATGTGGACCAATATAGATTCGTCGCCATCTCTTTAGCTGCTTAGCAGTTGTATATTTGACTCTTGAATGGACAGAGAGAAATGGAAAAAGAGTAAAAACATAACCTTAATTACCTGCAACAACAGATATATTTTTCTCTATGTACCTCTCAACAAACAGATCGATAGTATTCCCGAACGGCTCAGGATCAAGAAGCAAAGTCGTCATATCCTGAAACATAATCCCTGCCAAAACAGAAACCCGATTATCACCACTACATGCTCAGACAACCCTTAAATACATTCACTCAAATCCCATTTTTTTAGGTTGAAAAGGCAAGTGGCTTGTCGCGACCTAAAAATTCGGATTTTTCAATTTTAAGTTAATGGATTACCAAGTTAATTAAGTGAATTAACTAACCCAGTTCGAGCTTATGATAGGTCGATCAGAAACCTAAATAAAATAGTGGGAGAACTATTCTATTTCTATGAAACAAATATTTTCAGTTCAGGACTTAGTTACGCTAATATTTCTACTAACACCCTTTCGGTACCGATTTCATCAAAATGTTCAGTTTGACAATTTCGATGGAATTCTCGCTTGAAGTTCAAAGGTGTAATTTTTTTAGGATTTTATTTTTATGATTTTTTTGGTATTTTTAAGATGATTTTTGAAATTAAAAACTTAATGAAAAAGAGAGTGAATTGGTCCAAGATAAACTTATAATTTTTGGATTTAATTTGCATTAATTCCTAAAAATTTTAAAACAATCTTTTTACCCTACGGCTACATCTTTTAAAAGTTTGAATGGATTTAAAAGATTTTATTGAGTACAATCCATGAAATAAGATTTCTACGAAATCTTCTCTTTCTTTAAATGATAAGTTCCTAATTTTTTCATTTTTTTATTTTCTGATTTTTTTTGTTTTTATAGATGAAATTTAAAATTCAAGTTGCAAAAATTAAAAGACAATCACCGCTATTTCTTTTTAATTAAGTTTCGATCTAAAGTTTGATAGATCGATCCTAAAATTCGAAATACCCGTTATGAAAATAATTCTATCTAAAGCCTAATAGATAGACTTATTTTCATATATGCGGTTGCAGATTAGGAAATTTTTCTAATCAATCACATCTTTAGAGAATTTTAATTATCACAATATTATCACAAAGATTCCGAAATATTCACATAAAATCACAATCTTTCTAATTCAAACAAAAGTTATACTTGCAAGATTTCAAAAAATATTCAATGTTCGATCTTGACGTACAATTTTTCAAATTAAGCAATCGAGATATATTGCAAGAAATATTCATAAGTTTTTCAATTTCCAAATTTAACATGCAATCCTCGGATTAAGGTAAGTGAATATCACATATTCAGAAAATCGAATTTAGATAATTTACCTAGATTGCAATATTTATTTTCTTCTTTTGAATTTGCACCAAAACTTAGCAACCAAGTTCGTGTTCCAAGGACTAGTTCGGCTGATACTTGCTTTGTGTCAATGGAAGGCTGCTTGTGGTAAGGTCAACGTTGGACTTTACGTTGCCAGGTGCCCAAACTCCTCACTATTTCCTTGTCAGATAAGCATTGTTCTGCATGTTCAAAAGTGAAACCACAAAACCCAGGACACAATACTCAAAATCGGGAAGAGAAAACAAATCCACCGCTTGGACTTGTTTGACCCGATTATGATTCCTTTTGACCGAAGCGGATTGTCATCTTCAAGCTTGCTAATCTCCCTCGGCCCGTACTCTCTTTGTGTAATTTTATTTCGTGTTTGATCACACGAAACACCAGCGAAGGAATTGCCACGGTTTTGCCGTTGGATTGGAATTGAGGAGTGGTGCGGCTTATGGCCTCTCGATGCAGGACCGAACCAGAGGAGGCGTTGGTACAGGCGTTGGTTGTTGGAGAGGAATCGTGGCCGCCCGTTGATGGACTGGTCAGTTGCAGCTAAGTTGACCAGAGTTAGCTTAGTCTCGACCGTCATAGTGGAAATCTTCACCTTTCCTGCAAGGGACTATTGCGATTACTTGGAGACTCGGTAGCCGTGGAGGAGAAAGGACTTCTCTGGAATTGTCTTGAATTAAGGAGATTTAATGCCCATTGATTTATTTCTTTTTCCTATTTCTCACATCCATCTAATCAGCCAAGTTATATTTACTTGTCTTTTGAGAATGATAGATTAAATATGCCAAGTATATTCTGCACTCAATTAAGGAGATTTAATCCTTCGCCAGATTTTTTTTTATAACACAATTCCTTTATTCTGCCGAATTTGGTTCTCAAGTGGATATTGCCAGAGAATCATGCATCAACTCTTTCCTTCGGTCAATTCGATTGCCCCCATGTTGATCGAATTTTATTTTGCCCACTTCCTTTTCCTTAAGTTTGTTCGAAGACAAAATTTGCTGATCTTCTAACTGTTTATGTTTCTTTTCTTTCCAAAAACCAAGAGAATCAGCCCTGTCTATTTCACATGTGCGAGCATTTTGAAATATTTAGCTACTTAGTTTCTAAACGGAGCACAATGTAATTTTCGGCTATGGACCTTGGTCGAATTTATATCACCACAAGATTATCTTAATTAAGCTCAAAACCATCCACTCAACTCCATCCACCGTTGGTCCAAATGCAAGGGAGAAAAAAAAAATGGAATGCATGAACAAAAAGATTAATAAGCTATGCATGAAAACACAATTTTTTTTTGGCAAGAATTAAAGTTAATTCTCATTTTTATGAATAATAAATGATTTAAGAAAAGTCAAAATTTAGGTGTCAACGTGACTTTTTCTCTTGAGACATTAACGATAACACCACAAAACGAAAAAAGAACAAAAGAGAAGGCACCCCAGGTTATACCACACCAAGGACTCAATAAAGGAAGAGATCAAGACCACCCATTTGCAACAAAGCTCGGCCATTGCAGACCATCACCAAGTGAAACCATGGTCTATGTAAAAGTCTTTGCACAGTAGAGCGTAACCTGGCTTGGGAAAATATGGGATGACGCGAATCGTAGAGGCGATTTTGGCGAGACGAGGGTCTTGACTGCCTTCAAATTCCATGTGTTGGTCTCGCATCGGCTCGAAGCAGAGACCAAGGGCGACACGCGAAGGCGTTGGGCATCCGGCGACGGGCGAAGGCATTGAACGAAAGGGGGCTCCATTAGGGAAGGCGACTGATGATTTGTGAGAAGATCAAGCTAGGGTTTGGGGGCGATCGATTTGCACGAGCCATCGAAGATTGATTTGAGGAAAATATAGCCAAGGAATCCATCGTGATTGAGAGGAAGGCGTATGAGGCAAACAACATCATTTCCCTCACCGACGTCCACATCAGTGCCGGCCGACGTTGCCGACGCTAACTTGGAATCCACATTAGACTTTTCCAGTCAATTTTAGGCTGGATGGACTAAATTGGTACTAATACAAAATATTCAGAACTGAATTGGTCCAATTGAAAAGTTTAAGACTGAATTATTATAAATGCAATAGATCTATGACTTTTTTTTTGAACTTTTTTCCCATATTTGCTAGACATCAATCATGGCTTGTAGGACCTACAGGTTAATCGGGACAATCAATTCTTTTGGGAGTACTAATGTGTTAGTGTAAACTTTATTACCGGCTCAGTGATGAACCTAAGTATGTCACACCTTAATCATTACATGATGACGTTGAGCAGGAATGACAATATTGCAAATATGTTTGTAATGGCAGCAATCAAATTGAATGGTGTTGAGTAGATTAATGAGATTTAATTTTATTTTATTTTTTGGTCATGCACACTTGCTGGTTGTGCACTCTTATGCTTCATCAACAACAACAATAATAATAATAGCCTTAGCCTACGAAAACTCTTCTAGGTTTTTAAAAACTGTTCCCACTCTGATCTATTAGAAGAGAAATTTCAAGAAATGACGAATCAAAGTAGTGCTATTCTGTCTTCCGCCGCTAAATAATAATAGTTTAAATAAGAATAGTACACTTATTGCGCACGTCAGCAACTGTTGCAACAACAGTTGTTGAATGCGAGATAAAAAGTTTTCTCTCATTTTTGTCGTTGCTGTGATCGAAATATCAAGAGTGCGGAGAATTGTCTTCGCAAGATTGCTAGCATAATTAAAGTGGTGACTACCGAGTATCGACAAGTTCTTTCTTCCGTTCGGCGTACGATTAGTGGTGTGTCTGAATTAAAGGTCTAACATTTACGAGGGCTCGAACTAAAGATGATCTGAACCAAATAATTTTGGGCATGCTACGAGAGGTGGTTTAACCCCATTTGTTCTTATGATTCTTGATTAAAATGCACGAACACGATGCATGTATAGTTTTTTGCTGTCGTTGTGTTTAATTTAATTTTTGCTGGAACGCAACTTCAATGGGCCTACCTAGATGCCCGCACGTACTACAGTTGGATACCTTGAATGCAACTCGAGCGGACATAGATGCTGCATGTTGTCCTGGTCTTCGGTTGGCCTCACAATCAAATGGATTCGTAACCTCTAGTCCAAGAACCTTAACAATGAGAACATGCACAGGTCTAAAGAAAACCACGAATGGAGATGGCCATGCGTAATCTTTTATGAGTCCTCCTAACCATTTCGCGCCCATTAGGACTTTTCGAGTTATTATTGTCAAATATAGCTTGTTCTTTTTGAAAAGGAGTCTGTATTCATTTCAAAATTTGTGCCTCATAACAAATCGTTATTCTCGCAGCGGCCCCAAAGACTATTATCACCATGCCAACATGGGAACAGCTAAGTTTGCTTGTTGAAACCATTTTTGAGAGTTCAGTGTCAGAAAGACATCGCAACAGAAGATCATGGGACTTTTGCTTAATATAGGGACAGAAAGATATCGTCCCAGAAACACGAATTCCTTTTCTTTATGGGCCAGAGCAGAGCAAATCGATCACGGTGGGATTCTTAGTGACGAACATTGTCACTACAGACTTTAAAAAAAGTTGTGCCACTAGTAAACCATACATGTCTTGCCTGATCATTACTCAACATATTAAAACTGCAATAATGCTTGTCCTTTAAACCATGAGCGAAAGTTGCTCGCTTTGCAATAAAAGAAAAAAAGCAGAGGCAATGCGCAAAAGCAGATGCCCTTTTCTTCGTTCCAGGCCAAAAACTGAGACTTAGCAAAATCAATTCATGGTCTTTGCTTTTTATCTCTCTTATAGTGCTGGTCTGTTCGTTCCTTTTATCGGCCGAAGTGGCCATGATTGTTGAGGGTGGAAGAGCGATGTTTCTGTATATAAGAGTGCGGGTTGGGACGCAACTAGAGGCAGATAAAGACAGTATTCGAACTTGAAGGGGCCTTGACTCATGAAACACAATAGCATCTCCACGGAAGGATCAGAGACGAGCGCAGTGTCTTCAACGACCGGAATGAGGAGCTCTGGGAGCGCTGGATTGGAGGCGAAAGCGGTTGAGCGACTTCCAGGAGTCCAGGAAGCTGTTGTGGATGTCGAAGTAAGTTGGCCTGAGTCCATGCTGCCTTCTGGCGCCATCGCAATGATGTGTATTCTCCTTTTCCATGAGATGCATTGCAAAAAAATTCGCAGCTGATATTTATAAACTGTTGTAGCGATTCAGATGCACCATCTAAAGCATTTGGGGATATTGTTTAGTGAACACAAAGTTTCCACTTGGAGTGAAGTATTCATCAACCAATCTTGTGTTTTGAGATCATTAATGTAGCATAACTAGCAACAAAAGCTGCAAATGTTGTATTGGATTCTTTTTGAGAACATACTTTAACTAGGCCAATCCTGCTTCTTCTACACTTCTACTCCAAGAAGTTCTTAAATCTTTTAGTAGAATATTGCAACGTCTCCATAAGTACATGACAACTGGAGAAGAGCCCCGTTCAGGCTCTTACAGCTTCGCCAGTCTTTCCATCCGAATTAACATTTCTGAACATTTTAACAGGAGATGATTGAGAGATCAGTCCAGGTATGTCGGATCCGTGTAAATGGGATGACTTGCACCTCTTGTTCCTCCACAGTTGAGTCAGCTTTACGAGCGGTCGGGGGTGTGTGGAAGGCCCATGTGGCTTTAGTAACGGAAGAAGCAGAAGTATACTACGACTCAAGCATCTTAAGCTACAACAACTTGCTCGGAGCCATTGAGGATGCTGGATTTGAGGCCACTCTCGTGAGTTCAGGGACAGATATTAGCAAGATACAGCTCAAAGTTGAGGGCATCCAAACAGATAAACCTTCTCATACAATGGAAATCATCCAAAGTTCTCTCCAGGCACTGCCCGGGGTTCAATCTGTGGATACAGATCATGCAATGAGTAAAATCTCCATATGCTACAAAGCAGATTTGACAGGACCCAGGAGCTTCATCAAAGTGATTGAGTCGACAGGGTCCGGCCATCTCAAGGCAAGTGTAATTCCTGAAGGAGAACAAGAAACTGAAGCTTGTAAGCAAGAAGAAACCGAGCAATACCGCAGATCTTTTCTCTGGAGTTTAGTGTTCACTGTCCCTGTCTTTTTGACCTCTATGGTTTTCATGTATATCCCCAGGATTAACTGTGTATTAGATGTTAAAGTTGTGAATATGCTGACTTTTGGAGAAACTTTGAGATGGTTCCTGTCCACTCCAGTACAATTCATCATTGGACGGCGATTTTATACTGGGGCTTTCAGAGCATTGCACCACGGTTCTGCCAACATGGATGTTCTGATCGCTTTAGGGACGAATGCTGCATACTTGTACTCTGTCTATTCATTGTTGAGATCAGCAACTTCTCAAAGTTTCAAGAGCATGGATTTCCTTGAGACGAGTTGTATGCTCATCACAGTCATACTCTTAGGGAAGTATTTAGAGGTTTTGGCCAAGGGAAAGACTTCTGAAGCCATTGCCAAGCTTGTGGACTTGGCACCTGAGACAGGAGTTCTCTTAACAATGGATGAGGAGGGCAACGTGACTGATGAGCACGAAATTGATACCCGGCTGATAGAGAAGAACGATGTGATAAAGATCATGCCAGGCACAAAAATAGCCTCGGATGGTTTGGTAATTTGGGGGGAAAGCCATGTCAATGAGAGCATGATAACAGGAGAACCCAAACCTGTGATGAAGACCAAGGGCGATGAGGTGATCGGAGGCACAGTGAATCAGAACGGTGTCCTGCATATAAAGGTAACACAAGTTGGATCAGCCACTACTCTTTCGCAGATTGTTCGACTGGTCAAGTCGGCCCAAATGGGCAAGGCTCCTATCCAGAATTTCGCCGATCACATTTCCAAGTACTTCGTGCCTTTGGTAAGCAAGTTTTCTGTGTCTTCTGCACTCCCACAACTTTTCTTGCAAACATATCCAAACCTACGTGCTCTTATGAACCTATATAAATAAATGAACTGAGTAGTGCGCGGATCCAACAATATCAAACCATCACAACAACTTGAACCCAAGTAACAGCACCTTCACCTACAGCAACCATTGCAAGGAAAGAATCTGGCTGATCAAATGGTTTTTCATGCAGGTCATAATCTTTTCAGTATGTACATGGGCTGCCTGGCTTTTGGCGGGGAAGTATCATAGCTATCCACAATCCTGGCTTCCAGCTTCCATGAATAGCTTCGAACTCGCTCTGCAGTTCGGAATAGCTGTGATGGTCATAGCCTGCCCGTGTGCCCTCGGCCTAGCAACACCAACTGCAGTGATGGTCGGCACCGGACTTGGTGCATCTCACGGTGTCCTGATCAAAGGAGGCCAAGCATTGGAGAGTACACATAAGGTTAGCAAACAATATATTTATGTAAACTGCTTAACCTCTGTATCAGATTGAACTCAATTAGCCTTATATTAGAGAGTTTCCCTAGTTTTTTTAGTTTCTCTTTGTAAGCTAGTTTCCGGTCAAAGCCGCGACGGAAATATGTGTGTATTTTTCATTCAAGTAGGCCAACGAAGAAGTGGCAGAGATGGGACTGTTTTGCATCTTCCGTCCTTCCATACTAACACACTTGGCCTGAACTCTTCTTTCATCATCTTAATCTTGTGTTCTGCTCAATCCCAGGTGAACTGTGTCGTGTTTGACAAG
Source organism: Psidium guajava (assembly GCA_016432845.1). Taxonomy (NCBI): domain Eukaryota; kingdom Viridiplantae; phylum Streptophyta; class Magnoliopsida; order Myrtales; family Myrtaceae; genus Psidium; species Psidium guajava. Next base: position 7,301,320 of record CM028232.1, read on the forward strand.
ACAGGAACACTCACAATGGGGAAGCCAGTGGTGGTCAACACAAAACTCTTGAAGACCATGGAGCCACAACATTTTTACGAGCTCATCGCTGCAACTGAGGTACCCTTTCCATTTCCAAACACCTTCTACATCTTTGTTCTTCACATATTGCGCCCAAAAAGTTTTTTTGTTGATTATCTGATTTCGTCAGAACTGATTATCAGCTCAGTATAATGAATGTGTGTCAGATCAACAGCGAACACCCATTGGCCAAGGCCATTGTTGAACATGCCAAAACGTTTTGGGAAGAAGGGGACAAATCCATCTGGCCAGAAGCAAGAGACTTTGTCTCTGTCCCTGGCCATGGAGTCAAGGCCATAGTTAGGCACAGAGAAATATTAATAGGAAACAAGAGCTTGATGCTGCAACACGGCATGACCATTCCCGACGTTGCCAAGAACATACTAGCACAAGCAGAGAAAATGGCTCAGACTGGGATTCTAGTGTCTTTAGACCGAGAGGTGACTGGAGTGTTGGCCATATCGGATCCATTAAAACCCGGGGTACGTGAAGTTATCTCCTTTCTCAAGTCCAAGGAAGTGATGAGCATCATGGTGACAGGTGACAATATGGGCACTGCCGAATCCATTGCCAAGGATGTCGGCATTGGAACAGTTATTGCAGAAGCCAAACCAGAGCAGAAAGCCGAGAAAGTCAAGGACTTACAGGTACTCAAACAATCTCCATCCAAGTATAAAACATCAGCCATGTCCATTGTCTCGATCCACTTGAAGCCAACATGGAGCTCCAAGTCTCTACTCGCTATCTGCAACCCATAGAAAGCTGTTGCTAGTAACGCTACTAATACAACTTCACCTGTGACAATGACAGGCTTTAGGTTATACAGTGGCAATGGTGGGAGATGGGATCAACGACTCACCAGCACTCGTGGTAGCCGACGTAGGAATGGCGATCGGTGCTGGCACAGACATCGCAATCGAGGCAGCGGACATCGTCCTCATGAAGAGCAATCTGGAAGACGTGATAACCGCCATCGATCTCTCCAGGAAAACATTCCGCCGGATCCGTTGGAACTACATCTGGGCCATTGGTTACAACGTCGTAGGAATACCAATAGCATCCGGGATCCTCTTCCCCTTTACAGGATTCAGGCTACCACCTTGGATTGCTGGATTGGCAATGGCAGCCTCCTCTGTCAGCGTTGTTTGTTCTTCTCTCCTGTTGAAAAATTACAAGAGGCCTGTTGAAAAATTACAAGGGGCCGAAAGAACTGGACACTTTTCACCAATGCATGGGATAGCCATAGAATGATTTACCACCAGGACCATTCCCATCAAGTGAAAGAGCGCTAGGGAATGGTGTAAATCTACCTGACAGATCAGTAGAAATAAGCAAATAAAGTTGGCATTATATGCCTGCGAGCATATTAGTCCCTAATTGAAAAGCAAATATTCTTTCTGGAAAATCTGTTCAAGTATACTTTCTTAGTATCAGCATGAGTTGGACGATGGGATGAAATCTCAATTGACTCAATATTAAATAGTGTAATCAAGTTCTAAAACTTGACAAATCAGTCCAATCAAGTAATTCGTTAAGTCCGCCCAACTTGAGTAGCGGCAAATGCAAATGTGACATTCTTTTATTATTTTTGGAAGAGAGACGTTGATGTGGCACCTGCAACTCTAACATATTCTTCTTCCTTGGTCTGTCGTCGCTTAAATCCGTCCACCACCATCGTTGATCGACTGTAGGACTGCTTCAACAACTGCAACTCCCAACTCTGATCCACGCCATTATTAAGTCCTCCTTATTGCCGTCTTCAAGGTTGACCTCCATAAAACCAACGTTCGGAAGCTCAAGCGGCCATGGCCAAGCTTCTCAAAAGTTGACAGAAGTTGACAAAAGTTGAGCAGCCATGGACACGAGCTTGATGAAGCTTGAGCGGTCATGGTTGCGAGCTTGAAGAAGCCTAGAAGCTGGAAGTACGATGGCCGACTCAAGTGGTGGCCAAGACCAACGAAGTTCACGGTCAAAAGCCCTGGACATTGGAGCAACCATGGCCGAGCTTGATGAAGCTCAAGTGGTCATGGCCGCGAGCTTGAAGAAGCCTGGAAGCTAGAGCGGCCATGGTTGCGCCTTTAGAAGCTTGAGAACCATCTTGATTGGGACGAGGATGGATCTTGGCTGTCGAGTTGTCTTTTTTAGATGTAGCGCCCGTCAAGCAACACGCATCAACGCCATATGTGTTTCGGGAAAGTAATTTAAAAATTAAATTGACTCTTTTGATTAGCCAAATCAAATAAAGTTAACAGAGAGATTTCATTACAATAATTTTCCTGGTCTTTCGAAATGAAAATAGGATTATATCCCACCGAAGTGACAGTACATTTTTTTTTTTTAATCTCAAGTGACAGTACATGAATGATAGTATTCTTTGCCCAGCATCTTTATCCACTAACAAATCAGCGATTGCCATGAGATTGTCGTCTTTCATTCGGCAGCATCGGAATTCTGAAAATGCATTCTCTTCTCTCTTGCACCAGCACTTACTCTAAAGAGCTTCCACCCTGAGACGGCAGGGTTATACTAGCAGACTTAACCTTTTTCGCTCAGTTCATCTGTGCATAGTTCATAAGTATTAAGATCCAATTGCACTATTTGAAAGTTTTAGTACTTGATTGCATTTTCACAACAAATTCTAGTAATCAATTCTCCTCAATTCGAAAAATAATGGTTTCAGAGATGGAATCAACCAGTAACCAGAAAGCTTAGCTTCAACTCTGCAGATTTATTCAATCACAGCGTAGTATTGCATACAATTGGCAAAAGTACACCCCAAGTGCCAAAACTTGTGTACGGCGTGCACTTTGGTGCCAAAACTTTCAAATCGCTCACTTAAGTGCCAAGTTCGGAGAAAAGTGTGCACTTCAGTGCCAAGTCCGATCAGAAGCATAGGTGGCATGCCGGAAAGTCTATGTGGATTTTTTACATTAAAAACTTCGGATGACGTGGCTTGCCGGAGGCTGAGTTAGCAATTTGAAGATCAAAACGACGTCGTTCATTTGGCTTCCCCCATAAGCTCCTAAAATCCCCAATTGAACTCCAAATTGGAAACCCTAACCGACTGGTCCCCAAAAGCAAAGGAAGAATGTGAACAACGGAATCAGTTTCGGTTCGCCGAGCCGCTCGAAATTGGACGACTATTTCTTCCGATCCCCTCATTATATCATTCTTGAAAAGGCATTCTAAAGGTTTGTGTTCATCACCCATTTTCTTGTCTGCGATGGTTTTTGCTAACTGATGTTCATCTTCTTTTTTTTATGGTCAGAAAACAAGTGATTTGTCATTTTCTCTTTGTTTTCTTATGTCTACATAAGCTTGAAAATCGTAAAACAACCCATACTTAAAAATGGAGGGAAGAAGCTTCAGTAGCAGCTCAAATTCGTTTCGACCAATTGAAGAAGATGGTGAGGTTTACTGTCATTGTGGGTTACCTAGTCCAAGAATCAATTGAATCCAGGGAGAAGATTCCATGGATGTGGCAGGTATAAAGAGGGATCCAAGTGCAAATATTTCAAATGGGTAGATCAAAAGTTATACGGCCGAGCCACAGAGGTGATATTGGAGCTTCTTGAAAAACGACATGAACCTCCACCTACATTCATGGATGAGGAGTTGGACGATGTCGATTCAAGGGAAGCTGAGATGAAGGCTGTAAAATCTATGACCAATCAAATGAAGAAGGAAGTGTCAATGCTGAAAAGACAAAGAAAGCAACATCGAGCGCTAATTATGTTTTTGTTCTGTTGTGTAGCTTATTTGATGGTCAAGTGTAAGGTGTGTGACGAGAGAAAGTTTCTCAGTCTACCGTAGGTGAAGATCACTTGGACATATACTTGTATTGGATAATGTATAAGTAAGGGATGATTTTTGTATGGATGAAAACGTTGCTACGGCATTTTGTTGGAAATGGAAGGTTGTAATGCAGTGTTTGCTTAGTTTTTGTTCAGTTTTTGGACTATCCATGTATTGTAAATCTCTATTCGCTTAGTTTTTGCTTCACTTGTTTGGTTTGTTGCAAATGTGGGTGCTGGTATGCTGCAAATGGGCTACTAGTTTGCTGCTCAGTTGCTTTGCTGATTTACTGCATTTGCAAATCAGGAAATGTTGGTGGTTTGCTGCAAATTTTTGGATTATCTATGTATTGTCAATCTCTATTCTCCCTTAGTTTTTGAATGAAGGTTTGCTGCAAATGTTGGCTGCTGGCATGCTGCAAATGTTGGCTGCTGGTATGCTGCTGGTTTGCTGCATTTACAAATCCCTGTTGTTATTATTTAAGTGCCATAATTTGCAAATGTTGATCACTTAAGTGCCAGTCGGGGGTAACAAGTGATCAATTAAGTTCCAATTATCTCTAAAAGAGATCACTTTAGTGCCAAGTTATTGTCAAATTGATCACTTAAGTGCCAAGTTGTTGTGAAAGTGATCACTTCAGTGCTCACTTGTTATGAAAGTGTTCACTTAAGTACATCATGAAAACTTGCAATACCAATTCGTGCACCAGTAATATCTGACCACAATGCAGCAGCAACTACAATTACCATTTGTGCACCAACAATTTAGTTTACAGAAATTGACAAGTATGCACAGCAAGAATGCACTGACAAGTGCACCGGTAAGAATGCACAGCAAGTTGCTGGTGCATTCACAAATATGCACCATGAAGTAACTGGTATGCACCAAAACAGTATGCATTCACCATTGACAACAACAAAATTCACAATATTCACAGTATGCACAGTATGCACCAAAACAGAATTTACAGTATGCATTTACAGTATTCACAGTTATGGTGCATTCTCTGTTGACAACAACGGTGGCAAGCACAGACACCATAGCAATGTAAATAGGAAAAGCATAACTGAAAAATTTCACATTGCTCCGTTGACGTAGTTTTACATAAATTGAATTAACAACCATGTCCTTCCTAGTAAATGTCCAACACAGACAATTGTGGTTCCCAAAAACTAATACGAACTTATGAACTCCCCTCTAAATCAATCAACATTGACAACCCCAGCTCCTTTTTCTTTCGATGGCTTTTTAACTTGGTTCATAAGCCTAGCACTCTTTCTAGCAGGTTGTGGTTCTTCAAGTGGTCTTTGGAGGCTTGGTTCAGGTAAACCCCTTGCTGGCCTCTTTCTTGGTTGCTGTTTCTTAGCTGCAACTGTTGTCTTCTTCTTTGTCAATTTCTTTTTTGGTGCAGCCATTGACTCTTGGGTTGGGTTACCTTCAGAAATAAGCATCTCTGAGCTTCTCCCAGGCTACAACAATATAAAAGCTTAAGCAAATGGGCTTTAGAATTGCAAATGCCGTAAATTAAGTGCACAATTCCTATCAAACTTACATGCAATATAGTCATTCCAGTATGTTCTTCCTAGAATATTCCATAACCATATTCTCTCAACCTCTTACCAAGAGCCCCTCTTGTTCGTCGTGGAAGTGATGGCTGTGCAGCAGGTTCTGTTGGCCCTTGAGGAGATGGTGGTAGTGGCGGCTGTGCAACAAGATCTGCTGGTCCTTCAGGTACTGGTGGTGGCTGGGCAGCATGCCCTGCTCTTTCCCTTCTTATGACCTGTAGTGTCGAAACAAGATTAGACTACTGGCCATAAAACAAAAAAAAAACTGACAATGTGCAACTTACTGGATATTTTCTCCTTTGTTTAACAGTAGACTCGGTATGCTCCTCTGTTGGCCCTTCATCTGGTTGCACAACATGCCCTTTTGTTGGCACTTCAGTTGGCTGTGAAACATGTCCTTCTGTTGGCCCTAGAGGTGGTGGTGGTGGTGGTGGCTGTGCAACAAGTTCTACTGGCCCTTCAGGTGGTGGTGGTGGCTGGGTAGCATGCCCTGCTCTTGCTTTTCTTCTCACCTTAAGTATGGAAACAAGGTTAAACAAGTGGCCATAAAACAAGATAAACAAACAAACAATGTACAACTTACTGGATATTTTCTCCTTAGTTGTTGAACAGTAGACCCAGTACACTCTTCTGTTGGCCCTTGAGGTAGCTGTACAGCATGCCTTCCTGTTGCATTTCTCCTCAGCTGAAGTGTGGAAACGAGGTTAGATAAGTGGCCATAAAATAAGACAAACAAATAATGTACAACTTACTGGATATTTACTCCTCGTTTGTTGAACAGTAGACCCTCATGTTGCCACTTCAGATGGCTGTCCAACTTGTCCATATGTTGGCCCTTCACTTGGCTCCTGTGTGGGATCTGCAGTAAGCTGTTGCTTCCTTAGTTCACAGCCTTTCTTATTGTGACCTACCTTATGGCAGTATGAACACGTCATCTTTACACCAGCCTTAGTCATCCGTTGCGCTGAAATCTCCCCTTCTTGCATTCTTCGTCTCCGCTTTGGCCTTCCAACTTGCTTCTTTAGTGGCAAAGGTGCAGGGGCATCCTGATTTGTTGACTCCCAAAATTTGCTACTTCTAATGGGCTGCATCATGAATTGGTACGTGTTAAGATATGACCTTTTGTTGTAGCAATCAGCTAGGTAATCTTCTGGGTTTTTTTGCAGGTTCTGGATCGCAGAAATGGCATGTGAGCAAGGAATTCCAGTAAGTTGCCATTCTCGACATGAACATTTCCTCCTCTCCAGGTGAACGACATACGTGTCGTCATTCTTCTTGATCTCAAATCCGTCATCGCCATTCCAAATTGGATGGCAGAACCTGCTACCAGCCAAGTTCGCATCTAATCTCTTGGCAATCCTAGGACCACATATTCTAGTCCACTTTCCAGCCTCATCTCTTCTATTGCGCAGCCTAGTCATTACCATAAGTCGTATATCCTCAAGCATGGCAATGATTGGTTTGCACCCCGCGGCTAATATGCTGCCATTGAAAGCTTCGCTGAGGTTGTTGTCGATAATGTCGCACTTGAATTCCTCGCTGAAGAAGGCCTTACACCAATGCTTCGCTTCAATTTCGAATAGTGCTTCGAAACCATCCTTGGTCAGGTGAAGCAAGCCCTCTTTCGCTATTCTAAATTCAGCCATGTTTGTGCTCTTTGCAATTTGCCAGAATTGCTTCTGCAGCGCATCCCCTTTGTACTTCTTTGACCAATTTGCATATATGTGTCTTGCACACATCCTATGCTCGGCATATGGCATCAATTCAGCCAATGCAGGAACAAGTCCCTACAATAATAAATCAAGACATAATTGTAAGAACAAGGACAAATACAACATAATGCAATTAAAATTTTGAAAGATTTAATTCACAATGACATTACCTTCTGTTGGTCGCTCATGAAAGCCCAACCTCCCCCGTCAGTTATCTCCAAGTCAGCCATCAAATTTTTTATGAACCAAGACCAAGTGTCCTTGTTTTCTATTTTTACAACTGCCCAAGCTATTGGAAACATTTGGTTATTGGCATCTCGACCAACTGCAGCCAATAATTCTCCTTTGCATAAACCCTTTAGAAAGCACCCATCCAATCCTACAACTCTTCTACAACCAGATAAAAATCCCCGCTTGCATGCATCGAAGCACGCATAAAACCTATCAAAGACAGTCCCCAAATCAGGCAGTGGCCTCTCCACAACCTCTACATACACTCTACTTGGTGGGTTTTGAAGTCTACATTCGTAAGCATAATCCCAAATCTGGCCATATTCTTTCTTGTACTGACCCATGAGTGTTTTCATGACCTTATACTTGGCTCTCTTGCACTGAGTTGCTGACACATTAATCCATACCTGCTCCTTCACCAACTGCTTTAAGTAAGGACCTCTAATCTCAAGCATCGCCTTGATCGTGTTGAAGAAATGTTTTGACAACCACTTACTTGTTACCCTTTTATTGTCAAAAACAACTGAACACATATGTTCCTCCTACAAGGACCTAATTTGGAATGACCTGCTCCTCTTACTCAGTGAGCCATAGATCTTCTATGCACAATTACCTTGTGGACACCTAGCTCTCACAAAATCTTTCGTATTTCTAACAAACTCAATAGTCCTCTGCTCAGCAATAGATTTTTTCAAAATAGCATCCTTGAACTGTTTTGCATCGTCAAATTTCATACCAACACATAAAACAGGGCATGCTATACTTGGATCATAGGAAGGATACTTACTCTTTCTATGCACAGGTGGAGCTACTCTTTCTTCTTCAGGCTCGCTCTCTGAAGTACCGATCCAGTCATCACTAGCACTTTCTTCAGGTGCACCAGTAGCTGTAGCAGGTGTAGGTTCTTGTTCCCTATTTACTGGTCCAGCTCCCTCCAATTCTCCAAAGGCTGCTCTTTTCTTTCTCGCAAACTCCTTGCGGTTTTGCCTTGACTGTGCAAGCTCTTCATCGTCATCGTCATCATCAATCCTCAGGAAACTGACATTTCCCAAAACTTCATCGTCATCGTCATCGATACTAGATTATGCAACTTGCCAATGTAATCCAGTGATTTCTTCATCATCTATATGGCTTACCCCCCTGTCCTCCCTATCCTCCCTGTCCTCCCATTCCTCACAATTCTGCCTATCCTCCCAATCCTCCCTGTCTGCCCACTCCTGATGTCCCTCTACAATGGTATCATCCCCACCATGAGAAGTGGAATGAAGGCCTACTTCTCCTGTTTCAATTACATCTTCATGCTGAACATTATCAGCATCTTCATCATCGCTGTCACTGTCACTATCGACATACACCTTTGCTTCGTTGCCATGAAGATAGTGATAAATCAGATCCTTAAACCCACTCTCATCCAACAATAAACGCAGCCCATCCCTCAAGCCCTTCCCAGGAACACAATAAAGCAATTTACCTACTTTGCAGCCTAAAATGTGCACTATATCTCTCACGAATAAAACATACGACGATGTCCTTACATCGAGGAAAATGGTTCCTTCATTTCCACTTTCGTAGTCCCACTCGTCGGTTCCAATCACAAAATTCCCACGATAGCAGATAATAACAGCAACAATATTCTTGTCCATGCCTGTAACAAAGGGAAAAAAAAAGTCAATAAATGTATCAGCTTTTGGGACCACAATACGAAAGGTACAACAAATTCACGTGGAGGTCCCCACAGGCCAACTTTTGATTCAAGAGTCATTTTTGTTAGGTAGTGGCCACAAAGTAACAAGAAAACCAATGCCAAAATGCACAGTGTTTTACACGAATGAATTTGAGGTCCTCGTGGCATTAACTTCACTATTTCTTGGCAAATAAAAAACAGCATTTCAGTCTGCAAAGGCATCCAAGGTTATCATTGAACAAGTGGACCGAAAGGATCCAAACACAACAACTTCTGAAAAGGGACTGAAAGGCAAGAAACCGAAGTCAGAGGTTCTGATTAAACAACTAGACATCCCCAACGCATCAACTTTGAGCCTTAATTTTACCATACAACCGCTAATTTTGCCCTACGAACCCTAATATCCCCGTCGGAGCCTTAATTTTCCCCTCGGAGCCCTAATTTCGTCTCGAGGTCTCACTTTCAAATTAGGATAGAAGACGCATACCTGGAAAGGAAAAGGATTTGATGGTCGTGAGCGACGGCGGCGACCGAGCGACGGTGGCGACCGAGCGGGCGACGGCAGCGACTCCACCACAGACGGCGTGATTGGATTTCTCACGAGAGAGGGTAATCTGGGGGGCAATATGGGGAAGGAGAGACGTCGTTTGTTAATAATACAAACGACGTCGTTTTTTATTTCAACAAATTACTTAGCCACGTTCAATTTCCACCGTGGCATCAACTTCTTAAAATTTACCACATAAGCTAATAAAATAAATTGTAAAATCCACGTAATTCATTTGGCCGGATTGGCACTGAAGTGCACGTTTTTCTCCGAACTTGGCACTTAAGTGAACGATTTGAAAGTTTTGGCACCAAAGTGTACGCCGTACACAAGTTTTGGCACTTGGGGTGTACTTTTGCCTCATACAATTACTAAAAGCAAACACCCCCTGATTTTGGGCTAGATAGATTACAGGACAACCAAGCATCGTCACACTAAGTTCAAGAGGACGTCATTCCGAGTGTTCACATCTTCGAAGTCAATTTTCTTGTTGAATCAGCCTCGGTGTTTGCTCCTGCTGAACGCAGCATTTGTAATCTAGTCTTTGCTTTCAGTAGGACTTGATGTACTTCGTCAAAGTGCGGTTGAGTCGCTTTTCTTGTGCTCTCCACCCACTTTTGAACTTTCTCATAGGGACCTAGAATGCGATCACGGTCCTTGTCATCAAGTACCTGAAGTAGAAAAACAGCATTATCAGCTTCCTTAGCAAACTTGTGTCCTTTGGGCAACTGCACCTACCAAAGCCTCGCGCAACCAATATGATGCCTGTTTGAATTTTTTTCTTGACTATTCTCGTGAAAGCATAGCACAAAACTAGTTTTGCCAAGCTCTGATTGATATCTTTTATCTTTCTTAACTTACATATAAGTGTATGCATGTTCCACATGAAGTGATTACATGTCTATTACAAAACCAAAGGTGATTACAAGTTGGGCCCGAGCCCCATCCCAGTTTCCTTTGATTCACAATGTGACAATATCCCTACTCAATCAAATGGGATATTTCCCCAAAACAGAATATTAAAAAAGAGAATAAGGAGCTCCATATTGAATGCGTGCTCTTGGGAAGAAATATGTTGTCTGTCATATGGTTAAATCAAACTAATACGTAAGTTGGGAGATAGATAGAATAACATGCACCGAAGGCAAGCAGCTGCCCTCTTGTCCATAAGTTAAAATCTTCAGTAAAGTGCGATGAATTTGCCACTGATAAAATATGAAGGCAGAATAACACCTTCAGCAATGTTAGCTTTCTTGAGCTACATCTTCTAACTTATAATGACCTCATTATACACCCTTAGTTTCTACCATCATAGGATTCCGTCTTCCTTCAGATTATTTTTTCCATTACACCCCCCCCCCCAACCAAACAAAAAATAACAAAGGAGAGAGAGAGAGAATCCATTGGGGCAGAATATACCTCTAATTGCATAATTTCACATACTAAGCTGAGGTCAGCAATGGATGGCCGAAAGCCACCCAGCAGAAATGGACCATTGCCTTTGAGCCAGATAGACTCTATCTTCAACAAAGATGAGGACAGAAGTTTCTCGTTCTCAGCAGCAGCTACTGGGTTCAATGGTAGTCCAAGCGCGGGAGCCAGAGTAGTATTCAATACATAGGTAGCTGAAACAAAGACAAGTCATGCAATGTTCGATTAGAGTGACTGACGCAAGAATATGTGTAAACTATAGGGAATGTTTCTCAAAGGTTGCACAATATGCAAAGAGCCACAACACAAGCAAAACAAAGTTAGAAATATCATATGTCAAATGCTCTATGTTCAGATGGCTCTGCAAGATCACAAAATTTGAAGGCATCATCACATTTTAAATCAGGGCAATCTAACACTAGCTCGACTCCTATTTCACTGGAAAAGTTATTTCTTAGGAGAATACTCTGCAACACTTTGTATTCTGGCAAAATTCCAGGGACGCTACCTGTCTTGAAAAACTAATCTCATACCCGTCAAAATTGTTCGATGAACTAAATGGATGAATATGTGGACATTTCTTGCAATTCAAATAGACTGAAAAACTGACCTAGAAGGCATCAATCTACGTTATCCAGATTGAAGTTTAAACAGGCCAATCAGGTGCTACATTATCTAAAAATGTGAAACATTTTTCACCTGCTCCCCGTCGTAATTTGGAATGATGCCAATCCAATGCTGAGTGTATCTTAGCTCTCCGGGAAAGATCAGCAGGGTACCTGTCAAAGATTAAATTAAATGCGACAAGTATTTGAACATGATAATAATCCATCCAGTGAAAGAGTACGACCCTACAGCAAAGAAAGTGATATAATTGCAAATTGAATCTCCATATTGAACTGAACGCATCTGCCTACTGCCAGATATCAAAACCAAGCTATACATTTTCACTGTGAAACTATAATCATTAATACCAGAATAATAGCACAGAAGGAACTTTAATTGCTTGAGATTGCTCTGCAGGAACCTAGTGCTTAAACATCAATTTGAGTCCACTTCCGACAGTTTAAAATGGTTTGAGTAGATTAACGAGGATTACTGTGCTTACCAATGATCTGCAACCCCAGGAAATGCACAGCTAAGATATATGAGAATAGCATGACTGCAAACATGAAAGTGAAATAAAACATTGTAAATGTGGAATATCTGTGATGAAATACAATTGCAAATAAAAATATATTCTAACGCCAAAGGAGATGAAAACTGGCCAAGGATCTGTTCAAGAGCATTCCCCACAAACGTATAAAATGACTCAAAAGCACTGCTGCTAAGTTCACCAATGCATCAGGAATGACCTTTCATTTCCCTTCACAATACGAGATTTTCTGACGCATTGACAAGATTACAGGAAAATCTAGATGTGTGTGCATGTACCATGATGTACACAGCACCTTCGCCACAAAGCCATATAATCATACTCAAAAAGTGACATGGAGTAGTTCACATCAAAGAAAACCTCAGGAGCAATTAGAGATAAAGATGCACACTTGACTGCAATTAGGGATCCTTGCGAAACAAACACATATTCACCACCTACGCTCCAATATAAAAATATGGTCTACTGAAGTCTTAAAGGGAACCGGTGATGCTCAATTTCGAGTTAGAATAAGATATGCTGAAGTAGTAAAAAAATGAAAATTTTATGATGAATCCAGAGTCTCCGGCGCATCTTTTCCAGGAAGCTATTTAGAAGATGTATTAATCTTCTACTTAACTGCTTAAGATGCTGCAACGCAGATACTGTATTTTCTTTTTCTTTTTAGGCAATCTTTTTAAACTTTGGAAAAAAGGTTCTTTGTCTTCTTGGCATATTGATACTCTTGCATTTCAACCTTGACAAAGCAAACAGAAAGATAAACAGCTCCAGTACCTCTCAAAAAGCTTAAATCTCCCATCAACAATAGCTGGAACTTGTCCCATTGGGTTTACATCTGAAAATTTGCAACCACAAATAAGTGCATGACCTCAGCACATAAGCTTTCCTCAGCAGTAATAATTATGCTAATTGTGGCCACGAAATAAAAATGATGTACAGAAAGGCGATCTACCCTTAAACAGATATGTGATTAAAACCAGGTAGAGTGTCATCTAATAACTCATGACAACCAGAAAGTACAAGGCCAAACGTCTGATCCAAGGCAGAACTTATGGGCTATTCATGTATGATACAAACAGCTTGTAGATCCATTAGGTAGTATGGAGCACAACCTTGACTTCAATGGTTCCAAAGCACCTTTCCTTTCGCACCTGTGACTCATTTTAACATCTTAACATTTTTTATCAAGGGAAATAGGTTTTACCCGTTCAACATCTTATTTGATTATCACTTATCAATCATATTCTTCCAGCTATTCAACAAAAGCATCTCATTTGTCCTTGCACCCTAGGTTTCGTCCTTTATCATGCAGTTATATCTGCTCAATCAGCTGAGTGGTACAACACAAAACTGGGAAAGGTGTCTATCATCTTCTTTAGGAGGCGTGGAGGCTCTCCTAACTTACGTTGCGCCTCGAACAAAATTTACACTTTCCTAACAAAAATAACGAAAGCAAGAACTACTTCCCCGTAGAAATTTAATGAGAATTCAACGAATTTCCAAGCTTCATTTCCACTTTAAGATAACAATCAAAAATCTTCTTCCACCTACTCCAATCCGAAGCGCAAGTAGAGACATTAGATGCCACTAAGCTTGCTACATGTCTAAACATGAACGGACATACCGTCGCGTCTGATCGACATTCATTGATTATCAAAAGATTGCATCTTTGAATTTCCAATTTCATGGGAATTTACAAAATGCGATCGAACACGACAAGACTACACCAATCATGGTACTAGGAGTGCACCTCTGAATTCGGGGGACAGATGCTGGCGCTTAGAGATGTCTATCCTCACCTCCTCGAAGTCGATTCCATTGACCCTGAATCACGTGAGTTCAAGACCCAGTTAAAAATTCGGTAAAAGAAGAAGAAGAAGAAGAAGAAGCAGAGTATCGAATAATGGCGAGCATACGACGGAACTGAAGAAAGAAATCAGGAAAATCGTACTTGCAGAAGATGATGACAGCACGAGACGGCTGCGACATGCGATCTGCGTAGACTTTGAGCTTCATTTTCGCTGCTCTTTCCTCGACTCTCTGCTAATCTGCTTGTGCCGGTGTGCCCGACCGAGGGGCAGAGAGAGAGGGAAGGAGAGAGGCAAAATAGGATTTTACATCTCTGCTGTAACAGAATAATTAAATAGACTCCGTTTGTCTCGAAAAAATTAAATAATTTGAATTTTTTTTAAAGTTCCTCACATATATCGCTTAAAATAAATAAATAAATAATATTTAGGTTATCAAAAATAATTTGTGTTTAAATATTTACGTAAAAAAGAAAAATATTTTTCGATCATTTGCTTTTATAAACAATCATTGTTTGAAAAATACTTTTTTAAATTACTTATTTTTCATCAAACAAACCAAACATTAATCATGTATTTATCTAATAATTTAATTTTTTTAATAATTGACAGTAATCTCATAAAATTTAATATAGGAGGTGAGTTCAAATCTTTTCTCACCCATTTGTCTTGTCCAAGTACTTGTAAATTAAATAGTGCCTTTACGTAACATCTTTGAGTTTTTAAATATAGTTGTCACGATAATGTAAGCTTTGTTCTTTATTAACTTAAATTACAACGATATACCGAATGGACCATAAAAAGGCCATAGTACTAGTGTTTCTCTTATAATAACATTGAGAAAATTCGTGGATGGAATGAAATTTCCCTAAAAATAAAATTTCTTAAATACGAATACTTGCATCACTTAAATAATTAATCAATTAAAAATATTTTTATTATCAAGAATAACTTAGGTCTAAAACTTCTTGTGACAATATAAATATTTTTCATTCATTAGTTTACGAATACTTGCATCACTTAAATAATTAATCAATTAAAAATATTTTTATTATCAAGAATAACTTAGGTCTAAAACTTCTCGTGACAATATAAATATTTTTCATTCAATAGTTTCACATTTCAAATTAACTTATGGCAAACTAGTTTGGGATTAGTCTGCACAATGTTAGCATGAGGCACTTTGATGTCCACGTCAGATTGCATTTTGAAATTAATCCTCATCTTACTAAGATATTTCGTCGAGTGAAGTGGAAGGGTGCGTTTGATTAAGGAAAAACTCCATGAAAAGAAAAATACTTTTTGAAAATTTATTTTTCAAGAAAATGTTAGTTTTCTTATGTCTGTATTTGGATCTCGTTTGAAAAACGATTTCAATATCATGACTTTATCTCGTGCTAAAAAAATCTAATTTTAAATTACATATATTTTTTGTTTTTTGTTTCCTTTTTTCTTTCTCCCTCTATTGCGATTGGCTGGCAACAATCACAAGTGACCTCGAGCTCATAGATCCACATCTGTAGATGGTCACCGAGGCCCCGCAACTGGTGGAGGAAGAAAAAGAAGAAAAACACTTCAAAAATAAAAAAAAAATTAAGATTTAAAGAATAGAAAGTTAAAAATTAACAAATAATAAATATGTAAAGTAAAATAAAAAATGTTAAAAATTTGATTTTGAAATTTTTATTTCATCAAATTAGATTTAGGAACTCGCTTTCTTAACTTTATGCATGAATTTTTCATTAATCAAAAAGTATTTTCTGTTACCTAAGTCATTTTCAAAAAACCGCACGAGTGAAAATCTAAAAAATCAATTTCCAAAAAACACTTTTGTCAAAACAAATGTATCCTAAATTTCATTTTGACAATTTTAACTAGTGTAATATTCGACCCGCAAAAAAAAAAAATCGTGTAATGGTCCTTCCCCCTTAATTTTTGCCAAGTTTCTCGTACCATCATTTAAGGCGATTCCCGAGGACCTCTCTTAAAAGGTGGATAGGCAGACCAACTTTAAATTAGAAGCACCATGCCAGCAGTCAACACAAGATAATTAAGGTTTATTAATGACCAAGTGTCTGTTTGCTTCACGAATACTATAACATTTTTAGAAAATGATCATATTTTTTAGTATTTAGCTTAGATTTAACAATGAATTGGAAAACAATTTTCATCGTTTGGCAAGAAATTGATTTTTCTAGAAACATTATGAATTTTTACTTATTTTATTTTTTTTGAATAAAAACTCAAATTTTAATTATTTTAAATTATTTTATTTTTAATTACTTCCTTTAATTTTTTTTCTCTTCTTTTTTTTCTCTTCTTTCTTCTTCAATTTCTTCGTCAATTGGTCGCCGGCATAGGCGAGGTGAAGGTTGACAAGCTCAAGCTAAGCATGGTCAAGCTAGATGCAGCAAGGCTAAGCCTCATTGGCCATTATTGACACCTAATTTTCAATCACTTTTTCTCTTTTAAAATTAATAAAAAAAAATTCAAAAAAATTCACAAAATTGGAAATTCAACTTTGGAGACCTTGGCTAAGCCCAAGGAACCAATTTTGACCGAAAAATGGTTTTTCATATTTTCAGTATTTTTTGGTATTTTTATTTTCGAAAATTAATAGAAAATCTATAAAAATTCATAAAATTAAAAAATCAACTTTGGGGACCATGGTCAAGCCTAGGAAACCAATTTTGACCAAAAAATAATTTTTCATATTTTCAGTATTTTTCGATATTTATTTATTTAGTTATTTTCAAAAATTAATAAAAAGTTTATAAAAATTCATAAAATTAAAAAAAATCAACTTTGGGGACCTTGGCCAAGCCTAGGGAACCAATTTTGACCAAAAAATGATTTTTCATATTTTTCGTATTTTTTTTTTAGAAAATAGAAAAAAAAATGCTTGAAAATTAATATAAAAAAAAAAGCATTTGGGGCATAAAGATGTGAATAAATAGTCGGTATTTTCTTTTAACTTTCTCTTCATTTTGGCCGAAGAAATTCTTCAATCCGGAACTAAGAGTTTCTTTATGAATTTCATTTTTAGGTCATTTGAAAAATTTCTAGAAAATTCATTTTGGCGTTGTGTTTTCGATTTTTTACATTTCCAGAGTCGTGATATTGTCTTCTATTAGTCCAAATTTTTCAATGGCTTGATGATGCATTTTTCGTCATTATGTTCGATTTTCCAAATTCAACTTATCACTTGAAACGTTTTGTTGGGCTGCATTATTGCGCCCGCAGTATTTCTCAGTCGAACATGCAGGATCGATTGCGCAAGTTATTCTCGAGAATTAGCGTATTTGAATGTGATGCCGAGGGGTTAATCTCGGCCAGTTTGCTACTATAGATATTTAACAATCTCGGAGATTTAGATTATCAAAGTCAAAGTGAATGAGTCAGGAGATGAGAAGTCGATTTTTTTTTACTTCCCAACCAACATCCTCTCGAATCAATTGGCTTCATCAGAATCAATTTACAGAATCTGCCGCAAAAGTGTGCAATGGAACAATTCTTGTGGGTTCTCATCTTGTGCATTGTAACCACGTGTATATACACGACATTCTCCTCAATCTCCGTTCACGTAGGGTTTATAACTTGAATTTTTCGGTGGCAATGATGAAGAATAAGTGGGGGACATGTTTTTAAAGAAAGGAGGAATCCAAGTTTGCTATCGGGAGTGAGGCATACACGACGGTCACGAAAGAGACAATATGATGAGATGTGAGGAAAGGACAGACCAATGCCTCAGTCAAGATGGTATAATTATCTAAAAAAATGATGCAAGAGGATTCACTCAATGAGCCTTCGTGGGTGGAACAAGAGAGGCTCTCGAAAGTGAATAAAGAAGGGGGCCAAAAGAAGACAAAAAAGATGGAGGGAGACAAAGGTGAGTGGAGAGCGAGAGAAGTCAAAAAGGGAAGGAAAAGTTTCAAAAAAAAAAAAAAAGAGGAGGATCCTCTCTCGAGGAGGTCCGAACGGAGAAGAGGGATTCGATGGTAGCCTCCTTGAGGCATTCTGGGTAGGCCTTTATAATGACTCCCGAGCTCCGAAAGTCAGGGGCCCTGATCGTGAAACTCGTCGAAACCGAGACCAAGCAAGACGCTGAGCTTGAGAAGAACCTTAGAACGACGAACGCAGCGAAGTCCAATTACCTCCATCAGCCCCTCAATTGCTTCGTCAAGGTCGAATAAATCTGGTCGACCCGGGTTAAAACCCAAGGGCCATGCACATGCCTCTCCAGCATTCGTTCAAGCCCCAACAGAGGAAAGATTTGGAAGCTTTGCCATCAACTTCCTTAAGAGTAAAATCCCTGACTGGAAAGAGCTGCAAATGTCACAAACTGTTCAGCGTGCATCAGCTCATGATATTTGTTTTGTGCATCAAAGTTCCTTTTTTCAAAGATTCCAGGTCAGAGCGATTATGGACATCAAGGTAATCTTGACTATTTATCCTTTTCTATTTGTAATAACAGCATATTTTGATCGTCGATGAATGATTGGACTACGATTGAATGAACTAGAATTCATGCGGTGGTACTGGAAATTATGCTATACCCGATTCATTGGTTAGGACATAGCTTTTGATAATGTTCTCTGTTTATAGGTCCAAATGAAAACCCAAGAGTCCCGTATAAACCCCGGTGTTCTGTTGTCTAAGTCTGATTATTCGTCTAATACTCTGAAGCCGTGTGGTTGGAATTTCTTAGGTAATTTCAGTGTCCATTTGATTCTAAGTCATGGCTTGGTGGATAGGACGTCCAACCCAATAGTTGTTGTTATATAGGGATTTTGGAATTCTTCTCTAAAATGCTGTGTTTCTTTCTTAGGTCACATTCATAAAGCGGGATAATTTTTAGCATGCAAGATAATGCAAGCAAAGTCCACGAGATACTAATTCTTTGTCTCTATATATTCCTTTGCTCTTTCTTTAGTATTATTATTATTATTATTATTATTATTACTATATTTTTTGTTTCTTTCTTTATTTGGTTGTGTCTCGTTCTAAAATATTGGTGATATAAAGCTTCTTAGTTTTAAATTAAGTTTTCCTCCACGTCAGTCTTATTCACGTTCGCGTGCGTATATATTTTACTTTTTCTTAATTTTGTTGAATTGTCGTTTTCTTAAGCATATATTTTAAAGTAAGGGAAGTTCAATAGCTTTATGTTTGTTGGTTCCTCTTTTTTGTTATTGCGCTGGTGACCAATTTCTAGTGCAGTATTTATGATAGTGATGTGGATGGTGAAATCATCATAATTTCTGTCTTATCGGACTTGGGGTTCGACGGAACAAAACGGTGAAGTTTTGGTTTTGGTTCGGGGTCACTCGGAAAAAAAGTTCCGATTTTATTAGATGTTGCAACAAGTCAGGACCCATTTTATTGGCCGCAATAGTCATGAGTCTAAGAATTTTTGGTGAGGATGCTGAAATGTGGAGATATTTTTGCGTGGCAATTTTTAAATTCCTCTGCAATAGTCTTAGTTTACCATGTCAATAGCGTGATTCGTTGAATTCGACATTTACTTACACTTCTTGCTTTTTTTTAGCCCTCTGTATTTTTAGCTAAATCGTCCAGCATAATGACGTGTTTGATTGTTGATTGTACACACGTCGAAACTTAATGGGTAGCCAAAGTTAAAGCTCTAACATGGTCTGAATATTTAGTTCTATATTTTAGTCAACCTTGCGAGGTTGTGGACCATCGTGCATAATGTTTGGTTGGATTGTGAATATGTAGACGCCCACTCAGATAGTGTAGCCAGGAATAAAATGAAATTTTATTGCACTGCATGATTCGTGAAACATAGTTTTAGATTTAAAAAAATTCCATAAAATGAAAAAAAAGGGAAGTGCATAGGAAATACTTCCATTTGCCCCTTTTGTCTAATTAAGATTTTTATGCATGGTTATCGATGTTTTTGCCACATAAATATGTTGGTAAATTGTGTCATAATGTTATTTTATTAGATAAATTAGCATGATAATTGGAGTTAGTTCGAGACGTTCATTTTATCTTTTAGTTCGCTGAATTTCGCTAATCATCTACTTGGATTGAGTGCATGTCCCAAATACTGGGTGCGTCGAATTGACATTCTAGCTTGGCGATCGAGGACAATGCCTATAGAGATGGCAAAATGGCAATTCCATATCAACGACAAATCCCATGGAAGTGCAAAAATCGGCCCAGACAAGCTCCTAAGTGCCCACCAATTTCTCAGCTGATATGTGATTAAAAGTCTCTCTTAATTCAAAAGAAACTCTCTATGTTGAGAACAGAAAGAGCGAAAATCAATTCTAAAAATCCCTCCCAAAAAATGGGAGATAAGTACTCTTTGCACTCTTCTGGTTTTAGGTGCAAAATAGCACATATTTTGTATACTGACACTTCATTCTATTTTATGTCAGGCAGTCGCGGATCTACATCAACGGTCAATCCTACGGAAGCACAAAATTGGCTTGGAGGAGTCCCAAAGCACGCACAAATCTCGAATTGTTGAATCAATTTGTTGTAATTTATTTTAAAGAACTCAAACCCAGAATGGAGAGGCAAAGCATATCCACTGGAGGTCATTTAAATACCTGCACCTTAAATCTCAAAGGAAAGAGCCAAGCCAATGCTAGGTCTCCCATTGAAGGTTTTTACTTACAGTAGTTTAAATACCTGCACCACAAATTCCAAAGGAAATAGCCAAGCCAATGCTAAGCCTCCCATTGGAGGTTTTTACTTACAATAGTTTAAATACCTGCACCTTAAATCCCAAAGGGAAGAGCCAAGCCAATGCTAGGCCTCCCATTAGAGGTTTTTACTTACAGTAGTTTAAATACCTGCAATTTAAATACCTACACCTTAAATCCCAAAAGGAATAGCCAAGCCAATGCTAGGCCTCCCATTGGAAGTTTTTACTTACGGTAGTTTAAATACCTGCAATTTAAATACATGCACCTTAAATCCCAAAGGGAAGAGCCAAGCCAATGCTAGACCTCTCATTGGAGGTTTTTACTTACAGTAGTTTAAATACCTGCAATTTAAATACATACACCTTAAATCCCAAAGGGAAGAGCCAAGCCAATGCTAGGCCTCCCATTAGAGGTTTTTACTTACAGTAATTTAAATACATGCACCTTAAATCTCAAAAGGAAGAGCTAAGCCAATGCTAAGCCTCCCATTGGAGGTGTTTATTCACTGTCGTTTACTCCCTGTAATTTAATTTTTGAATCACCAGACCCAAAAAATGAGTAGGTTATAACACTGCACAGAAGTCGTTAACACACTCCCTCTTTCGGCTTCAGGGAATTTTTAACACTTAAAAAATATAATAAATATATATATACCATTCATGCATCCTATTTAAAAGGTGAAAACACAAAAGAGAATACCCTACTAAAGCCTTAGGAATAAACCAAGCCTGAGTTGCCAAATTAAGATATCCATGAAATTAAGGTACCGAAATGGCATTAGTTTTAATTAACTAGTTTAATCAAGTCCCCGAACTCATAATCTCTTGTTCGCAGGAATAAATTAGTTCTCCCGCTAATTTATTTAGGTTCCTAATCGACCTACCAAGAACGATTAGTGGCGACTCCAAATTTCAAAAATTACTTAAAATGAAAATCCAAAGTCGTGATTCGGTAGGGCTTGGGAGGGTCCGTGTTAGGTTAGTCGATCTAATTAACCTAATAATCCGTTAATCCTTCAGAATTTAAATTTAAATTTTTTTTAGAGGGCCGCGACAGCCATGCTTGCTTGGAAGATCTAGTGAGGCTTAACCTAAGCTCATCGCTCTCCAACAAGGCTGGGGAGAGGGTGAGCCTCGTATGTGATTGGTAACCGACTGACGAAGGAAAAAAAGATGAGAAAAAAATGAAAGAAAGTAATTAAAAAAAATTAAAAATCAAAAATAATTTTTTTAAAAAATAAAAAATATTTTTTAATTTTGAAATAAAAAAGTAAAAAATAATTGGAAAAAAAGAAAATGTGAAATAGATGAGGAACGAAATATGGGGAAAAAATACCTTACCAAAAAAAAATATGGGGAAAATATTTTTCTTTTCTAAAAAAAAACATATTTTTCTCTTCCACTTTTTGAAGGAGATTTTTTCATGGCGGAAATATTTTTTGAGATTAGCTTATTTTTTGTAAACCAAACATTGAAAAATAAAAACAAAAATTTTTGGAATTTATTTTTCACGAAATAAACGGAACCTGAGCTCAATTGCACAGATTATGACAATCAAAGGGCTTGACTGCTCAAACTAAAGATCCAAGGACTCAATACATCAAAGAGCACAAGTTAGAGAATCAAACGCAAAGATTGCTCCCATAGCAAGATGTAAATCTATCTTTTTTTCTTTCAAATAAGAAAAATGGATTGGGCAGGTTTGGTAGCTACTTTTTTTTTTGTGGTGGATGAGGTACAAATCTTCACATTTTGTCAACTATTTTTAAGTATTTTGACGATTTGTCAATGTAATTTTTTTGATCAATTTTGATCGAAAATCTCTAATGTTGTCGCGACCCTCTAAAAAAAATTTTATTTTAAAGGGTTAACGGATTATTAGGTTAATTAGATTTGACTAACCTAACGCGGACCCTCCCAAGCCCTACCGAATCGTGACTTTGGATTTTTATTTTAAATGATTTTGAAATTTGGAGTCGCCACTAATCATTCTTGGTAGGTTGATTAGGAACCTAAATAAATTAGCGGGAGAACTAATTTATTCCTGCGAACCAGAGATTATGAGCTCGGGGACTTGATTACACAAGTTAATTAAAACTAATGCCCTTTCGGTACCTTAATTTCATGGATATCCTAATTCGGCAACTCAGGCTTGGTTTATTCCTAAGACTGTAGTAGGGTATTCTCTTTTGTGTTTTCACTTTTTAAATAGGATGCATGGATGGTATATATTTTTATTTGTTATATTTTTTAAGTGTTAAAGATTCCCTGAAGCCGAAAGAGGGAGTGTGTTAACGACTTTTGTGTAGTATTACAACCTACTCATCTTTTGGGTCTGATGATTCAAAAATTAAATTATAAGAAGTACATGACAGTGAATAAACACCTCTAATGGGAGGCCTAGCATTGGCTTGGCTCTTCCCTTTGGGATTTAAGGTACAGGTATTTAAGCTGCAGGTATTTAAACTACTGTAAGTAAAAACCTCCAATGGGAGGCTAAGCATTGGCTTGGCTCTTCCCTTTGGGATTTAAGGTACATGTATTTAAGTTGCAGGTATTTAACTACTGTAAGTAAAAACCTCCAATGGGAGGCTAAGCATTGGCTTGGCTCTTCCCTTTGGGATTTAAGGTACAGGTATTTAAGTTGCAGGTATTTAACTACTGTAAGTAAAAACCTCCAATGGGAGGCTAAGCATTGGCT
The DNA here is from genome assembly GCA_016432845.1 of Psidium guajava. NCBI lineage: Eukaryota > Viridiplantae > Streptophyta > Magnoliopsida > Myrtales > Myrtaceae > Psidium > Psidium guajava. The sequence goes on from CM028232.1 coordinate 7,324,689, forward strand.
TGGCTCTTCCCTTTGGGATTTAAGGTACAGGTATTTAAGTTGCAGGTATTTAACTACTGTAAGTAAAAACCTCCAATGGAGGCTAAGCATTGGCTTGGCTCTTCCCTTTGGGATTTAAGGTACATGTATTTAAGTTGCAGATATTTAACTACTGTAAGTAAAAACCTCCAATGGGAGGCTAAGCATTGGCTTGGCTCTTCCCTTTGGGATTTATGGTGCAAGAATTAAATTGCAGGAATTTATAGTATGAATGCGACATGTAGATATGGAAACATATGAGTATGACATGACATAATCGAAATTTAAATTAATTTATTTGGGCAAGGAAATTCTCGAAGATTTTAATAGTTAGGATCGTTACCTGATTTAACAGATTTGATAGCCGAATTCGGATCTCGTGTCACCTTATAGATCAAGATTGCGGCTCGAACGATGGAGATGAACTTGTGACTTGCGTTGATCGGTAGAGGAATTGGTGATGGTAACACCTAGATTTAAACTCTCACCATCTTCAAGACTCTCTTTTGGAAAAAAGGATTCTCTCTCTTTTTTTTTTATTTTTTTTCTTTCTCTCTAATTTCTTTCAATCTCTCAAAATTCTCTCAAGCATCCAAGATTTTCTCTCCAAAAAAAATTCATCTCCCAAGCTCACTTCTTCCTCCTTTTATAATCTACTCATCCATCTTCCATTCTAAATTTTCCACTAACTCTTCTTCATCTCATCTTCCCTTCTCTACTCTTATCTTATTTTCTTCATCTTCTCTTCTCCATCTCCTCTTCTTCAACTTCCCTTCTCTATCTCCTCTTCTCTATCTTCCCTTCTCCATCTCCTCTTCTCCATCTTCCCTTCTCTATTCTAATTTCTCCACCAACTCTTCTTTTTGTTATTTACAAAATAATCCCTCAAGTGTTAGGTATTTGCATCCTAGTCCTTGAGATTTTAAGTATTTGCAATTTAGTCCATGAAAAAATATATTTCTTTAAGTCCAAATCCCTTCACAATTTTTGACACACCAAAATTTACCACATGTCAAATTTAAGCTCATTTCTTGCCGCTGAAAATAATGCAGAATTTAATTAAAGCCCTTTTGCAAAATTGAGTCATTCTGGGTATAATTGAGCTAAGATGAAAATTTAAAATATTAGAAGACAATGTCACAACTCATAAAAAGTGAAAATTAAAAATAAGTTGACTTAAATTAAATTTTTTTAGGCCCGATTCGAGATTATACTCGTGAAGGAACACGTGACTCGAATTGGATTTTTCTGAATTTGCGGTGGCCAATATGAAAATAGATTTAAAATAAAAATATTAACTATCTTTGTGTATTTTTTTTTTGGCCTCAAATGTTATTTTTCCAAAATTTTCAAGTATTTTTGTATTTTTTTTTAAATTAAATATATATATATATAATATGAAAATTTATTTTTTGTTCAAAAATGGTTGCTTAGGCTTGGCTAAGGCTTCCAAAGTTGATTTTGTAATTTTCTCAATTTTTCTTTATTTTTCATGAATTTTCGAAAATAAAAATACTAAAAAATACTGAAAATATGAAAAATCATTTTTTGGTCAAAATTAGTTCTCTAGGCTTGGCCAAGGTCCTCAAAGTTAATTTTTCAATTTTATGAATTTTTATGGATTTTTCAAAAAATAAAAATGCCGAAAAATACTAAAAATTTTTAAAAGAGACAAGATGATTAAAAATTAGGTGTCAACAGCTGCCCCTCTTTGAAAGGAAGCTCGGCAGAGGTTCATTTCAAAGACGAGATGACACCTGAATCCTAATCGACTCAACACAATGAAATAAAAAGAGTCGTGACATGAATGTTCCACTGAAAATGAAATGAGAACCTAAGGATTCGTTATAAGAAAACCTTAGGGTGGTTGAATTTGAACTCGTATGGTAGGTCAACCCATGATAGATTCCTAATGAAAGGATTCTACTGAATAAATTTTGACCCGTATGGTAGGTCACCCCATGGTAGATTCCTAATGAAAGGATTCTACTGATTACAATTTGATTGAAATTTAACCCGTATGGTAGGTCAACCCATGGTAGATTCCTAATGAAAGGATTCTACTTATTAAATTTTGACCCGTATGGTGGGTCGTACCATGGTAGATTCCTAATAAAAGGATTCCACTGATTTAAAAATTGAATTAAAATTTGACCCGTATGGTGGGTCGTACCATGGTAGATTCCTAATAAAAGGATTCTACTAATTAAATTTCATTGAGATTTAACCCGTATGGTAGGTCACCCCATGAAACTGCCTGTAAGAAGGACTTTGTGCATGTAGAAAGAACTTTGGTTCCTGTAAAAAGGACTTGGTGCCTGTAGAAAGGACTTTATGCCTGTAAAAAGGACTTTGTGCCTGTAGAAAGGACTTGATGCCTGTAGAAAGGAATTTGGTACATGTAGAAAGGACTTGATGCCTGTAAAAAGGACTTTGTGCATGTACAAAGGACTTGTGCCTGTAAAAAGGACTTGCTGCTTATAAAAAGGACTTGGTGCCTGTAAAAAGGACTTGCTGCCTCTAAAAGGACTTGGTGCCTGTAGAAAGGACTTCATGCCTGTAAAAAGGACTTCGTGCCTATAAAAAGGACTTTGTGCCTGTAAGAAGGACTTGGTTTGCCTGTAAGAAGGACTTGATTTGCCTGTAAGAAGGACTTTGTGCCTGTAAGAAGGACTTATTTTGCCTGTAAGAAGGACTTGATTTGCCTGTAAGAAGGACTTTATGCCTGTAAGAAGGACTTATTTTGCCTGTAAGAAGGACTTATTTTATCTGTAAGAAGGACTTGATTTGCCTGTAAGAAGGACTTTATGCCTGTAAGAAGGACTTATTTTGCCTGTAAGAAGGACTTGATTTGCCTGTAAGAAGGACTTTGTGCCTGTAAGAAGGACTTGGTTTGCCTGTAAGAAGGACTTGATTTGCCTGTAAGAAGGACTTTGTGCCTGTAAGAAGGACTTGGTTTGCCTGTAAGAAGGACTTGATTTGCCTGTAGGAAGGACTTTGTGCCTGTAAGAAGGACTTGGTTTGCCTGTAAGAAGGACTTGATTTGCCTGTAAGAAGGACTTGATTTACCTCAAAGGGTGCCATTCTGGAATCTGGGGAGACCAGGAATCCTGCAGAAGCTCAAACCCAATTTAACCTACCATGAAGGGTGCATGTATATGCCGCTCTGGATTCGAGCACCCTGAGAATCGTCAGAATTCATTCTCTTGAAAGGTTTAGGGCGAAGATATATTTACCTGAGGATTTGGAAGGAACGCCTAGTGGTTTCTAGATAACTAGGCTTGTTCATTCAACTCGAACATTGGGGACGGGTCAAGTAAATTGGGGAGTCTACTCCTTACGTCAATGAATGGCTTATCTCGGACTTTGCCCCTGCACAATAAAGTGCAAGGGTGAAAGGGTCGAGTGAATTTTAAAAGATTTGGGCTTTTTTAATGTTGACAATTGTTATAGTCGTCGATCGAATGTCCCTGCAAGAAGGAAATCAGAAGGGTTATCTTTAAAACCAAATGAGTTAAGGAAGATATACTCTCATTTTCAATTCAGGTTTTCCATCAATTTGCCTCATTTTCATCAGGATGGATCTCATCAGATGATCACCATTTTTCCTTTTGGGGTTGTCTCCCTTTACCAGCTTCGCTGGGTTGATTTTCCGTCGACCTTTGTTGGACAATTTGATCTTGTTCGTCGACTATTCTGCAAAAAGTAATTTACAAAAATTTGTCTTATTTATTTACAATATTCACAACATTTCCTAACCTTGGAGATCGAACTAGGGGCGTTTCGGATCACTGTCATTCCCTCATGCTATGAAGGCTCTCTTTTAATGTAAGAGCCAATTTTTGCTGACATAATCTTATCATGTTGCATCGGATAAACTCCCTTTTACGACGCCATCTGACAATTTCCTTTGGCTGGAAAATGAGTATGCTAACAGGTAACTCAGCTCGTAGACTCCCTTTCTTCGTAATCTTCTAGCCTGGATAATGTTATTTAGGTTGTTTTCTCCATCTGGGTGTTCCTCTTAAACCTGCAATATAGAGAAAGTGATGCAAGTGTATACATGTATGCATGGAATATATGTAGTGGCCTTCAATGTGGCTCAGACACCTATGAGATATGAAGACTGATCCGATCTTTATCTTATTCAAGGGTAATATTTCTTGACAGCATCTGCATTTACAGGACTTGCCAATTCCTCTTCATCCATATTTATGAGAATTAAAGCACCGCCGGGTAAAACTTTCTATACTACATACGGACCCTCATAATTTGGTGCGAACTTGCCCTCGGGATGAGGAGCATTAGGGAGCGTCTTCTTCACAACTAAATCCCCGACGGTAAAGTTTCTGAGTTTCACTTTGCGGTTAAACGACTTTGCTACCCGCTTTTGATACGCCTATCCATGACAGATAGCCTTCACTCGTTTCTCATCAACCAGATTCAATTGCTCATGCCTCTGCCGGATCCATTCGGCCTCTGAAAGTTTCGCTTGGGCTAATATTCGTAAGGAAGGGATCTCAACTTCCACAGGAAGGACGGCCTCCATGCCATATACTAAAGAGTAAGGCGTTGCCCCGGTTGAAGTCCGAATTGAAGTTCGGTATGCCATTAACGCGTATGGCAATCTCTCGTGCCAATCCCGAAAGTTCTCTGCAGTCTTAGCCAAGATTTTCTTAATATTCTTATTCGCCGCTTCCACAGCTCCATTCATTTGTGGGCGGTAGGGAGAAGAATTAAGGTGTCTGATCTTGAATCGATCTAAAAGATCATCTACCACCTTGTTGTTCAGGTTGGATCCATTGTCTGTAATAACGGCTTGGGGCGTCCCATACCTCGCAATAATGTCCCGCTTGATGAACTTTGCGACGTTTTTGGCTGTAACGTTCGCATACGAATTGGCTTCGATCCATTTGGTGAAGTAATCAATTGCAACCAAGATAAAACGGTGTCCGTTTGAAGCTTTAGGGTTAATCGGCCCGATCATATCGATTCCCCACATTGAAAACGGCCAAGCCTCAGACATTTGATGTAGTTCATTTGGGGGAGCGTTGATCCTATCCCCATACACCTGACACTGATGACAAGATCTCACGTGTCGGTTGCAATCTGACTCCATGGTCATCCAATAGTAACCGAGTCTCATGATCTTCCTGGCGAGGAGATGGCCGTTCATGTGCGGTCCGCACTCTCCTTCATGAATCTCCTGCATGAGTAAGTTTGCTTCCTTAGCGTCTACGCACCTTAATAGGACCAAATCAAACGACTTCTTGTACAGCGTCTGACCACTAAGAAAGAACTTCGTAGCCATCTTGGCTATGTACTTTCTATCCCCCATTTGGCTCCCTGGAGGATATTCTCCATTCAGCAAGTAATTCTTAATGTCCTGATACCAGGGTTGGCCATCAAACCCTTCTTCGATCACCATGCAGTAAGCCGGTTGTTTAATAATGTCGACCCTCAATGGCTCGATGTCTAAGCCTTCCGTTACTTGCAGCATGGACGATAGGGTAGCCAAGGCATCCGCAAAATGATTTTGGGTTCTCGGTAGGTATCCAAAATCGATCTCCTCGAACTCCTCAATCATTTCCTCTAAGAACCTGTGATAAGGGATGAGCTTAGAATCTTTAGTTCTCCATTCGCCTTGGGTCTGCAGGATGATTGGCATGGAGTCCCCATATACTTGTAGCCTCTTTACTTTCATGGTGAGAGCTAGCTGTAGCCCTAGGATGCAGGCTTCGTACTCAGATATATTGTTGGTGCATGGAAATGTCAGCTTTGCAGCGACTGGATAATGTTGTCCCTCAGGGGATATTAAAATTGCCCCAGTTCCAGACCCTGCGAGGTTTACAGCACCGTCAAAATACATTGTCCATTTATCCTCGGACAAGTTTGAAATGTGATCCTCTGACTTCTCGTCACTTGGGATACTAAGCCCCTGGGCATTTTCAGCTAACATATTTGCTATGGCTCGTCCCTTAACGGATTTCTGAGTTGAACTCCTAACGTCGAATTCTGATAGGAGGACCTGCCATTTAGCCAGTTTCCCAATTAAGGCTGGCTTTTCTAGGAGATATTTTATCGGGTCGTTCTCTGTGACCAGCTGTATGTGGTGATGAAGGGTATATTGCCTCAACCTGTGTAGCACCCATACCAACGCAACGCAAGTCTTCTCGATGGTGGGGTAATTCATCTCCGATGCAGTGAATTTCTTGCTCAGATAATAAATTGCCCGTTCCTTGCCATCTTCAGGGTTTGTTTGGGCCAACAGAGCCCCTAGGGATTCTTGATGGACAGTAAGATACAGGGTTAACGGAAAACCTGACATGGGAGGCACCAAAACTGGTGGCGAGACGAGGTAACTTTTGATCTTTTCCAGAGCTTGGTGACACTCAGAATCCCATTTCACCTTGGCACCTTTCTTTAGCAGCTTAAAGAATGGTTTTGCAACTTCAGATAGTTGACAAATAAACCTGGCGATGTAGTTCAGCCGCCCCAGCAAACTCCTCACTTCCTTAACTGTCGTAGGGACCCCGAGGTCTAATATCGCTTTGACTTTAGAAGGGTCTATTTCAACTCCTCGGTTGCTCACCATGAACCCAAGAAGCTTTCCTGATCGTGCCCCAAATATGCATTTGGCGGGGTTTAGCTTCAATCTATATTTCCGAAGTCGTTCGAACAGCTTTCTTAGTATTTGGATGTGATCATATCCGGGTTTAGACTTCGCGATCATATCGTCGACGTATACCTCTATCTCCTTATGCATCATATCGTGGAACAAAGCTACCATGGCCCTTTGGTAGGTTGCCCCTGCATTTTTCAAGCCGAAAGGCATAACTTTATAACAGAAGGTGCCCCATGGCGTTATGAACGAGGTCTTAGCCTTGTCTTCTTCCTTCAAAAGAATCTGGTTGTACCTAGAGAATCCATCCATGAACGAGAACATATCAAAACCGGCGGTGCTATCGACCAAGACATCGATGTGTGGGAGAGGAAAGTCATCTTTCGGGCTTGCCTTATTCAGGTCGCGATAATCTACGCAGACTCTGACTCTCCCGTCCTTCTTCATCACCGGGACAATATTAGCAACCCATTCGGGATAAACGATCACCTCAATAAATCCCACCTTAAGCAGTTTCATCACTTCTTCTTCGATCTTTTTGGATAACTCTGGTTTTGTGCGTCGAAGTTTTTGCTTCTTAGAGGGAACATTCGGATCTGTTGGGAGCGAGTGTTCAACGATGTTTGGGTCCAAACCCGGCATATCTGCATAGGACCAGGCGAACACATCCCGATATTCCCTGAGGAGATCAATAAACCGAGACACTTCTTTCAAGTTCTCAGAATCCCCCAGGTTGACTGTAATGGTTTCCTCTGTCGTTAAGGGTTTATGTTCCTCATATCTGCTCCAATCCCTTCTGACATCACTGGTATCGTCATCACATTCCTCCTCAATTCTATAGGAGAAGTCATCGATACGGTCTGAGCTACATAATAACCTGTTATGCATATGAGGGATGGTATGCCTGAAATGTCACAAGCATGGTCAGTATTTTGCTGGTACTAATAAAGATGCATGAATTTCTGAAAACACTTTGAAAAATGAAGAAAAAGGAGGGGGAACTGGTCGTCGTCTCATTGGACGTCCTCGCTCTCCTAAAATATTTTTCAGGAAAACATGGATCGTGTGGCAAATCAGCCCTCAAACTTCAAAGATTTGAAGTCAAGTATCATCATCAGGCCAATTTATCATTCCACATGTCCATAACAAAACTCATGGGACTTTTATTAGATGGGAAATGGACCGCGTTACAGCTTACACTACTTAGACCGACGGTCAGAGATCCAAGGGTGGTTTTCAGAAAAGGAAAATGCATTGCTAAGGAATGAAAACATTATGCAGAAATCTAAATGCAGGAATTGAAATGCATCAAGGGAAAAGGAAAGAGAAGGCTTCTTTACACAGGCTGGCTGGAGTCCTCATCAAGCCGTTCGATGATGACGTTGACGATGTCTTCTAGAAATGGGTTAGACAGATCAGGCTCAGCTGCGTTTTGAACAGTTTCATCTACCAGCATCTTAGGACGCTGTCGCGACCCTCTAAAAAAAATTTTAAATTTTAAAGGGGGTTAACGGATTATTAGGTTAATTAGATTTGACTAACCTAACGCGGACCCTCCCAAGCCCTACCGAATCGCAACTTTGGTTTTTGTTTAAATGATTTTAAAATTTGGAGTCGCCACTAATCGTTCTTGGTAGGTCGATTAGAAACCTAAATAAATTAGCGGGAGAACTAATTCATTCCTGCGAACCAGAGATTAGGAGCTCGGGGACTTGGTTACACTAGTTAATTAAAACTAATGCCCTTTCGGTACCTTAATTTCATGGATATCCTAATTCGGCAACTCAGGCTTGGTTTATTCCTAAGGCTATAGTAGGGTATTCTCTTTTGTGTTTTCACTTTTTAAATAGGATGCATGGATGGTATATATTTTTATTTGTTATATTTTTTTAAGTATTAAAGATTCCCTGAAGCCGAAAGAAGGAGTGTGTTAACGACTTCTGTGCAGTATTACAACCTACTTATCTTTTGGGTCTGATGATTCAAAAATTAAATTATAGGAAGTACATGACAGTGAATAAACACCTCCAATGGGAGGCCTAGCATTGGCTTGGCTCTTCCCTTTGGGATTTAAGGTACAGGTATTTAAGTTGCAAGTATTTAAACTACTGTAAGTAAAAACCTCCAATGGGAGGCTAAGCATTGGCTTGGCTCTTCCCTTTGGGATTTAAGGTACATGTATTTAAGTTGCAGGTATTTAACTACTGTAAGTAAAAACCTCCAATGGGAGGCTAAGCATTGGCTTGGCTCTTCCCTTTGGGATTTAAGGTATAGGTATTTAAGTTGCAGGTATTTAACTACTGTAAGTAAAAACCTCCAATGGGAGGCTAAGCATTGGCTTGGCTCTTCCCTTTGGGATTTAAGGTACAGGTATTTAAGTTGCAGGTATTTAACTACTGTAAGTAAAAACCTCCAATGGGAGGCTAAGCATTGGCTTGGCTCTTCCCTTTGGGATTTATGGTGCAGGTATTTAAATTGCGGATGGACTTTGTCCTCTCCATTCTGGGGTATGAATTCTTTAAAATAAAATACAACGAATTGATTCAACAATTTGAAATTTGTGCGCGCTTGAGGACTCCTCCAAGTCGATTTTGTGCTTCCATAGGGTTGACCATTGATATAAAGCTGCGGCTTCCTGACATAAAATAGAGTGAAATGTCAGTATACAAAATATGTGCTAATCTGCACCTAAAACCAGAAGAGTGGAAAGAGTACTTATCTCCCATTTTTTTGGGAGGGATTTCTATAATTGATTTTCGCTCTCTATGTTCCCAATATAGAGAGTTTCTTTTGAATTAAGAGGGACTTTTAGTCACAGATCAGTTGAGAAATCGATGGACAGCTTAGGAGCTTGTCTGGGCCGATTTTTGCATATCTACGAGATTTTTGCTGTTGACGTAGAGATATCCTTCTCCTGACATAAAATATGGAAAAAAAAAAAGAGGAGATGGAGAAAGTGTATACAATTTGTGCTAATTTGCAAGTAAAACCATAAACAAATGAATAAATAAAAACACTTAGCTCGAATTTGCTTGCTCGTTGACGAGGATGAACTCTTGATTTATATTGATCGATGAAGGAATTTGTGATGATAATCCCTAGCTTTGAACTCCCATCATCTTCAAAATTCTCTCTCTTTTGGTATTTTCTTTCTCTCAAATTTTTCTTCAATCTCCCAAAACTCTCTCAAACATCCAAAATTTTCTCTCAAAAAAAAATCTTCCCAAACACTTCAAATTTTCTCTCTCAAGAATTCTCTCAAACACTTCAAATTTTCTCTCCAAAAAATCCCCATCTTAAGCTCACTTCTTCCTCCTTTTATAATCTCCTCATCTATCTCCCATTCTAATTTTTCCACTAACTCTATCTCCCATTCTAATTTCTCCACTAACTCTTCTTCATTTTCATCTTCCATTCTCCATCTCTATCTCACATTCTAATCTCTCCACTAACTCTTCTTCATCTTCATCTTCCCTTCTCCATATTTATCTCCCATTCTAATTTCTCCACTAACTCTTCTTAATCTCCATCTTCCCTTCTCTATTCTTATCTTCCATTCTAATTTCTCTACTAACTCTTCTTCATCTCCATCTTCCCTTCTCTATTCTTATCTTATTTTCTCCATCCATTCTTCTCCAACTTCTCTTCTTCATCTCCTCTTCTTCATCTTCCCTTCTCTATTCTAATTTATCCACTAACTCTTCTTTTTATTATTTGTAAAATAATCCTTCAAGAGTTAGGTATTTGCACTCTAGTCCTTGAATTTTAAGTATTTACAATTCAGTCCCTGAAAAAAATATATTTCTTTAAGTCCAAATCTCCTCACAATTTTTGACACACCAAAATTTACCACATGTCAACTTTAAGCTCATTTCTTGTCGCTGAAAATAATGCATAATTTAATTAAAGCCCTTTTGCAAAATTAAGTCATTCTGGGTATAATTGGGCCAAGATGAAAATTTAAAATATTAGAAGACAATGTCACAACTCATAAAAAGTGAAAGTTAAAAATAAGTTGACTCAAATTAAATTTTTTTAGGCCCGATTCGAGATTATACTTGTGAAGGAACACGTGACTCGAATTGGATTTTTCTGAATTTGCGATGGCCAATATGAAAATAGATTTAAAATAAAAATATTAACTATCTTTGTGTATTTTTTGGCCTCAAATGTTATTTTTTCAAAATTTTCAAATATTTTTGTATTTTTTTTAAAAAAAAATTAAAATATATATATAATATGAAAAATTATTTTTTGGTCAAAATTCGTTCCCTAGGCTTGGCTAAGGTTCCCAAAGTTGATTTTTCAATTTTATGAATTTTTATGGATTTTCTATTAATTTTCGAAAATAAATAAATAAAAAATACGTAAAAATACTGAAAATATGAAAAATCGTTTTTTGGTCAAAATTGGTTCCCTAAGCTTGGCTAAGGTCCCCAAAGTTGATTTTTCAATTTTATGAATTTTTATGAATTTTTTATTACTTTAGTAATAGAAAAAATGATTAAAAATCAGGTGTCAACAGCTGCCCCTCTTTGAAGGGAAGCTCGGTAGAGGTTCATTTCAAAGACGAGATGACACCTGGATTCTTATCGACTCAATACAAGGAAATAAAAAGAGTCGTGACATGATTGTTCCACTGAAAATGAAATGAGAACCTAAGGATTCGTTATATAAAAAAACTTTAGGGTGGTTGAACTTGAACCCGTATGGTGGATCAACCCATGGTAGATTCCTAATAAAAGGATTCTATTGATTAAAAATTGAATTAAAATTTGACCCGTATGGTGGGTCATACCATTTGACCCGTATGGTGGGTCGTACCATGGTAGATTCCTAATAAAAGGATTCTACTGATTAAATTTTGATTGAGATTTGACCCGTATGGTAGGTCACCACATGGAGATACCTGTAAGAAGGACTTGGTGCCTGTAGAAAGGACTTGGTGCCAGTAAAAAGGACTTGGTGCTTTGCCTGTAAGAAGAACTTTGTGTCTGTAAGAAGGACTTGCTTTGCCTGTAAGAAGGACTTGATTTGCCTGTAAGAAGGACTTTGTTTGCCTGTAAGAAGGACTTTGTTTTGCCTGTAAGAAGGACTTACTTTGCCTGTAAGAAGGACTTTGTGCCTGTAAGAAGGACTTGATTTGCCTGTAAGAAGGACTTTGTTTGCCTGTAAGAAGGACTTTATGCCTGTAAGAAGGACTTGATTTGCCTGTAAGAAGGACTTTATGCCTGTAAGAAGGACTTTGTGCCTGTAAGAAGGACTTGATTTGCCTGTAAGAAGAACTTTGTGCCTGTAAGAAGGACTTGATTTGCCTGTAAGAAGGACTTTGTGCCTGTAAGAAGGACATAGTTTGCCTGTAAGAAGGACTTAGTTTGCCTATAAGAAGGACTTGGTGCCTATAAGAAGGACTTGGTTTGCCTGTAAGAAGGACTTGGTTTGCCTGTAAGAAGGACTTTATGCCTGTAAGAAGGACTTGGTGCCTGTAAGAAGAACTTGGTTTGCCTATAAGAAGGACTTTATGCCTGTAAGAAGGACTTGATTTGCCTATAAGAAGGACTTATTTTGCCTGGAAGAAGGACTTGGTTTGCCTCAAAGGGTGACATTCTGAAATCTGGGGAGACCAGGAATCCTGCAGAAGCTCAAACCCAAATTATATTCTCCTGTAGCTTTAGGAATAAACCAAAGAAGCAGAGATGAAAAGGTCTCGAACATTTCTGTCTTTGAGACAAATCATGCTTTATTGAAGAAGGTGGATACCTGTATGTATCGCAATGGATTCAAGTTCCTCAACAACCGTCAGAATTCATTCTCTTGAAAGGTCCAGGTTGAAGATATACTTACCTGAGAATTTAGAATAAATGCCTGGTGGCTTCTCGACAACCAGGCTTGTTCATTCAATAATCGCCAAATGAATTTCAAGACTTTGGAAGGTAATTCGAACATTGGGAATGTGTTGCTTATCAGGCAGTGTCAGAGGTAACATGTGCAAGCATTTTCATCAATGAGTTGATCGGTTCATGCAAAACTATTCATCCAAGTTGGCAATGATTAGAAGTAGTCTGTGTGATAACTCATGATGCAATCAATCAAAGTGTGGATCATGCAAAACTATTCTGTCAAGTTTGCATTACCAATTCTGTTTAAGGAGGTTTTCATAGTATGAAGGTCTCGAATGTAATCTGAACATGGAACTTCATTCCGAAAGGGCTTTCTCTCACTCTGGAGAAAGGATCTGTAGATTAAAATGTTAGATCTGTGTGGAAATGGTCTACCTTTCCTCATCATGTTATGCCCCATTTTGCACATTTGATGTTTCCTATGCAGTTTATGCTCTAAGTTGGAGTTGGTAAGTTAAACACACGGAATAGTCATACATAATTCATGAACTGTGTAAGCACAATGCAGATGTGACAATTTTTAGCATCACGTGTGTTTATATAATGTGCAAATATGGGTGGATTTAAATTGCCCCTGGTATGTGGGTGGACCGAACAAATTGGGAAGCCTACTCCTTATGTCGAGGGGTGGTTTGTCTCAAACTTTACCCCTGCGCGATGAAGCATATGGGCGAGGGAGCATTTTGGTTTGTTTAATGCCCCTGCAAGAAGCAGAGAAATTATTCTTGAAATCAAACGAGATAAGGAAGACATATTTGCTTTTTCGTTTCAGAGCTTGCGATCAATTTGCCCCGTTTTTCACCAGAATAGATCTTGTCAGATGATCATAATTTTCTTTTGGATTTGTCTCCTTCAACATGTTAAATGTTAGTGTAAATATTTCCTGTAAAAAGAAAAAGAGACATATCAGCCTGTATTAAAAGGGATAAATTGAAAACGATACTGATTTACCCTTCATCTTGAATGTCTTGCACGAGTCTTTTACCAGTTTTGTTGGATTGAATTTTCCTCGACTTTTGTTGGGCGCCTCACCATTATAGGAAGACTATGGTAAAATACTGACTTTGATATTACTCGTCGAGTATTCCTGTTTGTAAAAAAGAAATGCACAAAAAGTTGTTTCATTTATTTATAATACATACAACATTCCCCACCCTTGGGGATCGAACTCGGGATATTTCAGACCTACTGTCATCCTCCATACCATTCGGTCCATTGGACCGTAGGCGTCCACGGGGCTTTCTTTTCAAAGGTTAATCCTTGGGGATAACGTGGCCCTGTTGTATCAACTTGGGCCATGTTACAGTATTTCTCGAGGTAATTTGCAATCCCTGGTAAGAATGGAATAAAACAATTCAGGACTTGCGATGATTATGAGCAAATTAGAACGATACAGAATTACCCATGTCTGAGATTGTTCGGGTCCCTCGTTCGCATTTTGCTTTATCTGAAGCTGTCCACTCTGTGGTAATATCCATGAGTTGATTTGCCCCAAATTTTGTTCAACTTGTATTTGGGTATGATTGCATTCTTGGGTCGATTTGCAAACTCCCGAAAATAGAAAGGATTAAATTTAAAACCTGGGTAGTTCGAGGGTAATTTGGAACGATACGGATTAAACCCTTCAGATTTACGCGGATTTCTACTCGATATTAATTTTTTCGAGTTTGGTGCGGTTAACGGCTTCGAGCATTTAATAGGGGGAAAGGGAAATGATTACTTCTAGCTTGTGCATTAATTTTGGACATCGATAAAAGGCGAGAACGTTCGATGAAACTAAATAAACGTATTCGTCTAGGTTTGATCTTCTTCCCTTTGTAGGCTCTTGAGCGATCAGCTAGCGTTGTTCTGGATCAGGTACGTGTCGGCCGTGATGCAGGTCCCGTGATCACTAGTTTTAAAATACAGGATCCGTATGCACATTAAAACCCTAGTGCTTCATTAGCATCAAATTGCCTGATCATGGCGGCGAGTTCGTCGTCAATGCCACTTGCCTGGTAGTGATACCTCTCTTCCTCCTCAGAAGGCATCCATGCTGGCCCCATAGTCTCAATTTTTTCGTACCTTGCTCCAACAGAACTTGGTCCTGCTATGAACTGATCTAACTCACCTCTTAAACGTGCATTCTCGATCCTCAGATAATGCATTTCATCAAGGGTGAGGAGAGTATTGCAGTTGGGGCAGGTGGCGGAGTCAAAAGCCTTTTTATATATCTTGTTCTCCGCTCGGAGGTTTTCATTTTCAACTCTTAGAAACTCGGCTTCGTTGTGCTCATGACGAGTCTTCATTCGGGTTCGCCTATTTTGAAACCAGAACTTGATTTGTGAAGGTTCAAGTCCTAGCTCCTGACTCAGTTCCATTTTCTGTTTGCCGTCTGGCATAGGACACGTTCTGAAGAAATCTTCAAGCTTTCGTACTTGCTCCTCAGTATGGCGACGGTAACGCTTCTTTTGACCCTTACCGTTGTTGTCCTTGTCCTCACCAGGCTCTTGGACGTCGTCGGTGGAAGGGCCGGGCTCCATAGGCTCGATCCCAAACATGGCTTCGAACTCTTCCTCTCCCATATTCAGCAAGTAACGATAACTTTCAAGTGTATTGGGTTGAGACATCTTCAATTTGGTTAACGATTTCTCAAAGTTTGATATCTCTTCTTGTATTTTCACTCTCTGGATTTTTCTTGGAGATTGCGTATGCTTTAAGAGTCTCTCTTTCGAGCACGAATGAGAATTATCAAGAAGATGCCTCCTTTAAAATTAGACGTGGGTTTACCAACTGTATTGCCTCTCTCGAGTGTTCTGGCTTTCTCGATTTTCTTTTCATCGTATCTCTCGCCCAGCTCGTCTCCTTCCATCTTTCCGTGGAAGGGGGCCCCTTGTTGCTGTCTCCACCGTCAATTTGCTGGCGAGTTCTTCAATAAAGACGAGTCGTATCTCTTTTCTGCCGAAAATGTCTTTGTCTCCCACTCAGCTTATTTTTTATCCGTTCTTTTTCAAAGTAGTGGCGTCCCGTCCAACTTTTCCGTAGAGACGTCGGATTTGCTTGGCTCGAGATTGGAGACGAGTAGCGGAGGTGATACTGATAGGGAATGGTAGACAGGAAAATCTGGCCAGTAGAGACTTCCCCTGCAAAAATGAAAGAGAATGCGGTAGTATATGTTCTTCATATTCTAGAAAAATTGGAACGATACTGTTTTACCCTTGTGTATACTTCCATTGAATTTGAATTGAGGAAGTTCCTTCATTTGGATTGGATTGAATTGTATGTCCCGAGTTGCCCTTCATTTTGAGCTTGCCACATATGTGCTTTGCTTAGTTGGGCCTTGTTTTCTTTCGGGTTGCCTTGGACCATCATCATTTTCAATGCCATCGGGTCCGTGGACCGGAGGGCTCCTTTAATTTGAAGGTTACCTTGAAGGCGAATGAGTCCTATCGCATTCCATTGGGTCATTTCATTTTGCGACACTCTTGAGGCACTTTGCAATCCCCTGGGTGAGAATGGAACAAATCCAATTTAGCATTTTGCAACGATTGAGGGTAAATTGGAACGACACACAGTTACCCGTCTTCGAGCTCGCCTGGGCTTTTCACTTGAAATTTCCCTACGTGAGGCCATTCAACATTTCTCATTATGGCAGTCAGCGACGTTGCCACAAATTGATCCGCCCTAAATCTAGCATAAAAAAGGGATTCACGCATTCGACGAGATAAAAAAAAATTACCCCCTTGCCCCTGAATTAAATCTAGTCACCTAGAAAGCTGGAAATATCATACGCAGGGGAATTAAGCATGAAATGAAAGGTGCACTTATTCAAGGTCAGTTCTGCCTCTCCTGTGGCTCTTCGATAATCAGCTAGTCTCGTGTTGGTTCGGGTGTGAATGACCGATGTTTGAGAGTCCCTACTCACTGGCTCCTGATCGCGGCTTCGGACGTCTGTCAACCCTAAACTAGTTGACCAGGGCAGTAAGCTCATTATCTGGGTAATCTCTTGAACCTTCCAGCAACTAATGTTCGAATTGGGTATTGTTGTTGGCAAATGCTGGCGGTAGATTTCTCATTCTGTCCTCGTCATGAGCAATTTGACTTCTCGAGTTGGAACCTTCATCATTACTCGAGAAAGTGTGGGGATTACCAACTGTCCTGCTGCCAAAAACTCCTTCCATTCGAGGATTAGAGAAGTGGAAGTGTTTAGGATAACTTCTTATCTGATTCTCTGATTGCGCAGGTGCGCTGATCGTGGGATGAATTCTAGCCACAGGTTGGTGCTCAAACCAAGGAATCTGAATACACTGCTCCTGCGGTCTATACTCTTGAAGAGCATCAGGGTGATTCTGGGGGATACTTTGATTAACGCCCGGAGGATTGATGGCACGACTACTGGCTTGGTTGATGATGGGAAGTGGCTCGCCCCATGCTAACCTGCGGAACTTATGGTGGCGAGGAGACTCAACATTCAGGCTTGGATCAGTCCCGCCTTGGTTTTCTTGATTCTGAGCTGCATTGTGTTCTCTCACCCTTTTTCTGTACTTCTGAAGATGACTCGAAACATTTGCTTTAGTGAGTCCCTCTACGTTCATAATTTCCAGTATATGTTGCGGTCGTGCCGAATCGATTCCTACCTGCTGAACTGCATTAACAAACATACGATGCAGCTCGGGAGACCAACTCATCTTCTTTCTCCAGTTGCTTGGAACAAAATTGAAGGCTTGATGCTTGTTCTCATGGTCGTGCAATTGCTTCCTTACCACGTGCTGCCATATGTTTTGAAGCATCTGAACCCTAACTGGTTTCGTTACGACGTCTTGGGCCCCATTTAAGACAGCTTTCATTATGGCTTGCTGATCATCGCTTGCCGATATTACGAGGACTGGCATGTTTAATTTAGAATTGATGACTTCCAAGAGAGTGAAAACATCCATGTCAATCCCTACCATGGCGGTGAGGACGATATTAAACTGGTCACCACTCCTCCTTAATATCTCTAAGGCCTCTGTCGCCTTTGCTTGAGCTACAACCTTATACCGGCACTTTCTTAATACGGTAACAAGGATTGACAGAGAGACTGGATTACCGTCAATGGCCATGACCAGTAGACCCTCAGGGTAAGGAACTTCATCAGCTTCGACCAGGGTTGAACATGCGCCCGTTTCCTTAATGCTCGACATATTTCTGGAACAAGGACTGCCGACTCGAGACCGCCTCAGGATGTCTTCTTGGACTTGAGGGATCACGGGATCGTCGATGGCTTCTCGTAACAGGCTTTGAAAGCCGATGCTTTGATGGTGAAGGTTTTGAATTCCTCTCCCACGAGAACTCCTTCCTCTTTATCTTTCTCCTACGAGTTCTTGCGAATGAACTCTCACTATCAAATGGGGACAAGTTCTCTCTCTGGCAATAACAACGACTTCCCTCTTCACGGGCAGCGCTATTAGATTTTCCGAGGGAGAAAATCTGATATTCAGCTTTTGATCAAAGGGGAAATCCTTGTTTCTCGCTCAGTTTGTCTTCTTTTTTCTTTTCGTGATAGAGGGCCCCTGTCAAGATCTCCACCGTCGATTTATTGGCGGGTCCTCCAATGAAGAAAAGTCGTATCTCCTTTTCGCTAACGTTTGTCGTGTCTTCCACTCAGCTCATCTTTCCGTCTTCTTTTTCAAAGTGGCGGTGTCTCGTCAAACTTTCTGCGGAGATTTCGGACTCGCTTAGCTCGCAGTCGCCATCTGATGGGAATTCGAGCCAACGAGGGTGGTGCCAATAGAGAATGGTAGATAAGAGAAATCTTGACTGGTTGATACCGTCACTATGAAATCAATATTTACTTCAAAGCAGATTACCATCTTCGCATTCCGCTCATCTGCCTCACCTTTCTCCCCCTTTCTTTCGTATTCTGCTTTCAAAAATGGCCAATTCTCCTAACCATACCTTATCCGCCGAAGTCCTAGCTGGGTGGGAGAGACTCTACAATCTTCTTGGTAGAGGTTACGCTCATATAGCCAAAAACTCTACCGTTGAGGCTGAAATCCTCGGTTTATTTAGGACCGTGGACGCTGCTTCTGTTGAGGGTACCCAACTAGGGAAGGAGTACCGGAACTTCTCGACCCTCTTCATCAATTTTCTGGCTGCCTATAACCGTGCTTATGAGACGGTCCTTGTGACCGCCGTCGTGAAAGCCCGTTACCGAGACCGGCACGAGCGTCTGGCAACAGTTACGTTTGTGGCTGATAATCACAAAAAGGCCCTCAAGTTTGCCAATGATCAGCTTTCGTGGCTGGTTCGTGAGAGGGGAAAGTTGGTGGACCGTCTGGCCTTGGTCCGAACTTACGCCGAACAGGAGCCAGGCAATATTGTGATGAGGTGTAAATGTGGTTGGCTGCAGGAGAGACTTGATGACATTACGGCAGACATTGCTTTCGAGAGGGCAGCGGTTCCGGACCTGGAGTTTGCCGTTGAGCATTACGATGCCACTATGGCCCAGGTTAAAGAGAAGTGCGATCGCCTCTTCTTTAGGCTCGCGGAGCTTGATCCCGAGAGCGCCCGGTGCATCCAGAGCATCAACTGTTTGGAGAGTCAGTTGAGCTCTTTCGTAATGGTCATCAGGGCCCAGTTTGGCTTTACCTTTCCTCCCCAGTGAGTTGTTGTAATACTCTTTGATGAATGGAATGAAAGAAAAGCTTCACGTGTTTTGTTTTGTTTTGTTTTTTTAATTTTCCTGCTATCGTTTCTTCTGCATAGCATAACAGAACGATTTGAGGTACCGAAGATGTCGAGGCTTAATGTTCTTCTTGATGTTCTTGTTTAATTGCTCCAGACGATGATATCGAGAACATTGATGATGGGTTCGGCGGTGGCCCCCACTATCCATCTTGAGATCACGAACAATAACGCTATGACAACTCGATCAGTGCGCTGGTAGTAAATCCGGCCACCTGTTGTGTGCCCACTTTTATCCATATTTTGTTTCTTTCGGCGTCCACTTGCTCGTGTCGGTCGCCTGTAGCGTCGGGAGAAATTCCTGTGGGCCACGTTCATTAATAGAACCTCGGTCCTCTAAAGCCCTCCGCATGTTTCGGATAAGAGGAAATTTTAAGACCGGTCTCTGGTTGATTTGATCAGGTAAAGGTATTTGTTTCATGGGTTCTGATTATATAATCCATATTGTTTTTCAAAAGACGCGGGATCCTCTGCAATACATTAAATATGCCCCCATGTTTAATCAGTATAAATCCACTGTCATATCAGAATACAGTGCCCATACAAGTTTACGGATTGACACAACTTTGTCTGTCAAAGATGGACAATGTTCGTTTGCCCCCCAGAATTAACGGTTGAAGCCTCGGTGTTTTTCGTCTTTTGGTATTTCTGAAGATGATTCTTGATATATTATTGAACTTAATTTTTACACCCGTCTGGGGTATCTAGGATCTCCCTGCAAAAGAAAAGGATATAATTAGTATGCGACACAAGAAATGTCGGTCCATGACTCCTATATTAGTCCAATTTGAGTTTTTTCTATTTTATAGAGAAATCAGAAGAAAGAAAAAAAAATTTCCTTAGGAAGAAATGTGTTAATTTCTGATATAGAATTTTTTTCAGATTTATTATTCTTTTTTTTTATTTTTTTAAAGGAATGTGACAAAGTCTCTTGACGTTTACTAAAATTTTTGAAGGAATTTCCTTTTTATCAAAATAAATTTTCAGAGGTAAATTTGTCAGGGAAATTTTATTTTTATTGAAGCAGGAAAGACATGACAGAAATCCTTTATTGGTTAACGAAATTCCCCCGAGACATTAGTCTAATTTTATTTAGAGAAACTTTTCTTAGAAAAACATGAGCGAATTTCTCGAAAAGAATTTTTGTTGCAAGTTTTTATAATTTGAAAGAATGTGATAAAATCACTTGATGTTTTTTTTAAAGGAATTTTTCTTTTTATCGAAATAAATTTTCAGAGGAAATTTTGTCGGGAAAATTTCATTTTTATTGGAGAGAAAAAAAACATGACAAAAATCTCTTATTGGTCAATTAGTCTAATTTTATTTAGAGAAAATTTTCTTAGAAAAACATGAGCGAATTTCTCGAGAAGAATTTTCTTGCAAGTTTTTATAATTTGAAAAATGTGATAAAATCACTTGATGTCTACTAGAGTTTTTTTTTTTAAGGAATTTTTCTTTTTATTGAAATTTTCAGAGGAAAATTTTTTTAGGAAAATTTCATTTTTATTGAAGCAATAAAAATATGACAAAAATCCCTTATTGATTAATAAAATTCCCATGAAGGGATTTTTTTACATCATTTTTTCAAAAAAAAATTTTAAAAGAAATGAGGGACAAATTTAATTTTTATTTTCTTTTAAAAAGAATGGTTGTAATATCAAGCTCAAAAACTGACTAACACCTAGCATTGACCGACCGAAAATAAATACAAGATAAAATTAGAGAACTTACTTTTACCTTGGAGAAATGCAAATCACATAATCATGCGCATGACTCAAGTGAGGAGTGGACTCTAGTAAATAAAAGAAGGAGAGACAAGGTATGGACCTAAAAAGGCTCCCGCTATCTGAATTGACAAACTTACCCTCCGCGCAATCAAATCACAATGGGAAGAATTGTCAATTCAGATAATGAGCGGAATAAAATATGGTCAACCCGAGCGCAATCGACGCAAGAGCTTTGCATATTCGATCCCTATCTATGGTTTTCTAGGAAGAATTTCGCGACTTGGGTTTAGACGCTTGTGTGTGCAGGTGTCGTGATCCTCAGAGTATGCAAGACATGCACAACAATTGATATCAAAACAGCGCTTCTAAAAATGTGCGAAATTAAATAAATAAACCCAACACCGAGCCTGCAAAACAAAGGGGTTAGCCAAACACTCCGCCCCTTATAACTCCCATCCTGCAAAAACATATAACACCTATAGAATGAGTCCCAAACAATATCGCCAGAAGCGAGATATGCATGAAATTTTCATTGGCCTAAGTCCACTAAGACTCTTAAAATTTCGAAAAAATTTAAGTATTCCAATTGGTATCTTTTTTCGAAAATTTAAAAATCTCTGTCCCCAGCGGAGTCGCCAGTCTGTCGCGACCCTCTAAAAAAAAATTTAAAATTTTAAAGGGGGTTAACGGATTATTAGGTTAATTAGATTTAACTAACCTAACGCGGACCCTCCCAAGCCCTACCGAATCGCAACTTTGGTTTTTGTTTAAATGATTTTAAAATTTGGAGTCGCCACTAATCGTTCTTGGTAGGTCGATTAGAAACCTAAATAAATTAGCGGGAGAACTAATTTATTCCTGCGAACCAGAGATTAGGAGCTCGGGGACTTGGTTACACTAGTTAATTAAAACTAATGCCCTTTCGGTACCTTAATTTCATGGATATCCTAATTCGGCAACTCAGACTTGGTTTATTCCTAAGGCTCTAGTAGGGTATTCTCTTTTGTGTTTTCACTTTTTAAATAGGATGCATGGATGGTATATATTTTTATTTGTTATATTTTTTTAAGTATTAAAGATTCCCTGAAGCCGAAAGAAGGAGTGTGTTAACGACTTCTGTGCAGTATTACAACCTACTTATCTTTTGGGTCTGATGATTCAAAAATTAAATTATAGGAAGTACATGACAGTGAATAAACACCTCCAATGGGAGGCCTAGCATTAGCTTGGCTCTTCCCTTTGGGATTTAAGGTACAGGTATTTAAGTTGCAAGTATTTAAACTACTGTAAGTAAAAACCTCCAATGGGAGGCTAAGCATTGGCTTGGCTCTTCCCTTTGGGATTTAAGGTACATGTATTTAAGTTGCAGGTATTTAACTACTGTAAGTAAAAACCTCCAATGGGAGGCTAAGCATTGGCTTGGCTCTTCCCTTTGGGATTTAAGGTATAGGTATTTAAGTTGCAGGTATTTAACTACTGTAAGTAAAAACCTCCAATGGGAGGCTAAGCATTGGCTTGGCTCTTCCCTTTGGGATTTAAGGTACAGGTATTTAAGTTGCAGGTATTTAACTACTGTAAGTAAAAACCTCCAATGGGAGGCTAAGCATTGGCTTGGCTCTTCCCTTTGGGATTTATGGTGCAGGTATTTAAATTGCGGATGGACTTTGTCCTCTCCATTCTGGGGTATGAATTCTTTAAAATAAAATACAACGAATTGATTCAACAATTTGAAATTTGTGCGCGCTTGAGGACTCCTCCAAGTCGATTTTGTGCTTCCATAGGGTTGACCATTGATATAAAGCTGCGGCTTCCTGACATAAAATAGAGTGAAATGTCAGTATACAAAATATGTGCTAATCTGCACCTAAAACCAGAAGAGTGGAAAGAGTACTTATCTCCCATTTTTTTGGGAGGGATTTCTATAATTGATTTTCGCTCTCTATGTTCCCAATATAGAGAGTTTCTTTTGAATTAAGAGGGACTTTTAGTCACAGATCAGTTGAGAAATCGATGGACAGCTTAGGAGCTTGTCTGGGCCGATTTTTGCATATCTACGAGATTTTTGCTGTTGACGTAGAGATATCCTTCTCCTGACATAAAATATGGAAAAAAAAAGAGGAGATGGAGAAAGTGTATACAATTTGTGCTAATTTGCAAGTAAAACCATAAACAAATGAATAAATAAAAACACTTAGCTCGAATTTGCTTGCTCGTTGACGAGGATGAACTCTTGATTTATATTGATCGATGAAGGAATTTGTGATGATAATCCCTAGCTTTGAACTCCCATCATCTTCAAAATTCTCTCTCTTTTGGTATTTTCTTTCTCTCAAATTTTTCTTCAATCTCCCAAAACTCTCTCAAACATCCAAAATTTTCTCTCAAAAAAAAATCTTCCCAAACACTTCAAATTTTCTCTCTCAAGAATTCTCTCAAACACTTCAAATTTTCTCTCCAAAAAATCCCCATCTTAAGCTCACTTCTTCCTCCTTTTATAATCTCCTCATCTATCTCCCATTCTAATTTTTCCACTAACTCTATCTCCCATTCTAATTTCTCCACTAACTCTTCTTCATTTTCATCTTCCATTCTCCATCTCTATCTCACATTCTAATCTCTCCACTAACTCTTCTTCATCTTCATCTTCCCTTCTCCATATTTATCTCCCATTCTAATTTCTCCACTAACTCTTCTTAATCTCCATCTTCCCTTCTCTATTCTTATCTTCCATTCTAATTTCTCTACTAACTCTTCTTCATCTCCATCTTCCCTTCTCTATTCTTATCTTATTTTCTCCATCCATTCTTCTCCAACTTCTCTTCTTCATCTCCTCTTCTTCATCTTCCCTTCTCTATTCTAATTTATCCACTAACTCTTCTTTTTATTATTTGTAAAATAATCCTTCAAGAGTTAGGTATTTGCACTCTAGTCCTTGAATTTTAAGTATTTACAATTCAGTCCCTGAAAAAAATATATTTCTTTAAGTCCAAATCTCCTCACAATTTTTGACACACCAAAATTTACCACATGTCAACTTTAAGCTCATTTCTTGTCGCTGAAAATAATGCATAATTTAATTAAAGCCCTTTTGCAAAATTAAGTCATTCTGGGTATAATTGGGCCAAGATGAAAATTTAAAATATTAGAAGACAATGTCACAACTCATAAAAAGTGAAAGTTAAAAATAAGTTGACTCAAATTAAATTTTTTTAGGCCCGATTCGAGATTATACTTGTGAAGGAACACGTGACTCGAATTGGATTTTTCTGAATTTGCGATGGCCAATATGAAAATAGATTTAAAATAAAAATATTAACTATCTTTGTGTATTTTTTGGCCTCAAATGTTATTTTTTCAAAATTTTCAAATATTTTTGTATTTTTTTTTTAAAAAAATTAAAATATATATAATATGAAAAATTATTTTTTGGTCAAAATTCGTTCCCTAGGCTTGGCTAAGGTTCCCAAAGTTGATTTTTCAATTTTATGAATTTTTATGGATTTTCTATTAATTTTCGAAAATAAATAAATAAAAAATACGTAAAAATACTGAAAATATGAAAAATCGTTTTTTGGTCAAAATTGGTTCCCTAGGCTTGGCTAAGGTCCCCAAAGTTGATTTTTCAATTTTATGAATTTTTATGAATTTTTTATTACTTTAGCAATAGAAAAAATGATTAAAAATCAGGTGTCAACAGACGCTTGGAGAAATACTGGGCCAGCGGACTGCCGATCACGCTAGCTCTTCCCTTCCATGGTCCGGAGCCAATGAACGAGCCAACTCTGCCTCCTTGGCTTCCACGGCCTCGATACTGGCCTCTGCCTTGGCGTCCACGATAGCCTGTCGAAATGAAGCTACTACTGAATCACCAGTATATCCTAGGCCTGATCAGTGCTCGTTCGTGTCTAACTGCAATGGTGACCGGATCCCTTGACCATTCTTCCCCAGCCCGCATCCAGGGACAAACCCGTATGCCAATAACATCTTCCCTAGGGCTAGAGTGTATTGGGAAGGTGCAGGAACTCTCTTCCTAGTCCCAGGAGGTGCGTGCGTAACTGCCACTAATTCGAGAGAGTGGTAGCTTGCTTCCTCCTTGCGTTCCGGCTCTATATAGGGGATCGCGCTCTTCTGGTATGTAGCAAAATCCATCTCTCCATGCACGGTTACCACTTTCCCGTCAACCACGAATCGAACCTTCTGGTGTAGGCTAGAAGGCACTGCGCCTGCCGTATGAATCCAGGGCCTACCCAAAAGCAGCCCGAAGGCACTCGGGAGATCCATAACCTGGAACTCGATAGAGAACTCCACGGGTTCAATGAAAATGTCCAGCTCGATTTCGCCAACCACGTCTTTCCTCATTCCGTCGAAGGCTCTGATGGTGGTCTTGGAAATGCGGATGAGCTCCTCGTTTATACCCAAATTTCTGAGTGTGGCTAACGGGCATATGTTGAATGCAGACCCGTTATCAATCAGCACATGGGAGATCTGTTTGCCATGGCTCCTTGCCGATATGTACAAAGCCTTGTTATGGGCCCAGCCATCAATAGGAACATCCTCATCTGAGAAGGATATCTGGTCTCTCAATAGTATGGTCCCCACGAAGTCCTCCAACTGCACCTCGTTGATAGTTTCTGGTACGTGCACTTCATTCAGTACCTTCATCAGTGCATTCTTGTGCTTCTCCGAGTTGGTAAAAAGATCCAGTAGTGATATCTGGGCTGGCATTTTCCTCAGTTGTTCTATGACTTCGAACTCACTTGTCCTGACAATGGACAGTGCCTTCTCTGCGTCTTCTCTCGTCACTTCTCTCCTTTCAGGTTCCCCTTCCCTCGGTGCGTAGCACCTACCAGACCTCATGACTGCGTCTATCTCGCTTGTTCCGTAGTCCCAAGGGACAGCTCTGGGGTTGTAATCTGCCGGTGGAGGGACCTTTATCACGATCTTTTCAACTTTTCCATCGTGTTGTGCCTTCCTGTCCTCCAGCTTAAAACCAGATAGGGAGATGACCGTGCGTTCAGAGGAACTACTCTTAGTGTCCCCCCATTTGTCCACCTCATCTAGCCTAATTACAAAGGGGGCCTTTGACTCTATTACTGCAACTAGATCATCTTCATTGGTCGTGCAAGGTGATTCCTCGGCCATTAATTCCAACTCGTCCATGTCATTCTCATCTCATATAACGTTCACTTTCTCAAGATCCGGTAGGGGATTTTGTTGCACATTTGATCCCGTCTTATCAAACTCCAATACTCCTCCATCTATCAATGCTTGCACCTTGTATTTGAGCACGAGACAGTTATCTACGTTGTGCCCTTTTTCGCCCATGTGATAGGCGCACGACTAGGCCTCGTTGAACCCAGGGAATCTTGGCAGATTCGGTCTCGGGGGTTTATTGGCGACTAGGCGCCCTTCCAGCAGCATCGGTAACAACTTCGATAGCGGACGAGGTAATGGAGTGAAAGACGATGCGGTTCTTCTCTTAGCCTCGAACTTCTTTGGAGCCGGTCCTGATGAGCCACCTTGGGTAGGGGTGGATTCTGAAAACTTCTTTGGTCTCGGTGGGTTTGGCACAAAAGCGACATCGCCTGCATTCTCCCTTTCTCTCTTGGCTGGATATGGCCGCTTGAATGACGGCTCTGGTACACGTTTCTCCCTTAGAGCCCACTCATGACGCTCAGCTACCCTGATAAGGTGTGCGAAAGTTTGACAACCTGAGGTATTAAGCTTCTCGAAGTACTCGAGCGGTAGTGTCTTCAAAAATAAATCCACCAACTCCTCCTCCGGGATGGCTGATTTGACTTGGGTAGCTATCGCTCGCCACCTTTGGGCAAAAGTACGTATAGACTCATTCCTTCCTTTCAAAGTTCTCAATAGGTCTTCTCTGGTAGGAGCTGTAGCCGTGTTGAACTTGTATTGGTGAAGGAATTCCTCAGCCAGGTCCTCCCAACTGTCATACTCTTCCATGTCGAGCTCGATAAACCATGCTAGTGCAGCGCCGGACAGACTCTCTTGGAATGTGTTCATCAGCAGCGGGACATAATCAGAATAATGTGCCATTTTACGCAAGTAGTATTTCAAATGAGCTCGGGGACAGCCTGTCCCGTCGTATTTTCTCACAAACTCAGGTTCCTTGTACCCAGCTGGAACTTCTATCTTAGCAAACGGTGTGATTTTGTCAAATCGAGCCAACTCGTATCCTTGGTTACTAAGACATTCTTCGATCTTTGCTAGCCTCATCGCGTCTTCTTCCGTCTTGGCCGAGGGTTTCTCTTTCTTTTCCTTCTCCAAATCAACTACGACTGGAAGGGCCCTAGGGGGTGCTTCCCTCTCGGGCTCTGTGCTAGCGGTTTGATTGATGTCTGAGCCAGTAGATGTATTGGGATTTACAAACGGATTAGCCTCAGGAGCGTTGGAGGACTTCACCTGCGTAGCGGTCATCATTGCCTTTATTTCCGCCATCATGGCGGCTATCATATTTATCTGGTTTTCAAGATTGGCCACTCTGGGAGTCAGTTCTTCGTGCTCCATTCTCAGTTTTCTCGTTTTGCTACGAGTCCTTGTGACTATAAATTATCACCTGATTTAAGATAGGAAGTCAGAAACTCGCAGGTAGAGAGAGAAAGTTCAGAAATCTAAAACCTCATTAATACTATGTTCATACTTGATTAATGGGAGGAAAGACTCAATCATGACCCTTAGCCTCATGTAAACAGTCTTTCTACTCATTAAACATGAATGACATACTATTAAGAAGGCGAATAACCCGTGATAATTATTTACTTAAGAAGATCATGATGAATGATCATATATGCAAATGTTACAAGCTTATTACAGATGAAGATAACATCAAAATTAAATGGGGAAATCGTCTATGCAGTCCGGAGGCGCTTGGAGGCTAAGGCATCCTTGACAATCTCTGATCCACCCAAATCCCACACATGCAGGTCTTCGTCCTTCTCGGCTGGCGGCGGTCCCATGTCTTCTGGTATATACGGCTCCACTCCGGGCAGGTACGGGACGATGTAGTCAGGTACATATGGTTCCACCATGGACTGTCGGTATTCCTTGAACATCTTGATGTACTTCTTAGATGCCCGGTGGACGTTCATCTCCTCGTCTAGGTAATCTAGCCACTCTACGTCCTGTAATGGGGAGTTCTTCAGAGTGTGGATTATGAGGTCGATCTTGGCCTGGTATAGTGTCTTAGTATCCTTAGTGAGTCTGCCTTGGGGCAAATCGAAGGCGAAACTGTCGGGATAAACTGCTGGCGGGACTTCTTGTAACATACCGAACTGTCTCACTACCCTGATAGGATAATAGGCACTTCCACCTGTACAGCCTAGTAAGGGGATAGGGTTCCCATCTATTCCCGTGATACGGGCTTCTAAGATCCTGGGCCAAGTTAGTCGCCAGCGAAGCTGTTTTGGCTCTAAGTCTCCTAGTAATTTCACCCAATCTTTAAAGGACAGTTTCTCAACAGAGGATTGACACTTCAGAAAGGATCCCAATGGGTGGATATATTGGCTAATTTCATAACATCCGACGCGTAAATTGAAAGTTTTGATGTGTGAGGTGAACCACATGTAGAGAAGGCCATTGGAGGCTTGGAAAGTACCCTTTTGGGTGAATTGAAAACGACTCAAGGAAAGGAAAGTCTCGGCTAAAATCATGTAGGAGTAGTTCCAGCGATAACATGCTTGTTTGGCGACATGAACTATGGAAGGATCGAATGTGGTCCCAGAAGTAGGGAATAAGACGAAAGCGAAAAAAGCCAGAATGAAGATTCTAGCCGGTTTAAGACCAGCTTCGATTGGGAGTGATGAGTAATTGTTATAGAGGAATGAGAGGGTAAACTTACCAGAGTTAGATTTGAGAATTTTCTAGATCTCGGTGATTTTTAGGTGAAGGAATTTGGATAAAGCTATGGTAGAATCCTTCCCCAATAGTGGCTGTACAATATGGTCATCAAATTTCACTCCAATGATGGCCGTATACTCCTCCAGGGTGGGTGTAATCTCCAGTCCTCGGAAGTCGAAGGTTAGAGTCTTTGAATCCCAAAACTTCGCCAATGCCTTAATGAGAGCGGGTTGGTAATCCACCTTGATGAGATCCACTAAATGCCCTAAGCGTTCTTTGATGTAGGCCTGGTTGTCCGGGTTGAGGTGGCTCCATCATGCTGTGAGCTCCTTGCGTGGGACTAGGATGACTTTGATATTCGATTTCCCCATCTATTTTTGAATATGCGAGAATGTGCTAAAATTAATTACCACGGGTTATAATGCAAAATGAATGGGTATGCGATGTAATTGCACTAGCCCAATTCCATATTTTCTATTGGTGAAATAATGGTTAAACACTCCTATTTGACCAAAAAAGTCAATTAGGGAGTTTTAACCCAGATTTCTTTCGAAGGAAATTATGCAATTGGCTAGAATCGCTCAATGATTGGAATGAAAGTTGTTGCCACACCAATCTACATAAAACCTCAAAACAAATTGAAAAATGTACATATACATCTCAAAAGATCCTTAATACATCAAGTCTAGAGGGGACGAGGGAGGATGCGAAAATACATCATTTGAAATTTTGGATTAAAGACCTAAGGTAGATGGGTGTGGCAACTACTAAGGGTGCCCCAAGTCAGATTATAAGATAGATGGTTTTCCTATGATGTGATGCATGATATGCAGCATTTAAAATATGCAGAACTAATTACAAGTTCAAGGTAAGAAAACCTCACTAACCAGACCTTTTTTGTTTTAGATATATCAACCGTCCAACTCACATGCGCATGAGACGAGTGAGCAGTGGACTCTAGAAAATAAAAATAAAAAGAGACAAGGGTATGGACCTAAAAGGCCCCCACTATCTGAATTGACAACCTTACCCTCTGCGCAATCAAATCACAATGGGAAGAATTGTCAATTCAGATAATGAGCGGGATAAAATATGGTCAACCCAAGCGCAATCGACGTAAGAGCTTTGCATATTCGATCCCTATCTATGGTTACCTAGGAAAAATTTCGCGACTTGGGTTTAGACGCTTGTGTGTGCAGGTATTGTGATCCTCAGAATATGCAAAACATGCACAACAATTGATATCAAAACAGCGCTTCTAAAAATGTGCGAAATTAAACATAATCCCAACACCGAGCCTGCAAAACAAATGGGTTAGCCAAACACTCCGCCCCTTATAACTCCTATCCTGCAAAAACATATAACACCTATAGAATGAGTCCCAAGCAAGATCGCCAAAAGCAAGATATCCATGAAATTTTCATTGGCCTAAGTCCACTAAGACTTTTAAAATTTCGAAAAAAATTTAAGTATTCCAATTGGTATCTTTTTTCGAAAAATTTAAAAATCTCTGTCCCCAGCGGAGTCGCCAGTCTGTCGCGACCCTCTAAAAAAATTTTTATTTTAAAGGGTTAACGGATTATTAGGTTAATTAGATTTGACTAACCTAACGCGGACCCTCCCAAGCCCTACCGAATCGTGACTTTGGATTTTTATTTTAAATGATTTTGAAATTTGGAGTCGCCACTAATCATTTTTGGTAGGTTGATTAGGAACCTAAATAAATTAGCGGGAGAACTAATTTATTCCTGCGAACCAGAGATTATGAGCTCGGGGACTTGGTTACACAAGTTAATTAAAACTAATGCCCTTTCGGTACCTTAATTTCATGGATATCCTAATTCGGCAACTCAGGCTTGGTTTATTCCTAAGACTGTAGTAGGGTATTCTCTTTTGTGTTTTCACTTTTTAAATAGGATGCATGGATGGTATATATTTTTATTTGTTATATTTTTTAAGTGTTAAAGATTCCCTGAAGCCGAAAGAGGGAGTGTGTTAACGACTTCTGTGTAGTATTACAACCTACTCATCTTTTGGGTCTGATGATTCAAAAATTAAATTATAAGAAGTACATGACAGTGAATAAACACCTCCAATGGGAGGCCTAGCATTGGCTTGGCTCTTCCCTTTGGGATTTAAGGTACAGGTATTTAAGCTGCAGGTATTTAAACTACTGTAAGTAAAAACCTCCAATGGGAGGCTAAGCATTGGCTTGGCTCTTCCCTTTGGGATTTAAGGTACATGTATTTAAGTTGCAGGTATTTAACTACTGTAAGTAAAAACCTCCAATAGGAGGCTAAGCATTGGCTTGGCTCTTCCCTTTGGGATTTAAGGTACAGGTATTTAAGTTGCAGGTATTTAACTACTGTAAGTAAAAACCTCCAATGGGAGGCTAAGCATTGGCTTGGCTCTTCCCTTTGGGATTTATGGTACAGGTATTTAAGTTGCAGGTATTTAACTACTGTAAGTAAAAACCTCCAATGGGAGGCTAAGCATTGGCTTGGCTCTTCCCTTTGGGATTTAAGGTACAGGTATTTAAGTTGCAGATATTTAACTACTGTAAGTAAAAACCTCCAATGGGAGGCTAAGCATTGGCTTGGCTCTTCCCTTTGAGATTTATGGTGCAAGAATTAAATTGCAGGAATTTATAGTATGAATGCGACATGTAGATATGGAAACATATGAGTATGACATGACATAATCGAAATTTAAATTAATTTATTTGGGCAAGGAAATTCTCGAAGATTTTAATAGTTAGGATCGTTACCTGATTTAACAGATTTGATAGTCGAATTCGGATCTCGTGTCACCTTATAGATCAAGATTGCGGCTCGAACGATGGAGATGAACTTGTGACTTGCGTTGATCGATAGAGGAATTGGTGATGGTAACACCTAGATTTAAACTCTCACCATTTTCAAGACTCTCTTTTGGAAAAAAGGATTCTCTCTCTTTTTTTTTATTTTTTTTTCTTTCTCTCTAATTTCTTTCAATCTCTCAAAATTCTCTCAAGCATCCAAGATTTTCTCTCCAAAAAAAAAATTCCTCTCCCAAGTTCACTTCTTCCTCCTTTTATAATCTACTCATCCATCTTCCATTCTAAATTTTCCACTAACTCTTCTTCATCTCATCTTCCCTTCTCTACTCTTATCTTATTTTCTTCATCTTCTCTTCTCCATCTCCTCTTCTTCAACTTCCCTTCTCTATCTCCTCTTCTCTATCTTCCCTTCTCCATCTCCTCTTCTCCATCTTCCCTTCTCTATTCTAATTTCTCCACCAACTCTTCTTTTTGTTATTTACAAAATAATCCCTCAAGTGTTAGGTATTTGCATTCTAGTCCTTGAGATTTTAAGTATTTACAATTTAGTCCATGAAAAAATATATTTCTTTAAGTCCAAATCCCTTCACAATTTTTGACACACCAAAATTTACCACATGTCAAATTTAAGCTCATTTCTTGCCGCTGAAAATAATGCAGAATTTAATTAAAGCCCTTTTGCAAAATTGAGTCATTCTGGGTATAATTGAGCTAAGATGAAAATTTAAAATATTAGAAGACAATGTCACAACTCATAAAAAGTGAAAATTAAAAATAAGTTGACTTAAATTAAATTTTTTTAGGCCCGATTCGAGATTATACTCGTGAAGGAACACGTGACTCGAATTGGATTTTTCTGAATTTGGGGTGGCCAATATGAAAATAGATTTAAAATAAAAATATTAACTATCTTTGTGTATTTTTTTTTGGCCTCAAATGTTATTTTTCCAAAATTTTCAAGTATTTTTGTATTTTTTTTAAATTAAATATATATATAATATGAAAATTTATTTTTTGTTCAAAAATGGTTGCTTAGGCTTGGCTAAGGCTTCCAAAGTTGATTTTGTAATTTTCTCAATTTTTCTTTATTTTTCATGAATTTTCGAAAATAAAAATACTAAAAAATACTGAAAATATGAAAAATCATTTTTTGGTCAAAATTAGTTCTCTAGGCTTGGCCAAGGTCCCCAAAGTTAATTTTTCAATTTTATGAATTTTTATGGATTTTTCAAAAAATAAAAATGCCGAAAAATACTGAAAATTTTTAAAAGAGAAAAGATGATTAAAAATTAGGTGTCAACAAATGTGAATGCCAATTGTCTTACGTAGCACGATTAAATTGACTAAATTGAAAGATATAAAGTTGAATTGATATCCACATGATATGTTTAAGATTTCTTTTGACAAAACTCCTAGCAAGCTTAGGGGCTAGTGGAGACGACCGAAATTGGCGATACACCTAAGTCCAAGCCCGCCCTTCACACACCCGTTAGACGAGATTTCATGAGATGGAGGATAAATTGGTGGAGTGGAGCTTATGATCTCCAACGTGAAAAATCAAGTCTTGGATCACTAGACCAAGTTGACCAACCTTTCGAAGCGGAACTTTTTTTTTCCCAATTTAGGTTAAGAAATATTTACCAATTTAGATTGAAAAAAAAAATTACTTACTAGTTAGGGGCCGCCACCTTTTTTTGTTTTATTTTTTGCAGTTTTAATTATGTTTATATTATTTATATATAACTTTTTAAATTTTTTTACTTTGGGCTTATTTTTATAACATATTATCAATAATTAATTAAAAAATTATTAAGATATACATAATTATTTTATTTAATATGCAAATAAATAATAATAAAAATACTCATAAAAAAATTGATGAGATATGTAAAGATCACATATCCAGATTAAAAGAACATGGATAACAAGCTTAATAAATTAGCACTGCTGCACGGGGCCCATGCACCCACATTTTTTTAATTTCTTATTTTTATTTACGTATTTTTGATAATTTTAGATTTGTTCAACTTTGTAAATATATATATATATTTTTTCCTTTTCAAGCTTATTTTTATGACATAATTATAGATATATAATTAAAAAATTATTAATATGTATGTAATTAATTTTTTATAGGTAAATAATTAATAAAAAAACATTCAAAAGGCCAGTACGGCAGTTTTTTTATTTCATTTTTTTACGTACTTTTAATAATTTTATATTTATATAAATTTATAAATATATATATTCCTTTTGAAGCTTATTTTTATAACATAATTATGAATAATTAATTGAAAATTTTATTAATATGTATGTAATTAACTTATTTACTATATATAAGGTGGCGGGCCGCAAGGTCCCGCATGGCAGTTGGTTGCAGATTCCCTAGCAACAATGACTCTCCCCCACGTGCATTAACTTCTTAGTCGCTGCAAAATCTGCTGCAGACTCCGATGATCACTTCGCCGTAATGGCCGCATTCATTCCTCATTTACCACCCACCGTGCGCCGCTGTTCCCGAGTTCGGCAGCAGAGAAGACGGAGGTTTCGTCCCGGGGGGGGCAGCCTCATTTGCGTCGCATAATTCCCAGTGCACGTCGTGTTTTAATCAAAGCTGCGAAATGGAGTTCGCTGTGCTCGTCTCCTAGCTTAGGTTCCCATCTTTGGACATGCGTTCGATGCACGGGCTAAAAAGAGTTGTTGTTAACTCATTGCGGAACGTCTCTATTCTTTCTTTTGTTTTGCTTTTACCGTATTCCCCGCACGATACACTTTAGATCGAAAGAGCTGCATGTATATAACTCGCTATGGGCTCGCTCGCAAATATCACTAAATCCGATTGTTGCAATCGCTAGGGATGAATTGGTGGCCGCGTTGATAAGGATTAGACTGTCGAGGCCCACATTGAGTTTGCTCGCAGGTCGCGGGGTCGAAACTTACTCACTTTCCGGTGATTTAAGTATGGGGTCGTGACGGTGGGTTGCTGCGCTACCCCCTTTTGAGGACTAGTCGTGCTTCACCGCTGGTTTGAGCGTAAGTTCGCCGGCAGCGCAAAATTTCAATCATAAAAAAAAAAAGTAAGTGCTGCCCTCACGAGATCTTTTCGATTTTCAAAACAGGGTAAGATAGTTTCTCGAAATTGATAACGGAGGTGTTGCAATTGATAGTACTCAATCATCTTAAAGAAATTTTCAATTGCCCTTTTTTTTTTTTGCTAAAAAGTTGATTGCTATTAGGGAGATATATTAACCAGCTATCATGTCAATTAGGCATACCCACATCCCCATAAAGCTAACCTCACTATCAAACTAGTTAAAAAAAAAAAAAAGGAAGAAACCTTGGTTATAACCTGGATTCACGTTAGCCATCCAAGTATGTGCCCATCCGTTGCAATCACAAGTCACATCTGTCCTCGAAAAATATGCACTTACGCGTATTTATATTAAGATGGTACCAATTCGACAAAAATTCAAAATGTTTTACCAAATCATATGACAAAAAAAAATTGAACATGTTTCCCCGAATCAAACGTGTATATGTCTTGTAATATATGTTAAATGAATTTTGTTGAAAAGAATGCCCTATAAATACTTGTTAAACAATTAAATAAGAAAATTTTATGATTTTTCATATATAATTTTTCTTGTGTTACGTGGAATCACTACCTTGAAAATATTTCTTCGTAGATTATGTTCAATAAAATTTTACACAGGTTAATAAGATCATCTTTCGTAAAATTTTTGAAATTGGTTTTTCTACTGCTATTATTCCTAGTTACAGAAGGGTACAAGTGCATGGTAATGGAGCGAGGCAAACCGCGGGCTAACACATTGAAACTCCTCGCCTCGTGAAGCGCAGCAGGGGAAACTGGTGGAGGAGACCACACCAGTCAGCCTGAGACCGTCCTTCAATGACTCTCTCTCTTTCTCTCTCTCTCCCCCCTATGGGACCATACACACCATCATTGTACTGGCTGCCTCACTGTAAATTTATGTCTCTTCATCTTTCCAAGTGCCCACCCATAAGTTCCCTTTATCTATCTGCTTCCGCAGTACCCATGGTTGGCTGATGAACCGTATGGTTGCCCTCTCCTTCCTGGATTCCATTACTACTGCTTCAATGCCCTGTGGACGATGCGCCCCTCAGTGTCCTGTTTTTAGAGTAGCTCCAAAACTTCTGCACATGACATAGTTGGTTTTTTTTTTTTTTGTTGTTGTCCGAGCGCGTGTTCTTGATTTGCACGTCCATTTTACTTGGGAAAGATCTCAGCAATGGCGTTTGCATTTTGGTGAGTCACAAGTCTTTGGAAAATTCTTTATGAGCGCTCCGTTAACGATGATGCATTTAGCCTGTTGACCCCCTTTTTTTCTTCTCTCTCTCCCCCCTGCAATTAATGACAAATGAGCGTTTCAACGTCTTTATTTGGGTGTATCCCTTCGTTTTGCTCTCTCAAATCTTGCCCCACCAAACAACATCCGGTCGTTTTCCCAGAAAAAAGAGAACAACGGCGCAAGCGGCGATGTGAAAATCAAGAATGCTTCGTCCATGCGATGGGTTCTCTGGGAAGAGATCGTGAAACGATCCAAAGCTTCGTGGGTTTTTTTCTCCCCTTTCTCCATTTCTTTCACCCTTCAGTGAATCTGTCAGTCATTTTTCCACAGCGCAGTCCGATGCATGTTTTAGCAGTTCCCAGTGTACTATTTGCCAGCATAATGCTTGCATTAGTCACCTTAAGTCATGTGTCATAACCGCTCTTTCAGGATCTTTGAACTCGTCGTGTAATGCACTTGATTCGATTCTTTTTACGATTATTTTAGCATCTTCTTTTGGCTCGTTATTTGGCGTTGTTAAAGGTTCCAGATCGTTTTACGAGGGAGACATCACATGCACCTAAACAACTGTGGACTCTGCTTGCCTTATTATTTTAATTGGCTCACTTTTCCATGACTTCAAGTTACAATCTCTCTTTATTTCCGTGATGACCCATATAATTTGTAGTGCAGGACAAAAAAGAAGAGATCTTGTGGGCTCTTTCATGGTGCTGGTTATCATTCTGCCTTCTGCTGATTTGAGAAGGCAGGGTCCAAACTTCTAGCTTATTTATAATTAGTTGTTATGCTTGCTCTTGTTTTGTTAAGAGTTTCTATTTTGTCTCTGTCCAATGCTTCAAATTACAGTGCCAGTGATTAGTTTTTTATTGGTTTCCATGGAAAAGTTAAGAAAGTTGATAAGCTATATGTTCTGTGCATATATGGCGAGGCGTGTGATGTGTTGTCGAGTTGAGATTTGATCTCGGGTTTCTCTGTCTTTCATTGTTTCAGAGATTGGAGCTACTGCTAGAGTGGGTTGTGTTGATCTAGTGTTTTGCTGTTCAAAAGCTCTCTTCTTCAACAAAAAGACTCTTCTTGGATTCTATCTCTGCTTGGCTGGAGCTTTAGAGGTAACAGTTGATCGGAGTATTAATAATGACAGATTCTTAGCTGATTCTCAGAGTTAGAAGGCTTTGATTTGTTCAGTGTGCCTTATCTTAGTGTCCTGACAGATCCAAATTATTATAGCTTATTCAGTGGTTGCTTATGTGTAGCTACTTAAACATGTACATGCTGAATAGTATTATTCTCTAACTAATGATTCTTCACTGAGTTTGCAAACTACTGAAAGTTAGCTGCAATGAAATTGGACATTGTCAAGGGACAGCCATTACCCCATCTGCCATCGCTCTCTCTCTTTCCTTCACTGCTTTGTGGGAGTGTTCTCGTTGAATGCTTATTTGCAGATTCATTTGTGTCTGCCTAGTTTACTATCTTTGTTCTCTTTGAAAACACTTGTTGATCTCAAACTTGTTCTTAATTGAACTCCGTTAAGTCCAACTTGATTTCCTCCACTGAAGATGATAATGAGATCTCTCTGCTTGTATTTTCTCTGTTTCTATGTACTTTCATCGTAAAAGTGTGTGTATTGAATGTCTTTGGTCCTTCTATCGTGAGTATGCTGTTATTAAACCAAAAGGTGATTGCTTGAAACTTTTTCTGCTTTGCAGGTGGCTGTGGTCTCGATGATGAGCAACCTCAAACTAGGAGTAGATGTTATCGGTGCTCACAATCTCTTGCCAAAAGATGGGCAAGGTTCGTCCAATGCATTTGTGGAGCTCTTTTTCGATGGGCAGAAGTTTCGGACCACCATCAAAGAAAAGGATCTCAACCCCATTTGGAACGAGAGCTTCTACTTCAACATCTCCGATCCTTCCAATCTCCATCACCTCACGCTGGATGCTTACGTCCATAACACCATCAAGGCCACCAATTCCAGAAACTTCCTCGGGAAGGTTTCCCTTGCCGGAACTTCCTTCGTTCCTTACTCTGATGCTGTTGTGCTTCACTACCCACTGGAAAAACGTGGCCTTTTTTCACATGTGAGGGGAGAGCTCGGCCTGAAAGTGTACATCACCGACGACCCAAACATAAGGTCTTCCAACCCACTGCCAGCGACCGATGTCCCTCAAATGGATCCAAGTGCAAATGTCCTGAACATGGTTTCTAACAAGGGCCATGCTGAGAAAGGTGGGGTGAGACACAGATTTCACCACCTCCCGAACACGAATCATCAACAGAAACAGCAAGTTCCTGGGCCAGAAATTTCTCACAGGGACCATGTGCCTCAACATGATCACGGGCCAAAGTACGGCATCGATCACATGAAAGCAGAACTGCATCCTACGAAGCTGGTCCGGATGTACTCTGCAGCGTCGTCCCAACCAGTTGAGTATGCCTTGAAAGAGACAAGCCCTTTCCTAGGAGGGGGGAGAGTTGTTGCCGGCCGTGTTATTCGCGGTGACAAGACAGCAAGTACTTATGATCTCGTTGAGCAGATGCATTTTCTCTACGTGAGAGTCGTTAAGGCTCGTGAGCTTCCGGCCATGGACGTTTCTGGTAGTCTCGATCCATATGTTGAGTTAAAAGTGGGGAATTATAAAGGAATTACCAAGCACTTTCAGAAAAAGCAAAACCCAGAGTGGAACCAGGTGTTTGCCTTCTCGAGGGAGCGGATGCAAGCGTCTGTGCTAGATGTTGTTGTCAAGGACAAGGATCTGGTCAAGGATGATTTCGTGGGAATTGTACAGTTCGATGTAAATGAGGTCCCTCTTAGGGTCCCGCCAGATAGCCCCCTGGCACCGGAGTGGTACCGACTTGAAAATAAGAAGGGGGAGAAGATAAAGGGGGAGCTAATGTTAGCAGTTTGGATTGGCACCCAGGCTGACGAGGCCTTTCCCGATGCTTGGCACTCCGATGCCGCAACGCCTGTTGATGCTATGCCCATGGTCTTGGCCCTGATACGGTCGAAGGTCTATCATGCGCCGCGGTTGTGGTATGTGAGGGTTAATGTCGTGGAGGCTCAGGACTTAGTTCCGACCGAGAAAAATCGTTTCCCTGATGTTTATGTTAAGGCTCAGATAGGGAACCAGATAATGAAGACAAAGACGGTTCAGGCTCGAGGCTTCAATTCCTTATGGAATGAGGATCTTTTGTTCGTTGCTGCTGAACCTTTCGAAGACCGTCTGATCCTTTCAGTTGAGGACCGTATAGCCCCTGGCAAAGATGAGATCCTAGGGAGGGTCATCATTCCTTTGGGGTCAGTGGAGAAGCGTGCAGATGATCGGATCATCCACTCCCGCTGGTTCAATCTAGAGAAGCCTATAGCCGTGGATGTGGATCAGATAAAGAAAGAGAAATTTTCAAGCAAGATCCATCTCCGAGTTTGTCTTGATGGAGGATATCATGTTCTTGATGAGTCAACTCATTATAGCAGCGATCTACGGCCCACAGCTAAGCAGTTATGGAAGCCATCAATTGGTGTATTAGAACTAGGAATTCTGAATGCCGTGGGCATTCACCCGATGAAAACACGAGATGGCAGGGGCACGTCTGATACATATTGTGTTGCCAAGTACGGTCACAAATGGGTCCGCACACGTACCATTGTCAACAATCTGTGTCCAAAATATAACGAGCAGTACACTTGGGAGGTTTTCGATCCGGCCACAGTACTAACAATAGGTGTATTTGATAACAGCCACCTCGGTGATAAGGGTGCAAACAGCAACAGGGACCTGAAAATCGGTAAGGTGAGGATCCGCATTTCAACCTTGGAGACAGGTCGTGTCTACACGCACACATATCCACTCCTAGTGCTCCATCCTACTGGAGTAAAGAAGATGGGAGAATTGCATCTGGCAATACGGTTGTCGTGCACATCTTTAGTGAACATGCTTTACACTTATTCGCGTCCACTATTACCTAAGATGCATTATGTGAGGCCCTTCAATGTGATGCAGCTTGACATGCTCCGCCACCAAGCTGTCACCATAGTGGCAGCGAGACTCGGTCGGGCCGAGCCTCCACTTCGGAAGGAGGTGGTGGAGTACATGTCTGATGTGGACTCGCACCTCTGGAGTATGCGCAAGAGCAAAGCGAACTTTTTCCGTCTGATGTCGGTTTTCTCTGGATTGTTTGCTGTTGGAAAATGGTTTGGGGAAATCTGCATGTGGAGGAATCCCATTACAACTGTGCTGGTGCACGTGCTCTTTGCGATGCTCGTCTGCTTCCCGGAGCTGATACTGCCCACTATATTTCTGTACATGTTTCTGATAGGAGTATGGAATTTCAGGTACCGCCCCAGGTACCCTCCCCACATGAACACCAAAATCTCTCAAGCCGAAGCAGTACATCCTGACGAGCTGGACGAAGAATTCGACACCTTCCCGACCTCTCGCAGCCCGGATCTGGTGAGGATGAGGTACGATCGGCTCAGAAGTGTGGCCGGTAGGATTCAGACCGTGGTTGGTGACGTGGCGACCCAAGGAGAGCGGTTCCAGGCTTTACTGAGCTGGCGGGATCCGCGTGCTACAGCCATCTTTGTCACTTTCTGCCTTGTCGCCGCGCTTGTATTGTATGTGACCCCCTTCCAGTTGGTGGCAGGATTGGCCGGATTTTACATGATGAGACATCCTAGGTTCCGTCGCAGGCTACCTTCGGCACCGCTGAACTTCTTCAGACGCCTGCCGGCCAGAACTGACAGCATGCTGTAAAAACTGTAAAACCGCCTGTCTAAATCTAAATTTGTCCTAGTTTGCTTTCTAGCGTGAATCTTGTAATGGGGCCTCGCGGTCCTGAATGCTGTTATTAGAGTAATTAACTTGAGACTATTTACTGGATTCAGCTGTTTTAGGCAGACCAGCGTTGGACATATAGTAGTCGAAAACTTCGAACCGGTTATCTACATATTACGTAGTGTTCTTGGCAATCGTGTATGCATCAATGACTCGACAATGACGACAGCAAAGTCAACCATGACGGATATAAGGCAAGTCTTACCATTTTAGTCCTAAAAACTAGTTGACGTTGTTCATTTAAGTCGGCAACTTTTAGCCCCATAACAAGTCCACCTGGCCGCTGTTTCCGAAGCCACTTCATGACCATGTCTACATTCCAATCTCTGCCGCCAGATCCTTATGTTTATGGTGAATTAACCTAGTGGAGATTTCCCATGTTAGGATACCAATGGTCCAAAAGTAGTGTCTGCAGCGAACAGAAAAACAACTAAAGAATTGAACAAGACCTCACCACAAGAAATATATTCTAGAATGTTTATGTATGGTTGGGAGCTATCCAAACTCAAATGCATTTTCAAGTGGTTTCAAACCAAAATTTATGCAAATAATACTTGACTTTTGATTATTTAGCTAAACGGCAGAATTGACCTGTTTAATATTCTTCTCAGCAATCATTAATGGTGACCCACTCATGAAACATTTTTGCATTTTGTCCAACGAAGACATTCTTTTGAAAACGTGCATACATCTTCAAATCCCACAAATCAGGACGTGCACACCATGTTCAGGATCACTGACTAGAGACAGAGCAGCCTCAATTCACTAGAAAACCGAAAGCCAGAGAAAGCCCAAGGAAAGCTATGCAACACCATCTTCTCCCCTCGAGAAAATAATGGCAATCTCAGTGTCCAAGAAGAAAACCAGAGCAACCAAAAAGGCGGAGGAGAGACCAGATTCTTGCTGCTGCTTCTTCAACACCCTGTTGTGCAGAGTCATTTTCAGAGTCCCTGCTGTGATTCTCCTCTTCACCCTCATCTTTTTGTGGTCCTCCTCGACCACTATCATATCGGGACACGTGGTCCACGTCTGCGTCTCGTCACGCAAGCTCAATAACCTCTACTGCCTCTCCGCAGGTTCGCAGCCCGACTTCGGAGTTTCTCTTCCCTCAATCAGGAATTCCTCCGTTGACAGCAAAGTTATGCCCAGCACCACTAACGGAGATACAAAAGAGATTGTGGAGCGTGTTTCGGTCATCAAGAACACCTTTGATGATGTTCGAGATGATGAGGTTGCGAATGCCATGAAATCAGTTGAGAAGCAGCTAGAAATGCAGCGGTCCTGGATCTCACGCTCGAACAATCAGAATTGCGAGGAGAGGGGGATATTCGTGTACGACTTGCCTCCAAAGTTCAACAAGGATCTCGTATCTCAGTGCAAGGACATGACTCCTTGGATTGATTTCTGCAGATACTTCACAAACGATGCGATGGGTGAGCCAATACCGAAGCTCGGCAAGAACTGGTACCAGACCCATCAGTACTCTCTGGAGCCAATTTTTCACTCCAGAGTTCTGAAACATCCTTGCAGGGTCTACAATGAGAACGAGGCAAAGCTGTTCTATGTGCCATTCTTTGGTGGCATGGACATCCTGAGATGGCACTTCAAGAATGTGACAAATGACATGAAGGACACATTGGCATTGGAGCTCATTAAGTGGCTTCAGCAACAGCGGCCATGGCTCAAAAACTCTGGCAAAGATCATGTTTTTGTGCTGGGCAAGATCTCATGGGACTTCAGGAGAAATAGAGGCTCCAAATGGGGGAATCAGTTCCTAGAGCTTGATCAAATGCAGAACCCAATCAAGATCCTGATCGAACGGCAGCCTTGGCACGCCAACGACATTGGCGTCCCCCACCCCACCGGCTTCCATCCGCACTCAGATGACGACATCATCTCCTGGCAGCAGAGGATCATCAGTTGTCACCGCAAGAACCTCGCCAGCTTCGCTGGGGCCACGAGGCCTGAACTGCCCGACAACATAAGGACGTTGCTGATCGACCAGTGCAATTCAGCCGGAGAAGGGAAGTGCCACTTCCTGGACTGCCGCTCTGGCCAGTGCACCGGG
Source organism: Psidium guajava (assembly GCA_016432845.1). NCBI lineage: Eukaryota > Viridiplantae > Streptophyta > Magnoliopsida > Myrtales > Myrtaceae > Psidium > Psidium guajava. Next base: position 7,367,570 of record CM028232.1, read on the forward strand.
CCCGAGACCTTCATCGAGCTCTTCATGGAGTCCGAATTTTGCCTGCAGCCCCCTGGGGACAGCCCGACAAGGAAGTCACTGTTCGACTCGCTTGTGGCGGGCTGCATACCAGTGCTGTTCGACCCTTTCACGGCATATTACCAGTACCCGTGGCATTTGCCCGAGGACCACAGCAGGTTCTCAGTGTTCGTGGATCAGGAGGAACTGAGGCATAGGAAGGTGAATGTGGTCGAGAGGTTGATGAAGGTCCCGTTGCAGGAGAGGGAGGACATGAGGAGGTACATTGTGTATGAACTCTTGCCAGGTTTGGTCTATGGTGATTCAGATTCAAGGTTTAGTAAGTTTCAGGATGCGTATACCATAACAATGAACAATTTGCTTGAGAGGATGAGAAGACTATAGTTGATTCCATTGACATGTTACCCATTATAAAGTGTCTGTCAGTGTTTTTCTTTTCTTTTTCTTTTCATTCTTTTTTCTTTTTTGGCCTGTTCATGGGCCTTTTGTTTACTTGTTTGTACAAGATAAGATCCTGCAAATTGCAAAGGAAAATGAGAATATTTCATGAGTTGACTACAACATTCTTCCTCTCTTGTTAGATGTAATTAGAGATGTCAAACGGCTGAATCGGGTCAAATATGATCCTACCTATATTGATCAATTTAACCTGATTTAATCCACTTTCATGCAATATGAATCTAACGACCCAACTCATATCCAACTCATACTCGACTTGTATAAGTTAGTATAAGTTAAATACTTATATATTTAACTAAATAATGAAATATTTGTGTCTTATAATTTGTTAAGAAAAATGACATTAGTAAAACACTTTCCTGTAACTGATTTTTTTAATTTTTTATTATTGAAAAATTCATTTTTTTACTATTGAAAATTTACTTTTTATTTCTAGTTTAATGGAAATTTTTTTTTATAATTTATTCTAAAAATAAATTTTTATTTTTAATTTTCTATTTTCTTTTCCTTTTTCTCCTGACGTCAAAGACAGTATTGACGGCGGTGGCGGGTGGAGGCCGACGGCAGCGGCCACCGACATTACAAAACATTTTTTTCTTTATTTTACTTATAATTTTTTTTAAAAAGAAGAAGAAGATAAACTAATATACTTGAGTGGAGGCTCATTTACAAGTGTGTGCTTGGGATGCTGCAAGCCACAATGAGTGAAAAATAGGTTAAAATGGGTTTGTCAATGACCCAAATAAAATCCATATTGTTTGGGCTTTTCTATTTTAAACCCATACATAATTCATCTTTTAATTCTAATGTGACCCATGTTTGATCCAATTTCATAAATATATGTTAAAATATGGGTCTTTGATCCATATTTACAGCCCTAGCGTGTAACTGACTAATAATCTTCATTAATACAGGGCAACAGGCAATAGGCAGCTTGACGTATCTTTGTGAACCAGGTAAAACCCCATCCACAATGTGAAAGGCATGATCCATAAGATCGCTAGTAAGGGACAATTAAGATTTCAACTCGAGATTTCTCATGTCAAAACCAAACACCAATAGAAGATGCAAAGTTTCATTTACCCTAAAAAGTTAATTTCCAAGTACATTTGATCAAACTTTGGCCATGATTTACTCTTCAACTAGCGTGAAGATTCCATGAAAGTGACATTCTCTTTCCAATCGAATTCAAACAAGCAGTCCATGAATTGATATCAAGATTTAGGAGGCGTCCATCTTCCATTGGTAATAACTCCAAACCTCAATAATGTGAACTGAATATCTTGAGGCGGCAACCAAAAATTAAGGCACCCCCCAACAGGCGGCAAGGAAAATGGCAAGGCTGTTCACATCATAATATCTCTCACAATTGAATATTTTTTTTTGTTACAACCACTAGAGATTGCCCCCAATAGCAATTCTTTTCATTTGGGCACAGGAATATGGAGGTTCGAATCAGCACCTCGATGGGGGTAGGGTGTAGATGCGTGAGGCAACCTGCACATAGTTCACACAATAGAGCTTGCATAATAAAATACGATAGAATAGAACTAAACAAAAAAAGGGAAATATTTTTCCATTACAGGTCAAAAATAGGGGGGAAAAACAAATACTTAATGAGGAAATTTTAGATCATTCTTAAAAGTATTATGCTGTACTTGTTAAACGATTAAATAATTAATTAATAGAACATCGATCATATCACCTGGCTTAATAAGTATTTTGAAATTTGAATATTCTCTTAACATGGTCATCTATAAGAATGCAAATGTGATCTTTTCCGTTAATAAGGTAAAGTAGCCCATCAATAAATAAAAAAAATTGTCGAAAATATCACAGTGAATTGGGTGTTTCGATTCGAAAAGAGTTCTTTTGAATCATATTATGAAAGTTGAATAAACAAAAATCATATTATAAAAATATTGCTTTCCCGATTATGAAATACTTTAAAAACGAAATCCGCAGCGAAACTCGATTCAAGATCCAAATCGGCATGCGGATCGGCTTGCGTAGGCATTGACGTAGAGAACACGCATTCCCAATTTCCAGATTGCCCAACGCAAGGAGGTCGGTGGGCACTTGGTCGAGACCAAATCTACGTGGAACCATGGGCGGGAGCCACGTGGCGCAGTCGCGTACACGGTCCTCGAATGCGGCGACGGAAACTGAGAATGTTTTTATAATGCCGTCGCTCGTCCCCATTCTCGTCATCGAACGCTCTGTTCTTCTTGCGCGCGTCTTCTCCGCAGAACCAACTTCCGCCGTTAAAGCTTTCTTCGTCGCTTTTCGAAGCCGACTGCTCCCGATCCCTCCTCGGTACGCGTTCGTCTTCGCCGACCGAGAGAAGGATTTTCCTTTTCACCCCGTTATCGCAGTTGCAAGGTGTCTGAGTTCGGTGCTTTGGGATCGAATCGCACGATGACGAGCCAACCGCAGAAAGCCTCAGTTCATGACTTCACTGTCAAGGTTGGGTTTTTTTTGGCCGATTTTTCTTGATCGCTCGTGAAGGCTTCGTCTTTGTCGTGTTCCCAGTGGGATGTGTGAGAGAGCTTGGGTCGGCGACGTTCTGATATTGGCTCCTCTTTACTGTGTTTTGAATTGGGGTTTGGGTGTTTGATGAATCTCCTGTGATGTCACTGGTTGAGCTTACCTTGACGGTTTCCGTGCATTCGTGGGATTAGTTGGCCAAAAGTTGGTGTGCTGGATTTACAAAGCGAAAAAGAAAATAGGAATTTCTGAGAAAGAGAGACATGTGGGATTAGCAGATATTTAGTGGAACTGTTCGTGCTTAAAATGTGCTTTAGCCTCGTCCTCTTTCTTCAAAAGAATCAAGTTGGTTTTTTCGCGGTCCTTAGCGCGACTTTCTGTTGATTCCATGTTTGCTTTTGTTGTAGGATGCTAGGGGGAATGATGTCGATCTCAGCCAATACAAGGGGAAAGTCCTGCTGATCGTGAACGTTGCATCACAATGGTAACTGTTTGATTGGATACTCGATCTTCATTTTCAGTCTAAGACTGGTGAGGACATATCTCACCATATTGATGTTCCTGTCGTCGTGGACTAGATTCGGTGCAAGTTCCAATCTTGTGTTCCTGTCCTTTTATCCCGCGTGGTTTGAGAATCAGTATAATCTTTCATGAGCAAGCTGTGGGATTCCAAGTGATCTCCTTTGATGTAAGATTCTGGTTTAGATTCTTACCAGTGTGCGCCTGTTGTGATGCAGTGGCTTGACAAACTCAAACTACACAGAGCTGAGTAAGCTTTATGAGAAGTACAGAAACCAAGGTATGCTAGTTCTGTTTCTCCCTCTTCGCACAATTTGAATTAGCTCTGTTGCACTAGAAAGCAATGACTCAGGCCAAGCTATTTCATCGGTTCCAATGTAACAGTTATTGTGCCCGTGAGTGAGAGACTCATTGCTGTCCTTTTTCCTTATGGTTCCTTCATGGAGTGAATTCATGAAACATATTGATTGTAGTGGAATTAGGGCTTCTGCTGTCAATGAACACATTTGGTACTCCTCGTTTTAAATAGCAAGCACGGTAGAAGTGGCCCAACGGAGTAAAGGATTTGCCCTCACTTTTGTTCCCCGAGAGATCTTCCATTAGTACTTGAATATGGAATAATGCCATGTCTATCTGTGAAACCTCCCGCATCAGACCAAACAATGTCTTACTTTTGTTTACCCTGGAGTATGAATGGTTTTTATAAACATTATTTGGGTGGGAGAAGACGTAACGAGATGACCCTATCCCCTCATTGGAATGCAGGTCTGGAGATTCTGGCTTTTCCATGCAACCAATTTGGATCTCAGGAACCGGGGACCAACGAGCAGATCCAAGAATTTGCCTGTACTCGATTCAAGGCCGAATACCCTGTCTTTTCTAAGGTCATTTTTTTTTTTCGTTCTTTTGGTAGCTTCTGTAAGGACGAGGATCCAACAAATTTAATATTATCTTGTAACCAATCAGATCTTCAAATTTGAGCCGGATCCAAATCTGACATGGTAGTGTAGAACTCCTGCTTATGACTAGGATCTTAATCATACAGATAACCAGATGAACATATGGTGTTTTAAACCTTTTTCTCTCTCTTATTGGTGCGCACTTTATGCAGGTTGACGTGAATGGTGCAAATGCTGATCCATTGTACAAATTCCTGAAATCTAGAAAAGGCGGGTTCTTTGGTGACAGCATCAAATGGAACTTCTCCAAGTTCCTGGTCGACAAAGAGGGGAATGTGGTCAACCGTTACGCTCCAACAACTTCACCCCTGAGTTTCGAGGTAAAAGGATCCGAGGGCTTGTTTCGCGTGCCATGTATTCCTAATCCTTACAGTGCATTTCTGAGTGATGCCGATTGTTTCCCTTGTGATTGCAGAAGGATGTGAAGAAACTGCTGGGGGTCGAGTGAATTTCCGAAGGTGGACCGTGTCTGATTCTGGTTGATGAATAATAATGGAGGCAGACTTGGGGAAATAGCTTTGTGAGGAGACTTCTTATGTATGGATATTATTCAATTACGCCGCAGTTCTTGAAGCTAGCAACGGTGTAATACTATGTTTCGAATCGATACACTGTTTTTCCCTGTCTGTTTTGAAAGATGACGTCTTCATTGAGGTGCGAAATATGTTTTTGCATGGCCTTTTAGATCGAGCTCCGAACACAACACGCTTGATTCTGAACACAGCACAAGTCTATGCAATATTTGTGAACTCTCTCTCTCTCTCTCTTAACCATTTCTTTGCCTTTTCGCCTATGTAAATCAGTAGCCATGAGTATTGGCCACAGGAAATGAAAACAGTAAAAATTGAAAAAGGAAGATTCTGAGAAAATATATAGAGGAAAAAAGCTGAAAAAGTCAGAATATTTGTATAAAAAATTTTCAAGTTAGCGCCGGCCACATCACTTAAGTCAACTATCCACGTCAGTAATTTCTGATCAAAATTAAGTCAACGAAATTAGCTAGGCTAAATTGATTTAATTAAAAGGTGTAGAATCAAATTAGCAAATTATAAAAAATTTTAGGATTAAATTAATACAGTTAAAAGATTTAAGGTTGAATTGGTCATCATGCAACTTGTTTAGGATTTTTTGAAAAATTTTCCCAACTACAAAGCATACGCTCCCGAACTAACAAGGGGTGAAGTGTAAAGATTTGAAAAAAGAAGGTGCAAAGCGCATATCGGTAAAGTTTGCTGGTGGTTTCTGTGGTTGTCTTTTTCCCCTCCGCCCCACTTTAAATAAGCAAAGTTTTGGGTCGTAGTTGAGTTTGAGACCGGAAGACACGATGACGAATCAACTGATGCAGGACCCGCGATCCATTTACGAGCTCACTGTCAAGGTTTGTCCGTCAGTTCATCACCCACCTGAGAAATTTCTACCTTTTCGAGCACTCGGTGTGTTGAAAATCACTATCGTTCTTTCTTTCTTTGTCTGGCTTTTGCGAGTCTGAATGTTCTCTGGGCATAGAATCTTTCGCAACTTCACTAGCTTTGTGAAGCTTCTTCTTGAACTGAACCGTTTCAATAGAGAACTTCACGGGGATGATAATGTTCCCTTTTGGAGGATCGGCTGATTATTGTCGGAAACATTGAAAGTTTGCATTTTTTATGTGAATGGGTGATGAAAAGCTAGTTGGCTCTGGGTGGGAGTAGTAGTTGGGAGCCAGAAGGTACCTGATATCTTGAATCATTTTTAATGTTGTCGCTGGTGAGAAACGATAACGAAGAGATCGATCTTGTGGTAGACTGAATGGAAGGAGGTTCTTTCGTGCTTCTTTGCATTCTCTGACGTTGCATTCCAAAAGTGTCTCTTTTTGGATTATTCATTATAATAAGAATTAGACATTTGGCAGTCTATGCATGCTGCGCTAGTTCAATTGGAGGTAACCTTTCTGGCATCTGACTGAAGATAATGTTGTCCATTCCCCGATTATATGTGAACTTGATGGAGCTGGTTCGAGGATAGTTGTCTAAAGCTTGTACTTCTTTGCAAATGCAGGATGAGAAGGGAAATGATGTAAGTCTGGGTGAATATAGAGGGAAGCTGTTGCTAATTGTGAATGTGGCCTCGAAATGGTATGTACCCCATCCACCTTGTTTTCCTTCCCTTTGTTCTGTTTCATATTACCGAGGTTTTACTACAGAGAGAGATCCGAGATAAATAAATATTGTAGAAGCAAGAAGAGAAGGGAGCACATGGTGATTGTTGTTATCATGAACCTCTGAATTCGGAGATAATGTTAGGACAATGTGATGCATTTAATTTGTAGAAGCGAGAAGAGAAGGGAGCGCGTGGTGATTGTTGTTAGCGTGAACCTCTGAACTCAGAGATAATGTTAGGAGATGTGATGCATTTAAATTGTAGAAGCGAGAAGAGAAGGGAGTGCATAGTGATTGTTGTTATCATGAACCTCTGAATTCAGAGATAATATTAGGGGATGTGATGCATTTAATAGCTTATTCCTGTTTTACGCTTCAACAGCTCACCAAACCGATATTCTCTAGATTTTCCCTGCATATATATTTACCCAGTTCTTGTTTGGTTTTGACAGTGGATTGACTAACTCGAACTATACTGAGCTCAATCAGTTGTATGAGAGATACAAAGATAAAGGTGAGCTCTTCAAACTCTACGTTTTAGTTCCCATCTTCCTTAGGTGACTAATCCACCAAGGCTGCAGAAGCTGGAATGTTAAAGTAGTGGCTTGTCAATTCTAATCCTTGGTATGTAACTGTATTCTGGAGTATGGTGCTGAGGATGGAAAAGAACTGCGGTACTTCATTACTGGTTGAGTGGATCCGAGTTTGTGTCATCAACCTTCGTGGACAGTTTGTGTCATTCCATCTTCCATTATTTGGTTTTGAAACTGGTTGGAAACTTTCCCAATGATGTCTTAACTTATAGTGCTCACTCTAGCTGTTATTGTCTTAGGGATGATCTTATTGTAAGCATAGTCTTGGTCGCCACTCTTCAACACTTTTCCACATCACTACTAGTGTTATATTTTTTGCATGGCCTCCACTTCTGGCGCTCTGAGGATGAATGTTCTTTATCTACTTCTTGTTTCCATGAGGTATTCTCTTACTTTGTTGAGCTGGCTCTGGGCAAAAAAATCTAACCAGCAGATCGTGGAATATGACATTTAAGCTAATATTTATGTCAGCAAGGGAAAAAGGAACAGAAAGATCAACACTCATTCTGTAGCCTTTGTTTGGTCCTTCATTCTCATTTCATTGACCTAATATATGCTTTCTCTCTGACTTGCAATACTCCATTTGCAAGAAGTTTTTTGTGTTAGCTCTATTTCCTTTCCAGTTTTAATATGTCCATTTCATTTGTGACAGTACTAGATGTTCAGTGGCACAGGAATTGATTATCCTGGCCCAAAATAGAGAGAAGGTAATGCTGAGTGACCTTGGGTTTTCCTGATAAGTGAAGTGGTGCAGGTTTGGAGATACTGGCCTTTCCATGCAATCAGTTTGGTGATGAGGAGCCAGGGACAAACGATCAGATCAAAGAATTTGTTTGCACCCGCTTTAAGTCAGAATTTCCCATCTTCGATAAGGTCTACAAGCAACTTTTTTAGTCTCTTACTTTCTGTAAGCCTTGCTTAGACACACTGTCGAGTTAATATGGCTTGACTACTGCTAAGATGTAAATGCCTCATTATGTTCAATGTGCTGCTTGAATATTTTGTTTCCTCTGTTCACCATAATTATCATCACCAGACTTCTTGAATAGTTTCTTCCTTTTCCAAATTCTGTATTTGTGGTCTGAGGGCTAGTTCAGCAATGAGGAATGAACACGCGACTCCCTTTTCTTTTTGTTAGATTGAAGTGAATGGGGAAAAGGCAGCACCGCTATATGAGTTCCTGAAATCAGGGAAATGGGGAATGTTCAAGGATGACATTCAGTGGAACTTTGCCAAGTTCCTGGTAGATCAGAAAGGGGTGATTGTAAACCGTTATTACCCAACGACATCTCCTCTTACCATTGAGGTATGCCTGCTTACAATTCCTTTTTTTTCTTTTCTTTTCTGGTTGATGCTTGGGGATCATGTTGTCTATAATAGATCACAAGATGGTCTCCTAGATGTGCTTGAATATTGAAAAGAGCATGTCCATTTACTAAACTAATGAAAGAATATCCGTGACGCTGCAGGGGGACATAAAGAAGCTGTTGGAAATTTCATGAAGTTCAGAAAAGGCTGGTGTGCACAGTCGATTCTCATGTGCTGTTGATACTGTGGAATGTCTATGCAGATTGTGCTAGCATTCGTATAATATGTGTGATATGCAGATTGTGCTAGCATTTGTATAATATGTGTGATTCTGGCATCAGGGTGAATTCTGTAATCGACTCCAGATCTTGTACTATTAGCTCCACTGGGTGGTGTTTTTGTTGGTTTGAACCGAATATCTAATGCATTGTGAAAGCTGATGCTCTTCTCTAATTTTGTTTTGTTATTGTTAATTCAGTTCTTGTTGCAGAAGTTACGTTGAGCCGTCGCAGAAGGTAAATTTGGGTTCTGCTGCTTTGTTTTGTTTAGAACTATTTTGCTAGACTTCTCCAATTTCAACTGTCTATGACTGTGTTTGCTTTTGTTTGGTTATGAGGTTCTTTGGTTTTACCGGTCTAAGATTGTAGAAGAAGAGCTAAAATTTAGTAAGTGCTTTGGACATTTGACTAAATTTTGTGGAGCATGATGGGTTACGTTTCCTAAGATTCAAGATGACCTACTTATGCGGTATAAAAACCAAACAAAGTAGGTATAAAAACCAACCCGGTCCATTTGAAGCTGTCATACCTACAGGCTTTTCGAAGGACTTGGTTTTATAAGTTTGCTCAAATTCCGCTTGCTCGAGAACGCTTTGTTTTCTTAAGAAGCTGCCGTAAGAACAATTGTTCGATAAGGAGAGTAAGCTCAAAATTCTAGGGGTTTTATGGTTCCTGGGCAGAACCTCTAACTTAGAATTAGATCGCTAGGGAACTTGTCCAATTTCTGGTTCTAGGTTTGTAAGGTAGGTTTTAAATTTCAAAAATTGAAAAACTTGTTCTAACAGGGAGGTTTCAACTTTTAGGTCAGAACCTGATATTTATAACAAGTTTTTATATTTTCCTTAGTATATATTTTGTGTAATCTTACGGTATTCCATAGCATCCAATAGTAAGTGTGTAACTTAAAATTACTAGTCCAAGTTTTTATTTTCACCGATATTTATGAGTAAGATTTTTACTTTGTTAATGTTTTGTATTTATTTGCGCGTTTAAATATGAGTTCTGGACAATTGTTTGTAGAAGCAAGTGGCGATCATTAAAAGCAATGATTAATTAATAATACAAGTGGAACATGGGTAGATCATGGAATAGGCAAATCGTGCTTCCTTGAGTTCCATTTTGGAAATTTGGAAGGACAGAACTTGCTAATTCTTCCTCACAAGCTCTTTGGTATTAGTTCATGGACCAATCTTCAGAAATGCCATCAGTCCTCAGACCAGAAGATCTCCATCCACCCCCAATTGCCCTTGGGAAATGGCTAAAGCGTTCCACACCGCTCTCGAAGCGTCAACAATATAGTTTGGGCACGGTGGCTGGAAATCATGAGCCGTGTCGCACCCCATCGTTCGAGTCGCACTCATCGACCACTTTCGCCTTCACGCTCCTCCCATTGCCATGGATAGTTATCTCCTTGTCGCTATATCTTCCCATTGTTGAACCACCTGGTCGGTAACGCCAGTGCGTGGTCAGGATGGTACTGGTTGTCGCACAAGGCGCGCCTAATTTCCTACCCTCCTTGAAGCTGTTTATGGTCAATATCGCCTTGGTGCGTCTCCTCACAGTGGGCGAGCATTTGTAAGCCGCGGGAAACTCTCCTTCTTGCAGCATGCAGAACCGTCATCGGTGTGGCGCTTGCCCTGAATCCTTCGGACCTTGCCACTAGGCCTGCATACTTCAGCCTCGGCAATCATCTGTGCTACCACTACGGCAAGGACGGCGATCAGTACATGACAGAGAGTTGAATGGAGAAGCTTCATGTCTTGATGTATTGGGTTCTCACTACCCTTGGTTTCTTTAAGAGAGAGAATCCAGTTGTTCATGTAGATAAAATTCATAGGCATGTTGACCTCATGGTGCGTTTTGTGGGCAATTGGTAGATGATTATGGAACCGAGGGAGTCATACCTCGACCTCATCGACCTCTTTCAACGAGCTTGGGAATCTCAAAACGGCCACTGGCCAGCCAAATTGTGAATCTATTGAATTTCAACCGTGGATTCTAGGTGGGGGTCACAACATTCCAGCAGCCGCGATTCAATTAGTCCATGGGGACTGGGTCCATACAAGTATTTCTCCGCTGTACGGACCGACCCGAGTGGTCGTTGACGCCACGATGTTAGATGATGATACGAGGTTTATGTAGGGGTCATCACATTGATTGTTGAGATTCACCCAATACATGAATGCTGTCCATTTTCATGCAAATGAATTCGATCAGTTCATTGGGCAAACCGGCGACTCCTAAGCAATGTTTTGCAAGATCTACCACTCCCAAAACAGCTGATGAGTAGCTGTTTCGGAGTGTCTTGCGCAAAAAAAATCAAAGAAACGTCCATTTAGCCATACTTGTCATTTGAAAAGGTTCCTCCGAAAATCAAATCCTTTGCACCCTAAACAATTTAGAATATGTTTTCATAAAATGGACCATCGGTCAACATTGTCGGAGGTAGCTGATAGCTGAAACGCAGTTTCGACGTTTGTAGGTGATTTTGTGAACCTGTGATGACTGATTATGTGAGTCAAACCACAGTAGAGGCGAGTGGCAATGGTCGGATGCTAAGCGACTTTCTCGTTAACCGGTGTTTAGGACTCCATAGAACTTAACTGAAGTTTTAAGCAGGTTGGTATGAAAATTTCGCTGCAGACAACTTCGAATTGTAGAGGAGAGGCATTGAAACGCTATGAAGCCTGCGATGGAGTCTCGCAGGAGCCAGGCTCTTGCGCATTTATGAAAAGACAAAACCATCAAGGAATTTGTTTGCAACCACTTCGAGTTGGAAATTTACATCTTTGATGAGGTCTACAAGCAACTCTGGTATCTTGCTTTCTGACGGTATAGCCTTGTTTAGAACAACTTTCAAGTTACAATGGCTTGACCACTGCTAAGACGTAAATGCTCAGCGTATTCCAATGCAGCTTGAACACTTTGTTTCTTTTTGTTCTCATAATTATCATGACAAACCTCTTGAAGAATTGCTCCCTTTTCCAAATTCTACATTTGTGGTAACTAAGGGCTGGTTCGCAATGCGGAATTAGACATTCGACTTCCTTTTTCTATTTGTTAGATTGAAGTGAATAGGGAAAAGGCAGCGCCACCATATAAGTTCCTGAAATTAGGGAAATGGGCAATCTTCACGGATGAAATTCAGTGGAACTTTGCCAAATTCCCGGTAGGAATTCCTCTTACCGTTGAGGTAGGAACTTTGCTTTCTTTTCTACCATGAATTCCTGCCAAATTCCTAATTATAGATTGTTATTACCCCACAGCAACTCCTCTTACCAATGAGGTACACCTGCTCGAGGATCATGTTCGCCTCCATTAGATGCTTAAGGATCTTGTTGTTTATAACAATAATTCGCAAGACTCTCTCCTAGACATGCTTGAATCACGAGAAAACATTAAAGTCCATTAACCAAACTAATGGAACAACTTTCGTAACACGCTGCCAGGAGGGCATGAGAAGCTGTTGGGAATTTCATGAAAGGTGACAGAAAAGGCCAGTAAGCACAAGACTAACAAAATACTTATGCAGATTGTGCTAACATGAGTATAAAATGTGTGATTCTATCGTCTGGGTGACTTCTGTAATTGATTCTAGGTCTTGTACTTTTAGCTCCACTTGGCACTGTTTGCTTAAACTTTTGTTGGTTTGAACTGAATATGGAATGCATTGTGAAAGTTGATGCTCTTCTCTAATGTCGTCTATTATGAACAATTCACTTCATTTTGCAGAAGATAAACTGAGTCGTTCTTTCAATAAAGGACTGCACTCAATTCGGGTTTCCACTGCTTGATCTTGTTTGCTCTCTTTTTTTTTCCTTCCTGTTTATCTTCCCTCCATTTTCACCAGGATTAGTTCGCCAGACTTCCCAAATTCAACTGTCTATGGCTGTGTTTTGCCTTTATCTGGTCCATGACGTTTCTGGCTATTACAGACCCAGATTATAGAAAAAGAACTAAAAATATGGCAAGCGCTTTGGACATTCGACTGAATTTGATAGGGTCTGGTGGGTGACGTTTCCTCTGATCCGAGATGACCTACCTATGCGGCATAAAACCTGACCGGTCCATTAGACGCCATCATCGTGGCCAAAGGCTTCAAAGTACTTGGCTGAATGAGTTTGCTCACAGTCCGTTTGCTCGAAAACTCTGTTTTCTTAAGAAGCTACCGTGAAAATAATTCTCCAGTGATGAGAGTGAGCTCAAAGTTCAGGGAAGAAAACAGAGAAGAAAGAAAAAGCAAATCCTGAACCTTGAATTACTAGCTTGATCTCTTATCTAACTGCTCACCTCATTTGCTTTATAAGCTCAGGTTAACATAATAATTCCACTTAATGCCACGTCTCCCACTTCAAACACATCGATTATTGTGCTTGTTTCAACTACATGATGATAGATAGGCAAGTTTTATTTCTTTGATCTTTATTGAGGAAACTTGGAAAGACACAACTTGCTAATTCTTCTCAAAAGCTCTTTGGCATTAGTTCATGGACCAGTCTCCAGAAATGCCATCAGTCCTCGGACCAGAAGATCTACATCTTCCCTCAACCGCTCTCGGGAGCGCCTAAAGCCTTCCACACGGCTTTCGACGCATCAACAATGTTGTTAGGGCATGGTGGCTGGAAATCATGATCCTTGTCACACCCCATCGTCGAGTTGCACTCGTCGACCACCTTCGCCTTCATGCTCCTCCTGTTGCCATGGATAGTTATCTCCTTGTGGAATCTCTTCCCATCATGATACCACCTGGTAAATAACGCCACAACAAGCGTGCCGTCGGAATGGAACTGGTTGTCGCACTCAGAAGGCGTGTCCCCATCCCTGCCCTTCTTGAAGCTGTTTGGGGGTTAATGTCGCCTTGGTGCATCCCGTCACCGGAAGTCGGGTAAAACTCACTGCTCTTGCAGCAATCGGCACTGTGATCAGTGTGGCACTTGCCCCGAGACCCTCGGAGCTTGCCGCTAGGCCTACATGCTTGAGCCTCGGCAATTGCTCAAGCGACCACGACGGCATGGACAAAGATCAATACATGAGAGGGGAATGGAGAAGCTTCATTTCTTGATGTATTGAGTTCTCACTTCCCACGGTTCCTCGTTATCTATTTTGAAGGGTACATATATAGTGCACTAGTGCGAGGGGTTTTGAAAGGTCCTGAATCTTGTCTGAAAAAAAGCATTCTAGTTGTCGCTCGCAACATACCGACATCTCGGGTTTCAATTTGTCTGTGCGGACCAGACTCATTGTTAACTATGCCATCGTCGGGCGCTAGATACGAAATGAAGTTCATGCGGGGATCATTACAGCATCAGTGGTTGAGATTTACCCAATCCACGATAGTACCCAATAGAGGCAAGAATTTCCACCTCGGTCGGGTCATCTGCTGAGTCATAAACCCGGGCAATTGCAAGGAATCCAGAAGCAGCATTCGAAAGACGACCTGATGATGACAAATTCTGTTGGGTGTCGCAAGACGCTGAAAAACTCTCGGTGTCTGTCTTATTAAGCAATAGGAATTTTGGAGTTCCAAGTTTAAAGAAGACGACTGACCCACGAATAGATAAATGGATCGATATGCAGAAGAATCAATTGTCCAAGAATCCTTCACTCTAAAGACGAAAGAAAGTTGCATTAACAAGAAGGAGAAGGCTGTGCATTTTCATGCAAAGGACAGGCATCCTCCGACCGACCGGCAAATGATTCAGACAGTTACATGGAGGAAAACCTGCAACCTAAGCAAAATGCAGCAAGATATACCACTCACTCCCAAAAGAGCTGATGAGTAGCTTGTTTCAGAATAACTTGTTCCAAGTACTCTCATAAAGGAGGTGACCCAGCCGCACCTTCCAGTATGCCTACCTTGTCATGACTTCACTCCAGTATGTAACGGAGCCTCGCTCTTATGAAAACAAAACCATCATCCTCAAAACATGAGAATGTGCACTGACTAGCTTCTCAACTATGCTAATGCACGATTAGAAAACTGCTTCTCCGCAATTGCAAAAAATCACGATAAAGGTGCTTATTGCAATTCATAATGCAACTGGTCATGATCCACAATGAGCAATCACATCTTAGGACAAATTAGCAGAAAATCTTCGGTCAAAGTGGCATAGATCAGACATCTCGCAGATTCAATCATAAAGAGAGAAGCAAAAGGAAGAGGCTCAAGGGAAGAGTTTACTAAAAGAAAGATGCAGATTAGCATTTTAAACAAGAAACTCTACCCTCAAAGACACAACATAGCTCCGTGACATGAAAATGGACCTTGTCACTAGAATAAGTTAGCAATAATCCATCAGCCTCCAACGTAATATCAAGGCAAATTCTACATCCTATGATCTAGAAATTTTGGTTCAATATACAACAACACATATATACAAAACCTGATATGTGTCTGTTGCAGCAAAGCGTCAATTCGTCAACCACGAGTCAAGTCAATACCGGTTTGGAGGCTCTTCAAATCAAGTTGTCGTGATCCGGGCCACATGCCTATCGGGGATGGAGTGTAGCTTTGATTAGGAGCATTGCTCAGGACTATAGCTTTATTATCAGCAATCTTAGGTTTAGTGTCCTCATCGACTGCATGAGCAGCCACCTCTTTGTTCTTTGGCTTAGAATTGCCGTATACAAAACTGCACACCACAACCTGCACCAAGTAATGTCCATAAGTTTTTGGACCAGTACAAAGTCTAGGGTCTCATATAAGCAATTCATGCATGCAAGTATGAACTTCTTCCACTTTTCATATTCAAAACACTGCATTGAAATGGCAAAATATCAGGCCGCAAAAAGCTTATGGACAAACATGCATTTGAAGAGGGAGACATTGCATGAGTGCTTTAGAAAACAGACTAGCAAACCATTAGTCCATGCATGAGGTGTGTAGAAGTACCAAAACATCATAAAACTCTTACATGGATTACCTGTGATCCAACAATTTCTACACTGGTAACAAATAGAAAGATGAAATGTCATCATGGATGGGGACCCATAAAAATAGGATCGCTACCACTTGAAAAGGTAAGAGACATGAATTAGCTTGCCTGACTTATTGCAATATTCAATTTAAGTGATTGCTGGATAAGCACAACCCACAAAACTCTTTGTTTTGTGTGTGTGTGTGTGTGGTGGGGTGGTTTTTTTTTGGGGGGGGGGGGGGGGGGGGGGTCGGATGGAGGGACACCATTTCAAGACAAAGGAAACTCTCATTACCTGGTTCACAAGTAGAACAAGTCTCTTAAGTAGAGGCAAAGCTGTGATATGTGTGAAGTACCTGAACCAGGCTAGCTGCAACAAGCATCGCAACGCTGCCACCAATGACATGCCCATCAGGACTCGAAAGCGAAACACTTATTCCACCAGTGCGGTTACGGGGTCCACCGTCTTCAGCAACTAAATAAGATCCCGACAAGCATAATATCTCAAAGCGGCCCTAGACAAGCAAACTTAACCAAGTAAGTCTTTTTCTCCTTCCTTCAAGGATTGTAGCAGGAATGACACCAAGCTTGTAACATGATCTAAAAAGTATGAGAACTTGTATAAATTGGTAAATATAAGCATTTGCAATCCTAAAATCATAACAAGTTTTAGTTATCTCCAGAGAAGAGAGATTATTCTCAACCCAAAAACAGCAACGAACAGTACAGTTTGCACTCAGTATACCTCACTCCGCAAATGTTCTTCTTAAATTAAACTAATTGAGAAGCAACCACATGACAAGAACTAGACTTCCAACCCAGTGAAATCAACCTCAATTGACATTCGCATATTAGCCACTGTCAATGAACAAGGAAGCTCACAATAACCTCAGAAGGCCGATGTTCCTTCCAGTAAGTGGGTAAAGTCACCAATATCTAATCAACAATGCCTTGATGCAGCCAATTTGGGCACATACATCAAACCCTTTGCTGCATCTAGGATCAAAAGTGGAACATGAAGCAGAGGTAGGGAAGGCAGCAAGCTCCGCAACAAAAGCAAAGTGAGACCCTTACTCACCTCTTTCTAGGAACCCTATTAGTGAATCAGCAGTAAAAATACACCATATTTTCAACATATATACCCCAAATTGCACCAACAACTAACAAGGAAACCAGTAGCACCGCTACTAATAAGTAAAAGCCCATTATTCCCCTGTTATACTAAGACTGTCCTCATGATTGCCAACAAGGCTACAGCCTAATGACATCACTTGCAGACCTGAGAAAATTGTACATCACTTTGTTTCTCACAACATATCGCTTTGTTCATTGCTTGCTCCACTTCATCACCAACTGCATATTGAATCTCGTTTGCTTCTATTGCACTAATAACAACCAATCATATGCCATATCAAATTTTACATCTACACCAATCACAAGTCACAACCATACTCATTTTCCCTTCTTAATGGAAATTCCAATTGACTCTTGCCAGCAATTCACTTGTCTTTCTTCTGTTAATTAATTCTTTTGCCACGCCTACTACTAACATCACACCATTAGTTGTATCATAGATTTACTTAAGAAGTTGATAGTTTTGTAGCATATAACTTGATTATATACTTCACCACATTTCTGTACCGATTGGAAGTACTAGCAAAGCCTGACGAAGAATTAAATAAACAAATTGATGGAGAAGTGTTTGCATCAAGTTCCAAGACCAAGTGGAGTTTTAATTGAGTCGGACTGAGTTTAAGAAGCAACTTTCAGTATTCCCTTACAGCAAAAGTAACTGTACAAATCCCAATAAAAAAAAAAGGACATGGAAACACTTCAAAGAATGCTTCAACCTCAAATGTGATAGTTTCACCAGTAGACGCAGGCAGCCGTAGAGTTACAGCAGAAACTGTACCACTCCCTGATAATATGCATACAGCTCTTGGCCTTTGCTGGGCGAAAGCTAATATCTTAGCAGCAACATCCTGCATTGTCAAATACAACAGTAACAATTATAACAGAAATTTCAAGCACAATATGCATTAGCCAGCCATGATAAGTGGACTCTGGCCCATCACCAGAAAGCTCTGACGATTATATACTCATTTTAATAGGAAAAAAGGACTGAAGTTCCTTTCAGCGAATAAGAAAAGACAGCTAGAAGTGCAACTATGAGGCAAATAAGTATCCTTTCCCTACTTATGAGAGAAAAAAGAAATCTGCAGACCACGCTATACATGGACAAGTACAAGTTTATTGAACCAGTGCATATCAGGTGCATTCAAGTTTCTTCTTGCAAATAGACCACCTACGCACATGAAATTCTGAGAAAAGCTGAAATGGTCATCCATGAAAGCCAACATCCCAATCGCACAGATAATGCAACCACCCATGTGTCCGAAAACCTCTATTTCATCACAGCTGAAACAAATCTAACTCCATTTGTTTCATGGAAAATCATTGACCTGAAAAACATTTTCCTGAAAATGATCCCTTCTTTCGCTTACAAAATAAATGAATAAAAATATATTCACCATTCACAAAAATATTTAGAGTTAAATTGTTGTTTATAATGAAAACAACTGTTATTGAGTAATTATATCAAGCAATACAAGTGATCATTTTTAGGAAAATATTTTTCCAGATCATTCATTTTCCGTAAAACAAACGGAGCCCAATACTCATGTGGCTAATTTCAAATGACAATTAACTTAGCCACGGGAAAGAGATTCTCATCATTTAGTATGCAACACTCTTCAATATCTTCTAATTCTAATAGCTTTTGTAAATAACCAAGCGAAAAACATGGCATGCATCTCAAACTCTTAACATTCTTACATAGGTAAATGATTTATTCATGTGCTTTTCACACCAAGCTAACTCTCATAAATTAAGAAAAATGGAACATACCTCCCCTGGTCCTACGGTGATCACATGTGGGGCAAAAGCAACTCCAGCTGAACTGTTCATCCATTCACCTAGCAAAGAACAATTTTACGATTTTAATGTGCTTAATGACCCCATAATCCAATTACAACGGGTACACCAGAGAAGAAATATGTAAAAGTTGACCCAGATGTTGTAACAGCAACAAGCCTTACATGTGACAAACAAGTGACGAATCATCAATTGAGGAAATACCAACTACTGCAAGTTGGTAGTTATTCTAGCACGTTTTGTAAATTTATTCAGTCATGAATAAGACGTAAGTCAAAAAGAATCATGAGCTTTAAGTTGATGATATGTCAAAATGACGAATAAGAATCCACACAAAAATGTTATTTCGTTGGCACTACCAAATTTAGCACACCAAAACACATTGCTTAGATTAAAACTATCGGGCGCCAGTGACTTCTTTCTACCGATCAACCTACTTCTTTCTAATTACGTCAAGCCCACTACATGCATCAACTTACAACATTGAACCCTAATTAGCCATCATCATTGCACATTGCAGATATAAAGTCTCTTTAAAATCAATGAACATTGCATTTTCCTATAAGCAGCTATAATAGCTATATTAACCATACAAAAACCACTCATATGGAAAATAAAAACAAGAATGTACAAAGAACAAGTAACAGAATTGAGTTAAAAAAACCTTACCAGTTGCAGCTAACCGTTGCTTCCGCCCACTTCCAGGTGGCCTTCCCCGGGCCCGTTTCTGAGATTCTGTAATTGACCCAGAAGAAGCATTTGAAGGCGTAGCAGACATAGGCAAAAGCCCCAAAGGAACCTTCCCATCAGGCCCATATTTCCGAGGCCTCCCTCTCTTTTTCTTTACTGGCTCACTCGGTGGCATTACAGAGGACATTGCCATATTAATGCCATGAGAGAAATTGGCATTGGATGGTTCAGATGCATATACTGGTCCGCCTAAGCTGGACCGGACATTGGACTGAGCCTGAACATGAGGATTCGCCAATGCTCTAAAAACTGGCGGAGAATTCAACCCACTGGTTTCTGCTCCACTTAATGCCACTCCTCTGTGAATGAAATATTGAGCTGACCCACCAGACATAGCCATGGCTTCTCTCCCATCCATGCATTTACAATGACTAAAGCTAGTGTCTTTACCTCCTTTTAACTTAATTTAAAAAAAAAAAAAGATAACAGATAACTTGGACCGACGCAGAATGCTAACAGATCGGCACCTAATTTTACTAGCTCAAGACAAGATCATACGTTCAAGGGTTTTACAAGAGAGTGAATCTCTGACCAGCAAAAGCTAAAAAGGTATAGAAACCCCTGGACGAAAAGAGAAATTGACAACCAGAAACAGAGAAATCCAAGTTCTATCAGGGATCTCCCCAAAACAAACCTAGCAACACAAGGTCTAACAACAGCCCTACCGATGCAATGCGCAATTTTCAGGTCAGAACAAGAATCCAGCCTCCACCCACGAAACCTAAAGAACAGATTCAGCTGAAAGGCTCCATCTTTCCGCCGTCAGATAACCAAAGTAGACCTCGTCGAGACGGAATGCGCCAGCACGCGAGCAACCAGAGCACCTAAACTTCTCGGAAGCCCGCAGATAACCCTCTAGAACCGAAACCCTAGATTTCTCAAATCTAAAGAGGCGACACAAGCAGGAGGGGATAAAAAAAAAATGCAGGGAGGTGGAAGGAGAGGAGAGATAAACCAAAAAAAAAAAGGGTTAAAAGGGAAAAAGGTAAAGGCGAGGACTTTGAAGGCAGATTGAATTGAATATGTGAGCGTAAAGGCGTGCAAGGCGCAGGAGCTCAACCCCAAGCAGAAGAGAGAGAGAGTGTGTGAAGTGAAGAGAGAGTGTAGAAGACCCTCTTTCTCTCTTGCCTTTGCCTTCCTTTATTTCCTCTCTTTTTCCCCTGATTTCTTTATTTGGTGATTTGGTCTTGATTAGCAGAGAGAGAGTGGGGAGGGGGTTGGAAGGGGAAAGTAAAAGTCAGACTCAGAAGAGCGTGCTGTACCGGACTTACCCTTCTATGACAAGAAGAGAAACGGGGCCATCTCTCTCTCTCTCCACATCTCTTTCTCTCTCTATCTCTAGTGTTTCGGCACAGAGTCCCATGTCCCACCAAAGTACCCATGTCCCATTTCACATGTCCTTATCGCGTTTCGCCGTTTCTTGATAAAGAGAAAAGATCTCATCGACCCCCCCCCCCCTCGCCCTTTTCTTTCTTCCTTAGGGTTTGAATTTGCGTCCATTTCCACCGGACAAGTGATGGGATTTCAAGAACGCTGACCCCACCACCACCACCACCTCCGCCTCGGTTTCTCGTGAACTGGGGGAGGGGGGAGGAGGTCCAAGCTCCATCCTCTGAGGCGCGGAAACGCTGCTGCGGAGTCCAATACACGTGGACCGTCGGATATTATAGGATTCACATGAGGTCACGAGATTTAACGGTTCAGATGGGTTTAGGCATCATGCAACCTAAGGACACCTGATAAATTTTCCGTTTTAAAGAGTTTGCTCTTGATGTAGAGAACAGCGATAGGCGACCTCTGACTCTGAACTCACAAATGCCAAAAGAGGTTTACGACCATAACATAGAGAAGGACCTTACAAAACACGCACCGTGTTTAACCAACCAATCTTTTACCTATAAATTAATTAAGACTTTCAAAATTTAGCCAAAAAAGGAGAAATTGCTCGACACCCCTCCTCAGTTTTGGCATAGCACAACGGCAATTGAACTGTGAAAAGTCAAAAATTGAATTTTTTGTGTATAAACTTTGGTACCGTCGCACAGTAACCCTTAGAATTTTGGAGAGATAAAGATTTTTTTTTTTTTTGGGTAAGGTGGAGAGATAAAGATTAGCCCCCTAAACTTTGATTTTCATCGTAGCTGTAAATCCTTCTATGATCCGCATAACCTTTTAAGCGACGCAAGGAAATGAACTATTAATTTCAACTAAATTTTTCTTGAACGTATTCTTCTAACTTCATTAATCATCTAATAAACGTTATTTGTTTTGAAAAAAGTCCATAATGTAAAACTAACACAAAAATTAGAGCATGCAATAAAAAAAATATATTCAAATTCAGGGAGCGATATTTCAAAGTTTGGTGCCAAATCCAATAGAGCAATCTTTGATTTTTCGAAATTCGTTAGTAGTTGTGCAACAATACCAAAGTTCCGAGAGATTTTGATCAGATTCCGAAAAAAAAAAAATCAAGACTTTGAAAAAATTCGAAATCGGCTCGTGATTACACACTCAAACTCGAGGAGACTCTCTTAAACTCCCGGCGAGGAGAATCTGTTCAATGGCGATTTACTTCTTTTGTAAGGAGATTCGAATGTTGGATTTTGCGATAGAATTGAAAAAAAAAAATGATTAAGACATTCTTTGCAGCATCATTTTTTTCTTTCAATGTGATGAGGGGATTTACTAGTTTGAAATTCTCAATGAATATTCCCTTGCGTTTTTATCATTTTTGAACATCTCCAAACTCCCGAAATTAAAAAGAAAATTTTAAAAAAAGAGCCCGAAATGCCTTCATTTTATTGAAAATATTAAAATAAATTTTGGAAGAAAGTCAAAAAAAGAAGAAGCCTCAATTTTTTACTATTAATGGACAACTTAGGTGTGCTTAAGCCTCAATTTTTGACTATTGATTGTCAAAAATGGACAACTTAGGTGTGCTTGAATTTGATAAAATTAAGTGTAGTCAAATAAAGACATTTAAGTTTGACAAAAATTAGGTATAGAATTGGCTATAAATATGTGTGGTTTTTCTTGTAAATTTCATATCAAGGAAGAGAAGAAATAGAGAGAGAGAGAGAGTTCTTGTAAGAACAAGCTTAGAGCAAAGCTTGATTTTATTTGTGTAAAACCTTGACAAAGGTATTTTGTAGTATTGCTCTCTAATTTGCATTTTTGTTATTCTCTCCAAATTAAATCCTCCAAGCTTCCGCAAAATTCCTCCTTCCTTTTTTATTTGGTTCCTACATTTGGTATCAGAGCCAAGTTATGGCGTCCACAAGTTCCGTTCAATTTCAACTTCCAAAGTTGAACGGAAAGAATTTCAACAACTGGTCCGTCCAGATGAAGGTTTTGTTCAAATCGCAAGATTTGTGGAACCTGGTGGAGAATGGCTACATCGAAGTAGCTAATAACAAAGAATTCAATGCCATGAGAAAGGAGGAGAAGGATTCGTTGGTGGAATCCCGGAAAAAAGATCAGAAAGCATTATATGCGATCTTTCAAGCCGTGGAGGAGACGATATTTGAAAAAATATCGAATGCCGAGACCGCCAAAGCAGCGTGGGATATTTTGCAAAAATCCTACAAGGGCGACGATCGTGTTCGAAGAGTTCGGCTTCAAACACTTCGAGGTGATTTTGAGTCTTTACGCATGAATGATTCTGAATCTATCTCTTTGTATTTTGATCGTGTACAAAACATCGTTAACCAATTGAGGGTTAATGGTGAAACACTCCAAGATGTACGAGTCGTAGAAAAAATCTTGAGGTCTTTGACTGAAAGATTTGACTACGTTGTTGCGGCAATCGAAGAAGGCCAAGATATATCAACTATGACGTTGGAGCGGTTGATGGGTTCATTATGCTCGCATGAGCAAAGAATGAATCAGAAGTCCGTCAGTTCATATCCCGAGCAAGCTTTGCAAAGTCGTATCGCTCCATCAAATCGAGGAAGCTATCAAGGAGGTCGAGGTCGCGGAGGAGGCCAAGGAAGAGGTGGAAATTCCAATTTCACCGGGAAATTTAAAACACGTGACAAATCAAAAGTCAAGTGTTTTAAGTGCAACAAGTTCGGACATTACAAATCCGAATGCCATGCAAAGGCGACGTACGAGCAGGCGGAGCACGCACATACCACTGATGCTGAAGAATACATGGTGCTAGCATGTAAGAAGGATGACTCAAGCACTGTAGATACCAACATATGGTATCTAGATACTGGTTGCAGCAATCATATGACTGGCCGGAAGGAATTATTCTCGCAATTGGATGAGACGAGTCGTGGTGAAGTCAACTTCGGGAATAAATCAAAAATTCCCGTGATGGGCAAAGGTAACATTAATATCAAGTCAAAAGATGGTACTAATGTTGCTATTGCAGATGTTTACTTTGTGCCAGGACTTTTTTGGAATTTGCTAAGTATTGGGCAACTTTCCGAAAAAGGCCACAAAATTCACATTGAAAATGGAATTTGCACCATCAGAGGTGTCAACAACAAGTTGATCACAACGGTGCAAATGACGAAGAACCGGATGTTTCCCATGACTCTTCAGACGAAGAATCTCTTGAGTTTTCAAGCGATGATGAAAGACAACAACTGGCTGTGGCATCTTCGATACGGTCATCTAAATTTTCGTGGACTAAAACTACTGGTTCAGAAAAGGATGGTGACCGGCATGCCTTTAATCGAATGTCCAGATCGTCCATGCGAAGGATGTCTCGTTGGAAAACAACATCGAGAATCATTTCCAGTAGGGAAAGCCAGAAGAGCAAAGCAACTTTTGGAGCTGGTACATACAGATATATGTGGCCCTATTGAGGTTGAATCAGTCGGACAAAAAAGGTACATGCTGATTTTTGTTGATGATTTTACCAGAAAAACTTGGGTATATTTCTTGAGAGAAAAATCTGAAGCATTTGCCAAGTTCAAAGAATTTAAAGTCTATGTTGAAAAACATAGTGGCTTTAATCTGAAGACGTTGAGATCGGATAGAGGAGGAGAATTTACCTCAAATGAATTTGACAAATTTTGTAAAATTCATGGAGTAAAACGTCAGTTGACTGCCAGCTATACACCTCAGCAAAATGGTATAGCAGAAAGAAAGAACAGGACAATTTTTGAAATGGCAAGAAGTATGTTAAAAGCCAAAAATTTGCCTAAGAATTTTTGGGCAGCAGCGGTTGCTTGTGCTGTATTTGTACTAAACAGGTGTCCAACAAGGAGTGTTCTTGGAAGAACCCCAGAAGAGGCTTGGAGCGGCAACAAGCCAGATGTTTCGTTTCTACGAGTATTTGGGTGCATGGCATATCCCCATATACCAGATGAACGAAGAAAGAAGTTGGATGACAAAAGCGAGAAGTGCATCTTCATTGGCTATAGTGACACAACTAAAGGTTATAAGCTGTATAACCCAGTCACTGAAAAGGTAATTATCAGCAGGGATGTCCAGTTTTTTGAAGATGAAGCTTGGGACTGGAACCAAAAGGGTGACCAGAAAAGCATCACCATCGAAGATGAACCATTGGAGAAAGAAATAGAAGAGCCTCCATCATCTTCAACTAGTGGTACATCTTCACCAACAGCAGCTTCAGAACCACCACTACGTCGTTCACAACGACTGAGGGAGACGCCAGCAAAATTCAGGGATTACGTGGTCACAGGAGGCGATGGCAGTGATAATAACGGAATCACTGATGAAACATTGGTAAACTTTTGTTTGTTTGCTGAATGTGATCCTGTAACCTATGATGAAGCAGCTGCAGATGAAAGGTGGATTCATGCAATGGATGAAGAGATTCACTCCATTGAGAAGAATGACACATGGGTGCTAACTTCTTTACCACCTGGTAAGAAACCCATTGGCGTCAAGTGGGTGTACAAGACGAAGTACAAACCTAACGATCAGGTGGACCGTTACAAGGCCAGACTGGTTGTAAAGGGCTACAAGCAAAAGCCAGGTATTGATTATTTTGAAGTATTTGCACCAGTGGCTCGGATGGATATCATCCGGATGATCTTAGCACTTACAGCTCAAAATCATTGGAAGATCCATCAAATGGATGTGAAATCAGCATTCCTCAATGGTGTTCTTGAAGAGGAAGTCTACGTGGAGCAACCACAGGGTTATGAGAAAGGGCATGAAAATCAAGTTTACAAACTGAAAAAGGCTTTGTATGGGCTAAAACAGGCACCTCGTGCTTGGTACACGCGTATCGACACATACCTGTTAGAGCGTGATTTTCAAAAGTGCCCGTATGAGCATACACTGTATATCAAGTCAAATACTAACGGTGACATAATAATTGTGTGCCTTTATGTTGATGACTTGATATTTACAGGCAGCTGTGAAAAAATGTTTTCAGAATTCAGGGAGGCTATGACTAGCCAGTTCGAGATGACTGATTTAGGATTGATGTCCTATTTTCTTGGGCTTGAAGTGAAGCAGACAGATAATGGCATATTTATTTCACAGCAGAAATATGCTAATGATATTCTGAAGCGATTAAAAATGGAATCGCTCAAACCAATTCGAACTCCCGTAATTGAACGTTTGGAGCTGAAGAAAGAAGGAACCGGTGAATTGGTAAATCCCACTTATTTCAAAAGCATTGTTGGCAGTTTAAGATATTTGGCTTCTACAAGACCAGATATTACCTATGGAGTGGGAATTATTAGCAGGTTCATGGAAAAACAATACCAATCACATTTGCAGGCGGCAAAAAGAATTTTGCGGTATGTTAGTGGAACTCGTGATCATGGAATTTTATATTCTTATACTGACAACTTTGAACTGTTGGGGTATACAGATAGTGATTGGGCAAGTGATACTGAGACTCGAAAGAGTACTTCAGAGTATGCTTTCTTTCTTGGATCAGGAGTGATTTCTTGGTCTTCGAAAAAACAGCAGGTTGTTGCACTCTCGACAGCTGAAGCAGAATACATGGCATTAGCTTCAGGGGCCTGATGGATGCTGCGTGAATTGATGCATGAACAAGCAGGTCCTACTAAATTGATGTGTGACAATAAATCGGCTATTGCATTAGCCAAGAATCCTGTATTTCATAGCAAGAGCAAGCACATCGACATCAAGTATCGCTATATTCGTGAGCAAGTCAAAGATGGTGAAATTGAACTTAATTTCTGCATATCAGAAGACCAGATTGCAGATATCCTGACAAAACCATTGAAGGCTGATTTGTTCGAAAGATTGAAGACGATGCTTGGCGTTATGAACTTCCAAAATCAATTTTAAGGGAGGCTATTGAAAATATTAAAATAAATTTTGGAAGAAAGTCAAAAAAAGAAGAAGCCTCAATTTTTTACTATTAATGGACAACTTAGGTGTGCTTAAGCCTCAATTTTTGACTATTGATTGTCAAAAATGGACAACTTAGGTGTGCTTGAATTTGATAAAATTAAGTGTAGTCAAATAAAGACATTTAAGTTTGACAAAAATTAGGTATAGAATTGGCTATAAATATGTGTGGTTTTTCTTATAAGTTTCATATCAAGGAAGAGAAGAAATAGAGAGAGAGAGAGAGTTCTTGTAAGAACAAGCTTAGAGCAAAGCTTGATTTTATTTGTGTAAAACATTGACAAAGGTATTTTGTAGTATTGCTCTCTCATTTGCATTTTTGTTATTCTCTCCAAATTAAATCCTCCAAGCTTCCGCAAAATTCCTCCTTCCTTTTTTATTTGGTTCCTACACATTTTCTTAAATAAAAATCTGAAGTTGACCTTATTTCAAATAAGAGCCTAAAGTGCCATTATTATCTCATATAAAGACCTGAAATAGATATTATTTCAAATAAGAGCCTAACGTGACTTTATCAGTCTCAAAAAAGGTTTGACTCAACAGTTAACATGTGCATTCTGGTCATTTAAGCTTTTTTATTATTTTATTATTTATTTTTCCTTTTTTGAGTTTTTCAAAAAAAATTTAAGAAAAATTAAAACTAAAAAGAAAAAAAAATCAACAGGAGGCAGTCACCCCAATGCTGGTGAGGTGATAGCAACATCCGTTAGGGTTGCTAGTGCCTCAATGAGGGTTGGTGACCCTATTGACTAGAGGTGAGGGACCCTCTCTTGGCTCTGGGGGAGGGTTGCCAAACCAGGGCGATCGTTGCCAACCTCAGACCTGGGCATTGGTCGATGACTCTTGCCCAGATCTAGGAGAGGGTTGCAGCCCTCTCCCGGTTCAAGCCCTTGCCTTTAGTTGGCGAGGTTGCTGACCTTTGCCAAGGCTCCGACAACCCCGGACGGCCATTGCCTTCGCCCCATCGGCGGTGGGGCGACAGCCACAAGCAGGCTGCCTTCCTACATGTGTGTGTTTTTTTTTAGTTTTATTTTTTTAAAATTTTTAATTTAATTTAAATAATCAAATTAAGTTAAAATTATATTTTGAAAAAAATGCCTTTGATAGACCAAAAAATTTAATCGGCCAACGAGGTTAAGTCATTATTTGAATAATCACAGCCACTTTAAGTCCCTCTTTCAAACAAAGTTCACTTTAGGCATTTATTTGAAAAAATGAGAGCATTTAAAGTCATTTTTTGAAAATTTACCCAATTAAAATGAAAGAGCGAGAGACAAAAAGTATGTGCCCATCCCATTGATTCATGGGAGATCTAGACATCTACCGAATCGACATTATTTGAGGTTGGATTGTTTGAAGAAAAAGTATTTATAGGGAATTGTTTTCTGATTTTCCGATATTTAGATGATTTAGATGATGAAAAACTAGTTGATCTATGGAAAACAATTTCCATTTGCCGAAAGCAACAATCTTAAATTGGGGGAAAACGATTTCTCCCTTCTAGGAGGAACAAAATTAATTTTTCCTAAATCACCAAACAAGTGAAAATAGTAAGCATTTATTTCATTGAAAACTTCATGATAAAGAAAAATATTTTTCATAAATATCTTTGCAAGGAATATTGTTAGTTTTCACTTGTTAGGTGATTTAGGGAAAGAAATTTTCTTCTTGCCAAAAGGTGGAAATTGTTTTCCTCCAATCTAAGCTTGTTATTTTCAGTCAATAGAAAACATTTTTTGTAAGTTGATTAGTTTTCCATCATTCAAACATCAAAAAGTCGAAAAATAATTTTTCGAAAACAATTTTCCCTCAAACAAACGGACCTTAAAATAAATTTTAGGTGTTTATAACTTTGGCTATCTATTGAATGAACCAAGACCAACCTATCTCGTGAGATCATCTTTAGTGAAGGTAATGACTACTTGTTGAACGAACCGACTCTTTGGTAACTTACCAATGTCTATTATATGCCCAAAAATCCCAATGTACGATTAGTTACAATTACTTACTAATGATATTGGGAAAAATTATCAAAAAAGTCCTAAATTTGTTGCATTTTTGCTAGTTTAGTCATGGACTTTTTTTGCACTAATTTAGTCCTAAACATTTTGCATTTATGCTAATTCAATTCTAAATATTTTTCATTTATGCCAATTCAACCCATTCGGCCAATTTTGCCATGTCAGCCTCGGCCAATCAAAATTGGGCAGATGAACTAAATTAGTAAAAGCACAAAAGCTCTAGGATTAAATTGGTGAAAAAAATTAGGATTAAATTGACACAATTGCAATAAGTTGATGACTTTTTTGGTAATTTTTTCGATATCATTGTGATCATACTATCAACTTCTATACACAAATTCGGCAGGCTTTAGTAAATTACCATTAAATTACCAATCTTTGTAGAAGTTATTACTAATTCTTTTAATAACATGTTTAAAACCATACATATAGTTATTAATGGACTGTTGGGCAATGATTTTGATATAAAAAAGTGATTTTGATTAGAATCATGTTTCTAATTCTATTTCCTGAATGATTTTTAGAGAATCAGAACATATTTGATAACTGCACAAAAATTCTATTTTTGAATAGAAACGCGTTTGATAATTACACAAAATTTCTGTTCTTGAGAATAATCAAGCGAAGAAAATTCTTTTTTTAAAATTCTTCATCTTTTTCTAAACCTTTTTAAAATGCGTTTTTTTTACCTTTTTAAAATTTTAAAGTTTTTTTTTAACTTTTTTTAATTGCCCCCATTTTATTTTTTAAAATTTTTTGAATTTTATATTTTTATTCACCCCTTTTTAAAAAAAATTAAACCTTAGTTTTGAATTTAATTTTTTCAAAAATTAGTTGTTAGTAAATTTTCAAATCTAATTTTAACTTTTTTAAAGTTTAGAAGTTCACGTGAAAGCCTACGTGGACTTAATTTTTCTAAAAGAGCTGAAACTTTCTTATTTTGGCGATCCTTAAAAGTGTACTTTTTTTGGAGAACTAACTTTTTTTTTTCTTATTTTTGACTCAACAACTATTCTCGAGAGCAGAATTGAAATCATTTACATTACCAAATATATTTCTGATTTTTTTTTTGTTTCAGAGAACAGATTGAGAGAAATAAAAACATTATCAAATAGGCCATAATTTTTTATTACATAACCCCCCTCCCTTCTATCCTAATGAAAGAAACCGTTAGGGAAATTTACCGCTATGGATTGGGATTCTATTGTTTAAGGTAGTAGGTTTCCGTTCTAAGATTTAGTATTGGAAGAGCTGGGTCTGTTTATGAACGTTATAGATATAGTTCCCCCATTTTGGAATGAATTTATGAAGGTCAAGGTTGGTAAATATCTACATGTGTGGTACGTCACTAGAATGCATTAAGTTGCGGTGCTACTTTGATGTAGTATAAACACCCAATTGCTAAATAAGCACTGCTCTCTAGCAGCCTAAAATATTATCGTCGTGATTTAGATTGGTAAATATCTATTCACTTGGTAACATTCCACTGTTCGTTGGCAAAAACAGATTTCGTCTTGCCAAATTTATGAGTGGGTTCTACATGACCCTTGTGGATATAGTGGCAGGTGTCGAAGCAGCACGCTAACGTCGTGAAGACAAGGGAGTCAGTTACTTCGACCTCTTAGGCATGAGTTTTATGTTAATGCACGCAAGCTAAGGTAATCCGAAGAAAGGCAAAGCAAGAAATATCATGCCCGTTTGGCCCAAAAAGAAAAAGAAAAAAGAAAGTTCATACACGTCAGGCACACATTGATGTTTCAGTCAGAGAGAGAGAGAGAGAGAGATGTAAAAGAGAACAACAGCGTAAAGCATGAATTGCTTTGCTTTCCCCTATTATTGTTTCTCTCGAGCCCAAGGACAAAAATGATGCAGAGCCAGAGTCATAAGAAATAGAATCAACCAATGAATCAAATGATGATGACTATCTAATTTCACGTTACTGCTGCCGGTTAAAATAAGAGCAGAGTCCGTCCAGTTTAAGGCGTTTTCTAGCTGTCCTTCGGAAAGGCTTCCGAGTATGCCACCTCAACTGTTCAATCCCATAGGGACATAAAGATTCTTTCGGGGTTTCAAGGGACAAAGGTTTCTTTACCACACTGGATACTGACAATGCATGCCTGGGGGAGGGCGTTTTAGGCTCCACTACTCTGGCGCTTGTTGATCTGTCACGAAAGACCACCATTATAAGGAAAAAAAATGCATATGGATGAAAGCTCTAAAGATTGAAAAGTACGACTTAGGCTTCCTTGCAGCAATGCCAATAAACAAGAAACTATGACCAGGTCATTAAAAAAGGCATAAAAATGACAGAAAATGTTCAAGGAGTCTCTGTACATGGAAAAAGGCAAGTAGAATCACTGAATCAGGACATCAGGAAACCCCAATCGCTCCTCGGATTATCATTCCAGACGATTAATAGATCAGGGCACAACTTCAAGAAAACAGTCACCATGGATTTCAAACATATTACTCCCGGCATTCATACGTTTTTCAAGCAATGGATGGTAACAGACACGGTCAGTTACCATGAAATTGTGACTTTCGCATCTAGAAACCAGAAGTGAACGCAAGGGGGAAATGCGAATTATGGAAAGATCATGGTCCCTTACATTTCATGATGCAATGGCATTGTTTCTGAGAACTTCTCTGTCCGAGGCTCACAAGCAGGGCAGATGTAAAACTCTGGCGGAGAACACAATTTAACACAGTCAAAGTGGTACCACTCATCACATTGATCACACGCAATCATAGGCTTTCGATCGTTGGGCTTTCGACATATACAGTAAAGCATACTGCGAGATCTTAAGAGCTGCATCACCATGAAAAAGATAAATCAGATAAAAATTGAAGCAGATGAGAAGACATTTATCGAGAGCATTTTACCTCTAGTTCCTTCTCAAAATAGACAGGCAAGTTTTCTCCCTGCATGATGACTTCAAAAACCTTATCCAAGCCAAGAGCCCCAGAATCAGCGCCAACCTACCAAAAACAACAACATAAAATCAAATGGCTGTAGCAAGCTCATTGATTTGAAAATATTATTTCCTTTGCCAGGTCTGGACCTTCTTTGCAGTCTTGGCCCACTGTAAGCCAATGTCCTTCATTTCTATAAGTTTTTGCCAGTAGTAATCCTCAATCGGTATGTTTTCAGCAAGTCCCTGCCACACGATTTAATTTTCTATTAAGTAGAATATATCGGTGCCAAAGACTTCTCATCAAAAAAATAAGGGCACATCAAAATGGGATAAATACACCGTAAGTGCCATAACTTTTGCACAACACTCATTTGAGTGCCACATCGGAGAAAGATCATTCACTTGAGTGCCATGTCAACTTTTCAGGCTGTCACGTCATCTTTTACGACATCCACATAAGCAATGGCACTCAAATGGTCGATTTTTAAAAGTTATAGCACTCAAATGAACGAAAAAAAAAAGTTATGACACTTAAGTGAGCGCCGTATAAAAGTTATGGCACTTGCAGTGTATTTATCCCCATTCAAAACATACCCCAAAGAAAAGGGAAGGGAGAAATAGTTCTACTTTCTTTTTTTTGGTTGAAAAAATACTTCTACTTTAGATGCTTTTCTGGTTCATCAAAGAAAAAACCTTCACAAGAGATTTTTATACTACAGAAACATCTATGTACATGGTGTCAATGCCAAAAGGCTGTACAGGTAGTTCACATGTACTTGTCCTCCCATAAAATTGTCACATTACACCGCATTAAGGTATTTTCAATCTTTGCCCAGCTATCATTTCGAGAGGGATAACATCAACATCAACATTACCTTTATCCCAAACAAGAGGGATAAGTGCACTCGAAATTCTAAAACTCGTCACAAAAGTGCAATTAATTCATAAAACTTTTCAAATTGGTGCAATCGAGTCCTTTCGTTAATTCCATCTAATTTGGCTAACGGAATATGCCGACATGGCTTTTTTTGTTATTTTTTGTATACTACAGGGCACTAACATGGCAAAAATGATGTCATTTTGGTCCAAATCTCATTTTTTAACATAAAATTTATGTAAGTTATATTAACAATTAAGTCAAATTTTAAAAAAACACAAAAAAAAAAGATGTGGACCCACCCTCCCCCCTCTCCCCCCTCGAGGGAAGGGCTAGCAATGGTGACGTAATGCCAGCAAGAGTTACTGCCCAATCCCCCATCGTTTTTGGTCCTTCCTAGTGATGGTGGGACGGTGGTGGCAAGGTCTGCAAGCGTGCAGCACTCACATGCATCTTCCTTCTTCTTTTTTATTTTTGTTTTTGAATTATTCTAAACTTTGCTCATTTTTAATATAACTTAAATAAATTTTGTTTGGAAAAATTGAGATTTTTTCCAAAACAATGTCATTTTAACCTTATGTTTCATGTTTTAGCAATATCAGTGCCACGCATGATAGAAAAATAATAAAAAAAGCCACGTCAAGCATATTCCATTAGACAAATTGGATGGAGTTAACGGAAAGACTTGATTGTACCAATTTGACAAGTTTTAGAACCTTATTGCACTTTTTGCAAATTTTTTTTTTAATTGCACTTTCGTGACAAGATTCAAGACTTCCGGTGCACTTATCCCCATTTCGAGGATGAAAAGCCTGAATTCAATCACGGTTCCTTTCCATCAAATAAACTCATGCTTCAACAGAACATCAAATTAGCAAGTCACCCTTCAAAAACATTATGCTATCCACTTATATCACAATTATCATTAGTATCACCTGAAATATAAGAGTCACTTTAGCAAGTAAATTCCATAGGAAAGCAAGGAAATTATTAACATTGTACCTCTTTCAGTAAATTCTGGATCTGCTGGACTGTTGGCTTCTCCAAACCGTGAAATAAGTTTCTGGCTCTAACTCTCCATGAATGTCTTGCCAATGCAAGCTCCAGTCTGCAATTACCTTCACGATCATGTAAACCAGCCACTTCTCTGGCCTGTCAAAACAATATGTTCTGATAAACAATATCATGAACAGCTAGCTTAATATACAGTGTCACCATACATCGGGGAATTTTGGTATTACTTCTTCTTGAGAAAATATGAAATTTCAGTAGTAGAAGATTATATAACGGGTACCTTCACAGCAGTGGCCAGTTTTCCAGCGGCGATGCTGAGATCTTCACCCAAAGGGACCGACACAGAATCTATAATTTCCATCAGACAAACTTGGCATGCAAGAGCACACTGTAGAAGTTTTTGTAGTGGATCTCTTTCTTCAATCCTGATGAAAGTCCGTTAAATTGTCAACACATAACAGTATTTGATCCCGTACAACATAATTCAAGAGAAAAATTGTGATTCAGATACATTAGTATCTCCAAAGGGCGCATGCAACACCACAAAGTATCCATTCATGCGTGAACTATTCACAAGTCAACCAGTACTTGAGCATGCAACTAACAGCCCGTCTTTCAGCCAAGCATTGATAAAGGTAGAAGTATTAAACTTCCAATTGGAATAAAATATTCAATT
Source organism: Psidium guajava (assembly GCA_016432845.1). Classification (NCBI taxonomy): domain Eukaryota; kingdom Viridiplantae; phylum Streptophyta; class Magnoliopsida; order Myrtales; family Myrtaceae; genus Psidium; species Psidium guajava. The sequence continues at coordinate 7,401,747 of CM028232.1, forward strand.
AACCAGGGAGTCTGTGAAAAATTAAGCAGATTATTACCACACACACAGATCTTCAGCGTCTGCAAAAATTTTGCTCAGTATATCCAACTGGGGATGTTCTCCTTGACACCTCTGTAAGAAGGAAAAAAAGACTTGAGAGGTTGAACAAGCTTCGATAAATGAACATCAGCCATTGAAACCTTACCAAATGACTCTGTCTATTTTTAAAATCTAAACCCCTCTCTAATCGGCAGAAATTGCAACTGGACCTCATACTTTTATCCAAAACTGCTGCTCCCAGGCAATGCAGATGATAGCTGTCCACAGAAATCAAACTTTGTAAAATGATATCGGAAAATAGACTGTAAGACCACTATTAAAGATCTTAATGCCAAGGAAGCAAAGGAGGCTGGATCAATGATTGAACCAATAAAATGCTAAAATTACTCAACCATAGTTTGGCATCCTTTAGTTCACGAATCATCTACACAGTTTATCTGTGTACATATAAGCTGTGATGGCTCAATTAAAGATGTCGCGGATGAAAATTAGATAAAATAAACAGGAACAAAATTCTTCTAAAGCTATATCAGGAAACAAATTATCAACCATGACGACTGATCTTAAAAAAGGACCGAGGAAACACTATAAACTTGTTTCTATGTTATCACAGGTATGCTTGTTCATGGATGCAAATACCTTACCAGTCCTTGCAGGTTGGACAAGTCAGGAATTCATGACCCTCCAAATCATCAGAGCAGCACATGCATAGATTTTCCATTCTGCAGCCTCTTGATGGGTCATATAAATATAAAGACCTTTCTAGAGTACTTTTGATCTGGAAACATTTGAAAACAAAGGAGGTGGTGATTATTTACGATCCATTATGCAGAGAACAAAGATCTCACATGAGAAGGAAGTTAATTTGTGGGAAAATGGAGAAAAGCTAGAACCTTCATTATGGCCTCAACAAGAGCACTTGAACCTCCAATTGATATCCCAATAGCCTCCTTAAAGCGCTCCCTCCAATTGTCAACTTTTTCAACCTCCAATGACACGATATCCCTTTCAGGACAGCTGAAGGCAGATGCAGTTGCCATCTCCTGATGATAATGACATTAATAACCAGTTCAACAAAGATGTATGGAAGTGAGCAGTTACTCTCTCAAAATGTGTACTTTGCTCCTTTCATTGGGTCAACCTATAGCATAGCATACATTTCCATAGGGTTAAGACATGCGATGGATGCATTTTATGTTTTCTTTTTGGTGGCATCTTCCAAAATCTTGCTAGGTCATATCTGGCGTCTATATGACAAGACACAAATTTTCCAGAATGCGAAGCCACTGTAGGAAGAAGAAAATTGCATAACGAGGGGAGTTTAAATTGTATTCCTATGCTAGCAGTAAAATAGAATCCAAAACCCTGTGTACATCATGAAAATGAGTTCTTAACCTTTCTATCGGTGCAATATAATCTCTCAACCTTTTTTGAAAAGGCAATCAAGTTATTTGAATACTCCGATTTCTCCTACATGAAAACCTCCAAGACCACCAGATATGTAATTTTCATGGTTGTGCAGGCATATTGCCAAATAGAATTTTCCAAGACTTGATTGCACCTTCATAATTTGATTGCATCAATTGAATGGCTTAGAACTCATTGCATTCCATAAATAAGGCTTAGGACTTACGATAAACATTTCCCTAGAAGAATAAAAGTAACTGTGCCAACCACCTTACCCAAAAAAAAAAAAACTGTGCCAACCAAAAGAAGCAAGGTTCAAAGACAGCAGTATGCAATCTTATGGTAGGCGTTACTCATTACATCCCATATACCATCATATTCTCGGTTCAAGGAAAAATTAAAACACCTCCTGCATTCGCCCTTGCTACTGTGATTATACAACAAATACAATTAGCCATGTTGGTCAAAAAATTCTTGCAAAGAGGTCATACCCACACCACCAGAATTTGAATATATATTTTTGGCCAAAACCAAAAATAGCCCAAACCATCTGAAAGTCCAAACTGGTACCAAAAATAGCAATGTTGGTCACAGGGCACTTCAAAGCAGTTCCATATTGTGGCCAAAAACCAACAGAGTTCAAACATAAATAGCCCAAACCAACTCAAAGTCCTCCCCCTTCCCCCAATGTTCATAGTTAATGGCATACAAGTAGTAGATAAAAATATAACTTTTACTTGTAAAATCTCCCTTGGTCTTCTTCTTCTGATTGAACTGAATCAACAGTTGGCTACACTAGAAGCTTACTTTGAGCTCTTTTTAAAGTATGGACAGAAGTTTTCATAACTTCATGGAACATCATGTGTGCTTTTTTTTCTTTTGGCATAACATCATAATTTGGAAATTTTAAAAGTGTTGTAAAGGATAGTTAGCATTCCACCCATATATTTTTAGCATCCTGGTGGCAGCTCGTTATCCACCGAATCTTTCATGATTTTCTTATATATCTTTTAACTTCCAGGCTGTACTCACATGAACCCAACTAACCATCGATGATAAATTGCTCTTGGAACATAATGGAAATATTATCTCACGGCATGGATGGACCCGCCTACCTTAAGCTGCAGTAGTTGAGACCATGAGCGTTGACCAATTTCCAAACTTAGAAATTGATGTACTTTTTCCTGCCACAACCTACATTTCAATTCCAAGATTTTTTTTAAGAATAAACATACGAAGCATATCATCACAGTGAACACAAGGATACAAATGCAAATGAATTGTCAACATATGGCCGTTACCAGACAAAAATATTCCATTAACTCATAATAAGGCATGATTGCATGCATATGCAGTTAAATCCAAAAACCATAACCTTGTATGTAGAATAAGGCAAATGATATCTTCACAACTGAAAAATCTTCTTCCACAAAGTAAAACAACTTGAATGTACAAAGTTATCCTCAAAAGCTCATTAAGATTCTTGAAAAACATAAGACAAAAATAACATCCAAAGAGGGTACAGAATCAAGGAACTGGACTTACCCTTTTTCTTTCTATTAATTCCTAAAATTTAACCCTACTTTTCCTTTTCCTTCATCTCTTTCCATTTGTTATTAGAACCCTGTTTGTTCATTTCATTTGTTCAATCCTTTCTAAAGGTTAATAAGGTCATCTATTTTGTTCACTGTTTAATTTTTATTCACATGTTGAGCTAAAAGGAAAATTCTGAATGGTAAATTAATAAGTTAACACCCATGAACTTGTTGCTTATCAATTTTCTTGAAGCAAAATGAGTTTTAAGTTAAGTGGAAGGCTTAATAGAACTATTCGCATTATTATTCTCAATTAAATGAATCTTCTGTATCATATAAGCTATATTTGACATAAGTGAAATTTCAATGGCAGAAAAAGATTAAATAAAGTATAAATATACTACTATTGTAAAAAAGGTTACAATTTCTTATAAGATAATATACTTCAAAAGAAAAAGAAAAGCTACACATATTTAACAAGAACTAATTTTATTTTTGTAATCTCAAATTTAGAACATTTATTTATGTCAATGTTGCTATCATAAGTAAGAAAAGAATGCTATAATCTTCAATCTAATTTAAATTGTGAAAATGAAAATAAACTATAAACTTCACTTAAATGAAATAGGATGAATCTATCTAGAATTTCTGTACAAATAATTTTACTGTCTCTAAGACTAAGTGAATGTCTTTATATTCACTTACTTAAGTAAACTATACTTTGAAGACATAATTTTTTAGTGATAATGGAGAAAAGAAAACTAGCTCTTTTGCCACAAAAAGAAAAAGTTAAGTCCAAACTTCCTTCATTATTTACTCTATTTGAGAGCAGTTATCCTTGTCTTCTTCCCACCTATGAAGAATTTGGACTTGGATTGTGAATCGTTGTGTACGGCAAATTGGTCCAATCAAATTATGTAATTTGAAGTAGTTGTGGAAAGAGACATTCCGGTTGTAGAAACAAAGTTAAGTCCAAACTTCCTTCATTATTTACTCTATTTGAGAGCAGTTATCCTTGTCTTCTTCCCACCTATGAAGAATTTGGACTTAGATTGTGAATCGTTGTGTACGGCAAATTGGTCCAATCAAATTATGTAATTTGAAGTAGTTGTGGAAAGAGACATTCCGGTTGTAGAAACAAATTTGCCTAACATAACCCCCAAATTTTTTGCGCGTCAGAAAGGAAAGCTGGATTTTATACACTAAGGATTATATCAGTTAAATTCAATTCTCAGAATTTTATCAATTTCTGTATCCAGATATATACTATAATCCAGAATCTTTACCCCTGTGATCACACATTACATAAGTCATAAAACTGAAGCTACAATTAGATAACTGGTCACGCCATGAGGAAAAAAAAATGGAAAAGAATACAAAAGGCCTTTGAAGCTTGTCTTCTATGGCATTTACTTTCATATGCAAACTTTTGCACCCTGTTTAAGTACAGAACTAGTCCCATTATGTAACATATACATTCCATAAATTCTTTCAATAACACTCTAAACCCATTCTAAAGGTACCTCATTGCAACCGTGTGGCCCTCAAGAGTCTGACCGACAAATCTCTTTCGCTAAAAGGAATTATAATCAGCTTGTGATCTAAATGTTGATGACAGATTGAAAAAAAGAAAAGTAAGGATAATGCTTTTTCTACCGTCTACTTGTTTGAATCAATTCTACCTTTAGCTTTGGCTAAAACCAAACAGGCTAATGCAGAAACAATGTCTTGCTTACTTCAATTTTCTAGATCAGCTTTGCATTAAGATTCAAGCACAGTGTTTGATAAACTTGAAAATTTCTGACCCATTTTGATTAAGACCGAAATTATGTGCAACCTTTGTTAGCTTAATCACTACTAAGATTTCCAGTTTCACATCTTTAGCCGTAATTTTGAATCCATAGGCATGCTAGTGATAAACTGCCACCCAAGGATAATGCTTTTTCTACCATTTACTTGTTTAAATCAATTCTAGCATTAGCTTTGGCTAAAACCAAATACCCTAATGCAGAAATAATGTCCTGCTTACTTCAATTTTCTAGGTCCACTTTGCATCAAGATCCAAGCATGGTGTGTTTATAAACTTGCCTAGGCATGCTAGTGATAAACTGCCACCAGGTACAATGAGAATTACTGATGTTAATGCGCACAGTGTGCTATTGCTTGTATCTGTGCAATAGCTAATATCGATACTGCTATTGCTTGCATCTGAGAAGTCACTGATGTCTATACGTGCTATTGCTTGTGTATATAAAGCCACGCTAATATTAATGTGCACCATGGGTTGTGCATATGCAAGTCCTTCTGTTCCTTTGTATATCATGGAACAAGAAGACTCACCTATGCTTTTGAATTGTTTGTGCAAGTTGACCAGCCAATGCCGGAAATGAAAGAGGGATCATCTGCAAACAGATCGTAGATATAAAGTATTCACATACTTATGTTTGAGATATTTAAATCAGAAGCAAGCACACTGCTAACCACAATATACCTGACATTCAGCAAGAGCTTCTTCAGCATCACTCAAACTGTACTTTTCATAGTTGGATGGAGCATGTATCATCGTTGATGCTTTCTTCATCCACTTGACTGCATCAATAAGCATGGCCAAGAAAGCACCACTTGGACATGTAACATGAATTTGTTCCTCAAACTCTATCAATCTCTCAATTTCCTACATAATTTTCATGGCAAGTCATTCAGCATCACCACACAAAATATTAAGCATAAAATCAAATAGCAAGCAAGTGAAGATAATAACAAGCAAAAGCACACTCCAATCTCTGCATCATGTCTCTTTTTGTATGTCAAGCTCCAGCAAGAAGATCTCAGAGCTTCTTCATTTAATGAGGGAGAGACACTATCATCATCAAATGAGGGAAGAGTTGTGCAACCAGAAATAGAGAGGCTGGGTGTGAGATTTCTGGAACTTCTCAAGGAAGACCTCCTAACTAAGAGAATGGCAGTTCACATTAGAAAGGGATAAAGTCCAGAGATCAACAATAGCAGCAAAATTTAGCATCTGCCAGAATGTTTGGACAACTCTTTGAGGAAAATTAGGTATCCAAACTAGCCCTCGATTTGGATAGCCCGCGCTAGAACATTTTATATCTGACCATGAGATTGAACCTGGGAATGGGCCTACTGAAAGACAAGCAATGGATCAATTAATCCCTTATGACAATTTTACCCAGTATGTTTCATTTAACGCAAAACTAAGATGTTTATTGTGTAGGAAGGTTTTCAGGATTCAGAAGGTTCCTACAGATATGCGGCAGACTCGGAGTTGCAAGACTTCGATGATTTCCATGCCTTGCTCTAAAAGTTTCAATTATTCTTCAAGAACAGCAATAAGGCTGCATCCCTTCAAAGAAGAGATGGAGATTTTTCTGCAAATTTTGCTAATAGGGGCCCAAATCAGTAGCCAAAACTCTGGGTGCTCTCACTTCCTTGGAAAATCTGCCAAAAATCTTAAGCAACAAGCATTAGTGGATTTTTTACTACTGGTAGACCAACAAAATAGAATTGGGTGCTGGCTAGTGGTTGTTTTCTCTGCAAAAGGGACATTGAGACTGTAAATAGATCCCTCTATACATTGTCCAGATCTCCAAGGAAATTCTGAGACCCAGACAAAGCTCTTGCAGTCCAAGGCTTCAATTGGACACTGGCTGTAGGTCAGGTTTCAAGATTTTATGCATCTTAACACTTAACTTCATTAAACTACCACAAGGACTGAAATCATTACTGAATCAAACTAATGAATCCAATTTAAGACAGCTAAATATTCCCAACTCCATAAAATAAAAGCAACCAGATATAACAATCAAAACTATTGAACTCATGAGAACCAAAAACAGGGGAGTGAATCCGATGAAGTGCAGCTTACTATTCCTAACTCCGTGTAATATAAGTTGTTACTAATCATGAAAACCTGTGACCAACATAATAGCAGTTTATAACATGGTTGCCATAACTGAATGGATTTAACCAAAAAAAAAAAAGAGACTAATCACCTGAACAGATGGGGATATGGAGCTAAAGTGGAGGGCCTTAATGCACCACTGCAATGCCAAGTGTGCATTTTGAAGTTTTTGAGTTTCGCTGAAGTCAAAACCAAGAGAAAGCCCATCTTTGATTGTGGCATCTAGCGAAAGTAGGAGGCCTTCAATTTTTGAGGTTAGACTATCCCACATTCCATCAACATTTCTAAAATCATATAGGCATTCTACATTTTGCAGCAAGGAGCAAGCTTCCTGCTCCCATTGTAAGCAATTCTCCAACATCGTTTCAAGTGTTCTTTTTTCTTCCAGGGATACCTTAAGAAGCTTGGATTTTGAAACTAACTCCTGCAAGATGTAGGTCATGTTCTCAGTTCTACAGAATCAATGCGCACAAAAAGCATGTACAGCACGTGAGGATAGGGAGTTAAGTGTGAGTTTACCTTTAATTTATCGACTTCAAGTAACGAACTTGAGGAACCTCTAGTCGTGTGAGCAGACCCCAAAAATGGTTCCGCATTCTTCAACCAAGACTTAGCCATTGTGATTGTCGAGATGATATGAGGTAGAGAAGGTAAAATCGCATGAATGTCCTCTGAACTCCTGGCATAGACAAGTCAAAAATCACTTTCAACAAAAGTTACGGTAGCGCCTTATATGCATTTAGATTAATATTCAACTGCGTCCATTCACACCACCCAGTCTCACGAACGGGTCCATGTGATGAGCATGCATAACACACGGGTTTTTTTTTTTGTGGGGGGGGGTGTTTTTTGGGGATACCTCAGAACTTCCTCATATTCAGGCAGCCGAGCCTCACGAGCCAGAAACTGCACCGCACTTTCTTCCCAAAGTGTAGCAGCATCAACAATCCCAGAAATATAGACAAACAAGTCCTCTCCTTCAATCTGTAGTCTGGCAAAATAGAGTCCAACTGAACTTTAAAAGGGCTGGAAGTAGAGCATAACGACTAGTTTCGACATTAAAATTTGGGAACCACAACCGAGAATACATTTACCTGACAGCTTCAATCATGAGTTGCTGAAGGAAGTTCAAGGTCATTTTATCTGAACGGGCCTGTAATATATTCAGGATTGAAGGCATTCAAAATTCAAAACAATTGATAAAGCACAAACCTAAAAAAGCCCCATTCAGGGTGAAATACTATCAGATATAGTAAAAATACTGGAGGATAGAACAGAAGAACACAGAGCAGCACAACATTTGGCGGAGCAGCGGAGTTCATTACATTACCTGTAGAGCCTTCGCCCTGCAGCAAGCCTTCTTCAACTCAAGCTCAACAAGAGGCAATTCTCTAACTGTAAGGAAGCAAACATTAAGGAACATGGTGTATTAAGCATATTGTCATGACAACAGCACTATCAGTACTTCCCTCTCCACCCAAACAAGCAAAACTACTGCAAGGAGATTCAGACCTTGAATTTTCAGAGACGCTGCATCTTTTAATATGTTGGTCAACTCCTCTATAACATTGTCTTGATCAATTCTAGCATGAATGTTCACCCGGACACTGTTGAAGCGGGATATCCAAGAGCTAGCTTGCATATGATATTGCCTCAGAAGTTCCAACTCTGGGAAATTGACAGAGAAACTGCCCATTTCTTGAAGAATCATCTCAATACCCTGTTGGAGTCAGAAATTTCCAAAATTAAGACATCCAGATAGATAGAAAGTCCAATTCCATTCAGCACAGAGAAATGGAAGACAATCAAATATCATAGAACTGCTGAGCTAACCTCCAAACATATGGGACCTTTCAGAGTTTCAGCACATCGATCTCGGTATGCTTCCGTTTTTCCTAATAGCTCCAGTAGCATTTCAGTCTCCGGGAGCACTAGTTGAAGTTCCATAATCTATCCAAAAGAACATGGTTAAAGTGTGAGTCAAGGGTCCCTAGTTCAAAACAGAAAAGTAGATAAGATTTCTGAACTAAGAAGAGTGAGATTACCTCTGATTTCAGCTTATATAGGGAGTCGATCTCAATTGCAGCAGCGCATTTCTCCGAAAGGCAGATTCGAACACGATTAATCCACTCCTAAAGATTAAATTTTTCTTAAACGGGTGAGTCAGGAATTAGCAACTCCAACCAACATATGATTACTTTCTGCAGCAAAGAAGGCATGCCAGATACAGAACACACAGCATGCACAAAATAGAAAATCTCATTTTAATCTGTATTAGCATGATTGCGGTAATTTACTTTAACAGATAACTGGAGATATAAAAGTAATAATCCCATGAAAACACTGTAAGCATAGTCACAAATAAAATTGAAAACTCGAGGAAACCACATTCTCAATCAATGTATGCCAAATTAAAAGTGTCAGCCAGAAAAGCCCAATATACACCAGACCAAAAACAAAATGTCCTCAGTTAATCGCCATCAAAAGTATAATGATAGAAGTCCATGTGATCATCCACTGGACATGATAAATCAAGTGTACATGTAGAGCAATTTCACATGGTCATGCAGATTGCTCGCTCATAAACATAGACAAAACCCAAGACAAAAGCCAATTCAACTTCAAGCACTTGGGTAGAAGCAAAATTTCATAGTTGTTAGTCGGATAACCATGCAAAAACCAGATTAACACGGAATGGCTTTTTAATCTAGACAAACCAGCAAGGGTAAAACTGAACCGTAGAACAAGAAGCAAATGGCTCTTCTAGACAAGTAGAGACCAACCCATGACATTTTTGTTACCAAGTAAAAGAGATAATTTAGGTAGCTGCAGGGGTATGGCTTAATGTATCTTGACCCACAAAACCAATCCTGATAGAGAATTACCTTAATCGAAGAAATTTTCTGCGCCAGTTTCTCATTTCCTTTTACAAGGATTCCTAAGCGACAGCTTCTATCATAAAGGTTTTCCAACTCCAATATCTGGAACAAAAGTTCATAAATAATGACTATAAATTACGCAAAGAGAAGTGGATATAATGAACTCCACGTCATTATTGATTACTGAAAAAAAAAATCATTTTACTCTAATCACAATCAAAAGGTCATATAAGTTCATGTTATATACTTTTGAAGACGATGAAAGAGTAGATTCAATCTCTCCAGCCAACTTCTTTGCCTCTTCAGCATACTCCTGTACAGATTTTAAGCAAATTACTGTAAGCCACTCAACTAGACAGAGAGCAGGTACATCAAATGCTACAACTTCACAAGCTTCTTCAGAACCTTCAATTTAAGATGTCCAGGCTCGTTACAGGGGATTGTATCAAAACTCAACAATTCAGTGACATATTCTAAATCTGCCCTCTCCAAAGCATTACTAGAGCCCGAAGAATGATTTTCAATTTTTGCGAGACAACTTATTACACCTTCCGCCCACGTCTGTGCTTCAACTAACTTCTTTGCCATGGTACGTACCTGCATTTGATCGACGTACACATTCATATATCATCGAATCATATGCATATAATCTGAGAAGAATTTCATGTAGCTAAAAGGCTTTGAACTAACAGGATCCATGTCAGAACCAGCCCAAAGAAATTGTTCGGCTTCTTTCAACAGTTTTCGATAAATATCCTTAGAGAAAGGATGTTTGAGAGCATTGGTTGAATGCAACAGCCATTGCTTCGCCAGATGAACCAAAGTAGCATGGCCACCTTTTACCTACAACAACATATAATCCAGAAGAACATTCTCTCCTACTGAGGAACAAAAATGGCAACCTAAAATTACAATCTTGACAAGGACAATCAACTCCAGCACAGTATTAAAGAAAAATAGGAGCTTAGCACAGATTCTAAACACCACTGAATCTCACTTTGTTCTTCACTGACATTTATTCCAGAACCAAGCAATCACGCCATGACCTCCATAGAGTAGAACTTTTCTAGAATGTACACAACTTCCCCATCAACCAGTAAAAACATCAGCTTCTAAGACCAAAGCAATAAAACCAACTTCAGCTTGACTCTTCCATTAAACAAAGATCATAAAGTACATAGTCTGCATATAAATTAGATGATCCACCTTGCTTACGATAATATATAGAATGAATCATGTTGGAATATTAAATATTAAACCACGCATTCATCTGATAACTTAAGCTTTTGGAACAATTGGCAGTGATCCCAATAAATCTCACATGTTATCAAAACAGGAGGTTTTGAGTTCAAACCTTTCCAGGCCTCTAGTTGCATCCCCGATGAAATATTTCCATAGTACTAGGCAAAAAGATCAAACTAAGCACACGAGGGAGTATTAGAATACTAAATATTAAACCACCTTCATCTAACAGCTTAAGCTTTTAGAACAGTTAATAGTAATCCCAATAAATCTCACAAACCCCAAGGCTGAAGATGGTTTATTTGCTGCAATTTGTTTTCTACATGCTTTATTTGATACCTCATCCAGTCTCATTGTTAACTGACTTAGCAAATCTTGTATCTGACAATACCTTGTTCGCTGAGGCACTTGTTTCACTGGGCAAAGATCTTTGCTGAAGCGCCTTACTCCTTTGAGTCTCGTCACCATTGTATTTATTGACAGTGAGCAGCAAGTCACTCAACTCTGCTAATGTATGGCGGTAAAGGAGGCGATGTTTGCTGGGATTGCATTCACAGATGTGTTGCCAGTGCTGCACAAAAGGGGTCTGATGATGAGGTCAAGAATCACCAATTCTGGCTCTAGCCGCAAAAATGATTATGAAGAGGAAACACATCATATTATTGGGTGATTCATTTCTTTGAATATGAACCCAACCAAAGAAGACATTAGTAATGGTACCGTGCCAGATCAAAAAGAGGAAAGTAGACATCACCAGCAATAATATGACAAATAAAAAATTAGAACCAGAACCATTTATGTAAACAAACTTTTCTTTACAAATTAAATCCTATCATACGCTTTTTAAAATTGACTTTCAGGATGAATTTCATCATGATAGAGCCCTTCAACAAGGGCCTGATCTTCATTAATGCTTTCACTCATTGTGCCCCAGTAAGCGCTATACTCTTAAGTTCCATAAGTTCAAGATCCTCCTTTAGGGGCAAATCTTTGTGAAATTGCAGTATTGCACACGTACTGGGCCTGTATTTTCACTACCAATCAACTAAACTGGCAGGATAATAAATCAGACTACAGTTTCCACATACCTCAAGACAAACAGCAGCAGATGGCCTACAACCACAAACAACTGCAGAAAGATAAAGATATTGCTGACATATGATGCACATAGGATCCTACAAAAAACCAAAAAAAAAATTCATCAACTAGCATCATATTGACAAAGTCATCAAAAAAGCAAAAGTCAAACATGAAAGGCCAAGTACCTCCTCAGTTCCCACGCATTCAGGACGTGTCCGTGGGGGCATTGGAGATGATTTTACAATGCCATTTTGCCAGAGTTGCTCCCTCCAATCTTTCTCCTTTGCAAGAATTTTAAGCAATTCTTTACCCAGAAAAGGTGACGCTTTTCTATCATAATTACTCTGCACATTGCACAAAAAGGCAATCAGGGACTTTCTATAATGTGGAAGGACCTCCTAGCAAGTAAAACTTAACTTTGAGAAAACAACAACCATCATAAGGAACCAGCAATCATTAACCCTTCCAATCATATCAATGAAAGAGGCAAACACTGACATTTTATTGATGATGATCATGAGTCCATCACAAAATACCAAAAAACAAAGAAAATATTCCGAGGTAAAAAAAGTTAAATATACAACAAGCAAGAGCATTGAGCCATGACTTCTCAATAGAATAACCCACAACTTTGATACTTGTAGTTACAATCCAAAACCCATTAAATCATGGAGAAAATGGCCTACAAGAAACCACAACAAATATACAAATGACAACTACAAACTTCACCCAATAATTCCATCACAGATACTCAAGAAGTACTCAAGAAGCATGCATGGGTCTTGACATTTACAATGAAACATCAAATGGACAAGTACTTTGCTAAAGCCTAGACATACTGCAATGTAGACTAATCCAATCTTTGCTCAAGCTACGTATCACTCCTAAAGACTAGAAATTGCTGAATCAACTGCTTCTCCAGAATGGATGGTAATACCACTTTAGAGCGGATAGACCATCCATCTAGTGCTGGTACCCACTCTACAAAGGCTGGGCTTGCTGGGAGCAAGACACTTCGTCGCAAGCACATGCCGTGCGCGCACAGAGGAGAGGGAGAGAAGGAGGGAGGGAGATGGTGGCCAAGCACAGGCTGCTGGAGCTCAACATCCTCACTAACTAGCGACTCTGCGGAAAGACAACTCTCCTCTTGTTTTCTAACTAGGATGATGCCCCATTGAGGATTAGCCAACAAATAGACCCCTCGAGTCCAATGCTTTAATTTTATGGAGTCATGCACACAATCCTCATGAAATCTGTACACTAAGAGAATGTGGAAACAGAACTACCCTACAAGGAAGGAGAAGCAAAGATGGAACTCCTTTCAGCCATCAATCTTATGCTCCTATTGCTGAATGCCGAGTAGTCAAAGAGAAGAGCTATCATTCAACTATTTGATATTTCCCTCATCTTTGCACAGGAACAATTCCAGAGGTGGAAGTGATATCATCATCACCCAAAATCAAGACAAGATTCTTATTCAAAAGTAAATGCAATCCCCTTCCACAAAACTGGTTCGTCCACAGAAGCGTAAACTATGAGGCGTTGGGCATCACCTCTGCCTCCCACAAATGTATGGTGGCAGTTACAACCACAGATAAACTAAGAGAGTTACATTCATAATTTGTTGACAGCAAGGACAAAGAATTTCCACTTGAGTATACTATCAACTGTCTCCATTTATCTCAGGTCTTTTGTAAAGCGGTCACCCGCTTTGAATCACTGACCTCCATACACAACAAAAAGAACAACATAAAAATGTTATGTCAGCATGACATATTCTTGTTCATTAGATCTGCCATGAACTATAACCTACAGGCGTTACTTTAGGACAGAAACGTGGTATGAAGTTTACAGGACAACTTTGACTCTCAAAGTAAACTATAACCCGCTTGAGGAAAGTCCGATTTTTGGGTTTCTCTCTGGAAACTGAAGGGTGGAGGATGGGGAATCCTAAAGAGTATCCTCAAGGGAGATTTTAAAATTACTCATGTGACAGATGGCTCGTGAGAAAGCAAGCAAATTTGAATACCTTGGCAACAACACAAAGAAGCTCCTCATGAGATAAGACAGCTGGTTTCCGATAGAATCGATACAGCTCAGAACTGTATCCACCATGTGGAATCCAGTCAGCTGGGGCAAAATTTACAGCCTCGGCACAATTTAGACCTGAAAGAATAAACAAACAAAATTATCCTGCACATGCATACACGCTGCACTTGTTTAACATTCATCTTGTCATCACAAATGTACCATACCAAAATTGAAACCCCCATGGAATGATCTAGGGAAGGTGATTACAAAGTTGCCAGGCTCCTGAACCAAGAAAGAGGGCACAAGTTCAGTATATACATTTTCTTTCTAATCACGGCATGAGTTCAGCAGACATGAGAGACCAAAAAAGAAGTAAAGCAGAATCTTTACAAAAAATTATCGTATTTAAGCCGCATATAAAAGCACATGTGCTTGAAAAATTATCCATGGAAATGATCTGGTGCCAATTCCAAGATGCTTCAGCCTTCCAGCCTACAATAAATGAGTACATGGTACACTAAACCTATGAAGCCACCATTTTAAAGGTTTGAGCACTCATCCAGTGTCACATGGTAACAACCTATTCAACTTGAAATGTATCTTCAAAAGAAGGATACGAGAAATCACTCGCTGATTCTCTTTTTTCCAGATTTGTTTTGTGTGCTCTTCAATTGGAATAAGAATGTACCTGTTTAGTACTCGAGAAGGACAGAAGCACAAAGAGCTTTTGTCTTGGAATATCATACCTGGAGAATACTGTAAACTGGAACACCATTTTCTTGCAGCACAGAGGGATTCAGCATTGTAACAAGCTGAAAGAGAAGGTCAGGTTGAGCATCAAAGAGGTCAGGAAGAGTCTCTTTCATCACCTGTTGGAGAAGAAGAGTTCCCTTAAAATTATACGAGAAATGAATGTAGATAGAGCCATATGGATCGCAAGTTAGTAGTAGAACTAGATTATGAAACAGAATGATCAAGGCTGGTAAAGACCGAAAAGCATCTGCAAGGACTGATGGAAAAATAAATAAAAAGTTATCATTAGAAGTTTGTTGATAAGAAGGTTACCTTCTCAAAAGCACTGGATTCACTACCAGGAACGCTGTACCAACATTTTGGTTCTCCCCTTAAAGACACATGGAGAAGTGTTAACATACATTTGGCAACAATCAACACAAATTAATTATCTAACTTATATTGGAACAACCTTCCAAGCAAATTACCATTGGACAAGTACAATTCCACACACACCCCAAAACATGTTTGAACCCAATCCTCATACATAATAATATCACAGTTAACAAATAGAATGTTCTTAAAGATTCAAGTAATGTGGGACAAAAAATGTGCATATCCAAGACATTAATTGCAAAGAACATGCGAAGTAAGTCTAAATCAGAACATCGAATTGGAACAGCCTCCAAATCTTCAAAAGCTTCGAAAAACAAAAACCACTGTAAACTAATTGCTGAAAGAGATAAGCTGTTTACAAACACTTCAGACTACCCAAGAAAACAGCCTGAAGCTCCTCGGCCTTTTTTACGTTGAACAGTATAAAGCTAAACAATTTGTATATAAACTATGGGAAGACATCAATTATAGATCAAATATTATCTTTGGCATCTTAGGGTGCGCACGACAACACTTCTAAAGTAGAAATCCGTTTGCTTACGCAACTTCAATTTTTCTACTTCTAGAGCATTTTTTTGCTCCAGAAGCAATGAAGCCACTTGAAGAAGTAAAAAAAATTTACTTCTCTTAAGAAGTAGAAAAATTAATTTCTAGCTAGAAGTTGATTTCTAAAGTAAAAGTGTTGCCATGCGCACACTTAATCTAATCGGATAGTTTCATGATTGCTCTCCATGTAAAGAACTATCGGCAGAGACAACTTATATTAACAAATTATCCAGAAAGAACTTGACTCCAAAACTATATTAGCAAGACTTCTAAATTTAAAAGGGCACTCTCCATTTGACAGCTGCTACTTCTACCAGCATAATATATTTCCAGGCGAACCTTGTTTCTTGATAGACAGATTTCTCTAAACATGCTATGATTCGACCAATTCAGTTCAATAGAGTACAACGAATAGTAAAGAAAGAATCACCAGGGGCGGTAGTCCAGTCTTTTCCAACCCCTAACCTCAAAGGCTGTGCTACTAAAACACACATCAAATTTTCAATCTAACATGCCTAGATTAACATGTGAAGCTCCCTTTACTTTGTTGATATTGTAGATGCAAACTAAGGCTACTAGAAATTGCTCAAAAATCTCTCAGTCAGAATGTGTCAGAATGCTACCCCACAGGTCCCAGATAGATAAATGTTTTACTGGATCCATATATGTCAACCAAAATTTCCTATGGTCGATTAATACTCACCAACAACATAAAGAAAAGCCATATAGTCACATGGAAATCATTTTTGATACCAAACTCATTCCAAACAAGAACATAAATTTCAAGAAAGCATAAATCATTTAAGGGTGCAAAGGACAGGCAATTCTCGCCTGGCCAGCTTAAATCAAGAAGAATCCAAGGGTAAACCCTCATAAAAGAGGGCTGAACAGTCCCACGGACTTTCAAAGGACTATCCTCTATTCAGAAATTCACTAAGTCAAACAAGTTTCGATCTGCCATCAGTTGCTAAGGCCTAAACCTTCTCATACCAGAAATGCTCAGAATACACTGAAACCTCATGTAAGGGTGGCATATGGACTGTGCCAGGCACGGCAAGGAAACCCCCCCCCCCCCAAAAAAAAAACAAGTGTGAAAAGGAGAGGGCTGTGTGTGTCCTCACGAGAACCCAGTATGGCATGGCCCCATCCTGGTCTGCACTGGCCCAGTTTGTGGACCCTAATGGGCCAACCCAACAGAAAACCGTTTTTTTTTTATTTTTTTTGCAAGCTTTTTGGGCCCACCGGCCAACAGTAGCCAAAGGCCACAAAAAGAAGAATTCACAGGCCACTGTGACCTCGAGGATGGAAGAAGAGTGTTGAGCACTATGGACCCAAACTACAACCCCCCTCCCCAACCCCCCAAAAAAAAAAAAATCAAAACAAAAGACAAACCGAAAAAAAAAAACCAATCACACAAACACATTAGGACACATGGAGGAGAGAACACATTATTTGGTTGTGCTGCTTTAACATGATGAAGTATAGATAAGGTTCACCCAGAAGCTTTTACTCAAATTTGATTATCAAATTCCCAGTAGAGCTTTCACTATAACCATTAAAATAACTTTTAGTTACTCTTTTACCCTTCACTCTCTCCCATTTAGACATCAATTAAGCTATTTTTGGCCAAAATAAGGAGTAAATATGGATGTTAGAATAGACTAAGGGGTATTGCCAACAAATTCCATAAGTACAAGGGCCCCACCAAATAATACCAGAATCAAAGTGCGAAGGGCCGCTCCATCTAAAGTACAGCGCATCAAGCACAGAACCCAAAGACTAAACCAGCATGAAAAATTCCCCAAAAAACAGAAATATTCGAGCTCATCCCCCCCCCCCCCCCCCGAAAAAGAAAAAAGAGCAGGTTCAG
This sequence comes from Psidium guajava, assembly GCA_016432845.1. Taxonomy (NCBI): domain Eukaryota; kingdom Viridiplantae; phylum Streptophyta; class Magnoliopsida; order Myrtales; family Myrtaceae; genus Psidium; species Psidium guajava. Next base: position 7,419,426 of record CM028232.1, read on the forward strand.
CTAGGCCAAGTTCAAGTTTCCAGACTCTTAGCTTTCTTTAACACCTCTATCCAGCAGTCCAACTTAAAATAATTCCAATAAAGATTCTAGTGCTACAGATCCAATGCCACATCCTCAATTGTGTAGTTAAAACACAATCCATGCTCCAACAACCTCAAGAGCAAGCGAAAACTAAATTACTCTTCCCATTTTCATCACATGGGATTAAAGTTGGACAATTGAACTGCATAGATTCCTTTCCCAGATTTTTCACCAAACGCAGCAGGATATGACATGAAACTTCCTGGTTTGGTCAAAGGTTTTTAGTCTTTTCCTTGTCCATTTGAAGCTCAGTCAATTCATACTCTTCATTCTCCTATGTCCATGGAATTGAACTGCAGAGTAGTTAATCTGATTATAAATCAACAGAGAACATTCACGGTCCACTTCATCTATGTTAACAAACCATGAAAAAACACTATTGCGTTTATAGAAGAATTGTGCACCTTAATAATGATTATTGTTTATGCTAATTATGCATGCAATTAAAGTCTTTTTTTTTTAATGGCACCAACAAATGTTACTAAATCCAACATAAATCAACATCGACAATGCATTTGCCTCTTATCAACAGATTAGACAAGCACATGTGTCCGCCATGGGAAGGGTTGGAGGCAGCCAACAAAACAACATAACTAAAGGATATTGCTTCATCAAGACAAGACACATACCAATGGAGATAGTTCATTGAGTAAAAGCAGTGATCTTCAAAATGCCAGCAAAAGGATGAGAAGAGCATGCCAACATACAGCCAGGGCACCATTACACCAGCAATGCTATTTTGAACAGCATGAAGCATAGAGCCTTTCAACTTGGGCAAGTTATTAAGATTCCATGGGCTAGCACGATATTCATCCCATACCTTGGACTCAACTGAATCAGGTCTCTCATCATTTACACGTGGGAAGCCACTCCCATATACAGAAGTGTCCAAATCACTACCATACATCACCTCAACCTTACCAACTGATCCCTCTACAATTCCCCAAAACTTCTTCTCCATTTGAGCCCTTGACACAGAGCCAGACCCAAACCACTTCTTCTTGGCCCGATCAGCAATGCGCTTGAAATCTTCCATAGAAAATTTCTTGCCCGGAACAAAACCAAAATTATCTTCATTAGAATTCAAGCAGTCCAAGCAATACCAGTTCCCCGGTGGGATTTGCTTCAATGGTGGGCAAAGACAGTAAATATGCCAACCCTTATTGCATCTATCACATAAAAGCATCACTTCTCCATGCAAACCACTATCACACTGTTCACATATCTGATCATACCGTTCCTCCTCCTCCACCTCACCCTTCATCTGACAAACCTTCCTAGCACCTTCACTCCTCCGCCTCCTTTTTGAACTCGAGCACTCCAGCCCATTTTCCCTCTTTCCCTCTGGCTGGATTCTCCTCTTATAGATCTTGGCCTTCTTCCTATTTAAACGATTGTAATAACCCTCATAATCATATAAATGCTCGCGATACAACTGACACAACACATGCTTTGCACACTCAGAGACCTTTCCCACCGACCTCACGAACCGGAAGACGTCACCCCATTTCTTATCCTTCACGACTTTATCATAGCCACCGAACCGCTTCACAGCATTGAATAGCCTACACAAGTCCAAATCTGCCCCTTCAAAAACCACCCTCACCCTCTTCTTCAACTTCTTCCCACAGTGCTCCTCCAAGAACCTACCGTACTCCAGCTCAAATGTCTCCGTGTCGCATGCAGCTGGCCGAGCCTGCAGCTGATGAATGGCCTGAGTCTTCGTCGGGAACGTGAACTTATCCAAGTCTAGCGCGAACGGCGGCTTCCAACTCTTGGGCGGCACGATTTTACAAACCCCATAGGGCTCCGCCTCCGGCCTAATCTTATGTATATACTCTAATGGATCACTAAATTCCTCCTCGGTCGGGAAAAACACCGGCCCGGGCGGCACATTCAACGGCGGCGACGCGCCCAGGCTTTGCCTCAAAACTCCTTTCTCCACGGCCCTAGGCCTTCCTTTCCCCATTTAACAAACACCGAGACTCGCGCATCAATGGCTACGACAATGAACAGCATGCACCAGCTATCACCGATACCTAACAGCAACGTATATTGCAGCAATACCATTCAGGAAGTGATTGGAGCGTGGAATTAAACCGAACAGAAATGATTTCCTAGGGTTTCGAGCGTACCTTTTCGCCCAAGGAGATGGCAACCCGGAAAAGGAGAGCCTCTGGCTTTTGTGATGGAAGCAGTTGTTGGAGTGAGACTGAGTTTCGTGCGGGGGGCGGGGGGAGATTGGTGGATTGAGGGAGAAGTTTTATGAAATCTTTGCCGTTGAGGGCTCCGCAAACACCGAAATTGCAAAATGGGACTCCTCGCGCGCTTGAGAATTTCTCGCCGTCTCGCTTGGTCTTTTCTCGCAGCGCGGGCATCACGAGGTCGGGGATGCGTACGGTCCGGAAGGGAGTGCGAAGCACGCGCGATGGCATGGCCGTAGGATCTAGGAGGAGGTGAATAGACGGGAGAGATCACGTTATCCGACGCGTGCGCAAGTCGAGGAAAGTGGACGTGAGCGGCACCCGGGAGATTGACCTACGGTACCGGTTGACTTGCACGCTGTAGGGATAAATCACTGTCGAGATAAAATTGCATATCATCCATCGATTTCTTCAGGTTGGCTGGATAATTTATCCGAGAAAATTTATTATCCCCGAGTAAATATTTCATTCATGATCAAACCAAGCATTGTCACAAGTAGGGGGTGAGCATGGTTCCAGGGTAGAACCTAGAACCTGAAGAACCGGAATTCCAAGATATGGAGGGTAGGTTTCAGGTTCCAAAAATTAAGGAACTTGTTATGACGAGTAGGTTTCAGATTCTAGGTATGTGAAACCTGAAACCGGAACCTGGACCCTGGAGCAAGTTTTTATATTTTTATTTGGTACGTGTATTTGCGTCATCCTGCGGTATTCCATAATATCCAATGCTGAGTGTGTAATCCATAACCACTTTATCATTAAGACTTTTACTTTGTTAATATTTCATATTTTTCGCCTCTAAATATAAGTCGTGGTAAGTGAATTTTAATAGTAGGTGACGATCATTAAATGTGATTATTCACTGTAATCGTTCAACTAAAAATACATGTGAAATCTGAGTAGAACCTGGAACCGACTCGAAACCTGTGACAGGTAGGTTCTAGGTTCCAGATAGAACCTGTACGGAACCTAAACCGCTTATCCCTAATCATAAGTGACGAGCACGTAATGCAATTTCCTTCTCAATGGCTACAGTTTGCACAATGGACGATGAGCACTTAAGTTCATCTTTTTCAGCATCATCGCCTAGCAAAGACATCAAACAACACGTTGAATAAGCTCTTGGATTTGGATTAAATTGGAGAGGTTAGACAAGAACAAAAAACACTTCTAAAAAACTTTTAGATCTTGATTTAGATATGAATATGAAAGCTTCTAAAACTCAAAGAAGTCGTATAACCACCTACCACATAGCAAGAATTCACTTCATTCCTCCTCGATTTTGTTCGGACTTCTTGGTCCGAAGTATTTGAAGCGGCGTACTGGTTCTTAAGGATGAAAGCAGAAAATACGCCCAACGAGCAAAGAAAAGCGTTAGCAACAAGCAAAGAAAAAAAATTAAAAAATAAAGTACCCTCAAAATAGTTCGAGAGAGATAATGTTAACTCAAATTGAGAAGATAGAGCCTCCTGTGACTAATGGTTATTTAGGGTGTGCACGATAACATTTCTAGAAATGAATTTTTGTTTCAGAGATGCTTTTGAAGCAGAAATTCGTTTGGCAATATATCTTCTAAAGCAAAAATTTATTTGGTAAAAAGTTTTACTTCTGAAAGAAATTTATACTTCTAAAATGAATTTTCACTTCTAAAATAGTTTTACCCCCAATTTGAGAAGTTAAAAAAATCATTTCTTAACTGAATAAATATTTCTTGAAAAAAAGCTTAAGAAATACTTTTCACCTCAATCTCTTTTCGACCACGCCCGCCTCTAATGTCACACACCGTTGACCACCGCCCACCACCCCTCGAAACCATTGCCCCATTGCCAATCGCGGCCCATCACTGAATAGCGCATTTCACCACTCGCGACCACCACTAAATGCCGAGCATCGCCTGCCACCGCCCATTACAGACCTCCGCCACCACCCACTGACAACCTCTCTCCACCAACCATCGCTAACCTCTGTCCATTGCCGCATGTGTCCATCGCCAATTGCCAACTGCTACCGTCACTGACCACCACCATCAATGATCATCGCTCCTCGTTGCCAACCATCAACCACTATGCCAATCGCCACTGACGAGTCGCTATCTTTGGTCGCTGGAGTAAAATAATAAATACTACTTTTTATTTTAAAAAAAAATATAAAATAATTTTTATAATAAAACTCATTTTTTAAAGAAATTTAGGAAGTTTAAAAATGAAGTAAATAATTTTCGGCCACTGAAATTAATTTCTAATAAAATATTTTGTGTTAATAATATTTCAGAAGTATAAATTATTAATTATTACCAGACAAGTTTCTATAATCAGAAGTCAATTTCTGCTTATGAGTTGAAATAGAAAAACTAATTTATGGTCAGAAGTGTTGTCATGCGTGCCGTTAAAGTCTGGAGTGGAAGAGAAAATAAGAACAGAAAGAAGAGGGTAACGAGAGAAAGCAAGTTGGGTCCCCTCTAGATCCTCTAACTTAAGTGGCTTAACTTTAAAAAAAGATTATTCAAGATTGATTTGCCTAATTTTTTTAGTTAGGTTCAAGCTCGAGTTATTCAAGTATCCCTATCGAGTCAATCTAGAGTTTGTCGGTGCTTTAGCTCAAGCTCGACAAATTCGATGCCCAATTGAGCCTCAATTATTTTTTTTCCAATGATATTTATTCAAAATTCTTTAAGATTACACACTATCTCACCAACATACAAATGCAGAGTAATATCAAAGCATATAAATTTGAGCCCGAGCTAGAGTTCTAGTTGATATATGATCCGATTGCAATCATGTCACATTCGAACGAGGTATTTTAACGCTCCATCTCGAGCTGAAGCAGCTGGGGATTCCAACATCGAGAGGGTAGAGTCCCGTTCCGTGGAAATCCGACAGCGATTGGTAGACGGGCTTCAAATAGGCCCGTGAAATGACTAAACCGGCCCTAGTGCAGGATCCGAACCCGTGTAACCCGGATTTGCACTTGGCATGCTCCTCGCCTCGGGAAGGCAAAGGCGAGTTTTTTCACCTTCTTACAAGTTTGGACACGTGACAACAAGGATAGACGTTGTGGCCTGAATTGGATGAGTCTGCATTCATGTCGACCGGAGCCAATCGTGGATGTTGGATTCTTACAGAGGACTCTCGCTCGTCTGGCATTATTGCACGCATTCAATTGGGCCCTTAACCACCGAAACAAAGCTCTAATGACCACTCGTCTCACTTAAAAAGAAAGAGAGAGAGGGTTTAAATCCCCATCTTCAGAAGAGAGTTGGAGTAAGGATGCGTGAGGAGGAAATGAGATTTCTCAATCTACGCACACTAGGGGTGAGCAAAAAAATCACGAGCCAACCAAATTGAGTCGGACCGTACCCAATCGGCTAATTTTGAATTGTAGCCGGCGGGTACGGTTCGGTTTCCGGTTCCAATTTTTCAAAATCGGCGGGTATCGGTTCGGTTCCCGATTTCGGGTGGAAATCATCTAACCGACCCAACCGAACCGGTTTTTACATAATATAAATGTGCTAATTATTTTAATGAAACCATTTCTTAAATTCTTAACTTATCCGTTCCAAAAAAAGAGTCTAGACCTGCAAAAAAAAAAAAAAACCCTACCCTAATCCAATTCTCTTCGCACTCAGTCGCTCTTGTTGTATAATTTAATTGCACATTTATTTCTTTTTCTAGTGCAATGGGCAAATTGTCACTTAGTCGGTGTCCTTGGGTTATTGAGAATTTTGATTTACAAGGTAAAAAAAGGAAACAAAAGTTATAAGCTACGTTATATAACTTTATTGAGTCATATTTGTGGAATTAGAATTCAACTTATTTTTTTCATGGAATGAGTGGATGATGTTAGGACCGTAACCAGGATCCAATCGAGAACCGAACATCGGTTCGGTTCTCGGGTGGGTCCATGGAACAAACGGTTGGTGCACGGTTTGCATTTTGCAAAACCGGTCCCTAATAGACGATCTCGATTTTAGGGTAGAACCATCCATCCTGTGAATCGATCACCCCTAACGCACACACATAGCACGCGGTGGCTTGTAAAAACAGAATAAATTAGGACTTGAAAAAAAAATGATAGTTATTAATTAAATTTCCCGACATAAACTAAAGGGCTATTTGAACTTTGGAAAATTTTAAACAAAATCAGGTGCGATTGTTTTTCTTTTTGTGCTCATTTCAAAACGTAGAAGCACGATATTCGAGAGAAACTAGAAAAATTCTTATTCTGAATCTTGGCGCGTGTCGGCTTATAAGAAACTCCCCAGATTCTTTGGAGCGCCAAACTACAGTTCCCTTTACGAACGATTGCAAGCAAACGCCCGGCGATTGAAATGGTGAGGTCAAAAAAAAAAAAAAAAGAGTTTCTGGAGAATAATGCAATTAGTTCGTCAAAAATTTGGGCACATTGAAAAATCACTTCGCTACTGAAAACGTCATTTTCATAGAAATTGGGCACGTTAAAAAGTCAAGGGCCAGCCAAATTGGAAGAACAAACCCTCCACGATTCTCGATCGGATCCACTCGTGTGTTTTGTCTGCTATTTGCGGTGCATCGAATGGAATCTTCGGGTTCCCATCATTTGTATTCACTCCTTGCCTCAGTCAGAAATTTATAAATTTTGGGAAAAATGAAATTTGCGTCATAAAAGGGTGAAAATTTGGATCACCTAAAGGATTGATGAGTGTAAATCTGCAGGTTCTTCACATCGCACCATTTTTTTTTTTGCATTAACCAACAATTACGGTATCTCAGAATAAGATGATTTTGCATTTCTTCTAAATGTCAATTTTTTTTTTTGCGTACATGCAAGGCGTGTCCGCTTTTTTCTAATGGGATAGTTATCCATAAAAATCACAAACTTATTGCCCGACGGCCAACTCAGTTTTAAACTTTTCGATTTACCTAATTTAGTTTTAAATCTTTAATGATTCCCCGAAGCAATCTTTCCAATCAATTTTCGCAAAAAAAAAAAATTGATGTTGTGGTGGCTCAATTAGTGCTAGCAATCTACAGGGCACAACCGGCGTTGATATAGACGGTTTTTGCAACATCTTTTTAAATTCCTGAATATTTTTCCAAAGAGATCCTTGCATGTGTTGCCGACCAACGGAAGAAAAGGAAAAGAACAAGACTAAAAGGGAAAAAATTAAGAAAATTTCAAAAAAATCTTAAAAATCGTCTAGATTTGCATGTGATTGGTCTGATCGTGTCATATAGGATGGTCGGCATGCACATTGACAATTTCCGATCAAAATTCGTCGAAAGAATTACATTGCAAAATCATCAAAAGAGCTGGGGCTGAAATGGCCAAAATTGAAAAACTCATAATTGATACGGTGATGGCCTTACAACGATTTTTACGACTTTTTGAATAATTTCCTCTCTTTCTTCTGGTATCTCAAAAAAGGGAAAGAGAAAAGAGACGACTGCTGACTTGTTAATTTCCTTCTCGAGTTACGCACGTGACGGCAGTGGGGTCTCAATCTCGCTGCCATGTTTAAGAGTCAAAATTGGAGACATGAAGCAATGTTTGACTCTCTGGTTTTTCCCTCCTTGGTGGGCAACCAAGAAGGGAGATGGGAATTGGCCGGTGCATTGGCTTTTTGTCGTGACTTTCCTTAAAAGAATCTCGGAAGCGGCTAATAAGGATTATGGACAGCTCATTAGCCATTAGCATTAACATTGATCAACACAAAAATAAAATAAAATAAAATAAAATAAAATAAAATAATGGTATTTCACGAAACATAGTCGCCAGCCGTAACTACATCAAGGTGTTTATTAATTTCACTACAAAAATAATCTTTATTATTAGGACCATTAGAAAAGTTTAAAAAAAAATCCCGAGGAAGATTGTAAAAATCGAGATTTTTAGATAAAATTACCAAGGTTCATTGACCCCGTGTTCTATAATCGAACAGTAAAATCATAAGATTTTTAACAACATGTGCTAATAATCTCGAAAAATCTCTTCCCTATCGTCTAAATCATGAACATGTAAATGATACTATAATAAGTAGTGATTGCAATAAAAACCCATTGTGCAAAGCCAATTGAAATACGTTTACAATTTAATTGGAATAAATGCACTGAAAGTCCCGAAACTTTATCATGAAAGTGCAGTTAAGCTATAAAACTTTAAAAAAACGCAACCAAGTCCAAAAACTTGTCACGAAAGTGATATTAAACCTTAAAACTTTTAAAAAGTGTAATTAAGTCTCAAAACTTGTCGCAAAAGTGAAATTGAACCCTAAAATTTTCAAAAAATGCGATCAAATCCTAAAAATTATTAAATTGGTGCAGTCAAGTCACAACACTTGTCTAGATTGCATAATTAAGTCCTAAAATTTATTAGTGTTATCCATTTGTTCAGTTCGTTAGAGTTAATAAAAGGATTTGACTGTGCTAATTTAATAAATTTCAAGATTTGATTATATTTTTTAAAATTTTCGCAACTTAATTTCACTCTCGCGATAAGCTCTTGAAGTTGCAGCACCCTTATCCGAATTCCTTTTATGGGCGCTTCCTTTTGCTGTTTACCGTTTGTCCCTCAGCCGAAAATCCCGTTCTCGGAAGGCAGCAACAGACTTTACCCGTCCACCGACACGTGTGCGTTTGCTTCGCCGGCAAGTCTCTCTCTCTCTCTCTCTCTCTCTCCCCTCGTCGCCTAATTATAAGCCACAAGCCTGGAAGCTGCGACACTCCCTGCCCTGTCTCTGCACCAGAAAACGTGAAAGATTCATCCTCCCATCCTCTGTCCAAGAATCTCCTCCCCCATCTCTCTCTCGGCCACGCATCTCAGCCCCTCCGATCTCCTCCAGCCGCGGTGAATATCTAATCTCTCTCTGTCTCCCAGGTTCCTGCGTCCTCCTTCCTCTTCTTCCTGTTCTTGCCCCTCCAGACCTGCGTGCGTATATACACAGTGTACAAAGCAATCCAATCTCTCTGTGAATTTCCTGTTCCGGTAGTTTCAGTGTCCAATTGGTAGCTCACGAGTGCAATTAGTCCCAATTGGGGGCTCTCGGAGCTGTAGCCTGTTGGGATACAGGGCGGGGGCGGGGGTTTATTAGGTTCACGTGTCAATTTGGCCTTTATTGCTGTCGAAGCTTCTGGGCCTGTGGAGATATATGCGATTTAGTTTTGGTTTTTCGATTGTTTAGAGTTTGGGGGGGGTATATTTGTGCTTGAATTTGGCGTGGAGTGGAGGGCAAAGATGGTTCTTTGACTGTAAAGTTGGATTTTTTTTTTTTAATCTTTCTGGTGTGAAGGTTGTGTTATTCTTTGCCTCTTTTGGATTTATTCAGACTTATAACGGGCTCTTTGATTGATTTGTATTGAAAATGGGTGGCGTTGCTGGATTTTGAGTGAGCATCGGCTAGGGTTCTGTGTATTTGCGGACAACTGTTGGTCAGGAATTTTGACTGGAGGAAAAGGTTGATAGGTCTGAAGTTCGATCCTTTTTTGGTGTCGCTTGGTTAACTCGAACAGGACGCTGTATTGTCTTGCAGCTAGAGAAAAAATTTAAGTTAAAGAAACCAAGACTTGTTTGTGTTGAGCAACTTTTGTTGAATTAGGAATGGTGGAATCGGTTGCTACGACTTCTCTTCTCGGGTATCGGGTGTTGTATGGCGGAATTCCTGTCAAGGATGCCTTTTGCAGGAGGAGATCTCCTGATATGTGTCGGTTTCCTTCAACCACATTCTTAGGAAGAAGGGTGGTCACTTCTGGCTTGCCCAGGGTGAGAGTCACTGTAGCATCCCTTTCTCCAATTAAGGCGCTCGCCATGGAGTTGACAAAAGAGGCACATTCGTACAGGGAAGAAGAGAGAATTCCACGGAACTTGAATTATGAGACTGGCTTGGATGTCGACAGGAAACCTGGTTTGTGGCCACCTGAGAATAGAGCTGACGATCCTTCACTGCATAACCCATTGCTTCGACAAGAACGGATGGGTTGTGGTTGGTTAGGAGCCATTTTTGAATGGGAGGGTGTTTTAGTCGAAGACAATCCAGATTTTGAGAAGCAAGCTTGGCTGGCTCTTTCCCAAGAGGAAGGAAAGTCCCTTCCTCCTGCTTTTATCCTCCGGAGGATAGAAGGCATGAAGAATGAGCAAGCTATCTCCGAAGTTCTTTGCTGGTCGAGAGATCCAGCTGAGTTGAGGAGAATGGCCTCGAGAAAGGAGGAGATTTACCAAGCTTTACAGGGAGGAGTTTACAGGTTACGAGATGGGTCAAGAGAGTTTGTCAATGTTCTGATGCATTACAAGATACCGATGGCACTGGTCTCCACCCGCCCCAAAAAGGTTGTCGAAAATGCCATCGGAGCCATTGGTATTAAGGGGTATTTCAATGCCATTGTAGCTGCCGAGGATGTTTACAGGGGGAAGCCCGATCCTGAGATGTTTGTGTATGCGGCACAGCTTCTTCAGTTCATACCCGAGCGCTGCATCCTGTTTGGCAACTCTAATCAATCCGTCGAGGCTGCCCATGATGCACGGATGAAGTGCGTGGCTGTAGCTAGCAAGCATCCCTTGTACGAGCTGGGGGCTGCAGATCTGGTGGTCAGGCACTTAGACGAGCTCTCAGTGGTTGATCTGAAGAACCTTGCTGATACTGAATTGGCCGAGTTCGGTTCGAGCGAGCTGGAGCTGGAGATGGAGGAAGAGGTAGAAAGCGACTCAGATAGGTCATCCCTGGCAGCCGTGGATGATAATTTCTGGTAAACTTCAATTGAATGTACAGTCATATCTATGTATAAATATATATCACGTTTCTAATTCTTGATGATGGCAATCCCACGATAGCCCATGTATAAGAGAGGGCGGGAAGAAAAGGAAAATAGAAGGAAGAAGTTGGTCTGCATTGGACTGACTTTTCATGTTATCATGTATACTGTGATCATATGTACAATGCTCTGTAGCTATTTAAAACTACTCGTTACCCGCTTGTTCTGATTCAAGAATACGTGAACCTCTCGCCACATTATTTGGCCCTTTGGATGGACGGTCTGACCTATTATGACTTGCTTGATTTTTCAAAGCATCTTGCAATTGGTATATGTTTCTGACGTTACTTCCATGCGACAAATTGACAAGCTAACTATTCAGTTTTCTCCTACTTTAGCTGGAGAAGCTGTTCCAACGTTCAGTTCATAATTTCACCGAGGATAACTAATCACTAGATATTTGGAATGAACTTCCCATGAGAATGGCTATTTCGTGGGGTTTACTCTAATTTTTCCCTTCTGCAAATAACATGGCATTTCTCATTCCCACACCGTCTCTTCCTCCTACGCTACTCCACCAGCTACTCATCCAGTCATTTTCCAGGCAAAAATGAGGGGAAAGAAATTATTCCCTCTTTGGCTTGTTGCTTCAGATTCGTCAATTCTCAAGATTATATAGACTTCAAACCGAAAGCAATCCCAAATTACACATTAAGCACGAACAATCATCTTCTCCACATCACAGAAACCTTTACTGAGTTCGAAGTGATGTGGCCTTTACTGAGCAAGCCTCAGCTACGTTGGTTCTGCGTCATTAAAAGTGGGACGATCTCACTGGTTTCCCACGTGTCTTGGGATTCTGGTAAACAGTCAGAACATGGTCGGCCGATTAGCATCTTGAAGACGTCTCTACGAAGATCGCTTTGCAGCCCTACCTCGTGAGTCGACCCTTATGAGATGCGTGCAGACATGCAAGTGCAAGCAAATCCGTAGAGATTCGAGGTTAGTGAAGTTGATGGTTTGAATAATCATGTTATCCAAAGGGGAAAAACTCGAAACCCAGTCGTGGTATTCTCATCAGCAAGACAAAGTTTGTTCCTCGCACCTAAGAATCTTCTTAGCTTCCTTTTCATAGAGGATGATTATAAAAAAATTCTTAAATCTATTATAATCGTGATAATTTAATTCTAAAGTTTTAAACTATATTAATTTAATCTTAAACCTTTCACATTTCGTCAATTGAGTCTATCTAGCTAATTTTGAATAAAAATCGCTAACATAGAAGCTGATCATCCTACCTAGAATGAGTGTAGAACAGTTAATGCTCATGTCGACATTTTTGTTTTTGTTTTTGTTTTTTTCTCTTTACATTTTTTTTGTGGGACTGAGATTGGTAGGGATCACCAGCCAAATGTGAAGGCCACAATGCCCTCGTTGGCTCTAGGCAAGAGCCGTAATGCCCTCATCTAATGTGCTTGCTGACCAAAGTGATGGCACTGCAGTCGTCACCTGTGGCTGCGCGAGGGTTGGCTAACGACCCTCCTTGGCTTCAATTAAAAAAAAAGTAAGGAGAGGAAAAGAAAAGAAAAAAATTAAAAATTCATTAAATTATGGGTTAATACCACAAAAAACTCTAAATCAATATACTTGACGAATTTACCACAAATTAATTTTTTTACTACAAAAAATCCTAAACTTGTATACTTATGATAAATCTATCCCAAACTTACCACAAAAAATTCATAAATTGGTATACTTGTGATAAATTTACACTTCGTTAGTTTCTATTAAATTGAGTCAATACCACAAAAACTCAAAACTAGTATACCTGCGATAAAAGGAAAATAAAAATCCCAAACTGATATACCCATCAACTGCCATGCGCAATCCAACTTAGCAATTTGATTGTAAAATTTTAACAAAATTTAATGAATGGTAAATTTATCATGGATATACTAGCTTGAGGCTTTTATGGTCAAAAAATTAATTTGTGGTAAGTTTATCATACATTTATCCATTTGAAAATTTTTTGTGGTATTAGCCTTAATTATGATTAAAAATATTTACGTCAACGCCGAGTGGTGTTCACATTAGCGATTTGTATCAAAATTGGCCAAGTGGATTCAATTGGCAAAACATAAAAATGTTTTGACTAAATCGACAGAATGAAAAGATTTAGGATTAAATTGAAATAAATATAATAGTTTTTTTTTGGTAATTTTCCCAAACCGTTGGCCTTTTCTTATTAAGAGTGACAATTCTCGAGAGGACAAAAAGCATGATTCGAATCTAAACTCAACCTCGCACTAACATGAAAAACATGAAGCATATATTCATTTACATGAATTCATACATTCTTCTCTACTTTGAGGAAAATTAACAAAAAAGGTCCTAAATTTATTATAATTGTGTCAATTCAGTTCTCAACCTTTTTATTTTTGCCAATTTAGTCCTAAACCTTTTGTAATGTTTGCCAATTTAGTCCATCCGGTCAAAATTGACCAGAAATGGTTGATGTGAACGCTAGTAGTCCTATTGTGTCTATCCTATGTGGTCTGGTCGGTGTTGAGATGGATAATTTTTTTAAATAATAATTAATTATTTTTAATTTCTTTTCTTTTCTTTTCTTACTTTGGCCGGCGAGGGTTGTTGACCCTTATTTGGCCACTAGGCGAGGCTAAACCTTATTTGACCATTAGGCGAGGAGGCTAGTCCCTTGTGGGCCATGGACAAAGGCCGTGATGCCCTTGTTCGGCTTCTTCCATTTGTATCCATAAAAAAATTTGGACCGAAATGAATTGAACATCATGTGTGTAAATTTGGGCATCAAATAACCATGCCGCATTTTGACGAAGAACTTGATAATTTGGCTCGACATGATTAACACTTATGTTCAATATGCCCGCCTGACGTACTGTCATGCTCGATGGGATGTCATGCAATGCACCTCTTTTGATGCTTGGCGATTCTAGTTGTCTGACTCAATAAACACACAAAAGCTCCTGGCTTGTTAGTTTGTGCTGTCAATGGAGATGATGACCCTATCTGGGAGTCCGAAGCTCTTATCCGAGCAAAGCCTAGACGTTCTAGCCCAATATCACAACATCTCGGTGGCCCATTGCTTCAGAAGTGCAAACCAGGTGGCCAATTGGCTTGCAAAATTGTACCGTTCAAATAGGGTTCTAAATTCTTGATTTTCTTCTTTGCTCCAACCCCTTTAGTACCTTCTTTGCAATAATGCACTCTTTTTTGGGCCTTTTATATTTGAACTTTTAAGTGAAGAAATAAGATTATCTTTTCGACCGAAAACAAAAATAATATTTGGCGGTTCTTAATGGAAGATGGTTTGTCTCCACTTTTTTTTCCCCTTGAAAGAACATTTTTTCTAGGAGGAAAAAATTCCGATTTTAATCCATACTTTCGATTGTTTTCACTTTCAAAGCTTCAAAAATAAATTCGAATATTTAATAACTTGAATTTTTACACAAAACCCAACGACAGCGAGAAATGGGGCCATTTGTGATTGTGTCAGCAAGGACAAAGCCACCATAGAAGTGCAGATAGATAAAAGGAGAGGAGATAATAGAATTAGGCTAGTGTAGACTCATCGAAAGGTATGACTTTAAAGAATCTATAGCTTAATTGCCAAAGCATTAAACAAAAGATTGTTTTTATAATAGCTTAAAATACAACAAGAACTGTCATTAGCCCTTTAAGAAGAAGATCCAATTAACCTTTTCACGGATGATTTATCCATCCGATTTTTACTTCGGATGATTATGTGTCTTTTTTCATGGAGATAGGCACACCGTCCTTTTGGGTATAGGAAGATGCCATATATACCGACATATCATCAATTAAGTTATGGGTCAACTAAGATATATTAACTGCTGCACACCACTTTAATTCTTTAATGTTGGTCTTTCTAAAGATAGCTCACACATACATTTTAACACCCATGACCAACCGCTCTCGCCTAAATTCCGAAAATTTGTATCGCGACATATTTTTGAAAATTAAAACACATTTTTGAAATTTTGTATATCGAGCTTTCTATTCACATAAAAATCAAGGTAACGAGAAATCAGATGAAAAATTTATAAATGGTTAAAATTCGCTCAAATCTAGGTGAAAAGCAAATAATACATATAAATGATCATCTCTGAAAAATCGATAGCTAACCTGTAGGAACCAAATAAAAAAAGGAAGGAGGAATTTTGCGGAAGTTTGGAGGATTTAATTTGGAGAGAATAACAAAAATGGAAATGAGAGAGCAATACTACAAAATACCTTTGCCAAGGTTTTACACAAATAAAATCAAGCTTTGCTCTAAGCTTGTTCTTACAAGAACTCTCTCTCTCTCTCTATTTCTTCTCCTCCTTGATATGAAACTTACAAGAAAAACCACACATATTTATAGCCAATTCTATACCTAATTTTTGTCAAACTTAAATGTCTTTATTTGACTACACTTAATTTTATCAAATTCAAGCACATCTAAGTTGTCCATTTTTGACAATCAATAGTCAAAAATTGAGGCTTAAGCACACCTAAGTTGTCCATTAATAGTCAAAAATTGAGGCTTCTTCTTTTTTTGACTTTCTTCCAAAATTTATTTTAATATTTTCAATAGCCTCCCTTAAAATTGATTTTGGAAGTTCATAACGCCAAGCATCGTCTTCAATCTTTCGAACAAATCAGCCTTCAATGGTTTTGTCAGGATATATGCAATCTGGTCTTCTGATCTGCATAAATTAAGTTCAATTTCACCATCTTTGACTTGCTCACGAATATAGTGATACTTGATGTCGATGTGCTTGCTCCTGCCATGAAATACAGGATTCTTGGCTAATGCAATAGCCGACTTATTGTCACACATCAATTTAGTAGGACTTGCTTGTTCATGCATCAATTCACGCAGCATCCATCGAAGCCATATTGCCTGACAGGCCCCTGAAGCTAATGCCATGTATTCTGCTTCAGCTGTCGAGAGTGCAACAACCTGCTGTTTTTTCGAAGACCAAGAAATTACTCCTGATCCAAGAAAGAAAGCATACCCTGAAGTACTCTTTCGAGTCTCAGTATCACCTGCCCAATCACTATCTGTATACCCCAACAGATCAAAGTTGTCAGTATAAGAATATAAAATTCCATGATCACGAGTTCCACTGACATACCGCAAAATTCTTTTTGCCGCATGTAAATGTGATTGGTATGGTTTCTCCATGAACCTGCTAATAATTCCCACTCCATAGGTAATATCTGGTCTTGTAGAAGCCAAATATCTTAAACTGCCAACAATGCTTTTGAAATAAGTGGGATTTACCAATTCACCGGTTCCTTCTTTCTTCAGCTCCAAACGTTCAATTACGGGAGTTCGAATTGGTTTGAGCGATTCCATTTTTAATCGCTTCAGAATATCATTAGCATATTTCTGCTGTGAAATAAATATGCCATTATCTGTCTGCTTCACTTCAAGCCCAAGAAAATAGGACATCAATCCTAAATCAGTCATCTCGAACTGGCTAGTCATAGCCTCCCTGAATTCTGAAAACATTTTTTCACAGCTGCCTGTAAATATCAAGTCATCAACATAAAGGCACACAATTATTATGTCACCGTTAGTATTTGACTTGATATACAGTGTATGCTCATACGGGCACTTTTGAAAATCACGCTCTAACAGGTATGTGTCGATACGCGTGTACCAAGCACGAGGTGCCTGTTTTAGCCCATACAAAGCCTTCTTCAGTTTGTAAACTTGATTTTCATGCCCTTTCTCATAACCCTGTGGTTGCTCCACGTAGACTTCCTCTTCAAGAACACCATTTAGGAATGCTGATTTCACATCCATTTGATGGATCTTCCAATGATTTTGAGCTGTAAGTGCTAAGATCATCCGGATGGTATCCATCCGAGCCACTGGTGCAAATACTTCAAAATAATCAATACCTGGCTTTTGCTTGTAGCCCTTTACAACCAGTCTGGCCTTGTAACGGTCCACCTGACCGTTGGGTTTGTACTTCGTCTTGTACACCCACTTGACACCAATGGGTTTCTTACCAGGTGGTAAAGAAGTTAGCACCCATGTGTCATTCTTCTCAATGGAGTGAATCTCTTCATCCATTGCATGAATCCACCTTTCATCTGCAGCTGCTTCATCATAGGTTACAGGATCACATTCAGCAAACAAACAAAAGTTTACCAATGTTTCATCAGTGATTCCGTTATTATCACTGCCATCGCCTCCTGTAACCACGTAATCCCTGAATTTTGCTGGCGTCTCCCTCAGTCGTTGTGAACGACGTAGTGGTGGTTCTGAAGCTGCTGTTGGTGAAGATGTACCACTAGTTGAAGATGATGGAGGCTCTTCTATTTCTTTCTCCAATGGTTCATCTTCGATGGTGATGCTTTTCTGGTCACCCTTTTGGTTCCAGTCCCAAGCTTCATCTTCAAAAAACTGGACATCCCTGCTGATAATTACCTTTTCAGTGACTGGGTTATACAGCTTATAACCTTTAGTTGTGTCACTATAGCCAATGAAGATGCACTTTTCGCTTTTGTCATCCAACTTCTTTATTCGTTCATCTGGTATATGGGGATATGCCATGCACCCAAATACTCGTAGAAACGAAACATCTGGCTTGTTGCCGCTCCAAGCCTCTTCTGGGGTTCTTCCAAGAACACTCCTTGTTGGACACCTGTTTAGTACAAATACAGCACAAGCAACCGCTTCTGCCCAAAAATTCTTAGGCAAATTTTTGGCTTTTAACATACTTCTTGCCATTTCAAAAATTGTCCTGTTCTTTCTTTCTGCTATACCATTTTGCTGAGGTGTATAGCTGGCAGTCAACTGACGTTTTACTCCATGAATTTTACAAAATTTGTCAAATTCATTTGAGGTAAATTCTCCTCCTCTATCCGATCTCAACGTCTTCAGATTAAAGCCACTATGTTTTTCAACATAGACTTTAAATTCTTTGAACTTGGCAAATGCTTCAGATTTTTCTCTCAAGAAATATACCCAAGTTTTTCTGGTAAAATCATCAACAAAAATCAGCATGTACCTTTTTTGTCCGACTGATTCAACCTCAATAGGGCCACATATATCTGTATGTACCAGCTCCAAAAGTTGCTTTGCTCTTCTGGCTTTCCCTACTGGAAATGATTCTCGATGTTGTTTTCCAACGAGACATCCTTCGCATGGACGATCTGGACATTCGATTAAAGGCATGCCGGTCACCATCCTTTTCTGAACCAGTAGTTTTAGTCCACGAAAATTTAGATGACCGTATCGAAGATGCCACAGCCAGTTGTTGTCTTTCATCATCGCTTGAAAACTCAAGAGATTCTTCGTCTGAAGAGTCATGGGAAACATCCGGTTCTTCGTCATTTGCACCGTTGTGATCAACTTGTTGTTGACACCTCTGATGGTGCAAATTCCATTTTCAATGTGAACTTTGTGGCCTTTTTCGGAAAGTTGCCCAACACTTAGCAAATTCCAAAAAAGTCCTGGCACAAAGTAAACATCTGCAATAGCAACATTAGTACCATCTTTTGACTTGATATTAATGTTACCTTTGCCCATCACGGGAATTTTTGATTTATTCCTGAAGTTGACTTCACCACGACTCGTCTTATCCAATTGCGAGAATAATTCCTTCCGGCCAGTCATATGATTGCTGCAACCAGTATCTAGATACCATATGTTGGTATCTACAGTGCTTGAGTCATCCTTCTTACATGCTAGCACCATGTATTCTTCAGCATCAGTGGTATGTGCGTGCTCCGCCTGCTCGTACGTCGCCTTTGCATGGCATTCGGATTTGTAATGTCCGAACTTGTTGCACTTAAAACACTTGACTTTTGATTTGTCACGTGTTTTAAATTTCCCGGTGAAATTGGAATTTCCACCTCTTCCTTGGCCTCCTCCGCGACCTCGACCTCCTTGATAGCTTCCTCGATTTGATGGAGCGATACGACTTTGCAAAGCTTGCTCGGGATATGAACTGACGGACTTCTGATTCATTCTTTGCTCATGCGAGCATAATGAACCCATCAACCGCTCCAACGTCATAGTTGATATATCTTGGCCTTCTTCGATTGCCGCAACAACGTAGTCAAATCTTTCAGTCAAAGACCTCAAGATTTTTTCTACGACTCGTACATCTTGGAGTGTTTCACCATTAACCCTCAATTGGTTAACGATGTTTTGTACACGATCAAAATACAAAGAGATAGATTCAGAATCATTCATGCGTAAAGACTCAAAATCACCTCGAAGTGTTTGAAGCCGAACTCTTCGAACACGATCGTCGCCCTTGTAGGATTTTTGCAAAATATCCCACGCTGCTTTGGCGGTCTCGGCATTCGATATTTTTTCAAATATCGTCTCCTCCACGGCTTGAAAGATCGCATATAATGCTTTCTGATCTTTTTTCCAGGATTCCACCAACGAATCCTTCTCCTCCTTTCTCATGGCATTGAATTCTTCGTTATTAGCTACTTCGATGTAGCCATTCTCCACCAGGTTCCACAAATCTTGCGATTTGAACAAAACCTTCATCTGGACGGACCAGTTGTTGAAATTCTTTCCGTTCAACTTTGGAAGTTGAAATTGAACGGAACTTGTGGACGCCATAACTTGGCTCTGATACCAAATGTAGGAACCAAATAAAAAAAGGAAGGAGGAATTTTGCGGAAGCTTGGAGGATTTAATTTGGAGAGAATAACAAAAATGCAAATGAGAGAGCAATACTACAAAATACCTTTGCCAAGGTTTTACACAAATAAAATCAAGCTTTGCTCTAAGCTTGTTCTTACAAGAACTCTCTCTCTCTCTATTTCTTCTCCTCCTTGATATGAAACTTACAAGAAAAACCACACATATTTATAGCCAATTCTATACCTAATTTTTGTCAAACTTAAATGTCTTTATTTGACTACACTTAATTTTATCAAATTCAAGCACACCTAAGTTGTCCATTTTTGACAATCAATAGTCAAAAATTGAGGCTTAAGCACACCTAAGTTGTCCATTAATAGTCAAAAATTGAGGCTTCTTCTTTTTTTGACTTTCTTCCAAAATTTATTTTAATATTTTCAATATAACCCATCCACAAGAAATTGTATGCTTTCTTTGCAGATACAAACAAGCAATGTTCGATCTAAACGAGGGCATCATGGCTGCGATCGGCCTCGACACGAACAAACTTTTCTCAAAATGCTGAAAGAATCTCAACCTTCGAGCCCTTATTGGGTGATGATAGGTGAGGGCAATTCATCGGGCAGTGAAGCACATTGTGCACCGTAATTAGAGTAGAACCCAAGCTTCCTAAGGTGTCAAGTATTTTGCAAAGCTCAGTACATTCCAAGAGATCAAGAATCAATGCTTTTTTTTTTAATGAAAGAATCAATGCCATGATTAGCTTTAGAATAGGAGGGGCCATTGATATATTGGCTGAACTATGATCTCTATTTGGAGATGCAGTGGTCGTTTACACAACTTGTAGACCAGTTGATACATTGGCCGAACTATGATCTTTGTTTGGACATGCAGTCGCCAAGTGAGTTACCAAGATGCCATTGACCGAAAAGATCGAGGGTGGCGGTGATGCTACGGGACTGCATGCGTGAGTTGGAGGTGGACATGAGCGAGTTCACAAAATACAGCTGTTCAAAGAACCACTTTGAATCGTCCATGATCTGTTCGTTCTACAAAATCCAAGTTACTCAAATGAATTCAAGTTCAATCAGACAATAATCTAGTGAGACAGCGGGCATATAATTTCCTAATTTTCATGATTCTCGAAATTAGGTCATGGAGGAGGCATATGGCATTAAGTTTGCGCATCGCCACTTGAGGAGCCAGAAGCGGGTGGAGGAGGTATATGGCATTAAGTTTACACATCACTACCTGAGGAGCCACAAGCGGGTGGAGAATGAAATTTGGATTTTGAAGCTATCATGTTAGTCACAATAGGTGCAAAAATTTAGTCAATGAGACGGCATTGGAAAATTGATGCTCGATCAAAATTTGTGCAAATTTGTGTAAGGTCACAAGGATATAATTTTGTAATTTTTTTCTCTGAATTTGATGAATTGAAAATGTCGGGTCATGGACTTTCCATAGGTGCAAAAATCGAGTCGACAAGACGTCGGACGATGAAGTTATGTTTGATCAAAACTCGATCAAATTTATGTAAAAAAAAAAATCGCTTTAATATAATTTTTCAAAAATTTCCCAATTCGATGAATTGAAAATATCCGGTCACGGGCTTTCCGTAAGAGCCAAAATCAAGTCATTAAACTCCATTTGGACAGATTGAACGTGGTTGAGCGAGGACCCGCAGGATCAGATATTTGGGTTTAGGGTGTTGTGTGCCAATAGGAGAACAAAGAGCACGGTTTAGATTCCTACTAGTAGGATGCAAGTTTGAGAAATATTAACATATGATCAAAACAAATTAGTGCTGATCAAAGGGAATAATTAAGATAATGAAAATATTTTTCCGTCAACTAATTGTTTCAACGATATAAGTGATCATCTTTAGAAGAAAGTTTTTTTTTTTTGGGTAACCGGAGTGTCCAGCTGTGCCGGCAAACTGGCCGACGGCGACCGACTCATCCCCGGGGAGGCACCGCAGGACTCCACCACCACGGAGCTCCGGGTAAGACACCTGGCACCCAGGATCGTGCTTTCCACGTGAGCCTATTCGCTCGAGTCGAGGCTCGAACTTTCGACCTACAGCCGTGTAATCGCCCAACCACTGGGCCACCAAGCCGGTGGATTTTAGAAGAAATATTTTTCAAATAATGTATTTCCGGAAAATAAACGCAGCTTTATTTACACGTTCCAAAACCACCGTTCTCTCAATTGTCTCTAAGCAAATTCAAGCGCACCCTTTCACGTTATAGTGTTACAATAAAACCAAAGAAACTAACCAACAAGCGACAATCGCACCCTTTGAGCCAAGAACCACATCCATCCCTTCTTTTCTACATACAATGATGGCAATACCATCCCTTCTCGTTTACAAATTTCGAAACCCACACGGCTTAGCACTTGTCAACATTTTTCTAATTTAAAAATATTCACATTGAAATATTTTGCTAGCGATAAAAGCATACAAATTGAAGAGACAATACTATAAAGAAAAAGATGGCCATCGAAATCATAACAATGAGGGTTCTAGTAAAGAAACACACACGTGTGTGTATAATTACAATGATCCTTATTCCACGTAAAATGTAATGAATCAGTTCACAACATTATATTGCTCACTCATATGGAAAAGAAGCATCAAATTTTCTGGTCACCTCATCAAGCCTACAAGGACCATTTGGCGAGATCTTCTAAATACACCTGCTTGCAAAAATATTGGTCCCTACATTGCACATATATATCGAACCATTTCAATTGACTCGGCCATGATAAGCTACAAAAAAAAAAAAAAAATCTAGTCCTAACAAAGAAGAGGGGGTTGAATGAGAATTTCTAGCCACGTTTTGTTATGTCATTCCGAGATCGTCATTCTTGGATTTGCAATGAACTGCTAGAATAATTTCGGCAGGCAAATTATTTTGGACCTCAACATGTGTCTTGTCCCAGACATCTCATGCGCAACTAGTTAGCAACAAAGAGCAAATAAACATTACCTTAGCCGATGAAATCATCATCGTGGCGTACCATTGCTCCAATATCAATAATTCAGCTATTATGATAATTCGGCATCTCTTGAAATTATTGGTAAGCCAGCCACGATTTATAATTTATTTCTCTGTAGATTGTTATCCATTACTTATTTATTTTTGCATCTCAGTCTGATTTATCTCTAACCCTATTTCGAGATTATTTCGCATTTTTCAAACTGCCATTCTCGATTGTTTCGAAACAATTTCAAACGCACCCTTTTTCCATTTGGTATTACAATTTACAACTACCTTTTGAAAGGAAAGAACTAATCTCCAAAAGGCAACAATTGCCCCTTTTGAGCCAAGAGCTACATTCCTCCACATACACTGGGGTTAGTGCCATACCATTCTCATTCAGAGCCATGGTATCGTTGCCGATTCCGACGAATGTGACCCAAATGAATAGAGGACATCATATGCTCATCGAAATTAAAATGACGAGGATACTGGAGGGAACACACACGGATGATTCTTATTTTCCAGATACAAGCGTCGTCGCACTCTTGCGATTCCCTGATTTGCACAAGTACATCAAAAATACTTCAACTGACCCGGCCATGCAAAGCTGCAACTACATAACGTCGTCCCTAAGTGATTGGTATTGAATGAGAATCCCCACTTGCGGTATGTTATGTCGTGGACTCCGAGGTCGACGTCATTGGATTTACAATGAACTGTCAGAGGAGTTCCGGCCGGCAAACCGTCGCTGATCTCAACATATATCTTGGCCCCAGCATCTCTTACCCAGCTAGTCAGGAACAAGGAAAAAACAAGCATGAGCTTAGCCGACTAGTTCATCATTGTGGAATACATTGCTTCGTATGATCATCATTCAGCTATTTAAGGGTGGAGAATTGGAGGATCTCTTTTTTCTTGCCATAACTGTAGTACCTTTTATTTTTGCTCCTTTTTACTCTGGGATTATAATTTCCGTATTTCGTTGATTTTTTTCCTTCTTTAAATTTTGTTCTTTTTGCCTTTTATCGAAGTTTCCTTTTTAGCAGATGCCATGCTTTCATTGATCTTTGGGATAAGGGTTGGCATGTTACCTTTTTTTTTTTTTTCTTCTTTTATAATCTGGGATTAGAATTTTTCGTATTACCTTTTCTATTCTTTCCTTTTTACTCTAATATAAGAATCATCACATTATCTTTTACTTTTATCTCACACTATTTCCATTCCTTTATTGGCTCTTGACACCCCATTTTATATTGAATTCACTACATTTTCCCTTGCCAATCTGATTCTTGATTTAAGATTATTTCTTAACCCTTTTTTTCCCCTTATTTTTCATTTGTTCAAATTTACTAGAGATGAAATTGCTCATGCTCCTCTCAAATAACATTTATTAAGGTTAAATGTGGGGTGCATTCTTGATTTAAGACTAGTGCTTGCCTTTTTTTTCTCCATTTTAAACAAAATCAGTGTACCTCTTTTCCAAGAAATACTTTATTTGCTAGACAGCTAACTAATTATTGTGTTTCTAACAAAAAAGAAGGCTAATTATTCAATTAATGAGTTGTATATTTCTTTATTTTTTGTACTAGGAATTATTATTGAAAAAATAACTTGAGCGTAAGTAATAGGAAAATCTATGAGTAAATCATGTATAATGCATACATCAACTATAATATTTCATTTCTATGTAAATTTCTCATAAGTTTGATTCAAAAATCAAAGTCGAATAGTTCGCGATCATGAAAGTAATGTGATAGGGGTTGTGAGGAGCAAATAAGGAGATGGAAATCATGCGAATCACTTTTTATCAAATTTATATGAAGGACAGCCATGTCGTTACCCTCGTTCTTTTTCAATTAGGAGCCCGACACTTTCCATGTGCGCAATATTTAATTCAGGGAGGACCTTTATCTGCCTTTACCAGTCAAGTATATTACGAGTGCTCCTCTTTTCTTGTCCTTTTTTCGTTCATCACCAAACACATAACAAAATATAATTTGCACCCAACCACAAATTATGCACTCTTCTATAAAAGTTTCCTTTCCTATCCTCCAACTTTACTTCCAATTTCAATTAATCTTAGTCCAGATGGAAATATTAACAGAATAAAATAGCCTTTCTCCAAGTTTGACCCATCTTGAAACTATTTTGAATTAATCTTGAACATGAATTTGAATCAACCTCGAGTCGAAATTTAATTTAAATTTCTAGTCCAAGACTAATCAAAATTGCACCAACACGGGTAATCTCATTTTGAAATTCAGTCAACTTGGGCAATCCTAGTCAACCTTGGTCTAGATGAGCCCAAAAATTATTAACCTTGGTCCAAATGAAATCAATCCATGCTCCGTTGAACTTTAAAAGAAAAATGGGAAAAATTATTCAAAAAGTCTTAAACTTATTATATTTTTGCCAATTCAGTGTTCAACCTTTAAATTTTGCCAATTAAATCCTACAGTTTTTCACGTTTTGTCAATTGAGTCTATCCAACCAATTGTAACAAAAAATTACCAACATTGATGTCGGACGTCCTACAAGTACGGCCGACACCGGCGAGGAAAAATTTTAATTATTCTTTAATAATTTTTTTTGGATTTTCTTTATTTTTTCCTTTTATTATTATTTTTTAATGTTTTCCTTCTTTGCCTTCCCCCCTCCCCCCACAAAAAAAAAAAACCTTTGTGATGGCTTGTGAAGGTCGACAGCCTCAAGCAAGGGCCATCCTAGCTGAATGGGGCGAGGGTTGCCCTCACCAGCCCAAGAGAGGGTTGTTTTTTTTTTTGGTAAAGAAGAAAGGGTTGTTTATACCTAAATTTTCACTCGAATATCACTTTCAGAAAAATTGGAACTCGTATTCCTTAAAAAAAAATCAAGTCCAGTTTGTGTATTTTGATTTTAGGCATTTGGCACATCTTTCTTTTGTTTTTGTTTTAGTGAGATTGGTCTTCTTGAAATTAATTTTCCAAAAAAATGAAAAAATAAATACTACAAGAAAAAGAATACAAAAGAGTGTGGAACATTTCCAAAAACCTAATATTATTCCCCATTAGCAAGCCTACTTCACACTGATACCTCCCCCCTCTGCCAACTATCGATACTCCCAAACAACCACCATTCCAGCCACTATCCAACCACCGTCACCCATCGCATAGATGCTATTCCAAACATCCCACTAGCATTTCCGACAAAGACCTATTAGTTTTCGGGTCTTGAAAAGTCTCTGGCCTCTACTAGCAGCCGCTGTGTTTCCCCAAGCCCTCATCACTGTCGTTTTCAGCTTTTCCCAAGCCGTACCTTCAGCTGCCCTGTTTCTCAAGTACAGGGGTCGAAGTGCTTCGCACTCACTTGGCCTTCTTTCACTGGTGCTGACATTCATTCGTGGACGGCTGTAGGTGTTTCGATGCGCTCCCTTCAGCTTCTTTGTTGCCCATAGACTAGGTGATTAATTCTCCCTTGCTCTGCCCTATTATGGTGAAGATCGAGGTCGAGAATTGCTCATATCGTTCATGCGAAAATTACTGAAAAATCCTAGGTGTATTTTGGCGAATCATAGTCATGTTGAAGTTCCAATGTCGGTTTTGTTGGAATTTTATTTTTTAACTTTTATTATTTTATTTTGTTTATAAAATTCCTATTGGGCTATAATCAATTATTTTGTATTCGAGACAATGCATGATAGCCCGTTAATGTTTGGGTGATCGTTTATTGGGTTTTTGCGCATCTCATTTTCATTATTAATGTGGTTTAGACGGCATAAGGTGTAGGCTTAAGTGTTGACGTAAGCTCGTGATGGAAGGGCCCGTTACTGTTATATTATCAGCGCTAGGTCCCCTCTCCTACTTGCGTAATAACATAACGACAGTTCTATCGGCCGTTGCGTGAGGAGGGAGAGGAAGACTTAGGGAACAGTTTTGTCGTTTTTCGCAGATCTTGCTTCCACGTCACATCGTATTGTAGATCTTATCGTTCGCGTGCAAATTTGAGATCATGGCGTAAACAGGTACGTGTTTATTTATCGTTTTTCCTTGACCTAAATCGATTACGGTGATCCTGGATTACGATTGAACTTCTTACATGTGATATCAGAGCGAGGTCGTAATTCGATTTAGGTCAATTCATGTTTGGTTGTGATCTTCGGTTCTTTTTCTTGATTTTCTTCTCGTTGATCTGCCGATTGTTTGTTGGGTTTTTTGTTGTTGTCCCGAAGCCTTGTCCGGGCGTTGTCGCAGAAGATGGTAGGTTTTTGGCGAAGGAAGTTCGCTGTTAGGGTCCCGAGCGTTTTTCATTTAATTTCGGGCAAAATACTTAGCCGTTTCCATCGATTCTCGGATCTATATGATTGCGCTGATGTGATAAACAAAACCCACTAATTAGTTTTGTTTATGTTGGGCTGTCAGAGTTGAATCAAGCGGAAGACGATCGGCGGAGTTCGAGCGACGAAAGCTGCTGCTCGTGGTTTCGAGGAAGAAGATGGGTGCATGTATCACGCGCCCATTGGGCTGCACATCCCTCGTCTCACGTGGGCAAAAGTTTTATTAAATATATATTATTATTTCTAATGATCACTTTTAAAGAAGATTAATTGTTATTTAAATACCGTTGTCCGTTGATTCAGTGACTTGGGCAACATAATTATTTTGATCAATCAGAGTAAGCATGCAGGGTCATTTCATATTTGTGCTGTAAGAGTTTGGTTGCCAAAGTGGCCTATTTGCAGTGACAGATGGGGTATTTCGCGGGCATGTGCTTTCAGGGTGAGTCACTTTGGATTTGTGTTTTGGTTGCTTGGCTGCCAAAGTGGCCCTACCAGAGTGACAGCTAAAGTTTTCTCGCAATCGCATGTGTTCTCAATAAGTGAGAGGCCTTACATTTGTGCTTTGAGTGCTTAGCTGCCAAAACAGCTTACTTAAAGTTACAGGTGAGATTTTCTCGGACTTGTTGAGGGCGTTTGAGAATCTTGACTGTGCTGATGTGGGGTCTTTCTACCCAAAGGTGTTGGATTTTATGCATCTGGTATTATTTGAAATTTTCTCGTTGATAGTCTATGTTATTGACTATTATATTTTGCTTATTTGTTAATCGTTGCATTATGTTTTCAGTCACTCTTGCTTTGAACAACGGTGGTGTTGATGCCGTTGAGGTCCTAAATGGATCGAATTATAAGAAGTGGAAGGATGATCTTCTGTATGCCATAGGATATGTTAATTTGGATCTTGTGTTACGTGTGGATCACCCTGCTCCGCTTACGGAGGCTAGTACTCTCGTACAAAGGGAGTGTTTTGTTAAGTGAGAGCACTCAAATTATATGAGCCTTCTAGCCATGAGGAGATGTATCTTAGAATACTTGCTAAGCGATTTACCTAAGATCGCTACTGCCAGGGAGTTGCTCACAGCGATGGGGGAAAGGTACCTGGTACTCGATATGGCTGAATCAAGTGTCCTTCTGAAGAAGTTGACGAATATGCCTTATGATAATGTGGGAGGTGTGAGAGATTATATTCTACAAATGGTCCATATCCAGTCTAAGCTCAAAACCCTTAAAATTTCTTTCCTAGATAAGTTCATTATTCTCCATGCTCTCAATTCCTTGCCTTCAAACTTTACTGAGATTAAAACTACTTTTATCTCCCAAAATGAGAGTTGGTCCGTAAATGATCTGATTAGTAAGTTTATGGCGGAGGAGGAGAAACTTAAAAGGGAGAAGAGTGAGAGTGCTTTTCTTGTGTCTGCCCCTAGACCTGTTTATGGTAAGGGTAAGAAGGCTACTAAATGTTTTCACCCCGGTGCTTCTAAGAATGTTGAGGATTTTAAAAGGCATGGTCATGATTAGGGTGATGGAGGTCCTAAAGCTGCTTTCAAGAGAGATATCAAGTGTTTCTACTGTCAAAAGACTGACCATCTAAAGAAAGATTGTTTCAAGTTAAAAGCTCGTCAAGAGCAAAATAAATCTGGAGGTAACTCATTAGCCTATGTCTGTTTTGAATTCAATTTAGTTGATGTCTCACCTAATTCCTGGTGGATTGATACTAGAGCTTTTGTACATGTTACTATGATATTGCAGGGGTTTAGGAGCGTAAGGAAACCAAATGAGACGGAGTCGAAGCTTAAAGTAGGAAACAACGTCGAAGTTGAAGTGGAGTCCATAGTAGTTGTTAGGCTTCTGTTAGAGTTGGGACATGTACTCCAACTAAGAAATGTTTTCTATGTTCCCAGTTTTAGGAGAACTTTATCTCCATTTTTGTTTTAAACCATGATGGATATACTTTTCTCTTCCAGAATGCTTTTGTTTAATTGTCTTTGAACTCCAAAGTTGTAGGTTCTGGCATTTTGAACAATGGCTTATTTCAGTTGCTTCTATCCCCTACTTTATATCAAAGTTTTGCTGTTGAGTCTAGTGTTTCCAAAAGATCCTTATGTATTTAAAATTCTTGTCTCTTATGGCATAAATGTTTAGGTCACATATCGAGGGAAAAGATTTAAAGGTTTGTCAGAAATGAAATTTTACCTTCTCTTGATTTCGGTGACATGGAAACTTGTGTGGATTATGTTAGGGGCGAATTCACGAAATCTAAAAAGAAAGAGTCTACTCGTAGCTCAGAATTTCTAGAAATCATTCACACCGACATCTCAGGACCTTATCCTACTACCTTATGTGGACATAAGTATTTTATTACATTCATAGACGATTTCTCTTGATATGGCTAACTTTATTTCATTAAAGAGAAGTCAGAAGCTCTCGACAAATTCAAACTTTTTAAAACCGAGGTTGAGAAGTAGTTAGAAAAGGTTGTTAAGGTAGTAAGGTCTGATCGTGGAGGTGAGTAATATGGAAGACATGAGGGGTCCAAGCAGTAAATGAGACCGTTTGCCAAGTACTTGCAGGAATATGAGATTATTCCATAGTATACCATGCCTTATACGCCTGAACAGAATGGTGTGGCCGAAAGGCGGAATTGCACACTTGTGGACATGATGAGAATCATGATGAGTAGGTCTAACCTACCAAGTTTTTTGTGGGGTGAAGCACTTAGAACTGCCTTATATATTATTAACCGTGTTCCTTCTAAATCTGTGCCTAAAACACTTTTTGAGATGTGGTGTCACGCCCTGAACCCGGTGAGCCTCGCGACATCCCTGTCGTACCTGTACGATCGAATGGTTCACAAACATGACGACCCAGGAAACTCGTCATAACCAATCGACCTCAGAGTTCCTTAGGCAACGGAAACGAGTTTCTTCAATCTCATATACACAGAAAGGGATAGATAGAGAGACCGACCAATCTAATTACATCAAACCACTCCATATATTACAACATATTTATATACATCGGTTTGGCGACATCAAATATGCACAAATCAAAATTCCTGTCGTCCTCTGACATCACATAATTTGACTTTTAACAAAAAAGGGTCAGGTCGGCAATTTCTCAACTCCGATAACAAGCAAACCATACAAATTTTTACAAGGGCTTCTCATTCTGCCCTGCTCATCACCATCCGTTCCACTATCTGGTCCAGGGAATAACTGAGTCACAGTTTCAATTATCATCGGGATTCCCTGTTTTGCTCATACGACTTTCACTGTTGGGGACGGGGTTCTGAAAAATAAGGGTAATCACGTATGAGAACAAATCTCAGCAAGCTAACCCCTAATCCCCTTCTTAGGACACCAAACAAGCTCAGACTAAACTCTCAAGCCTCATCCAGAAAAATACCAAGCATAGTTCAATATAAAACTCGCCATAAAAGAGGCAAACATCAATACAGTTCGAATATCAGGTTCAATCCAGGACCACACAGAATCAGGATATCAAAATCATCGCCAATTAATGGCTCAATATAAAATCATTAGGCATTTAAACTAAATACGTCCAATCGGGACAATCACAATAATCGCATATGCATGCACGCTCAATCTTGAGCCTCGGCTTAACAGCCAATTTGACCCGCGTCGTATATGCGCTAGGTCCGACCTGTCGCGACCCTCTAAAAAAATTTTAAATTTTAAAAGGGGTTAACAGATTATTAGGTTAATTAGATTTGACTAACCTAACGCGGACCCTCCCAAGCCCTACCGAATCGCAACTTTGGTTTTTGTTTAAATGATTTTAAAATTTGGAGTCGCCACTAATCGTTCTTGGTAGGTCGATTAGAAACCTAAATAAATTAGCGGGAGAACTAATTTATTCCTGCGAACCAGAGATTAGGAGCTCGGGGACTTGGTTACACTAGTCAATTAAAACTAATGCCCTTTCGGTACCTTAATTTCATGGATATCCTAATTCGGCAACTCAGACTTGGTTTATTCCTAAGGCTCTAGTAGGGTATTCTCTTTTGTGTTTTCACTTTTTAAATAGGATGCATGGATGGTATATATTTTTATTTGTTATATTTTTTTAAGTGTTAAAGATTCCCTGAAGCCGAAAGAGGGAGTGTGTTAACGACTTCTGTGCAGTATTACGACCTACTTATCTTTTGGGTCTGATGATTAAAAAATTAAATTATATGAAGTACATGACAGTGAATAAACACCTCCAATGGGAGGCCTAGCATTGGCTTGGCTCTTCCCTTTGGGATTTAAGGTACAGGTATTTAAGTTGCAGGTATTTAAACTACTGTAAGTAAAAACCTCCAATGGGAGGCTAAGCATTGGCTTGGCTCTTCCCTTTGGGATTTAAGGTACAGGTATTTAAGTTGCAGGTATTTAACTACTGTAAGTAAAAACCTCCAATGGGAGGCTAAGCATTGGTTTGGCTCTTCCCTTTGGGATTTAAGGTACATGTATTTGTTGACACCTGATTTTTAATCATTTTTTCTATTGCTAAAGTAATAAAAAATCCATAAAAATTCATAAAATTGAAAAATCAACTTTGGGGACCTTAGCCAAGCCTAGGCAACCATTTTTGAACAAAAAAAATTTCATATTATATATATATTTTTAATTTTTGAAAATTTTGGAAAAATAACATTTGAGGCAAAAAAAAAAATACACAAAGATAGTTAATATTTTTATTTTAAATCTATTTTCATATTGGCCATCGCAAATTCAGAAAAATCCAATTCGAGTCACGTGTTCCTTCACGAGTATAATCTTGAATCGGGCCTAAAAAAATTTAATTTGAGTCAACTTATTTTTAATTTTCACTTTTTATGAGTTGTGACATTGTCTTCTAATATTTTAAATTTTCATCTTGGCCCAATTATACCCAGAATGACTTAATTTTGCAAAAGGGCTTTAATTAAATTCTGCATTATTTTCAACGGCAAGAAATGAGCTTAAATTTGACATGTGGTAAATTTTGGTGTGTCAAAAATTGTGAGGAGATTTGGACTTAAAGAAATATATTTTTTCAGGGACTAAATTGTAAATACTTAAAATTCAAGGACTAGAGTGCAAATACTTAACTCTTGAAGGATTATTTTACAAATAACAAAAAGAAGAGTTAGTGGATAAATTAGAATAGAGAAGGGAAGATGGAGAAGAGGAGATGAAGAAGAGAAGTTGGAGAAGAATGGATGGAGAAAATAAGATAAGAATAGAGAATGGAAGATGGAGAAGAGTTAGTAGAGAAATTAGAATGGAAGATAAGAATAGAGAAGGGAAGATGGAGATGAAGAAGAGTTAGTGGAGAAATTAGAATGGGAGATAAATATGGAGAAGGGAAGATGAAGATGAAGAAGAGTTAGTGAAGAGATTAGAATGTGAGATAGAGATGGAGAATGGAAGATGAAAATGAAGAAGAGTTAGTGGAGAAATTAGAATGGGAGATAGAGTTAGTGGAAAAATTAGAATGGGAGATAGATGAGTAGATTATAAAAGGAGGAAGAAGTGAGCTTGGGGATGGAGATTTTTGAGAGAGAAAATTTGAAGTGTTTGAGGAATTTTTTGGGAGAGAAAATTTTGGATGTTTGAGAGGGTTTCGAGAGATTGAAGAAAAATTTGAGAGAGAAAAAAAAATACCAAAAGAGAGAGAATTTTGAAGATAATGGGAGTTTAAAGTTAGGGGTTATCATCACAAATTCTTTCATCGATCAACATAAATCAAGAGTTCATCCTCGTCAACGAGCAAACAAATTCGAGCTAAGTGTTTTTTATTTATTCATTTATTTGTGGTTTTAGTAGCAAATTAGCACAAATTGTATACACTTTCTCCTACCTCCATTTTTCCCATATTTTATGTCAGGAGAAGGATATCTCTACGTCAACGGCAAAAAATCTCGTAGAGATGCAAAAATCGCCCAAACAAGCTCCTAAGCTGTCCACCGATTTCTCAGTTGATTTGTGACTAAAAGTCCCTCTTAATTCAAAAGAGACTCTCTATATTGGGAACATAGAGAGCGAAAATCAATTATAGAAATCCCTCCCAAAAAAATGGGAGATAAGTACTCTTTCCACTCTTCTGGTTTTAGGTGCAGATTGGCATATATTTTGTATACTGACACTTCACTCTATTTTATGTCAGGAAGCCGCAGCTTTATATCAATGGTCAACCCTATAGAAGCACAAAATCGACTTGGAGGAGTCCTCAAGCGCGCACAAATTTCAAATTGTTGAATCAATTCGTTGTATTTTATTTTAAAGAATTCATACCCCAGAATGGAGAGGACAAAGTCCATCCGCAATTTAAATACCTGCACCATAAATCCCAAAGGGAAGAGCCAAGCCAATGCTTAGACTCCCATTGGAGGTTTTTACTTACAGTAGTTAAATACCTGCAACTTAAATACCTGTACCTTAAATCCCAAAGGGAAGAGCCAAGCCAATGCTTAGCCTCCCATTGGAGGTTTTTACTTACAGTAGTTAAATACCTGCAACTTAAATACCTGTACCTTAAATCCCAAAGGGAAGAGCCAAGCCAATGCTTAGCCTCCCATTGGAGGTTTTTACTTACAGTAGTTAAATACCTGCAACTTAAATACATGTACCTTAAATCCCAAAGGGAAGAGCCAAGCCAATGCTTGGCCTCCCATTGGAGGTTTTTACTTACAGTAGTTAAATACCTGCAACTTAAATACCTGTACCTTAAATCCCAAAGGGAAGAGCCAAGCCAATGCTTAGCCTCCCATTGGAGGTTTTTACTTACAGTAGTTTAAATACTTGCAACTTAAATTCCTGTACCTTAAATCCCAAAGGGAAGAGCCAAGCCAATGCTAGGCCTCCCATTGGAGGTGTTTATTCACTGTCATGTACTTCCTATAATTTAATTTTTGAATCATCAAACTCAAAAGATGAGTAGGTCCTAATACTGCACAGAAGTCGTTAACACACTCCCTCTTTCGGCTTCAGGGAATCTTTAACACTTAAAAAAATATAACAAATAAAAATATATACCATCAATGTATCCTATTTAAAAAGTGAAAACACAAAAGAGAATACCCTACTAGAGCCTTAGGAATAAACCAAGCCTGAGTTGTCGAATTAGGATATCCATGAAATTAAGGTACCGAAAGGGCATTAGTTTTAATTAACTAGTGTAACCAAGTCCCCGAGCTCATAATCTCTGGTTCGCAGGAATAAATTAGTTCTCCCGCTAATTTATTTAGGTTTCTAATCGACCTACCAAGAACGATTAGTGGCGACTCCAAATTTCAAAATCATTTAAACAAAAACCAAAGTTGCGATTCGGTAGGGCTTGGGAGGGTCCGCGTTAGGTTAGTCAAATCTAATTAACCTAATAATCCGTTAACCCCTTTAAAATTTAAAAATATTTTTAGAGGGTCGTGACAGACTGGCGACTCCGCTGGGGAATAGAGATTTTTAATTTTCGAAAAAAGATACCAATTGGAATACTTAAATTTTTTCGAAATTTTAAAAGTCTTAGTGGACTTAGGCCAATGAAAATTTCATGGAAATCTCGCTTCTGGCGATCTTGCTTGGGACTCATTCTATAGGTGTTATATGTTTTTGCAGGATGGGAGTTATAAAGGGCGGAGTGTTTGGCTAACCCATTTGTTTTGCAGGCTCGGTGTTGGGATTATGTTTAATTTCACACATTTTTAGAAGCGCTGTTTTGATATCAATTGTTGTGCATGTCTTGCATATTCTGAGGATCACAACACCTGCACACACAAGCGTCTAAACCCAAGTCGCGAAATTTTTCCTAGGTAACCATAGATAGGGATCGAATATGCAAAGCTCTTGCGTCGATTACGCTTGGGTTGACCATATTTTGTCCCGCTCATTATTTGAATTGACAATTCTTCCCATTGTGATTTGATTGCGCGGAGGGTAAGGTTGTCAATTCAGATAGTGGGGGCCTTTTAGGTCCATACCCTGTCTCTCCTTCTTTTATTTTCTAGAGTCCACTCCTCACTTGAGTCATGCGCATGACTATGTGATTTGCATTTCTCCAAGGTAAAAGTAAGTTCTCTAATTTTATCTTGTATTTATTTTCGGTCGGTCCATGCTAGGTGTTAGTCAGTTTTTGAGCTTGATATTACGACCATTCTTTTAAAAGAAAATAAAAATTAAATTTGTCTCTCATTTCTTTTTTTTTTTTGAAAAAATGATGTGAAAAAATCCCTTCATGGGAATTTTATTAACCAATAAGAGATTTTTGTCATGTTTTTATTACTTCAATAAAAATGAAATTTTCCTAAAAAAATTTTCCTCTGAAAATTTATTTCAATAAAAAGAAAAATTCCTTAAAAAAAAAACTCTAGTAGACATCAAGTGATTTTATCACATTTTTCAAATTATAAAAACTTGCAAGAAAATTCTTCTCGAGAAATTCACTCATGTTTTTCTAAGAAAAGTTTCTCTAAATAAAATTAGACTAATGTCTCGGGGGAGTTGTATTGACCAATAAGAGATTTTTGTCATGTTTTTCTTGCTTCAATAAAAATGAAATTTTCCTGACAAATTTTCCTCTGAAAATTTATTTCGATAAAAAGAAAAATTCCTTCAAAAAAAAAACTTTGGTAAACATCAAGTGATTTTATCACATTCTTTCAAATTATAAAAACTTGCAACAAAAATTCTTTTCGAGAAATTCGCTCATGTTTTTCTAAGAAAATTTTCTCTAAATAAAATTAGACTAATGTCTCGGGGGAATTTTGTTAACCAATAAAGGATTTCTGTTATGTCTTTCCTGCTTCAATAAAAATAAAATTTTCCTGATAAATTTACCTCTGAAAATTTATTTTGATAAAAAGGAAATTCCTTCAAAGATTTTAGTAAACATCAAGAGATTTTGTCACATTCCTTTAAAAAAAATAATAAAAAAAAGAGTAATAAATATGCAAAAAAAAATTCTGTATCAGAAATTAACCCATTTCTTCCTAAAGAAATTTTTTTTTCTGATTTCTCTATAAAATAGAAAGAATAAAATTGGACTAATATATGAGTCATGGACCGACATTCCTTGTGTCGCATACTAATTATATCCTTTTCTTTTGCAGGGAGATCCTAGATACCCCAGACGGGTGTAAAAATTAAGTTCAATAATATATCAAGAATCATCTTCAGAAATACCAAAAGACGAAAAGCACCAAGGCTTCAACCGTTAATTCAGGGAGGCAAACGAACACTGTCCACCTTTGACAGATAGAGTTGTGTCAATCCGTAAACTTGTATGGGCAGTGTATTGTGATATGACGGTGGACTTATACTGATTAAACACGGGGGCATATTTAATGTATTACAGAGGATCCCGCGTCTTTTGAAAGACAATATGGATTATATAATCAGAAACCATGAAATAAGTACCTTAACCTGATTAAATCAACCAGAGACCGGTCTTAAAATTTCCTCGGATCCGAAACACGCGGAGGGTTTTAGAGGACCGAGGTTCTATTAATGAATGTGACCCACAAGTATTTCTCCCAATGCTACAGGCGCCCGACAAGAGCAAGTGGGCACCGAAAGAAACAAAACACGGTTGAAGTGGGGCACGCAACAAATGGCCGAATTTATTGGCACACTAATTAAGTGGTGGTAGCTTTATTAATTTACATGATTGAACGCGGGTCTCTAGGCGGCTGGTGGAAAGCCACACTGAATGCCTCTCTAATGTTCTTGATATCATCGTCTACCGCAACCCGCGAGAGCATCATGAAGAAGATTAAACCTAGACGAATACGTCTACTTAGCTTCATCGCACGTTCTCGCCTTTTGTCGATATCCAAAATTAATGCACAAGCTAGAAGTAATCATTTCCCTTTCCCCCTATTAAATGCTCGGAGCCGTTAACCGCACCAAACTCGAAAAAATTAATATCGAGACGAAATCTGCGTAAATTTGAAGGGTAAATCCGTATCGTTCCAATTTACCCTTAAATTACTCCGGTTTTAAATTTGATCCCTTCTATTTTTAGGAATTTGCAAAAGCGACTCGAGAATACAGTTGTATCCAAAAACCAAATTTCCTGGTCGGGCTAAATTGGGGGTAAATCAACTCATGGACATTACCACGGGATGGACAGCTTCGGTTAAAGAAAAATACAAGCGAAAGATCCGAACAATCTCAGACATGGGTAATTCTGTATCGTTCTAATTTGCACATAATCATCTCGAGTCCTGAATTTTTTTATTCCATTCTTAACAGGGATTGCAAATTACCTCGAGAAATATCGTAACAAGGCCCAAGGTGATACAACAGGGCCGCGTTATCCCCAAGGATTAACCTTTGAAAAGAAAACCCCATGGACACCTATGGTCTAATGGACCGAATGCAGGAATACTCGACGAGTAATACCGAAGTCAATATTTTGCCACATTCTCGGCTTAATGGTGAGGCATCCAACAAAAGTCGAAGAAAACTCAACCCAGCAAAATTGGTAAAAGACTTGTCCAAGAAATTCAAGATGAAGGGTAAATCAGTATCGTTTCTAATTTATCCCTTTTAATACCGGTTGACATGTCTCCTTTTCTTGTTACAGGAAATATTTATACTAACATGTAACATGTTGGAGGAGACAAATCCAAAAGAAAATGATGATCATTTGACAAGATCTATTCTGGTGAAAAATGGGGGGCATTTAACTGCTAAACCATGGCGGTCGCTGTCACTAAACAAACCAAAATGCTCCCTCACCCATATGCCTCATCGTGCAGGGGCAAAACTTGAGACAAACCGCTCCTCGACATAAGGAGTGGGCTTCCCAATTTGTTCAATCCACCCACATACCAGGGGCAATTCAAATCCGCCCATGTTTGCACATTATATAAATACACATGATGCTAAGAATTGTCACATCGGCATTGTGTTTACACATTTCACGAATTATGTATGATTATTCCGCATGTTTAATTTACCAACTCCAACTTAGAACATAAACTGCATAGGAGACATCAAATGTGCAAAATGGGGCATAACAGGATGAGGAAAGTTAAACCATTTCTACACACGGGTCTAACATTTTAATCTACAGATAAACAGCCTTTCTCTAGAGTGAGAGAAAACCCCTTCGGACTAAAGTCCCCCATTCAGATTACATTCGAGGCGTTCATATTATGAGAACCTCCTTAAATAGAATTGGTAATGCAAACTTGACAGAATAGTTTTGCATGATCCACATTTTGATTGATTGCATCATGAGTTATCACACAGACTACTTCTAATCATTGCCAACTTAGCTGAACAATTTTGTATGAACCAATGAACGCATTGATGAAAATGCTTGCACATGTTAGCTCTGACATTGCCTGACAGGCAACACATTCCCGGTGTTTGAGTTACCTTCCAAAGTCTTGAAATTCATTTGGCGATTATTGAATGAACAAGCCTGGTTGTCGAGAAGCCACAAAGCATTTCTTCCAAATTCTCAGGTAAGTATATCTTCAACCTGAACCTTTCAAGAGAATGAATTCTGACGGTTGTTGGGGTACTCGAATCCATTGCGGTATATATAGGTATCCACCTTCTTCAATAAAGCATGATTTGTCTTAAGGATAGAAATGTTCGAGACCTTTTGATCTCTACCTCTTTGGTTTATTCCTAAAGCGACAGGAGAATATAATTTGGGTTTGAGCTTCCGTAGGATTCCTGGTCTCCCCAGATTTCAGAATGGCACCCTTTGAGGTACACCAAGCCCTTCTTACAGGCAAACTAAGTCCTTCTTACAGGCAAACCAAGTCCTTCTTACAGGCAAACCAATTCCTTCTTACAGGCAAACAAAGTCCTTCTTACAGGCAAAACAAGTCCTTCTTACAGGCAAATCAAGTCCTTCTTACAGGTACAAAGTCCTTTTTACAGGCACAAAGTCCTTCTTACAGGCAAATCAAGTCCTTCTTACAGGCACAAAGTCCTTCTTATAGGCAAATCAAGTCCTTCTTACAGGCAAGCTAAGTCCTTCTTACAGGCAAACCAAGTCCTTCTTACAAGCACCAAGTCCTTCTTACAGGCAAATCAAGTCCTTCTTACAGGCACAAAGTCCTTCTTACAGACACAAAGTCCTTCTTACAGGCAAATCAAGTCCTTCTTACAGGCATAAAGTCCTTCTTACAGGCAAATCAAGTCCTTCTTACAGGCATAAAGTCCTTCTTACAGGCAAACAAAGTCCTTCTTACAAGCAAACAAAGTCCTTCTTACAGGCAACGTAAGTCCTTCTTACAGCCACAAAGTTCTTCTTACAGGCACAAAGTCCTTCTTACAGGCAAAGTAAGTCTTTCTTACAGGCAAATCAAGTCCTTCTTACAGGCAAATTAAGTCCTTTTTACAGGCAAATCAAGTCCTTCTTACAGGCACAAGTCCTTTTTACAGACACCAAGTCCTTCTTACAGGCAAATCAAGTCCTTCTTACAGGCACAAAGTCCTTCTTACAGGCAAATCAAGTCCTTCTTACAGGCAAATCAAGTCCTTCTTACAGGCATAAAGTCCTTCTTACAGGCAAACAAAGTCCTTCTTACAGGCAACGCAAGTCCTTCTTATAGGCACAAAGTCCTTCTTACAGGCAAAGTAAGTCCTTCTTACAGGCAAATTAAGTCATTTTTACAGGCAAATCAAGTCCTTTTTACAGGCAAATCTAGTCCTTCTTACAGGCACAAGTCCTTTTTACAGACACCAAGTCCTTTCTACAGGTACCAAGTCCTTCTTACAGGTATCTCCATGGGGTGACCTACCATACGGGTCAAATCTCAATCAAAATTTAATCAGTAGAATCCTTTTATTAGGAATCTACCATGGTACGACCCACCATACGGGTCAAATGGTATGACCCACCATACGGGTCAAATTTTAATTCAATTTTTAATCAGTAGAATCCTTTTATTAGGAATCTACCATGGGTTGATCCACCATACGGGTTCAAGTTCAACCACCCTAAAGTTTTTTTATATAACGAATCCTTAGGTTCTCATTTCATTTTCAGTGGAACATTCATGTCACGACTCTTTTTATTTCCTTGTATTGAGTCGATTAGAATTCAGGTGTCATCTCGTCTTTGAAATGAACCTTTTATTAGGAATCTACCATGGGTTGATCCACCATACGGGTTCAAGTTCAACCACCCTAAAGTTTTTTTATATAACGAATCCTTAGGTTCTCATTTCATTTTCAGTGGAACATTCATGTCACGACTCTTTTTATTTCCTTGTATTGAGTCGATTAGAATTCAGGTGTCATCTCGTCTTTGAAATGAACCTCTACCGAGCTTCCTTTCAAAGAGGGGCAGCTGTTGACACCTGATTTTTAATCATTTTTTCTATTGCTAAAGTAATAAAAAAATCCATAAAAATTCATAAAATTGAAAAATCAACTTTGGGGACCTTAGCCAAGCCTAGGCAACCATTTTTGAACAAAAAAAATTTCATATTATATATATATTTTTAATTTTTGAAAATTTTGGAAAAATAACATTTGAGGCAAAAAAAAAAATACACAAAGATAGTTAATATTTTTATTTTAAATCTATTTTCATATTGGCCATCGCAAATTCAGAAAAATCCAATTCGAGTCACGTGTTCCTTCACGAGTATAATCTTGAATCGGGCCTAAAAAAATTTAATTTGAGTCAACTTATTTTTAATTTTCACTTTTTATGAGTTGTGACATTGTCTTCTAATATTTTAAATTTTCATCTTGGCCCAATTATACCCAGAATGACTTAATTTTGCAAAAGGGCTTTAATTAAATTCTGCATTATTTTCAACGGCAAGAAATGAGCTTAAATTTGACATGTGGTAAATTTTGGTGTGTCAAAAATTGTGAGGAGATTTGGACTTAAAGAAATATATTTTTTCAGGGACTAAATTGTAAATACTTAAAATTCAAGGACTAGAGTGCAAATACTTAACTCTTGAAGGATTATTTTACAAATAACAAAAAGAAGAGTTAGTGGATAAATTAGAATAGAGAAGGGAAGATGGAGAAGAGGAGATGAAGAAGAGAAGTTGGAGAAGAATGGATGGAGAAAATAAGATAAGAATAGAGAATGGAAGATGGAGAAGAGTTAGTAGAGAAATTAGAATGGAAGATAAGAATAGAGAAGGGAAGATGGAGATGAAGAAGAGTTAGTGGAGAAATTAGAATGGGAGATAAATATGGAGAAGGGAAGATGAAGATGAAGAAGAGTTAGTGAAGAGATTAGAATGTGAGATAGAGATGGAGAATGGAAGATGAAAATGAAGAAGAGTTAGTGGAGAAATTAGAATGGGAGATAGAGTTAGTGGAAAAATTAGAATGGGAGATAGATGAGTAGATTATAAAAGGAGGAAGAAGTGAGCTTGGGGATGGAGATTTTTGAGAGAGAAAATTTGAAGTGTTTGAGGAATTTTTTGGGAGAGAAAATTTTGGATGTTTGAGAGGGTTTCGAGAGATTGAAGAAAAATTTGAGAGAGAAAAAAAAATACCAAAAGAGAGAGAATTTTGAAGATAATGGGAGTTTAAAGTTAGGGGTTATCATCACAAATTCTTTCATCGATCAACATAAATCAAGAGTTCATCCTCGTCAACGAGCAAACAAATTCGAGCTAAGTGTTTTTTATTTATTCATTTATTTGTGGTTTTAGTAGCAAATTAGCACAAATTGTATACACTTTCTCCTACCTCCATTTTTCCCATATTTTATGTCAGGAGAAGGATATCTCTACGTCAACGGCAAAAAATCTCGTAGAGATGCAAAAATCGCCCAAACAAGCTCCTAAGCTGTCCACCGATTTCTCAGTTGATTTGTGACTAAAAGTCCCTCTTAATTCAAAAGAGACTCTCTATATTGGGAACATAGAGAGCGAAAATCAATTATAGAAATCCCTCCCAAAAAAATGGGAGATAAGTACTCTTTCCACTCTTCTGGTTTTAGGTGCAGATTGGCATATATTTTGTATACTGACACTTCACTCTATTTTATGTCAGGAAGCCGCAGCTTTATATCAATGGTCAACCCTATAGAAGCACAAAATCGACTTGGAGGAGTCCTCAAGCGCGCACAAATTTCAAATTGTTGAATCAATTCGTTGTATTTTATTTTAAAGAATTCATACCCCAGAATGGAGAGGACAAAGTCCATCCGCAATTTAAATACCTGCACCATAAATCCCAAAGGGAAGAGCCAAGCCAATGCTTAGACTCCCATTGGAGGTTTTTACTTACAGTAGTTAAATACCTGCAACTTAAATACCTGTACCTTAAATCCCAAAGGGAAGAGCCAAGCCAATGCTTAGCCTCCCATTGGAGGTTTTTACTTACAGTAGTTAAATACCTGCAACTTAAATACCTGTACCTTAAATCCCAAAGGGAAGAGCCAAGCCAATGCTTAGCCTCCCATTGGAGGTTTTTACTTACAGTAGTTAAATACCTGCAACTTAAATACATGTACCTTAAATCCCAAAGGGAAGAGCCAAGCCAATGCTTGGCCTCCCATTGGAGGTTTTTACTTACAGTAGTTAAATACCTGCAACTTAAATACCTGTACCTTAAATCCCAAAGGGAAGAGCCAAGCCAATGCTTAGCCTCCCATTGGAGGTTTTTACTTACAGTAGTTTAAATACTTGCAACTTAAATTCCTGTACCTTAAATCCCAAAGGGAAGAGCCAAGCCAATGCTAGGCCTCCCATTGGAGGTGTTTATTCACTGTCATGTACTTCCTATAATTTAATTTTTGAATCATCAAACTCAAAAGATGAGTAGGTCCTAATACTGCACAGAAGTCGTTAACACACTCCCTCTTTCGGCTTCAGGGAATCTTTAACACTTAAAAAAATATAACAAATAAAAATATATACCATCAATGTATCCTATTTAAAAAGTGAAAACACAAAAGAGAATACCCTACTAGAGCCTTAGGAATAAACCAAGCCTGAGTTGTCGAATTAGGATATCCATGAAATTAAGGTACCGAAAGGGCATTAGTTTTAATTAACTAGTGTAACCAAGTCCCCGAGCTCATAATCTCTGGTTCGCAGGAATAAATTAGTTCTCCCGCTAATTTATTTAGGTTTCTAATCGACCTACCAAGAACGATTAGTGGCGACTCCAAATTTCAAAATCATTTAAACAAAAACCAAAGTTGCGATTCGGTAGGGCTTGGGAGGGTCCGCGTTAGGTTAGTCAAATCTAATTAACCTAATAATCCGTTAACCCCTTTAAAATTTA
This sequence comes from Psidium guajava, assembly GCA_016432845.1. Lineage (NCBI taxonomy): Eukaryota > Viridiplantae > Streptophyta > Magnoliopsida > Myrtales > Myrtaceae > Psidium > Psidium guajava. Next base: position 7,462,615 of record CM028232.1, read on the forward strand.
AAAATATTTTTAGAGGGTCGTGACAGTATTTAAGTTGCAGGTATTTAACTATTGTAAGTAAAAACCTCCAATGGGAGGCTAAGCATTGGCTTGGCTCTTCCCTTTGGGATTTAAGGTATAGGTATTTAAGTTGCAGGTATTTAACTACTGTAAGTAAAAACCTCCAATGGGAGGCTAAGCATTGGCTTGGCTCTTTCCTTTGGGATTTAAGGTACAGGTATTTAAGTTGCAGGTATTTAACTACTGTAAGTAAAAACCTCAAATGGGAGGCTAAGCATTGGCTTGGCTCTTCCCTTTGGGATTTATGGTGCATGTATTTAAATTGCGGATGGACTTTGTTCTCTCCATTCTGGGGTATGAATTCTTTAAAATAAAATACAACGAATTGATTCAACAATTTGAAATTTGTGCGCGCTTGAGGACTCCTCCAAGCCGATTTTGTGCTTCCATAGGGTTGACCATTGATATAAAGCTGCGGCTTCCTGACATAAAATAGAGTGAAATGTCAGTATACAAAATATGTGCTAATCTGCACCTAAAACCAGAAGAGTGGAAAGAGTACTTATCTCCCATTTTTTTGGGAGGGATTTCTATAATTGATTTTCGCTCTCTATGTTCCCAATATAGAGAGTTTCTTTTGAATTAAGAGGGACTTTTAGTCACAGATCAGTTGAGAAATCGGTGGACAGCTTAGGAGCTTGTCTGGGCCGATTTTTGCATCTCTACGAGATTTTTGCTGTTGACGTAGAGATATCATTCTCCTGACATAAAATATGGAAAAAAAAGAGGAGATGGAGAAAGTGTATACAATTTGTGCTAATTTGCAAGTAAAACCATAAACAAATGAATAAATAAAAACACTTAGCTCGAATTTGCTTGCTCGTTGACGAGGAAGAACTCTTGATTTATATTGATCGATGAAGGAATTTGTGATGATAACCCCTATCTTTAAACTTCCATCATCTTCAAAATTCTCTGTCTTTTGGTATTTTCTTTCTCTCAAATTTTTCTTCAATCTCCCAAAACTCTCTCAAACATCCAAAATTTTCTCTTCCAAAAAATTCTCCTCTCAAGCTCACTTCTTCCTCCTTTTATAATCTACTCATTTATCTCCCATTCTAATTTTTCCACTAACTCTATCTCCCATTCTAATTTCTCCACTAACTCTTCTTCATTTTCATCTTCCATTCTCCATCTCTATCTCACATTCTAATCTCTCCACTAACTCTTCTTCATTTTCATCTTCCATTCTCCATCTCTATCTCACATTCTAATCTCTCCACTAACTCTTCTTCATCTTCATCTTCCCTTCTCCATATTTATCTTCCATTCTAATTTCTCCACTAACTCTTCTTCATCTCCATCTTCCCTTCTCTATTCTTATCTTCCATTCTAATTTCTCTACTAACTCTTCTTCATCTCCATCTTCTCTTCTCTATTCTTATCTTATTTTCTCCATCCATTCTTCTCCAACTTCTTTTCTTCATCTCATCTTCTCCATCTTCCCTTCTCTATTCTAATTTATCCACTAACTCTTCTTTTTGTTATTTGTAAAATAATCCCTCAAGAGTTAGGTATTTGCACTCTAGTCCTTGAATTTTAAGTATTTACAATTTAGTCCCTGAAAAAATATTTCTTTAAGTTCAAATCTCCTTACAATTTTTGACATACCTTCCCTATACTTAGTCAAAATTCACCACATGTCAAATTTAAGCTCATTTCTTGCCACTGAAAATAATGCAGAATTTAATTAAAGCCCTTTTGCACAATTGAGTCATTCTTGGTATAATTTGGGCCAATATAAAAAATTTGAAATATTAGAGAACAATGGCACAACTCCTAAAAGTGAAAAAAATGAAAATAAATTGACTCAAATTGAATTTTTTAGGCCCGGTTCGAGATTATGCTCGTGAAGGAATACACGACCCCGAATTGGATTTTTTAAATTTGTGATGGCTAACATGGAAAGGGATTTAAAATAAAAATATTGACTATTTTTATATATTTTTGTAGCCTCAAATGCTATTATTTATTAAATATTCTCATAATTTCTAAAATATATAAACAATATATATAAATACAAAAAATTATTTTTTTGTTCGAAAATAGTTGCCTAAGCTTGGCCAAGGCTCCAAACTTGATTTTTCAATTTTCTCATTTTTCTTAATTTTTTGTTTTTATGAATTTTCGAAAATAAAAATACCGAAAAATATTGAAAATATGAAAAATTATTTTTTGGTCAAAATTGGTTCCCTAGGCTTGGCTAAGGTTCCCAAAGTTGATTTTTCAATTTTATGAATTTTTATGGATTTTCTATTAATTTTCGAAAATAAATAAATAAAAAATACGTAAAAATACTAAAAATATGAAAAATCATTTTTTGGTCAAAATTGGTTCCCTAGGCTTGGCTAAGGTCCCCAAAGTTGATTTTTCAATTTTATGAATTTTTATGGATTTTTTATTACTTTAGCAATAGAAAAAATGATTAAAAATCAGGTGTCAACACGACCCGCGTCATTTAGGCGCATCAGGTCCGTGCTCCAACCCGCGTAGAAGAACCGCCTCAGGTCGGCACGCTTATCACTCCAGCTACCCCGCGTCAAACGCATCAGGGCGCACGAGGCTACATTTTCCACCTCTGAGGCTACATTTTACGCCTCTGTGGCTACATTTTACGCCAATGGCTACATTTTACGCCAAGTCACATTATGGCTACGTATTACGCCAGGTGACAATGATATGCAATTTCACACGCGAAATCCGTCACACGAGCCTCTCAAGCTAAAATAATGCCAATTCAATTGGGTAGAAAACACAACCAAGTACATTAGGTCACAACTCAAAACACGTGCCCAAGAATATCAATACACATGGCCGACACCATGGCCAAACCAATCAATTTATTTCACGTGCCTAATTATATTAAAAATGCCAAATTATATTCATTTTTATTGCCAAAAATTCCACGGCGGACTAAAATCACTAAATCAACACACGTGGACACACCTGGATAATCCACAAATATTATTCGGACTCAGCCACAGCTCTCGAGCGTCGGGAATAGTCCCGTGGAATATTCCCCGAGCCCATTTCTGACAAAAATACCTTATTTTTCCATTTTTCGAGATCCAAACCACTCGGAACCCACAAGACTTATCATTCTCAATTCAAAATCAAATTGGGCAGCACGTGAACAGTACACAGAATGTCGTAAACAGTGATGCAAAAATACTATTTGGCCCGTTTTTGTATAAAATGCTCCAAAAATCCATTTTTCGGCACCCGAACCTCACGGGATCCACTCCAAACATCACACACAGACTTAATCAGTCATGGACAGCAATATATCAGGTCCAAACAGCAAGCCACAGCATTCCACAGAACAGGATAGAACAAATTCATCAATTTCGGCAAATTTTTCCTAAACAGATTTACCCTGAATCGGACCCTAGAGCTAATCCATGGCAAGTTCAATATCCTAATCAAGGAATAGAGGTTTAACTTACCAAACGAAGCTTGACAAGCTGGGAAAAGAAGTTGGAACGGCGAAGAACAACCGGCGACAACCGAGACCGGCGGCGGCGCACGACGACAAAGGAAGAAAACGGCTAAACCAAGGGGAACCGGGGCTGTGAGGGGCTGTTTTGACACCCAAAACAAACTAGAAATCACATATTTGACATGGAAATGAGATCTAAGGGCAGCCGGGATCGACTTATATCAATTAGAGCTAAAACAGAAATTCGGCACCCAGAAAACAGTTTCGTCGACTGATACGAGAAAATACATTTGAATGGTCAAACGACCTCGGATCGAGGCGATTCAAGTTGAGTTAGAACCGTAAGACAGAGAACTATGACATACCAAAAAATTGTGACGATCCAACGGTCGAATCTCCGGTGGCAGCCGGTTGAAGGTGGCTGCTGGAAATTTGAGCCAAGATAGAGGGGGGGAGGAAAAGAGAGAGAGATGGTTTCTACGTGGAATAGTGAGGGATGGGGAGTATTCTGCCGACAAAATGAATGAAGAAGAAGAAGTCAAATTCTTCTTCTTCAAAAAAAATAATAATATATTAATAAAGAAATTATAATATCTCAAAATATTAATTAAATAATAAAAATCTAAATATTATTCACCGATATTGACATAAACCTGACTGATTTGACTAAAAAGATTGATTTGACATTCGATGGGACATTTCTCGAAATTCGTGCCAAATTAGTACTGATTGAGGCTCTATCAGTGCTATTTTAGCTCAATCGCGAAGGGAAAATGACTCGAGATGATCTCGGAAAATTTTTGACTTCGCTAAAATTCATCTCACACCCTAGCCATTGAATCCAAAGCAAATCAGGGAATCGATAGAAATTTCTAATTTTTGCCTTTCTTCTAGGCACTCCGAGTCTAAACTATCAATTTCCGAACCTTTCTCGTCAATATCCAAATTTAGCAACTCCAACGCTTCTGAAAATCGATTGTCATATTCGGAACTCAATTCGTGGCCAAATTCATAAGATAACAACTATAATGAAATTCTCAAACTAACGGGTGGCTGTTAGGAGTTACGCGTATCGATCAATTGGTCCACGTACTTATTTTCCTAGATAGCCATTCCTTTTTGGTCAGTTATCTCGAAGTAATCAGTTTCGAGTGGAATTCATTAATAGTGCATCCATGACATATCCATTCTATATTCAAGTCCCAAACAAGGGTCGAAATTCAGAATGTTACATGTGGACTAGTCGTAAACCTAGCCTTAGACATTTTTGTGTGTGGAGGTATCTTGCTGAGGTAAAAATTTTTAATCCCACGGTGAGTAAAATTGATTCAAAGACTACTCGTTGCTTTTTCATTGGGTATCCTGATAGGTCTAAAGGGTACAGGTTTTATTGTCCTAGCCGTGGGAGGATAGTGATAGACTCCACAAATGCTAAATTCTTGGAGTTTGATGTTGCTGATGTTGATGTTACTGACACTTTTAAGTAGAACGAGAGGGTGTTATTTCCTTCCATTATCCCACGTATTGATGCATCTACTGTGCCCGATGACATTGTTGTTGAACATCCCATTATTGATGGTACTTTAGCACAACCTGGGTCTTCTTCTCAGGATATTTCACATGAGATTCCTGTCAGGAGGTCTGTTCAACAGAGGAGATCAACTATTGGTGATGATTATGTTGTTTATCTTAGGGAGTTTGATGTTATTTTAGCAGACCCCTTGAGTTATCAGGAGACTATTGCTAGTTCCTATGTAGATAAGAGGCTTGAGGCTATGAGAGATGAAATGCATTCGATGTCATAAAACAGTGTGTGTGATCTTATGGATTTACCTGATGGTTATTGGCTAGTTGGATGTAAATGGGTGTTCAAAACAAAGCGAGATGCCAATGGAAAAGTTGATCACTATAAGGCGAGGTTAATAGCAAAAGATTTTACCCAGCAGCCAGTTATTGATTATACCGAGACCTTTTCTCCTGTTTCTTTTAAGGATGCTTTTCACATTATTATGACCTTGGTTGCACATTATGATCTTGAGCTTCATCAAATTGATGTTAAGACTGCTTTTCTCAATGGTAGTCTGGATGAGGATGTGTATATGATGCAACCAGAGGGATTTGAAGAAATTGATAAGGAGAACATAGTTTGTAAACTCAAGAAGTCTATCTATGGTTTGAAGCATGCTTCTCGTCAGTGGTATTTGAAGTTTAACGAGGTAGTGACTTCTATGAGTTTTACTGAAAATAAGGTGGATCATTATATCTACCTGAAGACCAGTGGGAGAAGGTATATTTTTCTGGTCTTGTATGTTGATGACATCCTCCTTGCCAGCAATGATGTTAATTTGCTGCATAAAACTAAAGTAATGTTGATAAGGTCCTTCGATATGAAGGATCTTGGGGAGGTATGTTTTATTCTCGGGATTGACATACATTGAGATAGATTTCGTGGGTTGTTAGGACTCTCGCAGAGAGCATACATTGATAGTGTGCTTAAGCGTTTTGAGATGTAAAGTTGTAAGCCCAGTGTTGCGCCAGTACAGAAAGGAGATAGATTTAGTAAAGATTAGTGTCCTAAGAATGACTTTGAGAAAAGGTCAATGGAGAATGTACTTTATCCTAGTGCTGTCGGCAGTTTGATGTATGCACAGGTATGCACTAGATCGGATATTGCTTTTGCAGTGAGTGTTCTTGGCAGATATCAGTCTAATCTAGGTCCAGATCACTGGGTGGCTGCCAAAAGGTTATGAGGTACTTGAAGGGGACACGGGATTATATGCTTGTGTACAGGCGGTCGGACAATCTTGAAGTAGTTGGTTATTTTGACTCTGATTTTGGAATATGTCCAGATGATAGAAAATCTACTTCGGGATTTATTTTCATGATGGCTGGAGATGCAGTTTCTTGGAAGAGTATGAAACAGACTCTAACTGCTTCTTCTACTATGCAAGCAAAGTTTGTAGCATGTTATGGGGCGGTAACACAAGCGGTTTGGCTGAGAAATTTTATTACAGGCCTTATGATTGTTGATTTCATATGTAGACCGTTGAAGATTTACTGTGACAACAGTGCAGTTATGTCATTTTCGATGAACAATAAGAGTTTTGGTGGTTTGAAGCATATAGAGATTAAGTATCTTGCAGTCAGGGATTTTGTGAACAAAGGGGATGCTGAGATTGAACACATCCACATTGACGCGATGATTGCAGATCATTTAACCAAGGGGTTACCACCTAGGATTTTTCGGGCTCATATAGCTAATATGGGGGTGGTAGAGTCTTTCGATGTACTTGGTTAGTGGGAGTTTGTGTTGTCTTATTTTATGAGACAGTTATTTGTTGTTTTTTATTGAGACATATGATTGTTTCAGTGTTTATCTTTGATGATCATCGGTTGCTTCATTTGCTTATATATTGCATGTGCATATGGTTGAAAGTCTCAGGATTCGGTGTTTATCTTGAGCATAACGGTTATGTCAAATTTATATGTCTCTGATGACACCATAAAAGTTCTCGTGAAATTATGTTTTGAGACATACGGGGCATTAGTGTCAATTGTTTTCATTCGGCTTCTTTGAAGCATTAAGGCTACGAATAGGTATTCTGATTTCTTTGAGGTATTTAGGTTACAGAGAGTTTTCTCTGACTTCAGTGAAATATAAAGGTTACAAATGGATTTTCCTGACTTCTATGAAGTATCAAAGTTACAGGAAAATGGTAAATGACTGACCAAAGATAATATCATTGAAATCACCATTCAGGGATGTTATTTTCGGCTACACCGCCACATTTAGCCATTAACGTTAGAGTTGCTAGTGCTTGTGGTCATGGTTGTCCAATATTATTTAATGATGTGACGATGGCTGTGTTTCGATATTAGTAATTTCGATGGTCGGGGTTGTTTTGAGATGTTGTCTCGAATATTGTATTTTTATTATGGCTATATTTGTGTACAGCCTGAGAGCCATTTAAAAGTAAATTTTTTTTAAAACTTTTGTAATTGATCATAGCCCAAGTGGGAGAATGTTGGAATTTTATTTTTAACTTCTATTATTTTATTTTGTTTTATAAAATTCCTATTGGGCTATAATCAATTATTTTGTATTCGAGACAATGCATGATAACTCGTTAATGTTTGGGTGATCGTTTATTAGGTTTTTGCGCATCTCATTTTCATTATAAATGTGGTTTGGACGGCATAAGCTGTAAGCTTAAGTATTGACGTAAGCCCGTGATGGAAGGGCCCGTTACAATTATATTATCAATGCTAGGTCCCCTCTCCCACTTGCGTAATAACATAACGACAGTTCCATCGGCCGTCGCGTAAGGAGGGAGAGAAAGACCTAGGGCACAATTTTGTCGTTTTTCGCAGATCTTGCTTCCATGTCACATCATATAGTAGATCTCATCGTTCGCGTGTAAATTCAAGGTCATGGCGCAAACAGGTACGTGTCTATTTATCGTTTTTCCTTAACCTAAATCGATTACGGTGATCCTGGATTGCGATTGAACTTCTTATAGGTTTAAGTTGAGAAACTACTTCAAGCCCATTAGTAGAGTCATTTGCAATGCTGCTTGCTGAAATGCCCACGAGAGCCTTTGGCGTTCACGTGCCCCGAACTAATCGACCCTAGGCCATGACTGGTACATGCTCGGCCAGCATATATCTCGCGTGTAGGCCACTTTGACAGTCTTTTTTAATGAGTGTAAATAATCATTCGCCATGTTAGGATTATTTAGTGTAGTTTTATGCATTTAGAGTAAGTTCATGCATTTTTAAATTCCCATTTAGCTCACCAAGGATCATGTCTAGAGCCTTAGAACAAGGCGATGCAATAATTTTGCCCAATGAGCATCGTGTTTTCATTTTCGTACTTGTACTTTAAGCTTTTAATGCGTTGTTGTTGTCGTCGTCGTTTTTTTTTGTGTGAAAGCCTTTGGTGCATCGAGTGTTTCATTCTTGCAATTTGAAAAATGTTGTTTCTTTTCCTTTCTAGAACAGTTAGGCTAATACTAGGAACATAATAAACTCCAAAAGAACATTTGCATGAACACGTAGTGACTTGAAGAACTGCAGGATCATAATTAGTAAAAACAATGCATGACCGTTCGGATAACAACTTTCCATAGGAAAAATTACCAAAAAAATCATAAACCTCTTGCATTTATGTCAATTCAATCCTAAAAATTTTGCATTCGTATAAATTCAGTCCTAATCTTTTGTATTTGTCACGACCTAAAAATGGGGTTTCCCAATCTTAATTAATGGATTACTAAGTTAATTAAGTGAATTAACTAACCTAGTTCGAGCTCTTCCAAGCTCTACCAAGTCGTAACTTAGGTTTAATGTTTAACATGCAAAGGTTTTTAATTTGAAGTCGCCACTAATCATTTAAGGGAAGTTAATTAGGAACCTAAATAAAATAGCACGAGTACTATTTTATTCCTGCGAACCAGAGAAAATGAGCTCGGGGACTTGATTAGGCTAGATTACTATAACCCCCTTTTGGTACCCTTTTATCTCATGAAAAAAGTTTGATCAAGTAGTGTCGCGACCCTCCCGAAATTCTTACAAAAGTAGTAGTCGTCTCGAGGGAGTTAATAGATTGCTGGCCCATTTTAAGATTTCGAGAAACCTAGCACAGGCCCTCCTAGGCCCATACCAAGTCCCGTTAGGAAAATTTGAAATCTAGGTCAACCTTAGTGTAGTCAGGTAATATGTGATCAGTGTGTATGTCATCAAAGTCACCACAAATTATTTTTTTGGAGGGTATGATTGGAAACCCTATCGAGCGATTGGAAGAGATCGTTAGATTCTGCGAAAACTAGATAATTGGGTTCGGAGACTTAGTTACGTTGATTGATCGGTTGACGCCCTTTCAGTACCTAAATTAAGTAATCTCCTATTTTATAGAGTTCATGCAGATGCTTCTTGGGCAAGGTAAGTCCTAAAAATCTAAAGAGTTCATGCGGATGGGAATATTTGTCCTAACAATCACAACTATCAAAATAAATGCGCAGTCAAGAAGCCAATACATAAAGAAATCACATCAAGTTAAATCAAAAGCGAGCCTAGAGAAGCCCTATAGGCCTAAGGAACACACCAATTAGGTTCATGAGTGATTTGAAAAGATTTAAGTCAAATTAATCAAATGGGCAAAATGATCATTTTTCAAGGTTTGAGAAGTCAAAAATTATGAAAATAGATCAAACCAATTGAATATGATTTTTTTTCCCATTTTTCATAATTTTGGGAATTTCTCCGAATTTTTCTGATTTTTTTTTGAAGTTTTTTAGAATTTTTTATGACTTTTGAAGCACTTTCCTTATTTTTGGACATTTTTCAGAATTTTTTGTGATTTTTCTAATTTTCCCTATTTTTTGGACATCTTCTATGTTTTTGTTTTTATTTTTTATTTTATAATTTTTTAAGAATTTTTTAATGATTTTTAGGGATTTTGTTATTATTTTTTTGAATTTTTTTATTAATTTTTCGGATCATGTCGAGTTGACTTGACCCACAATTACAAAGACCTGGCCCAAGCCCACTTGGTTTAACCCGGTTCTTAAAACGACACCGTTTTTCCTTTTTTATGAATTATTTTATTAAAATTTTATAAATTTTTTATTCTATTTTCTATTTTCCCGCTCAGTTATTAATCTAAAGACTACAGAGGTGACATGTGGCAAGTTCTTGGCCACCGGATTAGAAAAACTTTTTTTTTGAAAAATCGGGGCTGACACGACATGTCACATGGCAGCCACGCCAGCGCCACCTCGTCCATTGATCGATAAACGCGTGAGAGGTTAAAGGAGATCACCGACGGCCGAGAACTACCTGGCGACATCGGACGGTGAGATCTTCTTTGATTTGGGCGATCTTGGTATCCTTAGCATCGTCTTGACGCATGCTATAACATATCCAAAATTGAGCTCGATCCAATAGTGGGATCAAAACTTATGGAGCTCAAACTACTTCAGCGATGGTGGATCCAAACATGCAAACTAGAGCACAACAAGCTAATCTATCCACATGGCAAACTTCTATAGAGTTAAAAGAAACTTACCTTAAGTCTCGATCGCACTAATCGACGTTGAAAATGAGCTCGTGAGCTCGAAGTAGGTTCAAAGGTTTATGAGGTTGGCTCGAAGGTTTTATGCAACGAAATCACAAAATATGCATAGATTCGGGATTAGCAAGTGCTAAGGAACATTTTGGATAAAAAAATCGCGAAGAAACGTGCTCGGTTCAAGAAGTTTCCATGGGAGTTCGAGCTTGAAAGCTTCAATGGTGGTTATCTAATTCGGCGACGAAATCACACGTTGCAGGACTCAAGAGCTTCTTCGAGGTCATATGAAGCTTCAGAGATGATTCGTGGAGCTCGATATGACCTAAATCACCCTAGATTGGCCTTTCAACCCTCGGCCGAGCTCAACAATGGCAACCAAGATCCTCTTTTTTTTTTCTTTTGGTGGAGCTCCCTCTTGTGTCTCCCGTCCCCCCGGTTTTCTTTCTTTTTGTTCTTGCATAAAAAAAAATGATCAAAATCCCCCTCCTTTCGGTGCCCCAATGCTGAAAGTACTCCTCCCCATGATTAAAATAATGTGTGAAGGCAAAACCAACCCCCCCCCCCCCCAAATTACGGAAGTCTGTCTTTTGAGGAAGTACGCACATGATTCCTTCAATGTAGCGTGATGGATGAGGCCCCAACTTTCCACTTACACATTAAATGAAGGAAAGAAAGGAAAGGTCTTCCTCCCTTTTTATTCATCGAAAGTCCACCACAAAAGTTGTTCCCCACCTTTTTGCTTCTTTAATCGGATGTGGCAGGCAACATGATCAGCTTCAATTTAGAGAATTGGAGGTTTCACCTTAATGTTTCTCTTGTCTAGAATCACTTCAAAGAGATAGGCAGAGATGTTGCAGATGAAAATTTAAGCGTCGAAAGTGAAATGCTTCCATCAGGCTATTGAAAAATTTAGATTATTAGAGGACAATATCACAACTCCTAAAAGTCAAAAATAAAAATAAATTGACTCAAATTAGTTTTTCAGACTATTGAAGGAACACATGACCCCGAATTGGATTTTTCGAATTTGCTATGGCCAACATGAAAAGGGATTTAAAATAAAAATATTTATTATTTTTGTGGCCTCAAATGCTATTTTTGAGAATTTTCAAGTCTTTTTCTATTTTTCGAAATATTAAAAAATGCAAAAAATATGAAAAATTATTTTTTGTTAAAAAATGGTCGCCTAGGCCAAGGCTTCCAAAGTCGATATTTCAATTTTCTCATTTTTTCTTGATTTTCTATGAATGTTTAAAAATAAAAATGTAGGAAAATACTGAAAATATGAAAATTTATTTTTTATTCAAAATTAGTTCCCTAGATTTGACCAAGGTCCCAAAGTTGATTTTTTAATTTTATAAGTTTTTATAAAATTTCTAAAAAATTTTAAAAAGAAAATGTGATTAAAAATCAAATGTCAATAAGTAGGTTTGATTAAATCTTAAGCTAAGTTACTAACAAAGGTTATCAGACGGGAGCTCAAACAATTGAATTAAATACTTAGCACTCAAGATAATTAGCAATGAGCATGCGCCACACAATGTTCTCTCTTTTTGGTTTTCACTTTTTAATGAAAAATAAACCACTAAATGCAAACTATCCTAAAAATGTATGTGAATTTAATTAAACTACATGACTAACTGTATATAACATGCGATTAAGATTAAATCAATCCTAGCATGCAATTTACATGATGAATTAATTAATTAACCTAAACATGCAACTCTAAATGACATAGAAATGTGACATGTAATACATGATGACATGGCAATGATGATTTTTTAATTTTCGGATTTAATTATGACCCTAAAATAAACTATGCCTTAAAGATAGCTATCTCACATATTTTAGAGGTTGGTTTGACCTAAACCCTAACCCATTAAAGATAGACTATTTCAAACATAATTATTTACCTAAACATGCATTTTCTAATCCCCAAAATGCAATCTAGATTATTCTAGAATTTATTTAAACATGCGAAGCATTCTAGAATGACTATCCTAGGAACCAAAATAAAAATCAAATATTCAATCCTATCTAGAATGGTATGAAATGTTAATCTACATGGCAATGTTATGTAATCTTGTTCTTCATGCAATAAATATCTATAGGCAGAATATTTTAGAATGTTAAAACATGCATTCAAATATTCTAGCAGATAATTATCGCAATCAAATCAGCTCAAATAAGGAAAGTAATCAACTTGAATATTTCACTTTTTATTTCAAATCAATTTTTTTCATCTGAAGCCTTACAAATCAAAAAAATCAAATTCAAAAATCCTCGCTGTGACAATCATTTTATCTAATTAACGACTTATAGATAAAATCAAATTCACGTGTGCAGTTGCGAATTACGAAAAGATTTCCTAATTGATCACCTGTACCTCAAAAGAGTTTGTTAGATAATGATTTATTCAAAATGGATAATAACTAAATGAAATCAAATCGGAAAAAAGATTTGACCTATTCCAACGATAGCATTCCAAACTTAAACCGAAATCACATCGGTTTGACCTTGCTTGTGGGCAGGATCGGCCATGCAGCGCTCATGCATATCTGTTGACTCGTTTCCCATTTCGAATCGTTGACTATTTCCCATTTTGAATCGGGAACAGACCAACTAGGCTGGACTCATGTTTTTTTTCTTTTTGCTCAGCATGCGACGATCGAAGACGAACTCATGGTGAGATTTGTTGTGGTCTGCGGCGATTGCTTACGGGGGCTAGCGATGTGCTCTATTGGTAGCCAATGGTGAGTTTCTTGGTATGGACAGCCACGACTAGCCCTCACAAAAGGGCACTAGTCCGACTCTTGGTTGAAAACTTGTAACAAAATCTGCAAGACACCTTGATGTCATTGACCTGCAATTTCAATGACCAAGAGTAAATTGTGAAGGAAAAAACTGTAAATCCCAACGTGGGGTCCTTCTTCCCATCAGTCCGTGGAGTAAGACTACGACTCCCTTTTTGTCCTTATCATACGTGTGTCTCAATTGTCCAATCCTTGTTTTACTCAATCAAGATCGCAAAACACAAGTGGGGAACGTTGGGGCTCGGCCTCCGCAAGGATGATGGTAGCAAAGTCTGTCGGTGGCTCTTGGCGTTACGGCTGATTTCGTCCTTGTTGAACAGTGTGTCTCGTTGGAAGACCTGCAACAAAAAGAAAAAAAATATTGGAACTATGAAAGATTGGATTGAGGCTGCTAGACAACCACGCCAGGCTAGGCACACCTTGATTGCCCAGCAGAAAACCACTGTCGAATAGCTTGGTAGGTTGGCGTCGGACGGCTGAATTTGTGGCAACAAATTTGCTTGAACGAGTATTGAAGTTGGAGCCTTCGGTATTGTAAACAGAGATTCTAGAGGGCATGCTCCTCTTTTGGCCTTATCTGCAAATGAGCTTCACGCCAATGGGGTTGCCATGGAGGAGATCAATTGAGCTGTGGATCCCCTTTTTTTTTTTTTTTTCTCTCTGTCCTTTCCCCTCTCTTTTTCTCTGTGCCATATTTGTTCTCCAAACACCCCCCTCTCCTCTTTCAAGCACCATCAAGGTCTTTCTTATAAGCTTTAGAGTCTGAGCTGTTTGAGCAAAAGAAAATCCTCTAGAGAATATCTCACATGGTCCTCTCCAACCGTTCGGCATATCAAATTTAGCCTACTAATATGGTTAGCAATCATCCACTTCAAATCGTCCACCAGCTTATCAATATCCAAGATTTGCAAGATATTGCTAACTGATTCGTAGGATAATAATGCTTGTGATTTGCTCGCGAAATAAAATTAGTAAAAGAGTGACTTGATGGGCTTTATTATTATTATTTTATTATTTCATTTTTTTTAACCATGAAATTTTTTTTCCTCATCCGTTGTCAGTCCAAATACATCCATCCCCGGTCCAAATGCAAAATGCGTGAATGCAAAAGGTAAAACTATAGTTAAAGTGTAGACCATATGAAAATGATTTAATTATTTTTGTAGGGACTAAAGTTAGTCTTTAATTTTTTAAGCAAAAATTAGTAATTAAGGAAGGATAGTCAAAATTTAAGTGTCAACAGTATTCGTGCAAATTTAATCCTAAATCTTTTGCATTCGTGCCAATTTGGTCTTTCAGATCAATTTTGGCCAAAAATCGATGACATGACATGATTAGCACTATCGCGGCCAATTTTTCATATTATTTTAATATTTTTTGAACTTTTAATATATTTTATTTTTTCCCTCTTGTTCTTCTTTTCCCTCAAGCCGGTTACCGACCTAGTAATGGTCAGAGATGAGGGCCAATGAAGCTTGCCCTCGCAAGCCACTGATGAGCGCGAACCTTGCCTAGCCATGACAAGGTCATGTCTCGTCGCGACTGGCTTGAAAGATAACAAAAATTAAAAATTAAAAATTATAAAATTATAAAATATCATTAAAATTGGCTACGTTAGCTTCAGTCATGTCATGTTAGAAATTTTAGGACAAAATTAGCCAAAAAAATTGAATTGGCCAAAAAAAATAGTTAATGATTAAATTAACACAATTACATTAGGTTTAGGATAGAATTTGTAATTTTCCCTTTTCGAGTTAGAGGTGTTGAAAGCACGAATAAGAATGGTAGTGTAATTAAGTCCTCGTATTTAGAATCTCTGATTGCGTCGGAAACGAGATAAAACTCTCGTATCTCGTTTAGTTTTTAGCACACCCCCAAAGGCTAGTTGCTACTCCTAAAATATGCCAATTGAACTCTCAAAGAAATCCAACATCATGCGAGGTATGAGTTGAGAGAGCGTGCACTTAAATAGAAGGGCCATTTGGCACACTTTTTGGGCAATAGCCCTAAACCTATTCTCATCCCGATCGCATCAAGAAATTTATCCCATGAGATGGTCGACATACGCCAACTCAAGCGAGGGCAACCCTCGCTGGCCATCGACGGTCAACCTCGCCTGATTCGGTAAGGGCGGCCCTCGCTAGCCCAAGGTCGGGCGTCCCTCGCTTAACGCCAGTAGGGCATACCTCGCTTGAGATTGGCAATAGTTGACACTTTATTGTTAATCATTTTATCTTTAGAAAATAAATTAAAAATATAAAAAAATTCATAAAATTATAAAATCACCTTTGGAAGCCTTGGTGTTATTTTAAGAACCAATTTTGAATAAAAATTATTTTTCATATTTTTGACTTTTTTTGGAATTTCTTTTATTAGAAAAATACCCAAAAGTAGGAAAAATAGTATTCTTGGTTAAAAAAATGAAAAAATAGCCAATATTTTTATTTTAATTCTATTTTCATTTTGGTAATTTAAAATTCTGAAATTTTAATTCAGAATCATTCGAGTTTTCACAAATATAACCTCAAATTGAGCCAAAAAATTACATTTTGAGTCCTTTTATTTTTAATTTTTGATTCTCCTAAGTCATGACATTTGCATCTAATCCATCATATTGAATGCCAGTCCATTTTTTTTTACAGAATGGCTCAATTTTGGCAAAAAGAGCCTAATTGCATTTTTTTTTCAATTTAGTCCCTAATTTCACCCAATGTGCAATTAATCAAATTTTAGGGGTACCCATGAAAATTAGAGTCCACTACCCTATATTTTTCATCATTATAAATCCATTGGTGTGGGCGATTTGGTTGATTTTGCTGTTTAGGCTTTCGATTATTGAAAAATCGTTTTCGGGTCCAATTTTGAGTTGGGGGTTTTATTGTAGATCAAATCAATTAATCCCAAAGACACCCTTTACATGAAATGCACGCTGAGGAATCCAATTTTGGTGCCAATTTTATGAAAAGGAATTGTGTTTAGGGCTAATTAGGCATTTTTACGTGAAATCGGGTCGGCTAGGTCAGGTTGATCTGGCCTCGGTACTATTCGTCGTCCCCCTTACCCAACCAACGTATATCCTAGCAAAGATTGATCAAGTTGAATGGAAAAAAGGGGCACGATTGGTGACACCAAGGCATGAGCTTTGTAGGTCACTCACTTCCGATCTTGATGAACCCATCCTCGTGATGTAGCATTGTTGAAGCTGTCCTACTCCACTCGTTTAAGCTGTGACATGCGCGCCAAACCCAAACTAGATATTGCGAACATAAATATGAGATAGCCTACGTGTGAATATTTTTTTAATAATATTTTGATAATTTATTATTTTTCGTTATTTCTTGCTTTCCTTTTCTTTTCTCTCTCTTTTTTTTTGAGGTTTCCTTCGATGGCCAGTGAGGGTTGGTCTGGCTACCAAAGATGATGGTCGAGCTCTCCAAGGCAAAGGTGAATGTCGGCGAAGGCAATTGTCACCTGGGCAAGGTCGTCCTCACCTAATTTGGCTGTTGACACTTGATTTTTAATCATTTTTTTCTCTTTTCAAAATTAATAAAAAAAATTCATAAAAATTCATAAAATTAAAAAAAATCAATTTTGGGGACCTTGGCCAAGCTTAGAGAACTAATTTTGACTAAAAATGATTTTTTTTTATATTTTAAGTATTTTTCGGTATTTTTATTTTCGAAAATTCATTAAAAAAATTAAGAATAAAATGAGAAAATTACAAAATCAACTTTAGAAGCCTTGGCCAAGCTTAGACAACCATTTTTGAATAAAAAATAATTTTTTGTATTTTTTGTATTTATATATATTTTTTAGAAATTAGGAAAATATTTAATAAATAAATAGCATTTGAGGCCACAAAAATACATAAAAATAGTCAATATTTTTCTTTTAAATCCCTTTTCATGTTGGCCATCACAAATTTAAAAAAACCTAATTCGGGGTCATGTATTCCTTCACGAGCATAATCTCGAATTGGGCCTAAAAAATTCAATTTCAGTCAATTTATTTTTAATTTTCACTTATAGGAGTTGTGACATTGTTCTATAATATTTCAAATTTTCATCTTGGCCCAATTATACCCAGAATGACTCAATTTTACAAAAGGGCTTTAATTAAATTTTGCATTATTTTCAGCGGTGAGAAATGAGCTTAAATTTGATATGCGGTGAATTTCGACTAAGCATAGGGAAGGTATGTTGAAAACTGTGAGGAGATTTGGACTTAAAGAAATATTTCTCCAGGGACTGAATTGCAAATACTTAAAATCTCAAGGACTATGGTGTAAATACCTAACACTTTAGGGAATATTTTTCAAATAACAAAAAGGAGAGTTAGTGAAGAAATTAGAACAGAAAAGGGAAGATGGAGAACAGGAGGTGGAGTAGAGAAGACAAAGAAGAGGAGGTGGAAAGGAGGAGATGGAGAAGAATAGATAGAGAAAATAAGATAAGAATAAAGAAGGGAAGATGGAGATGAAGAA
This sequence comes from Psidium guajava, assembly GCA_016432845.1. Lineage (NCBI taxonomy): Eukaryota > Viridiplantae > Streptophyta > Magnoliopsida > Myrtales > Myrtaceae > Psidium > Psidium guajava. The sequence continues at coordinate 7,480,479 of CM028232.1, forward strand.
GAGTTAGTAAAATGGGAGATAGATATGGAGAAGGGAAGATGGAGATGAAGAAGAGTTAGTAGAATGAGAGATAGATATGGAGAAGTGAAAATGAAGATGAAGAAGAGTTAGTGGAGAAATTAGAATATGAGATAGAGATGAAGAAAGGGAGATGAAGATGAAGAAGGGTTAGTGAAGAAATTAGAATGGGAGATGAATGAGTGGGTTATAAAAGGAGGAAGAAGAGAGTTTGAAGCGAGTTTTTTTAGAAAGAAAATTTTGAATGTTTGAGAGGATTTTAAGAGATTGAAAAAAAATTTGAGAGAAAGAAAATACCAAAAAGAGAGAGAGAATTTTGAAGATGATGGGAGATTAAAGTTAGGGGGTTATTATCACAAATTTCTTCATCAATCAACATAAATCAAGAGTTCATCCCGGTCATTCGAGCCGCAATCTTAATCCACAAGGTGATACGAGATTCGAATTTGGCCATCAGATCCGTCAAATCAGGTAACGATCCTAGCCATTAAAATCTTCAAGAATTTCGTTACCCAAATGGATTGATTTAGATCTCGATTATGTCATGTCGTACTCATATGTCTCCATATCCATATGTCGCATTCGTACTATAATTTTATGCAATTTAATTCTTGCACCATCAAACTCGAGAATGGGAAGGCCGACCCATCCACTGGTGGTTCTTTATTTTCTGTAATTTAATTTCCTGTAATTTAATTTCAGTACCATCAAACCCCAAGATGAGTAGGCCGAGTCAAGGTCGAGTCCCTCGTTGGAGGTCCTTTATTTAATGCAATTTAATTTCAGTACCATCAAACCCCACGATGGGTAGGCCGAATCAAGGCCGAGTCCCCCGTTGGAGGTACTTTATTTAATGCAATTTAATTTCTTGCAATTTAATTTCAGTACCATCAAACCCCACGATGGGTAGGCCGAATCAAGGCCGAGTCCCCTGTTGGAGGTACTTTATTTAATGCAATTTAATTTCCTGCAATTTAATTTCAGTATCGTCAAACCTCACGATGGGTAGGCCGAACCAAGGCCGAGTCCCCCGTTGGAGGTCCTTTATTTAATGTAATTTAATTTTAGTACCATTAAACCCCATAATGGGTAAGCCGAATCAAGGCTGAGTCCCCCATTAGAGGTACTTTATTTAATGCAATTTAATTTCCTGCAATTTAATTTCAGTACTATCAAACCCCACGATAGGTAGGCCGAACCAAGGCCGAGTCCCCCGTTGGAGGTCCTTTATTAATTGCAATTTAATTTATGTATAATTAAACCCCAGAATGAGTAGGCCGCGCCACCTACTAGAGATCGCAACACAGCGCAGAAATCGTTAGTTCACGCCCTCTTGCGGCTTCCGGGAATTTTAATGATTTGAAAATACTAAAAAATGTCATTCATATGCATTCCATCTAAAAAGTGAAAATACAAAAAAAGAGGTCACCTCACTAGAACCTTAAACCAAGCTTGAGTTTCCAAATTAGGATAATCATGAAATTAAGGTACCGAAAGGGTATTAGTTTTAATTAACTAGTGTAACCAATTCCCCGAACCCAGAATCTCTGGTTCGTAGAAGTAATTTAGTTCTCCCGTTAATTTACTTAGGTTTCTAATCAACCTACCAAAAATGATTAGTGGCGACTCCAAACTCTAAAATCATTTGAATAAAAATCAAAGTTGTGATTCGGTAGGACTTGGGAGGGTCTGTATTAGGTTAATTAATTTAATCAACCTGATAAACCGTTAACCTGGAAATTTTTATACCAAAAGAAAAATTTTTAGGATCGCGACATTGGTGAGGCCTAAAACGAAAAAGAAAGCGCAAAAAAATGAAAAATTGAGAAGTATTAAAATATGATTAAAACAAATTAGTACTGACACTCTCAACGCTCTCACCTTAAAAATTGAACAAGAATGATTAATTAAGTTAACTCGAAATGAAGCGCTAATTTTGGCCCCTTAAAAAATTGGCACTGAGAGGACGACACTCGCAACACTCTCGCCTCCCTTGTTTTGGGATATCTTTCTCTCACATGGTGTAGTGAAACTCCAACGAGAGAGATTCGCTTCAATATCCAATAAGTGGAACATGTGATGATCGATGAGGGCACTAAATTGATACAGAGGATCTCCATTCAAGGGAAAATTCGTCCAGCCCAAGCAAAAGTGCAGAACTAATAATAAAATCTCACCACAAGTAACTATTTGTACCTTGCTTGTTGAAATTAAGTTTTTTACTTACTATAGTCCCCGGTTCGATTGGATAGCAAGCTTTGCAAATACATATCCCTTTGGACACTAAATAAAAGCTGGTAACAATTTTCTTAGACCTTTATGCACGAGTTTTGCACATCGATGGCTTGTCCATAGGATGTTAATAAGCCTTTTGTTCATATAGATTCCTTCCTCCCACCTATAAGAATGTTAATAAGCCTTTTGTTCATATAGATTCCTTCCTCCCACCTATAAGCTTGTGGGTAGGATCTCCTAACCTGGTTTAACAATCAGGTTCCACTCAAATCTATTTCGAGGGTAGGACTTCTTGTTTGTCTACCCCACGTGTCATTTCTCAATGTAGAACTTCTGTTTCTGAAGTATCACAGACCAGACAAAGCAACAAGTAATGAAACCATAGCAGGATGACCAATTCCAAGAGAATATTCACTGTGAAATATGTTATTTCAATGTTAGGAATGTCCAAAGCATCATCCCCACGCTATATCTGATGTAGTCTAATAATGGAAGTCGTGACTGTTTAATGAAGATATCATTTGGTGCACGAAAAAATTATCGGACCATTTATAAAAGATTTTGCACGTCAATGAAAATATTTCATGTGAATGCAAAGTATAGGCTACCCGTTTAAGATGGTACCTAGCCATGGAAAAACAATAAAGGCAAGCTTTGGTTTAAAAGGAAGATACGCCCAATGGAAGCGTTCTACTTTGGGATCTGAAAGCGTTAGGAATGAGGAACTTTAAAGAACGAAAATAATCAGACAAGAAGACGTAGCAAACTCTTTTAGGCAAACAAATCTTTAAATTTAGTAAGGGAACACACGGTGCCACGCTACTGTCGGTAACTCTTTCTCTTTTTTTACTCTTCTTGGTTACTCATGACCAATGAAGCCGTGTGATCATCCTCATTATATATATAGGACCTATAATGTGCTTTAGCATTCAAATTGCCCAACTTTCGAGAGGGATCCGATCAGTCCAAACGACTTTACTTAATGAGTCATGGCCCGCTCTTCTGCTCCTTCCTCGCTGAGCTGACGGTGGTGACTCTTTTCGCCACCGTACTGCTGTTCTTCCTCCTTCCGTCCAACGCTTAACTAGTTGCTGATTTTTGTGCGAAGACATGCCTGGCCGTGTCCAGCATTGTCCAAACCATGATCCAGGAGGCCCTTCAATCTGATCCACGCATCACCGCCACCCTCATCCGTCTCCATTTCTTGTTAATAAGAGATTGATTATTTATTATTTACTCTTCAATCTGTTCACCTTCCTGCTATTTATTTACGTACGGTTGTTAATAGAGATTGATATAGATTAGGGACTATATGAACAAAAGGCTTATTAACATCCTATGGACAAGCCATTGATGTGCAAAACTCGTGCATAAAGGTCTAAGAAAATTGTTACCACTTTTATTTAGTGTCCGAAGGGATACGTATTTGCAAAATTTGCTATCCAATCGAACCGGGGACTATAGTATGTAAAAAACTTAATTTCAACAAGCAAGGTACAAATAGTTATGTGTGGTGCGATTTTATCATTAGTTCTGCACTTCTGCTTGGGCTGGACGAATTTTCCCTTGAATGGAGATCTCTGTATCAATTTAGTGCCCTCTCGGTCATCACATGTTCCACTTATGGGATATTGAAGCGAATCTCTCTCGTTGGAGTTTTCACTACACCATGAGAGAGAAAGAGAGGGGGGGTTGGAGAGGACTTGGTGGAGCTTGGAAGCTTACCCAATGTGATGGGCATCAATTAGCTTGGAAAAAAGGGAGAAAATTATAGGATGCACGTTTGGATAGGCAAATAATTAACTAAAATCCAATTATGAGCAATTATTTCGGATTTCATTACCTTGTGTATATAAAAATAAAAAATAAAAAGGAATTGGTCAAGACAAAATCACACTATGGAGGAATTTCATCTGCCTATAGTATCACTCATTTTTTTTTATTGGCTATTGAATAATTGGACCCATTACTAGAAAACAATTGCTTATTATGGTTATTCGCGTAGAGATTAACCGAGTATTTTTAGAGCTTGCTGTGGTAAAAATTTTAGATTAAGGCAAAATTTGAATCCTTTCAAAAGGAATTCAATAACCATATAAGGGAAAAAGTTCGAATTTCATCACAACTTTATTATAGACTGAAATGGTTATTTCTTTTATTGTCACTTCATTTCACTCTACATGAAATTTGAAACGGGGCAAAAGCAAAAGGTGAATCCCCTAAGGGCCTGCGTAATAATTACTTTGGTTCTCTAATTCTATTTTTTGGATTAAAAAAAGATGAGAATTTTGTCTGATAACATAATAATTACTTTGATCTTGATTCTGTTTTCGAAAACAGTTTTGAAGGAAAAACAAAAACAAAAAAAAGTTGTTTCTGGACAAAAAAAAAATCACAAAGTAGAATGAAGTGCCACATCTCTCGCTTTTCCTTTTCAATTCTCTCGTTAGTTTTCCCTTAACCTAAAATAGAACGATGTCTCATTTTGAAGAAAAACATATAAAATAATAAAATCAAAATTTAAAAAAATAGAAAAATTTTAGAAAATCCCTAAAAATGGGAGAAACTTAGATTATGCTAGTTTGACCTTATTTTCATAAAATTGGGCCTAAATTCTCTAGATATCATAGATTTTGTTCTTTTTTAAGAAACTCATAAACACATTTGAAATTATGCCCAAACCACATTCTCTAAGCCCTTACGGCTTCATTAGGGTTTTATGATGCAATTTATCAACAGCATAATTCCTTAATTGTGCACTTGACCTTATTTGTTGTGATTTGCCTAGATTTATGTACTTTAGACTTAGTCTAGCTTTAGAAAATTTTGAAAAAAGCTAAAAATAACCGGTGGGATCACTTAGCAAAATTCCGTTCTTTAGTTTTGGATGAATTATGATTAAGATTTGATTTCTTAGAATAAAAAACGCACACAAATGCAAGGTAGGGCAATGCATTTTCCTTGCAGAAACGAGGGTATCGCTCGTGTCGGTTGTCTATTCACTCAAAGGAGTTGGATGAAACTCCACAAGAAATGGTGAAAAAGACTTGTGATGATTCTTGATATTTATTTTTAATTTTAATATGTAATATGTTATATGAGAGAATTAATATGAGTTAATCTTTAATTAATTTGAAATGTAGGATGAAATTTCATAAAGTAACTATATAATTATTTGACTTAAATGACAAAAATTGAGAAGAGAAAGTGTTCCTGGGAACAAAAATTATTTGTAGTTACCAAACGCATTTCTGTTTTAGGAATAGAAATTTTATGCAATTACCAAACGCGTTCTGATACTCTAAAATTCATCTAGGGAACAGGATCAGAAAAAAAAATCATTTTAATCAGAATCATTTTTTCAAATCAGAATGATTACTATGTAGGCCTTAAATGGCTCTAGATTTGTGGGTTTACATTCTTTTTTTTTTATTTCCTTTTCTCCAAGTCATTGTACATCCACCCATCTCATCTCAAGTCCCTCTCTTTTCTCATGTGTGAAACACAGCCCGTTTTCCCAAAAATGGATCCCTCTACCACCTCCCCACCATCGGTGCCATAGTCCCTACCGAACCTAACTTTGCTTTGGTGAAATGGATCCTCCTCCGCCTCCATCACCACCACCAGACTTCAATCTAACCTAGATACTCTTTAGGGAGAGAATGCTTATAATGTCTCACTCCAAACCGGCATCAGTTCCGAGAATTCCACATCGAGGAGATACCAACACGACAATGCAACAATTACGTACTTTTGGTCTCTGCTCGCCATGTGAACGGTCTATGTTCACGTATGAACCCTCTCTTCTCAAATTTCTTTTTCTAATTATTCAACTTGACTTTTCCAGGTATATGTTGTCTTTCCTCGAAACGTAGAAAGCCATGCGACAGTTGAATGAGGGAATCATCCGATATATGGCTGGGCTCGACATTGACACAACAGGATATTTTTGAAGTTACGGACTAGTTAGCTTTAAGTTGTCGAGTATTTTGCAAGCTGTACAGTCCAGGAGATCAAGAATCAATACCTTTTTTTTAGTGAAAGAATCAATACTTTAGAATAGGAGGGGCCATTGATTCATTGGCTGAACTATGATCTTTGTTTGGAGATGGAGTGGTTGTTTACCCAACTTGTAGAGCGATTGATACAATAGGCTGGACTATGATCTTTGTTTGGAGATGTAGTCACCAAGTGAGTTATCAAGATGCTGTTGACCGATAAAGATCAAGAATGGCGGTGATGCTACTTCAAAATACGAGAATACATGCGTGAATTGGAGGTGGACGTGAGCGAATTCACAAATAGAGCTGAACCACTTCGAATGGCTCATTTGACGTCTGTTTGGATTGTTCCTTCTACGAAATCTGGTCCCTGATTTGTTCATCCTACGAAATCTACGTTACTCAAAGGAATTCGTGTTCAATTAGACAATGAAGTGAGATAGCGGGAATATAATTTCCTAATTTTCGTGATTCACAAAATTCTGTCATGGAGGAAGTATATGGCTTTAAGTTTACATATCACTACTATTTTTTTTTTTGGTTGAACATATCACTACTTAAAGGAGCCACATGCAGGTGGAGAATTTTACTTTTGAAGCTATTTTGTTAATTACAATAGGTGCAAAAATCGAGTTAATGAGACAGCAATTGCAAAAAAGATGGTCGATCAAAGTTTGCTTAAATTTTTGTAAAACTCACAGTGATAGAAATTTGCAATTCTTTTTCCAATTTGATAAATTGAAAATGTCGGGTCACGGACTTTTCATAGGTGCAAAAATCGAGTCAATTGGACGTTGGATAGAGAATTTTTTTTTTTCTTCTTTTGAGTCAAAAAGAAAGTGGATTACTGAAATATCAAGGGTTCTTACATGAAAAGCCCAAAGAAGGGACATCAAAGCAAAGCAAATTTCAAAGGGGTTGCGGAGAAAAAGAAACCCAAGTCATGGGTACACCATTTGATCAGTGATGTTCGGCTAATTAACCAGTCAGCAACACGATTTGTTCTTAGGCTACAGTGGACCACGGAAATAAGGGGCAAGTGGGCCAAAATCTTGTGGGCTTCGTAAATAAGCGCTTCGGCCCCCCAACGCTCAGCAACACCGTTGACTGCTTCAACCAAGGTACGAGAGTCGGATTCTACATAGATTTTCCTACCCTTCTCTCTCCGCGGCTCCAAAAAAAAGCAAACCTTGAACCAAGCCTTGCGCTTCCACCTGCAGTGGAGATAAAGCTCGGATTTTTGCCGTGAAGTCATCGAGAGGAGTACCTTCTGAGTCCAGGAGTATCCTGGCAAATGGCTCCATCAAAAGAGTCCTTATCGATTGAGGCATCCACATTCAGTTTTAAATCTAAATTCGTCGAGAGGTCCAATTTAGAGATGAGTTTGGATCAGACTCGGTAAAGGTTGAATCTTTTTTATTCCATCTGTTGTGGCTGCTTAGAATTGATTATGTATCAAAGGTTGACTAAATTTATGTAGAAAAATCACGTTCATATAATTTTTGAAAGTTTATTCCAATTTGATGAATCGAAGATATCCATCATGGGCTTTCCGTAAGAGCCAAATCGAGTACTGCACCCACATTGGCCTATACAAGGCTCCTGCTGCATTCTTGACCCCAAAAAAAAAAAAGAGGAGAAAATTATAGGATGCAAGTTTGGATAAGCAAATAATTATCTAAAATCCAATGATGAGCAATTATTTCTGATTTCAATGAGCTTTTGTACATAAAAATAAAAAATAAAAAGGAATTGGTCAAGACAAAATCACACTGTGGAGGGATTTCATGTGCATATAGTATCACTCATTTTTATATTGGCTATTGAATAATTGGATGTATTAATAGAAAAAAAATTGCTTATTATGGTTATTCGTGTAGAGATTAACCAAAAGATAGGGACCTTTTTTTTTTATCGTATGTCTCAATTCTTTTTTAAAGCAATGTGCAATAACATAAAAGTTCCTGCACTCTCTCTTCGTTCAAAAGTAGGCATCCTATCATTTAGACGAGAACAAAACGAAAATTAGTAACAAACTTGGAAAATAAGTACTTTTACAGCCCACAGTGGTAAAAATTCTAAATTAAGGCAAAATCAGAATCGTTTTAAAAGGAGTTCAGTAGCAATTAGAAGGGGAAAAACCTCGAATTTTATCGAAATTTTAATACGACCGGAGGTGGGTTTCTTTTTTTTTCTTTTTCTTTTTTGTTTCACTTCATTCCACTCTACATGAAATCTAAAAAGGGGCAAAAGCAAAATGTAAAACCTAGATGACTCTGATCATTTTAATCATAATCATTTTTCTCGAATCAGAATGGTCAACATACAGATCATAAATGGCTCTCGGTTTACATTCTTTTTTTTTTTTTTTCCTTTTCTCCAAGTCATTATGCCTCCACCCATCTCATCCCAAGTCCCTCTCTTTTCTCCGTGGGAAACACAGCTCGTTTTCCCAAAATGGATCCCTCTGCCGGACCTACCTTTGCTTTGGTGAAATGGATCCTCCTCCGCCTTCACCACCACCAGACTTCAATCTAGCCCAGATATTCTTTAGAGAGAGAATGCTCATAGTGTCCCACTCCAAATCACCATCAGTTCTGAGAATTCTACATCGAGGGGATATGATCTGTGCTTGCAATATGAACTGTCCATGTTCACGTATGAACTCTCCCTTCTCAATTTTCTTTTTTCTAATTATTCAACTTGATTTTTCCATGTATATGTCATCTCTCCTTGAAATGTAGAAAGCCATGTGGCAGTTGAACCAGGGAATCATCCAATGTATGGCTGGCCTTCCCATTGACACAGCAAGATGTTTTTGAAGTTGCGGACTAGTTAGCTTAGTTACGTGCACACGTGTGGAGATTTCAAAGTGTCAACAGCGTGATACTACAGAGCTTTCCGTAGATGCAAAAATCGAGTCAATGCCACGTCGGACAAAAAAAATCATATTTTATCAATTAAGATGCAAGATTGAATTTTATAATATGATATTTCAATATTTCAATAGTAATATATATTCACACATATGCGCCTCATCATTAAACAAGTGGTGCCAATTCATAATCTTTATATACTAGGCTTTTAGCTCCGATGAAATGCATCGAATTATTAAAACTATGAACGCTGCAAACCATAAGTTACGTAGCATGTTATCAATATTTAAAGCTGCGTAATACACGAAAATGCAATTTCTATTGTTTATTCATAATTTTCATTTATTAAATTGTCCTGCTTACTTTTACGTGGTGAAAAGATATTCATTACAAGGTGAAGGTTTCTAATTAATCAAGTGAGTCATAGTTAGAATTTTCGAGTCTGCCTAATATTCAAATGTTTTTCTCTAACCGTGAAATTGGCCCATCACATCTAATTTTAGAAGAATATTGTATAAAGCATAACCATTCAATTGATTTCAAGAATCATAAGTCTTTTTCTATGATTTAGGAAAATATCGAGATTCTTAGTCGAATAATTATTTAAATCGGAGTATTTCAAGCATATAATTTATTGTATTATGTGTGTGATTTCACGTCATTGCCTAGGAAACAATATGGCATTACAGAGCTTCCGCAGGTGCAAAAATCGAGTCAATGAGACGTTGCACGGAAAAATTATGCTCGGCCAAAGTTTGCCCAAATTTGTGTAAAAGTCACATGAATATAATTTTTCAAATGTTTTCTTAATTTTGATGAATTGAAAATATAGGGCCATGAGCCTTTTTTTTTTAGGTACAAAAATCGAGTATTTGGTATGTTGAAAAGACTAGTTCACCAGAAATGGAACCTCCTCCGCGTCCAACACCAATTCAATCAAGCCAGAGACTCTTTAGAGAGTGTGCTCATAGTCTTTTCTCCAAAATCACTGGCCAGCTTTGAGGATTGTACATCCAGAAGATACCAATGACAATACAACCATTATGTATTTTTGGTCTATGTGAGCGTATGAACGGTCTATGTTCTCGATCGTATGAACCTCTCTTCTCACATAATTTTTTTTTTCTGATTCAAAAGTACTCAGCTGCAGTTTTCTCAGAATGTAGGGAAGGGCATGCAACAGCCACGCTAGGCATTGACACAACAAGGCTTAGACTCTCCTTAGCGAGAGCATAGGAAGAGGACTGGTGAGGACGACAGTTACTTTTGCGGACGCTCTTTGGGGAAGTTAAGAGAGTATCGGCGGGAGGATTTTAAGGGAGCATATATGGGAACGTTAAGAGATTTTGGGGTAGGAGGAAGAGGCGGGCCAGCTTCGAGAGAGTCGGATTGCCAAAAGGACTGGTGCCGGCGATCAATGCTGAAACGGGCGAGCACATATTCGATCAAGACATAGCTAGCCATGGGCAACTGAAACATCAACATCAACATCACCTTTATCCCAAACTAGTTGGGGTCGACGGTCGATAAACCCGAAGTGACTAAAGGGTTCATCTCATAAGGGATAGCTCTTTTTTTTACGGCCGGCTCGCTACGCCTGACGCCAACCCTCCTCCTTTATCCTGGCTTGGGACAGGCCATGCAAGCATACATAGGCGGAGTTCCATGGGCAACTGAAAGAGAAAAAAAAGAAAGAAAGAAACCAGTGAAAGTATAATCGAGGTTCTTGCTACCTCAGTGGGGCACCCATATGATGTCGTGTGGCTACCGATGTTGCTAGACACTAATTGGCAGCTAACAAATAGATTCAAGACACCCAAAAATCGAGGGTCGTGCTTGATTGTACTATGCTTGCTTTTCAACACGAAATCAGGACTTTATCATGTTCGCCAAGAGACTCGTCAATAAAATTGTCTCGTGCTTTACATCTTCGTGATTGTTGATGAAATATGATAGAATGGGATCAACAAAGGAATCGGACTTTGAGATGTGATACCACTCTTTTTAAGAAATTATTTATCCCACAGAATTGCTAATGGTTATTGGCAAAAATCCTTGAGGATACAGCAGAGTCTCAAGCGAGGATATTGTATAACAATTTTAATATTTCTTTAAGAACTTTCTAGGAAACAATCGGAAACGAAGGCTGTAATTCTCTTGTTTTTAAAAACGAAAAATTGAAGAAGAATTATATGTTCCAAATGAACAGAACACTTGAATATATCACGAGAAATGAACATACCTTTTCGCGTCCGAAAAGTAGTTAATCCTCATACAACTCTTCGTGTCCAAAATAATTTATTCAATCACACTTTTTCATTTTTCGAAAATAATTTTTTTTTGTATGAAAGATTGCGACTTTTCGAAAGTTTAAAACTACTACCTTGAAAGGATGTAATTATTCGCGTCCAAATTGTCAAGTTTGAAAAGTTAGAACTATTAGACATAATTAATCAATTAAAATTCGAAATTAATATAAAAAATAATTGCAACTTCTAAGTGAATAGTCGCATTGTTTAGCTAGAACGTTACAATTAAATTTAATTTCGAAAATAAAAATATGATTGTTGATTATTACTCGTGACCGTGCAAGTGTACAAAGTGCTAAGTGTGCCTAATAATCACACCAAAATCTCACAATCACACGCGCACTCGGTTCATAAGGACTAATGTTATTTTTCACGGATGGTATTCTATTATGAATGAAACATGCAGTAAGCAATGTCTATCCCCAAAGATTAATTGGTAACTTCAAATTCAAGGGCATACAATTAACCATTTCTCCTAAAGATCGATTTTTCCTTTCAGCCATACCATTTTGTTGTGGAGTATATAGTACTGAAGCTTGATGAATAATATCACGTTTTTCACAAAAGGCTGAAAAATTATTTAGAAAATATTCTCTTCCTCTATTTGAACAAAGGACTTTAATTTTCCTTTCTAATTGATTTTCCACTCCAGCCTTGTATTTCTTAAACATAGTAAATGCTTCATCCTTTGATCTTAAGAGATAGACATATAAATATCTACTACAGTCATCCAAAAAGGTAATGAAATACCTTTTACCATCACGTGTTAACATGCCGTTGAATTCGCATATATCACTATGTACCAAATCCAAAAAAATTGAATTTCTCTTAACACTAGGAAATGATTTCTTTGTTAATTTGGACTTAGCACGGATTTCATATTTATCAAATTTGCCACTAAAGTTTATCAAGTCTTACTTTTTCATGTTCTTGCTCCTCCTCTTTATACTTGAAGTCGAGTGCATTTCATATTTCTCTAGCAGACTTTATCTCAGTGAACAAGTCATAGAGACGATCAGATAATGTGTTCAGTATATGGCCTCGACAGAGCAATTCATCCATTTCACGTTTCTTCCTCTCTTTGTTGACCCTTTCAACATCTTCTGCACTATGCTCTCCTTCTTCAGTGGTAGGCACCGGATCCTCTATGGGCATCACATTAGGGTAGAGGATATAGGAAATCTTCAGGGCAGTGAGAAGAAACATCACATTGGGGTAGACCCATTCGGTGCTTTTTCTAGGCCCTTAGGGCTTTGCTAGGCTTGTTTTGACTCGATTTTATGTGATTTATCTACACGTATTGATTCCTTGATCTGCGTACTTATCTTGATAATTGTGATTGACAGGACAAATAATCCTACCCACATGAACCCTTTAGATTTGTAGGACCTACCTTACCCAAAAAGTATCTATAAAAATTCTACAAATTAAAAAATCACTCAACTTATGTACCGAAAGAGCATTGATAGATGAATCAACGTAACCAAGTCCCCTAGCTCGTTTCTCTGATTTTCACGGAATCAAACGATCTCTCCTAATCGCTCAATGGGGTTTCCAATCATACCCTGCAAAAAATAATTGGTGGCAACTTTAATGGTATGTACACTAATCACATGTCACCCAACCACACTAAGGTCAATCTCGATTTTAAATTCTCCCTGATGCAATTTGGTATGAGCCTGGGAGGGCCCGCGCTAGGCCTAATCACGCGAGGGGCTCAGCAATCCATTAGCCTACCCTCGTTCCGTTCCCGCGAGGGAGGGTTACAACAATGGAAAACGAAGAAACATTCAACTGTTTTATTATCATTCGATGAGGCAGAATATTGAGCAATTTGTGAAGTATAGCTCTGAAATTGTCTGGATAAGAGGATTACTTGGAGACCTCAATTTATGGGTAAGGGAACCAACAACTCTGTTTTATGACAACGATGTTGCACTTAAATTTGCAGTAAATCTAGTTTTTCACGGAAGAACAAATCATATAAAAGTTAATTGTCATTTCATTAGAGATAAAATCTAGGATGGAATAATCAAGCAAAGGGAATAAGGACAACAGAGCAACCCACAGACATCTTCATCAAACCTTTGTGTCCGAGACAGCATATGTATATACTAAGCAATCTAGGCGTCCTTGATATGTATAGGCCACCAACTTGAGCAGGAGCGTTGGAGGTACTAATGAAAAATCATTGACGCTAATCGGCATCCTGATTGATATGATGAAGATATTATTGGCACTAATTGGTACTGTACATTTTGATATGATTGTCCTTAATTGATTTACTAGAATATTGTATATCAGGGAATCATTTCTTCCTTCCTTTTCTTACTTAGGCTCCACGTACTATAAATAGGATTGCACTCATAACTTTTTATTAAGTGAAAACAACACAATTTTCCTCCATTTAGCTTTGCATCAGCTCATATCGTGATAGGAGAGAGAATGGAGGTGGAGGCTAGGATTTTTGGGGAACCTGAAAACACCACTCAGGTCTCTATTTTCCCCTGTCATGTCAATTTTGGTTCTCTATAGCTCGTGTTCCGAATCTTATTTGGGTCGTGTCCCGACTTTGCTAGTCGGAAAATGGTCACCAGCAAAGAAGCAAAACATCCAAATGAGTAGGAATGGGATTCCTCGCAGCCCCCACGAAGCAGTTCTGATGAGTCGGAGAAGGGGTTTAAGAGGTATTGTTGAGAGAGCACGGCGGTACTCGTTTCGGCACCGATTCTCCCAAACCCTTATCTCACAAGGTTGGGAATTTTAATTGATTTGATTTCTATCTATGAGAATTCAGTGATTCTAGTTATATGGTCTGAAATGCGACGATCCTTAGTCATTACATATTTCCCATCTTCAATGGAGAAGCTCCAGCAACTTCTTGTGGATACATAATACAGTTAGATCTACGCAGGTATACCGAACTACTTACCCAAAAACTTCATTTTTTATGAAGATACGTGTTCGACCCAAATGCATTCCTCTGTAAGTAAATCAGCATCATCACCACAAATACCCTTCTCTAACTTTGTACTTTATATATTTGACGGCTCCTTAACATGAATTAAAGTTCATAAACTTATTACAACTGCGCCAATTTTGCATTTGTGCCACGTCAGTCCATTTGGATGGTCAGCACTGACATGAACAATTTTTAATTTTTAATTTTATTTCTTTTTCTTTTTTTCTTCCATTTCAGTCTACTTGTTCAGCCGAATCTGATGTGAATAATTTTTAATTCCTATTTTTTTTCCACCGGCCCGTTATTGAAAATACGAATTAAAAATCATCCAAGTCAGTGTCGGTAGGCCAAATGGACAAAAACGGCACAAAAAATTTATGACCTAATTGATAAAAAAAAAAGAGTTTATGACTCAAACAATACAATTGCAATATAATTATGACCCCACGTTCCTCAAGTGCAGAAATAATTATGATCTTTTGTCATCAAAACAATCAGTTCAAGTATATTTCGCTATCGTTTTGCCACATCTTTTTTTGTTCAGATTCGTAGTGCGCCTGTCGTCATCTGCATCGATATGGAATACTTCCGTGCGAGGAATCTAATTCCCATGAGGGCATCGATTGCAAATCGATGCTGGGCATAAAGCAATTGGACCAAAGTTGGAATGAGCACGATTTTTCGCCCCGGCCACACCATCGACCAACGCAGCTGCCGAAAGATGTGACTCTTCGGAGACAATTATCGACATGAAAGGTGATGGAGATAAGGTACATATCCTCAAGAGATGCGTCGATCGATTGCCTATGAAAATGGACTAAACCACACATTATTCATAATAATGCGACCGTTCGAAACGAAAACTTCTTATTTGTACCTCTTATTCTCTTTTCAATTTCCGTACATGATGACACATTCAAGATCAAATTCCAAGGGAGAAATTGAGTAATCGTTGAGCTCGTTTCTCCGCGATTTCGGTGCATATTTTGGAAGCATATTTGTTTCAAACCCAACAACAATAATAATGAGGGCAAATAATACATTAAGAAGATCTTAACTACTACACTCTCTATATCATCAGCAATCAAATTTCCCCGACAAGAAATCTCTTCTCTTTCATTCCGTAAAATTATGACAAAAGCATTTGAAGCATCGAATTGGTCGAATAAATACTCTACTAACAGTCGGCGACATGGGAAAAAAAAATCCAAAATTATTTCTGAATAGTTAAAGAAGGTTGGAAAATACAAAAACCTACGGTAAAGCTTAAAATGGTACACACTTAACTGCGGCTCGTAGCCTAAAACGATTGCAAATGGAAAACTCGTTTGGCCGTAGCATAATTTGCGCGAGCTTTTTGAGTGGGCATTGTGAGCCCCGTAACCCTTCCCGAATAAAAGGAAAATATGACCAATTTCTCATTCTATTTTGTCGATTTTTTTTTCTTATGTTCGCCTATTGGATCCCTGTCTATCCGGACATTTCATAAAGTCTCGATAAGGCAACATCAATAGCTACTTTATCCTATATTGATCGCTTACTAACTTAAGCATCGCATTGTCTTGGAGTATCAGCTCGCAAAGTTTTTGGTGAATCATCGAGATGTCGCGACCCTGGTGTTGTCCTCTTATGAGTGATGGATTGCATTGGGAAAGATGTCGAAATGTTATTATTATTATTTTTTTTTTTTGCTAACGAGAAAATCGACTCCGTTTCGTGGAGGAAACAAAGAAAGGAGGAAGAAATTGTTGACGCGTTACATTATTTTGTCACACGACCCTACCCGTTTGGACTGTAGTGGCTGCTCCAACATCATATAATGTGTTCGCGGATTACGAATTTGACTTTGTTTAATCAGCCGTCGCAGTCGCAGACGAGCGCCAGGCAGAGTTGATGAATGCAACTTCGATTCTGCTTGCCCCTGTGACAACGTGCACGCCATCGCGATTGTCAAACTATACGCCAACTCCTGCCATGAATTTGTCGAAACGATTAGATGATAATGAGAAAAGGAATAATCCTGAAAATTATATATTTTTTAAATAATAATTTATTTCGCTTGTAAAAATTAATGATGGAAAATATTTTCGTTATTCACAAAAATTTTCAGATATTCATCATTGTCGTCGTCATCGATGATAAGAACATCTTTTAGTGATATAATTAATTATTTTTAAGATAATTTTTTTAAGTCATTTACTTTTCACAAAACAAAATAACCTGAATATGTATGATATATATAAATATATATATAAGAGATCTTAGCATTTTCGGTGTTTGCTATTTTATCGAGTCTCGAAATTCGTGGTTTTGGTTAATGAAGCGTTTTGAAACCGTATGCCTAAATGATAAGATCGTTCTTCTGTTTCAATTATGATATAATTCTCGTGGTGAGGTGACGGTAGGATAAGTTCTTTCTTCGAATCTTGTGGTCTCGAGGTCCATATAGTTCGTATTTATTGGGATCGGAAAAAGCAAACTCGCTTTGGCGTAAGAATTCTGGCCCGAAACCTAGGGCAAATGGAAAAGCCTAATTCAGAAGGGCGAGACAAAAGGAATTTGCAAATACCTAACTCGAGAAAACGATGCCTGGTAGTTTTATTTCAATTTTGATTAGAGAAGAGATGATCAAACATTGCGACGGTGAGTCTGATTATTAAATTTCGTGAACATCAGGAGGGGACGCGAGGGAATCTTCGGCACGAATTCCTGTATGCCCGCAGGAATAATTAAAATAAATTCAGACACATCCTAGAGAAAACAGTGTGTCCTTCGAGGAAGGATTGGTCATTGAAGCTAGATGATGCTTTATGGGCTTATAGAACAGCATATAAAAACCCCATTGGCATGTCACCATACCGATTAGTTTTTGGGAAAGCTTGTCACTTGCCAGTAGAACTCGAGCACAAGGCATATTGGGCATTGAAGAAATTGAACTTTGACCTCGCAAGAGCTGGAGAAAAGAGATGTTTACAGCTGAATGAACTTGAAGAGCTTTGTCTTCAAGCATATGAAAACGCAATGCTATACAAGGAGAAAACGAAAAAATAGCATGACAGCAAGATCATCAATAGGATCTTCACACCGGGTGAGTTGGTCTTACTTTTCAATTCTCGACTGAAGTTATTTCCTGGTAAGTTGAAATCCAGGTGGTCGGGGCCGTTTCAAGTGGTGTCTGCCTTTCCCCACGGAGCAGTCGAAATCAAAGTAGAGAACTCCGACAGAACATTCAAAGTTAATGGACAACGATTGAAGCATTACCGAGGAGAGACTTTTGATCGAGAAGCTACCTCGACTCACCTACAAGAAGCTTGACCAACCGAGAAAGTCGAGCCAAACGACTATAAATAAGGGCGCTTATTGGGAGGCAACCCAATTTTCTTTCCGATTCTTTCATTTGTGTCTTGAAGTTATCCTTTATAGTTTCTTTTTCAGCTAAAAAAAAAAAACGTGCCGAACGCGCACGAACGCGTCCGCCCAAGGAGAGACGCGTCGGTCTCTCCTCAGACGCATGATGGACGCGTCCTCCAACATGAGAGACGCGTCCGTAGCCACAAGCCAAGACGGACGCGGCTGCCTACATGAGAGACGCGTCCGTCTCTATTCAGTAGCGAGACAGACGCGTCCTCTAACATGAGAGACGCGTCCGTCTCTATTCAGTAGCGAGACAGACGCGTCCTCCAACAAGAGAGACGCGTCCGTCTCTATACAATAGCAAAAGAGACGCGTCCTCCAACAAGAGAGACGCGTCCGTTCACCCATCATTCATATAAAAGGACGCCCGATCGTGAATTTTTTTTTTACCCTAACCCTAATTCACTCTCTTCTGCAGCGGACGCGGCCTCACCCAGACGCAACTCTCTCCTTGAGTTCTCCCTCTTCCACGAATGTGGCTTCGCTCTCTGCATCGGACGCGGCCCCCTCTTCATCAAGGGACGCGTCTTCGAGAACCCCAGCCCCACCACAGCATCCTCCCTCTTCAAACCACGCCGTGCCACCCAAGGAGTGCAGATCCAAGAGCGAGAAGGGAATCGGCTGCAACTCTTCGAGTCCACACCCGATCTACCAAGGTAAACCGTTCCATCTCTTCTTGGCAAGCTTAGAGTATGGTGTGAACAAAGAATGCCGGAATTAGGAAAGAGAGTGAGTAACCGACTAGAGATAGGGGTAAGGCTCCGGCCGGTAGAGCCGAATCAAGCACCCTCGGGGCTAATGCCCAAAGGAGGCTTGCCGAGGCGCTTACGAGGAACAAGAAATTTATTTCCGAAAGAGGAATCCCCCGTATTCCGGACGGGTTCAAGCATTATTGGCTATCCGCTGAAGTGGCTAGACAGGGTTAGACGACATTTTGCGAGCCTCGAGACCCGGCAGTTATTCCGGTGGTTCGCGAGTTCTATGCTAGAGTACCAGACCATCAAGGGGGTAAAGTCCGTGTGCGTGGTAAAATAGTCCGGTTTGATGCTGACATGATTAATCGTTTCTTTGAGTTACCTCTCCCTCACGTCGATGAATATGCAGCATTGGTAGGATCTGGCTTGAATGCTGAAAAAGCCGAAGAGATTAGACAGGTTTTAACTGATGGAGCAGGGCAATGGGAGATGCACAATGGCGAGTTTGTTTCCATAAAACGGAACACTCTCAATCGGTTTGCCAAAACTTGGTTTTATTTTGTAGTGTTTTCTATGATGCCTGTAACTCATCACAATCTATGCAGGCGTGAACCAGCAATCCTCATTTATGCCATACTGACCCATCTGCAGATTAATGTAGGCCAACTTCTATTTAGGGGGATTTTACAATCCTCGGAAGCCACGAAGGGATACTGGTACCCATCATTGGTCACCATGCTCTGCCGTCAAGCCGGAGTCTCCATTGAAGACCATGAGGAAACACTTCCACCAGATACGATTATGACTGAAAAATATATTGAACAATTGTGTGGTGGAAACAGTCGGGATATGCAGTCAATTCAAAGGAGGAACAGGGCACGCGCACGCGCCCTTCGTGCGGGACCATCCGCACCAGCAGTAGATCCTCAGCCTAAGAGCCAGGACGTCCCTGACACCCCAAAACCAGCCGACTCCGGGAATGTAGTCCTCCAGCTCCTTCGTCAAATGCGAAGGGAGAACAGGGCGACGAGACAAGAGTTCCGTCTCCGCCACGAGCAAATTGACGCAAATCTGCAACGCAACGAGGACAACATGCGTTTCCAATGGGCGGCGGCTAAATATGACATGTCGCAATTCCAGAGCATGATCCCATGGGAGCAGTCTTCACAGGCCGCTCAATGGGATGAGTACGTGGACGAAGAAGACAGCGAGGATGACAATGCACAGCAAGACTCTTCGGAAGAAGAGTAAACCCCAGGGGAGTTCCTTTCTTACCCTCTTTCTCTTAACATCGAGACGATGTTCTTGTGTAGGTTTGGGGGTGTCAAACTCTACGAGTGTTGCTGAGTATGTGCTATTAGTTGCTGAATCTATTTGTGGTTGCTGAGTAATGAGTTATGATGAATAATAGGTTTAGGGGTGCTGTGTTTTACAGGTTACGGATTGATAGTTAGAGTCTGAATTTGATAACTGCCAGTTAGTCTTTTCGAGCATCTGATTCCTCACGTCTCGCTGTTAATTGGTTTGAAATAACTTCTATTCGATGAGGATTACTAGTGAGTTCGTACGAGTCTTTGATGGAAAGAGGAGTTCTGGAAATTAACTTGTGGTTAAGACTTGTCATTTTGATCTATCCAAAACTGCAACCTGAAACCTTTTGATTTTCAACAATCATGGTCTCATGTCTTGGTAGGTTTCTGGTTGAATCAAACTTTTTTTTAGTAAAACATGTGAAGTAATGAGGATTAGGACGTGCTTATGAGTATCTCTTGAAATGAAATCTAGGGGAACAACCCATTTTTATTCAAAAAAAAAAGAAAGAAAGAGAATGAGAAGAAAAAAAAGAGAAATCAGGGATCATGGTTCTAAGTATCAATGTCCAGAGTTGAACTATAATTTTATGTTTTAATGTGATCTGGATATGTACTCATGGTGTCTGTTAGTCCCTAACTGACTCGAGAATAAACCTGAGGAGTGCTTCATCACTTAATGCCTTGGTCCAACTGGATCGGGAGTCATTGGTTGATTTCTCGCTACATGGGTGGTTATAAGGACGGGACACTTAAGAACCATGTATCATTGTGCTGAGTGTGCTTGTGTTGGATGGTTTAACCCTTGGATAAGTGGATAGAGTGATGCAAGGCTGGTTCTTGAGAATTCTTACAAATCATGTTTTGCTTGAAAAAATGGTTTGTTGATATTGGTTGCTTATCATGGCATGAGATGCTTTATTTCAAAAAAAAATGCTTTGTTTTAGCAGAGCATGAGTTATGTGACTTGTTTTAGTGCGAGTTAAGCAAAGGAATGAATTGAACTATTGGGGACAAGTACAATCACTTCTGAGAATATTAAAAGAAGGTATTTCATGACTAGTTGACTCAGAGACAGTTGAGGAATGTTTGGTAGTTTTGATTCATTTTATTTGATGTTATTTTGCTCAAGGACTAGCAAAAAGTAGGTTTGGGGTGTGATAACTCTACGAAAGTAGAGCTAAAGGGCTTGTTTTAGGCGAGAAAACTGTGCAACAAGTTGAATGAATTCATCTAATTTGGGTTCTTTAATTTGTTTGCTATCTTTAAGTTGTTTGCTAAAGAATTCTACAGGTGAAAGACATGTCCAAGATAAGAAGAGATCATCTGCTTGGGAAATTGGAATCAGAATCAAGAAGGACGCGTCCGTCAAGAGCAAGAGACGCGTCTGTGGCATAAGGAATACAGAAGACGCGGCCGTCGTGAAGAAGGACGCGTCCATCGTCGCAACGCCAATACAGTAGCCAGACGGACGCGTCCGTCTCTATCAAAAGACGCGTCCGTCGGTGTAGAAAAGGAAGGGACGCGTCCGCCGTGAAGAAGGACGCGTCCGTCGCTTTAATGTTTATACACAGAAGCAAGAAGGACGCGTCCGTCCATCTCCAAGGACGCGTCTACTCGTGGGATGTCATCAAGCACACGAAGGACTCGAGGATATTTTTGTCAATTAGAAAGTTTATGAACGAGGGTTGAGTAAAAATAGGAAGTCATATATTCTTTGGATATCTTTTCGTGGGGGGAATATCGGGATATATATATATTCTCTTTTATAAAAAAAGGGGAGGCTGGCTAGAACTTTTGGGGGAGAAGGACGGCAATTCTTAGGGTGGAAAATTAGGGAGAAAGAACATTAAGCAACACCAAGGGGCTCGAGAGGAATCAAGACTAAGGGTGCTCATCTTCAAGTCGGAAGACCGGGGAGACAGAGTTCTTTCTTCTTTATTTCTATCCTTTGAATTCTTGATGTGGTTTTTCATGTTTTCCTCTGGATTCGTGATGTGTAAATTCCCAATTATGAACTAATTTGCTTTTCTAGGGCTACAATGGAACCTAGTACTTTTGTTTAGAAAGTGAATTCATTTCTTCGTGTTATTGATTTCAGCGAATGATTTATTCAGATCTCGTTCTTAATGCGATTGATTGACTGATCACCAATTAATTTGATCTGGTAATCTGAATGAGCTTGGAAAAGTTATTTAGATTAAGCCGTGGACTGGATAGCCTATGTTAGTGTCGCGTTGGAAAACGGAACTAATCCGTGAAAAGGATAGGAATATACCCGATCACCTTAGGTAGCCAATTAGGGTTGTCACATAAAGGGTTCTCACTAGTTAATTGCCTAGGAATAGAGTGATTAGCTTGATACCGAGAATACGTTCTTAGAGCACTCGGAAGAGGCGTAAGAAAATTATAGAACTCTAGGTTAATCGTTCAAGAAATCAATAATCGAAAAAGGGAAGGATCAATCTACGCAAGGTGCTGGGGGAAGTTGTATGTCCTAGATCTCTCATCATTGATAGTTTGCGTTATTACTTTCTGTTATTCTTTCAATTTAAGAATACCCACTTTATCTTCCACTTGACCTCAAGACAATTACCGAAAATAACGTTAAGAGAATTTCGTAGTACAATTCCCTGTGGATTCGACCCTTGCTTGCCCTTGCTACATTTTAGTTAGGTCGGATAAGGATTTATTTTTGTTGCGTTGACGACTCGCAACAATCTTACGTTGACTTATGTACCAGACATTGGACTGTCCAACACGTCGAAGGTTTCCGGGAAACCTCCAATTGAAGCGAAAGATCTGCGCCTCGACAGTGCTTTTTATTGGCGAATGAAAAAAAAAACAATTTTACTTTTAAGGTTGGTGAGTGAATTTTGAGGTCAACGCAACAGCAATATAAGTAAAACCATCTCCACTTGCAAATTTTAGGTCTACATGAGAAAATATTCTCGTTTTTCCGAGGGATAAATGAGAAAAAAGAAATCTAGGAAATGATACTTATTAGTGTACTAATTTTCATGGCAATTGGGTAAAGAAATCATCGTTAGTGATAAGAAAATAGATAATAACACAAATAATTCATGAACTCTGGTCCAACATGCAATGTGGTCCTTAAACTTTCAATTTATTCAATGTAATTGATCAACTTTAGCCTAATATGCAATGCCGTCCATGGACTTTTAGATCGTTCAATATGATTCGTGAACTTTTAGTAGATGTTCAAATTAGTCCTTAGATTACGTAAAAATAATCAATGATATCATTCAACTGATTTAAGTTTAGGAATGGAATTGCATATTGAGTTAAAGTTCATTGATCACATTGAACCAATTTAAAGTTCATAAACAACATTGCATATTTGATTATAGTTTAAGGACCATTTGTAACATTTTTCCTAAGAGCAAAATCATATTGAAATAACGAGTGCTCCAATGCATTCATCAAATATATTTAATTAAGAAATATTCGAATCATCAGGCCAATGATTTTATGTCACAAGAGAAAAAAAAATTATGGTCAAAAGAAAATTTTTCTTTCCACTTGAAAGAAAGTTCAAAGATACATAACTTTTAAGATAAAATGAAAATCAAACGAGGCAAAATAAATTCAAAAGACAAATCGACTTGGTACACCCTACAAAGACTTACTCATTCCGCTCAATCCACAAAGATAGATTTGTTATAACAAAAAAGCACATACGACGACCGATCATCTAGTCTCGCATCAACATCAATAATGAGCGCACGCCATGATTTTTTTATACAGTAACTATAGTTTTATCAAAAGGATGTGCACACATAAGTTCGACGTCTCCAGCACCATAACTATATAAAAACAATGACAACACCAACAAGTTGAGAAAAGTACAAAAAAATGCGTTGTAAATCCGAAATCCATTTTTAGATCGGAATAAAAAACACCAAAATTTAAATCTAACTAGATCAAGAGAAAAGATCCGCAAAAGTTATATCAATTATTCACAAAGCTACCTTCAGATAAATCGATTGCTGAAGCAGAAGATGAGAGCCGTGCAAGATTATACGGAGCAAGCATCGATGCCGGAGCGAGCAAGTAGATCCGAACTAACATATTCTTCCCGAGGGCCTGGCTCAAAATTTATAAATCTTTCTGTACATAATTGTTTAGTAAGTACTTTTATAAAGGATCCCTTGGCAAAATCATTACACGTGGGGGCTGCCTTTCGTTATGAAATCAAAAAAGGAAATGGAGGAGCAGCGCCCTGAGGGTGAGCGGGCCCCGCAACCGCAAGGCTGCACTAGCTTGACAGAATCTTTGCGCGCTGACGTGTCACGTCCTGGTGGTGGGACCACGGAAAAGGCAAAAGTAGCAACCGCACCTAGTCCCGTCCTCCCAGTTTGTATCGAAAGTAAGTGAAACATAATATTTAAAAAAAAAAAAGAAGTGAAACAAAATAGGATAAATAAATGAAAAATGGGAAAATAGGATTTATGAGAAAGTCCATTGAAGAAGAAGGAAAATCCAACGATACCATTGCCACCTCGCTTGCGCGCCCCCCCCCCCCCCCTTCTCTTTCCCTTCTCTCTCCCTCTCTGTCTCTCTCTGTGGACTTGTAATCAAGCCCTAGAGGTTGGAATCTCTGCTGAAAACAAGGCAATTTGCTCGCTCTGCGCAGTGAACCAGCCTCTACTTCCTGTGGTTCTCTGAGCTCCTTTCGTCTGCTCCGGCGAATTTGCGCTGAGTCCGGTGAGTCGATCGTGTGATTGGCGGTTTGTTCTACTCGTTCCGTTTCCGAATTTGTAGCAGTTGCTGTTGTTGTTATTGCGTTTGTGGGCTGAATTTCTTCGGGACGGTGCATGCGTAGCTTCCTCGTGTTCTCAGCAGCGGAATGATCTTCGGTTGTTAGTTTAGTGATTTTATAGAGGAGCGACGAGGGGAGCACGAGGCAAGATAAGTTTTTTTTGACAAAATTGAGTGTACTTGTGTAATGCTGCTCGGTTTAAACCATGTTTGTTTAATTGGAATGTCCGTATGAAGGGGATGTGGTTTCTCACTGTGGGCGGTCAATGTTGATGATAAAAGCGAGAACCGGGAAGCAAATCTGAAGTTAGATTGCACAAAAGTTTCTCGTGCTCTATTGTCAATGTGTCTTCCTAGTGCCTTGATCGGTCGAAGATGTCGCATCTCATCTTTTCTTATCAAGTCTTGAAAAATTCCTCGATTTCCATCTTGTGGTTTGGAATTTATTTTAAAAAGCTTCTGTGTATACGGACCGACATGATTGATTGTGCTGGAAATTTGTGAGTGGTGAAAGCATCTGTTTCGCTTCTTTCTAACGTGGCGAAAATAACTGTACCTCTACAGGCAAGACCATGGCACTCGTATCCAATACCAGTCCATCATGCAAACTGGGGAACGAGATAATGAGCAGATCGGGTTATAGTCTGGTTTTTGGCACAATTAATAATGTCAAGAAAGCAAGAACGAAAATAAACTGCCTCAATTTTCCTTCCTCCTTGTGTTGTTCATCAAAGATTGCACACTCGCTGCGTATAGATGATGTGGCGGGGAGCTGCAAGAGGAGACGTCAGGTAATAGTTGCTGCTAGTCCTCCCACAGAAGATGTAGCAGTTGCAACAGACCCACTAACCAAAGAGGATCTCGTAGGATATCTTGCCTCTGGGTGCAAGCCCAAGGAAAAATGGAGGTAGAGTTCCTGTCTCGTCACAATGAGTGCTCTGTAAGATTATGCTATTTATTTCATGTTAAGAGGCTGGTAAAAGGTTCTGGTTCCTTGTTGTTATTCTTTTGGCAAATATTGGTAGCTTTGGAAGTTTAATTGTACCAGTTTGGTTTTCTCTTGAGGTGAAACGGTCTCCTATGACTGTTTCAACTCTTTTCCTTTCACTTGTATTATTACTGTGTTACAGGCAGTAGTTTGATCTGTTATAATCTTAACTCCTTATTCTTTATTACTCCTTTATCCCCTAAGTTTTCTGAGTATGTTTAGCTTGAGACCAGAGTCGCGGTCTAGAATGTGGAAAGATAGACGTGACTCAGTGCTTTTCCCTTCAAAGAACTCATCTTCTAACAATCACCTCAAAAGAGAAGCATCTTCGGTCATATTTTGTGCTGTTTTTCATTTGGTATTGTTAAGTTGGTTTACTTCCGAGGTGTATTTGTCAATTTACTCTGTCAGTATCCTGTTGCCATGCTCCTGTCTCTTCCATGATAGGTGTCAATGGAACTATCCCCATGCATAGGGAGATAACAGTATCATGTGAAAATTGAATAGCCGAAAAACTGAAGTCCTACCATGTAGCCTTTGACTCCACTTCTGTTCAGATAGAAACTTTTTATAAATACATGTCTTGAATGTCAATGTTTTGGTTTTTTTTTTTCTTGCTTCAAAGATCATAATATTAGTATTTAAGTACTTTTGAAGGATTATTTTTTTTGCTTTATCTGAATTGGCTTGTCATAATCTGTGACTTTTTTGCCTAGGCATGCAACTTAATCATGTTTAACTGCAGAATAGGAACTGAACATGAGAAGTTTGGCTTTGAAATTCAAACTTTACGTCCTATGAAGTATGAGCAAATTTCGGAGTTGCTTTATGGTATTTCCGAAAGATTTGACTGGGAAAAAGTAATGGAAGGCGACTACATAATAGGACTAAAACAGGTATTTTTCTTGCCTGAACTGAAAATAAAAAGTGTATATGTTGATTGTTCAGTTAAGGTATACTTTATATGGTCAAATCATGTAATTGAATGGTAATGTTTGTGAAAAAATTTGGGCCAGGGGAAGCAAAGTATATCTTTGGAGCCTGGTGGTCAATTTGAGCTTAGCGGCGCACCTCTTGAAACTCTGCATCAAACTTGTGCTGAAGTTAATTCGCACCTTTACCAGGTTAGTAGATATGAGAAGATTGTGTGCTGGATTGGCTTGTGATATACTTTTCTTTGACATAGCATGAGCTTTCAAACCAATATTCTTGAGGAGCCATTTTTCGAACTCGACAACTTCCTTGTGATGGTTGAGGTCTTTCATGATCTTAATTTAAGGAGACAGTTTCTGTTCTCATCTTTATCTACCTTCTTAAAATTAACTCCTGTCTTGGATGCAGATGTCTGTGTTACTGCATATGAGCATTAAATTCTGGAAAAGGAAATGGCTACATCATGCTGTTCTTTCTTATTTACAGCATCTAGGTGGAGTCAAGTTCTCTTTTTACCATATTCATTGCAGGTAAAAGCTGTTGCAGAAGAGATGGGAATAGGTTTCTTGGGAATCGGCTTTCAGCCTAAATGGGGACTCAAAGATATACCTGTGATGCCAAAGGTATTAATGGGCTTGTAGATGTTTATATAGCTTAAGAAGGGAAGAGATCCTGCTAAAACAGGCCTCTTCATAAAATATATGATTTATTTTTATTTTTGTAGCATTGTAAATTGATAATTACTTTTTCAGTTCATCACCACCACTAATGGTTCCACAATATTGGGTTGGACATGTGATTCTTTAAATGGTCAATGGTCATTAGTTGGATGCCTTGTTATATCAAAGGATGGAATCACAATGGCATGGCATTTTTTTTTTCCCAAAATATGTTTCAGCCTTTTGACTTGCATTTTTACTTAGTTTTTTCCTTAGGTTGATGATGCGTGTGTGACTTGTTCTCATGGAAACCTTCGGAGCATAAAAGATACATGTGTCTCCTTTTCACACAAGAGAGTAAAATATGAAGATAAGCATCTATTGAGCCTTATTATGAGCATCATGAGAGGAATCTTGCAATTTAGAAATGACGATATATCTCTCTAAGATTCTTGAAATTTTGCGTAAGAGCCAAGTCTACCGCATATGCTGCAATTTACAGTGTGTAGTATGAGGCTGTGTGTGGATGGGGGCCTTTTTACCATTTTCTGGTGGTTATATAACTCAATGATATTTCTTTTGTCTTTTATTGGTTTTGTTTTTGCATTTCCTTCCTTCAGTTGCATATCTTGAAATCTTCTTCTTTATCAACATCATTCATTTTAAGTAGCTCAGATCTAGAAGCCAGGTATAATACTTCTCTGTGTGCTGCCATTTCTATATGAACACTTCTACTAGTTGCATGCTGACAAAATATTTGGCTCAGGCAAGATATGAGATTATGAGGAATTACATGCCCAAGGTTGGTTCCCTTGGTCTTGATATGATGTTCAGGACATGCACAGTTCAGGTGAGATAATTTCTGCGTAACATTTTCCAATCAAGATTTTGAAGTCTGCTCTTTCACTTGTTTAATGGCTTCCAATTTAGTCAAAGTTTAACGTCTGTTTATCTTAATTTATCCTCTTTAGGTCAATCTGGACTTCAGTTCTGAAGCCGATATGATCAGAAAATTTCGAGCTGGTCTTGCTTTGCAGCCTGTGAGAATTGCTAATACTTGATTCGTGTTCCAGAATTTCTTGAATGTAACATTACTGACCAGCTGCGTAAACAACAGATAGCAACAGCTCTGTTTGCAAATTCACCTTTCACGGAAGGAAAACCAAATGGTTTTCTTAGCATGAGAAGGTCCAAAACAGTCACCAACAATTGTTTATTTCCTCGCTGACTTCTTTGAAATGGTTCTAAGTTGTTCTTAATCTTTAAACAGTCATATTTGGACCGATACGGATAATAACCGGGCTGGCATGCTTCCCTTTGTTTTTGACGACTCCTTTGGGTAAGTTTATCTTTCTTTAATTTACCTTGTGAAAAAATCAGGAGAATTATTTTTCTATTATTGTTGTGGAGGAATAAGAACTTCACTCGTCCATATATGTTTATTGCTTTTTCTTTTAATCTCATCTTTTGATATAAATTATTTGGTTTTGAAATGAAGACCTTTCGATTTATGACGACTATTGATCTGACCTTATATTACTCAATCAAGAGCTATAGGCAACTTTCATAATCACTTTTTTATAAGTTAACTTAAATGTTTATGCATTCTACCATCGTTTGCTTCAGAGACTGATCTTTCCTGAAGAAAACCAGTAGTGATTTTTGTCATACTTGGTGCAGGTTTGAGCAGTATGTAGATTATGCTCTTGACGTTCCGATGTATTTTGTCTACCGGAAGAAGAAGTATATAGACTGTTCTGGGATGTCATTCCGGGTTTCAATCTAGCCCTATTAGTCTAGTAACTTGAAGCTTTCTTCATCGAATTCATTCCCCCCAGCCCCGCCCCTGCCCCCACCACTCCTTTTTCCTTTTTAGGGTAAACCGGAGCATGCTTCTAGTTCCAACTAGTTTTAATTGTATTACATGATTGCAGGACTTTTTGGTAGGTAAACTCCCTTGTATTCCGGGTGAACTTCCAACTCTGAATGACTGGGAGAACCATTTGACAACAATATTTCCTGAGGTTACAATAAGCATTCCGATCGCATGCTTCGATTTTCTCTTCTCTGAATACCAGATAGTGAAGCATCCCTGTCACTTATTTTATTCAGGTCAGGTTGAAGAGATATTTAGAGATGAGAGGCGCTGATGGAGGACCTTGGAGAAGGCTATGTGCCCTGCCGGCTTTTTGGGTAGGCTTACTCATTGACTTGATTGCTCGCAGCCGTGCATTTGGTGCATGACCAATAATGAACGTCCAATAGGATTAATCTGTTTTGATCAGCAGTCTGAGATGTCATATTTCGAGCTTCTGGAATCTGTCTGTGTTATATAATGTTTATTTCTGTTGTTCTGTCAGGTGGGCCTGCTATATGATGAAGTTTCGCTGCAGAATGTCCTAGACATGATTGCAGACTGGACCCCAGAAGAAAGGCAGATGTTGAGAGATAAGGTAACATGGTGTCCTGCTTAGCCTTGCCATTGGACAAGCGTATCTGGGCACCAGCTTTGGCTTGCTTCATCTATGGATGTCAGACAAGAGTTAAAAGGGAAAATAATCTGGCAAGGAGGTGCATGTTCTGATAATGAAGGGTGGTAGACCTTACTTGAGCATGTTATGCCAGTGATCTCTCTGTATTTAGGAAATCGCTTCTCTTTTTGTCTTGCCATTGCCTATGCAGAAATTATAGTGTACTTTTAGGGTTTAGAAGTCAAATCTCTTCTTGTGGTGGCTCCATTTCTCTTCTGACAGCAGGATGTCAGCCTATCCATTCACCTGTTCTCTTTGTTCATCATTCTAGTCCTGTTTTGCGGGTATTTTTGCTTTTAGCACAATATTCGCTGTATTATGGGCCTGCATTGCCTGTCCTCAAATTACATGATGAAATGCAAATAACTTGGTATCCAAGTTTTAACTCCGACTCTTCATTCCCTTAAAATAACTAGATGTCCCGCCTTTATAACCAAGTTTTCATGATCAATTTCAATCTCCTTCCACGGCATTCCATAAATGTGTTTGTATCCATTTAACAGGTCCCAAAGACTGGTTTAAAAACTCCTTTTCGAGATGGGTACTTGAGGCATCTTGCTGAATATGTTGTGCAGTTGGCAAAGGTATTTTTTGCGCCCTTCTTGTCCCTCAGTTAGTGCTGTTTCATTTGCCACCTGATGCATAATTTGTTCTCTACAGGATGGCTTGGAGAGACGAGGCTTTAAGGAGTCAGGTTTCTTGAATGAGGTGAAAGAGGTGGTGAGAACAGGTGACTATCTTATCCGTCATATATTCGTGCCATGTAATGTACTCAGATATTTGCATGCATATGCTTAGCAAGAAAAAGATTTGCATGCATACACATGCATACTTCAACATCAACATCACCTTTATCCCAAATCAGTTGGGGTCGGCGGTCGATGAACCCAAAGCGAAAAGCTTAAAATATACTAAAATAAAAGTAAAAATAAGTCTACCCAAAAATAAATAAATAAACATATAAATAAATAGAAAGCACTAAACAGGGCACTCCGGAACATAGGAAATCCCCCCTTCTATAATGCAGATAGCTTTCCTCCACTCCGTCCTAAGGCAGACCATATGCCAATTTATTTCTCACTCTATTAAATCTTGTTTTACTACCTTCCCCCAAGTAAGTTTCGGCCGACCTCGTCCTTTCTTCATATCGTTTTCTCGGTAACACACTTCTGTTCTTATCGAAGCTTCTAAGGGTCTACGAAGTATATGTCCAAACCATCTCAATCTATGTTCTCTCATCTTCTCTGCTATCGGTGCTATTCCAACTTTTCGGCGAATATCGTCATTCTTTATCTTATCCATCCTTGTATGACCACACATCCACCTTAACATTCTCATTTCCGCTACTCCAATTTTATGCTCATGTTGCTTTTGTACCGGCCAACATTCAGCTCCGTATAGCAATGCGGGTTTTATTGTTGTTCTATAAAATTTTCCCTTTAACCTAAGAGGGATTTTGCGATCACACAAAATTCCTGATGCACTACGCCATTTCATCCAACCTGCTTTGATTCTATGGCTAACATCCTCGTCAATCTCTCCCCTCTTTTGCAAAATTGATCCCAAAGATATAAAAGTATCTTTCTTAGGTACCTCCTGTCCAAGCATATCTACATGTTTTTGATCATCTCCTCTTGACGTGGCGAACTCACACTTCATGTATTGTCTTACTCCGACTTAATGTAAATCCTTTGGACTCTAACGTGTTTCTCCATAATTCTAATTTAGCACTGGCCCCAGCCTTGGTCTCATCAATAAGGACAATATCATCTGCGAACAGCATACACCACGGCACCTCATCTTGAATATCTTTTGTTAGCTCATCCATAATCAGTGCAAAAAGATAAGGACTCAGAGCCGAACCTTGATGTAAACCTACTGTGATCGGAAAATAACTTGATGTGCCATCACAGGCCTTCACACATGTAGTAACACCATCATACATATCCTTGATTGCCTCTACATATTTTAATGATACTTTTTTCTTCTCAAGAATCCACCACAAAACTTTTCTTGGGACCCTATCATATGCTTTCTCGAGATCAATAAATACCATATGTAGATTATTCTTCTTTTCTCGATATCTCTCCATCAACTGTCGTATTAAGAAGATAGCCTCCATGGTAGATCTTTCTGGCATAAATTCAAATTGATTTACAGAGACCTTGGTTTTAACTCTCAAACGATGATCAATAACTCTTTCCCACAATTTCATTGTATGGCTCATAAGCTTAATGCCTCTATAGTTGCTACAGTTCTGAATATCCCCCTTGTTCCTGTAGATAGGCACAATCATACTCTTCCTTCATTCATTAGGCATCTTATTAGCTTGGAGAATCTTATTAAACAGTTTAGTCAACCAACTTATTGCCACATTCCCTAAGAATCGCCATACTTCAATAGGGACACCATCTGGTCCTAAAGCTTTACTAGTCTTCATCTTCTTTAAAGCATCCTCTTGTGCTCTAATTCTACGCACAAACCTTCTGTTTAACTCATCAGAAGCGTCCATCAGATCCACCTCGCCTCGATCGCCCTCCCCATTATAAAGCTTGTTAAAATAGCTCACCCACCTTTCCTTCACTTCTTCATCTTTTACTAATAGTTTTTTATTTTCATCCTTGATACATCTAATCTGTGTCAAGTCTTTACTTTTCTTGTCCCTTGTCCTGGCAAGCCTATAGATATCTTTTTCTCCCTCTTTGCTCTCAAGTTTTTTATACATATCAGAGAAAGCCTTGCCTCTAGCCTCTCCCACAGCTTTTTTGGCATCTTTTCGTGCCAATCTAAAATTTTGCAAATCTCTTCATTAGGACATTTATGCATACATCTAAAGCACTCCTTCTTCTTCTTAATTGCCCCCTGCACCTCTTCATTCCACCACCAAGTTTCCTTTATCTGAAGTTCGTGCCCTTTACTTTCACCTAGCACCTCTTTTGCCACTCTGTATGCATTTAGACATCTCACTCCACATCCTATTTACTTCTCCCTCTAGTTTCCACGGTCCTTCTTGAAATATTTTTTCCTTGAAATCGGTATGTTTTCCCTCATTTAACTTCCACCATCTTATTTTGGGATTTTGAGCCCTTCGCGGCATATTCTGTGCCTTATACCGAACCTCTAGGACCACCAACTTATGTTGCGTAGCTACACATTCTCCAGGGTAAACTTTGCAATCTATATACGAGGTTCTATCCTCTCTTCTAGCAAGAAAGAAATCAATCTGACTACGATTCTGACCGCTACAAAAAGTGATTAGATATGACTCTCTTTTCCTAAAGAAAGTATTTGCTAACATCAAATCATATGCTAGTGCAACGTTCAAGATGTCTTCGCCACTCTCATTTCTAATCCCATAGCCAAAACCTCCATGAACTCTGTCAAAACCTCCACTACCCTGGCTAACATATCCATTAAGATCTCCTCCTATGAATACTTTCTCCTCGCGTGGTATTCCCCTTAAAATCTCCTCCAAGTCTTCCCAAAATCTATTCTTATCAGCTACTGGCAATCCAACTTGAGGGGCATACACACTAAGGATGTTTAAGATCAACTCTCCTACTACTAGCTTAATCAAGATAATCCGATCGCCTGATCTTTTAACATCCACGACTTTATCCTTGAAACTTTTATCGATCAAAATCCCAACTCCATTTTTACTCTTCTTTGTGCCTGTGTACCATAACTTGAATCCAGTACCTTCCACTTCCTTAGCCTTCTCTCCAACCCATTTAGTCTCTTGCAGGCATGCAATATTCACTCTCCTTTTAGTAAAAGTATCTGTTAACTCTCTCAACTTTCCTGTTAAGGTTCTTATGTTCCAACTCCCTATTCGAATCCTTACTCCTTGGGCATTTCTTGCCCCCCACACTCGCCCATAAAAGTGTGAGAACCCTAACTTACTTTTCACCACATCCGAGCAATGTGGCGCATCACTTTGGGAATGATGGCCCAAGGCTAACTTCTTTACCCCTCGCACCCGCCTATCTTGGTGCAAGGACCCTTGCCCATTTTTCGCTGCACTCGGGCGCCGATGCAACACGTCGCTAAGAATGGTACGCTCCAACGAAAAATCTTTAAAGTTCATCTCATAAGGGGTAGCTCTTTTTTTGCGGCCGGCTCGCTACGCCTGACGCCAACCCTCCTCCTTTACCCTGGCTTGGGATAGGCTATGTAAGCTACATAGACGGAGTTATACACATGCATACTTGTGTGGGTTAAATTCACCCGATTGTTTCTCCTAAATTTCCACTATGCTTGTGCATCTTTTACCTTTCGAGATACTTAAGCTACCTGTGGACTGGCCGAATCCAGTGATAAGGTGGCCCCGGACTTATGTCTTGTGTCATCGCATGTGAAGTGCCTGTTATTCATCGTTAAGTAATGTACTTTATACATCCATTTCTATAACATTTGTTTTCTAGTTGTTAAAGATCAAATCTGGCAAAGAACAAATTTGTTTGCTTTCTTCTTTCGCTAAAACCATTTGATCAGTCATACGTCTTGACTCTAGCTGTCTAATCAAATTGGCTAAAGTTGGTTGGCCCACAATTGTTGCCGTGGTCCCTTAAGGGTTGGTAGGCCCAGACGGCCACTGGCTTTGCGACTAACAGTGGTGGATCGTTTAATGCAGGGGTGACACCAGCGGAGAAGCTTTTGGAGATGTACAATGGAAAATGGGGACAATCAGTCAATCCCGTCTTCGAGGAGCTATTGTACTGAAGTTTTAGATAACTACTGCAGGCGGGGTTCAGGTTGTGCAAAGCTCGTGTCTAGTCGTTTGGATTCAACCTTATGCGATTATCTTGTGATTGGCCTTTTATTTGTAGTCTTTACTGTAGCAATTGACGAAAAAAATTGTCATGTAAAATTTTTTTCATGAGGCTTCTCATGCCGTTTCCATTGATCTTCTTTCTTTTTAAGATCAGTCATAGTATCCCCTAACTGCTACTAATCCGGGTGAACAACTGAATTCGAACTCCAGAAATTTTAATGAAGCAGCACTATTATGTTCAACCTTCTTGTTTCATTGTCTCTCGTG
This sequence comes from Psidium guajava, assembly GCA_016432845.1. Lineage (NCBI taxonomy): Eukaryota > Viridiplantae > Streptophyta > Magnoliopsida > Myrtales > Myrtaceae > Psidium > Psidium guajava. The sequence goes on from CM028232.1 coordinate 7,515,233, forward strand.
GAGTAATCTGTACAATTCATATCCATATGCGTATTAATACTTTTAATGTATTAATCTCAAATAAGCAATTCAGTTAGTGGTTCTAGCTTTAACTAAAAGGTGTGTCAAGAGTTTAGCCATGCAAAGGCTTTTGTTGATGCCTTCCTTTATCATGTTTGTGCGCAAAGACATTGTTGTCAATGAGTTCGCCGTTCAGACAATTTGCACATATATGCGATTCGCGGTTTAGCCATTTGCTGGCAGGAGTTGTGTTATGCATACCAAAGGAAAAATTGTCCAAAAAATCTTAAATCTATTGTAATTATATCAATTCAATCCAAATCTTTTGATTTTACTAAGTCCTAAATATTTTCATATTTTGTCAATTAAGTCTATTCAACTAATTTTAGCCAGAAATGGCTGACCTAAGCGGTGGATATTCTACGTGGCATGGCTGGAGCTAATGTGGATAATTTTTTATTAATATTTTAATTTCTTTTGGAAAGTTCTTTCTTTTCTTTTCTTCTGTCTGCAGGGGGGCAATCAGTTGATCCCGGTTTTGGAGGATCTTCTGTACTTAAAAACTCATTGCACAACGAGAGTTTGAGTTGGGCACAGACCTGTAAAGTCTTTGAATAAAACGTCGGTGCCTATCTTCTGGTTGGCTTCTATTTGCAGCCTCGAAGCGTAGCAGCTACACATTATAAGCCAGGGTGTAAAATTTTGTCATAAAAGTTCCTCATGATAACTTCCTTTGGTCCTTCAATCATCTTTTTCCTGAAATACTTCTCATTCCATGTCTGTCATGAGGTTAACCCTTGAAAATGTCAGCGAAGTAGCACACATTCCCCACCTTCCGTCGGCCATCTATTGGATGAGCAGTGGATGAGTATGGCACCAGAAAATGCACTCTCAAACATAAGTCGTAGGTGATTTCGGTTGAAAATATTCCTCCTACATTCTCATAACTTGGTCATCTCATCAATGCTTGTACATGCAAACACCCACAAACTGCAACGGTGACAGTGCAAGGAGAACTTAGGGGACCACCACATGTTGTGGGGTTCCTGTGCTCATAAATTGCCACTTGAGCAGATTCATGGGTGAGCATTAGTTATTGCATGCTGAAATCCACCAAATAGGTTTGACGGATGCGGCGTAAGTGTCGGAAGGAACAGGCTAACACTATTTTGGCGATGACAAGCATGGAGGTTGTTAGTCCATGTCCGCCCCCACAGAGCTTCTATTACCGAGTCATCTGCCGCAACACATTATGTGCTGATGCAATGAAAGGGATGCACCAACACCAGCAACAGCATCAGTTAGGCTTATCCTTGAAGGCCTTCCCGAGTTCAAGATCAAGCGTGCCAATCATTTTGATCCGCCGATCAACCTGGCGGGATCCACATTGGGTCGATGGAGCACCCGATTGGCCAACCACCCCATCTAGGAATTTTTGGAGGGGCATGGCGAAAACAGAGACAAGACTCAGGTAGGGACTCTCATGCCTCCAATAATCTAAAGATTCCAAAGCCTCGTCCTTCTGTCAAACTTCTCAGCCTCTGCTGGTCGAATTGATTATAATGAGGAACCACCTAATAATATGATCTCTGCAACACATGTAGCACTAGGACAATCATCTCCTCTGCCTCAGCTTCTCTGTCATCTCTGGCTCATTTAACTATTTCCTCCCTTATCTCTTCAATGCAAACAACACCCACTTGTAACAAAATGAAGAGGCTTTTCTTTCAAGGTCCCCCATTAACAGCTTTCAATTTCAGAATGACAAAGGGCAAAGACTCGTCGCCGCGGAGAAGTAAAATTACGCCATGTCTTTGGAGTTTAGCGTGTTTGGAATTGCTTTCGGGAAGGTGCTGTATGGGAATTTAGCGATTTATAGGTGAGATTAGCATATGGAAAGATGATCATCCTCCATAACAAAGTGAACATAATTAGAAGCAACTTGGACAGCAGTAATTAGAATGAACGAAATCGTGAAGAGGGTTGGAGCCAAATACAGGAATCGTGCTGTTTTTGTTGGAACACCAAATTGACAGATGAGAAATGTTGGGTAAATTCCAAATTGATTGCGTCCAATTATTTTAAGTAGTTTCTTGCTGTCTCTGCCAACCATCCAGCTCACAAGCTCTTTGTTTGATTTTGACTTCTCCTCTAAAGAGAAAATGCACAGCTTCATAATTATTTTGCAGCTCCTTTTTGTTTTATTTCCTGCAATGTTATATGATATTGGGAAAAACATCAGTGTCAGAAATATCTCCAATTCCTATCTTCTTGCCGCTACAAAAGGCCAAGCCTGAACCACTCCTGTTTCATTCCATAGCTCATTCTCTTTTTTGAAGAATTCCCAAATTTTTGCCTCGTTCATCTTGCTCAGGATGAGAGAGATCCTCCATGTCCAAGCAGGCCAATGCGGCAACCAGATCGGGGCCAAGTTCTGGGAGGTCGTGTGCGAGGAGCACGGCATCGACGCCGCGGGGAACTACACAGGCGACTCCCATGTCCAGCTCGAGCGGGTAAATGTGTACTACAACGAGGCAAGCGGGGGCCGCTACGTCCCCCGGGCAGTGCTGATGGATCTCGAGCCGGGGACTATGGACAGTCTGCGCACCGGGCCATACGGAAGGATCTTTAGGCCTGACAACTTCGTCTTCGGCCAGAACGGGGCCGGCAATAACTGGGCCAAGGGGCATTACACCGAGGGGGCTGAACTGATCGATTCGGTCCTCGACGTTGTCCGTAAAGAGGCGGAAAATTGTGATTGCATCCAAGGTACACATATACATATGGGTTGCGATCTCATTAGTCATTTCCTTGAGTCGAACTTCTAGGCCTAGAGAGATCGTTCTGTGTCCCTCAATGCTCATACATGCCTCCATAATTAGGCTTCCAGATCTGCCATTCCCTTGGAGGCGGGACGGGCTCGGGGATGGGGACGCTATTGATTTCCAAGATCAGAGAAGAGTTCCCTGACCGGATGATGATGACCTTCTCGGTTTTCCCCTCGCCCAAGGTATCCGACACCGTGGTCGAGCCGTACAATGCCACGCTGTCTGTGCACCAGCTCGTCGAGAACGCCGACGAGTGCATGGTCCTCGACAACGAGGCCCTCTACGACATCTGCTTCCGAACCCTCAAACTGACAAACCCAAGCTGTGAGTCCTAAAATGCTCGAATCAGTTGCTATTTCTGGTGGCTTGTTAGTTTTGTTAGTTTATGTCCCCCGTGTTCTGGTCTAATCGGAGAGTTACAACGTATGCATTCACATGTCACGAGCAGTTGGTGATCTCAACCATTTGATCTCAACCACCATGAGTGGAGTCACTTGCTGCCTCCGGTTCCCCGGACAGCTCAACTCTGACCTCCGCAAGCTCGCGGTGAACCTGATCCCATTCCCGCGCCTCCACTTCTTCATGGTGGGTTTCGCCCCGCTGACCTCCCGGGGGTCGCAGCAGTACCGCGCCCTCACAATCCCCGAGCTCACGCAGCAGATGTGGGACTCCAAGAACATGATGTGCGCTGCCGACCCGAGGCACGGCCGGTACCTGACTGCCTCCGCCATGTTCCGGGGCAAGATGAGCACCAAAGAAGTGGATGAGCAGATGCTCAACGTCCAGAACAAGAACTCGTCCTACTTCGTGGAGTGGATCCCGAACAACGTGAAGTCGAGCGTGTGCGACATCCCGCCGACCGGGCTGCGCATGTCGTCGACGTTCATGGGGAACTCGACGTCTATCCAGGAGATGTTCCGGCGCGTGTCGGAGCAGTTCACGGTGATGTTCCGGCGCAAGGCCTTCCTCCACTGGTACACAGGGGAGGGGATGGATGAGATGGAGTTCACCGAGGCCGAGAGCAACATGAACGACCTGGTGTCGGAGTACCAGCAATACCAGGATGCTGTGGCCGATGAAGTTGAGGATTATGATGAAGATGAAGTTGCGGAGAACTAATTAAAGTGGGGGAAATTCGTCTATCATTACGCCTTTTTTTTTTCGGCTACGTACGTTAAGTGTTATCGGAGTTTCGTGTGTTCGTCTTTCCTGTCCCCATGATTGTTTCATCATACCTGCGATATGCATATTTCGAAAGAGTGTAATGACGTCGCCGATTGGTCCATGTTGCAGATTGATCTATTTATATAATTCAAAAATGTCAAGTGTATATGATTAATGTAAATATCGTGATTGATTTGGGCAAACTGTCTCGAATTTTCAACCTCAAAATCTAATATACGTGTATGCTCATCCTACCAATGTAACAAATATAGTATGTAGCGATTATTCGTGAATTGCAGTGACATTGAAAATGAGATTTTAATTTGAATCATGACTCGCGAACGTGGTCCAATCCTCACATTTTGTCATTCGTGTAGCATTACAAATTCAGAAAAGGAAATGATAAAAAAGATATAACAAAAACGTATGATGTGGAATATTCTTGATAATTATCTTCCGATGGGGACTGTTTTGACGGGAACGCGAATCTTAAAAGATAAACAATTTGCCACGTTCGATGTGAATTATTTATTTTTACAGGTAGCATTGGACGGGGTAAAACTTAATTCATTAACATTATATAAATATAAATATGGACATAAGGAATAGATATGGGGTCCATAGCTCAGTGGTAGAGCATTTGACTGCAGATCAAGAGGTCACCGGTTCGAACCCGGTTGGGCCCTTTTCGTTCAACTGTGCTTTTTCAAATTTTTCCTAAATTTGCTTCGACACGGTGATCTCTTTTTAAAGGATTAATACTACAGGATTCAAATTAATATAAATATGATAAATTTATTTTAAATTTTTTAGTTATCGAGAAAAATTTTAAATTAATATATTCATAATAAATTTATTTAAAATTATTTTTTTATCATGAAAAATCATAAATTGATACATCCATGATAAATTTGTCATAAATTAATTTTTTAACAACAAAAAATTATCTTCCGTTAAATTTGGTTAGCACTACGAAAAATCCCAAATTGATACATATATGACAAAAAGAGTGTAAAATCTTCAAATTGATACATCAATCAACTGTCACATGTCGGCCAATGCAGTAAGTCAATGGTTATATTTGTTATAGGTATATTAATTTAAATTTTTCATGGTATTAACTTTTTTTTTTAAATGTTTAAAGTTTTCTTGTTGCTTTCATCTTTATATTCCTTTTCTGGCGAGCCTCCGCACTCACTCTGTTAGACGTAAAAATCAATTCGCGTAGTGAAGCATGAACGCCACCCGCCAAGCGTTCGGCTAAATTCCCGTGAGAAAAGCATGGGCAAAAAACGAGGAAGCGGCAGACCCACCAATCAGACAGCGTCGCACAGCAGTTCGATCACGCTGAGAGAAGAGACCACCGGTCTAAAGCAACATAGCAAGGATGGGGCTCACGCTAATCCCAAGTCCATCTTGAAGCTCCAGCACCTGCGGAAGTTAGCGGATTGGACGGGCCGAGAAGCTTCGATTCCCTCGCTGAGCGCCTTCTTCGGACGTCGTTTGGCCTCTGTTGGAGAGTCCCTAGGGGTTCCACCTGACCCTTCTCTTGTTTCTTGCCAAAGGTTGCTTCTTCTCCTTGTTTTCAATTTCCTTTTCCTGTTATTTAGGTTAGAATGTTTTTTCTTTTTGGGTTAGATTTGTGAAGTGAAGTTTTTGCTAATGAATGTTTTAGCTTTTTCGTTAATGAAAGTTTGGGTGATGGAATTGAGTGGCCCATCGTTTGTCGCTTTGCTTGTGCTCTGTAGCTCCATGCAAATCATAAGATGCTGTGGAATTTTTTTTTTTTTATTATTGCTTTTGATTGTGCTTTGTGCTTCAGTTAGGGAGGCTTATGCCAGTAACTGGAAAACAGATGAATGTTGTTTTGTTGTCTTCCTCCCCCTAGTTGGTGGTTTGATGCTGGGACAAATTCTGTAATGTTTCTATCTAATATAGTGTGAAGATCGAACAATGTGAGTCGCTATTTTCTTGTTACTTGACTGTGTTTGTCTTATCGGTTGGGGAGTTCCTGCATAGGTTGAAGCACAGAACCCAGTTGCACACGGTGGAATGCAAGTAGTAGAATAAACGACTGCTTTAAGGAATATGAATGTTTATCAGCAAGTGCTCGAAACCTAAGTTCCCGAGTCTAATGAATTTGAGAAGATGAACAATAAGATGACAATCCGTTTCTCAGGAACCTCACTTCTTTTTGTCTTTTCCAGTTATAGTCCTCCATTGTCTCTCAAGATCCTTCTCTTCCTTACCCTACATAAGCCTGGTGGGTATTTTATCTAGCCAAATATTATGGAGCATGGCTTCTTTTACTTTTGTTACTCTTCAATTAAGTTTGGGAATACTATGTCGTGACTCATAGCACCTGCATACTTCTTGGAGGCATGAGTTGTATGATTATTATGTTTGTAGATCTTTGGAGGTATTAGAGTTACTTTTAAACAAGGCAGACAAGGATTATAGTCTTATTCTAAGCTTAGCATGCTATTCTTTAGTAGATTCACTAGAAAATTAATTCAAAGGGAACCTCCCGTAAAAGCTGAATGACGTCAAAGGCATTGTCTGAGACATCAGCAATTTCCATTCCATATGCATATGATGTTGAACAACAGAATGGATACACAAAAAAATTATTCTTTCCAAAACTTCCAAATAAATGTGTTCTACTTAACATCCGGCACTATTTAGTCTCCCCAACTTGCATGGTTTGTATGTTTACACTTCCATGTCTTGAATGTCTGTTTATAGAGATATGACTATACCCAAACCGCATTGTATAGGTTATTGTTTCTACACCTGGAAGGGCTATAGTAGAATCATTTGTTTTGAACAATATTCATCATTGCCACTACTTGCATTGAGCACATTTCCGTGCAATTATGTGAAAGTCATAGGTCCATACCAAAGGTGTTTGTTTATTATGAACCATCAAATTTGATTGCGGAGTGAGGATATGCCCTTATTGTTCTCATTTATATATATAGTGATGAAATGTTCCCATTTTGCAAGCATCTCATTGCAACCTGTCATACTCCTACTGATTGAACTTCATATGTTATATTCCTTTTTTGAAAGGAGGAACATCAAAAAATAAAATGAAAGCAGGAAATCTGGTTTTTCTTATATCACCGGTTATAATCAGTATTCTTAATCTCAGCAGGTCCAGTATCTGAGCAGTGTGTCTAGACAAGCACTTGCTGCTGTAGTTTGTGCATCTCAGTCTATCAGCCATGCCTGATCTGCTCTCCACCTTTCTTCTTGACTTAATATCTTGCTGGGTTTTTTAGAGGGCTTAAAATACCTGACCTAATTTGCAACTTTTTGCTTGTTAGATGCGAAACTGTGTTACAACCTGGCTACAATTGCACCATTCGGATTGAGAAGAATAGAGCAAAAACACAGCGCAGACACAAGAAACCCTTCACTTCAACTCAGAACATTGTTGTATACATGTGCCACTTTTGTTCAAATAGGAATCTGAAACGAGGTACTGCTAAAGGCCACATGAAAGAGTTATATCCCGTGAAAGCCAAATCAATTTCCCAACTGAAGCCTGCAAAATCTGCGTCTCTGGTGTCTTATGGCCAAGGCATGGGAAGTGGACATGGGGATGAGACCAAGGACGCAAGCCAGATGAGTTCACCTGCAGTTAAGGTCGACACGCTTGCCAAAGTCAGTCCTTCAACTCCATTGACAAAGACTTTGCTTGATGGGAAGAGGCAAAAGAGGAGTAGGTCAGGGGCCAAGAGGCCCACTCAACCTGAAAGTGCAGATGCAGAAGCAGCTGCCGGTGCTTCCAGCAAAAGGAGGAGAAAATCTTGGACAAGCTTAAAGGAAATAGCTGAGAGCACCGAACACGGCACCAGTAGAAATATCCCTAATTTAAAGATTCCATTTTGTATATGAACAGGGGTTGTGTTATGATCGTTTGATTATTTTTGGAAGATGAAATTGTTGGAGTTTTTTTTTTTTGGGTAAGGAGATGAAATTGTTGGAGTTATAATTTAGAAAAGAAAAGATCAAATTTCTTGCTCGTGCATCTCTGTATCGATTTTGAGGACGACAAGTTCACAAGAAAACTGTATCAGAAGAATCTCTCTCGCTCTCTCTCCCTCTGCCTCTCCCGCTCCCTCCCTCCCTCCCTCTGTGTCTGTCTGTCTTTGAGTGACATCTAGGTGCCTGGAGAGACCCGGGAAATTTGCAGATTGCCAGATGCTTTCTGAAGAGGTGTGAATGCTCGAGCTTTCTTAAGAATTCTGGAATCTTTAGCTTGGAAGCAACTCTGTCCATTGGAGAACCATTGTACGCAATCCTAGACTGCTTGGGGGCTTAAAACTTTTTGCTGAATGCCACTAATGGCTAACATCTGATTCTCCAAAGTTATAGCAACGTATGTTTTTAAATGGAGTGCTCAGGGACGGTCTAGGATGTCGGCTTAGAGAATTTAGGAGGAAAATTGGAACCACTAATGCTATAATTGCAGAAGCCTAGGCCCTGCAAGCTGGAAGGGAACTTAGTGTTTCTATTGATATTCAAAATCTTGAAACGAAGAGAGATGCCCTTGTACTTTTCAAAGAACGTCACGATCCACAAACTGATAATGTGCTTCTACCCTACCGTTGGTGCTTTCCATGGGCACGTACAGCACTTCAGAATCAAACATGTTGACCATGGATTGCATCAGCGTGCAGTCAGGTTGGCCAAGAGGGGAGAATGCATAAGCAGGAATACCTGGAGTATAACCATGTACATACTGATGTATGTAGTTCAAAACTGCTTGCCCAACACTGCTGTCCTGTGTATACAGTTATAAATGTGTTTCCCCACTCTGAAAAAAGGGCGTACATAATATGGTGGGTAATCAATTTTTAGTGCAGTTTGGACATAATATCATCCGTAATCCCTAGTTGAAAACACCACACTTCAAGATGGTCTGTTTCAAACAGCACAACCAAAAAATCTCATAGCAAGGTCAAAAGACACAGGTAATTTTCTGTTTAAATCAGCCAATCAAAAGAGATGAGGTCAAAGAACCATTCTGCTGTACAGAAATTACAACCATGGCGAATATCCTACGAATCTCTTAATGCACATTTAGACACAAACCCCTCTGAAAATATGCTCCAATCACTTGTCTCTTAATTATTTCCACCTAACAGAAACCATAAATAACAAAATTTTCCTCGTAGGGGAAAATGATCTTGCTGCTTGCAGCACACAGGTTGTTGGCCTTCAGCATAACAATTGGACTTGCCAGTCCAGTCTCAGAAAAGGCTCCTAAACTACCAGGCGAAACATGATTGATGAACCAAATATACGACCAGAACCTTGTGGAGGATTGACTCCAGGGTTTCGTTTTGTATTGTGAAGTTCAGAGTCTCGTATTCCTCTGCAAGCATCTGATGCCCAATTCTTGGCAAAGAACAGTATCTGGAAAGGGCTAATCGATTCACATTCGAACTCATTCCAATTGTTGTCAAGAACCGTTCTTTTTAGTTTCAAGAACATATCCCTCATGAAGTGCTACACGTGCTTCATTCTCCCTACCAAGCACAAAAAGAGCCACGGCTTGCAAATAGGAGGCGATATGCCAGACTGGGGATATCACTTGAGCCTGCACTGCATCATTAAGGGCTTCTTCCGGCAAGTCTGTCATGAGGTAAGACAGACTGCGGCGTGCATACACTGTTGGGGACACCATTGTTCCAACTTCAATGAACTGCAAATAGAAAGACAGTCAGCTGAGGGTGAATATGTCAGCCTGAACACACTTTAACACCAGAAGCGGTTGTATCAACTAACAAAAATCTGCAATCCTCAGCTTAGATGTAATTGAGATAGTCCTTGGTAGTTAAATTAATTCCATTCCAGTCCAGCAATTCTTTTTGAAATCCCAGGGTGTACGGACTAATATTCCTAATTAACTTCAAACCTCATATTTCCAACAGCAGTGATATCTTTTAAATTTGAAGTGGGGACTAACTCAAAGAAGACAAACAGAATAACTTGAGATATCTATTGTGCTTGCAGTTTGATATAAGCAAGCAAGAGTATTGTTGACAATACTAACCTGACTATAGCATTCAATTGCAGTGCTGAAATCTTTATGCCGGAAAGCAACATCACCTTTCTTTTTTGAGTTCAATGTTTCCTGCATTTGGTTTGTCCACATCTGGAAAGAAAGCTGCAAGCCAGAAGATCAACAATATGAAAAACATTTAAAATTGACAAAAAAATCTCAGAATCAAACGCTTAACATGCAAGAGACAACATACATCTAACCATACACATTTCATTCACAAAGAGGAGCCAGACTTCAGTCCTCGTGCATCACTGGAATTAATTTACTAAATGATGTACAAAATTGGCATATCAGGATTCACGAGAGGACTCCAAATTGCTACATACTAGACATTCTGAACAACAGAACCATTTCGCACCAACAATTATAATGAATATGCTAAGGACCAAGGTCACTGATCCTCACTCATCCAGAACAGGAAATATATTTTGAACCAGACATTTACAAGGCAATGCCAAATGTTTGATGTGAAATTATGGTGATGACAGTAAAACAAATAAATCAACCATCTAAAATGATATCTTAATTGAATGCCGATATTATGATAAGAACAAAGTATCCAAAAGCATTGAAAATGAAGCTAAAGTCATGATATAAACAAACTCCCAAGTCGGGGTACACGATAAATGGGCCACAAACAAGGAAGAGATCATGCACCAAGGCCTCAGATTTGCTAAATCTAAATCTTAAGCACAGAAATAGAAAGATACCTTGAATTTGACAGATATAAACTAACTACCAAGTCAGGGTACACAATAAATGGGCCACAAACAAGGAAGAGATTATGTGCCAAGGCCTCAGATTTCCTAAATCAAAATCGTAAGCACAGCAATTGATACATGCCTCGGTAGCTGCACCTTCATCGTCCTTATACCCAAGCTTTTCCAAAACCTCGTGTATAGCAGTCAAATCCTTTCTTACACAAGCTTCAGCAAGTGGAGATAGAGGTAGAGATGCTGTACTATGCTGGATACCCATCAGTAAATGTGACGGAACCTGCGAAGCAAATGATCAGCTACTTCTGGCAGTCGTTAGAGGGGAAGTTTCCATGAAAATGAGAAAGGCTAGTGCCACTGTTTGGAACATGACGATTTGGTTATTCAAAACACGAAAGTGAAAATGCACAACAATACAAAATACTTCTAGCATCCTCGTCATTCATCAGCTACCGTCCGCACTCTGGTATGAGCAACTGTCCCCCATGGACGCATTTGATCACATCTTTCTGACCGAAAAACAAGAGGAAATAAGAAGTGCTTAGCCAAGGTATCATTGATGACATACCTCAGTCTCCTTTTGAAGAGGAAGCAAGGCAGCAACTAATGATTTAGGGTTTGGCCGCTCTCGGGGCTCAGCTTGCAAACATCTTGTAGCTACACGTACAAGCTCTGTCCCATCATCATTTGTAAATTGACCTTCCAAACAAGAATCAGTAAGCATCTCAAGATTCCTGTCCCTTATTAGGTCAAGTGCCTGAAAAAAAGGAAAATAACCTAAATAAGAGCCAGAAGTTTTTCCACAAAACTTCGAAATTGTAGGTCTCGAGGAGAAAAGTACTACCATATAGAGGACAGATTCTTTTGCTGCCAAAAGATGACCTTACAAATTGTTATGGAATTGAAATAATCTTTATTGAACTTATTTTACATATCAGAATTGGTTCAGATATTTCTAGTTTTTGTGCTTGGAATTTTGCCATGCTTCACAATGAGTCAGTCACTTACATAGTCAATGGGCTGTTCTATCCCACAGTCAAAAAGTTCAAAGATCAATTTAATAGCGACCATCATGAGCCAGGATACTCATCGCTATATTTGTAAATGCCTCATGACAACCATCCATGTACGTCATGCCCTGAAGTTACTTAAAGTTACAATACATATACAGCAGTCAATAATTTACAATAGACATTTTTACGGAGAACAGGTCAGTGGAAACTCAAAAATCACCCACCCCGAACATTAGAATGTATTTTACCATTCTCGAACCAATTCAAGATCTGAATCCATGTCAATTTTCCATGTCCTTACACTAACTTGAGAATGTTTTACAATCTTTGCTGCTTAGTAAATCATGGAGGGAACCTACATTGAAAGGAAAAAAAAAAAGGATTCTCTAGGACAATGGCTAAACCATTCACTTGTTGGTAATTTTACACCCACATTTTACCATCCTAATCCACGCATATCCTTAAAGTATTCAACTTAAGGAAGTGCACCGTCAGCTTAAACTAGCAATGCAATAGAATTATAATTTAAAGAAGTCAACTTACACGGCTTGGAGGAATATGTTTCCCACTAATGAGGTCCAGCAAAAGGGTGCCAAAGCTATATGTAACACTTTCTGCTGTTACTCGTCCTGCCAAAAACAAGTGGCCTGGCTATTATCTAGCACAAAAAGGCAAAAGGAAAATATCGAGAAATCTCTAATGGCAACCACACAGATAAATGGACGACATAGAATGTGAAATCCCATTTGAGGTAGCACAGTTATTCACCAAAAGCCCATTGAGTACAGCTCTTAGAGATAATGATTGAAATTGTTATGAGTGGGCACTATAGCCCTGAGAATTATTCATAACAATCTTAGATGTGACAATACCCAAAGACGAGACAAAAGCCCAAATGAAATAATAAAGCAAATCCAAGAAATCTCGAGTTCAGAACTAGTATAACAGGAATAATTCTGACTCCATGGATCAGACGAGTAGCATCCAAGCTCCAGGAAAGCAAAACACCATTCGCATACAGACTCGTATAACAGGAGAAAGGCATCTAATTCAGTTGAAATAGATGCGTTTAATTTCTTGTTAGTATCTGTGAACTTGTATTACATAGATTCCAGCTCCAGCAGGCAATGCGAAAAGAAAAAGAAAATCAATGGATGGATATAGGAAGCTGATATCAGCAAGTTTGTTCTCAATGGCTAAGCTCATATCCCTGCCAAAATCAAATTAAGAGGAAGAAGGAAATTGATTGACAGACAGTAAACAAAGAAGTAAATCAACTTCTTTAAAAATCACATCGATTGTCATTTTACCTGTTCTCAGATACTCGGGAGGAGTGAAAGCCAAGTTAGTACTATAACTTCTACCGTCTCTACTGTTCTTCATAAGACCAAAGCATGAAAGTCTAGGGTTGCCCTCCTGGAGAACAGTGTGTAAGACCAAAAGCACTATTGACAACATTTGGTCTCCAGTTGTTGGAAGAGAAATAGGGACTTACTTCATCAAAAAGAACTCTATATGCATTCAGATCATGGTATAGGGTGCGTCCTTTGCTAGTACAATATTCCAGAGCTTCGGCAAGATGCAACGCCACTCTCAACCGCATCGCCCATTTCATAGGTTGAGTTTCCCCTACGTTGGCATTCATTTCATTTGCAAAGTCATAAGGTGATCAATAGACAAATGAATGTAACTAGGAAGGATAATGAAAGTCATACACAATTGGAAATAGTATCTTAAGAGAATTCAACAAAATTATGTTAGTTTCTCTCAAAAATAGCATGAGAACTTTCAGAGAATGATATGGGTGGTTCTTAATACTGAACCTAGAATGCAACATCGAGGTATAAAGAACAACCAGTCAAGAATCGGAAAGCATTATATCTTGTGAACTCACAAGGGAAACAAAGCCTTTTCTGTTCAAATCATAATCATGGGCCTGATAAGCATAATATTTAGACCTAGTACAAAAATCTTCTGAAAGTTATTTGTTCTCGCATGGAAGAAGGTATTATCTAGAATATCCATACAGAACGAGGTGTATTTTGATATAAACGAAAGATCTAATACCAAGATAACCATAAGATCATTCAGTTCAGTAAAATTACAATGGAATAGGTGCTTAGCCAATGTATCGTTGGGCATATATTCTGCAACAAGCAATCTCTCATCACCTTCACAGCAACAACCAAGTAAATTTGCCAACCTCTGATTACGGAGCTGACCGACAGCTTTTGCTTCTTCCTGGAAATGTGGGAAGAGGTGGAGAAAATTTACAGGTCACATAAAAGAATCACACCGCAGGATATTCTTAAGCACCGAGTTACACACTATTTTAAGATAGGACTAGCCTGATAGAACAACAAGAAGCATAGCTTCATCAAGCCAAACTGGTCAGAAGAGTTGGTGACTGCATTTACCACTGAGTAAGACGACTTTCATCCATATAAATTCAACTCAAGACTATCATAATGCTCTACCCTCACTAAACACTTGTCGAAGCTCCAAACCAGCAGAATTGTCTTCTTTGTGAAACAAGATAGCAGAATGTCCACAAAAGAAGTGAAAAGTATGCTCACCATGAACTGTCGTGCATCTGGCCAAGCTGACCTGTTAAAGCGCTTCACAGCAATTCGCATTTGGCTATCCAATTTGCCTTTGTAGACAACATTGGGAGCCTTTTCACCATGTTCAGAAACAATGTTCTCCACAGCAAATCCAGATGTAGCCATCTTAATCTGATCATAGGTGTAATCCCGAAATGCAGGCAGGCCACCGACTTCAGTATCATTTTCATGATCTGCAACGGCATAGACTCTTATGTTAGAACCAGCCACTCACCCTTGCACAGAAACAAAGCTGTACGACTCAAAAGTCTTGAAACCAAGTGACCGAGCCTGAAATGAGTCGAAAGTCGAACAGATGAATGATTTTCTAGGTGGCCCCCCACTGCACCTACATAGATACGTAGATGACAACAAAAAAAAAAATCAAAAGAGCAAGAACAAACTACCAGCGACGTTGGGCTCCGGAACCTGTCCGCTCTGCTCCGAATCACAGCAACAAAGCGAGAGCTTGGAGCATTCGCACCCCATCGCAATAAAACAACGTCTCGACTATTGAGTCCGCACAAGTATCGAATCTTCGAAGAAAGCTCCAAACTTCCGAGTCCTCGCTCGATGAATAAATAACCTCTCGGACGGCAGCGTTCTTATCCTCCCGCTAGCTAGCTCCAGCTTTTAACCCCCAACGCCTCCAAAGCTACACAATGCCACGCACATGTACAGACAACACAAAACTAGAAAGATATTAGATTCGGAATGTTCGTTCCCGGTCCCTCGAACAAACCCATCACCGCAAGCTACTAAAAAAAGAACCTCAGATTCACACCACGGGGTTCCCATTTCCTCGCGTGGTCGGGTCTCCACGATTGGAAGCATGGATGCATACCTTCGGGGAGTGTTCGCGCGGGTCAACTGAGCTGGGAGCCAACAGAAGGTCCTCGTGGGGGTTTGGTGGGTGGGGGGTGGCGGTTCAAAATCAGAGATCGCGCCAGGAAGAAGACGAAGAAGCAGCAGCGAGAGTGTATCCAACACGGAAAGAGAGAGAGGAGAGAGACGAAGAGGCGTGGAGTTGATGAGGAGAAGGGGAGCGATTGATTGGGAATTGATTCCTCGTTCTCGATTTGGTCAAAAAAGAGGCCATGGACATGGAAAGTCAGTCCACTTTTTGCTCTTTTCCTTCCTTCTCTTTTCTTCTTTTCTTTTTCTCTTCTTCACCGATTCCTCCTGTTGTACTTCTACCTTGTCCTCTCTCTCTCTCCTCTCTCTCTCTCTCCAGTTGACCCCCAACCCCACCCCCTCAAAAAAAAAAACAACACTTAATCCTCAAAATCATATGTCAATATTCGAATTTCGAAAAATGGATTATACAAGTCGATACGAATTCCTTACAGAAAAAAATTATGGTATTTTCTTGTTTGATTTGTTTAGAAAGTGCCCTTATCAAAGGAAATACTTAACGCGACGACAAGTACTTAATTCTGAATTAAATTCATTAACCTCGATTTCAGAATAGAAATTTGAGATGAATTTAACCGTGATAATTGCTCTTTTCTTTTCTTTTTATTTGTTATGTATTAGCATTCGATATGACACAATGCTAGTATCTTGCAAATTTTTTCAAAGTTAAGATAAAGATAAAGTTAAGATAAAGATAAACACAAAACGTGACAACGAAGCTTAGAAAAAACGATATTGAATTTTTTTTTTAAAGTGTCACTATACCATCTTTGAGACATTGGGTCAATTTCAAATTCTAAATTTTAGAGAGCACTGCGAGATTTTTATGTGTACTCTAGGGATATTACGAGATAAGACCTAGTTAAGGGATATTTCCGCCAATTCCCGTTCACTTCCGGAGGGCATTCTGAAATTTACACTTGAAACTTCGAATGATCAGCAAGCGAATATTTCGTAAAATTAATAAGACCAATAAATAGTCAAGCTCGCAATCATTAATTATTCATGAGGAATAACTGTTGATTGGAACTGCTCCAAACACTACTTCCATCTTGCTCCACGGTGCAATCGTGGTTATGCAATTATCCCGACATCTATGCGCTTCTTCAAGTAGTTCCCAAACATAGCACGAGCCGATCTTCTAGGATAAGATACAAACATATCCTATGTCCCGTCATTTCCCAAACATAAGACAACAAACACTCCATCCTGGTCAATATGCCATACTGTTCAGCTCAGGACAGAGAAACCATCAGACACTCGGGCTGTCTGCAGCAAATTGTTCTTTTCTTTTTTTTCCTTCAGATTTTTCAGATGAACATAACACGTGAAAGATGTGCATGAGTACAGAACATGTCGTGCAAATGGCACATCCATTATGATGAGCAATCCCCAAAAGCTACAAGAGGGAATTTCCCCGGGCTTCGGAAACTAGAGATGCGTTGCTTGCTGGGTGACGAGAAAAAGAGACCACTCTCTATCGCCCAGACTCATTCGTTGAGTTCTCTTTTAGCGCCACAGATCCCTCAGCCCGGAATCAAGGATATTGACACCACTTCGATTTCAAAGCGCCAGTAGTTGTCGTTGTATGATTAAACCAATAATAGTATATGCAGCGACTGGGTACCTGATCTATGGACCCTTGGGCATGGGGCCGAAAAGGACATTCCAATCTGACCGTGATTCGTACATCAAAGTTGGCAGCTTCAATTTCTCTTTTCCCATAGGGTTTGATAGCTTTGGTTCTATGGCATTTCAGAGCATAGTTGCATCTCTATCAAGTGCTAAAACTGCAATCATGACTGCGGCCTGTATAGACGAGAAGTACCAACAAATCAGCTGTGCCTAAGAGCTTGGTGACTGCACTTTCTCAACACAGCCTGAAAAATTGAGCTTATTCACTATCTTATAAACATTCATACAATTAAGACATGGATGGAAAATAATAAACTAGTTCAGTTGAAACCGGATACAAAAAAATTTCCAGTCAGAAAAACAACAGAGTGAAGGTAAGAGATTTAAAACTCAAAAGACCATTGAATCTATGCCAAACTTAAGAAAAGGCATCTTACCCAGTTGACAAACGGCAACTTCAATTGGTATTTATCCCCTTCTTAGCTGTCTCAATCCAATCTATTCGATGATCTAAGCCTTAAAATCAGCAAGGTCATTGCCATCCAGAGATGGAGCATTTGCCACATCTGTTGTTTTACTAATGGAATCTCTCCCCCTCTTCTCAAGGAGGAAACCATTAGATGGAGCCTCTTCAATGTGCAGTAATCTAGGTGTCGAGCTACAGATAGATGGCCCGTCAACATCCATCTTGCCATAATTTTTCTTACCAGTTTCGTTGCAAATTCCATTTGGCTTGACTGTCATATCAGTAAGATGGCCAACCAAGTTTTCTGTGATACGACTGTGAGTCTCAGACATATCCACACAATTATGCCCATCAGAAGAAGATAATGAGTTTTCATTTCTTTCCTCAACCAAATCACCGCCTGGATGTTCGGAAAAAACTCTGATACTTTGTGGTTTGTCAGTGATATTGTTATTTCCTTCGTCAATTAGTGAACTCAACTGCTTCTCCACAAAGACTGCCAAAGAAATAGCATGATCCCGTACTAACGAATCATGAGGAGGGCAGTGTAACATGTCAAGCAATGCCCGCTTGTACTGAAATAGACCGATAGATGGCAAAGCAGAACCTCGTTCACGACAGACCTTAATCACTTTGAAGACATGTTCGCACAGGTAACCCATGTCTGCCCAATTACAATCACATAAACTAAGCAGTGAACCTGGATTCCAGACAATGTGAACTATGTCTCGATGAGTCTGGCTAGTAATTTTTGCAAATTTCCCTTCTAGCTTAACATCAGAATCAGGAATTTTCAATGCATTGCGCCAAGATGTTAAGCCACTGGCCCATTCATCTTTACGGTATCGTGAAAAATCCTCCTTTTCTGAGTACTCATCGAGCCAGAAGAAAGCATGCACTGTCGTACCCAACTTGTCAACCAACCAATCAGCCCGTTGATAAGCACTGGTGTTGTCCTCATTCAGTAATCTGAGCCTTAATTGGTTGTGGTAAAACTCCATTGCTGCACAAGTCTCCTGACTTGCCAGTGGAAGATTTTTCAGCGCAGCTGTCCATGACCCTACATACAAAGAAGAAAATATCTAATCATATTCTCTTGAGGAAAAAAAAAAGTGAGAGAGAGAGAGAGAGAGAGAGAGAGAGAGAGAGAGAGACTCAGCAACCTAAAACAGCTCGAAAAGGAAAAGGAAAACATCTCTGTGCAATCGAATACAAAATGCATCAAGGAACCAATACAATTTCCATCATTTTGTCCCAATTGAAAGCCAACAAAGAAAGTTACTCAGGTACAAAATACTCATAGTCACAGACCAATACGGGGGTACCAGACTGCCTTGAAATAATCCATGAAGTGGCGCGCCTCAACAAAATCATCCATGAAACTTTGAAACAAATCCATATTTCCATTTCCTCTACAGATATTGTCTACTGCCTGTCCAAGTTGTCCTGCCATCTCCACACGCATTGCAGTCTCCTGACATCTCTTTAATAAGTTCTTGTGCCACGCATGACGTAACCGCCAGAAGCAAAGTAGCACAGAGCATTGAAACACATCCCTGAATGCAAAAGAAAAGCAAGGGATGTAGAACTTGAATTCAAGTGAATAAACTTCATTAGAAGGATTGAGGAATCCAGCACCCACACATCAGTCTATAGCGGCAAGAACAATTGCAACATATCTGATTTATCTAAAGGTGTAAATGCCACTCAATTGCAGCAGCTAGCCTGATATTATGCATTGTAAAATCAAATTGGCATGCTGAAATCGTGGTTCAGGGCAGGCCAATCAATCCAAAAGATAGTCCAACAAATAAGCATACTCAAACCAATATTAGCAGCAAATGAACATTTAACGGCACTGATAGATCAAACATATGTGTTAAAATATGGTTCATCGAGAGTCATTCCCAGTAGATAATCCAACAAATAGCCATGTTAAATCCAATTTCAGAAGGAAATGGGCATACATCTTAATTAGAGTGATAAGCATCACAATAATCAAGGAATCCACCTAAAGATTAATCCTCATGTCTCCTTGTTATCACTACAATGAAAAATAGCAACAAGAACTCAAGCCCTGCAACTTGAAATATAATTCCGAAGGAACAAAGGGCCGTAACTATGGTTTATAATCCATGTAGAAGCCAGTCGCAAATGACTCATCTTCAACATTCCCCACCGTCATTAATATCCAAGTTTTAAATCGCAATATAACAATGAAAAATCCTAGAATAAGATAATGTGTGCCAGAAATATCAGAAAGTTCACAACCCTTGTATCAGTTTCATTTAGCAACCATCCAAGATTTGAGTCCTCTCTGTGCTTAGTCTGAAATTAGTGGATCCCAAAACTTCGGCACAGAAAGGCAGCTAAAGAGAGTTATACAACTAAGATGATCCAGACTTCTATGACTAGATCAAAATCTGATTCAGCTGGATGAATGAAAGCACTCTACCTGATGGCGAGGACATCAGCTAGAGGATCATCAACAATAAACCCTGCCAACTTCCACGAAGGATCTTTATTACAAACTCTATTATACAGCGCCCTCATCCATCTATGAGTATCTATGCTTCCAAAAGCTGGTGCTATTATCCATGCCACAGGAATGGCCTTGTTGTCAGAATTGAAGACAAGAAGACTGTGAATAGGATACTATTGGACATCATAACAGAGAAAAAGTCAGTCAGCTAACTTAGCAGGCATGTTCACATCTAATGATTGCTATCACAAAGATAGATACGTTACTCAAGGTAGACTTAGACCTTCAATTTGTTGGTTCCAAATCTTGAGTCAGAAGCCACAAGGCTGCGATTGCCAAACCGAATCATTTGCTGTAATTGCCACTCCGTTTGAATGCCCAAAATGAATGGTCCAGAATCAGAGAACTCCTCATAGAAGAAAACGTGGCTCTGGTGACTTTCCACCCACATGTCAATGCTGATTTCATCATCTGCATCCAGCTCATACGTAGAGCGTCTAATGCTTCTCTCCTGTCTACGAACATATCTGTGGGTCAAAAGGTCATCGCGGTTAGTAGGACCCCCTTGTCTCGCCACACATTCACTGTGTCTCTGCATTATCGTCTCCACTGATACGCCCACATATAATAGAGACAAGACTCGAAGGCGAAGGTCCTCTGAGATATAAGGGGCAAACATGGCACGAGTACCAGCTGCCTTCTTGTCCTGGGGACCGTGGCAGGGAAGACCTTTCTTATCTACATGTTTATCCTGATTATAGATGATAAGTGCCACCAATGGTTCAGCAATTAAGCGTTTCACAATAAAGTGACAGGTGCAGCCCCTCTTTGTATTAGGTCGACCAGCATTATTTTTCTTGGGGACATAATTAGTCCTACTAGGCCGCACGATCCCACCCTTCCTGTGGTCATCAGGACCAAAGGAACACCAATACCTACAACAGAATCAATCAGCAATCCTGCAGCACTGCCTCGTCTATGGCAAGAAGCAGCATCGGCAATTATGTTACTTCCATGAGACACTCTTAGTGAAAATTGGAGAAAGGTAACCACTTACAGTATGTATTCAAGAATGCCATCAACCTTGGGTTTATAAGCCATCTCAAGTGGTCTTTTCCTCCGTGCTTCAACATGAAACCTCGTTGGACAATCTTTGTTTGAAGACTCGCCCCTCACGAAATCATCAACTCTAGCATACGGGATCAAAGCCACTCTATCTATGTTGTCACGCCAACCTTCCACCTTGGACCACACCAAATCCGCAGCTGAAAACTCCAGTGATGGAGGATTCTGCACGGGAAGGGATAAGATCTCATCCCAACGTGCCATCTGCAACACACAAAGCAGCACAGAGAATACAATGACTGATCCATGTCTACCACAGGCACACGACGGCACTGCAGAACTCAAGACGGAAACAATCCAAATCAAGAGCCCCCAAATACTGATCAGCCATCCGACTTGTAGAAAAGTAAATCAACAATGTCATACTGCGTAGATGAAGCAGCCGAAAGAAAGACAAGAACAAGAAGGCCGCTGCACCAATATGACAGATTCATCTACGTGCCTCACCTGAGTAGATGAACCCTTCAAACGAATCCCCATATTCAGACTCAAATTCCAAGCTCTAGAGAACAATGACCTAACAAATAAGCTTAAAGAGCAGGGAATGTTGCTCGACCCATCCAATTTGTAAAAAAGGGAAAAAAAAAAAAAAAGGGAATTGCGGACGTAGCCATTTGATAACACCCTATGGTCCCTATCCAACATGGCGACTGATCACATTACCGGACATATAACCCAAACCAGTTTCTTCGATAAAACTAGCGACACCCCGGCATCAAAATGGGACGCTGCAGGAAAATAATCCAAAAGAAAAAAGAAAAAAACAGCAGCTTCATGCAATTCGAAGGCACGACGGTGATACGGAAAACGAAAAGGCGCGGCAAGAGAAACTAGAGTTAAGACGGTGGCCCCAGCCAGTCCCATGTGCAGAAGCCAGAGCAAGGAAGAAGAAGAGCTTACAGGAACAGAGAAGGAATCGCAGTTCACGGCTGCAACCTCGAGGTTTAGTGGACGAGCCCCTGTTTTCCGTGACGGACGCACTAAGCTTTGTGTGGGCGCGCAGAGAGAGGGAGAGAGGGAGAGGGTGGGGGGAGGGGGGGACGGAGTGAGACGAGTTCGTTCATGCCCTGAATTTGGACGAGTCCCTGATGGGTTAAACTATGGGCTTTTCATGTGGCCCATTGGGCTTATGCGGAAAACGAAAGCCCATCTTTTCTGCGATGAGCTGGGGATGAGTTCGCCGTCAGCGACGAGCAAGCCATCTCGCCATTCATACGTTGGCGACGCGTCCTGGGCATGAGAGTCGTAACTTCTCGTCCTAAGCAAAATTAGGGCCGAGCATAATGGACCGATCGAACCGAAAATTGACCGATTTGGTTTGGGTGTCCCAGCATTCCGGTTCCCAATTCAATAAAAATGAAATCAGTTATGGTCGGTCCAATTCCCGATTTCGCTATCGGAGCTTCTTGGCTAATGTGGTATTTCCATTTCTCTCCTCCGAAGTTTATTCGAAGGACCCCCAAAAAAAAAAACTCATATAAGATGGCTAGATTTGCGTGTGCTGGGATGTATGAATGAAAAAATTCCTCGGAACTTACGCATCGATATTCTTCAATTCAGTGTCCTTATATTTTTCATTTTGGTTTCATGAAAAGGCTCCAACACAGCTACCTAATGAGAAGGAGGATTGTCTATGTGAATGAAAGTTTCTGACTTCGTGCATTATGAATGGCTATCGCCCACCAAGCATCATAAGTAACTGCTTCACAAGGAATCGGCATACTGCGATGTAAAATCGGACCGATCAGTTCGGTTTCTAATCCCTAAAATTGGGAACCGATCCAATTCGCAATTTCAGAGTGGGAATGAAACGAACCGATCACTCCAAACAAAATTCAGAATTTTTCAAATTTTTTTTCCAAGACAGCGCCCATGTGTTTCCTTCTTTTCCTTTTTTTTTTCACCCAAACAACCATAAACTTGTCGAGGTGAGAAAATGGAAACGAGACATAGGCTACATTTGGGAATCAAATCCCCTTAGCAAAAAGTAGTGGTGTTTGGCAACCTTTTTTCGGCCTTTATAGGAAAATACAAAGCTAAAAGCCCAAGGCAGGGTTAGACTTGCCTTGGACTTTGAGTATTTTCGAAAGGCTAATTTCAAAAGGTAAATAATTTTTTTCTTCCCAAATTGCCTGCACTTTTTATTTCAATTTTGCCCGCACACTATTCGTCTTCTCATTGTAGCAAATCCGTTCCCAATTACCAGGGATCGCGTCACCCCGACCTCGTCATCATCATCCTTGAGGTCGCGAGACTCCAAATCTAATCGTGGCTGGTCACGAGGCTCCAAATCTAAGGTCATTACTGGCAAAGCTCGACGTCTCTTTGGCCGACCATGGCTGCCTGTGTTTTTCTTTTTCTTTTTCATTTCAAAGTTGCAATGCAAAATATAAATAAAAATAATTACCCAAACACCACCTACCTTTCACCAAATACACCTTTACTCAAAGGTCATGGGAAAAAGGGAAATGTCTGAGCCCGGGTTCGAACCGGGGACCTCTAGTGTGTGAGACTAGCGTGATAACCGACTACACCACCCAGACACTTGTTGACAGAATGCACAAATTAAAATAATTAAACAATAACACAATAATCTATCGGTGCAATGCGTAAATTCATCAAAAATAAATGAATAAAAATTGTATAATCGCCATCTTATTTGTGCGACTAGTTCCCTGGTGGTTAATAACTTATATAGGCATTCAACTAACTACTAATGCATTCGTATCATATTAAATTCTATATGAGTTTAGTTGACATCTATTATTGAGGTTATACTTTTTAAACATGTTATGGCTACGACAATTGGGTTTTTATTTCAAGATAGAGACATATCAACACGTGATTTTATATAAAAATTCCCATATTTTCAGAAGTTCAGAATATATTTCTTCTATTTTGAAAGGACAGTCAAAGTAGAAGTAAGAAGTACTCTCCTTCCCCCCTCCCAAAAAGAAAAATGACCTCAGTTCAAAATCTTGGCTTGGATTTGAATTGCGCGGCATGCTGGAATTGCCCAATTTTTGACTTCGACAGTGGGTACTTGAAACAAACAAGAAATAACCAAAGCTCCATGCAGGTCAATTGCTACCATTTTGCTATTCCCACAAGAATTTGCAATTAGCAGAGCCAATTAATAATATGCATTACACGATCCCGGAACGGAAGCAATTTAGGGGATCACATTTCAGATGCCAGAGCCAAATTTGCTGGAACAAGGCTGTAGAGGACCTCAGCAATCAATAGAACTATGTTAATTGAGGGATTATATTACAAACTAAGTGCTTTGAACTACAGATCTTACAAAGCAGAGATCAGCGTGCTATAAACACAACTAAGTCATACGGTTAAATGCCTAAAACATTCTCTAAGAAACGGCACTCAGGTGAACTGGAAAGGACTGTTTGAACATTGGAAGTTGTTCGCTTGTGCCATTCCACTCCCGTGACATTCACTGCCATTTTTTCAGGGGCTTTGCCGAGGAGGAGCCACTGGGGGTGGAGATGCTTTTCCTGGAAGCTGCAACAATCAGGGACGTATAGTTTATGTCAATGAGCAACATGACAGCAGCAACGATAATGTCACAATTGATAAATCTGTCCTCAAGCAGTGGAAAAGCAAACTAAACATAGTCACCAAAGCAACATACTTGATGAGATTTTTGTAGCACTTCGGGTCAAACGAGATGGTTTTGACTGCAACAACTTTTGTGGGGGCTTTGGCAGTTTAGAGGGAACAGCTGACCTGCATTCAACAAATCCAACAAGTCAAGCAAAGGCATAACAGATCATTATCCAGAACAATATCATGCATGGGGAGTCTGAAACAGCTCGTAAACTTGCTTTTAGACCAGCACATGCTCTGAAAACATGCCAATGCAGCATACTCCTGCTGAACTTAATGTGAAGCATGAACATTAACACCTAGTAACACATTTAACGAGAAAGTTGCCAGCATTAACACTTGGCACCAGTAATCAGTATTGGCTTTTCTAGTCCTTTCCCGCGAGGACCTTTGTTCTCTCTGTAAAGAGACAGCTAATTCCAGCATAAACTAAAGATGTATTTAACTGTTGCTGATTTAGGGAATGCGGTCATATCATAACCATAAATGGAAGGTATACGGGTGAACCATCTTCCATTAAAATAAGAGATTGCGAAAACCTTAACTGAAAATCACTTACTTCTCAATGTTTACAGATTTCTCGGGCTGTTTCGGAGGTTCAGGAAAGAGAGTATACTCAACAACACTGCAAATGGAACCATCAGTTTCTGTGCCCATCGAAAGGTCACCATCAGAAATATCACTCAACCTCTCCTCTAAATCCGCATCTTCCAATCCCAAGAGCTGCACATCATCGGTAGCACTCTGATTTACAGGCCCATCAGCAAGTTTAGATGGCTGGTAGAATTCCTTGTGATGTTTAAAATCATCCACTGACTGCTGTGAACCAGCTTCAGAATGCCTATCACTATACTCTGAACAATTGTCCCCATCAGAAGCTGCTTTATCACTAAGGCCTGAGAGTTTTCCACTTGATGTTTTCCGGGCATGTTGAGGAGTACCTATTGAATGTCGTCTGGGAGAGGAGGAACCATATCTCAGTGAGGTCAAACGACGCTTGTCAGCACTGACATCAGCTTTGAGGGACTGCAATCGTTGAATCTCCCCATCCTTCTTGCTAATTACCTCCTTAAGAAAACCAACCTGCAAGATCAGAGATCAAATCAGAATACAGAAAACCTACCTGCAGGATATTCTCGAAAAAATTGCTGCAAAACATAAAACCTCATGCATTAGTCTGTTGGCATAAAAATCTCACACCGTCACTTCATCAGTGTATGAGGATTTTAAATAATACAGGCTATACATGAAAGCTTGATGGAATCTCAGACGATCCTGCTACTACTACAATCAAACTAAGAGCAAGATTTACAAGAAAGAAAAATCCAGTATCAGTTTGTTTCTCCTGGCTGAAAAAGAAAAAGGCTCCTTAGACGTTTGAACAACTAAATTATCAAGGTAAACCAGATACCAATGATGTCTCATCTGCAAAGATGTAAACTCCATCGTAGCCTGCATGAAGTGAAATATTTCATCTAAACAGGTAGTCTTACTTGTCTTTCGGTCATAGCTCATCATCAAAAATTTTCGACATTTTGTTATTTGCATTTTGCTGAAGGTCTCCTACTTTTCTGAAACAAAATTTTCCTACATAACCAGCATTCATTACATCTCAGACATACCAAATCCAATAGCACCAAATGTAAATTAAGTGCACATAAAACTAGCAATAACAATGACAGCTTATTCAAGGATCATTGTACTGCTTTTCAACTTACTGAAAATAGCAAATAACAGCAGCAATGCCATCAAGATTGCATCCTTTCTTACAGTTTCATCACTTAAAATCCAGGTTTTTCGTAGTTGTGGAAACGTTCTCCTTGTGTTTTTCTTTTTGGGAGAACATGAAAAATGAGTTTTCTGAGGTACCATGCCACTGCAGATATACCCTTGTGGAATAGATATAGACAGTAAAAAGATAAGATCATAGGTCAGAGAACATACTATAAAATCAACTTCTTAACAACAATAGATTATACCTGTTCCATTAGTTCCCTGACTTCTCTCCCCTCTTTGTTGCTCCTAGCAGCCCCCAGCTCAACACCAGATACCCTCTCAGCAAATTTGAGAGTACTTACAGTCTCAGAATACGAATCAACATCAGGATTGAGTTGGACAAACATGAGAGTCTTTGCTTGACCACCTGAGTGAAGGAAAGATTAAAGAAGCATTTAACAAGAACTACAAATTAAACTTCATTTGCTATGGGGAAGAAAAATCTTGAAGGATGCTATAGTTCCCTCTTCGTTATACATTGACATACATCCATCTTCCTGCAATCCTCATATCCACATGGGCAACTCTGTATGGAGGGGTGATAAAACTAGAATGCAAAACACTCGAAGATTATATATTACATGTACCTAAGGAACTCTGCAGAACTTGCGTCAATTTGCTATTCCTATATGGTACATGGGGACTTTTTTGTGCGAGAGCAAAGATAACATCTCCAAGTGCTGAAAGCGATTTATTGATATGTTGAGCCTCTTTAAGCCTATCTCCTGTCGCTTCTGAACGATCCACTCTTTCACTTCCAGCAAGATCTACCAGATGGAGATTACCACGTAGAATGGCATCAGTTTCCACGTCAGTTCCTCGGACATGAACAGTTAAAACACTGCATGTGATCAAGTAAGGCAGAGGGACCCTCATGATTAGATTTCAAATGCTATTTTAGCAAATACAGAAGCACTAAAAACAAAGAGGGACAACCTATGAGATCTGCTGCTTCTTTCATTCAAAGCCGTGGCACCTACAGCTCGGTTAGTTAAGCCAATACTCATCAATTCCAGCACATCTGACGTTGATTTGACAGGATGAATGCTTGCATCAGGCACAGCTAACCCATTTGGTTGGGCAGTATTCCAAATCCCAAGTGTGTGCAAGTCAAGGAAAAAACACGTCTTTATTTCAGAAAAATATATATACTGTCCAAGATATATGACTCATAAACTGGCAACATAAATATGGAAGTGATAATGTGAAATCATCAATAGCTAATGAAATTTAGGAAACACTAGATGAAAACATCATGGAAGAACAACAAAGAAACCATATGGGAAGGATATCTTTTCTGAGATCCATCACTTGAAAGTAGATCACGAACTTGCTCGTTATATATTTCAACCATTTGCACAGCAACTTCATATAAAACAGTGGTTCCTCTGCTTTGTGCAATTTGAAAAAGATCATTTAGAGCTCGAAAATTGACACCCCAATCCTCCCTTGATGTTGCACTAGGCCCACTCTGTCATTAGCACAACAATGTCTTTTAGAAAGGGGGGGAGGGGAGAAGCAGTGCAAGTTTGTAAAGGCAAATAAAGAT
The DNA here is from genome assembly GCA_016432845.1 of Psidium guajava. Taxonomy (NCBI): domain Eukaryota; kingdom Viridiplantae; phylum Streptophyta; class Magnoliopsida; order Myrtales; family Myrtaceae; genus Psidium; species Psidium guajava. The sequence continues at coordinate 7,543,208 of CM028232.1, forward strand.
TTTGACGTACCATGGTATATGTTTTCCCTGAACCAGTTTGACCATATGCAAATATACACACATTAAATCCATCCAACACAGAGCGAATTAATGGTTGAGTGTCCAAGAAAACCTCCTCTGAAAAAAATAAGGTGTGGTTAGCGCTGCTTTCCACGTCAAAGTTTACTGAAATAGCATTGGCGCATGCAAACAGCAAGCAATTGAATAGAGATGCTTTATGGAAAGATAAACGGAACCTTGAGTTGCAGTAGGACCAAAAACCTTGTTGAACTTGAATAGCCTGTGGCTGTCTTTTCCATGCTTCATAGGATTTGCAACTACTAGTTCCCCATTTTCACCAATATATTCAATTGTTGTGTGTTTCATACTCTGACCTGGGAGGAACGGTCTGATTCTACAGTACACTCTGATATTTCCTATTCATGAAACATGACAATTATCAAACGAAGGAAAGAAAGCAATCAATAAAGCAAAAAAAGAGCGGGTACCTTTCAATTCTTGAATCTCATTGTACAATTTCCTATTCTCTGTAACGACCATGTGATAATTTTGAGCAGCATGTGCTAACCCTTTCAATTTCACTCCTGATCAATCAGAATCAAGAGATAATGAGAAAGTGACATGAGAAAAATTCAATCACACATAGAAAGAATGAGCTCAGCCATACCCAAGCCGTTTACTTCTTCTAAGTGTCGTCTTCTGGTCTTCAAAACTTCATTTTTCATAAATTTGGATGCCGCTCTCAAGTCCTAACAATCCAATGTGATCATTGTGAAAGAGTGCATAATCAAGGTAACGGAATATCAATAGGAGAGTGGCAAACAGACCTGCAAAGTATCCACCTGAAATTCAATAAAACTTCGGTACTTGTGTTCTTTTCTCTTCCATCTCTGGTACTTATCTGCAGAAAATTCTTCGAGTTCTGCAACCTTCTTCCTTGAATCCTCTAGTAGGCATTCAAGCTCCTCCACCTTCTTTTCCAATTCAAGTTTAGTTTTGCCGGCCTCTGATTCTAATTGCAAGCGTTGCTTTTCATTGGTCTTTCTGGCCATCTCAATATCCCGCTTAAGAGTTGAAACTTCAACACAGATGTCATCCTTCTCTTTCTTCAACTTTATAATGTCCATCTCCTCTAATCTTCTTCTCTCTTCGACTTTGGTCTTCTCAATCTGCAACAATTAAGGCAACAATTACAGTGTTATTGAAAAATCATACAAAAGAAAGGATTATGTAGCAAAAGCATCGACATATGCTAAAAATATCTCAACTTATTGAAGCTGCACAATTTCCTGGTAAGTCTTTTGCATCACTACACCATGTTTAAAGTTACAACTACCCTGACATAAATCACTTTAAGGACCCTCTTGGGTAGGTAGGTTGTCGAAGGATAGAGCAAAAGATTATTCTGACAAACAAGATAAATAAATAAATAAAAAGACGATTGGAGCATAAACATGTGTAAATTCCATAGAAACCAATATTTACGGCCAGGAATAAGCCTAAGTATAAAGTAGTGGTGGCTCCGGCTTCCACTCAACTTTTCAAAAACTTCATAACAGTTTACAATATTTAAGTTATGCTAAATTAATTTTGCCAAAAAATAACTTTTGCACCTTCTAATTATCTCCAAAAACATGCAAAAGTGAATAATGCATGTTTCATTTGAATTTGCCCCCCCTAACTGCTAAAGCTTATAACAATTCTAGAATCATGAAAAATGAAGTTGCCGTAGTTAATCTTAAAAATGCTACACGAACTACTAAAATCATCACTGACCAAAATTTTTCCCTCACAATGAAAACTTTCTAGATCCATCCATGATTACAGCCATATTATTGGTCATGAAAAGTGAAATTGATCGACTGAGGTCTCATACAGAAAGTAGTACAAGTTATGTTTATGCACATATTACCATGGCAACCTTGTCGTATAGCGGACTTTGTAAGTTATAGTTCCAGGAGCGCAATTACATGTGAAAGACATGCTTCATCAAAGAGAGATACAACAAACAAAATTGGAGGATAACAACCATACCTTTATACTCTCTGAGTTCTTCACAGCGACCTTGGTAACAAAAGTATAGAAAGGAACTGTGTGAAAAGGTGATTGAGAGTCATTCAATTTAAGTTAGCCGAGATGTTACATGGAATACCTCAATCTCTTCACTAGTTCCCTTTGCAAGCGTCTCAAGTACTTTGATTCTTGACTGAAACTTCTGTTCCCGAGACTTCTGCACATCATTTTGCTACAAGCAAAGCCAGTTAAGAATTTAAAGTACCCAATAAGTTGTGGAGCATGAGAGTAAAAGGAAATTCCAAATGTGATTACATCTCTAAGATTCTCAGCTTGGACTGACATTCGTCGCTCAATTATTTGGAGTACTTTCCTCAACAACCAAGCCATACGCTGAGCACAAAGTTCAGCATCACCAGTTAGAGACATAATGAATGAGATACTGCACAAAACTTGACAATATAGAGCTCAATATATGAGCATAAATATCGTTTTAGTAAAAATCAAAAGACATAGAGAAGGGAATGGAGCATGAGATAGCATATTCCTTACATGAGACAATTCTCCATTTTTCCTTTCAAAGCTTTCTTCCAAGATCCTGTTTGCTACACTGAAGAGCGACTGAGTGGGAGCATTCTGCGAGAATAAGAGCCAGAAAAATAGGAGAAGCCCACAAATTTCAGATATGGTGCACAGAAAGGACATCATAGTATATCAAAACCCATGAAGAAGGAAAACATAGGAGCATCAGATAACATACTTCTAGTGTGGTTAACTTAATCAAGTCCATGCTCTTTGTGCTAAATTGATCTGCAAAGAATTCTTTCAATTGTAAAGTTTCCTGAATCTTGTTTCCAGGATGAGAATTCACGCTGGATAAAGGCTCTGAATACCAATAGATTTTGCATTAGATCCATTAGAAACAAGAGAGCTTAAAGAAACAAACAGAACCAATTCGGCCCTCCAACACGAAAACTAAAGATCCAATCACTTCTAGCTAACCATCTAAGGATAAAATGTCAGCCTGTTGGCTCTTACCCCCAGCTATGCCTTCAAAGCCATCCATACATTCATCACGCCCACAAGTTCCGTTCAAACTAGCAAATCCTCCATTTTCAACTTTGTGCTCTTCCAAATGGAAGTTCATGGTGGGAATATTGGAGGTAGTTTCTTTCCAGATCAGTTAGCACGCATTACTGCAGAAAAGAAAAGGAACCATCCACGGTAAGATTCCTTAAAGCACATTTACTGAGGAATAGAGATCTGGCATGCTGACACTACCAGCTGAACACTACTGCGTACACATTTCACATCTCTATTTAAGTAGTAAAATACTTCTAATGGTGCACCGGCCTTAAGGCACATGCCCAGGGCATCAGCCTTGGAGAGAAACATTCAGAACCACAGAGATAAAAAAAAAAAATGAGACATGACAGGAGAGCAAAGCATAGCAAATTGTGGATAGTGCAGAAAGCAGGAACTAGTGGCTTCATTAGGCGCACTGGTAGAACTTCCAACATGATGACAGAGTATGGGTTTTGGGCAATGGTTTTTAGTCGGCAAAGCACCTATGACGAGTGATGACTAGTAGGCAAATTCAGGAGAATGTCCAAGCCAGAGTTACAGCAGGATTTCTGAACATTTCTAGCAGAAGATTTTCGCTGTTTATGTCAACGCAAGAGCAGCATGATTCATTTTCTCGTGCAATAAGCATCTTTAGATAACTTCTGGTCATGTCCTTATCAAAAGGTAGATTTTACCCTCTCCACTCAAAACCGCTCAGTATCTTCACCGAAAGCACAATGCATAAAGCACACGATCTACATTGCTAACATCAGCATTACCTTACGGTTTCTCCCCATAAAGCACATTGCTTCCACGGCACAACCCACATCGAGCACGAGCCACTAGATTACCAATCCGCGTCGTCCGTATGCTCAACAGGCAATAATATCTGCATTGGCAAGAAAAATGCACCTCAATCTACCTAAAATCGAGCTCCAAACCCGCAGGAACAAGGAAAAGCAAAGCTCGGCCTCTCCGTTCCATTCCCATTCCGCAAACCAACAGAAAATAATTCATGCTCAGCAATTGGGCCCCAAAAAAAAAAAACACGCGAAAAAAGCAACCAAAATGGCTCGAGCCGGCCGTTCCTTCGCCCAAATTTCAGGGACAGAAAGAAAAAGAGCTGCATTACCAATCACACGAATCGAACACCAGATCCGCGGCATTGCCCCAGCTCAAAGAGACGAGAAGAGGGACGCAATGCGGGTTGTTCAAGGAATCGTACTCCGAGCGAGCTTGGAAGGCAAGTAGTCCCCGGGAGATCTGGAAGCAAAGAGAGCGCGCAATTTGCACGCGATGCGACAGCGATTTCGATCGAATGAGCCGAGCAAGCGCTCGATCACAACGACGAGATGGAAGCTTCCGAGATTCTCTGTCCCGTAGCTCTTCCTTCCTAGGCCCCTCCAACCGCTAACTCCGTCCGCGTTTTTAGATAAAAAAAGCTCGAAATCGGTAAAAGGGGAAGGAATCGACCGACGCTTTTGAAATCTCCGATTTTACATTTTAATTTCCATTTTTTTCCCTTGAGGAAGTTCGCCTTAACGAAATTAGAGCGTCATTTTATTTCGAATTCATACTTATCTCCTTTTTTTTCTCTTCCCAATTTTGAAATCTTTCAAGGTATTATTGAAAAATTTGGCTGGCCGACTAGCTTGCAAGATTAGACCCTATTTTAGACTCTTTTTTGAGGTAATAATAATACTTCGTACCCCTATTTAAAATAAAATTTATTTCATATCTTTATTTAAAAAAGTAAAAATATTTAAAGCCCCTTTTTGAAATTTTGTATGTATCCTTTTCCAAATTTAAAATCCTTCGGTGTATTCTATTTATTAATATATTGCTTAATCGAGGAATGTGGGGCCCCTGCCCAATTTTGGAACAGCGTTCCCGCCTTGTTGCTTCTGCCGTCTTCAAAAAAGGAAGGGGCCAAACAGTCCCTTTCTGAGGAGGCAAATGGCGAAGGTCCATACGTATGTATAATTCCTTGCCTAAATTCTACGTATGTGTACATATATACCGTGTTTATTTCGCAAGCTTAAATATGTCGAGCTAAAAAATTACCGTTGGATCGTAATAATAGCAAAAGTTGCATAATGGTAAAAGGTAAAAATCCCGAAAAAAAAAATGTTTAGGTACATCACCTTGATAGTTGCAAAACTCTACTCCATTATCAGGCATCCCCACTCCGAAGTTGAGGATTTGATCCCTTTTTCAAAATGAGAAGAATTGCCCGCTATGGCAATCCCACACTAGTTGAATTTAATTTATGCTCCGATTATTTCACAAAAATGAGCGATTTAGAAAATGTTTTTCAAAAAGTAATCATTTGTGTCGCTTAAAATGAATAAATAAAATTATTTTAATCACATACGAAAATAATTAAGTAAAAAATGTTATCGATGATGAAAATATTTTTCGTTGACTAATTTTTCTAAACGATATAAGCAATCGCTTTGCAAAAAAATATTCTTCAGATAGCTTATTTTTTGTGCAAAAAACAGAGAATAAGTGCTTTTTTTTAAACCGCGTTTTAATTTTGCATGAGACCCCAAAAGATAATCTCAATGCTGATGTAGGGGGGTGAAATGCTCGGCCGGTCCTCCGAGAAATATCCAAATGTTAACATTTGGAAATAGAGCTGAGTTCCTATTCTAGAATATTTGGGGTTTGGGCCGGATCGACTTGCGATTCCCCAAGATACGTTGTACTGGGCCAATGAGGCCCAATGGGCCAAGTCTAGATCCGAAAGGACAAGGTCCAAACCATTCAGCCCGTGGTAGGCCGAGGCTTTTTTTTTTTTTTTTAATCCTTGTCTATTTGGATGAGCAAGCTAGCTTTAATAACAATCAACTTCGAGGGAAGATCAGCCCTGCTTATAAGCCCACATGAAATTTTCCTTTTACATAAATCGCCCTATGCTTGCAAGACATGATTTTGTGTTCAGTTATCTTTCCTCTCCGGTCGAATTAAAAAAACCAATTAATCTAAAAATATCCCAATGAACGAGCGAGATAATCCACCGAAACATGCTATCGACAAAATTGAAAAACACATATTCGAAATCAAACACGTTTCATTTATAAGGATTGCTTCCCAAATCACGCATTTAATACATAAACTGAAACGAATCTAGTGTGGAGATTAAGCGCACAACTATAACAAAATAAAGAGTAAAGATGAAAAGGAGAAATTGAGACACAAAGATTTATTTTCGTTCACCCTTTAAACTATAGCTACATCCAGTAAATGATTTCACTATAATTAGCACGTGTCTTTTTTTTACAACCCTTAATTACAAAAAAAAAAATTATGTATAACAGTAGTTATTCATGAACCTAAACCTAAATTAACAATAAAATACAAACTCAAACTATAAAAGACCTCTGACATCAAGCGGCATTACTCTCTCGAGACTCCTGTTTAGGGCCGACCCCCTCCTAGTCATTAGAAAACGGGACCGCAGTGCTTTCTTATCGATGAAGAGTATACACAACACTCTGACATCTAAGGAGTCGCCGAAGTAATTATGGACCCAAAAAAAAAAAAGCCCAGTTAAGTAAAATTTTGCGAGTGCCTAATCATACTAATACGAGTTTAATGCAAGGTTAGGTTGGTCCTATCCATACGTAGCATTACGAGACGTCATTTTGGATCGTGCATTAGGGTGGCAATCGGTAGCACAACCTAACGCTCTTGCTTAATGGGTCTTCGCGTATCGTATGGAAATCGAAATTGCAGATGGATATGTTATCTTGAATGAGCGGATAATGTATTAAAGAACCAATTGGACTGACTGCTGGGGCTATAAAGGGCTTGTCGTGGTTCCCATAAAGTGCGTGCCTACTTCAACTAGGGTTTTAATATTGGTATCTCACTCTTAGTGCATGTCGTATATTAAATCTAGGAGCCTAGGAGATGGTCCCACTGCTCCTCAGCCCTAATGAACGTGGCCCTAGCCTACCACCACGACGCATCCACTGGGCTAAGAGGGAGCCCCACAACCCAAAGCGGGGAAGAACAAATAGAATTTGCTACGAAAGCCGGCTAACGGGGGTTATTCCTTGCACACGAGAACATAGAACTTTTGATATGTTAAACATGGTCCGTGAAAATTGGTCCGGTGTGCAATGTGATCATTGGACTTTTAGTCCTTATACCATTTGAAGATATTCGACACCGTTCTTAATCTTGAATTAAGGGAGGGACGGCATTAAACATTCCCATATAGTTTCGGAACTACACTGAACATGTATTTAAAGCCCGAAGTTTACATTGAACAAATTAAAATGTTTAGCTAGGGACCACACTGCATATTAGATCCACAGTTCCACCAATTTTATAATTTATTTTTAAAAAAAAATTATTTGAATTAATTCACTGCCAACGAATGGAATTACAAAAAAATAAAATAAAAAAAAATAGCTGCGCTTGGCTAGAAAATTAGTTGGAATGAAAATGGGGTTCACGTGTCCTTCTTGCAACCCCGGTTCACATTTTCGTCCCTTTCCTTCACGTTGTGCGGAGCATGATCCCCATGGTCCTGAAACACGTAGGACAATGTCATGACTTCGTTGTCATCGGGGTGGACTAGAGTTGTAAAATGCGAATGAATCGTTCGTGATCAAGGCCCGGCATGTTCACATGACCGGCTAAAAAAAACGCGAGGAACAAACGATATTGACATAGACAACGGGTGTATCGAAATGGAGGGACCCCAAGAAGGAAATGCGAGAGCATTATTGTAAAATTAATCCTTTTTTTTTTATAATCGAGGTGTCCGCGCGGCCAGCGAGCTTGTGCTCAGACCAGTGGTGAAGCACGACTAGTCCTTGGCAGGACCCGCAGACCCCACAACCACGAGCCCCTGGTTAAGTCACCTAACGCCGAGAAGTTTTGAACCCAGGACCTCTCGTGAAAGGAACCGAGCGCAAACCAACTGGGCCACCAGATGGTGGGTAAAAAATTAATCTTTGTTCTCTTTCTTTTCTTTTCTTTTTTTTTTTCTCGAAGGCCAACGCCATTTATTTTTGCGATTTGTGATAAGGTTCAATTGTTTACCGAAATAACTATCAAAGCAAAGTTGCTCACCAAACGAAAAATAGTAGAGTTGTGCTCATGCACTTCACATTGCTCGTATTCTATTTATTAATTCACTTCTGCCATTTGAAAATTAAAAAAAAAATCGCTTGTGTTTTTCATTATATAGTAGATTGAGATGTGGTTCCCATGTTGCGATTGCCGCCCCTCGAATGGAAGCATCGTGTGCTCCCCCAAAAGGCCATAAACATATTCAGTTCAATCACGAACCTTTTAATTTGATCGATTTGATCCTAAACATTTTCATGGTATGCTATTGTAGTCCTTTTAGCCAATTTTGATTGAATATTGTTAACATGGAAGTTGACTGTCTTATATAATACCGTCGACGGTGACGTAGACGAATCATTACTATTTTTAAAAAAATATACAACTTTTTTTTTCTTTTTTCTTCTCTTTTTTCTTTTCCTTTTTTTTCCCTTCTAAGCCAAGTGAAGCTAGCGACCCTCGCCGGCCGCGACCCTCGCCACTTGCCGGACAGGGTTTCGCAGCCCTCGCTCAGTGGTCGGCAAGGGTTGGTCGACTCTTGTCAAACTTGTTAAGGAAGAGAAAGAAAGAATTTAATTTTTTTAAAAGTAATTTAGAAAATTTTTAAAAATATATATATATTTATAACAGTTGTCCACACGGCCATCATCCTATACGGCATTAACGAGTTCACATCAACAATTCTAAGCTAAAATGCACTGGAATGATTATATTCGTCGAATGGTTTATGATTAGGCTCCGTTTGTTTCACGGAAAATAAAGTGTTTGTGGAAAATATTTTCCAAGAAATCATTTTCCAGGAAAATGACTTCCTTTTCCGGTGTTTGGCTGAAATTGAAATGGCGATGGACAAGGTCGTGGAGTGCGAGCGACAGACGAAAAGAGGAAGGGAAGAAGTAAAGGAGGAAAATGATTTCCGTTTCTCGAAAAGAGGAAATCATTTTCCTTAGTTTTAGAAGTTTTTTTTGTTGACCAGAAAACATTTTCCGTTGACCATTCATTTTCCGTCCCCCAAACATCGGAAATTGAGGGGCGAAAAATAGGCTAACCCTGTAAAATATTTTCCTCCTATGGAAAAATTCCTTTGAAAAGCATGGAAAGTGATTTCCTCATTTTGAAAAGAGGAAATCATTTTCCATCGGTCGCCACCGTCGGTCCTCGGCCGTCGATCGCCGCCCATGGCCTTCCGCCGTTGCACGCTGCCGTTCGTCGGCGCTGCCGGCCGCCGCCGCCGTCGGTCGTCGGCCGCTGGAAAATCAATTGCTTGCCAAACAACAAAAATTGTTTTCCAGTTCATTTTTAAGTATTACCGGAAAATATTGTTATTTTCTTGGAAAATGACTTCTTGAAAAATATTTTTATTCGGAAGATCATTTTTTCGTGAAATAAACGGAACCTATTCTAGCAAGCAGGTTTTATCTGCAATCGCTCGTTCCTAACGTCGACACACGCGAAATTGGCCCCGACTTGTCCGCCGACAAATTGAGTTGAAAGTGGCACTGAAATGCATGGCTGACCCCCAACTGCTTCATTTATTTTTAAAATCACGTCGCTCGGAGTGTATGTAGTCTCTTAATTGTAGCCGCCTTGACAGTGAGATCTGAAACCCCTCCCCCCCTTCCAAAAAAAAAAAACGTCACGAAACAGATCATTACGATGTCGTTTTAAGTTGGCAACGAGAGTGGAGCAAAAACCCCACCAACCACCGCCACTTGGGCTAATTTGAGATGCAAGAAGTCTAAACTCTCTCTTTCACTCTTTAGGTAGCGGAGGCCCCCCCCCCCTCCCCTTCGTTTTTTTTTTTTTTTGGGCGAAGGATTGGTAGAATCGCGGCCAACCCAATCAGCCAATAGCTACGGTCCTGGTCATGCAAGCCGGCGATTGCTAACTTTCTTTCAAATAAGATCCGTCCCAGCAATCAGTCTCATCGGCCCGACATTATTCTTTCCCCAAACCACCTTCTCTCTCTCTCTCTCTCTCGATGTCCCAAATCATTTTCGAGGGGAAACACATAGAATTAACTCTATCTTATCCGGTGAGAATTAACGGCTTGCACTTTGCCTTTCGTGAAATCTAAATTACACATCGAGTCGTCTTATAAAAGTAGGAAACCCGGAAATGTCGGTCAGCCCGCCGCTTCATCCCACGAGCTCGTCGCGGAATATCTCGAAATTACGCATCAGCTCATCTCACGGAAGCAGTGAACATGGAAATGTGTCGATCTCCTGTGATGGGAAGGTCCTCTTTTGTAGGTGCTTTACTTACCATCCATCATTGCTCCACCATCTCATTAACTAACCCTTCATAGGGTTACCGAGCAACGAGTCTCATATGGTATCTTCTTTTTCTCCGTGCATTTTACGGATTCAATAATAGTCGAAGCCCGCATTTAATCAGCAATAAGAGCTTTGGTTCGAGCACCGAATTTCAGATTAAGACCATAAAGTCTTCCACGTTGGCCAAGTCTAATGTTATGAAAATGGCCGTGCCCATTTGACATCCGACCATTCGACTAACTTGTGAGATGATTGAGATTGGACCCATCGTAGTTTAGTGTATCGTTAAGATTACAACGCGCATGCGTCTGTCATCATTCAATCGATGTTCCAAGAAATACATCAAGCAATCGTTCCATCACAACGATATGAGATAATTCGGTGGCCACTTTTTAAAATTTCTCACCGTATGAAAAAAAATTTAATCAAAACCCATTCATCATAGTCGTCGTCTAGATTGAACTTCAACATCTATTTGAAAAAAAATAGATCCAATAAATCTCGGGAGGGATATTTCTTTCCTGAACCCGAGTTCATTGGACCGGGTTGTTGAGTGATTTTGAACCTCCATTATCCCAAAAGTTAGTTCAAAAGATGAGGTTTCGCCTCACATTTATAAAGTGACTACTAGTACCTTATATAACTGATGTGGGTCAGAGGCGTGACAACTCGTAACTCTCTCGTGTGTTTGTTGAGTCCAGATTTATTGGTAATTTGGGCCATGATCCTAATGTGAAGTGATTTTGGAGGCTTCTCTCGTTATAAAAGTTAGTTCAAAGGGCGAGATTTTTTTTTTCACACTTATAAATCAACCTCCAGCGCTTTTTACAATCGATGTGGGACAATCCCAATACGGGTAGATCTCAAACGTTGAATTTTTTTTTTTTGGATCCCAAAATCAACAATGGTGATGCATTTGTTCGATAGGCTCGGGTAAATACAAGAATCGACCACTTGCGAGTCACCATCATCCACGTATTTTTTTTTTAGTAAAGAACATCATCTACATTTTTTTTTATCAAAGATGTTCGGGCCAGCGTCCGTACAGATCGTGCACCTCGACTAATTTTTCGAGAGGACTAACGCAGCATCCAACGGCCACGACCCTCGGCTTAAATCACTGGCACCCAGCGATATTTGAATCCAGAACCTTTTGTGAAAAGACCAGAGCGCAAAACAACTGGGCTACCGATGGGTGAGTACACCGTCTACATATGTTTGTATTTGCTAGAAGTGGCAAAATGGGTCAAGAACCCATACATTAACCCAAATTCAGGACTCGTAAATGAGAATGCTCGGAACGGTGGATGGTCCAAGATCTCCAGGGCTAAACATTAAGATCTATGTGCCCAGGATGCTACTGGATCTTAGTGCACCACGAGAGGTACCATCAAGATTCAAGACCCACCGGTCCATCGCACGATCATCCTTGGCCATCATGGTATTCAAACCGATGTTTCGGAACACGATTTGCACTCGCATCGCTTTTCTGCCTTCATGTGAATGCCATCACAGGCTTTCCACGATGCAAAGGAAAGAGACGAAATGTGAATGGATTGAAGGATGGAGACGAAAGGGGGGCTTCATCATACTTCCATTCCAAATGGCGTGATCGGGGACGTGTGAACCACAATCTCAATTCCAAATAATATACAAGGAAAACACAACTCCTTTTGATTTCCAGATTGGAGCAGTGAATCAAATGTATTTAAATTAAGAAATTAAAAAGAACATTGTAAGATAGTTGTTGCAACACGAGCAATGTGAAGTCTACGAGCACAGCCTAACTATTTTTACTTGGTTACTTTATCTGAGTAAAATTACTAAAAAAAAATAATAAATTTATTATATTTATGTCAATTCAGTCATAAACCTTTCAATTGTACCAATTCAGTCCTAAACCTTTTGATGATCCGCTAATTTAGTCTCAAATCTTTCCATTGTGTTGATTTAATCCTAAACCTTTTGAAATTTTGTCGATTGAGTCATAAATCTTTTGAAAATTTTCCATTCTAGCCTTAAACCTATCATTTGAGTGATTGACCGAAAGGACTAAATTGACAATTCGTTAAAAAGTTTAGGACTAGTTTGGCAAATTATGACTAAATTGACATAATTGAAAAGTTTATGACCGAGTTGGCAATTTGTCAAAAATTTTAAGATTGAATTGACGCAATCGAAAGGTTCGGGACTGAATTGACACGGGCGCAATAGGTCTACGGCATTTTAGATAATTTTCCCAATTTCATTTCGAGGGTTATCCTGCTGACCAATTGAGACTGGTGACAATTCAACGAGCATAAATGGCGTGGATTTAAAAGAACAAAAACATTGTAGAAACCATCAACGATAACCTTACGGGGACGCATTACTTTTTTAGGTTCCTTCCATTTCGATGCACCTATCCTCCAAACAATATGCTTTGTTCCTCTCCTTTCATTTTTTATTTATTTATTTTTTTCATGTGAATGCGCTCGACCTTGATTGAGAACGCACGTACGGTTCATTAGCATTTACAACTCCAGTCCACCCAATGATTAGTGAAATCATCACGTTGTCTTAGTGGGTTTCGGGACCATGGATCATGCTTTGCCCAATGCGAAGGAAAATTTTGGTACATTTAAGTTTCTCATTTTTTAAAACTTAAAACTATTCTACATATCATAAAACCTAAAAACTACTCTATCATAGGCTCGAAGGCCCGATCCATGGTACCCCGGACCCGGCCAATCTCAATTTGTTCTTTGTTTTTTTTTTCCATACGTAGTTAACCAAAATGAGAGCGAGGACAACAATAAAAATGAAACTATCTCGTTTTTCAACATCACACATTCGTTTTTTTCTAAAGGAGGAAAAAAAGAACGCTTAACTACCCTAGCGTCCTACGGGAAATCGCGAAAAAAAAGTTTTGACAGGGGAGTAAATTAGCCTATGGACTTGGGATCTCCAGAAATCATCACAAAACATGTAAAGGCCGACTTATGATGATTTTTCACATGGACGGAGCTCACTTAATAGCAAGAGAACCTCTTTCGTTCTCTTAAAATTCTATGGAAGCGCCGATAACACTTGACACAAAGTCGGGGCAGCTTGCACCCTCCGTTCAGTTTTGAATTGAAAAGTACAAATCGACACGTAATTAGTGAAGCTGACATTTCTCCCAAAATAAAGCGCCACGGCTAGAAAGTTCGCTGTTTGAGGCCAAGCCCTCGAGTCTCAAGGTGAGTGAATCGCGATGGCAGCTGCAGTGTCTCGAGTAATTCTAAATATGTTATGTTGGGATTTTCCCGGTTCTTAGAAAATTGAAACCGAAACCGGACCCTAGCTCGTCGAAACGTGAAATCGGACCAGGAATCGGTAGTCCGGTCTTCAGATTCCCGATTTTACTGTAAAATCATGCTCATTCTTAGTCGACATTGCTTGCTCCAGGCCATACAAAATCGAATCTCCCTAATTCGTGTGAAGCGACCTGCCAATAATAGACCCCGAGCCCACTGCCCTGGGATTGTTACTATTTTTGGAAAGATCTGTTTTGAAAAAAAAAGCTACTTCCTCTTTTCTTTCTTTCTTCTCCTTCTTCTTCTTCTTTTTTTTTTTTTTAATATTTCTCCCTCGACAATCTCACCCTATTCAAACGTGGACCCTTACAATTCTCTCCCAAGATTTTTCAATAAATCTCTTTTTATTCAAAACTTTGAAGAGAAAGCGGTATGAAATAAATGCCGCCAGGAGAAGGCCCTGCAGAGGCGAAGCAAGGGGCGCGAAAATTCGCAAGAACTTTGACGCGAGCCGCGACACGGGTAAACATATGAAAGACGAAACGACACAAATGATCACTGAACTTTGATCTAATATGCAATGTGGTCCGTGAGCTTTTAATTTGACCGATACGATTTTTGAACTTTAACTCGATATGCAATAAGATCCCTAAACTTTAAATTTGTTCGACACAATCCTCAAATTTCGGGTGGGATGCGCCTGCCCAAGGAATTGAAACACGTCAATGAACTGAAGGACCGGCGCATTTGTTTTTGTAAAGTAGAAACCGCGCGTGCCTAAGTTAAATCAATCACGCGATCCACGCAGGACACGTGAAAAAAAAAAGTGCAATGGGGGGGGGGGGGGGGGGGGGGAAGAGGACAATAGCAAGCGCTTCGAGCGTCGTCTTAAGGATCGATCTGGCACGATGCGATGCGCATGATTCCAAGTCGGGGATGGGCAATTTGCGTACGTGGCCTGTTGATACTGGGATTTTGCATCCCTTTCGAGACTTTGGATCTTTTTCCCGGGCTGCTGTCTGCCCATTACGCAACCGTGGAGACCAAATTCTCGAGCCGAATGGGACTTTTGATCTGATCGGAGGGAAAAGTCAAAGCGGTCTAATGTGCCTAACGACAAGGACATTGGTTGCGCCAGCTTAAGGGGTTTCGATCGAAGGTGGTTGTGCCTTCTGAATTTTCACCTTGATGCTCTCGAGATTTCAAGAGCACCAAGGGTCCCACTTCACTTACATTCGTGAATCACCTGTTCGATCAAATCAAATCAAATCAAATACGAACCACTTAAATTCCATTCTGACGGCGAATTCTTTTTGTTGTATAAAAGAAGCGAAAATTTTGTAAACAATCGTGAACATTTTATGCTTGCGTTGATGAAATTTTAAAGCTTTTCCACCGTGCCAATTACGTGTTAAACCTTTTGACAATTTGCCAATCTAGCCAATTTGATCGATTTTGCTTAAAAATTGATGATATCGATATTGGTCATCCCATGGGACATGAACAGTATTAACATGACTATATTTTTTTATTTATTTCATTTTTTAATGAAATTTTCAATTCTTTTGTTATTTTTCTTTCGTTTTTTCTTTCCTTTTCAATTATGGGCTGGCGAGGCGCTTTCCGCCCTCACCTATGGTTAGGAAGGGCGTCACCACCCTCGTTAGATCTAGGCGAACACAAAAGGGGGGGGGGGAAGATAGGAAAAAGCAAGAGAATAAATAAAAAAAAATGAAAAACTTAGAAAAATATTTTAAATTTATCTAATCCAATGTTGGCCATATCACATAGGATGAGCGGCATCCATGGCCAATTTCAACAAATTGTTAAAAAGTCATGGTTCAATTAACATAATTGAAAAGCTTAACACTAAGTCAGCATTAGTGCAATAGGTTCAAGACCAAATATTAGGTAGGAGTGAAATAATAATGAAAAAAACAAGGAGCATCGTTGAGGTGTGAACTATTGACTTGTGCACTTCTATAATATGACATATTTCTCGGCACCTTCTACATAATCAATATTATTAACCGTCCAGATTGCTATATTATAACCTTTTTTTTTTAATGAAATAGAGCGAGCAGTACTCCGTCTCATTTCCCATTGGTCCTTAGGGTACATTATCATTCCTACGCATGATGCACTCATTGCTTGGTTGGACCAATTTCATGCGTCCGTCTAAAGATCATTGTCCCTACCCTAGTGTCCTTTTCCAAAGTCCAGTATTGGACAAGGTAAGGGGGAAAAAAAGGGGGGTGAACATGCAATCCCTTCGTCGTCTAAATTTGCTTCGATGCATCTGGATTCTCTCCCTTGAGACAATACACCAAAGTCTCTAATACATGGAGAATTGGGAATATTCTAAATCGACGCCTCCAGAGCGAAAAGTCGCAGTACGCTGAGTTGGAAACTTATGATGACTGTACATGTTGGAACAGTCGGCCTATGAGAAAGTGGTGATGTTGACTGCGATAACAGTCCGACCTATTGCGACTTCATCGGACGATGTTTTGTTAATTAGGGACCGGACGATTTGTCAATGGATCGATAGAGATTGCCGTTCATAAAGCGAGAATTTTAAAAAAAACTGGTCCGAGCGTTACGTTTGATGATACATGCAATGACGCAGGAAGAAAGTAGAGGAGAGATTTTATTCGAAATCACATTGTTGCGCAATAATGATGGTTGAAATTCATAAGGCGCGATAATATTAATTGAGGGATCACCCTTGGCCGTCGTTCTCATTAGCTTTCAATTTCCGGGTTGCCCATTATTTTCATAATTTGCAATTATGATTCGTTGAAATTCAATGGTGAAAGTTTAAGGTTGACTAGATATCCCTTCTACCCACCTAACCTCCCTTAGCTCGAGAGGCTTCGCTTTTACGAGTCTCGAATTTTTTTTTTTTTTGGGTCTGAATTTTAGCAAAATTATAGGAAAACCTCTCGAGTTGGTAATAATCAATGGCGCTAACCCCATAGTCATAACTCGCATTGATTAGCTAAGTGCTAGGGAAAAATTAAAGTCGTCGTTTTTCAGTGTGTCACGCAAGGGTGAGTTGGGACTTCGGAGATATGACCAAACAAGAGTGTCGAATGTCCCTCCTTTTTTTTTTTAAATGCTTTTTTCCTCTGTTGACACGTGTCGAAGACGTGAGTGAGGATCCAATGAATGTGACCCGGCAGCCGCCGCGGGAGTGCGGTTTTGACGAGTAGGTGACACATTAGAATACCAATTACGCCTATTGCGTCACGTTCACATGGAAAGGTCGCTGCACTTGTAGCCTGGGCCCACTCTCGACCTCTGCTTACCTGATTTTTTATTTAATTATTTATTAATTTTCCCTTCCTTTTTTTTTTCTGAGAAAATTAGAAAAGGTCAAAAATAAGCTTCCACCTAGTCGGCTCGCGCGGAGCCAGCGGGCTGCCGGCTGCAAAATGGAGAGATCGAGGGCGCGGGTGGTTAGAAATAGATTTTTTCTAATTTCATTACACGAGTTTTATAACGACATAAAATTTCGATTCTCAAAATAAAAACTCGTTTGATAACAACATAAAATTTGTACAATCCATAAATGGCGAATGGGAGCCGAGGATCGAAGATCGGCGGATGGCGACTGGGAACTGGATATCAGAGACCAGTGGCGGGCAACTGACGGTCGACGAGCCACGACCCAATATGATCGTAAGAACACGAGAGAGGCGACCGATGATTGACGCAGACCAGTGATGGTGACTAATGGTTGGCGACCAATGGACTGCGACCTACGACTAGGGACCGGCAAGGGCAATTGATGAACGGCGATCGAAAACTGGCAGCTGGGGATCGAATATGGACAATGGGCAACTGGCAGCCGGGAATTGGATGGTAATCGAGGACTCGAGATCGACGGCAGCCAATGGGACACGGGAGCTAAGGAGCGAGTAATAAAAATAATTCTTATTTTTATTTCTGTTCGAGGCATAGAAAGGAGAAATTTTTATTTTTTATTTATATTCCAAACTTATTTCAGGGGGAAAAAATAAAATTACGTTAAATTTCTTTTTCTCAATACAGCAAAATAAAAACAATTAAATAAATAAAACCGTTGTTCCGCGCGCTTTGATTTGCCCCGAGGCGCGCAGCCCTTGAGAGCGGGGTAGCGTTCCCCTGCACTGGACCCATCTTACCCGTCCTCGCGTTTTGGCCGTTCGATTTCCGCCACCTGTCCCGACTGATGTCCCGCCGAAAGAAAAAAATATCCCCTCAGTTCTCTCTCTCCCCCAGCTCACACGATGCGTGGACACGTGGCGCAATCCAACCGTCCGTCGGACGGGGGACACCACGGGGGTCGAGGAGGACAGTACCCGCGTCGGGACGTCATTCATATTTTGATAGCTGATTGGTCCGGAGACTTCCTAAACCGAGGAAATTCATTGATCCACGCTGACAAAATGTCGACCACGAAGATAAACCGATCGGATGGACATCGGAACCTATGTAATCATTTACGAAAAATTTCAATTAAAAATATGAAATACTATCATTTTTTCAAATAAAAATCTGAAATGAATATTATTTCAATTAAAGACATAAAATGCTCGAACTATTTCAAAAAAGAATTTGATCGAGAGTTATTTTTATCCTTTACCTTTTGAGGTTTTTTTTTCTTTTGCCATTTGTTTTCTTCTTCTTTTTCTCTCTCTCCTCCTCTCTCCTTCCCTCCCCTCCCCAAGCAATCGCCGGCCTCAGGTGGCCCTCCTCGCCTAGGCCGGCATCGACTGACGGAAGCCCTCACCTAGGTTGGCGAGGGTAACTTGCGACAAGCCCAAGCTAGAGTACCCCTCACCTGAGGCTAGTGATGACCAGGAAAGGGGAGGGAGAAAAAAAATAAAAAAAAGGCAACAAAAAAATAATAAGTAAATGACAAAAATGCCCTTTGGATAGGCCCTTTTTAAAAAATAATTTTAAGTACTTCGAGCTTTTATTTGAAACAATATCTACTTCGGGTCCTTAATTAAAAAAATTTCCATCATTTATTTTCATAAAAAATGAACATTTTAAAAATAATTTTTTTTTAAATGATGACTTGCATCGCTTGAAATAAATTAGTTATTGAAAACTATTTGTCCAAAAATTTTAATGGATGATGGAATAATTTTCAATTATTTATTTTTTCATGAAATAAATAGAGCCTTAAACTGTATTGAATCACTTAACAATTTTGGCGGTGTTGACACCTGATTTTTAATCATCCTTTCTGTTTTAAAATTAATAAATTTTTTTTAAAAAAAACTCATAAAATTGAAAAATCAACTTTGGGGACCTTGGCTAAGCCTAAAGAACCAATTTTGATCAAAAAATGATTTTCCATATTTTTCGTATTTTTCGGTATTTTTTATTTATTTATTTTCGAAAATTAATAGAAAATTCATAAAAATTCATAAAATTGAAAAATCAACTTTGGAAGCCTTGGCCAAGCCTAGGCAACCATTTTTGAACAAAAAATAAATTTTCATATTATATATATTTAATTTTTTTTTTTAAAAATAATACAAAAATACTTGAAAATTTTGGAAAATTAACATTTGAGGCCAAAAAAATACACAAAGATAGTTAATATTTTTATTTTAAATCTATTTTCATATTGGCCATCGCAAATTCAGAAAAATCCAATTCGAGTCACGTGTTCCTTCACGAGTATAATCTCGAATCGGGCCTAAAAAAAATTTAATTTGAGCCAACTTATTTTTAATTTTCACTTTTTATGAGTTGTGACATTGTCTTCTAATATTTTAAATTTTCATCTTGGCTCAATTATACCCAGAATGACTCAATTTTGCAAAAGGGCTTTAATTAAATTCTGCATTATTTTCAGCGACAAGAAATTAGCTTAAATTTGACATGTGGTAAATTTTGGTGTGTCAAAAATTGTGAAGAGATTTGGACTTAAAGAAATATATTTTTTCATGGACTGAATTGTAAATACTTAAAATTCAAGGACTAGAGTGCAAATACCTAACTCTTGAATGATTATTTTACAAATAACAAAAAGAAGAGTTAGTGGATAAATTAGAATAGAGAAGGGAAGATGGAGAAGAGGAGATGAAGAAGAGAAGTTGGAGAAGGATGGATGGAGAAAATAAGATAAGAATAGAGAAGGGAAGATGGAGATGAAGAAGAGTTAGTGGAGAAATTAGAATGGAAGATAAGAATAGAGAAGGGAAGATGGAGATGAAGAAGAGTTAGTGTAAAAATTAGAATGGGAGATAAATATGGAGAAGGGAAGATGAAGATGAAGAAGAGTTAGTAGAGAGATTAGAATGTGAGATAGAGATGGAGAATGGAAGATGAAAATGAAGAAGAGTTAGTGGTGAAAATTAGAATGGGATATAGAGTTAGTGGAAAAATTAGAATGGGAGATAGATGAGTAGATTATAAAAGGAGGAAGAAGTGAGCTTGAGAGGGGATTTTTTGGGGAGAGAAAATTTTGGATGTTTGAGAGGGTTTTGAGAGATTGAAGAAAAATTTGAGAGAGAAAAAAAAAAATACCAAAAGAGAGAGAATTTTGAAGATGATGGGAGTTTAAAGTTAGGGGTTATCATCACAAATTCTTTTATCGATCAACATAAATCAAGAGTTCATCCTCATCAACGAGCAAACAAATTCGAGCTAAGTATTTTTTTATTTATTCATTTATTTGTGGTTTTAGTCGTAAATTAGCACAAATTGTATACACTTTCTCCAACCTCCATTTTTCCCATATTTTATGTCAGGAGAAGGATATCTCTACGTCAACGGCAAAAAATCTCGTAGGGATGCAAAAATCACCCAAACAAGCTCCTAAACATTCCACCGATTTCTCAGTTGATTTGTGACTAAAAGTCCCTCTTAATTCAAAAGAGACTCTCTATATTGGGAACATAGAGAGCGAAAATCAATTATAGAAATCCCTCCCAAAAAAATGGGAGATAAGTACTCTTTCCACTCTTCTGGTTTTAGGTGCAGATTGGCATATATTTTGTATACTGACACTTCACTCTATTTTATGTCAGGAAGCCGCAGCTCTATATCAATGGTCAACCCTATAGAAGCACAAAATCGGCTTGGAGGAGTCCTCAAGCGCGCACAAATTTCAAATTGTTGAATCAATTCGTTGTATTTTATTTTAAAGAATTCATACCCCAGAATGGAGAGGACAAAGTCCATCCGCAATTTAAATACCTGCACCATAAATCCCAAAGGGAAGAGCCAAGCCAATGCTTAGCCTCCCATTGGAGGTTTTTACTTACAGTAGTTAAATACCTGCAACTTAAATACCTGTACCTTAAATCCCAAAAGGAAGAGCCAAGCCAATGCTTAGCCTCCCATTGGAGGTTTTTACTTACAGTAGTTAAATACCTGCAACTTAAATACCTGTACCTTAAATCCCAAAGGGAAGAGCCAAGCCAATGCTTAGCCTCCCATTGGAGATTTTTACTTACAGTAGTTAAATACCTGCAACTTAAATACATGTACCTTAAATCCCAAAGGGAAGAGCCAAGCCAATGCTTAGCCTCCCATTGGAGGTGTTTACTTACAGTAGTTAAATACCTGCAACTTAAATACCTGTACCTTAAATCCCAAAGGGAAGAGCCAAGCCAATGCTTAGCCTCCCATTAGAGGTTTTTACTTACAGTAGTTTAAATACTTGCAACTTAAATACCTGTACCTTAAATCCCAAAGGGAATAGCCAAGCCAATGCTAGGCCTCCCATTGGAGGTGTTTATTCACTGTCATGTACTTCCTATAATTTAATTTTTGAATCATCAAACTCAAAAGATGAGTAGGTCGTAATACTGCACAGAAGTCGTTAACACACTCCCTCTTTCGGCTTCAGGGAATCTTTAACACTTAAAAAAATATAACAAATAAAAATATATACCATCCATGCATCCTATTTAAAAAGTGAAAACACAAAAGAGAATACCCTACTAGAGCCTTAGGAATAAACCAAGCCTGAGTTGCCGAATTAGGATATCCATGAAATTAAGGTACCGAAAGGGCATTAGTTTTAATTAACTAGTGTAACCAAGTCCCCAAGCTCATAATCTCTGGTTCGCAGGAATAAATTAGTTCTCCCGCTAATTTATTTAGGTTTCTAATCGACCTACCAAGAACGATTAGTGGCGACTCCAAATTTCAAAATCATTTAAACAAAAACCAAAGTTGCGATTCGGTAGGGCTTGGGAGGGTCCGCGTTAGGTTAGTCAAATCTAATTAACCTAATAATCCGTTAACCCCTTTAAAATTTAAAAATATTTTTAGAGGGTCGCGACAGGCGGGAGTAGTTTTTATTGTCGACGATGATTTATCTCCACATAACTTTATAAATGATGAAAATATTTTCCACAAAATGATTTTCTAGTAGATAAGTGATCTTTTTTTAATATATTTTCTAAATTGATCATTTTTCACAATATAAATGCACTCTAGCCTAAGTTATTTGACAAAAATGAATTGCTTAAAAAAAAATTCTAAAAATAATTATTTACATTGCTCGGTAAAATGAACGAATGGAAAATATTTCTATTGTTCGCACGAATGTTTAAACATAAATGATAATTTTTTTATTGACTAATTATTTTAAATGATATAAATGATCATTTTTACAAAAATATTTTACGGTTCATTCGTTTTTATGAAACAAATGGATCCTAATTTATTATCATTTTCATGTATATGTGTTCCAAAGGCAAAGTCATGTGCTGAAATCGTAAAAGATTACAGTTTCTCCCAAGCAAGTCCGAAATAACAAGGCAAAATGTTTCCCACACCCTGTTAACTCAGTGTCTATACTGCAGGTTTATTAGCTAATTAGACCAAATTCAAATTTGCGTTTCAGTGGAAGGATTATCTATTTAATCTATATATTTACTCTTTCTAAAAAATTTCTACTTTATTAAGGTTCAGTTTGTTTCGCGAAAAATATGATCTTTTTTAGAATATTTTCGAAAAATTTATTTTCTAGGAAAATGAAAATATTTTTCTGTGTTCAACTGAGACATGAAAATGAATTGATTTTTTTTTTGTCATTTGTTAAGGAATATCTCATTTGATTTTATGAGTCATTGTTTGGATGGAAATTACTAACGTGGATTCGAACAGCGTTAACATCAACGATTTTTATAATTCAACAAACCAAAATTTCAATGATTTTTTATTTTCTAATTTTTTATATTTATATTTTCTTTCTTTTTCCTTTTCCTGCTTCCTTCGTCGGGCTTCAACGACAGGCTACAAGCGAGGGCTGGCTTGTATTTGTGGCTAGCCACCGGCCGTCGTTGAGGTTTAGTGACCATCAGAGGAAGAAGAAAAAAGGAAAAGAGAAAAAAAAATTCATAATTTTGTTTTATCTTATCCTCAATAGATTTAGTAATGGGAACCAAGGACCAAGGACCTGGGGCTTGGCCTTGATATTACAAGAAGGTGATTTGTTAATTTTGTTTCTTTTCGGTCTTAATTTCCCCCCTAATTATTTTATTGTTTCTTTTGCTTCTTGTTCTCTCTAACAATCTCTGATATTATTCATTTGCAAAATTTTGGTTAGTGTGGAGCAAACACATAGGAGACTTATGGCCATAAAAAGGACAATTTTTGGAAATCTATTTTGCAAACTATATTACCTTTATCTGTTACAAAAAAAAAAGCAGGTAAATCTCAAAGAAAAATCATAAATCTATTGTAATTGTGCTAATTCTTCAGCCATAAAATTTTTTGTTGTCAATTGAGTTCTAAATCTTATACAATTATGTCGATTCGGTTCACTTGACTGGTTAGTACTGACATGGCACCGCCAATGTTGACATGGCAAATTTTTAATAATATTCTTATTTTATTTTATTTTTAATTTTTTTATGTCCTTTTCTTTTCTTTTTAATAATTTTATGATTTTTTTTAGCAATTCTCCCCAAAGAAAGCAAAGTTCGAGAAATAAAAATTAAATTTTGCGTGCCATGCATCTTTAGTGGTATTAATCATGTGTATTGAGAAAGTGCTGCATGGATGGTCCACCGGACCACCGCCCATGCTTAAAATAATTTAGGGTTACTTTCATTTTCAAAATTTCAGATATTAAATGCATGAACGTTTTTTTATTATTCATTCTGGTTTCAATTATATAAAACGGGTTTATCTAATTTTGAATTGGGAATTGGGCATTGACTATTGGATATTTTAGCAGTTTTAAAACATTTGATAGAAAGCTTAATAGTCGTTATGACAACCATGAATTTGACTTTCATCCTCCGTGTAACGATTTTCTAATGATTTATAATGGCATATAACAGTTTCATAACATTCGATTTTGTCCTCGTAAAACCTACGACAATAATTTTCGTGCGTAGTTCACGCGTAGCGCTCCTCTCTATCTCGCCCTCTTTCCTTTTCAGAAAGAATTTTGTAGTCAGGGGCATTTTTCTTCATTAAAAAAAGATAATAAAAAAAAGAGCAGTTTAGGAAGTGTAAAAGTGAGACCAAAGAGTGCTTACACCTTTCTTTTTTAATTTGAGGTCGAGTGCTTAGACCAAATAAGGTCTTGCGGGCGAATGTTTTTGGGGCATTTGCTAATGGTCTTTCTTTAGGAGAAGTTCAATTTGCCAGGCAGGGATCACACATAATACGAAAAAATAATGAACGGAAAATTTAATTTTCCTAAGTTATTTGCTCAATAGGCGTGCCTTGAAAACTATCGCTAATAATATATGAAAAAATTACTAAAAAAAATCTCAAATCCATTGTAATTGTGCCAATTCAGTTATAAATCTTTTTTTGGCCAATTCAGTCACAAACCTTTTGAATTTGTGTCAATTTAGTCTTTCAAATTAATTTTAGCTGAAAATCACTGACATGGCACGATTAGCATAGCGCGGTCAATTTTTAATGCTATTTTAATATTTTTAATATTTATTTATTATGTTTTTTTTAATTGTTATGTTCTTTGTCCTCAAGGCGGAGTAGAGTGGCCGCCCTTGGCAAGGTGTGACCTTGCTTGGGCATGGCTAGGCGGGCCTTGCCGTCATGCCTGGCAATGGCTGGGCAAGCTTAGTTGACCCTCGCCTCTGGTCGATCATCGTGCTTGGAGACCGGCTGAAGGAGGAAGAAGAAAAGAACAAACTAAAAAAATTCCAAAAAATGGCAAATTGTTATTAAAAATTGGCCACGTTAGGGCCAGTCGTGCTGCGTTAGCAATTTTAAGTCAAAACTGACCGAAAGGACTGAACTGGCTCAAATGCAAAAAGACTTAAAACATAATTGACAAAAAGAAAATTAAAATTAATTCGACATAATTAGAATAAGCTTTGGACTTTTTTTTGTGCGTAATTTTTCCAATAAAATACTAACAATAAATCGCTGTGGTTTTTCCTCGAGTAATGAACTCCCCAGACAATGTTGCTTTCAAAAAGAATAATATATGCACAACGTGGTAGGAGCATGTCTATTGTCTACCATTTCGTGCTGTTTCTTTTATTATTCTCAGTCAAAAGTCGAGATTCACGTCCTTTGACCTTTCTGTCACGGTATCTGATTGCGTATCATTCATTATCAGATGAAATAAACTTTTTTTTTTCAAATATTAGCGCGAATTCGTTAATGAATCTCGTATAATTATAATGAAAGCTACGGTACATGACGGTACACGCGCGAGGATTCGTTGACGAGAGCTCCAAGTTACTTTGATGCAAGGATTTTGCCTTCATAATAAAGACAAGGCAACCACCCAAAAATCTAATGAGATTCCATTTCCTCGATAACCATGAACCAAGCAATTGATGTTCCTATCGTCACGTGTGGTTCGGCATGGTCAAGAATAATGCGAAAAATCTTTATATCTCGATATCTCTAAAACAACAGTACACGAATTTATTTATAAAATTTATTAAATAATTATTTAAGAGCACATATATATTTTTATCGAAGAAAACTTCCTCGTTACCTCGGACAAAGAAAAGAAAAGAAAAAAAAGATCACATGCGTGCTACCATGAGCTTCTCGAGTCTAGGGGTGGCTCAATTGTAAACTGTTGATGAAATTCTAGAAGGAAGCTGCTCTCTTCACAAAAAAGAAAAAGGTTTAATATTACGAAAAATTTTAAGTTGATACACTCATGATAAATTCATCTTAGACTATTTTTTTGATATACATGTGGTAAATTTACCCTAAATTGACACACATGTGATAAATTTACTATTTATTATTTTTTATTTAATGTAACCATCCAATTCTCGACTTGAATGGCACGTAGTAGTCGACGAGTGTATCGCTTTGAAATTTTTACTCTCGTTTATCATAAATTCAATTTGAAAGTTTTTGTGACATTAATCAAATTTAATAAATGATAAATTTATTACAGATGTATCAATTTAAAAATTTTCACCGCAAAAAAATTAATTTATGATAAATTTATTATATATATCAGTTTAGAATTTTTTGCGATAATAAAATAGTTTGTATAAAATTGTCATTGGTGCAAAAATTTAAGATTTTTTTGTGATTAAAAAAATGAGCTGGGGTAAATTGGTATTAATAAAAAAAAAGGGGCCAGAAAGACAAATTTTCAACAGCTAAGAAATTTGTTCTGTCGGCAAAACCATTAATCTGGAAGCGACTCTTTGTCGGGAACACAATCATGCCGCGTGTCGTTCGTGACATTGCTGGGTCACAGAGAGTAGATTCGACTTCAAACCATCCAAAGAAATTTTTTTTTTGTCTTTTTCAACGTACGGGCATAAAATAATAATAATAATAATAATGAACGATCACAATTTAAAATGCTTCCTCTACACAATATCGCAAGGCTGTCATATAAATGAGATTTAGCCAAAAAAAAAAAAGAGTGGTGATGCGCAAATCTTCAATGTATGATCGTGAGACGTCTTTTTATGCTACGTGCGAACTATTTTTTTCTCATTTTTCACGCGATCGATAACGACTTTAATTGTTATCGACATCGCGTATTTCATGATGAAGAACAATCTTAAATAGGTGTGAATGCGAAACGAATCGGTACCCGTGTGAACTTAGGATATAATCGTTTTTCGAGACCTTATTGCAAAAACTTCAAATTTTTCATGTGTTTTTGACACAAAGTAGTTGGACGAAGCTGCTTCTTGTCCTTATCTCTCTCTCTCTCGTCAAAATTCCGCGGACTCGTCACAAGTTTTTACTACTGACCAAAAAAAAAAATCACAAGTTTTTACCCATCGCGTGAATTCTGACAAAAGAGACATACATTAATCAAAAAACAAAAGTGGGAATATATATATAGAGAGAGAGAGTCGCCAAAGGAGGAAGAATCTTGCACAAGCGGTAAATTTTATAAAGACAACAGTATTCTTTCTTTTAACTGTGGAACCACGTGACATGTCGGGAGAAAAACAAAAAGCCGCCTGGACCGGGACCGGTCATTCTCGGTTCCATGAAATTGGAATTCGTGTTTTACCGTCCCATTCTCGATTTAAAGTGCAGAACCACCCATCCGGACTGGATCGACGATTTAAAAATTTAATTTGATTTCTTAAGAATATTTTAAGAAATCATTTAAATGCTTAATTATTAGGAACGAATTCTACACGTTTGAAATGCGCGATCATGTGTTTCCAGCACGCGCGATCGGATCCACCGGACTGCTCAGGAATCGAACATGACCGAATTGAGTGTTGAAGTTGGCGAATATTTTGGGGACCCTTGTTTCTCACGCTGGACATGCCCACGTAAATTTAAAGAAATAGAAGTATGAACTAACGATATGTGATCCATAAGCACGGAATGCGTAAATTTAGGGACAGCGCCTCCGACACGGAAGTCCCGTTGGCCGGTCAGCGGGCGGGGGCGTGGGGACAGCGCTTTGGAGATAATATCGATTTCGGGCTTTTATCTAAGTTGGTCCATTACTTACGAGGCATGTTTTGAGCTATATATAATATTTTTTCGTTCATTGTAATCATGCGACAGAAAACATAAAAATACAGATTGTCGAATGTGGCCTTTTTTTCTGGGTAAATTTGAGTAAATTGTCCCGTTCATTTTTCTTATTTTTACCGTTCTTTCGATTTGATTAGATAAATCTCGTCATTAGAAACTCATCATAACTATAGGGGATACGAGATCCTTTTTGGTAATGTTTGGAGGGGATTAATTTTTAATTGGGTAGATCCACGTCGCCCCTCGCCCTTCCGCTTATGGAAGGGACAAGGAAGAAATCTAAAGAAATTTTCTTGGAGGATGGCGGAAGTCGTGTTGTCCCGAGCAAAGTAAATGCACATTAATGTTTGCCCCCGGTGCCAACGAGTACTTCCACATCAAGTTTGACGTTTCGAGAAGACGAGGCATGGTGGTGACCAACGAAAGGACAAAGGAAGCATTAATTGCCGATCGAGACGGTCGGGTCGGGTCGTGTGTTCCTCGATTCATGAAATCTTCTCGAAGATGTTTGCACACGACGTGACCCGGCAAACACGTCCCGACTTACCATGTTTGACCGCGATTCACAAAAAACTGTACATCATATGCAATGTGGGTGCGATGAATTCGGCTTTTGCCAAAGTCCTTTAAACAGCGTTTGACGATATTATTTTTTATTTTTATTTTTTGGAGAGTTTTAGGGAGATATAATTGCATTTTTAAAAGCCTCGAGAGGCTTTTAAATCCAAGGCCCGTCGGGGGAGTGTGCTTTGAGCATTTCCAGATTGCAAAAATAATTTTTTTTTGCCGTCACTTGCCCTTCATTATTCTTGAAAATCTAATGCAACGTCACCGGCGAGGGTTACTGACGAGACTAGATTTAGTTGTCGGTAGGGGTGTGTATGGATTGGATGAGTAGGTTTCGGACCGAGACCCTGTAACAAATCCTATTATAATTGGCTCCAATTTTTTAAAATTTGAAACCTATCCTGTTTGTGTTGGATTTTGTTTTGAAACTCGCCTTTTTTTTTTCAGTTCGATTTCAAAATCTACCTAAGAACTTATTTTTATTTTATTTTATTTTGATTTCATTTTTTTCAATAAAATAATATGAATTGTAATTAAAATGATTTTAAAGTGAAAGATGAATAATAAAACTCACTATCCACCAAAAGCAACAATCCATAATATGAGCAATGGAAATTACAATTCACTAAGAACGAAAGACGCGAGGTGAGCGAGACGAAGGTTAAATCGGTCTAGTTTTTAGGTGCTTGAAATCAAGAATTGGCCTAGTTCTAACTGGTTCCCAAAATTTAAAACCGATTCGAGAATCGGTTTGAGTGGGAATAGATCATTGGTTCTATTTTTCGAGTAATAAGATCCGAGTTCAAGGTAAACTGGATCTGGTTGCATGTCCCTAGTTGTTAGCGCGTCGGTTTGGTGACGGCTAGCCACACTTAAGGCCTCTCGACCCTAAGTGACGCTGGCTGGCGGCCAAGCATGGCTCGCTAGTGGTGGAGTTCTAAAGACAAATAGTTTGAGCATTCTTCTTTTGCAACAATGATTATTTTTAGGAAAATATTTTTTAAATCATTAATTTTTTCGTGAAATACAAAGGGAATTAAAGGCCTTTGTATTTTTTTCAAAAACTTTATTCCAAAGTCGAACCACACACACCTATGTCGCCTCAAATTCGATGGTCGCGTGTTATCAAGAGAAACGCGTTCATTTCTCCTGCATGTAATGCGAACCGAATCACGCACGAATACGGCACGTGCGTAATATTTACTACGTATGCGCGTATGCAAAGGTCATCCACCTCAGATAATTCGATGCATTAGGACTTTAGGACCACCTTGGCTAGGACAACAAGTGATTGCAATAGGAGGACCGCTTCGTTTAACTCGGTTGGCATCTATCTTCGACGTTTCACACAATTTCTGTTCTTTTCTCGTTTTTGGTCTCCTCCCTTTTTGCCATCTCCAACGTTTGAATGCGACCTTCGATCGTGAAGAAGACATTGCCCGTTGAAAACGGAAATGATTCTGTCTTCTTCTTTTCATCCCTTTTTTTTTTTTTGTTAATACCACAATAGAAGTACAGATCGATGCATCGCATTTACTATAAGCTCATTTTCGCGTTGCAAAGAGCCAAAAATCTCAGGTAAGCACGAGGCAAAATGGGGGATTTTAGAAGATTCTCGAAGCGCAGAAAAAGGGTTTTAGGGAAAAAATTAGCAGATTTCCCAATTTCATTTCATTTTCTAGGGATCTGGCTTTTCAAAATAATGTTGTTTACAAGACCCATTCATGCTAAATTTTCGCATCAGATCCATCTCATGTGCATATGTCTGAGTTTTTTGCCACGCGCGTATCCAAATCAGCAATTTTAATGGGATACTAAACAGAAGCTGATGAGGGTAGATTTACCGCGTATAAATCAACTTGATTTTTCTTTTTACACAGAAATTAATTTGGAGTAAAAAGGATATACCGGTTTGAAGTCTTTTTGTGACACCAAAATTAATTCGAGAAAAACGTGGCATGGGTGTACCATTGTGATTTTGTGGTAGCATTGATTATTTTCTAAATTTTTTGTCCTCTAATTATAAGAGTCTATTGATTGGGAACCGTATAAATAGCTGACCCAGGCAGCAACACGAGAAAAAATTATTAATACTCGTGCACAATAATTTAAACGCCGCTAATTAAGAATAACAGCTCAATTAAAAGGCCTAATCATCGAACAAAATCTATTAATTGGACCCTTGTAATCAAAAGGCTTCATACTATTACTCGTCGCACATATTATACATGAAATAAGTACTCGGCCATCCACTTTTTGTATCTTATTAGGACAAAAATGATGATTAGCTCGTCTGTCTTATTTTGAGTGCATTTGATTTGATTTTTGAGAAAAGAATTTGGAGAGATACAAAATATCTTTAGACGAAAAAGATTTGGCGAAATGCAAATACCGATCGAAAACCGCCTCGAGCTTTTAGTCTTTTCGATGTCAATCTTTACCCAAGGATGTTTGGAAATTTTTTCGCGGAAGTCGAAACATGATCGTTGATTCATCTTTCTAAGCAGAACGAGGGATCAATTTTTTTTTTTAACAAAATATTATTTTATTTATTTAATTTTCGCGAGACTCACTTGAATTTATATTATTCCGATCATCAAAGTCCACTGCTTTTCAGCTTGGCCACTAGGGAGAGGGGCGAAATGAGGAGTTGCGTGGGCCCCCCCTTCGGTCCTCCAGAGCCGCGCCAAGGAAGGAAAAAAAAACAAAAAAACTCGGCGTGTGACGCCGAGCCGAGCCGGAAAAGTGGGGGGAGGGGCAAATAATTGAGAAAAAAGTGAGGATTGGTGGCAACTTGGGGGATAATCATTTAGGCACATGCGTAAATCTCGGCCAATGTACGAATTTCAAACCCTCTCCTGCCGCTTTAGCAATCTGTACACCTTTCCCTATTCGCACACCCCCACGAACTCAACAATGCCCTAATTGATTAAATGTGACTCATAATATAATCTCGATTATATCAAGACAAAAACATATGTCACTCATATGCGAAAAATACATACACAAATCGACTCGTAAAATTCGTTTTAAGGAAGGAGTAAAATTACCAGCGCAGCAAATGGATGGCGCGAAGACACACAGAAAAAAACGGAACGATCGAATTAATTTCGTGCGAGATCGCATCGAAGTGAGCAACTTCACAAAGCCACGCGCTTTCGTGCTACGATGGATCTTTTTATGCATATACGATGCTATCAAATTTGATGATACAAACAGCGCGCAATTATTTCCCCGAGAGGAATAGTGTTTAAATTCACTTTCGACAGAACAAATCATTTGTAAAGGCATTTATTTTATCACCGTTAAAGGAAATACACATGCATACATTTAGACGATGCGATAAGTATAATTTTCCATAACGACCCTAAACATAATTTATCTGATACTCCCAGTAGTCCTAAAATATCCACTTAGGTGACGTTTGTTTCATAAAAAGATGATTCGAAAAATATTTATAGAAAAATGATCGCTCATATCGTTAAACGAAGTGAATGAATACAAATTTTTTTTCGTTGTCCACGAAATATTAAGACATAAATTATTGATCCTAACAAAAATATCTTTTATTGGCTAATTATTTCTAAGTAATATAAGCCATCATTTTGGGGTGCATTTGTTTTCCAAAAAATGATTGGTTATATTGCTCGGAATAGTTAATGGGAAATGTTTTAGCTACCGACAATAATTTATGTCTAATTATTTTCGTGAGCGATGAAAATAGTTTTTATTCATTTAATCTTATAATGAAAAACGTTTTCAAATTTTAAAATTTTCACGAAACAAACACAACCTTGAAAGAAAATGATTTTCAAAACATTCATTCTCGTGAAATAAACAGAGTCCTTAGACTCGTTGTTTTGACTCAAGAAAATCCATATAAGAGAGAAAGTACACATGCTCTATAAATTTTGAAAGTCGTGGTCTCATAAAAATCGAACAAAAATATCAAGAGCTTCGCTTGGCGGAGCAATTTCACTAGACATACAGATACCATCGAGAGCGAAAAAAAAATTGATAAAAATCAATGAATGGGACAGAAATTGCTCCAACAGT
Organism: Psidium guajava; assembly: GCA_016432845.1. Lineage (NCBI taxonomy): Eukaryota > Viridiplantae > Streptophyta > Magnoliopsida > Myrtales > Myrtaceae > Psidium > Psidium guajava. The sequence continues at coordinate 7,575,492 of CM028232.1, forward strand.
GTTTCCTTTCCAAAAAAAAAAAAATCTCTAATCTGCAAATTTCTATATATTGGCAGTACATGTTTTGTCTTATTTATTGGAAAATTCAGATTCTATTGATGGTGGATGACAAAATAACTTTTGTAGAATAAAGAAATGACAACATATAAAGGGTTTGCCGTGGCCAGGGGCCATTTTTGTCGGAGCGGAATATGAAGAACAGTGGAAATGTGGACTTTAAGACAAAGCACTGCATGCCCGAACATATGAACACAATTATTATTCTTGGTTTTTTCGTTATAATTCCTTGCAAAATCCCCACCATCAAGGATATACGACGACCGTGCAACTGCTTAAATTTCCCCATGTGACCACTGCTCCTCGACCACGTCCTCTCCCTCTCTCTCCCTCTCTCTCTCTCTCTATCTGCCCTGCGAACATCACCATTGACAGTGGAGTGAAGGAGCTCCAAAAAAAGCTAGTACCTTTCTAATCCTCGTTAGTTTTCTGCGCCTTTATCGTTTCGGGGCTTCTGGGCAGCTCAGAAACCAAGAGACCAGCACAAGCAATTCGCCAAGTTCGCTCCTTTTTGGGTTTTGCCGCTGCTGTTGAAGGCCTTTTGCCCAGGCGACTTTTCTCAGCTCTGTATTATTAGAGACTTGATCTTGAGCTGGTTGGACATTCTTTTTAGCCAGAAATTAAAGTGCCCACATTGCAAGAAAGTGGTGTTTTTTTGGGGGGTGGGGGGTCTCCTTGTAGGGTCAAGTGTTTTAGTTCTCTGGGTGAAAAGGGCAGATCTTTGGTTTGGTTCTTGGTTTATGAGCTTCAAAACAAGAGACACAGGCTAGTGATACTGATGCTTTTCCCCACCACTAACCTTTCGTTCGTGTCATCCGATGAGGGTTCACAACTATTTCCTTCTATTTTTGGTGAAATTCGACTCATTTTGATGTTCATACCTTTAACTCAGATAACATTTCCCTTTTGTTCAGTTCTGTTCCTTTTATCAAGCTGTGTGCTCTCTTACTAACAGGAAGTCATCTACTTCTTTTATCAACCCTCCAACGTCGATTGAAATTATTGGCCATGGCCGAGAAAAACGCCATACCTTGTTTTTTTTTTTTTCATCTCATTTGATGCTCTCAACGGAAAGTCTCTAGTTTGACCTTCTCTCAAACTCTCTGTGCTTCAGTGAACATCTTCTTGGGCAAAAGCCATATTCTTCTTTCTTTTGGTGTTATTACTTGTCGGTTCAATTTGGAGGAGAGTAGTTGAGGAAAACCCATCTGGGCCATTACTCTTCGGATGCCAGAGCAAGCAATCCGGAACAATTACATTCCTTTTTCCTGTTGCTTAAAGGTCCTAGAACAAGACGAAGAAACCTAGTGCAAAAAAGGTATTTCTGCTGCTTTATTAGATTACTTTGGAATATGGCAAGTAGAATGGAGAACGAAGGGAAAATTCCTGCAAATTTGAAGAAACAGCTTGCTCTTGCTGTGAGAAAAATCCAATGGAGCTACGGAATCTTCTGGTCCATCTCAACCAGACAGCCTGGGTACTAATAGTTTCATCTCAAACATGTTTTTCCTTTTCTATTTTTGGTCATTATAATAGCTATTAATGTCATTCTAAGCAGAAAGGATCTACTACTATTGGTATTCCGTACCACAATACTTTGTCCTGGCTCCAAAGTTTGTCCTCTTACAATTCTGGAAATAGTGAAGCGTGGCAAGGATGATTTGCAGTTTCAAAATCTGGGGGATAGATGCAAAGAGCCAATATGATGAAAAATTCTATGTTTTGATTGTCTTTTCCTTTTTCTGTGAATGCTTGTTTTGAGTTGCTGTACATGCCATTGTCCGTCTCTTCTGAAGTTTCGATTATGGGAATTAGCTCTATTACTTGCAATGTACTTGATATCTTTCTTTTCATACTTACATGATATCCGAGAACTCTGGATTTCTTCGGTAATTTTATGTTCTTTATGCGTTGTTATGTGAAATCGTTTGCGAATATCTCTTTACGGTAAGGGAAATGAATACCTAATTTTTTATTGTTCGATGGTTGAATTGTTTTTCTTGTATTTGGTAATTCCCACATTGCTTCAACATATTTAACTAGCCCTTCAGCGGTGAAGGGTAAGTGTTTGATTTTGATTCTGAATGTGGTCCACAATGTGATTACTGCAGGATCTTGGAGTGGGGTGATGGGTACTACAATGGAGACATCAAAACCAGGAAAACAATTCAAGCCGTGGAACTTAACACTGACCAGATCGGTATGCAGAGAAGCGAGCAACTGAGGGAACTATACGAGTCTCTATCTGCTGGTGAATCCAACCCACAAGTTAGACGGCCTTCAGCAGCATTGTCCCCTGAAGATCTCACGGACACGGAGTGGTATTATTTGGTTTGCATGTCGTTTATCTACGACATTGGCCAAGGGTAATCACTGATCACTCTCTGAGTCTGTTACATTTGTGATAAAATGCTTGGACTTTTAATATGCAGTCTTGCGTTCCTTGTCTGCACCCTCTGCACCTGCACATTCGACACAGATTATTGAGTTTTGATGCTACAAACCTCAATGAAGCTAAACCATTTGTGATGATTCTAATGTGCCCAAGGTCTGTCTGTCTGTCGAGGGTCATAATGGTAATTCTTCAGCTGCATCATGCTGCAGGTTGCCAGGAAGAACTTTAACTACAGGTCAACCTACTTGGCTTTGCAATGCCCATTATGCAGATAGCAAAGTGTTCAGTCGTTCCCTTTTGGCAAAGGTTTGTGATGATCTCGCTTGAGCTACAAATTTTTTCATGGATGGTATCTGATCTGCAGGGATTTTCTGATATGCTCAAGATGATTGAAGACCACTGATATAGTTTTGTGTTTGATTTTGTTGCACAAAATGGAACACGTGGGACCATCCTCCTCAGAGTGCATTCATTCAGGTACTTTTTTGTTTTTGGAAGAATTTGAATCAAAACCCTAATGTCCTCAGAATAGCTTTAGCTACTTCTCAAGTCATCCACTCATTCAAGGAGCCACCCAGACCAAGAGGAGGGGTGAATTCCCATGCGAGATCATTAGAATTTGAGTGCCATATCCACCGTTACTGTTTGATATAGCAGGACCACCTTGGCCATTATCATCCATTATGCTTTTGCACATTCATAAAGTAACTGATGGCTTTAGAATGAGCAGAATTTAGCTAGTCTTAACAATTCTGCATGCTTTAATTAGTTGTAACCATCCACTTGAAGGATGCTGGTGGAAAGGGATTGAGTCCTTGAAAAGTAACTCGTGGTGGTATCTCTATGCCCATAAAAATGCTCAACTGGGGCTAATGAGCCCAGACGATACATGAGTTGGCTTGTTTTCCCTGGTTTACTTTTCCCTGCTTGATGGCACATTTCCCCTTTTACAGTTTGAAAATACATTTTGGGGTGGTTGTCAGTAAGCTAGTGATTGAGCTGATTCTCTTGGTCTCAAACTGTCAATAGCTAGTAGAAAGCCTGACTTAACCACCAGCCAGTGTAAATGTGTCCCTTGGTTAATGTTAATTGATACGTCATTTTTTATGAGTTTCAGACCGTGGTATGCTTTCCATTTCTGGGGGGCGTGATTGAGCTCGGTGTGACTGACCTGGTATGGTATCAGTATCTCACTCCTGCTTCATTTACGAGGAATTTCTTTGTTTTTGGAGAACGCAAATGCAATTTATATCAACTGGCCCTAATGGAATTATTTGCGAAGGTTTTGGAGGACCATGGTCTCATCCATCACGTCGAAAGTACTCTTTTGGAAATTCAGCACCCAATAGCTTCCAAGAAATTCAGTGCTCGTATTGGAGATACAAGAAACCAAGACGACGTTGACATTCTTGATCAGGACATTCTCGATGCCAAATTGGTTCCTGTGGTAAGAGAACTGGATATGGCTTCTCCAGACACCAGCTCAAACGGTTTTGAGGCCAACCAGCTGCCAGAGAATTCATTTGTGGTTGAAGCGATAAATGGAGTAGCTTCTCAAGCACAAAGTTGGCAATTCATGGATGATGAGTTTAGCAACTGCTTACACCATTCCGTGAACTCCAGCGATTGCATATCCCAAACCATAGTTGAACCTACGAACTTAAGGTCAGTCCAAGAAGATGACAAGGCAAATGACCCTCAAGGATGTGATTACACGAAACCAGCCTTGTTGGAGCGTGAAAATGACGATGTGCATTACCAGAGTGTCCTTTCATCGCTTTTGAAAACATCACACCAGTTGATCGTCGGGCCACATTTTCAGAGGGGTAATAAGGAGTCGAGTTTTGTCACTTGGAAGAAGGGACAGTATCCGTCTCGGCAAACAACGCAAGGTTGGATGCCGCAAAGGGTACTGAAGACAATCCTATTTCAAGTTCCATTAATGTGTGATAATGCTCTTGAGTCCCCCTTAGAAGATGGCAGGGAAAATGCAGTTTGGAGGCCAGAGGCTGATGAAATTGGTTTGAACCATGCAGTATCTGAAAGGAAGAGAAAGGAAAAAATAAACGACCGCTTGGGTGTACTTAAATCAATGGTTCCTTCGGTCAGCAAGGTACCTGAAAAATTCTTTGCTGCCTCAAAGCTATCACAGTAGCTCGTCTGTAGAATCTCTTATTATGGCATTTCTATCTTTTGTGACTCCATGTGATGCAGGTTGACAAGCTGTCCATCTTAGATGACACTATTGCGTACCTGAGAGAGCTCCAGAGTAGGGTCGAAGAGTTGGAATCTTGCGGGATTTCGATGGAAGTAGAAGGGAAATCGAGGAGAAAGCCCCATGACATGGTTGAGCGGACTTCTGATAACTGCCGGACCCATGTGACAGGCTCGAGCAAGAAGCCATTTGTGAACAAGAGGAAGGCCAGCGACATCGATGGCATGGAGCCGGAGACCAATTCCGTGGTGCAGAGAGATGTGTCTGCCAATAATTTGACAGTCAAGATTGATGATAGGATCGTGTTAATCGAGATGCGGTGCTCTTGGAGAGAGGGAGTATTGCTCGAGATCATAAACGAGGTGAACAACCTCCATTTAGATTCTCACTCAGTTCAGTCATCGACCATCGACGGGATTCTGTCCTTGACCATCAAATCTAAGGTAGGAATCAAGTGAAAATTTTGTGTGCAGCTTTCAGAAAAAAAGAAGAAACAATTAGCTATAATGTCTTGCCAAGATCAATCGTTTTTCACCGAGGTTACCGCACTTGATTGCACAGAACAGATGCACAGCACATCCTACGTGAGCCTGAACATTTCTGTTATGGTTGAGATCGCTCTTATTCTAATGACCTCCATTTCTAATTTGCAGTTCACAGGCTCGGCAGTAACGTCTGCTGCAACAATCAAACATGCACTCCAGAGATTTGCTCTGAAACGTGGAAGTTCATCTCCCTTCTAATAAGTGCATGTTGGTGTACATGATGCCGCGACATTAGCTTAGTCCTCGACATCGCAAGACCACTGTATAAGTTTGTTGAGTAGTTCTCCAAGACAGTTGGTGTCAGTAGATAGTCCAATAAAATGAAGGCGAATTCTGCGGACATTGCAGTCTGTACTTAACACGAGACATTCATCACATGCCCTTGTACCTAAGAGAAATCAATGACTTGATTTGCATTCTTGCTGCTGCGGATCTTCTCACGGTATCGGCGTTCAATGTGGCGCGTCGTGCTGCATTATATCGATGTGAAAACTGCTTTTCTTGATGTGCCTTTGTGTCGGCCCGGAGATTAGTATACACAGTGCCTGCTCGATCATGTCAATGAGAAAAACCTGCTTTCTTGCCAAGCGTAGATGAGTCTTTCAGTTGAAAAAGCTTCTTTCTTAGCAAAAGCGCCAGCAAGTCGTTTGAGAATAGTATGAGAAGTTGACTTACAAGACCTTAATCCTTGACTCCTCCCGTGTACTCGAATGTTGACTCCTGCCCAATTTGTATGGAATGATAATATGATCGACAAGTGGTGCAGCGTTGGTCTAATAGTACATTTCACTGGGATAATTGTTCTAAGTCTTAAACTTATCTTATCGTACGATAGTCAATTCAGTACTAAATCTTTCAATTGTGCAATGCAGTCTTAAACCTTTAGACGATTTATCAATTTAGTCCCAAATCTTTTAATTGTGTCGGCTTAGTTCTAAACCTTTTGATAATCTATCAGCATAACTTTTTCTGTCAATATAGTTTGGAACCGACTTTAAAAGATTTAGAATTAGATCGATAAAATCTCAAAAGGTTTACGATTAAATTAACAAAACTTCAAATTCTTTGGGATTAGTTGATACAATCGAAAGGTTTAGGACTGATTAGCCGCCGTACATTAGATTTAAGACATTTTAAACAATTTTTCTCCAGTTTCGGAGGAGGCATGAGCAAGCAAAACGTTTTCAAGCCCATGTTTCTTGAATGTTTCCGTGCAGAGCACATTTGAATTCAAAATTGATGGGCTTCGACGACGACTCTCAAACTTGTCGTATTGTCCCTAAATGGAAGTTGTCGCCGTTGACGTGATTTTTTTCTTATCCAACCGCTCCACCCTCATATGTTTAGCTACCGAGACGGCAAATCAGAGCACGACACTTGAAATCAACTTGTGATGAGACGTTTATCGACTATTCTCATTAGAAAATTTTCAAGGTTTCTCGTATCCGCTTGGAAACTCAGAAATATTTTTCTCTCATTTTTTTTTTTCAATTAATACCATGAAAATTTTCAAATTAATACATTTATGATGAGTTTATTATAAAAAAAACTCCAAATTAATACACTTGAGATTAACTTATTCTCCGTTAGCTTCATTAAATTAGGTGAATAAAATTAAAAAAATCTCTGAACTGATGCACTTGTGACAAATCGTGGATAAAAATCTTAAGTTGGTACACTCATTAACTATCATGTATCATTTAACTCAATAATCTGATGGTAAAATTTAACATAATGATGCTGGAAGATGGAGTAAGAGAAGTAAGTGAGGTCCTCCCGCGGCGGAAGGTCCTTCGCGCACGGAATGAGCATGAACCGCCGCCGGTACAAAAAAACATTATTTCTATGAACAGTCAGGAAATGTCTCATCTGTTAATAGAACGAATTCATTTGCTAAAATCTTTTGTGCGTGCGAGCGGGCTTCGTCTAAACTTGTTTGGGCTTTGGACAAGGCTCTTTAGGCCCAACATAGGGCCCACGCCTATTTTATGAGCCCGGCCCGTAGAATAGTGCTACAGTGACGAAACAATCGTCACCGGCCGTGACATGAAAAAACTCTCTCTCCCTCTGTCTTTCCAACTGCCAAACCCGCTATCCATTTGTGCTAAAACCCTCTCTGCGCGCTCTCTCTCTCTCTCTCTCTCTCGCTCTCTCTAACTCCATCCGCCATCAATGTCTCTCTCAGTCACACTCTTCCCTCTCCCTCACTATCTCTCTCGCCAAGCCCCAAACTTTCTCTCTCTTAATCCCAGGCAATACTACTTCCCCTCCAGACCCCACCGACCACTTCTCTCTCTCCGCCCCCCCAGCCCACCCCTCGCGCTCCCCCCGAACGGCCATTCCCACCCGGACCCCTCCGGCGACGACCCGCCCGAAGCCGCCGAGGACTCCGAGCACGGCGTCTCCAAGTTCCAGCAAATCCACCGCCAGGCCTCGCGCGCGCGCAGGATCGAGGAGGACGACTTCAAGAAGCACCAGTCCACGTTCCTCTCGGCCATCGCCGACGTGGAGGACGCCCCCGAGGACGCCGACGCGTTGGGCCCGGGGGACGCTGGAGACGATTTGTTCGGGGAGATCGACAAGGCCATTGCTTTGAAGCGGAGGGATTTCGTGAAGCAGGGCCTGCTGAAGCCGAATCCCAAGAAGGGTGAGGTGAATGGGGAGGAATTGGCTGATGCGGTCGAAGAGTTGGAGCCGGAAGAGGTCGTGGACTTGGAGGAAATTCAGGAGCTTCAAGGGCTGCAAGTCGTCTCCGAGGACGATGCTGATGATGGTGCTGGGGAGTTTGATGACGAGGTGAGTGGTAATTTGAGGAGGACTAATGGTCGGTCTGTGTCGGATTCTCCGTTCGATTTGGATTTCGATACTTACGGTAGGACTAAGGCTAGGATAGTCGAACCCAAGTTTAGGATCACCCTGGCTGAGCTCTTGGATGAGAGCAAGGTTGTTCCAGTTTCTGTTTATGGGAACTTGGAGGTTGAGATCACGGGGATTCAACATGATTCACGGGTGGTGAGTTCAGGGGATCTGTTTGTGTGCTGTGTTGGGAGGAAAACTGATGGGCATTTGTTCTTGAGTGAGGCTGATAAGAGAGGTGCAGTTGCTGTGGTGGCCAGTAAGGAGATTGATATAGAGGAGACGTTAGGTTGTAAGGCGTTGGTGATCGTGGAGGACACGAATGCCGTGCTGCCTGCCCTGGCAGCGTCGTTTTATAGGCAACCTTCAAGGCATATGGCAGTCATTGGGATAACGGGGACGTATGGGAAAACCACCACCTCGTATTTGATTAAAGGGATGTACGAGGCCATGGGATTGAGGACTGGGATGCTAAGCACGGTAGCTTATTATGTGCATGGGGATAATAAGCTGGAGTTGCCAAACACAGACCCTGATGCTGTGTTGGTCCAGAACTTGATGGCCAAGATGCTTCATAATGGGACTGAAGCAATTGCTATGGAGGCTTCTTCACATGGACTGGCTATGGGGAGGTATGACGAGGTTGATTTTGACATTGCAGTTTTCACGAACTTGATGCGCGACAATTTGGATTTTCATGGAACCGAGGAGGAATACAAGGCTGGCAAGGCCAAGTTGTTCTCGAGGATGGTGGATCCCGAAAGGCATCGAAAGATTGTTAACATTGATGACCCTAATGCACCCTTCTTCATGGCACAAGGAAACCCTGATGTGCCCGTTGTCACTTTTGCAATGGAAAATAAGGATGCAGATGTTCACCCATTGAAGTTTGAACTTTCCTTGTTTGAGACTCAGGTTTTGGTTAACACTCCTAATGGGATATTAGAAATATCATCTGGGTTGCTTGGACGGCACAATATTTACAATATACTTGCAGCTGTGGCGGTTGGGATTGCTGTTGGAGCACCCTTAGAGGACATTCTTAGAGGAATAGAGGAAGTTGATGCGGTTCCTGGTAGGTTTGAGCTAATAGATGAGGAACAAGCATTCGGAGTGATTGTGGATTACGCTCATACACCCGGTGCCCTCTCCAGACTCCTTGATTCTGTTCGACAACTTAGGCCAAGGAGGATTATAACTGGTGCGGTCATGTTGCCATCTTTAAATTCTTAATACAGGATCTTGCTTGCAGGGCTTCTTATAGTCACATGTCTAATTCATTTTCTAAATTAAAAGATCATCTCCTTTGTCCAACTCTGGTCAAAGATGATGATTACAGATGCTGCTTGATGAGATACAAGAGCTTTTAGCGATAGAGTTTTTGGTAGATCCTATGGGCATGTTTTACTGGATAGTTTAGTGCTTGCTTATTTCACAGTCAAATGCAATTTGTCCTTATATTTTTTATGTGCTTCAAAGCTTGTAATCAGATTCACTGTGATTATTTTTGAAAAGTTGGATAAAACCTTGACATTGTTTTACTTTTTCCTTCCTTGAATTTTAAGTTTGTTATCGATACGTAATCAAACTTTCTGAAATCTGGAACTACTCTTTACATCTGACTGTTACTTGCTGTGTCCTGTGAAGTAATTGGCTGTGCTGGTGAGAGCGATAGAGGGAAGAGACCAATGATGACAAAAATAGCTACTGATAAAAGTGAGGTGACAATGCTGACATCAGACAATCCAAAGACTGAAGATCCATGTGAGTAAAGTAAATGGAGTTACTTGTATACGTAGGTTAATTTCTCCCTGAAGCTCTAACAACAGTGAGCTGCTTTGTTGTCGACAGTGGACATTCTTGATGACATGCTAGCTGGAGTCGGATGGACAATGCAAGACTACTTGAAATATGGGGAGAATGACTATTATCCACCTCTACCTAATGGTCACAGGCTTTTTTTGCACGATATTAGACGGGTAGCTGTACGTGCTGCCGTAGCTATGGGTGAGGAAGGTGATATGGTGGTAGGTTTTTCAGGCATTTTTTTCTGGTACTCCTGTTTTAGTAATTGCTTAACTTCAATTATGTTCAACAAGATAAGTATCTAATAATTGCAAATAGTAAGCAGTGGCACATCCCTTTGGAGGTGCTTTGTTCAGTGTTGATTTTTGTGATGTGTACGTATGAGAAGCTTATTTTACTCTTCTTTTTATTGGATATAGTGTTTCTAACTGTTCCTCTTTGGAATCACGGGTTTACCACCTCAAAGAATTCTCATAAACATAATGTAAGTTCAAAGAGATGGATCATTGAATTTTGTCAACCAACATATAACTGCACCGTAGGAGGTTCGGTAAAAATATCATGTGCAAAGCTCCTACAGTACCTTTTGGCTTTTGCATTGTTCTTTTTTTATTATTCCCATTTTCTTCTAATCATATCTTGATTACTACATTTTTGATATAGGTGGTGGCTGGCAAAGGTCATGAAATTTACCAGATAGAGGGTGACAAAAGGGAGTTTTTTGATGATAGGGAAGAGTGTCGAGAAGCATTACAATATGTTGATGAACTTCATCAAGCGGGAATAGACACAAGTGAATTTCCATGGCGGTAAGTGAATTTTCTATTGGAATAACAGGACATAATCTGATTTGGGTAATGACAATTTATTTCAAGGCAGATTTAGCTTTGTCAGAGAAATTTATATATAACCTACAGTTAGATAACGAGGTGGCGAAGTTGAGATTGATATCTATTTCCACAGCAATTTAGGGAGGTTATGCTCAACGAACATGACCTTACTGGGAAGAGAGTGCTATTGTTCCTTGCACTTATCATTCCATTGCATATTTTCAGCATGACCTACGTGTGGTTTGCAGTACAGGCTTAACTTTTGTGCTGTAATTGGGTTCTATGACTCATCTTGCTTGCTTTTGTGGGTCTGCAGATTACCAGAAAGTCATTAGTGCAGTACCTAAGGATAGTGCGGAGATATGAGTTTTGCTGGTTATGGATGAAGCTGGTGCATTGTGTGGCTCTTGTTTTCGGCGTTGTAAGATTAACAATCGCCGCAAGCTACAAATCTGAAGAGCCCCCCACCGCTACCCATCCTGTAAGGTAACAAGGTTACTGTTTGAAGTGAGACATGCTCGACTAAGCAGAGGATGATAGATCTCACTAAGTGCTTTTTTGGGGGGTCGTCTTTGAGTTGCAAAGGTTATATATATGGTAGTAGCATGGGAAGTGGCCCAAAATTCCTGCAGATCGATGATCCTTTTGAGTTGCATCTGGCATGGAAGTTGAGCTGTAGTGTTCGATCAAGAATTGGCTGGTTGTCGAAAATATTGAACAGAGCCAGTTGATTAGTTCATGGTAAATGGTAGATCAACTACAATTGCCATTGCACTGGTGTTTGCATGCATTTAAGACCATGCGAAAACATGAAATTAGGAATGGACCAAAACGAAATTCTGAAGTTAAAGCTTTTCCCTATATTTTCCTCTTTTGAATATGCAAGGTCAAAAAACTGCCTAAACACCTCCTGTATTCTGAATCTATTGGAGTTTGACCCTCCGAACCTTTTTGCTTTTTCCCCTTTCCAAACCCTAGACTATTTTAAAATTAGACAATGATCCTCCCTCCTTGAGTCAAACTGTTAAGTATTCGTATATCAATTGAGACTCTGTTCTTCAGGCAAAAAGGGAAATTATCTCCGGTAATTTGATGAAGATTGTGAGTTGATCTGTCACAACTTAGAACCTTTTATGCACTGCAGGTGTGCAAGATTTTAGCTTCCGAATGAACTAAACTACTTCATAATATGAAGTTCATTACAAAACTTTAAAGATGCACTTTCAGAGGAAGATACTTAAGTGAAAGTAGTTGCAAATGCGCATCTAAGTCGCTAAAAGAGAGATGTTTATTCAATTACAAACTTCCACTTTAGCATTTAGGATTTCTATTACCCCCGCCCCCCCAAAACAAAAAGGGCCACACAAAAGGTGGTGACCATTCGAAGTTGAAGGTTTACTTATTAATTACTTAGCAGGGCGTGGGACTAATGAATGCCCAGAGAGAGCAACGGCGGCGTCAATCATACGGCTTCGCGGGTTGGTTTGTTTGAAAAGACGATTATCTTTTCCTCGAGGAAATGGAAGGGATGCGCAGGGAAACGGTGCATTTATGCCGCCGCGCTTCGAACGCTGATCGCGTTGCTTGTAAGTCAGGACATGTCGTGCATCGCTCGCCTGGCAACTCTTGCCCCAGTGATCTGCAATTTCAAGGACGCCGGGCCCTGCTCAGACAAGGCAATTCCAACTTTCATCCTAGCTTATGGTTGGCCAAGATAATAGTTGGATACTCATAATCCGAGTGTTCAATACGGTGGACTTCGGATCAGTTGACCTATTCCCTGTCGGTGTTCTTCTGTGGGGGTGTGACTCACAGTGGATGGAAATGACAGAGGAAGGAATAGCGATCAACCATTTCGGCGGGGCTCCGTCCACGTTCATTATTGCTTTCTCATTCATTATTTGCTTGCTTTAGGCCTTACACTGCTCGTTAGGGCTGAGAATGCAGTTGGGGGTTGTGAACTCATGACTTAGTTGCATATGCTAAGACGGTGATTGATTTTTTTTTGTGTGATTATTATGCTACACTATAAGCTTAACTCTACCGGAACTTAAGATTTTGCACTCCTAATCTGTCGTCCAATTTTCGAGAAAAGTACAAAAGAAAGCGATAAACTTATTGCGTTGACACCATTAGTCATAAACTTTTTAATTGAACCAATAGTCTTAAATCTTTTCACATTGATACCAATTCAATATATCGAGCTAGTTTTGGCAAAAAAATTATTAATGTGAATACTGACCATCTTACGTGCCATGACCAACGATGATGTGAACATTTTTACTATTATTTTAATAGTTTTTGAGCGCTTTGTAATTGTTTTGGTTTTTTTTTTCTCTCTTTTATCTTTTCATTGTGGTTGACAAGGGTCGCGACCCTTCCTAAAGTCAGCAAGGGCCTTTGTGGCCTCGTTCATCGCTTATCGCCTAGATCTGGCGAGGGTTTGGGCGAGGGGTGCAACCCCTGCTAGTGGCCAACGGGGGCTTGTTGGCCTTCATACATTGGTTGGTAATGACTCTCGCCAGCCCAAAGTCAGCAAGGGCCTTTGTGGCCTCATTCATCGCTTGTCGCCTAGATCTGGCGAGGGTTTGGGCAAGGAGTGCAACCCCTACTAGTGGCCAACGGGGGCTTGTTGGCCTTCATACATTGGTTGGTAATGACTCTCGCCAGCCAAAACGAAGGGGTAAAAAGGTAAAAGAAGAAGAAGAAGAAAAAAATCCTCTTTTTTTTATTTAAAAAAAAAAGTAAAACATGTTCACCTCAGAGCTTACCCTGTCATGTAAAATGACCAGCGTTCGTGTCAGCAATTTTTGGCCAAATTTGGTTACATAGATTGAATTGATAGAAATATGAAAATATTTAGAATTAAATTGATCCAATAGAAAGATTTAAGATTTTTGACAAAAAAAAAAAGAAAAATTGAATTGATACAAATACAATAAATTTATAGCTTCTTTTTTTTTTTTTGTACTTTTTTACTTTTCTCTCAAATGTTCAGGTAAGCGACCTGCTCCATCTATTAAATCATCATGAAACGGGTCCAAGTAATATCTTTTCCCCTAACTAACCTACCTTTTAATGGGGAATGTGCAAACCTTGAAAGAAGGGTTCGTAGATGTTGAGGAAATATACCTAACAGCACTTATATAACTCCAATGCTGCAACCGATATCACAACCCAATTCTTGAAGCCGAATTTAGTGCAGTTTACACTTGGGATCATCGGTGTTCCCACCACCCATTTCATGCATGCTAATAGGTTTAATTATTAGCCGTTCGAATTAGAGGGCCCACGATTGGACTCGACTCTATAATTTTCGGGACTTGCTATGACGCGTGCCGACGTTGTCGGAGCGAGCACGTAAATGCTCGCATGACCGTGCTGTCTGATTAGAAAGCTGTACGGTCAAATCTCAATCACAAATTGTAAAGATGGAAAAGAAAAGGTTCGAAGTTAAAAGTGGGACCTTCTTGGGATTTGTGACTGGAACTATGTCGTCATTCCTTGCTCCATTGTCATGATAGCCGCTTCGCAGCTAATTCCTCTTACCATATGAAAATGCGTGGCTAATTCGACACGGGACATTTTCGTACTTTCCTTTTGAGCTGTTATGATATAAAACATGTCAAGTGCCACGTTCTGATAGTTCGATCTTTTATTCATGGACGGTCGTGGAGATTTGTCGAAAATCCCAACGAGGTAATTAGATGAAGGATTGGGTAGTCGCGAGCTATCTAATTAATTAATCGTCGAACAAAATTTATGGTGAGACCTAAAACTTTGCAAGACAATTCACGTGCTGACCTGCACTCTAGGGTTAATTTCCTTTTCAATTTAGGAGGATTTCGACATCGTCCGACCTCAAACATCGTCGTCCTCCAATACCTGTTAGGTCCAGCAAGCAGTTTGATGTAAGATGCACCCGAGGAAACACTTCTATCGCCCGATGCGATACATTTCAAGCTCCATTCCAAATTTAGTAACCACAGCTCATGATATTATTTTCAGAAAAATTGTTCAAAAAGTTCTAAACTTATTGCACTCTTGCCAATTCAATCCTAAACTTTTCACCATTGCCAATTGAGTTCATCTGATCAATTTTAGTTGGAAATTGCTAATGTGGATGCCGATCGTCCTGCATGGCACGACCAGCGTTGACATGAATAATTTTTAATAATATTCCGATGCACTTTTCATATATGTATGTATATGTATTTGCTTTTCCTCTTCATTGTGGCCAATGAGGGTCCTATCGGCCCAAACAAAAAAAGTGAGGAAGAAAATAAAAAAATAGGAAAGTTCGAATTTTTTTTATCAAAACATTATTAAAAATTATACACGTCAGCATCTCTAGGCAGTTATTATCCATGTCAATAATTTTCGGTCAAGATTGGCTAGATGGACTCATTTGGCAAAACTTGAGAAGGTCTAGAATTGAAATGGCAAAATTAAAAGGTTTAGTCTGAATTGTGAAAAGTGCAGTAAGTTTACGACTTTTTGGATAATTTTTCTTATTTTTTTTTCGCTCTTTCTTTATTAGAGATCAATTGAGTCATGAGGAGTCAATTAGAAAAATATACATTTCATTTTGATCCAATTTGAATAGTTAGTCCTTTTTCAAGTATGTTTTGCTTTTCAAATTCTGCGGGTCACATAACGTAAGTCCTTATTTAAAGAATGATACATAAATCTTTTCAAAGCTAAAAATATGTCCGTCTTTTTTCATAATTTTTTCGTACTTCTTCTTCTTCTTCTCAATTTCATGTTTTGGAAAAAAGCAAAGTTGGTTTTCTAGTTTTTTCAAAGGTAAATGGCACAAATAATTCCCGAACATTGGCCAAATGTGCAATGTGGTCCTTGAACTTTAAATTTATTCAATATAATCCTTGAATTTTTACTCAATATGCGATGTTATCTAAGAACTTTTAATTTGTTAAATATAGTTTTTGGACTTTTGGTATATGTTCAATTTAATCCCTAGACTGTATGAAAATGTTCAATGTGACACATTTGGCTAAAGTACATGGACTACGTTGAACAAAATTAAAGTTCAGAGATTGTATTGCACATGGTCCAAAGTTCACGGGCCATCTGTGTGGTTATCCCTTTTTCAAACACACCCACAGGCAAGTGAGCTTGGATAGTGCAAAATACATTACACGGCCCTATACCAATAACTCAAAGTTATAGATTTAATTTCAGCCACGACCTCTATTTCTCCTAGAAGATTTACAAACCTGTCGGAATATATGCAGATTGAAGGCTTTTCGACGAGGATTTTGGTCTCTGTCTCTCTCTCTCAAAAGAAAATTTTCATTTTTCTAGTGATAAAATCAGGTGCAATAAAATATCATTTATCACGTATGATTCTTACTTTATGATGAGACGGATAAACTTTTGTTTTGTTTTCTCTTTTTTCCATGTTAAAGGATCTGTTTTTGACAAGGAAGTCCACCTTAAGTTGGTGAACGTTGGGCACATGAAAATACCCTACTAATCTTGTGGACAAGCGAAGACGAGAAATCATCAAAAACTCCTATTGCCACGGCGAAACATACTGCCAGTGCCAGACTTGGAACATAAAGTGGCGCAGCTTGACAACAACTTTGTTGCCATGTTTTTTCAAAAGCAAATGGCAGTGGCCTTGTCGGAGCGAGTAAAGTAACTTTGGCGACGGCCCAAGGGGATGACCTAGGTTTTCCAATCAGAAGGCAACTCGGATCCATCCCTTTGAACTTCACCCCTCCGTCTCTTGGACGTAGACAGCGGGTCGCGACCCTCGCGCGATGTTTGCATAGACAATGACGACCATGAGAAAGCCGATCGAGAGGGCAACGGACGGGACGGCAGACTCGGGGGACTACGGGGAAGTGTCGGCGAAGGCCAAAGCAGGTGGACACGATGGAGAATTTTCAGAGTTGTCAGATCCCATGTTGGGTTGTACTAAACATTTGATGAGAATTTTTTTTACAATCGGGAGGATAATCAGAGGATTTTTAATCTCACTTTATCCTATCGACCGAACGAGAAAACGCAGCATTTAAGTAAAACATTTTATTCTTGTCATCGTTCATGACGTAACATAGCCTGTCATTTGTCAATATGCTAACTCAATAAATACAGTACGATTAGTCTATTTTCAGGGGGGGGTCAAGTTTTCACTTGCATGTTTGGCAATCACTCCAGGAAGATATCTATCTTTGTCCAGGTTGCGAGTTTCAAAAGGTCGGCCACATACCATTCTCTCGCATCTACGTGGGTTCCCTTCCCTTTGCATGTTTAGCATACACCCCTGTTTCGAAAATCGGACTAAACTTAGATCAATCGGTTCGATCGGATACGCCCAGCTTTGTCGGCCGATCTAAATACTGCTTTCCCTGATTCACATCACCGGTACGGCTATGGAGATGCTGACCAGCACTAATTAGAGAGATATGGTCGGTAATCACAGAAAACACTCGCTAAGATCCATTGCTTCTAGAAAACGGAATAGTATGGAACTACATCCAATCAGTTCAAATGGAATATAGCTTTCACAAAATCAAATATTAATGAACAACGCCGTGAAAATTGGGTGTATATGAGGAGCTATTAAATGTGGGGGTGGGGCGGCTCACTGAAACCTAACCAGTCACATGAACAAGGACCAAGAACCCCCAATTTCTTCTCAAAGGCCACAGCAATCAACAACCGACCTCTCAATTTAGAGACTTACGCGTGTCGTGATATATATATATATATATATATATATGGAAAAGTACCAAAAAAGTCCTAAACCTATGGTCTTGGTACCAATTCAGTCCTAAACTTTTCAATTGGACCAATTCAGTCTTAAACCTATGGTATTAGTACCAATTCAGTCCTAAACTTTTTAATTGGACCAATTCAGTCCTAAACCTTTTTGTATTGGTACAAATTCAGTCCATCCGTCCAATTTTGACCGGAAATTACTGACATGGACGCTGGCGATGCCACGTAGGATGAATGATGCTGACGTGGATATTTTTAATAATATTTTTTATAAAAAAATTAATAATTTTTTTTTTCCTTTTTTTCCTTGAATTTTTGCACCTTTCCTTCTTTCTCTTTCTCTGCAAAATTAAAGTTCAGGACAATAAAGGGCAAAATTTATTAAATTTTTTTTTATAAAAAATATTATTAAAAATATCCACGCCAGCATTAGTCGTCCTACGTGGCATTGCCGGCGTCCATGTGAGTAATTTCCAGTCAAAATTGGATGGATGGATTGAATTGGTACCAATACAAAAAGGTTTAGGACTAAATTGGTCCAATTGAAAAGTTTAGGACTGAATTGGTACCAATACAATATGTTTAGGAATGAATTGGTCCAATTAAAAAGTTTAGGACTGAATTTGTACCAAGACCATAGGTTTAGGACTTTTTTGATACTTTTCCTATATATATATATAAATTAGTGATAAACTTAATATATTTGCGTGCATATATTGATTTATAAATGGATTTATTCCACGCCAATAGTTCCTCAACTGATCACATTTACTTTCTACGCCCTTTATTGAATGCGGGAATTTAAGGTGGGGAGCACTTTCCTGCAAAATTAGGTGAGCACCTCTCTCTCTCTCTCTCTCTTAATCAAACTTTTTCTCTTTCTCATTTTCTAGACGGAGGAGTGACAATGGAAACCCCACACGAAGAGAAATTCGCACATCCCAATTAATTAATGAGATGCATATATAACGAAACTATCGGTCTCAAAGCTTGAAAGTATCGTTAGTTATTTCTCATCACATGATCTCCCAATCAATAAGTACTTTACATAAAATATGCGACTATGATGTGTGGATCTACAATTAAGATTGTATCATTTTTGACAGCACTGTCAACGAAGCATTAAAAAAAAAAAAAAAGGAGCCAAGGGGTTGGGATTTGGGGAAGTAGCAGAAGATGCATGGTTTCGAAGGTTCCGGGCCTGGGACTCGATATTATATTATGGTGTTAGAGAGATTAATAATGCGTGAGGAGGTGGAGGAGAGGAATGAAAGTCGTTTTGGTGGGTTTCCCCAACTTAAATATGTCCAACGGCCTCAGTTGGCATTTAATGGCTGTTCTTCTTCGTGGGAAATGGTTTTGTTTGTAATTCAGGTCCATGCAATAATAAAGCCTCCGACGGAGAGATGTGAAAAATTTAACGCCAGTGTGGCTCCTCAATATTAATGGCCTCCCTCTCCCTTTCTCTTTCTATATATATTACTTTCTTTCTCTTCTCTTTCCCTCATATATATGTTACACACTTCCTACTCCTCTTCTTCTTCTTCTTCATAGCCTTTTCATGGTGAAGGCACCAATCTTTTTCCCGCTTCACAGTCTAGCTTCGATCTTCGAACTCCAGGAACGACACCCACTTGCTCTTTCGCGTTGAATCTCTCCCTCGCTCCCTCCCTCTTACTTCACTCGTTGCGTCTTTTCCTTCTCTTTCTGGGTTATCTTGGACCGGCATTGTTCATCTCTCAGCTTCGCGTTCACAGTTCCTCAGGCCCCTGACAGCTACATTCCGACGGAAACCTTATTAATATTTGGCGTGGCGTGAGAGTGTGCATGCCTGCTTTCTCTTTTGCTTGCAAAGATTAGTAAAAGAGAAGAGCGAGTAAGTGCGGAGGTGGGGTTCCGGTGTGGGACGGTGCATTGAACATCCTGTGCGGTTGGTGTGGTCCCGCGCGCTCAGACGCCCGGATCACATGGATCTATCGGCGGCTTTCATTTTCCTATCGGCGGTCGCGGCCTATCTGCTGTGGTTCAAGTTCATCTCCGCGTCCCTCAGCGGTCCACGTGTCTGGCCACTATTTGGCAGCCTCCCCGGCCTCATCAGGAACGCGGCCCGCATGCACGACTGGATCGCGGACAACCTCCGGGCCGCCGGCGGCACGTACCAGACGTGCATCTGCCCCGTCCCCTTCCTCGCGAGCAAGCAGGGCCTGGTGACGGTCACCTGCGACCCCAAGAACCTGGAGCACGTCCTCAAGGCCCGGTTCGACAATTACCCCAAGGGCCCCACGTGGCAGGCCGTGTTCCACGACCTGTTGGGCGACGGGATCTTCAACTCCGACGGCGACATTTGGAAGAACCAGCGCAAGACGGCCGCGCTCGAGTTCACCACCCGGACGCTCCGCCAGGCCATGTCCCGGTGGGTGAGCCGGGCCATCAAGTACCGGTTCTGCCCCATCTTGAAGGCGGCTCAGCTCGAGGGCAGGTCTGTCGATCTCCAGGACCTCCTGCTCCGGCTCACCTTCGACAACATATGCGGCTTGGCCTTTGGGAAGGACCCGCAGACGCTGTCCCCGGGCCTTCCCGAGAACGGCTTTGCCACGTCCTTCGACCGCGCTACCGAGGCCACGCTGCAGCGGTTCATCCTGCCCGAGATCATATGGAAGCTCAAGAAGTGGCTCCGGCTTGGGATGGAGGTCAGCCTGAGCCGCAGCCTGGAGCACATTGACGCCTACTTGTCCGACATCATCAGCACGCGCAAACAAGAGCTGGCGAGTCAGCAACAGGTCGGCAGCGGGCCCCAGCACGACGACCTGTTGTCCCGGTTCATGAAGAAAAAGGAGTCCTATTCGGACAAGTTCCTCCAGCAGGTGGCGCTCAATTTCATCCTAGCTGGGAGGGACACGTCATCGGTCGCGCTAAGCTGGTTCTTCTGGTTGGTCAGTCATAACCCGAGAGTGGAAGAGGAGATCCTCATCGAAATCTGCACAGTCCTCATGGACACACGTGGCAGCGACCCCGCCAAGTGGGTGGAGGAGCCACTCGAGTTCGAGGAAGTCGATCGGCTGATTTATCTTAAGGCAGCACTGTCAGAAACCTTAAGGCTCTACCCCTCGGTGCCGGAGGACTCCAAGCATGTCGTTGCCGACGACGTCCTGCCGAGCGGGGTATTCGTGCCGGCCGGTTCGTCGATCACGTACTCAATATACTCGGTTGGACGGATGGAGTTCATCTGGGGACCCGACTGCCACGAATTCAAGCCCGAGAGGTGGTTGTCTTCTGATGGCAAGAGGATTGAATTGCAAGACTCTTACAAATTTGTGTCGTTCAATGCAGGACCGAGGCTTTGCCTTGGGAAGGACTTGGCCTATTTGCAGATGAAGTCGGTGGCGGCAGCTGTATTGCTGCGCCACCGGCTAACGGTCGCTCCTCGTCACCGCGTTGAGCAAAAGATGTCGTTGACATTGTTCATGAAGTATGGCCTAAAAATGAATGTCCACCAGAGAGACCTGAGGCCTATCTTGGCAAAGATAACCAAGAACAACGATGATCTGTGTGGGAAAGTAGGTCTGAGCAAAGGGCATTATCCGGCGGCAGGCAAGGTCAAGATGGTCAACGGAGTAGCTTAATCCATGGCATTTTTTTTTTTTTGGGTTTTTGCTCATGATTTTGTGAATACTAAGTGCAAAAGATCACGAAGGGTCTCATATGATTGTCTTTTGCTGGAAGTCATTCAAGAATAGCAGATGGCTAGATCTGTGCCATCTTTTACTTGAACAAATAAAGCTGCTTCACCATTTGGTTATATGAGGATATGAATGTTGATGATGGGATAATGATCTCATATCTCTCGACACAAGATTTCGGGTAGTTTAATAATACTGTCAGAAGCTGAATCCACGGTGGAAGCAGATGGATGGTTTGGTGTTACAGAACTCTGAAGGCCAAAGGAGAGTGCGGAGCGAAACCTACTCTTGATACTCAAAATTACTTGTGTATGAGATTTAAGTTGTTGGTGTTATTCAAACTTAGCCCGAATAGAACTATTTATAGTCAGGAAATCATTGTCTGTACTGCCTCAAGCCATGATTTAACATATATAGATATTATATACTCGACGTTTTCTTTCACAAATTTGAATTTTACACTGGATTAGCAAATGTCTTTGAGAGTGAATATACAGTTCCCTAGGGGAAAATTTCAGGTGCAACAACTGCAAAATATTATGTAATCTGGTTGTTGTTTATTCAGGCAAGTCATGATCTTTTATGTTTTTGATCCTTGACCAGCGTCCAGGATCAAAATCGGCAGATATCGCCCGGCTTCAAGAGGAAAAGTGAATCCAGACTAAGGTCTGCAAAAAGAGCTCATGAATTTTGGTTCATAACAGCACACATCTTTGTCGACACACGATGTCGGAGAGAATCCATTGGCTCAACTTCTGCAATCATTGATTCAGAAAACTGGGTTCACAGAATATGAGGGAGCTATCTAGGATCTGCCCTTTCTGGGTACTGTCAATGTCCTTTGCTTCACAAGCTCCTGTGCTGCCTTTCTTCGGGCAAGTCCTGGCCTCAGACATGTTTTTGATCGTTGACCATGGTGGAGCTGAAGCAAAACTTGCTGCGCCAAGTATCAAGATCAGCAGATATCGCCTGGCATTCAGAGGAAAAGCTGGATACTGACTAATGTCTGCCAGAAGAATTCATGATTTTTGGCTCATAACAGGACGCATCTTTGTCAACATATGATGTCAGAGAGAATCCAGTAGCTCAACTTCTGCAATTATTTTATGAGGCAAAATGGGGTTCCCAGGATTTGAGGGAACTAATCTAATATCTGCCTTTTCTGGGCACTATCCTAGGCTTCACAAGCTCCTATGTCACAGGCTAACCTGGTCTATCTTTGGAAGCTAGATATCTTCTCTGTTCTGCCTGACTCTCTACCTAAACATTTATTGATTCTTGATCTGTTTGTGCCTACTCTGTGATTTTTGTGCAGTATGTTATGGATACTAAAGAGTAGGGAGAATTGACGTCCATGATTCTACCAACAAGTCACCGAATATGCGAAGAAAGGTTATGTAGGTTACTATCGACTCCCGTGAATTATTAGCGCTTAAACTACTTGACAAGGTTGGCGATGAATTCCAAATGATCAGATAACCAGGCAATCAAGTTGTGCTACCCTAAAGTCGCACGTTCGATAGACTCCTGTGTAAAGTGAAGTACGGAGGGAGCAGAGCACGACCTGGAATTTGAACTGATTTCATCTTCAGCGCATACTTGTTTGGCAGGAAAAGCAAAGCAAACGGCAGTCTTAAGAAATGATATAGGCATCTGGCCACTCCACAAGATGATCTTGAATGGCTTAAAATGTTGGTAAGGGTGAAAAGCAGAATTAGTTGATAAGGCTGGTAGAATCCCTCCTTTAATTGCTCTGTAGTCATTAATAAAAAGTTTAACATCGCTCTCGTCATTTCGTGCAACCAAAAGGTGCTGTTCCAGTAATAGAGGACCAGCAATCTTCGGTTTCAGACTATTATCAGGTTCTGAGATGACAGAAAAGAACAGGGCAAATCTCAATCAGTCCTCCTCATGGTTACAATTTTTTTTTTTTTGTGCTTTCAGACTGCCAATTTCAACTGCCAATCTCAAACACTGCAGCAGTTCAAAAAAGGGTTGCCCTATTCGAGAAAAGTGGAGTTCTTGTATCTATTAACGAGAATATTTAACGTTGAAAGTTAAAACTGACATAATCTTCTGATCTTCTCCCTTCATGGATGCTACAGATAGAATTCATTCTTATCCAATCTCTTAATCATTGCTAACATGATGGACAGAACAATCACATTTCGCGAGATATAGATGCTGTTAAATTGTCCATAGATCCTGAGTTGAACAATTATTTGTGACACCAAGTGTTAGAGGATCGTACCCTGGCATCGGCACAATGGACACCCGTGAAAATCAGTTGTCAGAGATGAATTGAGTCTAAGACACAATAAGTTTGTTTGAAATGGGATGGGCTAATGGAGTATCAATTTAAACGAGGTAGGGATAGATCTAAAGCAATGTGAAGTGAAAATTTAGGGAGATCATTGCCATCAAGCTTAAACTACTGGATGAATGCTTGGTTTGCTACTTAAATATTTGACACCTCCCTCACGTGTAGATTGAACTTTGGCCTCGTGAAACTTACATCACAACCATGCAGAGGAGGAAGAACATCTTCCAGAATGATAAAAACAAGCAGGGATTTTCCTAAAGAAAGCTGTCATGAGGGAAATTTGGTTTCTCTTGATTTGGAGCTGCTAATCGATATCACTATTTTCACTTCGTTGGGAATTACCCCCAGCATGATGATTCAAACACACTAGTCTACAGTGGCGACTTAAAAATGAGCAAGAACCTGCTTCGAAAAGCTAGTTTTCACATTCACTGGCCCTAGCAAAGGCCAGATTGTCCATATTTTACTTTTGCAGAAAAATTTGCTTTCACATTCACTGGCCCCAGCAAGACCAGATTGGCCCTCGACAATCGTGTAGACTTCACAACATGTTTGATTCAAATGCTCGTCTCAGTGAAGTTAACAACATCTGGCTGCTTGATATCAAGTCCCGAAACGACTTGGTTCTCTTGACTAAAAGAATAACAGATAATCGGTTCAAGCAGAAACCTTATTATTTAGGATCAGTCAGGCTTATGCTGAAATTCCATAGTTTCTTTCCGAGTTCTGCATCTTCTGCGAGAGAGCTTGCTTTGGCTTCATTACTATCCACGAAGTATTCGCCACTAACCCCTTTCAATTGTGGGTGCAGAGCCACATAGCATGTGGTTGCCGCTCCCTGCATTTATTTTTATTGAGCAACCAAATTCAGTGAGAACACGGATTATTTGTTGAGCAAATTTTGTCACACTGACTGCAGGTGTAAGCAGAAATTGGCATACCTGCGCAACATTTTTTAGGAAGAATTTTCCAAGATTAGAAAGTACTGCATAAGCCAGGGGACAGAAAGCATCGATTAGAAATAAGAAGTCTTAAAATAGGTTGAACGGCAAGCAGTTTGACCAAGTTCCAAGTTCTAATGTCTCGAAAAGCAAAATTTGTTTGCTCAACTGAGAACAAGCCTCTCGTTTAAGTCCTCCATATGACTAGTTTGAACGTGGCACAAAATTTTATCATGATGCCATCCACGACACATTTCTTAGCCATGGCATCAATAATGCTACTCGCCCTGCATGGAGATTTACCATTGAGAATGCTACGGTGGCGAACAACATTGGTTGCTATAGCTCCAGGATGAAGTGAATTAGCAGTTATCTGCACCCCTTCTTCCTGTTCAATTAAGGAAAAATCAATTTACAGCTAATTCACGAGTACAAGAGGGAATGGATCATGAAAGTTCACACTGAGCAAGAGAAAACTCAAGAAAATATAGGGTGTCCCGGTGCATGGGGCTCTGTTATTGAAGGATCAAAGGAGGTGTAGATATACAGAAAAAAAAAAAGGCTGTTGCATTTAGCCACCAGAATCAGAGTCACGTAAGGTATTGAAGGATCTAAGGAGGAGTAGATATACAGAAAACAAAACGCTAGAGCATTTGACAACCAGAATCAGAGTGCATTTAACAATCAGAATTAGAGTCGTGTAACATGTACGGTCACTAAAATTTTAATAATAGCCTACGAGAAACAAAAAAGACGAGCATCTGGTTATGTAAATGTGAGATAGAAGAATAGAATATGTAAATTTGAACCTCACCTTTAAGCGCCTTGCAAGCTCGTTAGCATAAAAAAGAGAGAATGAACTCCTCTTCTCAAAAAGGGAAAGTCATTTTTCTATGTTCCGTCGATCAAAAATGTGTTCTTTTATAGCTTGATTTTTCACCTCCCGAACATGGAAGAATTTTGAAACATGGTTTTTTGAAAAACATTTTAATGTAAATAAAAGGGCTGTAGTCTTGTGGATTAATGATTTGAAGCTGAACCATTATTGGAAAAACTTATGAGGTAGACAATGAACCCTAAAATTCACGCATGCCCATACTGTGTAGACATTGCATTGCAAAAACTGAGCATTTTATACCGTAAGAGGAATCAACTAGGGAGCGGCTATCATGACACTGGAGCAAGGAATGACAACATAATGGTGAAATTCCAGCCACAAATCACAGGAGGATCCCACTTTAACTTTTAATCTTTTCTTTTCCATCTTTACAATTTGTGGCTGAGATTTGACTGATGGTCATGCAAGCATTTAGGTGCTCCGACAACTTCAGCACACATGATAGCAGACCAGAATCAGAGTCAAGTAAAGTGTATGGTCACTAAAATTTAATGGCAATCTCCAGGACTAGGAAAAACAAAGACAAGCTTTCTGGTCATGCAAATGCGAGTTAGAAGAATAGAATATATAAATTTGAACCTTACCTTTAAGCGCCTTGCAAGCTCGTTAGCATGTAATATGTTCGCGAGCTTCGACTGTCCATAGGCTTGCATATAATTGTACCTGCAAGTAGCACGAGCTTGTAAGACATCAACAAAATCTGACTTGAATAAAGCGGATGCGCCAGACTGAAAAATGACTGCTATAGCCTGAAAAAAGAAGGAAACAAAGAATCATCCTTCAGATGGAGCTGTCTTTTCTTACTCTGATTCGTTATTGATTTTGTCAAAACGAATTCCTTCACGGTATGCGAAGCGGTGACCCATTGAGGACAGATTAACTATCCTTCCTTCTGCATTGCCTTCCTGTGCCGTTTTCTTCATGGTCTCCAACAGAAGATTTGTCAAAAGAAAATGACCTTGAAAAACATTTCAGGAGAAGGAAAGCCATATGACACACACAACTTAGCAAAGACTGAAATAACAAGGAATGTTATACAAGTTCCTCAACAGTATCAAAAATATAAAATTCGATGCTAATGTAAGTCAACTGATCCAGAGTTCGAGACTTGATGTTTGAAAAAAAAACTCATATAATTTAATACAAAAGGATGTCAGTCATGGGAATTCACAAGGGAAACATATATAGGACATACCTATATGGTTTGTTGCAAACTGTAGTTCTATGTTGTCTTGGGAAAGCGCAAAGGGACATCCCATTATCCCTGCATTATTACTTCATAAGAGAAGCAACATTAGCATACTGCATTCCTAGCACATAATCCAACAAGTGCTCAACTCAAGGTCAAATCATCAGGAGCATGTGCATGCTGAAACTTGTAGAAGCGTGAAATTGAAAGCACTCAGCATATGACTCATTCAGCATTTGCTAGATGGCAGTCAAGAGTAATTAATTGATGGTTTCTTGAATGTTTAGGGCCATAACACATTCCGGTGAAATTATTAAGATTTCTTACATAAGGAGATTCAAGGGAAGAGCAGATGATTGATATTCTAACGCGAATTTCCTAACAGATGCCATAGAGCTGAGATCCAACTCCAGCACATCAATCTTAGCAGATGGGATTCCCTTAAGTATAGCTGCTTTGACACTCCGACCAGCATCCGCATTCCTCACGGCCATAATAACATGGACTCCACGTAAAGCAAGAACTCTTGTAGTCTCCACGCCAATACCACTAGAGGCACCTGAAAGCATAGTTAGCCTCTGTAAAATTGAAGTAACCAGAAGGTACGGAGATTAGCATCGCAAGTCAGATCGACACATGGGTATGAAGGTTGTCTGATTAACGGTCAATACTCGCTTCAGACGGGAAATAACTTATATCCTGAAAGCCATTAGAGAAGTCGGTGTCGTCAACATGTACGAACGTCTAGGAGTTTACCCTACCAAACCCTCAAACACAAAATGCCATAATCTTCATTTGAAAAGTTTCAATATGTGGAACACTTCAACATTTCAACGATGGATCTAAGAATTGAGAACGAAATGATTGGTCCATAACTGAAAAGCGTTGATCAGACAATCACCAAAAATTTCTTTCTCGTCACCAGGTTAGATATCAAGCTATGGAGCAAGACCATCTCAAATCAACCCTAATGCAACCAATCATAATATTCTCCTTAATAACCTGCATCCACCAATTTACAACATATCAACCCATGCTAGACTAATGGGTTCTTATTATCCTAACAACATTCCCCAAGCGTTCCACAAGCAGCAATGCAACAGGCAGCCAATACTAAACTCACTTTAGTTACTGCAACAAAACATTGCTTTCTGTGCAAAGATGACAGGCGAGGTCAAGAGTTTCCCAGTACCAGTAATTCGACAAAAACCCTTTTCAGGAAGCATGATTAAGATTCTTCGAAAGTGTCAAAGTTTACATCTTTATGCGATCATCTTCCTCAAGAAAAGAAGTAAGCTAAAGAAGGGAGAAAAGCGCAGGTATGACTATAATAAGACCTGTGACAATGGCAGTGAAACCAGTTCCATCGATTTCCTGAGTGACTTCTTCGGCTGTAGAGCGAGCAGAGTACCCAGAAGGCCCTTTCCACCCAAAAATCCACATCTATTTTTCGCGTTTCCCCCTCTTATTTGCAGATTCAAGACATTACACGACAGTTAATAGCAAATACCGAGGCAAAAGAGAGTAACTTAATAGACAGAGGCAGAACTGTATCAGTGGAAAAAGGACGAAAAGATGGGAATCAGAAACAGAGACAGAGAAGAAGGCAGGAGTAACATTGTTCGACTAAAAAGGGGCAACGACCCAATCAAGAATATACTGTTCTGGAGTGGACCTACAGTCGTTTTGGTTGGATGCAGAAACTATGAAAGTGACATTTCTCCTGGGGAATGACGATGGCCCTTAACGAAAAATGCCAACCTTGGATTTGACGTATGGATTTGGTCCGAAGCAGTTCGCACTCAGTTTGTACTTTGTAGGGTGGTTATGACGAGCAAAGTTACTATCGACAACATAGAATTCTGAGTAGACAAAGCACTCTCATTGTATTTTTTCCTTTGTGATTTGATGTTTGGACATGATGTGGGCCACTCACTCATTTTCTTCATTTTTTTAATTTACATTTTCCTGGTTATTAAACGGGCAAAAACTCTTAGAGGTTACACCTTATGGGCTCTACAATGGAACTCCAATTTATCACTTCACAGGAATTGACTAAAGACCTCAAGTGGACATAGAATGACTGATCTATAATTGATGCCATCATTTGCTAACTATCAGCAATTCGGTTGCCTTCTCTATACAAATGCTTCACTCAAATAAGCAAATTTTACTCGAAGAGGGTTTTGGATCTCTTTATAAATCGAGTTATGGCTGTGAGATCCTTGAATTGTGTTATGAGTATGAGCATATAATTTTCTCGGAAAAAATTGTTCAAAAAGCTCTAAACATATTGTATGGTGGCCGATTCAATCTTAGACCCTCAAATTGCGCCAATTAGATCTCCCACCCCATTCTTTCTCTAAGAAGACGGGCTCCACCGTTAACCTAAGCGAACTATTTTTGGTACCCCACACTCGGTCCTCTTGCTATGAACTACATTACTCAACTGAGTCGAGGCACCATTCGCAAAGTGGAACTGTTCTAAATCTTTTGACGATATGCCAATTCCTTAAAAAATTTTCAATTGGATTAATTTAGTCTCAAATCTTTTGACACTTTGCCAAATTAGTGTCGTGACCCGAAAAAATTTTATTTCGAATTCGATCGAGTAAACGAATTATTAGGTTAATTAGATTAACTAACCTAACGCGAACCCTCCCAAGCCCTACCAAATCGCAACTTTATTTTTTTAAAAAGATTTTAAGATTTGGAGTCTCTACTAATCGTTCTTGGTAGGTCGATTAGAAACCTAAATAAATTAGCGAGAGAATTAATTTATTTCTGCGAACCAAAGATTATGAGTTCGGGGACTTTGTTACGTTAAATTACTATAATACCATTTCGATACCAATTTCATGAAAAATCATTTGAGGAGACTCGAAAAGATTTGGATCAAGCTGACTAGAAGGGTAAAATGAATTTTCAAGACTCGGGGAATGAATGAAAGTAGGTCAAACCAGTTGCATGTGATCATTTCCTATTTTTCATAATTTTTGAGAAATTTTCTGAAATTTTTGGAGACAATTTACCTATGGGGAGCAAAACGGTTATTTCATGAAGAAATGGGAGTCAAATTCACAAGATGTGGTCTGGCCAAGCAAAATTGACCATTCCCCATTTTCTGCACTTTTTGATAATTTTTCAAGACAATTTTCCTATGAGAGGCAAAATCATCATTTTGAAAATATCAGAAAGAAAAATCATCAAAAATAGGATTGGCCAGTCGAAATGGCATGTTTCCTAATTCTTGAGGTTTTTCTGAATTTTCTGAAATTTTTTAAGACAATTTGCCTATGAGAGGGCAAAATCGTCATTTTGAAAATATCAGGAAGGGAAATAATCAAAAATAGGATTGGCCAGTTGAAATGACCTGTTTCCTAATTTTTGAGATTTTTCTAAATTTTTTAGAATTTTTCGAGATAATTTATCCATAAGCGGCAAAATTATCATTTTGAAAAAAATCAGAAAGGAAATTCATCAAAAATAGGATTGGCTAGTCGAAATGACCCGTTTCCTAGTTTTTGAGATTTTTCTGAATTTTTTATAATTTTTTGAGACAATTTACCCATAAGGGGCAAAATTGTCATTTTGGAAAAATCAGGAAGGAAATTCATCAAAAATAAAATTGGCCAGTCGAAATGATCCGTTTCCTAATTTTTGAGATTTTTATGAATTTTTCAGAATTTTTTCAAGACAATTTGCTTATGAGGGGCAAAATCGTTATTTTGAAAATATCATAAAGGAAAGTCATTAAAAATAGGATTGGCCAGTCGAAATGGCCCGTTTCCTAGTTTTTGAAATTTTTATTTTGAAATTTTTTTTGAGTATGCATGAATCAATGACAATACGAATATGTATGCGGAATGACAAAGTATGCATAAGCTATACTATGTGAAATGCACATGAATGACTTTTTTTGGTATTTTCGAATTGAAAAAGACTGACGATGCAATATTAGAAGATGTAATATAAATAGTAGTATGTGAAGATAAGTATTAAAAATTTCGTGATGCCGGAAGAGGGAGTGAGCTAATGACTTCTGTGTAATGTCACGACCTCTAGCAAGTGGCTCGGCCTACTCATTCTGGTGTTTGATAATATGAAAATTACACTGCAGAAAGTAAAGATAGTATATAAAGAACCTCCAACGAGAGGTTCGGCTTTGGCTCGGTCTACTCATTCTGGGGTTTGATGGTGCAGGAATTAAATTGCAAAAGTAAAGGCAGTATATACAAGATCTCCAATGAAGGACTTGACTTTGGCTCGACCTACCCATTCTGGGGTTTGATGGTGCAGGAATTAAATTGTGGAAAGCAAAGGCAATATATACAGAACCTCCAACGGGTGGGTTAGCCTTCCCATTCTGGGATTTGGATTTGTTAGGGGAAAAATGCAGAAAATTATAGCACGAATGCGACATGTGAATATGGAGAGATACGAGTACGACATGACATAATCGAAATTTAAATCAATCCATTTGGGCAACGAAATTTTCGAAGATTTTAATGGTTCGGATCATTACTTGATTTGACAGATTTGATTGCCGAATTCGGATCTCGTATCACTTTGTGGTTTAAGATTGCAGCTCGAACGACGAGGATGAACTCCTGATTTGTGTTGATCGATAGAGGAATTGGTAATGATAACCCCTAGCTTTAAACTCTCACCATCTTCAAAATTCTCTCTCTCTTTTTGGTATTTTCTTTCTCTTTAATTTTCCTTCAATCTCCCAAAATTCTCTCAAACACCTAAAATTTTCTCTCTCCAAAAAAATGCCCCCTTCCAAGCTCACTTCTTCCTCCTTTTATAACCCACTCATTTATCTTACATTCTAATTTTTCCACTAACTCTTCTTCATCTCATCTTCCCTTCTCTATTCCCATCTTATTTTCTCTATCTTATCTTCTCCATCTCCCCTTCTCCATCTTCCTTTCTCTATTCCAATTTCTCTACTAACTCTTTTTTTGTTATTTACAAAATAATCTCTTAAGTGTTAGGTATTTGCACTTTAGTCCCCAAGATTTTAAGTTTTTGCAATTCAGTCCCTAGAAAAATATTTCTTTAAGTCCAAATCTTCTCTCGACACACCTTTCCTATACTTGGTCGAAATTTATCGCATGTCTAGTTTAATCGCTTGTCAAATTTAAGCTCATTTCTTGCTGCTAAAAATAATGCAAAATTTAATTAAGTCATTCTAGGTATAATCGGGTCAATATGAAAATTTGAACTATTAGAGAATAACGTCACAACTCCTAAAAGTGAAAAATAAAAATAAATTGACTCAAATTGAAATTTTTAGGCCCGATTTGAGATTATGTTCATGAAGGAATACATGATCCTGAATTGAATTTTTCAAATTTGCGATGACCAACATGAAAAGGGATTTAAAAGAAAAATATTGACTATTTTTATGTATTTTTGCGGCCTCAACTGTTATTTTTTTTGAATTTTTAAGTATTTTTGTATTTTTCAAAAAATATTAAAAAATACAAAAAATATGAAAAATTATTTTTTATTCAAAAATGGTTCCCTAGGCTTGGCCAAGGCTTGAAAAGTTGGTTTTTTTCTATTTTCTTATTTTTTAGATTTTCCATGAATTTTCGAAAATAAAAAGGTTGAAAAATGCTGAAAATATGGAAAATCATTTTTTGGTCAAAATGGATTTCCTAAGCTTGGCTAAGGTCTTCAAAATTGATTTTTTAATTTTATGAATTTTTATTTTTTAAAGAGAAAATATGATTAAAAATCAGGTATCAACAATTAGTCATAGACATTTACATGATTTGCCAACATAATCTTTTGGCTAATTTTGATGGGATATCCCTAACATTGCGGTCCAGTCAGTGTAGTTATCTTAAGTAGTACGGTTGGCACTAATGTAAATAATTTTTATAATTTTATTTATTTTCTTATTTTCTTCTTTTAACGTGGGACCGACGAGGATACCAGCCATAGGTTGAGGGCCAATGACCCCCTCCAGCCCCTAAGCGAGGGTCGCAATGCCCTCACAATGAGTAGCGAGGGTGGCGACCCTCATCAACAATTGCCAAGGGCTTCACAGTCCTCACCCAAGGGCTAGTGGGGGTTATTGACCCACGTTGACCCTATGTAAAAAGACATGCTACGCAAGACTATTGAAGTTGACTGGATCGGCATATCAATGATTTTCAATTAAAATTAGTTAGAAGAATTACATTGGCCATTCATTAAAACACTTAGAATTAAATTAGCAAATCATTAAAAGGTTTATGGTTGAATTAGTGCAATTGAAAGGTTAAGGATATTTATATATGCTTAATCAAGCTCCACACATAGGTTTTCTCTCCTCCCAAAAAGCTCTGCCAACCTCCCTCTTCATGCAAGGTATTTTCTAAGGGGAGGGGTTACCTTTCTCTTTCTCCCTCTCCCTCTACCAACCTCCCTCCCGTAAGGTCTTTTCTTTTGGGTGTGTTTTGGGGGGGGGACCTCTCCCTCCCTCCCCCTTTTCTCGTGCTCCCTCTTTGTTTTTGTATGTCTTTAAATCCTCATCTTCTTTAAGTTTCTTTGTTGATTTTGTAGACAATCCCGTCGACTTTCTTCACGTGGGGAGTTTTATTTGGTGAGCTTAGAAGTTTGAAGCATGAGTGCCTTAGAAGATCTGCTATTCTTGATCTGCTCTTCTACTCCAACTCCACTGCTTCCTCCATATAGTGGAGCATGGCTCCTCTACTGCTTTAACAATTGATTTATGCTAAAGTTATTTTGTGATCAATTGATATCTATTTTGCAGGTTTTTTCTCCCAATTTAGAGTTAGATTTAAATTTGAGTATTCTTCTTTTTCGATCTAGAGATAAATTCAAGATTTACAAGGTGTTGCTGTTGTTTCACTAGGGCAGGAAGCATATTCTTCGAGGACCTTCATGTCATGTTAGACCAAGTACATCGAGGTTGATTGTCACTTTATGTAAGAAAAAGTTTAGAAATAGGAGATCATTTTTCAACATGCAACGATAGAGTATTAGCTTGCAAATATTTTTACTAAATCTCTACGAGGGAATAGAGTGAATTTTTCACATAACAAGTTAGGATTATTTGATATTCACATTGGCCCAATATCCAAAAAAGTTCAAAATTTTAGCATCTGTCCCAATTATATCCAAAGTTTTTTTTTTATCTCATAAAAACCTTCAGCTTTTACTTTTGTCCTCGTTCTATTGACCTAATACTTAAAAAACCTTCAACTTTAGCGTATGTCCCAATTATATCAAAAACTTTTTTTTATCTCATAAAAATCCCAAACTTGTACTTTTGTCCGAATTCTACCACCGTTAGCCTTCTATCCATAATCACTGCTAGTTAATCCTATGTGGTATTTTCACGTCTTTAATGAATTACAATAAAGCTAACATGAAAAAAACCCAACTTTTCTTTTATTGTCTGCTTCCTCTATACATTATCAAGAAATACAAGGTCACTTAAGATGGTATGTTTTGGATTCTCCCTAATACTCAATAGCTTAAAGAAGGGCTAAACATGGAGATGTAATTTTTTGGATGAACGATCTCATATCTCGCTGTCCTTAAAACCTGTTGTTTTCGAATTTCAAAGATTCATTTGTTAGTTTGATGAAAAAAATTCGAGCCTCGTAGAATTGATTAACGATGATTATGGACAAAAAGTTGATGGTGGTAGAAGTGGGACAAAAATAAAAGTTGAGGCTTTTTTTTTTTTGGGATAATTTTTTTTGAATTAATTGGGATATATACCAAAGTTTGGGGTTCTTTTTGCTATTGAACCTATTTACATGCCAATTTAAGAGGGATTGCTAGGGAATATGTTAGTGAAGGTAGAGTACTGATTTTATGTGCATGTTTAGACGTTACATATAACCTTGTAATCCCTTTGTTTGTGATATTGAATAACATAATCATCTCTTCAAAAAAACAATGATTCAAGACCACTAGTTTTACGGAGGCGACTACAAAATGAGCAAGAACCTGCTTCGAAAAGCTAGTTTTCACATTCACTGGGCCTGGCAAGACCAGATTGTCTACATGTTCTTTAATTTGCAGAAAAAAAAAATTGTTTTCAGATACTTTAGTACTACTGTTTCCCGCTTGGTCGTCTCTATCTTTTTTACGAACCCCTCTTGAGTGCTGACGCCCAAAGCAAAGTTGGCGAGCATTTTGCGGATCCTTTTCGCAGGTAATGCTTCCCTCTTGTTTCTGCATCATCTAGCTCATGAAAGTGAAACCATGAAATAACCTGGTTTTCTGACAAAAACTAAATTCAACAACTAGAAAAAGACAACCTTTATGCTGAGTTATCATAGCTTCTTCACCATTTATGCATCTGGAGCGAAGGAGCTTGGTGTGGCCTTATTGCTGTCCACGAAGTACACATCGCCGACTTCCTTAATTTGCGGGCACAGGGCCGCATAAGAAGTTGTTGCAGCTTCCCGAACCCATTTTGATTAGTTAGTAACATGTTCTACCAAGACAATCTCCTTGAAACAATAGAGGCCTTCATGTTCTACGAATTTTTTTTCCTAAACTTAGATTATATCCACATCAAAAGTCACCCACGTGTGAAGTATTTTGAACAGGAATTTCTGAAGGCTGATAGCAAATCCCGCATAAGCCGGAGAAGTGGTAGTACTAGTCTCAAAAGAAGAAAGAGAGCTTTAATATGATTGGAACACGGAAGGAATTTCATCAAGTTATCGCATGTTAATGTTAATTATGTCACAAGAGGGAATCTAAATGCGCTTTCAAAGACCAGTTTGTTTTGCAGATATTGCAGTACAGTTTCCACGCGCCAAATTTTCCCCTTCAGCAATTTGGTTTTCTGTGATTCTCTCATGCTATCGGTGGGAAGACCGTCTTTAGAAATATCAAGGAGGACACTAATCAAGAAGTACTACTACCGTCTGCAGCATCCACATACAGTAATTTAATGATTTATTTTACAACAGGTTTTATTCAAATGCTCGTCTCAGTGAAGTTACCAATTTATGGCTTCTTCATATCTAGTTCAGAAACGACTTGGTTCTCTCGGCTAAGAGAAAAACAGACACTCTGTTCAAGCAGAAACCTATTATTTAGGATCTGTCAGCCTTATGCTGAAATTGCATAGTTTCTTTCCAAGTTCTGCATCTAGTGCGAGAGAGCCTGGTTTGGCTATATTACTATCCATGAAATACTCGCCACTAACCCCTTTCACTTGTGGGTGCAGAGCCACATAGCATGAAGTTGCCGCTCCCTGCATTTGTTTTTATCGAGCAACCAAATTCAGTGAGAGCACGAATTATTTGTCGTGCAAATTTTGACACACTTACTGCAGATGTAAGCAGAAATTGGCATACTTGTGCAGCACTTCTGATGAAGAACTTTGCAATATAAGAAACCACTGCATAAGCCAGACGAAAGAAAGCATCGATTAGAAAATAAGAAGTTTTAAAATAGGTAGAAACGGCGAGCAATCTAACCAAGCTCTAATACCTGAAAGCCAAATATCTCGAAAAGCAAAATCTGTTTGCTCATTTGAGAGCAAGCCTCTCGCTTAAGTCCTTCATATGACAAGTTTGCATGTGACACAAAATTTTATCGTGATGCCGCGACGCATTTCTTAGTCATGGCATCAATAATGCTAGTCGCCCTACATGGAGATTCACCGTTGAGAATGCTATGGTGGCGAGCAAGATTTGGTCGCTATAGCTCCAGGATGAAGTGAATTAGCAAGTTATCTGCCCCCCTTCTTCCTGTTCAATTCAGGAAAAAAAATTACAGCTAATTAACGAACCAAGAGGGAATGGGTCATGAAAATCGACACTGAGCTCAACTCAGGAAAATATAAGGGCATCATAGTGCATGGGGCTCTGGTGTTGAAGGTATTAGAGTGTTCAACTCAAAAGCTTAAATTAATAGATGTTGCGAGCCAACATAAATATAAAGAGCATTTAGGATCCATCGTCAAACGATGTAGGACAATACTTCAACACTGTCTCTTACATGCAAGTCTGATTACGAGCGGTACATGGAATTTTGACCACGCACAATTTGCAAAAGGGATAATATCGGCTCTGATACCATGTTAGGAAGTTCAATTCAAAAGTTTTAGCTCTAATAGGTGGAAGCCTTCATATGAATATAAACAATATTTAGGACACATTGTCAAGCGATGTAGGATGACAATTCAACAAAAGGATCTAAGCAGTTATACCCAACATGAAACTCCACAGCATTTAACGACCGGAATCAGATTCAAGTAAAGTGTATGGTCACTAAAATTTAATGGTAGTCTCCAGGACTAGGAAAGACAAAGACAAGCATTCTGGTTATGCAAATGCGAGTTAGAAGAATAGAATATATAAATTTGAACCTTACCTTTAAGCGCCTTGCAAGCTCATTAGCATGTAATATGTTCGCAAGCTTCGACTGTCCATAGGATTGCAAAGTATCGTACCTGCAAGTAGCATGTACTTGTGAGATATCAGCAAAATCCGACTTGAATAAAGCGGATGTGCCGGACTGAAAAATGACTGCTGTAGCCTGAAAAAAGAAGGGAACAAAGAATCATCCTCGAGATAGAGCTGTCTTTTCTTACTCTGATTCGTTATTAATTTTGTCAAAACGAATTCCTCCAGGGTGTGCAAAGCTGTGACCATCTGAGGACAAAATAACTATCCTTCCTTCTGCATTGCTCTCCTGTGCCGTTTTCTTCATGGTCTCCAACAAAAGATTCGTCAAAAGAAAATGACCTTGAAAAACATTTCAGGAGAAGGTAAGCCATATGACCCACACATAACTTTGCAAAGACTGAAAGGACTGTCATACAATTTCCTCAACAGTACCAAAAACTATAATCTAATGCAAAAGGATGACAGTCATGGAAATTCATGAGTGAAACATACATAGGACATACCTATATGGTTTGTTGCAAACTGTAGTTCTATGTTGTCCTGGGAAAGCGCGAAGGGACATGCCATTATTGTTGGCCGGCGATTCCAGCACCCTAGGACCTCCGTAGTCGTATTCTAACAACAAAATAGCCATGAGATCGTGCTTGCGTACCCGATTTCGCATCCATCGTTGCACGGCACGGAAAACTGATGAATGGGCTTCGGAATCTCGGCGAGACGGGCTCGGAACCTTCCCCTTTATGCCCTCCGGACCGCCTAGCGTCGATGGATCAACCTCGGTCATCTTGCCTTTACAACCTTGATGACTTTTCCCAACTGTTTCTCGACCTTCAGTCCGAAATATCTTGAATTTATCAAGAGACTCAGACTTTTCTTTAATCAAGTACAGATAACCATATCGGGAATAATCATCAATAAAAGTGATGAAATAATAATTTCTACACAAGGTTGGAGTATAGGGTCTACTTATATCAGTGTGTATGACCTCCAATAGATTAGAAGTTCGGACTGCACCCTTTTTCTTTATTTTGGTCATTTTGCCTTTACAACAGTCTACACAAGTTTCCAGGTCATCTTTAAGAGTAGGTAAAATGTCAGCTTTTACAAGCATTTCTACTCTTTCCCTGGAAATGTGACCAAGACGTTTATGCCACAACTTGTAAGACTGCTCTTTAGGTAGAGGCCTTTTAGAGACAACCATTTCGGCTGTATAAGCTGCGTATATTTCATTGGGAGTTAAACACAATTTGTACAATCCATTGGACATATTGCAGCACCAAACCTTATTTGAATTATAGAACACAGAAACCACATTGTTCTTTATTTCAAAGGAGTAACCACACATGTCCAAACATGATACAGAAACTAAGTTCCGTCTGAAGGAAGGCACATAGAAAGTGTTTCTTAACATCAAATTAAAACCAGACTCTAGAATTAAAATGGCATCTCCCACGAACTCAACAGCAGCTTTATTATTATCTCCCACTGTGAGCTTTGACTCATCCTGATTTGCTTCCTCCGGTTTATGAACCCCTGTATGGTAAATGCAACATGATTAGTCGCACCACTATCTAGCCACCAAGAACTGGATGGGGCTTCAGATAGATTGGATTCACAAACCAGTACCAAAGAATCAATACCTATCTGCTCACGTTTAGATAGCCAGTTCTTATATTTAGCACAGTCCTTCTTCATGTGACCCGTTTTCTTGCAGAAGAAACAGCGGTCACTATCCTTCTTAAAGAATGTTTTCTTTGGACCCAGTTTTCTGACGGACCAGTGGTAGGATGAGTACCTTTATGAGTATGAGACTTAGGTCCTTTGCCTTTCCTATTGGTGGAACTGGAGGCAACCAAGGCAAGATTTCCCGT
The DNA here is from genome assembly GCA_016432845.1 of Psidium guajava. Taxonomy (NCBI): domain Eukaryota; kingdom Viridiplantae; phylum Streptophyta; class Magnoliopsida; order Myrtales; family Myrtaceae; genus Psidium; species Psidium guajava. The sequence goes on from CM028232.1 coordinate 7,614,251, forward strand.
ATCCTTCCTCAATTTTTCTTCCTCTGAAACTGCTCTTGAGATCAAATCATTTATAGACCAATTTTCATCCTGAGAGTTGAAGTTGGTCTTAAGGATCCCAAACTCAGAGGGAAGGGTGTTTAGGGCTTGGTGTACCAGCACATTTTCAGCGATTACAGAACCTAAGGCATTTATTTTTGTGTGCAAATCCAGCATTCTTAGGATGTAATCTCTTACACCTCCCACACCCGTATACTTCATATTAAACAGCTGCTGGATGAGTGTTCCAACCTGAGCATTAGATGATACTCGGTACCTGGCTTGCAGGGCTTCCATCATTTGTTTTACAGTGCAGTCAGTTGGGAGACCACTCAGCAGATGTTCCTGGATGAGTGTTCCAACATGAGCATTAGATGATACTCGGTACCTGGCTTGCAGGGCTTCCATCATTTGTTTTGCTGTGCAGTCAGTTGGGAGACCACTCAGCAGATGTTCCTGGATGGATCTTCTCAATGACAGTAAGCAGATCCTATTGCTCCTTTCCCAAGCAGCCATATGCGCCTTCTCAGACCTTTCACTGGTCTCCACGGGAATAGTAGGTTTATCTTCAGTAAGAGCAATATGAACATCGGCTATTTCCATGGCAAACAGAAAATCCTGCCTCCATTTCTTGAAATTTGAACCATTCAGAACCTCTATTACGGAGTTGCCACTCATAGAAAAGGCGACTGAAAATTAAACAATATTTACCATTAGCATTATGTAAGCACGGTGTAACTTTAAATCCTTAAAAGTACACATTTCAGAGAATTACACACATCATCATATAATCACCTTTGGGCAGAATAAATGACATGCAATTGTAAATTCTCTACATGACAACGACTATGAGAATATTTTGCAATTTTTCGTGAAACACCACCTTTGAGTGTATGAATCACTAGAATCGGTTACCTCCCAATCATATGTTGTTCATGTACCCCTCCATGGTCTAACTCACAATCACCTCCTTTGAGAGTATGACCATGTATCAAAACAGGAGACATTCCACTACAATGTGAGACTGATATTTCTCCAATTCAACTGAGTGCGCCACTTTGGCGGTCACAGCCAAATTAAATCTTTGAAACTCTCTCACACCAGGGATATAAACTTTATGCTTCACATTTACCATACGGTGTGATTTTAAACTTGATGACATGGGCAATTGTCATTAAAATCACAATCATTGCCAATAGTATTGTTTTCTGTATGTGTGGGTCCCACACGTGTCATTGCTCAATTAATGCTCTACACAATCCTTATGTGGTATTCCATAAATGAGCCAACCTTATTTTTCCCAAAAACCGTATGGAAAAAGTTTCACAAAATGAAAATGACGAAAATACCCCTGAATTACATACTGGAACAAGGGTTTTTCGCATTTTTCAAGACCTTAGAAGGCTCAAAAAATTAAAACAAAAATACCACAGTGTAGGCAATTTCCATATGAGCACAACGGTGAAAAAATCACCTCAATCGGACTAATAGTCAACGACTAACAACCGGTCAACTGTTAACGACTAACAGCCGGTCAGCGTCTAATGGTCAACCGCTAACAGCCGGTCAGCGTCTAACGGTCAACCGCTAACATCCGGTTAACTGTCAACGACCGGTCAGCGTCTAACGGTCAACGCTCCAGCCAATGGTCAACGGAGCCACGCGCCGCGGCGGCGAAACTTCAGGCGAAGCGTGTGGGCGCGTACGGCGTCCTCCGGCGGCCCGCAACCCATCAAAACGCTCGTCCTAACGAGACGAACCCAAACATGTCATCAAAATTCAATTTTACCATACCAAAAATCACGAAATCATGGCAGAATCGGTATGTGCTAAAACCGAGCTACAGCAGCTCTAATATCAACTATTGGCCGGCGATTCCGGCACCCTAGGACTTCTGTAGTCGTATTCTAACAACAAAATAGCCATGAGATCGTGCTTGTGTACCTAATTTCGCATCCATCGTTGCACGGTACGGAAAACCGACGAACGGGCTTCGAAATCTTGGCGAGATGGGCTCGAAACCTTCCCCTTTATGCCCTCTGGACCGCCTAGCGTCGATGGATAAACCTCTCACCTCGTCGCTCTCTCTCCCAAGAACCTTATGGAGAAGAAGAAGAGGAGAAATGGCGTAGTAGAGGTTAAAGGGGGGGTCCTAGCCTTATATTAACATTCGGTTGGGCCCTTCCATCACGGGCCGGACCGAAATTCAGCCCACACTAACCAGGCCCATATACGGCCCATTAAGAATCCTTAAATGCTACTTTATTAAACCAATGCCGTATACGGTAAATTAATACCGCATACGATCAATTATAATTACAATTAAGGCGAGCCCACATACGGAAAACTCTAACAATTATCCCTGCATTATTACTTCCAAAGAGAAGAAACGTTATCGTACTGCATTCCTAAAACGCAATCTGAAAAGTGCTCAACTCAAGCTCAAATCATCAGGAGCATGGGCATGCTGAAATTTGCAGAAGCAAGAAACTGAAAAGCACTCAGCATGTGACTCATTCAACATTTGCTAGATGGCAGTCAAGAGAAATTAAGTGATGGTTTTTTGAATGTTTAGGAGCATAACACATTCCGGTGAAGTGATTAAGATTTCTTACATAAAGAGATTCGAGGGAAGAGCAGATGATTGATGCTCTAATGCGAATTTCCTAACAGATGCCAAGAGCTGAGATCCAACTCCATCACATCAATCTTAGCAGATGAGAGTCCCTTAAGTATAGCTTCTTTGACACTCCTACCAGCATCCACATTCCTCACGGCCATAATAACATGGACTCCACGTAAAGCAAGAACTCTTGTAGTCTCCGCGCCAATACCACTAGAGGCACCTGAAAGGATAGCAAGCCTCTGTAGAATTGAAGTAACCAGAAGGAATAGAGATTAGCATCTCAAGTCAGATCTAACACATGGGTATGAAGGTCGTCTGATTAACGGTCAATACTCGCTTCAGACAGGAAGTAACTTATATTCTGAAAGCCATTAGAGAAGCCGGTGTCGTCAACATGTACAAACATCTAGGAATTTATCCTACCAAACCTGCAAACACAAAATACCATAATCTTCCTTTGAAAATTTTCAATATGTGGAACGCCTCGACATTTTAACAAGTGATCTGAGAATTGAGAATGAAATGATTGGTCTATTACAAAAAAAAAAAAAGTTACACCATAACTGAAACAATTTGATCGAACAAGGGAAAATTCTCAAGGAAGGGCCTGACTTAGCATGTCGAAGGGCATTTTTGTCCTTTGGTGTTTTTGATTTTTTTTTTTCCTTTTTTTTTCTTTTCCTTTTATTTTTCTTTTCTATTTCCTTTTTCTTTTTCCCTCTTCCGTCCTCTGGCCATTGGAGGTCACTGGGTGAGGGCTGGCCCTGCCGGCATCCGGATTTGGCAAGGGCGGCTCTCACCGGCCCAGGTTAGATATCAAGCCATGGAGCAAGACAATCTCAAATCAACCCTTATGCAGCCAATCATAATATTCTCCTTAATAACCTGCATCCACTAATTTACATCATCTCAACCCATGCTAGACTAATGGGTTCTTATTATCCTAACAACATTCCCCAAACATTCCACAAGTAGCAATCCAACAGACTGTCAATTCTAAACTCAGTCTAGTTCATGCAACAAAACATTCATTTCTCTGCAAAGATGACGGGCAAGTCAAGAATTTTCCAGTACCAGCAATTCGACACAAACCCTTTCAAGGAATCATGATTGATATTCTCTGAAAATGTTAAAAGTTTACATCTTTATTCGATCATCTCCCTCAAGAAAGGGAGTCAGCTGAAAAAGGGGAGAAAAGCGCGGATATGATTATAACAAGACCCGTGACAATGGCAGTGACACCAGTTCTATCGATTCCCTGAGTGACTTCTTCAGCTGTAGAGCGAGCAGAGTCCCCAGAAGGCCCTTTCCACCCAAAAATCCACATCCTTTTTTCGCTCTTCCCTCTCTTATTTGTAGATTCAAGACACTACTCAAAAGTTAAATAGCAAACACCAAGGCAAAAAAAATATGGGAATCAGAAACAGAGAAGTTCTCCGGGGCTGGAGCAACCTCGTTTGATTTAAAAGGGCCGACAACCAAATCAAGAACAATTTATTTAAAAAAAAAAAACAGGAAAAACTTGAACAAAGAAAAATGGGATAGTAAGGACATAAAAGGGGTTGGAGGAGACCACCCGTAGCTAAATTATTCAGAGTTCGATGCAGCTAAGACGGCTTTGTCCGAATGAACAATGGGAATGATAGAGCTGGGGGGAGTGGGACTACTTTTGGTCGGAGAAGTTCAAATTTGTTAATGGCCCTTTTACTTCAACGGCTATTTAGTTGCCTCGGCTAAGAAAACTAAAGGATGGCGCGTTTTGTGGGTACTTCAACTAGGACCGAATTGTCCTATTCAAGTGTGAATTCATAGAAACTTGATTGCAAGTTAGTTACAAATTTTAAATGTGTTTGGTGACCTCATGAAATACGCAATTTCGCCTCCCCCTTTCTTTTAGGTCAAAGAACACGAAGCCTTAGAGACAATCGATGCCCCGGCCACCGGTTCCGTCTTCCCCTCTCGACGACAAGAAGGAAAGCTTCTCCGGTAGATATGCTCTTTTTTCCATTTAGCTTAGCGAGAGTAGCTTTTTACACAATGGGGCTAGTTAACACATCATTTGCATGTACTTAAATAGTCATTGACTGATTAATTATCCTTGTAATAGTTTTCTTAGGCACGTTGTCTAGCTACATAGGCCTCTCAATTATTAGTTGTTTTTCTTTTTTGGTCAGACAACAAATTTTTGGATTGGACGAGTCAAATTTGATATATAAATTTGATGGGCGCTTGATGAACTCACAAAATATGATATTTCTAGATATCCAAATAGCACTCTGACTCTCACAAAAGGGCCTAATTCCAAAAAAAAACCCCAACTTTAGCCTTTGTCCCAATTATACCCAAAACTCTTTTTTGTCTCATAAAAAACCCCCAACTTTGGGCCCAGTACCTAAAAAAACCTCAAACTTTAATCTTTATCCCAATTATATCCAAAACTTTTTTTGTCTCATAAAAAACCCTAAACTTTTATTTTTGTCCCAATTCTACCTGCCTAACACCTAAGAAAACCCACAACTGTAGCTTTGTCCCAATTCTACCAATCTAATACAAAAAAAAAATCATAACTTTATCATTTATCTCAATTATATCCAAAAATTTTATTTTTACCCAAATTATACTGTAGTTATTCTTTCATTCATAATAACCATTAGTTAATCATATACAGCATTACCACATTGTTAAATAATTAGACCTCAGCAAAGTTAACACGAAAAAATCTATTAACTTCTTTTATACTGTATGCTTCTTCTACACATTATCGGGAGATACAGAGCCATTTAAGGTGGTGTGTTTCGGATTATACCCAGCACTCAACAGCCCAAAAATGGCTAGTCGTGGAGATTTGATTATCTAAATAAATAATCTCAAATCTTGCTATTCTTGAAATCTACTGATCTTGCTATCTTTGAAACCTGTTGTTTTTGAATTTTAAAAATTTATTGGTAAGTTTGATGAAAAAATTCAAGCAACGTAAAATTAACTAATAGTAATTATAAACCGAATGCGTGGTAGAATTGGGTCAAAAGTAAAAATTTGAAATTTTTTTATGCGATAGTTTTTTTGGATATAATTCGGACAAATGCTAAAGTTGAGGATTTTTTGAGTATCAGATCGGTAGAATTGAAACAAAAGTAAAAATTATGAATTTTTTATGAGACAAAAAAAAGTTTTGGATATAATTGAGACTAAAGCCAAAGTTGGGGGTTTTTTATGAGACAAAAAAAAAGTTTTGGATATAATTGGGACAAAGGCTAAAGTTGGAGGTTTTTTTGGGTATTAGGCCCTCACAAAAGAGCGGTTTGCAAGTACCTTTTCCTTCTTTTGGGTCAAAGAAGATAAAGCCTCGAAGACAATGGATGTTCCGTCCATTTTTTTACACGATTCGGCGCTAGTTAACTCATCATTTGCATTGTACTTAAACTGTCATTAACTGCTTGATTGTCCTTGTAATGGATTTTTTGGGCACCGTCCAGCTACGCCCCACCTCTCAATTTTGAAGGTTTTTTTTGGTCCGACAATTGTTAGGATTGCAAAAGTCCAATTTGATATGTAAGTTTGGTCAACGTCGGTGTTCGCGGGGAACCATGTCCGACTCACTATCGACAAAATAGAATTCGACAAGAAAAGGTACTTTCGTTTGTAATTTTCTGTTCTAATTTGATGTTTGAATATGATGCGGGCCACGCACTCTTTTTTTTTTTTTTTTGGGTAATCAAGTGGGCAAAAACTATTAGAGATTACATATATATTCTTCTGGACTCTTCTATGGAAAACTCCAACTTTATCACTTTAACAGGAATGGACTAACGACCTTCGGGTGGTTATAGAATGATCTATAACGATTAGCAATTCCATCGTTCTGGTTCTTGCAAGTGATTAGCTATTATCTGTATTTATCACTATTTTCATGTGTACTTATTTATATTAGGAAATGATAAAATTGATTTAGATTATCATGGTACGGATAATCATTAAACATATTAAGAGATAAAATATGTTATCTCTTACCTATATTAAGAGATAAGCAGTCTTTTTTGAGTTTGAATTGACGACGAGAAATTCGACAAAAAAAAAATTTGACAAAGAGAAATTCATTTTGGGTTTGATTGCATGATACTTCTCTCAACTTTGCATGCTTGTGTTCTCTCCACGTCAAATCTTCCAGAATTTCCTCTTCCCACTTTTGGTTCCTACAATTTATACTCATAAAAAGTTGTCAGCATAAGATTAGGATGTAGAAAAAAGAATATAATTCCAATAGGTAAAATGAGTCTATTTGAGTAACTATCAGATTATGATGAAAACATCCTTTATGTCAATTCCTCCTCGCCGACCCTCGCGGCCTGAAAGAACCCCCCACCCCTTTTTTCATTTAAAATTTCAACTTATTTTTCTTAATTTAATTTTTTTAAATAAAATTAGTTAATTTTTAAGTTTAAGCCTACATGAAATCCAAGTATAATTTTGGTGAGCCCCGTCAGCTCAGATCGAAGTCGGCACTCAAGTGATTGTCGACCTTTAAGTGATCATTTTGAAAGTTTTGATATTAAAGTGAGCTTCGTACACAACTTATGACACTTTTAGTGTACTTCATCCATCAATTCTAATACTATTATTACGAGAAATATTGCTTGTGGAGATTGCTTTTGAAGCGCATTCCACGATGCAGCAGCATCTCCTTGGTAGTTTGTAAGCGACAAGCTTAGCTTGCTTTTCTTCCGGCACATCCAAATTATCTTGGGAAAATTCTCCACTTCGTTGGTCCAGTCCAAGGACCCTTCTCTCTTGAAGTCGCCAAAATTTTTTTTGGAAGACTTACTTTCATGCGATGATCTTCTCATATGCCATACCTTCTTCCTGCTGGATTGGCCGGGTGAATCTCCTTGGCTGTTGGATCAGTTTCGCCCTCCGTCTTCTTCAACTTGCATCCGGTTGCCTCCACGGTCATCGGAGAGCTCCTCAAATTCATCCCGATCTTTCGTAGCAATCACCGTACGATGGTTCGACACTGTTTTGATGAATTTCTTGATCAGGCAGGACTATGCCAAGTTTTTAAATGCTTGGTCTCGAACGGGGCTAGTTATTTCGGACGCGAGTAACACTAGCTCTTTCTTGTTGAATGCCGTTCAGGCAGGTCACTTCTAAGTTCACAATTCAGAAGTTAAAATAGAAGTTGAACCAAAACAAGCATCATCTCGCTCATTGCAAGTGAAACCATGGAAGAACCTGGTTTTTTTTGACAAAAACTAATTTCTGTTAAGAAAGAAAGATGAAGAGAAGATGGAATTTAGTGTGTAATAATGTACAAGAGAAGCCTTTATATAGACTTGGAAGAGGTGAAGAGTCTAGTACTCTTCCTATGTGGGACTAAAGGAAAAGAAGGAAAACAATATGTTCTAACAATGTTCTAACACCCCCCTTCAAACTCAAGGTGGATCAAACAACGAGAGTTTGGAAAAAAGAAATAAAAAGCGATGTGATGGAAGAGCTTTCGTAAAACAATCTGCAAGTTGATTTTCAGTTCCAATAAAGGGAAGAGAAATTGTGTGAGCTTGGAGATGATGACGAGTTAGATGACAGTCGATCTCAATATGGTTGGTACGCTCATGAAAGACTGGATTTACGGCAATGTGAATGGCACTCTTGTTGTCACAGTATAAAGGAGTAGGATCCAGAAATGAAACACCCATGTCGGCAAGTAAGTGATGAAGCCAAATAATCTCAACAGTAGTGTCGGCCATAGCACGATACTCGGACTCTGTAGAGGAGCGTGAGATAATATGTTGTTTCTTGGCACGCCAAGAAATGAGAGAATCGCCAAGAAAAATGCAGTAGCCAGTGATAAACTTGCGATTAGTTATATTGGAAGCCCAATCAGCATTAGAATAGACACGTAATTGAAAAGCAGAAGAAGACGGCATGAACAAGGAACGTGTCGACGTGCCTCGAAGATAGCACAAGATCCTCAAAACAGCAGCGTAATGAACTGTATGAGGAGCAGCAACGAACTGACTAACAACATGAACAGCATAAGCGATGTCGGGTCGAGAGATAGTAAGATAGACAAGACTACCAACTAAAGTCCGATAGCGGGTCACATCAGAAAGAGGTTCCCCATCATCCGGACGAAACTTTTGATTCAATTCAATAGGAGTAGCAGCAGTGCGTGAGTCGGAGAGAGCAGCCCTGGAGAGAATATCAGCAGTATATTTCTGTTGAGAAAAAAGGATACCACGCGAATTACGAGCAATTTCAAGCCCAAGAAAATAACGCAATGGTCCAAGATCCTTCATGGAAAAATGCTGTTGAAGGTGTCTTTTGGTATGTTCAATATGAGCACAATCATCCCCAGTGATTATCATATCATCCACATAAAGAAGAAGAATAGTACAACCAGCAGAAGAGGTATGAACGAACATAGCATGTTCAGCCTCACTTTGAGTAAAACCAGCAGATCGAATAGCATCACCGAACTTCTCAAACCAAGCACGAGGGGCTTGTTTGAGACCATAAAGAGCCCGCTGTTGACACCTGATTTTTAATCATCTTTTCTCTTTTAAAAATTTTCAGTATTTTTCGGCATTTTTATTTTTTGAAAAATCCATAAAAATTCATAAAATTGAAAAATTAACTTTGGGGACCTTGGCCAAGCCTAGAGAACTAATTTTGACCAAAAAATGATTTTTCATATTTTCAGTATTTTTTAGTATTTTTATTTTCGAAAATTCATGAAAAATAAAGAAAAATTGAGAAAATTGCAAAATCAACTTTGGAAGCCTTAGCTAAGCCTAAGCAACCATTTTTGAATAAAAAAAAATTTCATATTATATATATTTAATTTTTTTAAAAAAATACAAAAATACTTGAAAATTTTGGAAAAATAACATTTGAGGCCAAAAAAAATACACAAAGATAGTTAATATTTTTATTTTAAATCTATTTTCATATTGGTCATCTCAAATTCAGAAAAATCCAATTCGAGTCACGTGTTCCTTCACGAGTATAATCTCGAATCGGGCCTAAAAAAATTTAATTTAAGTCAACTTATTTTTAATTTTCACTTTTTATGAGTTGTGACATTGTCTTCTAATATTTTAAATTTTCATCTTAGCTCAATTATACCCAGAATGACTCAATTTTGGAAAAGGGCTTTAATTAAATTCTGCATTATTTTCAGCGGCAAGAAATGAGCTTAAATTTGACATGTGGTAAATTTTGGTGTGTCAAAAAATGTGAAGAGATTTGGACTTAAAGAAATATATTTTTTCATGGACTAAATTGCAAATACTTAAAATCTCAAGGACTAGGATGCAAATACCTAACACTTGAGGGATTATTTTGTAAATAACAAAAAGAAGAGTTGGTGGAGAAATTAGAATAGAGAAGGGAAGATGGAGAAGAGGAGATGGAGAAGGGAAGATAGAGAAGAGGAGATAGAGAAGGGAAGTTGAAGAAGAGGAGATGGAGAAGAGAAGATGAAGAAAATAAGATAAGAGTAGAGAAGGGAAGATGAGATGAAGAAGAGTTAGTGGAAAATTTAGAATGGAAGATGGATGAGTAGATTATAAAAGGAGGAAGAAGTGAGCTTGGGAGGGGGATTTTTGGAGAGAAAATCTTGGATGCTTGAGAGAATTTTGAGAGATTGAAAGAAATTAGAGAGAAAGAAAAAAAATAAAAAAAAAAGAGAGAGAATCCTTTTTTCCAAAAGAGAGTCTTGAAGATGGTGAGAGTTTAAATCTAGGTGTTACCATCACCAATTCCTCTACCGATCAACGCAAGTCACAAGTTCATCTCCATCGTTCGAGCCACAATCTTGATCAATAAGGTGATACGAGATCGGAATTCGGCAATCAAATCTGTTAAATCAGGTAACGATCCTAACTATTAAAATCTTCGAGAATTTCCTTGCCCAAATAAATTAATTTAAATTTCGATTATGTCATGTCATACTCATATGTTTCCATATCTACATGCCGCATTCATACTATAAATTCCTGCAATTTAATTCTTGCACCATAAATCCCAAAGGGAAGAGCCAAGCCAATGCTTAGCCTCCCATTGGAGGTTTTTACTTACAGTAGTTAAATATCTGCAACTTAAATACCTGTACCTTAAATCCCAAAGGGAAGAGCCAAGCTAATGCTTAGCCTCCCATTGGAGGTTTTTACTTACAGTAGTTAAATACCTGCAACTTAAATACATGTACCTTAAATCCCAAAGGGAAGAGCCAAGCCAATGCTTAGCCTCCCATTGGAGGTTTTTACTTACAGTAGTTTAAATACCTGCAGCTTAAATACATGTACCTTAAATCCCAAAGGAAAGAGCCAAGCCAATGCTAGGCCTCCCATTGGAGGTGTTTATTCACTGTCATGTACTTCTTATAATTTAATTTTTGAATCATCAGACCCAAAAGATGAGTAGGTCGTAATACTGCACAGAAGTCGTTAACACACTCCCTCTTTCGGCTTCAGGGAATCTTTAACACTTAAAAAATATAACAAATAAAAATATATACCATTTATGCATCCTATTTAAAAAGTGAAAACACAAAAGAGAATACCCTACTAGAGCCTTAGGAATAAACCAAGCCTGAGTTGCCGAATTAGGATATCCATGAAATTAAGGTACCGAAAGGGCATTAGTTTTAATTAACTTGTGTAACCAAGTCCCCGAGCTCATAATCTCTGGTTCGCAGGAATAAATTAGTTCTCCCGCTAATTTATTTAGGTTCCTAATCAACCTACCAAGAATGATTAGTGGCGACTCCAAATTTCAAAATCATTTAAAATAAAAATTCAAAGTCACGATTCGGTAGGGCTTGGGAGGGTCCGCGTTAGGTTAGTTAAATCTATAAACCTAATAATCCGTTAACCCTTTTGAAAATAAAATTTTTTTTAGAGGGTTGCGACAGACTGGCGACTCCGCTGGGGAAAGAGATTTTTAAAATTTTCGAGAAAAGATACCAATTGGAATACTTAAATTTTTTCGAAATTTTAAAAGTCTTAGTGGACTTAGGCCAATGAAAATTTCATGGATATCTCGCTTCTGGCGATCTTGCTTGGGACTCATTCTATAGGTGTTATATGTTTTTGCAGGATAGGAGTTATAAGGGGCGGAGTGTTTGGCTAACCCATTTGTTTTGCAGACTCGGTGTTGGGGTTATGTTTAATTTCGCACATTTTTAGAAGCGCTGTTTTGATATCAATTGTTGTGCATGTCTTGCATATTCTGAGGATCACAACACCTGCACACACAAGCGTCTAAACCCAAGTCGCGAAATTTTTCCTAGGTAACCATAGATAGGGATCGAATATGCAAAGCTCTTGCGTCGATTGCGCTTGGGTTGACCATATTTTATCCCGCTCATTATCTGAATTGACAATTCTTCCCATTGTGATTTGATTGCGCGGAGGGTAAGGTTGTCAATTCAGATAGTGGGGGCCTTTTAGGTCCATAACCTTGTCTTTTTTTTTTTATTTTCTAGAGTCCACTCCTCACTCGTCTCATGCGCATGTGAGTTGGACGGTTGATATATCTAAAACAAAGAAGGTCTGGTTAGTGAGGTTTTCTTACCTTGAACTTGTAATTAGTTCTGCATATTTTAAATGCTGCATATCATGCATCACATCATAGGAAAACCATCTATCTTATAATCTGACTTGGGGCACCCTTAGTAGTTGCCACACCTATCTACCTTAGGTCTTTAATCCAAAATTTCAAATGATGTATTTTTGCATCCTCCCTCGTCCCCTCTAGACTTGATGTATTAAGGATCTTTTGAGATGTATATGTACATTTTTCAATTTGTTTTGAGGTTTTATGTAGATTGGTGTGGCAACAACTTTCATTCCAATCATTGAGCGATTCTAGCCAATTGCATAATTTCCTTCGAAAGAAATCTGGGTTAAAACTCCCTAATTGACTTTTTTGGTCAAATAGGAGTGTTTAACCCTTATTTCACCAATAGAAAATATGGAATCGGGCTAGTACATTTGCATCGCATACCCATTCATTTTGCATTATAACCCGTGGTAATTAATTTTGGTACATTCTCGCATATTCAAAAATAGATGGGGAAATCGAATATCAAAGTCATCCCAGTCCCACGCAAGGAGCTCACGGCATGGTGGAACCGCCTCAACCCGGACAACCAGGCCTACATCAAAGAACGCTTAGGGCATTTAGTGGATCTCATCAAGGTGGATTACCAACCCGCTCTCATTAAGGCATTGGCGAAGTTTTGGGATTCAAAGACTCTGACCTTCGACTTCCGAGGACTGGAGATTACACCCTCCCTAGAGGAGTATACAGCCATCATTGGAGTGAAATTTGATGACCATATTGTACAGCCATTATTGGGGAAGGATTCTACCATAGCTTTATCCAAATTCCTTCACCTAAAAATCACCGAGATCGAGAAAATTCTCAAATCTAACTCTGGTAAGTTTACCCTCTCATTCCTCTATAACAATTACTCATCACTCCCAATCGAAGCTGGTCTTAAACCGGCTAGAATCTTCATTTTGGCTTTTTTCGCTTTCATCTTATTCCCTACTTCTGGGACCACATTCGATCCTTCCATAGTTCATGTCGCCAAACAAGCATGTTATCGCTGGAACTACTCCTACATGATTTTAACCGAGACTTTTCTTTCCTTGAGTCGTTTTCAATTCACCAAAAAGGGTACTTTCCAAGCCTCCAATGGCCTTCTCTACATGTGGTTCACCTCACACATCAAAACTTTCAATTTACGCGTCGGATGTTATGAAATTAGCCAATATATCCACCAATTGGGATCCTTTCTGAAGTGTCAATCTTCTGTTGAGAAACTGTCCTTTAAAGATTAGGTGAAATTACTAGGAGACTTAGAGCCAAAACAGCTTCGCTGGCGACTAACTTGGCCCAGGATCTTAGAAGCCCGTATCACGGGAATAGATGGGAACCCTATCCCCTTACTAGGCTGTACAGGTGGAAGTGCCTATTATCCTATCAGGGTAGTGAGACAGTTCGGTATGTTACAGGAAGTCCCGCCAGCAGTTTATCCCGACAGTTTCGCCTTCGATTTGCCCCAAGGCAGACTCACTAAGGAGACTAAGACACTGTACCAGGCCAAGATCGACCTCATAATCCACACCCTGAAGAACTCCCCATTACAGGACGTAGAGTGGCCAGATTACCTGGACGAGGAGATGAACGTCCACCGGGCATCTAAGGAGTACATCAAGATGTTCAAGGAATACCGACAGTCCATGGTGGAACCATACGTACCTGACTACATCGTCCCGTACCTGCCCGGAGTGGAGCCGTATATACCAGAAGACATGGGACCGCCGCCAGCTGAGGAGGACGAAGACCTGCATGTGTGGGATTTGGGTGGATCAGAGATTGTCAAGGATGCCTTAGCCTCCAAGCGCCTCCGGACTGCATAGACGATTTTCCCATTTAATTTTGATGTTATCTTCATCTGTAATAAGCTTGTAACATTTGCATATATGATCATTCATCATGATCTTCTTAAGTAAATAATTATCACGAGTTATTCGCCTTCTTAATAGTATGTCATTCATGTTTAATGAGTAGAAAAACTGTTTACATGAGGCTAAGGGTCATGATTGAGTCTTTCCTCCCATTAATCAAGTATGAATATAGTATTAAGGAGGTTTTAGATTTCTGAACTTTCTCTCTCTACTTGCGAGTTTCTGACTTCCTATCTTAAATCAGGTGATAATTTATAGTCACAAGGACTCGTAGCAAAACGAGAAAACTGCGAAAGGAGCACGAAGAACTGACTCCCAGAGTGGCCAATCTTGAAAACCAGATAAATATGATAGCCGCCATGATGGCGGAGATAAAGGCAATGATGACCGCTACGCAGGTGAAGTCCTCCAACGCTCCTGAGGCTAATCCGTTTGTAAATCCCAATACATCTACTGGCTCAGACATCAATCAAACCGCTAGCACAGAGCCCAAGAGGGAAGCACCCCTAGGGCCCTTCCAGTCGTAGTTGATTTGGAGAAGGAAAAGAAAGAGAAACCCTCGGCCAAGACGGAAGAAGACGCGAGGAGGCTAGCAAAGATTGAAGAATGTCTTAGTAACCAAGGATACGAGTTGGCTCGATTTGACAAAATCACACCGTTTGCTAAGATAGAAGTTTCAGCTGGGTACAAGGAACCTGAGTTTGTGAGAAAATACGACGGGATAGGCTGTCCCCGAGCTCATTTGAAATACTACTTGCGTAAAATGGCACATTATTCTGATTATGTCCCGCTGCTGATGAACACATTCCAAGAGAGTCTGTCCGGCGCTGCACTAGCATGGTTTATCGAGCTCGACATGGAAGAGTATGACAGTTGGGAGGACCTGGCTGAGGAATTCCTTCACCAATACAAGTTCAACACGGCTACAGCTCCTACTAGAAAAGACTTATTGAGAACTTTGAAAGGAAGGAATGAGTCTATACGTACTTTTGCCCAAAGGTGGCGAGCGATAGCTACCCAAGTCAAATCAGCCATCCCGGAGGAGGAGTTGGTGGATTTGTTTTTGAAGACACTACCGCTCGAGTACTTTGAGAAACTTAATACCTCAGGTTGTCAAACTTTCGCACACCTTATCAGGGTAGCTGAGCGTCATGAGTGGGCTCTAAGGGAGAAACGTGTACCAGAGCCGTCATTCAAGCGGCCATATCCAGCCAAGAGACAAAGGGAGAATGTAGGCGATGTCGCTTTTGTGCCAAACCCACCGAGACCAAAGAAGTTTTTAGAATCCACCTCTATCCAAGGTGGCTCATTAGGACCGGCTCCAAAGAAGTTCGAGGCTAAGAGAAGAACCGCACCGTCTTTTACTCCATTACCTCGTCCGCTATCGAAGCTGTTACCGATGCTGCTGGAAGGGCGCCTAGTCGCCAAGGAACCCCCGAGACCGAATCTGCCAAGATTCCCTGGGTTCAACGAGGCCCAGTCGTGCGCCTATCACATGGGCGAAAAAGGGCACAACGTAGATAACTGTCTCGTGCTCAAATACAAGGTGCAAGCACTGATAGATGGAGTAGTATTGGAGTTTGATAAGACAGGACCAAATGTGCAACAAAATCCCCTACCGGATCATGAGAAAGTGAACGCTATATGGGATGAGAATGACATGGACGAGTTGGAATTAATGGCCAAGGAACCACCTTGCACGACCAATGAAGATGATCTAGTTGCAGTAATAGAGTCAAAGGCCCCCTTTGTAATTAGGCTAGATGAGGTGGACAAATGGGGGGACACTAAGAGTAGTTCCTCTGAACGCACGGTCATCTCCCTATCTGGTTTTAAGCTGGAGGACAGGAAGGCACAACACGATGGAAAAGTTGAAAAGATCGTGATAAAGGTCTCTCCACCGGCAGATTACAACCCCAGAGCTGTCCCTTGGGACTACGGAACAAGCGAGATAGACGCAGTCATGAGGTCTGGTAGGTGCTACGCACCGAGGGAAGGGGAACCTGAAAGGAGAGAAGTGATGAGAGAAGACGCAGAGAAGGCACTGTCCATTGTCAGGACAAGTGAGTTCGAAGTCATAGAACAATTGAGGAAAATGCCAGCCCAGATATCACTACTGGATCTTTTTACCAACTCGGAGAAGCACAAGAATGCACTGATTAAGGTACTGAATGAAGTGCACGTATCAGAAACTATCAATGAGGTGCAGTTGGAGGACTTCGTGGGGACCATACTACTGAGAGACCAGATATCCTTCTCAGATGAGGATGTTCCTATTGATGGCTGGGCCCATAATAAGGCTTTGTACATATCGGCAAGGAGCCATGGCAAACAGATCTCCCATATGCTGATTGATAACAGGTCTGCATTCAACATATGCCCGTTAGCCACACTCAGAAATTTGGGTATAAACGAGGAGCTCATCCGCACTTCTAAGGCCACCATCAGAGCCTTCGACGGAATGAGGAAAGACGTGGTTGGCGAAATCGAGCTGGACATTTTCATTGGACCCGTGGAGTTCTCTATCGGGTTCCAGGTTATGGATCTCCCGAGTGCCTTCGGGCTGCTTTTGGGTAGGCCCTGGATTCATACAGGAGGCGCAGTGCCTTCTAGCCTACACCAGAAGGTTCGATTCGTGGTTGACGGGAAAGTGGTAACCGTGCATGGAGAGATGGATTTTGCTACATACCAAAAGAGCGCGATCCCCTATATAGAGCCGGAACGCAAGGAGGAAGCAAGCTACCACTCTCTCGAATTAGTGGCAGTTACGCACGCACCTCCTGGGACTAGAAAGAGAGTTCCTGCACCTTCCCAATACATTCTAGCCCCAGGGAAGATGTTATTGGCATATGGGTTTGTCCCTGGATGCGGGCTGGGGAAGAATGGTCAAGGGATCCGGTCACCATTGCAGTTAGACACGAACGAGCACCGATCAGGCCTAGGATATACTGGTGGATTCAGTAGTAGCTTCATTTCGACAGGCTATCGTGGACGCCGAGGCAGAGGCCAGTATCGAGGCCGTGGAAGCCAAGGAGGCAGAGTTGGCTCGTTCATTGGCTCCGGACCTTGGAAGGGAAGAGCTAGCGTGATCGGCAGTCCGCTGGCCTAGTATTTCTCCAAGCGTCGTAAGATGCTGGCAGATGAAACTGTTCAAAACGCAGCTGAGCTTGATCTGTCTAACCCATTTCTAGAAGACATCGTCAACGTCATCATCGAACGGCTTGATGAGGACTCCAGCCAGCTTGTGTAAAGAAGCCTTCTCTTTCCTTTTCCCTTGATGCATTTCAATTCCTGCATTTAAATTTCTGCATAATGTTTTCATTCCTTAGCAATGCATTTTCCTTTTCTGAAAACCACCCTTGGATCTCCGACCGTCGGTCTAAGTAGTGTAAGCTGTAACGCGGTTCATTTCCCATCTAATAAAAGTCCCACGAGTTTTGTTAAGGACATGTGGAATGATAAATTGGCCCGATGATGATACTTGACTTCAAATCTTTGAAGTTTGAGGGCTGATTTGCCACATGATCCATGTTTTCCTGAAAAATCTTTTAGGAGAGCGAGGACGTCCAATGAGACGACGACCAGTTCCCCCTCCTTTTTCTTCATTTTTCAAAGTGTTTTCAGAAATTCATGCATCTTTATTAGTACCAGCAAAATACTGACCATGCTTGTGACATTTCAGGCATACCATCCCTCATATGCATAACAGGTTCTTATGTAGCTCAGACCGTATCGATGACTTCTCCTATGGAATTGAGGAGGAATGCGATGACGATACCAGTGATGTCAAAAGGGATTGGAGCAGATATGAGGAACATAAACCCTTAATGACAGAGGAAACCATTACAGTCAACCTGGGGGATTCTGAGAACTTGAAAGAAGTAAAAATCGGAGGAAGACTGTCTTCGTCAGAAGTGTCTCGGTTTATTGATCTCCTCAGGGAATATCAGGATGTGTTCGCCTGGTCCTATGCAGATATGCCGGGTTTGGACCCAAACATCGTTGAACACTCGCTCCCAACAAATCCGAATGTTCCCTCTAAGAAGCAAAAACTTCGACGCACAAAACCGGAGTTATCCAAAAAGATCGAAGAAGAAGTGATGAAACTGCTTAAGGTGGGATTTATTGAGGTGATCGCTTATCCCGAATGGGTTGCTAATATTGTCCCGGTGATGAAGAAGGACGGGAGAGTCAGAGTCTGCGTAGATTATCGCGACCTGAATAAGGCAAGCCCGAAAGATGACTTTCCTCTCCCACACATCGATGTCTTGGTCGATAGCACCGCCGGTTTTGATATGTTCTCGTTCATGGATGGATTTTCTGGGTACAACCAGATTCTTTTGAAGGAAGAAGACAAGGCTAAGACCTCGTTCATAACGCCATGGGGCACCTTCTGTTATAAAGTTATACCTTTCGGCTTGAAAAATGCAGGGGCAACCTACCAAAGGGCCATGGTAGCTTTGTTCCACGATATGATGCATAAGGAGATAGAGGTATACGTCGACGATATGATCGCGAAGTCTAAACCCGGATATGATCACATCCAAATACTAAGAAAGCTGTTCGAACGACTTCGGAAATATAGATTTAAGCTAAACCCCGCCAAATGCATATTTGGGGCACGATCAGGAAAGCTTTTTGGGTTCATGGTGAGCAACCGAGGAGTTGAAATAGACCCTTCTAAAGTCAAAACGATATTAGACCTCGGGGTCCCTAAGACAGTTAAGGAAGTGAGGAGTTTGCTGGGGTGGCTGAACTACATCGCCAGGTTTATTTGTCAACTATCTGAAGTTGCAAAACCATTCTTTAAGCTGCTAAAGAAAGGTGCCAAGGTGAAATGGGATTCTGAGTGTCACCAAGCTCTGGAAAAGATCAAAAGTTACCTCGTCTCGCCACCAGTTTTGGTGCCTCCCATGTCAGGTTTTCCGTTAACCCTGTATCTTACTGTCCATCAAGAAGCCCTAGGGGCTCTGTTGGCCCAAACAAACCCTGAAGATGGCAAGGAACGGGCAATTTATTATCTGAGCAAGAAATTCACTGCATCGGAGATGAATTACCCCACCATCGAGAAGACTTGCGTTGCGTTGGTATGGGTGCTACACAGGTTGAGGCAATATACCCTTCATCACCACATACAGCTGGTCACAGAGAACGACCCGATAAAATATCTCCTAGAAAAGCCAGCCTTAATTGGGAAACTGGCTAAATGGCAGGTCCTCCTATCAGAATTCGACGTTAGGAGTTCAACTCAGAAATCCGTTAAGGGACGAGCCATAGCAGATATGTTAGCTGAAAATGCCCAGGGGCTTAGTATCCCAAGTGACGAAAAGTCAGAGGATCATATTTCAAACTTGTCCGAGGATAAATGGATAATGTATTTTGACGGTGCTGTAAACCTCGCAGGGTCTGGAACTGGGGCAATTTTAATATCCCCTGAGGGACAACATTATCCAGTCGCTGCAAAGCTGACATTTCCATGCACCAACAATATTTCTGAGTACGAAGCCTGCATCCTAGGGCTGCAGCTAGCTCTCACTATGAAAGTAAAGAAGCTGCAAGTATATGGGGACTCCATGCTAATCATCCTACAGACCCAAGGCGAATGGAGAACTAAAGATTCTAAGCTCATCCCTTATCATAGGTTCTTAGAGGAAATGATTGAGGAGTTCGAGGAGATCGATTTTGGATACCTACCGAGAACCCAAAATCATTTTGCGGACGCCTTGGCTACCCTATCGTCCATGCTGCAAGTAACGGAAGGCTTAGACATCGAGCCATTGAGGGTCGACATTATTAAACAACCGGCTTACTGCATGGTGATCGAAGAAGGGTTTGATGGCCAACCCTGGTATCAGGACATTAAGAATTACTTGCTGAATGGAGAATATCCTCTAGGGAGCCAAATGGGGGATAGAAAGTACATAGCCAAGATGGCTACGAAGTTCTTTATCAGTGGTCAGACGCTGTACAAGAAGTCGTTCGATTTGGTCCTATTAAGGTGCGTAGACGCTAAGGAAGCAAACTTACTCATGCAGGAGATTCATGAAGGAGAGTGCGGACCGCACATGAACGGCCATCTCCTCGCCAGGAAGATCATGAGACTCGGTTACTATTGGATGACCATGGAGTCAGATTGCAACCGACACGTGAGATCTTGTCATCAGTGTCAGGTGTATGGGGATAGGATCAACGCTCCCCCAAATGAACTACATCAAATGTCTGAGGCTTGGCCGTTTTCAATGTGGGGAATCGATATGATCAGGCCGATTAACCCTAAAGCTTCAAACGGACACCGTTTTATCTTGGTGGCAATCGATTACTTCACCAAATGGATCGAAGCCAATTCGTATGCGAACGTTACAGCCAAAAACGTCGCAAAGTTCATCAAGCGGGACATCATTGCGAGGTATGGGACGCCCCAAGCCGTTATTACAGACAATGGATCCAACCTGAACAACAAGGTGGTGGATGATCTTTTAGATCGATTTAAGATCAGACACCTTAATTCTTCTCTCTACCGCCCACAAATAAATGGAGCTGTGAAAGCGGCGAATAAGAATATTAAGAAAATCTTGGCTAAGACTGCAGAGAACTTTCGGGATTGGCACGAGAGATTGCCATACGCGTTAATGGCATACCGAACTTCAATTCGGACTTCAACCGGGGCAACGCCTTACTCTTTAGTATATGGCATGGAGGCCGTCCTTCCCGTGGAAGTTGAGATCCCTTCCTTACGAATATTAGCCCAAGCGAAACTTTCAGAGGCCGAATGGATCCGGCAGAGGCATGAGCAATTGAATCTGGTTGATGAGAAACGAGTGAAGGCTATCTGTCATGGACAGGCGTATCAAAAGCGGGTAGCAAAGTCATTTAACCGCAAAGTGAAACTCAGAAACTTTACCGTCGGGGATTTAGTTGTGAAGAAGACGCTCCCTAATGCTCCTCATCCCGGGGGCAAGTTCGCACCAAATTATGAGGGTCCGTATGTAGTACAGAAAGTTCTACCCGGCGGTGCTTTAATTCTCATAAATATGAATGAAGAGGAATTGGCAAGTCCTGTAAATGCAGATGCTGTCAAGAAATATTACCCTTGAATAAGATAAAGATCGGATCAGTCTTCATATCTCATAGGTGTCTGAGCCACATTGAAGGCCACTACATATATTCCATGCATACATGTATACACTTGCATCACTTTCTCTATATTGCAGGTTTAAGAGGAACACCCAGATGGAGAAAACAACCTAAATAACATTATCCAGGCTAGAAGATTACGAAGAAATGGAGTCTACGAGCTGAGTTACCTGTTAGCATACTCATTTTCCAGCCAAAGGAAATTGTCAGATGGCGTCGTAAAAGGGAGTTTATCCGATGCAACATGATAAGATTATGTCAGCAAAAATTGGCTCTTACATTAAAAGAGAGCCTTCATAGCATGAGGGAATGATAGTGATCCGAAACGCCCCTAGTTTGATCTCCAAGGTTAGGAAATGTTGTGAATATTGTAAATAAATAAGACAAATTTTTGTAAATTACTTTTTGCAGAATAGTCGACGAACAAGATCAAATTGTCCAACAAAGGTCGACGGAAAATCAACCCAGCGAAGCTGGTAAAAGGAGACAACCCCAAAAGGAAAAATGGTGATCATCTGATGAGATCCGTCCTGATGAAAATGGGGCAAATTGATGGAAAACCTGAATTGAAAAGGAGAGTATATCTTCCTTAACTCATTTGGTTTTAAAGATAACCCTTATGATTTCCTTCTTGCAGGGACATTCGATCGACGACTATGACAGTTGTCAACATTAAACAAGCCCAAATCTTTTAAAATTCACTCGACCCTTTCACCCTTGCACTTTATTGTGCAGGGGCAAAGTCCGATATAAGCCATTCATTGACGTAAGGAGTAGACTCCCCAATTTACTTGACCCGTCCACATGTCTGGGGTGACACATTCCCAATGTTCGGGTTGAATGAACAAGCCTAGTTATCTAGAAACCACTAGGCGTTCCTTCCAAATCCTCAGGTAAATATATCTTCGCCCTGAACCTTTCAAGAGAATGAATTCTGACGATTCTCAGGGTGCTCGAATCTAGAGCGGCATATACATGCACCATTCATGGTAGGTTAAATTGGGTTTGAGCTTCTGCAGGATTCCTGGTCTCTCCCAGATTCTAGAATGGCACCCTTTGAGGTAAATCAAGTCCTTCTTACAAGCATAAAGTCCTTCCTACAGGCAAATCAAGTCCTTCTTACAGGCAAATCAAGTCCTTCTTACAGGCACAAAGTCCTTCTTACAGGCAAACCAAGTCCTTCTTACAGGCAAACCAAGTCCTTCTTACAGGCACAAAGTCCTTCCTACAGGCAAATCAAGTCCTTCTTACAGGCAAATCAAGTCCTTCTTACAGGCAAACCAAGTCCTTCTTACAGGCACAAAGTCCTTCCTACAGGCAAATCAAGTCCTTCTTACAGGCAAACCAAGTCCTTCTTACAGGCAAATCAAGTCCTTCTTACAGGCAAACCAAGTCCTTCTTACAGGCAAAAAGTCCTTCTTACAGGCAAATTAAGTCCTTCTTACAGGCAAAATAAGTCCTTCTTACAGGCATAAAGTCCTTCTTACAGGCAAATCAAGTCCTTCTTACAGACAAAATAAGTCCTTCTTACAGGCACAAAGTCCTTCTTACAGGCAAATCAAGTCCTTCTTACAGGCAAACCAAGTCCTTCTTACATGCACAAAGTCCTTCTTACAGGCAAATCAAGTCCTTCTTACAGGCAAAATAAGTCCTTCTTACAGGCAAATCAAGTCCTTCTTACAGGCAAAATAAGTCCTTCTTACAGGCATAAAGTCCTTCTTACAGGCAAATCAAGTCCTTCTTACAGGCAAACCAAGTTCTTCTTACAGGCATAGGCATTAAGTCCTTTTTATAGGCACGAAGTCCTTTTTACAGGCATTAAGTCCTTTTTACAGGCATCAAGTCCTTTCTACAGGCATCAAGTCCTTTCTACAGGCACCAAGTCCTTTTTATAGGCAGCAAGTCCTTTTTACAGGCACAAGTCCTTTGTACAGGCACAAAGTCCTTTTTACAAGCATCAAGTCCTTTCTACATGTACCAAATTCCTTTCTACAGGCACCAAGTCCTTTCTACAGGCACAAAGTCCTTTTTACAAGCATCAAGTCCTTTCTACAGGCACCAAGTCCTTTTTACAGAAACCAAATTCCTTTTTACAGGCACAAAGTCCTTTCTACAGGCACAAAGTCCTTCTTACAGGCAGTTTCATGGGGTGACCTACCATACGGGTCAAATGGTACGATCCACCATACGGGTCAAATTTTAATTCAATTTTTAAATCAGTGGAATCCTTTTATTAGGAATCTACCATGGTACGACCCACCATACGGGTCAAAATTTAATAAGTAGAATCCTTTCATTAGGAATCTACCATGAGTTGACCTACCATACAAGTCAAATTTCAATCAAATTGTAATCAGTAGAATCCTTTCATTAGGAATCTACCATGGGGTGACCTACCATACGGGTCAAAATTTATTCAGTAGAATCCTTTCGTTAGGAATCTATCATGGGTTGACCTACCATACGGGTTCAAATTCAAACCACCCTAAGGTTTTCTTATAACGAATCCTTAGGTTCTCATTTTATTTTCAGTGGAACATTCATGTCACGACTCTTTTTATTTCATTATGTTTGAGTCGATTAGGATTCAGGTGTCATCTCGTCTTTGAAATGAACCTCTGCCGAGCTTCCTTTCAAAGAGGGGCAGCTGTTGACACCTGATTTTTAATCATCTTTTCCAATTCGAGTCACGTGTTCCTTCACGAGTATAATCTCGAATCGGGCCTAAAAAAATTTAATTTAAGTCAACTTATTTTTAATTTTCACTTTTTATGAGTTGTGACATTGTCTTCTAATATTTTAAATTTTCATCTTAGCTCAATTATACCCAGAATGACTCAATTTTGGAAAAGGGCTTTAATTAAATTCTGCATTATTTTCAGCGGCAAGAAATGAGCTTAAATTTGACATGTGGTAAATTTTGGTGTGTCAAAAAATGTGAAGAGATTTGGACTTAAAGAAATATATTTTTTCATGGACTAAATTGAAAATACTTAAAATCTCAAGGACTAGGATGCAAATACCTAACACTTGAGGGATTATTTTATAAATAACAAAAAGAAGAGTTGGTGGAGAAATTAGAATAGAGAAGGGAAGATGGAGAAGAGGAGATGGAGAAGGGAAGATAGAGAAGAGGAGATAGAGAAGGGAAGTTGAAGAAGAGGAGATGGAGAAGAGAAGATGAAGAAAATAAGATAAGAGTAGAGAAGGGAAGATGAGATGAAGAAGAGTTAGTGGAAAATTTAGAATGGAAGATGGATGAGTAGATTATAAAAGGAGGAAGAAGTGAGCTTGGGAGGGGGATTTTTGGAGAGAAAATCTTGGATGCTTGAGAGAATTTTGAGAGATTGAAAGAAATTAGAGAGAAAGAAAAAAAAATAAAAAAAAGAGAGAATCCTTTTTTCCAAAAGAGAGTCTTGAAGATGGTGAGAGTTTAAATCTAGGTGTTACCATCACCAATTCCTCTACCGATCAACGCAAGTCACAAGTTCATCTCCATCGTTCGAGCCACAATCTTGATCTATAAGGTGACACGAGATCCGAATTCGGCAATCAAATCTGTTAAATCAGGTAACGATCCTAACTATTAAAATCTTCGAGAATTTTCTTGCCCAAATAAATTAATTTAAATTTCGATTATGTCATGTCATACTCATATGTTTCCATATCTACATGTCGCATTCATACTATAAATTCCTGCAATTTAATTCTTGCACCATAAATCCCAAAGGGAAGAGCCAAGCCAATGCTTAGCCTCCCATTGGAGGTTTTTACTTACAGTAGTTAAATATCTGCAACTTAAATACCTGTACCTTAAATCCCAAAGGGAAGAGCCAAGCCAATGCTTAGCCTCCCATTGGAGGTTTTTACTTACAGTAGTTAAATACCTGCAACTTAAATACATGTACCTTAAATCCCAAAGGGAAGAGCCAAGCCAATGCTTAGCCTCCCATTGGAGGTTTTTACTTACAGTAATTTAAATACCTGCAGCTTAAATACATGTACCTTAAATCCCAAAGGAAAGAGCCAAGCCAATGCTAGGCCTCCCATTGGAGGTGTTTATTCACTGTCATGTACTTCTTATAATTTAATTTTTGAATCATCAGACCCAAAAGATGAGTAGGTCGTAATACTGCACAGAAGTCGTTAACACACTCCCTCTTTCGGCTTCAGGGAATCTTTAACACTTAAAAAATATAACAAATAAAAATATATACCATCTATGCATCCTATTTAAAAAGTAAAAACACAAAAGAGAATACCCTACTAGAGCCTTAGGAATAAACCAAGCCTGAGTTGCCGAATTAGGATATCCATGAAATTAAGGTACCGAAAGGGCATTAGTTTTAATTAACTTGTGTAACCAAGTCCCCGAGCTCATAATCTCTGGTTCGCAGGAATAAATTAGTTCTCCCGCTAATTTATTTAGGTTCCTAATCAACCTACCAAGAATGATTAGTGGCGACTCCAAATTTCAAAATCATTTAAAATAAAAATCCAAAGTCGCGATTTGGTAGGGCTTGGGAGGGTCCGCGTTAGGTTAGTTAAATCTAATTAACCTAATAATCCGTTAACCCTTTTGAAAATAAAATTTTTTTTTAGAGGGTTGCGACACCCGCCGGAGACGACAAACCTGTCCAGAGGTGTGAGCAAGACCAAGCGGAGGTTGCATAAAGATATCCTCTTGAAGATCCCCGTGAAGGAAAGCATTCTTCACATCAAGCTGAAAGAGTGACCAGTTAGGAATTGAAGCAACAGCTAGTAAAGAACGAACATATGTCATCTTTGCTACAAGAGCAAAGGTCTCCTCATAATCAATACCATATTCCTGCGAGAAACCCCGAGCAACCAGACGCGCTTTGTAACGCTTAATACTACCATCAGAACGGAGCTTCACCTTGTAGATCCACCGGCAGGATACCAAGGATCGACCCGGAGGAAGAGGCACAAGCTCCTAAGTACCAGTACTTTGCAAAGCCGAGAGTTCCTCAGACATAGCCTAACGCCATTCGGCATGTTGAATTGCCTCGCGATAACTAGAGGGTTCCTGTATAGCATGAATAGCAGCCAAAAAGGAACCAAACTCGGAAGAATAAGAAGTGACAGCAACATACCGAGCAGGTAAACGCCGATCCCGAGGAGGATTACGACGGGGCTCCAAAGGTGCAGAATCGTCAAGGGCAGGCGGAGCAGGAGGTGCAGTAGAAGGGACATGTGAAGATGGGGAATTAGATATATCTAGATCCGAATTGGAAATGGGAGAAGAAGAATCAGGGAAATGATCAGCGGGGAAGTCCATGAATGGAATATGAGATGACACAGGAGGTGTGGTGTTGGTAGGGAAGAAAGGGACATGCTCATGAAATGTAACATTACGAGAGATACGTACACGTCGCGCATTTGGGTCATAACAACGATAACCCTTATGCTCGGTGCTGTAACCCAAGAATGCACATTGGATAAAGCGAGCAATGAGCTTCGTACGTTCATGAGGTGGTAGGATGACAAAGCAAGTGCACCCAAAAACTCGTAGATGAGTATAGGTGGGAGATCGAGAATGAAGACGGTAAAAAGGGGTGTCTTGATTGAGAACGGACGAGGGTAGACGGTTAATGAGATGAACAGCTGTGAGAAGGGCCTCAGCCCAGAATTCAGTAGGAACAGAGGTGGCAAGTAAGAGAGCGCGAGTTGTCTCCAGAATGTGACGATGCTTACGCTCAGCAACCCCATTCTGAACTGGAACCCCAGGACATGATAGCTGAGGAAGCGTGCCATCACTAACCAAGAGAGAACGAAAAACACCTAGGAGATATTCTCCCCCTAAGTCAGATCGAAAAACTTTGATTTTTGTGTTAAATTGGGTGGAAACCATGGTAGTAAAAGACTGATAAATAAAAAAGAAATCACTGCGCTGACGCATAAGATAGACCCATGTATAACGGGAATAATCATCAATAAATGAGACGTAATATTTGAAACCACTCTTGGAAGAGAGAGGGGTAGGTCCCCATACATCAGAATGAATAAGATTGAAAATAGCACTAGATTTAGAGTTACTAATAGGAAAAGGCTTAGCAGATTGCTTGGTCAAAGGACAAATAGAACAAGGAGAAAGATTATTAGAGGAAACATGGCCTAGAGCTCCTTGTTGATGAAGGACAGTGAGATGAGAAGAAGGAATATGCCCGAGACGCTGATGCCATAGAGCAAGATCAAGGGTAGCTAACACAGGAACAGGAAGAGAGGAAGACGGAAGATGAAGATGCTGCATAATATAAAGTCCGTCCCGTCTACTGCCCCTGCCAATCATCCGACCACTCAAACGATCCTGCACAAAGCAAGAGCCGTCAGTAAAGCTCACAATACATCCAGCATCGGTAAGTTGTCCAACAGATAATAAGTTAAGAGTCAGGAAAGGAACATGTAACACATCAGGGACACTGAAATCCCGAGGAACAGTGAGTGTACCCTGCTGGGTAGCCATAAGAGGAGAACCATCAGCTGTAAAGAAATGTGCTGGATGCTTGAGCTCAGAAAGCTGAGTGAGACATGCAGAGAAAATAGACATATGTCTAGCAGCTCCTGAGTCAAGTATCCAGATAGTAGAAGTGTCACATGAAGAGGGAGTAGCCGCAGTTGTGTTGCCAATAGACGAAATAGTTGCATGGGTGCCGGAGCCAGGTAAAGAATCAAGCAAAGAAGGATTCAGTCGAGCAAGCTGGGCCTCAAGAGCTGCAACACGGTCATCCGTAGAGGAAGAAGCCAGAGTAACTGGCCGAGCCAATGGAGACGAGGTAAGATGCTGAATAGGACGCGGTGCCATAGGAGGGCGTAAAACATCCTTCTTCTTTCGCCAACACTGTGACTCATCATGACCAGGACGGTGACAATAAGTACATGAAGGGCGGCGAGGGCCACGAGTAGGCGGAGCACGTGGTGGAGCAGCCAAAACAGCAGTAGAATTAGAAATTGTAGAGGAGGAAAGTAGACCCAGACGAGTTTCCTCATACTGCAATTCCTTGACAGCATCAAGGAGAGACGGTCTAGGAGAGCGATAGAGAAGTTGGCCGCGAATACCTTCATAAGGAGAGCCCAGCTTCATAAGAAAAGCATGTAGACGGTGCCTATCTTGAGCCTGAAGCCGAGTAGATGGGTACTGAGTACATTTCAAGCATGTCGAGCAGAGAACAGGAGCAAGAATATCCAATTGACTCCAAAGGGAATGCATATAGTTATAGAAATCCCGAATGGAGCGAGACCCTTGGGTGGCACAGTAAATCTCTTGCTCTAACTGATAGACCTGGATATCTCCAGTCTCAGTGAACATCTCGGCGAGCTGATCCCACAAACACTTCGCTCCCATAATATGAGAAAATTGCGGGCGAAGAGTAGGATCAATAGAGCCATAGAGAATGGCCCATGCCTTTCGATCAGCAATTGTCCATGCTCTAAACTGACCAAAAAAATCACCAAAGTTTGAAGCGTAGGACAAAGTGCGCAGGTCGATAGAATGGAAGAAGCACGAATCTAGAGGTACAAAGTAAGCCTCTAGAAAATGAAAGAAAAAAAAATTAGACGCACAAATACGTGGAAGCTTGACTAGAGCAAGCAAGAGTAGTGACTCAATAGCTCAAAATTCATTATCTTAATTTCTGATGCGGAAGATCCAATTTATGGCAACCGCAGAACATACTTTTAAAACAATGAACTTGGCTCTGATACCATGTTAAGAAAGAAAGAAAGATGAAGAGAAGATGGAATTTATTCTCTTGGTGTGTGTAATAATGTACAAGAGAAGCCTTTATATAGGCTTGGAAGAGGTGAAGAGTATGGTACTCTTCCTATGTGGGACTAAAGGAAAAGAAGGAAAACAATATGTTCTAACAATGTTCTAACAATTTCAACTACAGGAAAAAGACAAACCTTATTGAACTTGAACAATTACGGTCCGTCGCGCTTCTTCTGAGTTCCCTTAGTTTCTTTGCCAGTTCTGCACCTTGAGGGCAAGAGCGTTATTGCTGTAAATGAAGTATTCACCGCTGACTCCCTCAGTTTGCAGTTGCAGGGCTACGTAGCAAGTCGTCGCCATCTCCTTGTACCCGTTTTGATAAGTTAGTAACGTGTTCCACCAAGACAATCTCCAGGAAAAAAAATAGAGGGCTTCATGCTCTAGGAAGATTATCCCAGAATCATCTTATATCAATATCAAAAAAATCGCAAATCTGTGCGGTATTGTGGACAGGAACTTCCCAAGACTAACAGCAATTCCCGCATGAGCCAGAGAAGTGATAGTACAAGTCTCAAAAGGAGAAAGTTTCAAAATGAGTGGAACACAGAAGAAATTTCATCAAGTTATGACATGCTAACGTTAACAATGTCAAAGAGCGAGATCTAAATGTACTTTCGCAGAATTTTTTTGCCAGATATTTTAGTACTATTTTCACACCAATTTCCCCTTTGGCAACTTGGTTTTCTGTGATTTCCATGCCATTAGTGGAAAAAATTCAAATGTCCTCAGATATACCAAGAACTGCTAATCAAGAAGTAATAGTGGAGACAATAGATATTACTGCAGTCAGCAGCAACCACAAACAATAATACACTCCTTCCATCATCTCCTATTTTCACCAATTATGTGTTCAGAGAAATTCGAGAATGAATATGGACTTCTCAACATGTTTAACTCAAATGCTCGTCTCAGTGATGCTTCTTCTTATCTAGTTCAAAAACGACTTGGTGGTCCTAACCAAAAGAATAACAATCTGTTCAAGCAGAACCCTTCTATTTAGGACTGGTCAGGCTCATGCTGAAATCCCATAATTTCTTCCCCAGTTCTGCATCTTGTGCGAGAGAGCTTGCTTTGGCCTTATTACTGTCCATAAAGTATTCGCCACTGACCCCTTTCACTTGTGGGTGCAGAGCCGCATAGCATGTGGTTGCTGCTCCCTGTGTTCATTATTTTGAGCAACAAGATTCAGTGCGTAACATGGATTAAAGCACTTGAATGTCAGGGAAATTGTGTTGGGCTGACTGCAGATGTATGCAGCAATTGGGATACCTGTGAAACGTTTTTTAAGAACAAATGTCCAAGAGAAGTAAGTGCTGCATAGCCAGAGGGGAAAAAAGCATCGATGAGAAACAAGATGTTCTAAAATGGATGGAACAGCAAGTAATTTGATCAAGTTATTATATCTGGAAGTCAAATATCTCGAAAAGCATAATCCGTTTGCTCAATTGGGAACAAGCCTCTCCTTTTAAGTCTTTCATGTGAAAAGTTTGCACATGGCACAAGATTTTACCATGATGCCATGGCCCCTTCCTTAGCCATTGCATATAATGCTACTCGCTCTACAAGTAGACTTACCATTGAGAATGCTATTGTGGCGAAAAAGATTGGTTGCTATTCCTCCAGGATGAAGTGAATTAGCAGTTATCGGCGCCCCTTCTTCCTGTTCCATTAACAAAAATTCAATTTACAGCTTTATATTCAAGAGTACAAGAGGGAATGAGGCATGGAAATTGACACTGAGCAAGAAAAATCTCAACAAAATATGAAAGGCATCACTGTGCATGGGGCTCCCGCATGAAGGGTCTAAGGAGGGTAGATATACAGAAGACAAAACACTATAGCAGAAAACAAGCAGAATCAGAGTCATGTAACATGTATGGTCACTTCCAAATATAATGATAGTCTTTAGGATGAGAAAAAACAAAGACAAGCATTCTTGTTATGCAAATGCGTTTTAAAAGAATAGAACTTATAAGTACGAACCTTACCTTCAAGCGCCTTGCAAGCTCATTAGCATGTAATATGTTAGCGAGCTTCGATTGTCCATAGGCTTGCATACTGTTGTACCTGGAATTAGCAGGTAGCACGTACTCATAAGACATCGACAAAATCCAACTTGAATAAATTGGATGCACCAGACTGAAAAATGACTGCTATAGCAAGAAATGAAAGGAAAAAGAATCATCCTCAAGACAGAGCTGCTTTTCTTACTCTGATTCGTTGTTGATTTTGTCAAAACGAATGCCTTCACGGTATGCAAAGCGGTGAGCCTCTGAGGACAGATTAATTATCCTTCCTTCTGTAGTGCTTTCCTGTGACGTTTTCTTCATAATGTCCAACAAAAGACTTGTCAGAAGAAAATGACCTGGAGAAATGTTTCGGGGGAAGGTAAGTTACATGAGACACACAACTTTGCAAATAAGTTAGTCAGTTGATCCAGAGTGTGAGACTTGATGCTTTGAAACAAAAACTCGTATCATCTAATACAAGAGGATGTTGGTCCCAGAAATTCATGAGTGAAAACTATACATGGCATACCTATATGGTTTGTTGCAAACTGTAGTTCCGTGTTGTCCTAGGAAAGTACGAAGGGGCATGCCATTATCCCTGCATTATTACTTCCAATAGAGAAAAAAAAATTACCATTCTCCATTCTTAACATGTAATCCAACAACTGCTCAACTCAAGCTCAAATCATCAGGAGACTGCATACACACTCAAATTCGTGAAGTGTGAAATTGAAAAGCACTCAGCACGTGACTCCTCATTCAACATTTGCTAGATTGAGTCATGAGGAATCACGTGACAGGTTTTTTTAATGTTTAGGCCCACAGCACGTTTTTGTGAAATGATTAAGATTTCTTACATGAGGAGATTCAAGAGTAGACCAGAGGATTAATAATCTGATGCGAATTTCCTAACAGCTGCCATAGAGCTAAGATCCAACTCCATCACATCAATCTTGGCGGATGGGAGTTCCTTAAGTAAAGCTTCTTTGACACTCTTACCAGCATCCACATTCCTCACGGCCATAACTACATGGACTCCACGTAATGCAAGAACTCTTGTAGTCTCCATGCCGATACCACTAGAGGCACCTGAAAGGACAGCGATCCTATGTAAAATTGAAGTAACCAGAAGGAATAGGGATTAGGATCTCAAGTCAGTTCAACACAGGGGTATGAAGGTCGTCATGAATTGATGGTCAATACTCGCTTCAGACAGGAAATAACTTATTCCCTGAAAGCAATTAGAGAAGTCAGTGTAATCAACATGTACATCTAGGAATTTACACTACAGAACCCGCAAATGCAAAATGACAATCTTCTTTTGAAATATTACAAAAAGTGGAATGCTTCGACGTAACAAGCAATCTAAGAATTGAGAATGAAATGATTGACCTATTCCAAAAAAAATTACAGCATAACTGAAACACTTTGATCAGACAATTACCGAAAATTTCATTTGCGCACCCAAGTTAGATAACAAGTTCCGAACCAAGACCATCTCAAATCAGCCCTAATGCAACCAATCATAGTTCTCTCCTAAAACATCTGCATCCATCAGTTACAACATCTCAATCCATACTACACAAATGGTTCGTATTAACCTAATAACATTCGCCAAGCATTACACAAGCAGCAATCCAAAGACAGCCAATTCTAAATTCAGTTTAGTCACTGTAACAAAGGATTGATTTCTCTGCAAAGATGACGGGCGAAGTCAAGAGTTTCCCAGTACCAGTAATTCGCCATAAACCCTTCCAAGGAATTATGGTTGAGATTGTTAGAACTTATTAAAGTTCGCATTTTGATTCGGCCACCCTCCTCAAGAAAAGGAATAAGCTTAAAAGTAAGGGGGAAAAGCGCAGACATGATAGTAACAGACCTGTGACGATGGCAGTGAGACCTGTTCCATCGATTCCCTGAGTGACTTCTTCAGCTGTAGAGCGAGCAGAGAATCCAGAAGGCCCTTTCCACCCAATAATCCACATCGCTTTTTCTTCTCTCTTTTTGCTTTTCCTCCCGTAATTGCAGAATCAAGACACTCCACAACAGCTATTAGCTGAGTTATTTCACAGAGGCAAAGTTATATCAGAGGAAAAAAGAGGAAAAGATGGGAATCATACTCTGGAAATTGTAGGATCTCCGGGCAGGAGTAACATTGTTTGAGTGGCAATGACCAAATCAAGATCGACAGAAAAAAAAAAAAATGGAGACCAAATCAAGAAATTTGAAACTTTTTTCCTTGAAGGACGATGACCCTTAATAAGAAATGCCGAAAATATACCCGTTTACACATGGGATGCAACCATGAATCCGACATAAAGATTAGAAAGGTCGGTTATGATACGGGTTACTCACTTATTTTCCTTTTTTATCACGAAGAAATGGGCGACAGCTATCAAAGATTTGATATCATAGACGCTATGGAAGATCTATAATTGAGGCCATAATGTTCTAACAATCTGCACTTCGATTGCCTTCTCTATTCACATGCTTGGTTAAGATAAGCCGATATTTGTTCTTATGAATATCCTTATAAATTGAGTTGGGATAATTG
This sequence comes from Psidium guajava, assembly GCA_016432845.1. NCBI lineage: Eukaryota > Viridiplantae > Streptophyta > Magnoliopsida > Myrtales > Myrtaceae > Psidium > Psidium guajava. The sequence continues at coordinate 7,647,861 of CM028232.1, forward strand.
TCCAAAAAGCCTTAAATCTATTATAGGGCGGCCAATTTAGTCACAAACATTTTAATTGTAATAATGTAATCCTAAACATTTTGAGAATTTGTCAATTTAATCATAAAATTTTCAATTGTGCCAATTTAGCCTTAAACATTTTAACGATTAAGCGATTTAGTCATTCACAAACATCTTAATAATTTGTCAATATAGTTATTTATGCTAATCTAGATTTAGGACTAAATTGAAAAAACTTGAAAATGTTTTATGATATAGTCAAAAGATATATGACTAAATTCATATAATTAAAATATTTATGACTGAATTAACTATCGTATAATAAGTTTAGGATTTTTTGGACAATTTTCCCAAATTGAATCATGGCTAGCTATGAGATCCCTTAATTGTATGAGCATAAAATTCCGTTATTACCAATAGAGAAAAAGCAATAGTGACAAAACAAAAGCTTCATTTAAATTATACAACTTTAGATTGGTGCCAATTGACTAATGTGCTAAACTTTGTTGCTTATTTGAATATCATCAATCTCTACAAGTCACTCAATACTCAATCATAGGAATGAGTGGCTTTAGGGTCAGGTCAAGTTCTATCTACCGGTTGGAATCGATTCTCTAATTTTTTGAACCTAGAATCTATAATGCATACCTTGAAATCTAAAATTTACTTTTTCACAAGTTTTAGGGTTGAGTCAGATTTCACCTACCCGTTGAAACCAGTTCTCTAATTTTTGAAATTTGAAACCTACCGTACATATCTTGAAATGTAAAACCTACCCTATTACATGTTTTAGGATCGATTCCAGGGTCTACCTAGATTAGACCTGTTTTCTTCATTGAACGGGTACAATAAATCATTATTTCTAATGACTACCATTAGCTATTAACATGTACCGACAACAATTCATATTTAAACATATAGAAGTACGAAACATTGACAAAATAATAGTCTCAATCATAAAAATTGTGGGGAAGATCAAATTAACATTTCATATTACATACTCGTTATCGGACATCATGAAATACCGGAAGGTCGTGCGAAAATATAGAACAGGAAAAATAAAATGACATGTTCTAGATTTTAAGTTTCGCGTTCCAAGACTTGAAACTTGAAACCTACCCATCGAAATCGGTCCCTCCAATTTTTGGAATCTGAAACATATCCTGTATATCTTCAAACTTGAAATCGGTCCGACTCTTGATTCTATCCTGGAATGATACTCTACCCTGCCCAATCCACACACTTTCACATCTCCTGTGTACTCTTTTTTTCCAAAGAGGAGGTACAAAGGCTTGTCACCTTTTTTGGATAAAAAATATTGGTAGAGATATATTTGCACGTTTATCTGTATTTATCGATATTTCATATATATTTATTTATACTCATAAAATCGTCAGCAACAAATTACTGAGGCTCTGCTTGAGGAGTCACTGTCTGGTTAGGTTGAAAACATTCTGGTGGCAATTACAAACTATCGAATGTTGGAATGACAAAGAAATGTTTGTTAATGCTATCGAGTCGGTGTATAGTTTACTTTTTCTTTTTCTTTTTTTCCTTTTCGAAATGCCACGATGTGCACTCACGCTTACGAGACAAAATATTAATTAAAGCATTCATAATCTGTCATAACCATAAATATGAAAGCAGGACCATAATTTACACCATAGGATCAACACCTTAAAGATACAAGCCAAGAAGTGGGAAAAGAAGATAGAATGGCAAAGAGATGTTTCGATTCAAAATCAAGAGAAGAAGACATAGAAGAAGAAGAAGAGACTCTCTTAGGCCCTGGCCTTGAACGGGATGGCTCTGATGATTAGTTGGTGGTACACTGCAGCTAGTGCAGCTCCAATGAAGGGTCCAACCCAAAAGATCCACTGCAACCAAAAAACAAAACTTGTTTTAAGTTAAAAAAGAAAGACGAGAGAATGGAAATGAAACTTATAGCAGATAGCATCAAGAAAAGGATACCTGATCATCCCACGCATGGTCCCTGTTGTAGATGATGGCAGCTCCGAGACTCCTGGCAGGGTTGATGCCGGTTCCTGTGATGGGGATGGTTGCCAAATGAACCAAGAACACCGCGAAGCCGATGGGAAGAGGAGCCAAAATCTGCAAGATGATGGATGAAAAGGGAAATCTGGTTAGCACGTGTGCAGGGGAGCGCAAGACCAAGTGGTGATCAGGCGGAACATTGCACGGAATGTTGTAGCACCAATTAATAAACTTTGGAATATAGATGACATCGTTTAGAGCGAACGGGAAACAATAGATACAAATCAATTAGATCACATGGAAGCTAAGCCAAACTTTATGCTAACATCTGGGTTAGAACTGGAGGATCTCGGAGAAATTTCCAGGGAAGGTAATTGTGACGTTGAGCTTGAAATTGGTAATGAGTTCACTTGTTTTCGGACTTGAGAAATGTAACAGAAAATAACAGGTTAATATGCATCTGCTTTCCAGAGCAAAGTAATTTCCTTTTTCACTTCAAGCTCCTCTCAAATTAGGAGGAGGATTGGAACCTTTTGCCTACTGCTTCAGATTTATTTCATTGAGTCCCAAAACATCAACAATTGAATTGATTATGTTTGCCAATTTATTGGAAAAAGATGAGCAGAATACCACAATTAAAAAATAAGGTAAAAAACAACACACTTGAAAAGTGCAAACACAGTAATTGCTATCATAATGAGGCGCAAGGATTTGGAAACAAACAATGGGAAATTTTAGCATGCATCAGTAAGTTTAAGATGGCAAATATTCAATAACAGCATTCGTCTGCTGCATATCTCGAGAAGGAAAAAAAAACAAAAGCTTTTTAATGTATCTAAGGCCAATTATGTGATGAACAGCCACCTCAGCTTTAATCAATCTAAAGGCATTTATCTACCCGCCTGAGTCATCGGCAAAATAATAGGAACAACCACCTCATATTTAATTAGTCTGAGATAAGAGCCTAAAGCTAATGATCACCTTCTGGCCACCCTAATTTGCTAAACACTTACAGTTGAGTGAAAACACACTGACATGGAGCCGGAGGCATCCCAAAAATGTACTTAATAAGTATTCATTACATGATATTGCGTATTCAACCCGTTACATTGCCCAGATCATGGGGATCTGGGGATCTGGTCACCCCCTCTGGTTTTCTGACAACCCAAATTAGTTGAGTGAAAAACAGTGTAGCCAGATGCATCTTAGGAATGTTTTCAATGAAAACTTACACAGCCATGGTGAACTCAATCAATCACAAGGCACAATCATGTGAATTTACCTTATTCCTCAAAAGTACAGTATTCGTTGAGCAACATTTAGCAAGAATTACTTGAAAACATACAGGACCTAGGTAAAATCCTACCTTCACAATGAAATTAACATGCCAAAAGAAAGCCTATCAAGGATTCAAAGCAATTCATCAACTTAGATCAGAAGCGAAAGAGAGACAAGGACATACAGGAACATGGGAGTCTCTGGCATTTCTCTTGGCATCAGTGGCAGAGAAGACAGTGTAGACAAGCACAAACGTGCCAATAATCTCAGCACCAAGGCCATCACCTTTGGTGTACCCATGGTTCACAAAGTTGGCTCCACCTTTGAGCAGCTCATACCTGGCGTCACCTTGCAAGCCCTTGACCACACCAGCGCCACAGATGGCACCAAGGCACTGCATGATGATGTAGAACACTGCCCTAGTGAGGGACAACTTCCTTGCCAAGAACAGGCCAAAGGTCACTGCCGGGTTAATGTGTCCACCTGTATCAATCAACCAGAAAGCCATCAGGAACACACATGCTTAGATCAAAGGTCTGTCTTTTATTGCCAGATCTATACTCATCAGAAAACAGGGAGAACACTACTGGTTTCCCCACAAATGCCATAAAAAGGGAAATTTTATGTTGGGCTAAATCGAATTACATCGGCTGAGCTGATGAGTTAATGAATTCGCCTGTAATCAAGAACCACCCTAGACACGTATGCTTTAGCCAAAGGTCTCCCTTTCATGACTAGATTTACACTTATGCACAACGAAAAGAACATAACTAATTTGCCCACATATGGCATAAAAATGCATACTTTCTTTCTTGGGCTAAATCCAATTGCATTGGCTCAAAACATTTCAAGAGAGGCTCTAACCTGAGATACCAGCAGTGCAGTACACGAGTGCAAAGATCATGCCACCGAACGCCCAAGCAATGCCCTGAATGCCGACAGTGGCACACTTGGTCTTGCCCTGGGACACACCCATCACAGTCAAGATGGTGATGTAGAGGAACAAGAAAGTGGCCACAAACTCTGCAATCCCAGCCCTGTAGAAGGACCATGACTGGAGCTCTCCGGGCTCAAAGAGTGGTGCCGGCGGTGGCTCGTTGTAGTCCTTGTCTGTCTGAGCAGCTGTTCCAATGGGTTGCCTCTCAGGGAATTTGTTGGCTCCAAGCTTCACATCTTCTTCTTTAGCCTCCATTATCCCTCCCTTCCTCCTCCTTTTTCGGCTCACTCAAAATGCCCAAGAATGAACGATGCTTGTGAAGATTTGGAGCAAAAAGTGGTGAAGTTAGCGAGGGTGGTGAAGGATAAAAAGGTAGATTTATAGACAGATGGAATGACAGGCGTGATTTATAGCGAGTGACGCAAATGGTACGATCTCCATCAATAATTGTGTGGTTACTATTGGAATTTGAACTTCAAAGTAAGCTTAGGAATTGAAAAAAACAAGAGGGTGAGAGGCGGAGCACACTTCTGTAGAAAGGTATTGGTTTGGTGCCTTGGTTGTCCGTTCACACCGTCCGACATTTGAGTCCAACCCGTCCACAATGTCTGTTCCTATCATTAGAGAGAAATAAACATTTTTCTCTATTCACGCATTACCGAAAAAAACCAAAAAGAACGACGGAAATTTTTTTAACGGCAAAAACCAGAATGTAGTTCAAATATAATCTCTGTATAAGAAAATTAAATTAGGACTATATACGTCCGTGGAATTGAAACAAGAATAAATAAACTGACTCTACTCACGGTATGAACTCATGCCAAAAATAACCTTAATAACCTCTTTCAATTATGCCTGCTCAAAGAGTTTTTTTCGGTATAAGTATTACGGTATAACTCAACATTTTTTTTTCTTGAGAATCGACATTTTATCGTTCTTCTTTTTTTACTTCATGCAGCGAATTCGAATGTTACGCCCATAACTTGTGGCGATAATGCTTACGGTTATTTTCGTAAAATTACGCCACTTCTTGGGCCACAGTGGGAGAATAAAAATAAATAATAGTGACAACAACAATAAACTTAATTCATGTAATATTCCAAGTCCTTTTTTTTTTTTGCGTAATTTGTATGCAAAAAATAATCCTCTCCAACTTGGGTGCGTGTTCCGACAAAAAAAAAAAACTTGGGTGCGTGACCGTTCAGGCGGAAAGAGAAGGTGAGTGGGCCCGAGGAAGCACATGGGGGGAAACGCAACGGCTACCCTGCTCATAATTTCGTAAAATTACACTACTGTCCCTACTGCCAAATGGGTAGGTGAGTCGGTGGGCTCCACTTCAACGGTATGATTGATTAGACATGATGATCCGACACGTCGTTGCCACCCCCACGACTGTTTTTGCCTTCTTCATTTGTTCCGGAAAAAATTGTCAATTCTAAAAAATATTTTTTTAAAGGATTAATACCATGAAAAACCCCAAACTAATACGCATGTCACAAAGTTACTCAAAACTATTTTTTTATCACGAAAAATACTAAATTGGTACACATGTGACAAATTTACCCAAAACTATTTTTTTTTTACCACGAAAAACCCCAAACTGGTACACCCGTGACAAATTTACCCTAAACTATTTTTTTACAATAAAAAACCCCAAACTGGTACATTTGTGATAAATTTACCTCAATCTAAATTTTTTACCACGAAAAACCCCAAAATATTATACCTATGACAAATTTACCCTTTATTAAATTGGATCAGTACCATGAAAAATCCTAAATTGATAAACCTGTGGTAAACGAAGGGTAAAAATCCTAAACCGGTATACCCGTGAAGTGCCACATGCCATCCAATTAAATAATTTAACGTTAAATTTAACGAAATTTAACAGATGGTAAATTTGTCGCAAATATATCAGTTTGGGGTAAATTTGTCGCAAATGTACCAGTTTGAGGTTAAAAAAATAGTTTGGGGTAAATTTGTCACATGTGTACCAGTTTGGGATTTTTCGTGGTCAAAAAATTAATTTGGGATAAATTTGTCACATGCGTACCAGTTTGGGGTTTTTCGTGGTATCAACCCTTTTTTAAATCATTTGCTTATCTTGTTTAAAATAATTAATCAATGAAAATGCATTTCGATTTCATTATCGAAAATGATTTATTAAATAATGTTGCGGGAGATGAAATTTTTTTTGTGACTCGTTTTTTGTAAGTAATACAAACGATCGTTTTTAAAAAAATATTTTTCAAATTATTCGTTTTTGGTAAAGAAAACAGAACCTGGAATAATATAAACTTTCCATTCGAGAGAAAGGTTGACCTTAGGTTCTTGAAATATCCGATTTCATGTGAATCTATGTCCAAACTATGTGCAAACTTTAATCAATTTATCTCGATTATAGACTTAACAAACGGGAAATGTTCGACCTTGAGGGCACAGAGGAAAACATTAATTGGCGTGGATCTATAAGTACCCCCTCATTATTCCAAAACAATGATGAGGTTTCCGCAAATTGAATTCCTCAAAATTGGTAAGCCAAGATTGAATATTTTCATTTTCAAATCGTTCTCACAGTAAAACATACACTTGTACATTTCCAAAAACTATATACACGTACTCGATTCGAATGAATAAAAGGTACATCACATTCTTCATCAACATTTTAAGCATAAGAATATTGTAGTTGCTAAAACAAGTACGCTCGATTTACTCGTAATCATTTAGCGATTTATAGAAAGTTTATTCAATCCCTCCTTAATTGCTTGCTAAACATATTGAGCATAATCGGACCATGGTGTACGTGGTTTGAGTATAAAAAAAAAAAAGGGAAAAAAGGGGAGGGAGTAGTGATCTCAAATATGCTATAGTCAAATCACTTTGATTGACCAAAAAGAGAAGAAAATCACTTTGATGACTCAACAGTGATCCATGAACGACATTCTTCTCTATTTTTGTGGCCAAGAGTCATGAACAAGATTGGATTACCTTAGGTCATTTTTGAAAGGGAAAATAAAAATGGAGGGGGACCACATTTTCCTATTCAATGGCAATAACATTACCCTATTCTTTCCTTTATATATATATATATATATATATATATATATAAAGAGGAGAAATCAATGATGCTTTACAGCTCAGAGACATAGGATACCCACCTGGTTTTGTGGCCACAAATCACGTGCAAGCCCCTTTATTACCCACCATGCACTAGCACTGCAGCCTTTTCGGCCAAATGGTTGCGGTTGTGGTTGTGGCCGTGGCCCACCGGAAGAAAATCGTTGTATGGACTCTCGAATCCGAAGGGATAGATGACAAAAATATAATTCCTAAACGTTGATTTAATGCGTAATATGGACGTCGATTTTAAATTTATTTAGCGTGGTTTCTAAACTTTAGGTGGATATTCAATGTGCATTGAACATTTTTATATAATTCAAAGACTAAATTAAATATGTAACAACGGTCTATAGACCATGTTGAACAAATTAAAGATTCGGGAATGACATTACACACACATTGCATATTTTCTTACGGTTCAAGGGGTAAATTGAACGTGTAACAACAACTCATGAACACATTGAATAAACTAAAAGTTTAATGATGAGATTGCACATTGAATAATTACATTAAAATTGTTTAAAGTTCATGAGTCACATTGCGCATCAGACCAAAATTCAAGAACCATTTGTGTCGTTATCCTAATTTGAAACTTATCGCGCCATTTATGTTGGTGAGCATTTTGGCGACAACCGATAATATCCTAATTAAAGTTTAGGGACCGCATTTAACAAGTTTAAAGTTCATAGGCCATATTGCGCATCAAACTAAAGTTCAATGACCAATTGTGTCGTTATCCTAATTCGAAGCTTATCACACCAATTATGTTGGCCAGCATTCTCACAACAACTGATAATATATTTGGTAAGAAATCGTTGGATTCGAAAAAATGTTGATCATGCATGTAAGGAGACAACTGAGAAAGTAAGAATCTTTTGCTTTCTACTCCCCAGATATGTTGGTCGAGGGTTTTATTTAGCGAAGTATGATAAACTATATATACGGAATTCGCTAATGAAAAGCAAAAGCAAAAGAAGCAAGAAGCCTCTGCCTTTCTTGTGGGGGAAGGCCTGCAATTCTCCAAGCACCATAACTTTAGCCACGTTTTGCAAGATTAACAGTCAGATGCAATCGCCAGCCTACGAAGGTGACATGATCCATTGACTTGGTCGACACCACTGTTGGTTATAATTAGAACCAATTCGGTTCACCGCATGGCTGCTGTTACCTAAAACCATCGTGTCTTTCTGTCCAAATTGGGAAACAATGTCGTTTTCTTGTCGCAATTTGAAACGAGAGGATGGTCGGAGAGTCGGTCCTGCTTTTCCGAAAGCCCGAAATGGAAAAGTAGAGGGCTCCTTCAGATTCCCTTTCCTAGAGCATCATCAGTGAGGAACTTAGCTTCGCGCTTCAATGGCGAGGCTAGATTGCGAAATTCTAATCTTTAATGAAACATGGAGAAGATGATAAGCACATCACTGTCATGTGCATACCGATTGACACAGCAAAAGAAGCTATCAACACATACAGGGATCTTGCTTCTCCATAGCCAGAGTTAGCAGTCATAGAGCGGACAAGTTACGCCTTCTGCCAAAAAGCATCGCGCTAGACAGTGATAATAGTACTGCGTATACAACATGATATGTCTCATACAAGGGTTAGTAGTCATTCGCACATATAATACATTCTTAGATGGCTCTAAGTCTTAAAGTAGAAGCAGGTACAGGTTGGGAGGAGAAAGATCTGCAAATGATACACAGATAATGTTTTCATCAACTGACTGTCTCTTTGTTGCAAGCCGAAGGTAGCAATCTTGTTCTTGCATACAACTTCATCACCTCACGGTAAGCATCTGAAAATCATTTTTCTACCACATAATTCTCAGTTTCGACAATTTACTTCACCTGATGTGCAATTCCAAGCTCCAATCTTATTGTTCTTATTCATGTTCCCGGCTAGAATGCAGTCGGACGTGCTGACAGGGTCTCTCTGGCTCTCCTTTGGTCCATAGTACCTTTAGATCACCTCGTCTCCTTCCCAATGCTAAGAAGGTTCCTGCAATGATGAACAAAACTCCCAGTTTGTAAACAAAACTCCCAATTTGTAAAGAGTTCTGTCAATGTGGCATTGATACATGCTTTAATTAGGTTCGCACAAGGACATTACCGAGTGTAAATGGCACAATGTAAAGCAAGGCAGGTTGCCCATGCCCATCCATCAAATTCAATGCCACATAAGTTACAAGAAGACCTGCAGTCGGTTGTGCAGCAGAAAGTTGTTTTAAGAACAGTCATATTCACAAGAAGTGGCAAAAAAAACATAATAATTTTCTCATACCTAATCCGTAAGCAAGCATTGCCCACAAGAAGTATCCAGCTCGAAGATTCTTATTCGCCAGCCAATCATATCTGCAAATAGCACATTATTGCAAAATCCAATTGTGGACAGACAGCAGTTTACCAAGATATTGATTTGATCATGCTCCGCCAGTTACAAACATGAATACGTGTCAAAAGTAAGTGAGAACTTACTCCATTAAATATTTTAGTTATGCAGCATAACTGAATATGATCCAAGCCAGAGGAAATGGGCAAACCTGAGAGAAAATGCTACCACCAGTCCTGGCAAAAGAATGTCCCCGAATCCTATGATGCTATAACCACCCCAAGGATCGTACATCCTAGGAATCTTTAACAGCATTGGAATTCCATCCTCTCCACTTCTATCACCACGAGCTACCTATGGAATTGTAATCAAAAGATAATCAACATTGTTGAGCTCTAAAGAAAAGGCACTTCTAACCTAACTTTGACAAAACGATTAGCAAGAATACTTACCACAATCATCACACTTTCGTGGAACAGCTTCTTTGAAACGAACACCCAGAAAATGTCATACAAGAAAGCACAGCTTAGAAGAACTGTTCCCACCTGATTAAGGAAACAAGAAAAGTCGTGTGAGAGACAGAGACTCTCCAATATCCAGGATATCAGCCCTATACAGTCGACTCACTCAGACGACATACATAGTAAACTACCGGTACAAGGTTTAAATAATGCTGAAACATTAGAAGGGGAACAACATGCGGAGCAACTCTTGAAATAAAGCAGGGGAACAATATGTAACAAAGATTAAACAATACTGAAAGAAGACAAGATCAGGGGTGAAATGGAAAATGCCACAATCTGACTGCTTCAAATTGAATTTTGTCGAAGCAGTGGTAGAGAGTACTGGGTTTGCTGATTGGTGGCATATTAAGGGAGGATCAAGGGGAATGGGTGAAGGGTCATACTCGCTGTTCAGAAAAACTTCTGCGTTTGCTGCAGAAGTGTGGGCTATCAAGGAGGGACTATCTATCTCTTTAGGGTTAAATATAACCTGTTTAGAAATTGAATTTGATGCCAGGAATGGGGCATATGCTTTGCAGAATACTAGTGTTGACATTGCTAACTAGAACTCAATTTTGCATGAATACAAAGACACGTTAGCTGAATTGCAGCAGGTGAGGATTAAGCATGTGGTCAGGGCAGCAAATCTAAATCCAGACAAGCTAGCAAAGATGGGATCGATGGGATCTTATGATATATCTACTTTTGATTGTATTCCTTTTGGTTTAGAAACAAGAATGACTTCCACTCTCAACTTGAAGCCCATGTACAGCCACCCATGCTATTGCTGTGTATCAAACTTAATTATCATTATTGTTAGACCTGGTTATATTCATAGATGTCAAATCCTATTCTACTAGGATTTATTACAAACAAGGAGACTAACCAACTACTGTGTCTAAGCAGCAAAGATACTGGATTCAGGTTAAAAAGATTCCTTCTTCACTAGACATATCTCTAATCATAATAGAGGACACCAAACAACTGGAGAAAGAATGATGGCCTCAAGAGAATCTTATCGACAACAATGATCTAGAGCTTGTTCTTTACCGTATTGATTGGACACCTGAATTCTAAGAGCAATCATCTCAGCAAAGTTGATTGGAATGATTACCTTGAGATTTGGAATTCGAACAATTTGAAGAACGGTGATTATGAGAGCAATCCCCTGAAAGGAAGCAGACAAAAACAAGTCTGTAAATTTAATGTTCCCACAAAATTTCATAAACCTTACTTTAGCCAGATATTCAAGCAGCGGTAGTCCCTACTTTACGCATAAAAACTCCTATAGAATGGTCTTACTTGTGATATTCTCATAGAATGTAAGCAGCAAACATGTCAAGAAAAATCTAAAGGAGTTAACAACAGAAGAGGCAGTGTAAATAAATCATTTTTGCAGACACTATGTTAACCCTATTTATCAGAAGGAATAGTTAAGTAAATGATGACATGCAGAACTAAGAGCAGTAAACGTAGTATCTTCAAGTCACCCTTCAAAACAATTAGTGCACTTGTAAAAGAGGCAAAAATAAGAACATATGTAAATTTATGCAGTACATACTCCTATAGCAAGATATTATAGGAGAGGTTGAAGTATTATTTCCTCAATGAGAGCAAGAGAAACTACAAAACCAATGCATGTGGCTCAGTTACAAAATAAGGAACAAAAAATATCAGAGACCAGCATTAACAATTGCTCATCCCAAAAAATATAACTTGTCGACTAGGATGATGAAATCTCCAGAGACCTGACCAACCTTGAGCTTAAGCAGCGACTGTAGCTTATTATACCCACGTCATTTAAAGGAGGAGGCAGTTGGATGTTTGTCGGGTAAAGAAATTTTACTTGTATAAAAAGATTGACGAAAACAACAATACTTAACAGTCGAGTATCTGCAAAACATTCAACAGATACAGTCACGTTATGACACGAGGACACCTTCTGATGCAGATTCTCCTTACTTAAACAACTTCACTATTCTCGCAGAAAGTGAAAAATCATCCAGAACATCGCTGAGACTATGCTAAAGATTACATAAAAAAGATTGCAGAGTACTGTTCCATTTAGATTGTCAAAATGGCAATTGAAGCTTACAAGTATATCTTGACCAATCCAGGCGAAAGAAACGTTTCGATAAACAGCCCAAACAACAGCAAATGCTATGCAGAATGGAGAAACAGCCAAGGTAAGGTATGACACAGCTCCAAAGAAGGGTACTTTGGTGTAGGAATCCCTGAAATTTCTGAACCATCTGTAGAAATAGACAAATAATTAACTCTAGCACAGAGAAAGTACAAAGAGAATCCAAACTGTTGTCTAATAACCACCTACCGAAAATACGTTGTGTCGTCCATTTTAGCTCTCTCATATGTATGTTGTGCTATACTCACAGAATACCATCCCTCCAATCCATAGCACCTCGACTTAACTATTTCACCCTCGTATTCTAATGTGTTAGTGTCTTCTTGTCAAGCTTGAAAATTATTGTGGGCTTGCTATTATCAGGTTGTCAGAGAATATTTGTACACAATACCCAGCCTCACATTCCAGAAGAGGTCTCTCTAGCCACTAGTAGCGATAGTAGTTACCATGCAATACAACCTTATATTACATGACTGTAGAAGATCGTAAAGGAGCTACAAAGAAAAGATAAAAACCCAAAATAAGATCGAATAAAAGGACCAATTCCCTATTGAACATTGCTTTTTGGGTGAATTCTCAAATCTGACCCAATTTCTCTTTATAGCTTCGATTGACAAGTTTTTATGTTTTCTCTGCACAACAGATGCGCATTGATAGGGTTACCACTGTATTCAACATATATAGATGACTTCTGCATAATTAAACCATCGTTTTGACATAACAAGCAACAACATAATCAATTAACCAACAAAGGTTTCTATAGCGAAGTAATGCGACTTTAATATTCTATTATAAGAATTTGGCCCAACAAATAAAATGCACCAGTTCCAGTAGAGAACCAGGAACCGGACCAGAGCCGGAGGTCACAGGGTCAGTTCCTAGTTCCAGGCCAGACCAAGAACCAACTCACCTTGAAACCAATCACGCCAACTGCGTTGTATCGTATCTTTTGTTAGGTAAGGCATGATATCCTTATACCAATCAATTCAGCCAATTGCACAAGAATAATTATCCTTACAGTTGACCAAGTAGGAGAATTATGAATCTAAATTATCAAAACATGCAAGAAAATACGTGTCAAATAAGGAACTACCTTGACAATAAAGCAACCAAGCAAGTTTGTAAGCCCTGCAAAACAAAGCAGCTACTATGTCAGATTTGCACTCAAAGAGTATGCACACATAAGGACAACAACCCCAAAAGATGAAGTAAATGCTGGAGCTGCATCCTGAGCTATTGTCCTCTAGTAAAATGGAACAAGCTAGAACTATCAAGTGACCGATCTGTCATTAGCTTAGCGGGTACAATCCTGTGTAGATGAATACGCAAATTTGCAATAACAGGGGATGTCAACCAAAGAGTTATACCTCTACACCACCTATGCAGAAAAGAACCACCAACAGTTCTATGAACCAGGAAGACATAAGTTTGTAGAGAACAATCAGGAAGCACGAAGCAATGATGACAAAGAGGACAGCTGAAGTTGTGCTGATTTCTACAACACCAGTTGCGCCTACATTTTTGTCGTCTGTAAGTTCATCCACAGGATCCTACAAGGTTGAGAAAAGCAGAGAAGGCAAACCACTGAATTAGACGAAGAGAATCTACCAAAGGAAAGCACAGGTGTACATTGTTTCCCAGCACCAAATCAGAAAAACAACCTTCATTAGCTTGTCCTGCTCTATAGCTGCTTCTCTAGCACTCCATGCAGACCAGTATGAGGCACACAGGATGGTACCAACAGCCATTAGCCAGAGAAATACTTCAGCTATGTCAACTAAAGGACGCCTAGGAGAGTATAGCTGCACAGAAACTGCAAACGATCTGCATGTTTAGCAAACGATCTGCATATTGAGCAAGCTATGCTCTAAAGATAAAAGAGAACTTACAGTATGAGTAATGGCAGACTCAGAATTTGAGGTTTGAGAGGGAATTTTAATTAACACTATAAGGTTGTCTATCTATTTTCAGATTGTATCAAGGTATGGAATCTTAATGCGGAAAAGAGCTGACATTAGACATGCAGCTAATTCAAAAGAAAGATTGCTTACCCGATGAACTACTCATCAGCATTTTCTCGAGGCTTGAACCAGCATCCTGGGGGAGCATGATTGCTGGTATTTTTATGTCCAGATCAGTTTCATCAGGATCACAAACCATCTTGTACAGTTCTGTTATGGAAAAGAAACAGCTTCATTAATGTGGCGAAAAGAGCCACGTAACAAACCGACTCATCTCAATGGCCAATGAAATGCTCAAGTAAAAAAGATTTGTTTTCTATAGGCAGGCAGGAAGCAGCAATTATCTTGTCCAAGTTCCAATTTTCATGTCACCCACATACTCTTCATTACCGGAAACTCATGCATCATAGCAAGAACAGGTATTAGCTTTCTTGACAAACTACCGTCACAATTACCTCTTTGGTTGTTTACAATTAGGATAGCTGATGCATTAGCAACTTCTGCATTATTTGCTTTTGTAGTAAATGTGCAGCTGCCTCGATCCACCAGGATGACATCACCAGTGAGCTTAACAATATCGAAATTATAAAGTCAGTCATACTAACGATGCAACAATACATCTTCAGATGTAAGTAGGGCTCCCTGTGAGTTACTAGAGCGTTGAGGCGACCTAAAATGGATACCTTCTTTTTTGGCGAGCTGCAACAATCACGAGGATCTGATAGAGTAAGGCGCGAACGGTCTGCATTTTTCTCCTTTGACACAATTGGTTTACCAAATCTAGCACCAACGCCAACAAATTCGCTGCTCTCAAGTCCATCAACCCAGGTTTGGACTTTAACCTGACAGAATCATTATGAATCAGTCCCTAGAAAGGAACTATGGTAACACTTTGGTCTAAAATGAGAAACATTCCAAATCTACCAAGTCATAACCTACGCATAACCTAAGAAGATAACCATCTTAAAATCACCAGCTATTTCCCCAACCGCAGCTCAACAATGATAAGGGCAGGCAGAAATTGGGTTAATAATATATCTACTGAAGAAATGAAAGCTTCTTCACAAATAACGTGTGCCAGCTGGGGAAATCTCTTCAGAAAGACACCGAAAACCAAATTGACAGAAAATCACACCAAAGAAAAAAAAAACCCCGAAAACAAACTTTCCCGGATAACAAGCTGAAGCAGCTCACATCTCTGCATGATTGTGCCTAAAGTAGCAGAATTGCTCTAAGCTATTAACTCCATCAGCTCCCTCATCCTCTTAATAAAATATTAGCTCCAAGCAGCACTAAAATGAAAAACAACCAGGTGAAAGCATCAATGATTGCTAAAATCAGCTTGCATACAATCTAGCAAGAGAAATCAAGCAAAGCACATTCTGACCCCGAATTCTAAGCATGACTGGGTCGCTTATCCACCAAACAAGCACCGCGACTAGTTTCGACCATCGAGAACTAAGCAAGATCAAGTCAACAACCGACGCATTGTGAACGGCGACCAGCTCAAAAGATTGCCAAATCAAGCACGTTCCAGTCAAGAATCGGACGCAACAAGAGCTGCGAAGGAGGAGGAGGGGGAGAGGGCAACGCCATGAGTTACCAGAACGAACTGGTTGTTGCAACCGGGCTTCTTCGGAGCGGATTCGTCGTCGTGGACTATGTCCCCGGCCCTCGCGGAACGCGGACCACACGCCAGCGAAATCACGGCGACCACAGAGATCGCCCACCACGCTCCCCGGAGCTCCATCGTTCCGGACTGCAGATTCAAGAAGCCCGCGTCACAGCTTCAGAGGAGAACGTCAAATTTAACTGTTTTTTCTTTCTTTTCTTCCTCCTTTAGCCGGCGGCGTTAGGACAGGGACGGTGGTCAAGAAAACGTTCGGGGGAAAAATAAAAGTTAAAAAAAAAGAAGAAGAAAAGGTGTAATAAAGTTGAAACTGGTTTAGCTGATTCCGAGAATCGAACCCCGATCATTTGAACATTTAACATACTCCAATTCAAACTTATGGACACTCCGTTGAAGATTCCAACGCTAAAAACAACAGAAACCAAGTTATTCCATGGAGTTTGAAACGATCCATATTCGAATCAAATTTACTTTTCACGCATGATCGGCCCTAGAGCCACTCGAACTCAACTCGAGAAAGATGACGTCGGTCGATTGAGTTCTACTAATTCAGCATTCGACTTAATTGTTCTCTTTTCTTTTTTCGACATATTTATACCGTTACTTTATTAATCGGTGGCCTGGTCGAGAAGGCCGTTATCAGCGAAAGAAATTAATTGCTGGATAATTTTTATCGTATGTTAACGACTATTAATCGATGAGTGACATTATTAGTAAATAAAGAAGATAATTTATCGAAAAATCATAATCCTTAATAATTTTTTTTAGGAAAACCAATGATTGAAATAAATCACCGGCAGTGGCCGGTGAATGGACTATTTCCGTACGTTTCCACCGGTCAGTTGTTTTCCTTTATACATATTTGTTCCTTGATTGGTCATAAAGTCAGCGTCGTCAAAACCGGGACACAAAGCACGTTTCATCCGAATTGAAAATAAAACGTCACTTGTCACGACAAATCTTTAAATATATATAAATTGACATTTAAACCCCTCGAACTCTTTACGGGGCAAAAAAAAATGCTATAAAAAATCTCGAATTGTGCTCGGCCCGACACATTTACTCTAATTTTTTTGTGATGCAAAAAATTCCAAACTTGTACTTATGCGACGCATCTACCATTTATCAAGCTTTCGTCAACTAGCTGCCCTAAAAATCTACCTACATAGAGCGACGAAAGGCAAACGATGTTAACATGACATCCACGTGACTTAAAAGAAATCAAAATGACGTCTTTTTGACTAGAAAATCATCTAACGAGTCATGCCGATATAAAGTTTTTTTGATATTAGAAGAAAAACTATAGTGTATCGGCATTTGAAATTATGTAGAATAGAAAAAAAAAGAAATTAATTAGGGAAGACAATTCTAGTTGGGCCAAAAGGCAAATCAATACTTGTTGATGTCGAAATGTTGTCCCGAATTGACTCGTAGGCTATGCAGGAAATTTGGAAAATTCTTCTTTGCGCTGTCCTGAAAATTTTCGAGCGTTCGATCATTTTCCATCCAAAGTAGAAGACCGACAGGTCTCAGTTCAGAGCCGAGCACGCGACGACGAGAGAGGGGACGCCATCGTCCTCCCGACCGTTGTTCTCCGAGTCTCGGACCGAACCATGTGGTCTTGACTGTTTGCTTGCGAATGGGCAAGGATGGCTTTGTGACAGTGTAACTAACTAGAACCACTCTTCGGTCATAGTCATGGTCGCTTCAAACCTATCTACAAATCCTCCTCTGTGCCAGTCGGATCTGATCACGAGGCTGACGCGATCAGCGAGCTTGCCCGAGACGGACAAAATCGATATGGGGGCGGACATGAATGAAGTGCATTTTCGGCTAAAACTACTGTTCGCAGCGGAACGTTTCGGTTCGGTTACATCTATATTAACAGAGAGGGAGCTGAGATGGAAGAAGTTGGGGGATGAGACGAGGAGCATACGAATTGTACTGTTTGCTTCAGACCGTTTCACCTCAAGGTGAACACAGAATTTTACCATTACATTTATATACCAGGGCAAGTCGATCGATAAATTTCCTGGAAAGAAAAGCAGACGAGGCATCTCTGACTTGTCGATTGAAGTGGTTTATTTGTCACTACTTCTGCTTCGTGGAAGAACGAATTCTGTCGTGGGAATCAGCCACCTTTTTTAGGATCTGGGCTCTGGAATGCGGCGAGCCGACCGTCCGAGCTAGGACGCATGAGGCTGAGGAAGTTGTTGGGAGCGTGATATTCTGATAGACTGTGCCTGTTGCTCCACATTGCTCCATCGCTCAGTCTCAGTCCTAGCGCGCTTTCGTTCGCTCGGAGCAAGTTCTCCAAATTCGAAAGCTGGCCGTTGCCGAAGCTCGCGTCCATGCCCTGATAGAGTGTCGTGGGAAGCCTGGCCAGTGTGCTCTGTTCCGAGGTGCCGCCTTGGTTCGATGAGCCTTCTTTTCTAGGACATGCCTGAGCGAGGCTCCCGAGTGCCTCTCTTTGAGAAAATCTCGACTGGACAGGATTAATCCTGAGCATGCAGTTTCTGCTCAGAGCAGCGGCTTTCGAGATGGTAGGGAACATCGAGCATTCTGGGGAACCTGTGGGATTCGAGTGATTGGACAAGCTGCTGAGCTGCGAAAGGAAGCCCGAGTTTTGCCCGTTGTCCTTCTCAACCATCCTGCAGTTGGCTCGACTATCGAGAGTCACCTGGCAATTACTCGAGTCGGGTGCGACTTTGCTTGCTAAAGGTCTCTCCAGGAACCCAATGTTCCAATCCAGAGCACCCTTGCTCAGGTCAAGTTTGCTCGGCTGGAGTTGGAGATTGCTCTTCAATGGATCAGAAGATTGTATCGGCTCGTTAGTTCCCGGGATTTCTTTGGCGTTAGTCTTCGATTTCGAACCACGACCATCGCTTACGTGACTTTCAGTGGGTCTAGGACAGGTAATGGGATCCGAAGTCTTTTTCCTTTTGGCTGGTTGCGTGGAATCCCTGCCCTTGCTTTGCCTTTTCTTGACCGGCTTCAGCTTCTGTGCTCCGGCATCATCATTGGCGCGAGTCCGATCCCTCATCTTCACATTCTCCTCAATGCTGTTCTGGTGCTGCGATTGCAATTCGTCTCTTTTGTTTCGTCCACGGCGCGTCCGAGTCTTATGCCTCTCGCTTTGAAGAGCCAGGACAACACCCTTTGCAGAGCTCTTCCAATGCGACGCCTGACCGTTCTGCACGCACGCATGACTCAGTGCCGGTTCAGTCTTGTCTCCACTGCAAGTGTCATCCTTCCTTGATGCGTGCGCTGAAGCATCACCAGACACCATCTTGTCGAGTTCTTCCCTCATCCACGCAACCATCTTTATCCTTTCGTCCTCAAGCTCCTGCACTACGGACTTCGTGAACGCTCGAAGCTCGCTCACAATGGAAGGATCATAAGCAATGCCTTTTCGCTTCTTAGTACCAGCTCTGGCATTGGCTCGCCTCTTCTTTGTTTCCTTTACTGAATTATCCTTCTTACTCCTTGCTTTCGCCTTCTTGGTTTTCTCATTGGCTTGCCCTGTTCCATCAGGGCACGATGCTTGTTCTTTCTCCTGAGGCCTCCTAGAATAGCTGGACTCGTTGTCTCCTGGGGGGATCTGATCGTGGGCCAGTTCATTCTTCTCCAACGCTCGATGATGGCTCGAATTGGACCTGTCATCGTCGCTTGATGAATCGTCTTCGCCATTCCTGAACTCCCATCTCTGCTGAAATTTCAGGTTGCATCCAATTTCGAATCCCGGGGACATCACATTCAGGGCCATCCTAGCTAGAGTTTGCGCTTATGCAGCTTCACGAGCACGTGATTTCTTGTCCGCCCTATAGTCGATCTTCTTGAGAATTGGGAAAGATTGCATTATCAGATGCCACAAACGAATCAATTATCAAACATGGGTGGAAACCACAACAAAATTAACAAAAAGATCAACAGCATCGGGTAGATTCTCTTTAAAATCCATCCCGGACATCGCATACTCCTGGTGGAACAACTAATCAATCTCAACCGAACTGCTTCAGGCATAACACTGCCGGAGCTCATCTCTTTCACACTAAGCTGATGAAACTGAGCAAAAGACAGCAAAATCGAACCGGCGAAAATCATTGTGGACCGTAATAAAACTCTTGGCATCAGCAATTCAAGTCACATGATGGATGGGTGCAAGAATTAGCCTATGCCCTCATCAAATTTTCACAATCTCCATTTCAACAGAACAAACCAGGAATTTGACAAGTATGATTCGATAACTATTAGGAATCCTTCGCCATATTCAACACTGCTGGCATGGATTCGAGGACCCGATGATCAAAGAATTCATTTTCAACAACTAAAGAGCAGCAACAAACGAATTTAGTCAATAATACTCCTTTACTTTCAGCAGTCGGAGAATGCTTCTCACCATGTAACCACCGTCATCTTACTGATGAGAAGAAACTTCGCGCAGAGCATCATCTTCCTGGCGACCTTCAGCTCCCGGTTTCTGCACGCCATCTCCGGCTCTCTCTCTCTCGTCCAATTTATCTTCCCACGGTCCATCTCTAAAACGGGGAAAATATCAACGTGCTCTACGTAACTTGAATGCGGGGTTTCCATATACTTCGCTTGTTTCCCTGTGCAGCGAGTCAGCTGAGTTGGGTGACGAGCGGCACAGCCGTCACTCACCATTTTCGACGATTGTGGTCATTCTTCAGCCGCTCTTTTTCCCCCTCAAGAACAAAGTCTTTTCTTTCCTCTTTTGGCTCGAAAACTTTATTGTTTTGAACTTTTCGAGAAGTGCATCAAAGGGTTAAGGGCTTGAGGGAAAACACAGCTTATTTGGAGGATTCTGCATTTGATGCATGGAGAGTGATCAACATGATTTGCACAGAAATGCAAATAGCAAGCATTAAACGGGTGCCATCGAGGGAGGAAAAATTACCGAAATAATCATAAACCTCTTGCAATTATGTCAATTGTATTCTAAATATATATTTTTTGCTAATTAAATCCTAAATATTTTGCGTTTGTGTCAATTCATTGGCTAACCGGGGTTGATGGATAGGGAAGAGTTTCAATTTGGAAGTGATAACTATTTTGCTTAAATACGGGGAGTGTTTGCTGGTTCAGATATGAGTGGAATGCCTCTGTTTACGTGAGTTTCGTGCTTTCTTATTTCCGCTAAGTAAGACAAAGGTTAGTTGATTTTCTTGAATCGCTCTTGAGTTCGAATCCTTAAACCTTTCTTTCCAAAGAAAGAAACTCATTGCCTCTTGACAGGTTATCTTTGACATTTTCGAAACCTTGACCTCTCAGGAATTGGCAGAAGTGCCCGTTCTGGGCAATGTTAGCGGTAAAACAGGAAAACTGTTTTAAAAAAATATTCTAAATACATTATACTTTGATTAATTCAGTCCTAAATATTTTAATTTTGCAAATTGAATTTTAAACCTTTTGAAGCTTTGATGATTGAGTGTATCGAGCCAATTTTAGCAAAAAATTACTAATGTGGAATCCGACGTCTTATGTGGCACAGCCGAAGCTGATGTGGATTTTTTTATAATTTTTTTGAAAAATTCTAATTTTTTTTCTTCCTCTTCTGTCTTTCTTTTTTTTTCCCTTGCTTTTCTTTTTTCTTTGCCAAGTCTGACAATGGAAGGCCCTCACTCAGATCTAGCGAGGGCCACGACCACCCTCATCCAATGGTCGATGAGGATCCTTAGCCCTCGTTGGACTTGATAAACACAAAAGGAAAAAGGTAAAACATTATAAAAAAAAAACATTCATATATTAACCACGTCAACGCCGCCAACCGTCCTACGTGGTACCATTGATATCGAGGTCAGCGATTTCTAGTTAAAATCGGCCAATGAACTCAATTGGCAAAGTATTAAAAGGTTTAGAACTCAATTAACAAAAATTAAAAAGCTTAGGACTGTTTAGGACTTTTTGGTCAATTTTTCCCGAAGAGAACTTACTTTGAGTTTTATAGAGCACACAAGAAACTTATTTTCATTATAACATCGAAACAAATTACGCATTTACATTTTCCAGTACATACCCAAAAAAAAAAATTGTAAGCATATGTCCAGAAAATACGGTTTTCATTTGGAAAAAAAAACCGGATCATCTCAGGTTGATCATTAATCAATTTTTTCAAATTGTTGTTTATCATTGGCACTTTCTTTAAGCTCACGAAAAGTGTTTCTTCAGCCAAATATCTTCTTTCTGTTTTGTTGGAGCTTCCCGCATTAGCTGAGGCGAAGAAACATGCTCTTGCTGATCAAGTTCTGAAATATTTGGCAATGGACAATGGAATTTAAGTGAGTGTTTCACTCTTTGTTGATCCTCTTTCCTTTAAAAGTGCAAATGGAATACGTATTAAAGATCAACCCAGCCAGAGTCTCCAGAACTTCCCTTTCCTAACACATCGTCCCCATACATAATTTCCGCTGCAAATATGGCATCCCGCGGTTGTTTCCGGGCAAAGAGATTAAGCACTTATTATGATGGTTCTTTCTCAAAGACATACCACATACTTCATCACTTGCATCTCACCACCATAGGAACAAACACGCGAGCAACAAGTAGAGATGATGTTCAGGCCGCCAAGCTTTTAGAGGCAATCTCAAAAACATTCTCAGACAGTCCATTGGTAGACATGATCATTTCTAACTGTGCCTGGAAAAGAGGCATGAAAAAACAGCATCGATGAACGAAATTGGCAAGCGAAGAAAAAGAGGGTACAGAAAACACCATCCGCGACAGGAACTCCGTACCTTAGCAAGGTCCTGCCTCGTCTCGTCATAGCGTCTCCATCTTGAGAAGGCAGAGACCATGCGGGACGCGACCTGAAATTTATGAAGAGAATGCCGATAAGCACAAAATTTACCTAGGAGATGTTAGCATACCATCACATGAGACACGGCTTTTCAAACCAACCTGAGGATTTATCTTGTCTAGTTGCACCACTATTTCTCCCAAGAACTTGTAGCCTGAACCGTCCTTTGCATGGAAGTTCACAGGAGAACCACAGAACCCGCCAATGAGTGAGTATACCTTATCACCCGGAGAAGCAGATGGGTTAGGTCAATGTGCATGTATAATGCAGTTGAGGATGAACACACTTCTATCCCTGGAGCAAGTGCTTACCTTGTTTGGATTACGCAAATCAAATGCCGGATGGTTCAAGAGATTCCGGACATTCTCAACATTACCAGGAATGTTAGACGTTGCTTGAAGAGCAAACCATTTATTCACCACCTAAAGAAAAGAGGTTGAAACATATCATTGAAGACTATAACCGGCAACAGTCGGAGATTCCAACTGTCACCCACTAAATGAATCCGCAACATGTTAATACTGACAAAAGATTTCACGAAAGAAAAGCTTTTAAATGCCATCCTGCGGTGAACAGCTAAATTAAAATAAGAATCCATAACAAACCAAGGTTTCCCAACTTAAGGACACAGTGAAGTTGTATTTTCCTCATGAATAAATCTGGACACGCGTCTTATTCAACAAGTTCCATTCATTTCCCCCCACCCACCCCACCCCCCACCCTCTTCTCTTTTTCCCCCCCAACACACAGAGTTGCAGGCACATTCTCAACCAAGGAATTCGAGAATGGATAAGAAAATAATACCAAGAAGTCATGCTGCCACTTGCTATAGAAGTCAGCTAGAACCTCCTCACGAGTTATAGTAGGATTCTGGGCAATTGCTGCCAAAGCTGCAAATTGTTCGGTCATATTTGTGGCAGTTTTGTACTCACGCATAGCAAGCGCAGTACACTCTGGATCGTCCAGTGCAGCTAGATATGCTGGTTTATAATTTTGAAAAAAGAACAATGCAAACTGATCAGTAAACTATAGCTTTTTTATGCTAGAACCTGAAACACTTCAAAATGCTAGACACATACCAAGGGCAGTGTTCTTCAGAGCCCTCCTTGCCATGTTGTCATGGTTAAACACATACCCATCCGAGCTCCTATTATTTTCAACCTGGAAGTTTAAAGAGAAGAGCAAGGTCAATAATTTCATTAGACATGTTCCATCTTTTTCACATACAAAATAGAAGTACCAGAATGGTTACCGTGCTTATCAAGTCACCCTTCAACTCCTGAGCTATCTGCTTCCTGATGAATACTCGAACAGCATGAACTGCATCAGGATCTGCAACATCCATCATGTCCATCACCTCCCCCTCACCAGGAAGAGTTATTGCCTTCGCAATGAATTCCTGAGCATACCAAGAATGTCAAGGTTCTTCAAAGCATTAATCTTGTTCTCTCAAGGAGGCCAAGAAAAGATCAAGAAGAATCACTAAATCGGCGTGTCTGAATAGGAATGAGACCCTACTTTGTCCAGACTTGGATCTTGGAGGATGCTTCCAAGTCCATGAAGGAACTTGGGATCCAAAACCAATGGTTTCTTTTGTTGGAAATCAGAAACCAAGGTAAGCATCAGCTTCCTGGCCAGCACTTGCCCGGCTTCCCAACTAACACAGAAATAAAAGTGGTAAAGCTCCTCCATCAGTTGGTAAGGCAAAATATCTGTATATGAAGAAATCAAAAAACAGTGCTCATAAGGACGAACCGGTTGAACTCATCCGAATCGTGAGCCAGGAGGAAAAAAAGGTCACTATCTGCCAGATCAGATTCAAGGCGAATAGGAGCACTGAAACCCCGTAAGAGAGATGGGATTGGCCTCTCATGTACATCAGCAAACACAAATTCTTCTTCTTTCTGCTTCACATTATCAAACCATAAATGATGTTATATCCGAACTAATGGATAGTGAAAAGATATTTGATCATGAGAGGATATCAACAGACCCTGGTAACACGAAGAACTGTAGAGTAGACTGGCTGACCATCTTTTGCTATAGATTGCAGTGTCCCGTCATGATATACGGAGGACAAAGGCATGTCCTTGCCAGTCGAGTCCAGTAGACCAACCGACACGGGAATGAACATTGGCTCTTTAACTGGCTGCCCTGGAGTTGGTGGTACCTCTTGGCTGCACATAACAAGAGTCGTGAGGCAATACACTAATTGAGCTGGAAAAGATGAAAGGACCAGAGCAATGCTTCATTGTTTGCGTGCATACCAAAATTTCAAGGAGAAAGTATGAGCTTCAGCATTGTAGGATGAAGTCACTTTTACCATGGGGGTCCCAGCTTGCGAGTACCTATAATAGAGTCATAGGTAGTTATTGACATGAAACCAAACTAGCAGTCTAGCACAGACATTGGGGCAACATGCGGTATACCATAGTAAGAAATTGGAGAATTCTGCATCATTTGCATCCCTCATTGCGGCAAAGAAATCTTCACAGGTGACAGCCTGACCATCGTGTCTCTGAAAGTACAGATCCATACCCTGAAACAGAAGTTAGAGTGAAGTATCAACCTCAGGATGAGTTTTGTCAGGACGAGGACATACGTAAATCTTCTCAATCATTTTAGGTTATCCATGCCAGATGATCACACTCAACCTTACCTTCCTGAAACCTTGACTACCCAGCAAGGTCTTGTACATCCTCACTACTTCGGCTCCCTGAAAGTTTGATCCCGGGTTATCAAACATGAAATATGCTTACTTGACACACCAAAGGATTTCTAGGTCCAGATAAAAGAGTCAAACCTTTTCATACACCTGCAGACCATCAGAAACAACAACAAAAAAGAGTATTAGAAATCATACAAAGAGAATCAAAGTATCAAGTGTAAAAAGCAAGAAAATGTTAAACCTACCGTGACTGCATGTCATGAGATAGTAAATTCCCAAGTTTTAATCCAACATGATTGAAAAAGAAGCAGAGTCAGAGAAGTCAAAGGACATAAACAAAGAGGAAAGGAAATATTAGAGGAAGAAATGTACAGCCTCCCTAGGAATCACATAAAGCAAATACTCGCCTGTGTAAAAGTTGTCCATCTGAGAAACAGAATATGGAAAAAGTTAATAAGGCATTCCAGGACAATAATCATGAAAGATAAAAATTAAACTAACAGCAATATTTGACTCCAAACCTTGATGTAAGAATGTGGCCGCACAGGATGAGCCATTGGACCAGCATCCTGAAGGAAGAGGGAAAGCAGAATATGACCAACGGTTTGGAGAAAATTTATCAGCAAAGTGGACACCCTCTATCATCATAGTTCAAGAATAACCGTGGCTCACTCACAAGATTAATACACGGATAATTCCACAAAATCCTCCCCATGAAAAAGATGAGTGAAGAAGGCATAAATTCTCTACACACATGAGAAGACAAACCTGTGGATACTGATAAATACGAAGCTTGGAAACATCACTAATCCGCTTTACAGTTCGGCTTCCCATGTCAGAAGAGAATTCCTGCCAATCATGTGTAAAATGTTCTGAAATTCATGTAACAAAAGGATAATAACTTTGCTTTAAAAGTAATGAATAAGATATCATACTTGATCACGGAAAACAGTGAGCCCTTCCTTTAGACTGAGCTGGAACCAGTCGCGACATGTAACTCTGAAGTCAACCAACCCCCCAGAGAATGATGAAAATGATGTCCATCACAAAATGAGGAAAAAATTATACAATGCAAAGCATAATGACGCGAGCAGACTGCAGAAGATTTGCATGGGTATGTGCGGGTGAGAGAGAGAGAGAGAGAGAGAGAGAGAGAGAGAGAGAGACCAACCTGTTGCCAGTCCAGTTGTGAAAATACTGCACCATAGATAATAAATAGAACCCAAGTCATGATTGACTTCCATACAGATTACTAAAATAAATTAAAATTTAATTCATCTTCAGCAACAAAGACAATTTACTAACCTCATGGCCAATAACTCCTAAAATTGCAGCATAATCAGCATCTGTAGCAGTCTCTGGAGATGCCAAGACAAGCTTTGAATTGAAAATCTGAGGAGAACAAACGCAAATGTGATCACCAACACATAGGTAAGTAGAATAAAATTTAATTAAGGGAGAAAGAAAGCTTGAGACAGATGAGAAAACATTACATTCAGACTCTTGTTTTCCATGGCTCCCCTGTGCATAAAAAACAAAAGCACTATCACTCAAAGAAAGTTGAAATGGAATCATAGTACCACTAATCGACAAATGTGATGTTGCATTGAGTCTACAATTACATCATCAACTTAAACATCACCAAGGTAACACATACATGTTAAAATCTGGAACGGCCACAACATTAAAGAGATCCAAGTCATACTCAAGACCAAAAACCTGTTACAAGAAAGTAGCATAAGTTGAGTGATAAATGGCAGTTGATTACATAACCTAAAGATTGCAACTGAAAATTTGAAAAGCTACCGAAAACATACATCCTCGTCCCACTTCATAGCTGCTTTAAGTGAATACATGGCGTGTCCAGTCTTAGGAAGGTCTTGCGAAGGAGTCCAAATCCGAAGGGACACTTTACGTCCAGAACGAGTAATGAATGAGTCATCTCTGCTTTCCAACTTCCCAGCTACCAATGCGAATAAGTAGCATGGTTTCTTGAAGGGGTCCTCCCAAAGGGCATAATGGCGGTCATCCTGCTCAAGAGCGAAAAAGAATTGTAACCAATGATCCATTGACGGTCAAACTTTTAAAATTTCATCAATTGGCACAAAAAAGTAAAGTCGACCTCAAGATCGCCTTGCTCAATAAGGTTCCCATTAGACAATAACACAGGATATAGAGCCTTATCAGCTTCAATTCGGCAAGTATATCTTGCCATAATATCAGGGCGGTCCTGTTTATATAAAAAATCAATCATCAAATACTGAATTCACGATCATTTATTCGAAAAAATAAAAGAACAGGGGAACATGCTAAATCAACTAATCAGACCTGATAATACATGATCTTACGAAAGCCCTCTGCTTCACACTGAGTGCAAAAGTTCCCAGATGACTTGTAGAGGCCCTAACGAATATTGAAATATACGAAACATTTGAGAATATAAACAGGAAACACCAGGAAATAACAAAGCCAACGAGGCAATTTTCACCTCTAATGATGTGTTTTTCTGGGGATAGATTTCAGTAACAATTTCCAAAATGAATTCACTGCTTGGTGGTGATGGAAGAGTCAAATGGCGTGAATCCAAAAGGTAATCCCCATCCTGCAAAGGAAATCCTTTGCATTAGAAAGGCTGAAATAATACAACCCCCATAATGCTGTTCAATCCTGTGGGAAGGACTATAAACATATTTTCCTAAAGCATTACCAGATTCACATTTTCTTTGAAAAAAGTGAGAACAATTTAATCCTAACTGATGGATGGAGAACATCCTAATGAGCTATGTATATACCTTCAGCTCCTTCTCATTGACCTTGACAGAAACTAGATTCAAGTCCTGTCCATTCAGAACCAGTGGTGCAGAAGAACCTGTTCGTTAGCATTGTAAGTCATCAGATGAAAACTGTAAGATTGACTCGCAATACTTTTCCAGAAAAAAACAAAGCTCACAGTCAGATCCCTGGAGTATTGAAATTAACAAAAGAAAAATGTAAAACGTATTCCCCACCCCAAAAAAGAAGAAAAAGAATAAAACAAAAGCACACTAGACATAGAAACTATCTACTTTCTATGTTTAGCAGATGAAGAGCAGGTCATGAAGCTACCTTTAACTCTGGGAATAATGCTTATCTTTGAACTGACATAGGTCTTCTCCTCGCCCAATGAAAATTTCAGATCCACCTGAATGGCAGTTTTACAAGGAGACAAATGATCCAGCATGTTTAAGCAGAAGATCCAAGAAGCTCACATTACTTGGCTGATGAAGCAATTCATACCGTGTCAAAATAGTAATCTGGCAATTTGTAATCCTTCAAAAATATTTCTTTTGGGCCATCCATTTGCGATTCCTCAACTTGCTTAGGTGTAGCCTCTGTCGCAACTGAACAAATTAACCGGCTCGCTTGCTTAGTTCTCTGAGTCCACATTTAGGATAAAATCAGGTTCAATCGGCAAAAAATTAAATAATATTCTGCATGCCAACTATAATTACAGTGGCCAATGACCAGACAACTATATGTTGTACTGTTTCTACTACCAGTATAAATCCGGAAGAAAAATTGGATTTAGCTGCAGCAACTTACACTTAATGCAGCACTCAAAATCCCGTAATTCCTCCTGCTCGTAACCTATGGAGAAACAATTACCAAGGGAAGCTCAATACAACAATTGCTTCAAAACAGATATCTTCCTTTATGAAAAGCACAAAATAATATCCTACCTCTGAGCTACTGAAAGTCCTATATTTAATAATGTTTCTTGCCAACTTGACGTGCGAAGCACCACGGGAGGCCTGAATAGAAGCCGACAATTGAAACCCTTTAGCAAAAAAAAAACTGACAATAATAAGAACCAAAAGAGAGAAACCATTCAAGCGAGAATAACCAACGATTACAATTTCCCCTGACTTCCCCAGATAACCATATCTCTATCTGGCAAACCAAGAAAATGAAACTAGACGCAAGCGCGCGCATAAAATGAGTTGATATTATACTAAAAAAGTGCAGGTTTATTCATATACACGAGCAAACTAGTCCCATCACTCCACTCGCATATTTAAGCAAAAAGAAGTTATATGTCAAATAAGGGTCTGAGTTTGAGTAATCACAGGAGATGAGGAGATCAAACCGAACAGATTTGTCTTTGCAAAAGTCGAAGCTTTGCACGGAAGAATCAAGCGAGCCATTTCAGCTGGGTAAAGAGAAACGAAAATAAAATCTTATCCTACACGTAATAAATTGAAGTGGCTAGTATCAGGTCTAAAGCATTCGACTTTGGAAGAAACACAAACACCCAGAACCAGATCAGACAGACCCACGAAAGCGGAAGAACAGATAAAAATTCAGTCACTACTCCTATCATCACCACGTCTCCGAAGGATATATATAATTGGACGAGGATAATTCAGAATATGGACAAGAAAATTTCAAATGCAGCAAAAACAAATTAAATCGAAATAAGACCAAAATGGGTACAACACTGGCTCAAGCGTGCAAGCAATACAAACCGAATTCTGTCGAGAAGACGGAATGAAATTCAAGAGCCGAAGCCTTTACCTCTGTCCCACGATCAAAATGGAGAGGAAAGGTCAAACAGTGGATTTCCCGAAACCTAAGATGGAACAAATTGAAAGTGTGTCCACCACCAAGATATTTGTAAAAGGATAAGGAAGTTTTGGAAAAATTACAAATAGGGATCCAAAATCCTCTCATTTTCCTAAACGAAGATCTTAAGTGAATTTTATTTCAAATAAGAGCTTGAAGTGACATAGTATATTTTAATTAAGAATTTGAAATGGCCAGAGTTTTAAAAAAGGTATGGACTAAAGGGCACTTTCGTCATTTTCCATCTTATTTTTTATTTATTTATTGTTTATCTATTTTTCCTTTTTATGTTTTTAAAATCAAAAAATAAAAAACAACCACACACGGGCGGAAGGGCTTGTGGCCATCGACCCATTGCTGGTGAGGGTTCGCAAGGGTGGCAAAGGGTGACAGGGTCACCGACGACTCAACGAGGGCCAAAGGTTGGCGACCCATACCCAGCCTTGCCCAAGATCGAGTGGGGTCGCCAACACTCCCCTAATCAGGGCGAGGGCCAATGACCCTCGCCTAGATCTAGGAGAGTGCTCGACCCTCTTCTTGATTTGGCAAGGGCTAGGCTGGGTTCCTAGCCCTTGTTGAGGCACCAATGGCTATGGGAGAGACGAGTAGCCCATTAGCTCGCGTGGTTATTTTTTATTTATTTAAAAAATTTTAAAAATAGGGAAAAAAGTCTTATAAAAAAGAATGAAGAAAAAAAGTTCAATTAGAATACTTTAAGCTTTTATTTGAAACAATATTCACTTGGAGCTTTTATTTGAGAAGACTTCGGGCCCTTTTTTGAAATTTTCTCGGAAGTTCATATTGGAAATAATTCATCTTTTAAAATAGCAAAATCGGTACAATAGCGCAATATTTCCTCTCTTTTATTGGCTCCTATGCCCTTATCCATTGATTTAGCTATATTATAAGAAAGAAAAAAATGAATAAAGAAAAAAAAGATGAAAACGCCTTTGAAATTAGGCATTTTTTGAGATTTTATGGTCACTTTATATTCTTTTTTTGAGTAAATTAGAACGCTTTAAGCTTTTATTTGAAATAATGTTCACTTGGCACTCTTATTTGAGAAATTGAGAAGACTTCAGGCCCTTTTTTGAAAATTTCCCGAAAGTTCATATTGGAAATAATTCATCTTCTAAAATAGCAAAATCGGTACAATGGCGCAATATTTCCTCTCTTTTATTGGCTCCTATGCCCTTATCCATTGATTTAGCTATATCATCCTTTACGACACTCTTGATTTAACATTATCTTTTTCTTTTTTTTTCATTTTCTTTTGTTTCAATTTACTAAAACATAAAATTACCCATGCTCCTCTCTAACAATATTTGTTAAGGTTAAATGTGAGGCCCATTTAAGATTGTTTCTTGCCTTCTTTTCTTATTTTTTTTAATTTTTTTTTCCTTTTCTTCTCCATTTGGAACAAAATTAGTGTTCCCACCTTCCAATAGAAATAGTTTATTTAGTATATAATAAAAAAACATATTATTCTGTTAATGAGTTGATATTTCTCTTTCTTTTTGTACCAAAAAACTATTATTCAATAAATTACCTAAGCATAAGTAAGGGGTGAAAAGAACCATTTATCAATTTTTGTATGCATTTCTTTCACACTAACATGTGTCGTTACGTTGTAGTCTGTGTATTGTAACTGCTCATTTTCATTTTATTTGGTGAATGCAATAGTCTTGTAACTATTATTTTTCATCCCATCCTTGCACGATGTTCTAAAAGACACTTTCAAAAAAATTAAAAGTATGACAAAGTTAAGCACATAAAAAAAATATAAAACATCTATTATTATCATACAAATGCATAAAAAATGTTCCCTAAACATTGTTATATAGAATAATATATTTGCCTTAGTTACAGGTATAATCAGATGTTGACAAGAAATTATGGCAATTGCAATCGCATTATAAGACAACACATTTAAATCATTTGCAAACACACATTTTTTTGTCAATTCTAAATGTATCAGAATTTTATAAAACCATCCATGAAAAGAAAATTATCCTCAAAGTATAAATGTACTGCAATAATAAGTTGCGTAAGCAACTTAATAAAAAAATATTGTTTATTCAGCTGCTTGGCTCCCCTAGAAAAGGTTGCCCACTTGAAAATATATATATATATATATATATTGCAGCTAAATTACATAATAAAATTTCTCAATTACATTAATGAGAAGTAATTATTTACTTAAATCACATACATATGTCAAGGAATAATTTTGGGCAGTTTTGTAAAAAAAAACAGACAAAAAAGGAAAAAAAAATTAATCTTAAATCAATAGTGGGGCTCACAATAGAAAATGTAATAAATCAATGCAATTCGAGATGTCACGAGCCAATAATGGAACAAAAATAACGCCAGCCGATAGTAAAACATCTCGTAAAATTTTCAATAAATGAACACTTTAGCTATTTTTTCTTTTTTTAGGTCGAACACTTTGGCAATGTTCGGTAAGAGAGATTCAGCGTAGACAAGATATCACGTCATATGGGGAATGATAAAGTAGGGTGGAATTTTTTATGTCTGTGATATAAAAGTTATTTTTTTCGAATAATTTTTTTTTATCAAAACATTAAAACACTAACGTAAATAATATCTAAATTTTAATATAAAAAGACAAATCAAAATAAAAAAAATAGTATTTACTTGTTTATATCGTTATTTATATATGTGAATCTTTTTCTACTCTACAATACGTATATATATATATATATATTCTATTTATATATTTATGGAATTCACTTTTGTTGCATATTTCAGGTATATTAGTATAGCCTATTGTTTAATAAAAATTTAATTAAGGAATGATGAGGGAAATTTTTTTTAAAAAAAGGAAAAATAACAAAATAATAAGTAAATAATAACAAAGAAGAAGAGCTTAAATTGGAAACAAACTGATTCATACTTGAAAAGGATTTTTATAATTATTAAAGAATGAGGGGGCGAGAAGATTTCTTAAAAAAATCTACTCCCCCCATTATTTATCTCTTTGTTCATCTTCATTTATTGAAAGATACAAGCACCGTAGTGCATCGCTTTATATAACCATAACCTATTTACCTCAACACACCATTTTACCCCCCACCACGATTATATCAAACTTCAAATTTTAAATTTCGCAATATTGTTTTCAAGTTCTTTGATATCACTTATTTACCCTTTATAGGTGATACGGTTGGCCAACATCAACCCCCACCTCTCTCTCTCTCTCTCATCATAATCAAATCTGATCGATCGCAGTCATCATCTTCTCCATTTGAACAAACACTATTGCAGAGCCATAAGCTCAATGAAATCAGCTCGATAGGAGAACCACAACCCGTCGTCGGAGCACCGGCATCGAACCAACTAACTTTGCCATTGAACCGTCTCAAATCGAGATGAGGTCTCTCCTCGACAGCACGTAATCGACGCCGATACTATACGCGCAAATAAAACCGCGACTCCTTTTTTGAATTGGCCAGCTCAACACAATGACGGCCATACTTGACTTAACGGCGATTTTGATTTTTGACGGGGTGTCATTATACCTTCGGTTTATTCTCAACGATTGGGATGGCGGTACCAACAAGAGAGACATGGATTTAGGCTTGGGCTCTGGTAAATGAGTTGTTTTTGGGCCAACATGTGGTTGGACTTGGACCTTTTCGACCCAGATAAGAAAGTTCAAAACGTGCTAGATTCACTTTGTGCAAACAAATGATGTTCTTTGCTTGATGATACATTCGAGAACATAATTTCAATAACGCCAACTCTTCCCCACACACACACGCACACAAAAAAAAAAAATTTCAATTGTCATGCATGTCTCGGGTTTTTTTTTGTTTCACTTCTTACAATAAATTCACCGATTAATAACCTTAAAAAAGGGGAAATTACAGGAGCCATACTACTGAGGAATCCATTTCCTAACTTTGTTCAAAATTCAAAAAACGGTGGCATGTTCTAGGGTTACAATAGAAAACTGTGGTGCACATACCAATGTCCAACTAAGCACTAGTGACAAATTTTTTTTTAATCTTTCTAGGCAATGGACTAGAGCTGAGGCTAGCTAGCCCCTTTGCTCTCCACTTATAATACTTCCATTAACAGCTATAAGCACATTTTTTCTCCGCATAATCAATTAGTTTAATCGTCCAATATTCTATTTGAAAAAGACACGTCGGCTTGGACAACTAGGACATTGGGTTGTTAATACAACATAAACATGGAGCAACGTTGCTGATTATGGGCCTCATCATGAGTGATGGAGACCGTTGGACTATATTATAGTATTCGAATAATCGCTTTTCAGGTCGGTTGTTGCGCACGCATTGTCCTAGGCATGAAAAAAAGTAAAGAAAATATGACTCGCAGAGACAAGCACACCTCAAAAAAATTAATGGCTTTTCTTTTCTTTTTTTGGCTTTTCTTTTTTCCTTTGTGTTGCCTTAAAAAGTAATTTATTTGCACAGATGAAAATGAAATTATAGGGGACAAGGTCAATTTTGGAGACAAGAAAGCCAAATTTAGTGGTGGACTTCCGGGGAGGTCTCCCGCAAAAGTTGACTTTCGAACACCTTCTTTCCATGAGAATGTCAAAAGGCGAGGGGCTTTTTGGTTGAGTTGATTGATTTCACTAAAACACATCACTCCTCCTCATGATAATGTCTCTCTCTCTGTATCTTTTTATCCAGGCCAGATTCAAGTGATCTTATAAATTTGGAGTTTTTTTGGTTCGCTAACATGGAGGAATCTCGTACTTGCGCATTTAGGCAGATCGATAAGATCTCCCGCTCGGACTAAATTTTGATCACTCCATTCCCATTCATTTGGACAAATCGAAATGAGAACTACACAGGAGTGAAAAACTCAAATCATATGCTTCTTCACTCGTAGCACGACGAATCCTATCATCGACCCCGTCGCTACCATGTCGTCGCCTTGCGGGTAGGTTTAGTGTGGAGATAACGTTATAAGCTTTCTAAGACTAGTCGGGCTTAAAGGTTCGTGACAATATACATAAAAAAAAAGAACCAACCAGCCACAAGAAGAGGAGAAAAAAAAAAAAAGGACCTACATGTTCTATCTTCATGTATATATTTTCTAAAATTTTTGGCTTATCCACATCCCAACAGGTATTCAAAAGTGGAATAAACTTTGGCTTTTCCCTCCATCAGAACACAGGTTCGCCAATCTTGATGTCTTGCTGTGCTTCTTAGGAAGGGCCTATCGGTGCCTCCTTCCCGGGGGGTTGATGATTGATTAGACTCGGGATCGGGCGACAATCTAATCGGACCTCTGTCGGAATCGGGTCCACCTACACTTTGGTTGCACAGAGATGGGAAACACACATGAACATGAGCATTGTCCAATCAATAACAATAACAACAGCAACAACAACATTAATATTTCGATAAGAGATGGACGTGTCCTAAGCTTTGCCTTTTTCGGACCAAAGGCATCTTTCCAAATCGTTTGTTCATTGCCCTCATGAGATCTCGAAAAGTTAATGTCGTGGTGTCCGTTGCACGAGCCACGAAGGGGGGAGGCGGTTTGATTGTCCAACCTGATTCTGAAATCCTTCGTACGTTCCCTCTATCTCGAGACCCGCGGCATGTTGGATTCTAGAGGCGGTGATCGAGCTCCGGAATCGGCCACGTGGGCGAATCCGAGCCGTCGAGGGCAGCTCCTTCCCCTCTCGTGGGAGGTCCGATTGTGTCCGACCCGATTTCGAAACCCCGTCTTCCGCTCCCTCCATCTCGAGACCCATGACGTGTCGAATCCCCGGGTGGTGATGATCGAGCTTCGGAATCGACCACGTGGGGAGATTGGAGCCGTCGAGAGCAGCTTCCTCCAGATCACGTGATTGCACGTGCTTGGAGGAGCGCCAGCCGAGTATCCTTTGGACTCATGCTGGAGGACACTGCCAAAATTGGACATCGCACTAAGTCAACTGAACTGTGTCCTTTTCGGTAGACGAGACAGTGATTATTTTACATCGATGGGGGGACCCGTCTCAAAACAAAAAAGATATAAAAGGAATTCGTGCGCATTGCGATGCTTTATTTTATTTTATTTTATTTTTTGAAATTCGATATTATCCAATAATACAAAAGATGATGGATACTAAGCCGCACCACACCGACACCGACACCGACTTGCACCACCACAACACGACATATTATATCTTAAAAAATTTGAGAATTCCGACACGTTGAGATACGTTGCATATTAAACGTGCATTTTTAAATGCGCATTATAAATTATCATATTTGGCCAATGAGTTTATCTTTTTCTTCTTCCATTAAGGATTCACAATTAGATTTTTTTTGGACTACCTGAGTATATGACTTAAGTATATATATTTTTAGTTGTGTGTCGGTGTCCGACATGAGTCCGACATAACACGGATCCCCTTGAGTGTCCGTGCTTCCTAGGATGAACGCTAGGAACACTTTTACACACTTTGGATTGGACTGCACAAAAAGGGAAAAAAAATTAGTTTTTCTCTTGAAAATTTGCCAAACATGCTCGCCACTCAAAAGTATTTTCGTCTATATAGTGTTTCCACATTTATAAATTTTGTACACGAACATGAATTCCATGAGAGCGATATTAAGATCCCGTTAATGCCAATAATGTTTTCGATTAGATCAAGTTGATGTTGTTAGTGCATTTCTTTTCTATCTATAACAAAATAAGAAAGAAATTAAGGAATCTATTAACACGAGGAAAGATCCATCAAATTCGAATGCTTATAAAAAAAAAAAAAAGAGGGTTAAGCAGGATACTCATATTCACGTACGATAAGATGGGTAATTATGATGTCGTCGCGGCGTATCATTTATCAATTATTCCACAAATTACTAACAAAGATTACGTATGAAACTAGGGGCGCAAAAAAAAAAAAATCATTTGGGCCATATTATAATATAACTTCTGCATGGTAATCGACTCAGTCGACATCATTTGGCACCCGTTAATGGAATCTCAAAAAGGTAAACTAAATGCAAGTCAAATCGAATCGGATTGGTCATAATGACGAGGATTAATTGCCAAATCTGGAATTAAACACTTCTGTCCACTTCCATATTAATTGAGATTTCGAGGGTTATTCCGTGATTTTCTTCCCTAGGGTTGGTTGCCTCCACCGGCGCACCTATTACTTCACCATTAGACCTCTTTAGGCTATCATAAATCATAAAAACTTAGGAAAAAACCCTCGGCACAATGTCTTGCAAGACCAAGGGCAGAATTAGACGGGTGTCTACACCTGGTTTTTAGAAATACAAAAATGATGAGTGGATTGAGGCAACTATCTCAACATTTGAGCTCCCCCCTTTTTTTTAATCAATAATGATGAACATCTCTATTGTGTAGTCTCATATAT
The DNA here is from genome assembly GCA_016432845.1 of Psidium guajava. Taxonomy (NCBI): domain Eukaryota; kingdom Viridiplantae; phylum Streptophyta; class Magnoliopsida; order Myrtales; family Myrtaceae; genus Psidium; species Psidium guajava. The sequence goes on from CM028232.1 coordinate 7,685,224, forward strand.
AAAAGAAGAGGTAACTAATCAAATTTGATAAATCGCTAAAATTCGAAGAAAAACTAAGGACGTATTTATGACCTTCTCCGTATAGAAAACAACTGGTAGCACAATCTAATGATGATCAAGCAAAATCGCGTCTGTCTTTTTCCTTTCCCTTTTGCCATGTTGACGAGGTTTCGATCTGCCTCTACCTCATCCGTTAATCCGTGAAATAATCGATAGAATAAAGGAAAAAGTAACCTTGAGTAATTTAATGAAGTGATGCATGTCTCTTATGTGTATCGATCGAAAATTAGAACATCCAATTCAGAAGCGGAAATTATCGAGGGGGAAGAACATTTCCGGCCTTGGCCTCACTTCGTTCTTTTATTTTTTAGCAATATGAAAAATATGAAATATTTCTAAATTTTGGCTGACTTAAAGTTAAAAAAAGACAAAGGAAAAGAAAATCTAAGGGTTGGATTGGGACCCTAGTATGACCATCACCATCTCGTCAGATCCATCACTCTTCGGGGTGGGGGAGGGGCCCCACGCTACTTCTTCTCCTTATAAAGTTCTAACGGTGTGCCCCTTTACTTCCTCTGCTCCAGAAGAGAGAGCCAGAAATTCACCGCTCATCAGCAGCACAGAAAAATATATTTTCCTGAGAGAGAAAGCGACTTTTAGAGAGAGAAAACAGCTTCTGCTTCACCAGTCGACAGACATTGAAGGCAGTGTTTTTTTTTTTTTTGGGTTGGCTATGTCTCTCTCTCTCTCTCTCGAAAGGCTGGTGAGTTTTTCGTCCTTCCCGTTTCACCACTTCGTGCTGAGTTTGCGCTTTTGCCATTTTTTTAGGCCTCGCATTCGTTCATTTCCTTTTCAAAGCCAAAATCTTTGCTCCACATCTACTGATACTCCTCTCTCTCTCTCTCTCTCTCTCTCACGCAAATCTGAAACTTGGGTTGTCTGAAAAATTCGATCTTTACGAGGTACGAAACTCAGATTGCTCGCGTCGCTTTCACATTGACCCCGTCGCTCACGGTCCGAATGAATTTTGACCTTTTAGATTCCGAGCCGTTTTCTGGTGGGTTCTCCGTAATGTGCCTGATGCGAGTCGGTGTTTCTGTCTGTGTTTTGTTGGGCTCTCTGCAGGTTTAAGTTGGATTGACTGCGTAAAGGAGGGAAGTGAGATTTTGGGGTTGCTTGGAATTCACGTCAGAAAAGTGGGGTTAATTTGGATTGGAGACCGTTTTGCGTTGAATTTGAATCCGCCCAATGCAATGATCGACGATTTCAAGCTCAGTGAGTTTCCAGATCTGAATTTCATTGCTAGTTCTGTTTTTCTGTTTGTGAAGAATTCTTCGGCCGACTTCTTTTTCTCGTTGTTTTTGAATTTTGGTTCGTCTTGGATAGCTCAGCTGAAGCTGTGCTGTGGTTTTTCCAACGAAAAAGCTGTACTTGTAGAATGCCATTCTCTTTTTGTGTTTTTTCAGGTCTGCGATCCCATGTTGTTGATTTTTGTGCATCTGTTGCTAGGAGTAGGGACAAAAACCTTGACGTTTGCCCATCATCTCCTGTTCTCATGTCTGAGCTACTGGGAGCATATGGAACACACTCATCTGGCTACTGTTTATCTTGTACTATTTTGTTGATATCATGCTTGATTTTTCAATTTTTTGCATGCTGAGATGCTGAAAGGCAGTTAGTTTCAGTTGTCATGCTGGATAAGGCTTGTTGGATTGTCTATGGAACTTTTCCATTTACGACAATTAAGACACCCCGACGGAATTTACTTTGTTCTGCTTTCCCAGATTAACTGTCTCTATACATTCGCTTCATTTATGTGTCCAAGAAAACTGACGGAAATCGGAAAGTGACCTTACCTAATTTTGGGTTGTGCCTATTTCAGGATGCTTCTCATAATTAATGTGGTCTAATGGGGCTTGACGTGTGTTGAGAATGGAAACTGCAAAGATATGGATTTTCGAGAAGATAGTTCCAGGTTTGGGCCGTTACCAATCTCTACTTCGAGGAATATGTCGTCATCGTCTTCGACATTCTACTCGGCGAACCAGTCGCCCTTTTTCTCTCCGAGTTCTTCGACATGTCAGAGATCCAGCTCTATAGGATCAGATGTTTGGCTTGACAGATTAAAAAACCAAACTTCTAGTGCAGGAATTTCGGAACTTGAAGCTCTTGATGCAAAAATTGCATTTATTTTGTCCAACACGTCACAACCACCTGCTGTTGGTATTTCTGGCGACCCCCATAAGTTCGACCATATATCTAGTTCGACCGGTTTGTCAAACAGCGCTGCATCCGTCTTCAGCAATGCCAATGACATTGTCTACTCCGGGCAGCAAGAGAGGCAGAGTAGGCATGGGAGAAGCCATGGAACTCCATTAACTCCAAGTTCAGTCTCTCTCTCCACTAACAGATTGAGGAGCTGTGATGTCTTCATAGGTCTGCATGGTCGCAAACCGTCATTGCTCAGATTTTCCAATTGGCTCTGTGCCGAGTTAGAGTGTCAAGGAATTAGCTGCTTTATATCTGATAGATCTCGATGTAGGAACTCTCGCAAGCATGGCATTGTTGAGAGAGCCATGGATGTGTCGACTTTTGGTGTTGTGATCTTAACCAGGAAATCCTTTCGGAACCCTTATACCATAGAGGAGCTGCGATTTTTCTCGAGCAAGAAGAATCTGGTCCCAGTATTTTTTGATTTGAGTCCAGGTGATTGCCTTGTCAGGGATATCGTTGAGAAGAGGGGAGAATTGTGGGAGAAGCATGGAGGAGAGCTATGGCTTCTATATGGAGGTCTAGAGAAGGAGTGGAAAGAAGCTGTTGGTGGCCTTGCTAGGGTTCATGAGCGGAAACTGGAATGTCTTGATGGTAACTGGAGAGATTGCATCATAAGGGCCGTTACTTTGCTGGCTATGAAGTTAGGAAGGAGAAGCGTTGCGGAGCGGTTGGCTAAGTGGAAAGAGAAGGCAGATAAAGAGGAGTTCCCATTCACTCGAAATGAGGATTTCATTGGTAGGAACAAGGAATTGTCTGAGCTTGAATTCATTCTTTTCGGAGACATAAGTGGAGACTCTGAAAGGGAATATTTTGACCTCAAGGCTAGACCTAGGCGAAAAAATCTGACGATTGGTTGGAAGAAGAGCAACCTTATGGAGGAAAGAAGGGAGGAGCGTCAGCTAGATGAAGCCAGCTGGAAGGGAAAAGAACCAGTCGTGTGGAAGGAGTCAGAAAATGAAATCGAGATGTACGGCTCGGACTTTTCCCCAAAGCAGTACCAGCCAAAGCAAAAATCTGGTGGAAGGTATGTGAAAAGAAAAAGATCTACGAAGGTTTTGTATGGGAAGGGGATTGCTTGTGTTTCAGGTGAATCGGGCATTGGAAAAACAGAGCTTCTTCTGGAATTTGCTTATAGATACCATCAGAAGTACAAGATGGTTTTGTGGATTGGAGGGGAGAGCAGGTATATCAGGCAGAATTATTTGAACCTGTGGTCGTATCTGGAAGTTGACGTTGGCATTGAAAATACTCTGGAGAAAAGCAAGATCAAAAGCTTTGAAGAGCATGAAGATTCCGCTGTTTCTACGATTCGGAGAGAACTCATGAGGAATATACCATTTTTAATTGTGATTGATAACTTAGAAAATGAAAAGGATTGGTGGGATCATAAGCTTGTAATGGATCTACTTCCTCGATTTGGAGGAGAAACTCACATAATAATCTCGACACGCCTTCCTCGGGTCATGAATTTGGAACCGCTGAAACTCTCTTTCTTATCAGGTGTCGAGGCACTGCAATTAATGCAGGGAGGTGTCAAAGATCATTCACTCACTGAAATTGATGCCCTCAGGGTTATCGAGGAGAAACTGGGACGATTGACCTTGGGTCTTGCTATGGTGGGATCTATTTTGTCGGAGCTCCCTATAAGCCCCAGCAGGCTATTGGAAACCATCAACAGAATGCCCTTGAGAGACTTGTCGTGGAGTGGAAGGGAACGGAATTTGTTGAGGCGGAACACTTTCCTATTGCAACTCCTTGAAGTATGCTTCTCAATATTTGACCATGCGAACGGACCAAGGAGCCTCACTACCAGAATGGTTCAGGCTAGTGGTTGGTTTGCCCCAGCTTCAATCCCAATTTCCCTATTAGCGCTAGCAGCTCATAAGATACCTGAAAAGCATCAAGGTACTCGGCGGTTCAGAAAAATATTGGGCTCCTTGACTTGTTGCTGCTCTTCATCGTACATAAAGAAATCGGAGGCGGAAGCTGCATCGATGCTGTTGAGGTTCAAAATTGTGAGAACTAGCATTCGACAAGACTGCATCCGTTTTAATGAGCTCATCAAGCTTTATGCCCGTAAGAGAGGAGTTGTAGGAAGTCCACAGGTTGTGGTCCAGGCTATAATCAGTCGTGGTTTTGTTCACGATTACTCTGAACATTTGTGGGCGGCGTGTTTCTTGCTCCTGGGGTTTGGTACTGACCCCGTAGTTGTGGAACTCAAGGTGTCTGAGTTATTATATTTTGTCAAAGAAGTGGCTCTTCCTCTTGCGGTGCGAACATTCATCACATTTTCGCGTTGTAGTGCTGGCATAGAACTGCTGCGCCTCTGCACCGATGCTCTCGAAGCAGCGGACCAAGCGTTTGTGACTCCAGTCGATAGGTGGTTGGACAAATCACTTTGCTGGAGACCTGTCCAGACTAGTGCTCAGCTCAACCCTTGCCTTTGGCAGGAGCTTGCCTTACTAAGAGCGACGGTGCTGGAAACCAGAGCCAAGCTAATGGTGAGAGGGGGACATTTCGACATAGCGGACGACCTCATAAGGAAGGCTATTTTCGTCAGGACTTCCATCTATGGTGAAGATCATCCAACAACTGTGTCAGCTCGTGAAACTCTGAGCAAAATCACCAGGTTTCTTGCGACTATGCAAATCAATGCTTCTCCATAGATTTTTACTTTTGAGGCAAGCAAAGGAAAATCAGAATAGATTCATAGAAGAGTATCCAATAAAACCCGCTTCAAAATTCCCCAGAGAAGTTTGTATACTATTATCTTGTTATTCATAAGATGACTGACAAGTTCTCTGATTTGACCCCGCCTTGTCGTCTTATGATTCACTAGCCTCAGTTCGACAGGAGGTTGTATAGTTTTTGACATAGAAAATCGTTGTTAAAGTCTCATACTAAGCTTCACATATTTTTTCTTGGTATCTGCTCCAAGCAATTGGTCTGATCGGCACCAAATCTCTTTTTAATCAGCTAGCGACTTGCCTGAATAGCTGCAACTGCAATGTATGCATACATTTCTTCCTTTATGGCTAGAGGTTGTTGGAGACTCAATGGCGATTGCAAAGTAATTATGTGCCTTCCTCTATTTGCCTTGTTGAATCGGTGGTAAGCTTCTATAAATCAGTGATAGTTGGTTACATGCAGATGTGAAGCTCCGGTATCTGACAGAGGGGTTTCCAAAGATAGCAATAGAAATTCAGGGGATTTCTAGTGTGTTTCGCGGTGCACGCGCGCTGCCGGCATCATTTTTTCTTGGCGAGTTTCAGTTATGCCGTTTCTCTTTATTTGCAGAAATTTGCTAGTGTTCAAGAAGGTAGATAACCCGGGCCTTCAATAGTTTCTAGAACCTACGTCAAACAGGAACTCGAGCGTTGCCAAGTTGTCTCAAAGTTGTAGTTCCAGCAGATCTTTTACTCTGAACCATATGGTTAGTGTTGTCCTCTTTGATCCTGCACAAGATCGATTCGATCTGTTGTAGCACGTGTTCATGATAATTCTGTTTAAGACTTGCCGGTGGAAGAACTATTTGCCATCATCGCGTTCGAGTACTAGAACTATAGAGGAGCTTCCGGGCCTGACAATTCGGCGTCAAGGGCGATTCTGCAAATCTTTGGCAAGAAAAGCTACATCAGAATATTACGGCGCGAGAAGGAGAGCTACGGGGCATCAAATTGCTAACCCATTTCAAAAGTTACTGTCATGCATCGAAATTTACCATGAAGGACTAGACTTGTTGGAATTCTGCGATTTGGAAAGGTGAACCGATGACCTTCGTATACTTCCAATTGCTGCAGAATGTAGACGTGTGTGATGCGTGAGAGGGTCAAAAGAGAGTCGGAAAGAACCCAAGGAGGGATACATTCTCGAGTTCCACCTTAAGCATCCATCGACCATGCTTTCCTTTGCACCATACCAATGGCCCAACCAGCCGAAAAGAAACACAGCTTGGCCCGCCTTCTGATCTCGTGCCGGCCGGAATGAATGGCGTGTCATCTCACATCTCCGGTTCAACATGTCCTGCACCATGTCCTCAATTCCAACGCGAATTCATCTGCATTCGAGCAACGCCGCGAGAGAGAGAAGAAAAAGAAAAGGCAAAAAAAGAATGCCCTCACGCAGGATCGAACTACGGACCTTCAGTTTACAAGACTGACGCTCTACCACTGAGCTATAAGGGCCGACTTTTGCCCATCCGGACTAGGACAAACCCTTTGTTCTTATCTTAACGTATCATTTTTTTTTTTTTACAAAATGTCTAGGATTAAAAAATAATCCAAACATTTTTGGTCTTCCGGAACCCATAAAGCAAAATGAATTCGTAAGAATAGTTGGTTACCGTTCATAGTTTCTTAACATGAGAAATTATCGATACTCTCTTGATTTTGACAGATCAAAAGCACCCGATAAGCGATGAGCCCGTTAAGTCTCCAATTACAGGGTCCTAAAACTCGAAATGCTCACTTGATTGTTGATGGTGGAGGCAGCTTCACCTCGATGATACAGAAAATTGGCCTCCTTCTAAGTTTCTTCCCGGTCTTCGTAAAAAAAAAAGCTGGCTCCTTTAAAGTATCACGAGAGGTACTGGTATGGCTTTAGTTCATCCCAAGCCAAATATGTGCTTCCAAGGTCTTGTAAGTTGTAAGGGGTGGCATGAACGGACAAAACCGAATTATAAGAGTCTCAGAATTGCATTATGCTCCAAAATCCTCTTTTGACAGCCAACAATGAGGACAAGAATATGTTCGGCCCACTTACAAAGCCCAACAAGGTCCAACAAAAGGGTTGGTTGATGCCACTCAGCCCGTCAAATATATCTGTGAAAATATGCCCTGCCAAGCTCCTGTGAAGAATTTTGTTGTATGGTCACAAAAATGATAAAACAATTTAAATGGTTAATACCATAAAGAAAAATTCTAAAATCGCACATCTATGCCGCATTTATTCCAAATTAATTTCCATATTGTAAAAAAAAATGTCGCTCCAATGTCCTATTTATCCCAACCCTTTTTTTTTCATCTCACAAAAAGATCCCATAAATACATCTTGAGTGGTATTTACCCCAAGTTAATTTTTGCGTTAAATAAAATCACAGACAGGTATATTTTTCACAAACCTACCAAAATCTTGTGACAAAATTAGGGATGTTAGCAAATTTTTTGAATCTCCGTTCATTTTCTTCGGATCCGACTTCCTAAAAATGTCCTTTCGGAAACCCATTGATGTTAAAATTCCATTTCGGATGCGCGTGGCATGTCAATCATCCGAGTTGTTCGCCATGTGTGTTTTCACGTCACAATTGAAACGAGATATTGGACGGAATCTAATTGAGAGTAGATTTGTCATGCATGTATTAGTTTGAAATTTTTTTTTTAAACGTGAGAATTTGTATAGGACAAAAGCGGTATGAGTGTACCATATTAGGATTATCTTTTTTAGTATTAACCCTAAATAAAAATATAGTACTGTTTATTGGGCGGAGGGTAAAAAAAAAAATGGCAAACTCTAACATAACCTCCTTCGGTCTTCCACAATATGGGCCAAGATTCATTTGTCTCGGTTTCGGAAAACTAAAGGATGGGAATCTAATGACAAATAAACTACAAAAGATCTATGTGCACTTCAAATTAGATCTTGCTTTTATATCATTAATTTTGTAGGTATATGTCACTGTCATCACTTATCAATTTATTTATGAAAATGACCCGATTGACACAATTCGATCACGTGGAGCTTTTCTCGTGGGCTAATTCCCTCAAAAAGTACAAACTTTAGATCCAATAACAACTCTGGCCTAAACTTTTTTTGTCTCGTGAAAAACCATCAACTTTAACACAAGTCCCAAATTTAGTCCCCTTTGAAACCATCACTTTTCCAACATGGCAGTTCCATGTCATTAATAAATTCACATCGCCTGCTGATGCAGATTTATGATACTATTCATCATTTTTTTTAGCATGGAATCTGAAGTTATTCATCCGCTACACCTCCATCAAAGCTTGAAGGACAACTATTTCGAAGCTCCAAGAGGGGCTGGGCTCATTTTAAAAAAAAAAAAAGCTCCAATCATGAGCTTGGCCAATCTCATCTATGGCATCTCTCCATAAATGGGTAATACAGAGCTTCGGATTCCAATGAAAGAGCAAATGCTTACAGATGAAGTGAATGAGATGACGAACAATTTAACCGCCATCCTTCAAGCTATGATCAAGGTAAAATGGATGAACAATTTGGGATTCCATACTAATAAGATGATGAATAGTACTTTCAATCCATGTCAGCATACTACATGTATTATTTGATGGCGTTGCCACATTGGGTAGCCTTTTTTTTTTCCCCCGGTTGGGACCACGTTGGATAGGTAGCGGTTCCAAATTAAAGGGGACTAGATTTGAGACTTGAATTAAAATTGATGAATTTTCACGAGATTAAAAAGAAAAAGAGTTTCAGGCCAGGATCGTCCTCGAACAAAGTGGGTGTTTTTTTTAATTTTTTATTATTAAGGGAATTAGCCCCTTCCCTAGTGCAATGTTTTGTTTCGACCGGTGGAACTTTTGGATGTACCCCACTGGCCCATAAAGAAATTGGTGCGGGGTTGCATTTCCAATTCCTCCTTTGGTCACAGAAAATATCAACATCGCACTATCGGTCGCATAATGTCTCGTGACAGCCTGGCTCGTGCCCTTTCCTTGTGACAATAGTCTTTTGAAAAATGCAACCTAATGAGGGCGGGAGGGAGACTATGGTTAATCTCAATCGTACCAATTATGATGACATCATCATCCGGTCCATCATGATTGAAAACCTCCTCTTCTGTTTGATTTATTTATTAAATCGTGCGAAGAAACCTTAATTTGGGGGAGCGTCGTCTTCTCCAATTGCCATTCTATCCGCTAACCACGGGAAAAGCATCAAAAGAAATCTTAAGGCCTATTGAATTCATATCGTTTTAATTTTAAATATTTTAATTGAATCGATTTAATCTTAAATCCTTTCACATTTTACCAATTCATTTCATTCAGTTAATTTTGATCGGAAATCGCTGATGTCGACGCTGGCCGTATTACATGGCATAGCCGACGTCGACGTGGATAATTTTTACGATTTGAAAAAAAAAATTTAATGGCATCTCATTATTTTATTGTCATTTTTTCCTTTCATTTTGATTGGCAAAGCCAGCGAGTGAGGCTAAGAAGGGCCGCCACTCTCGTCCTAAGAAGGGCCGCCACTCTCGTCAACGGCAACTCTCACCGGCCAAATGAAAAGGAAAATAAAATAAATGAAACTTTTAAAAAAAATTATTAAAACATTATTAAAAATGTCCACATTAATATCAATTGTATCATCTAAGATGATCGACATTCACGTCAATGATTTTCAGCTGAAATTAATCGAATGAAATCATTTGACAAAAATGTAAAACTATTTAGGACTCAATTGATTCAATTGAAATGCGTGGGATTCGATTAGCATCGATAAAATAGATTTAAGTCCTTTTTTTTTTCCGTACTTTCCCGGCCAAGGATGTCGCGGACAACACTGTTCTTAGCATTGTCATTTTTTACCGGTCTTGCGGGGAGAATTGATTTCCACCGAATGCATCGGGATTTGTATTTGGAATTCTAAGTTGTCCCTTGTTTCAGGAGTGTTTGTACGGATCGAGTAAACGAACGTCTTGCATCCAGATGGAATTAACGGTGAAAAGCGTCATGTTGCATGAGTCTTCAGTCACGACTTAAGTGGGTTAGGATCTGCGAGATAATGAACATGGTTGCTCCTGCTCATACCAACCGTTTCCACACATCATTCTATCAGTCATCTAAAGGTGTTAGGGTTTTTGAGGAGTGTACAAACTAATCACAAGGCATCCCGGCGTTTGAGGAGTAGTCAGTAATCGCGGGTGTCGCCCGCTTTTTGTCTCTTGGCCAGACGGATGAAGTCCATGATCACTTCTCTCTCGTTCACTTGCTGCAACATTGTATGTGAAATATGCACACGGAGTAAGTTTCTTGTTTCCACAGAGAGAGAGAGAGGGAGGAGAAACAAAAAAAACGGGCGCGCGCATGCACAGTAAGAGAGAGCGAGAGCGAGAGAGAGAGAGAGAGACCTGTGATGCGAAATGCCGACCCACGGCTTTAAGCATCTGTTCTCTTCCAAGATTGGAACTGGTGTTCACCTATGCACAGAACATCAAGAGCAAAGCTGAGCAGCAGACAACCTTTCGGGTGCATAAAGTACGCATCAAAAGCTTGTTAGATAGACTTACGAGTTCGTAATGTCTGCAATATCTCCACAGCGAACTCGTCCCCAGTTTCGATAGGTTTACCCTCTGAAAATCAAATAATGAAGAATTCATAAACTTTCAGCGGATGATATGTTAAACCTACCGTACTCCTGTAATCTGCCGCTTAAGTGGTTAAGTGCAGCGACACTGGTTCTATAGATGAAAGGACCTAAACCACAAATTTACTTTTTTGCAGCAATCAATGTCGGAGGCATGGAATGAACGGATATCATCACATCCTCAGACACCCGAACTTTTTTGTTGATGCTATTGGAAAAGGTGAACAAAAAGGCTTGCTTCATGTCACTTGCGCTATGATGAATTAATACACTCGGTTACTTTCTTAAGGACTGTGAGATTAGTTTAACATGAACAACGTAATCCAAAATGCAACATAAAAGAGTCGTAACTTTCTTACCAGCTCAGGAGTCTGAATAATGGACTGTACATCCCTGTAGCATCCTCGGTTCACTGATTTTGCTGGTGCAGACGTGATCCATGGCCTCATATGCCTAACTCTCGGCTTGCCAAATTTGTGAAAGTCAAAGCTTCTGGCTGTTTGGATAAAAAGATCACCTTAGAATGTTTTCCTATAAGATGTGAGATCGACAACACGACTAGAGAAACAAGGTTGGAGGACACAATAGAAGAACCAAAACACAACATACAGAAATCACGATCCTTATCAACAGTTTCAGAGCCGCTACTGGAGTCGAAATCATGATCATCATCCTCTTCATTGCCCGTTGGATGTTCAAGCACACTTAACGCGTTCCGTTGCAGCTTGACTTCAACCCCATTTTTCAGAACCTGCAGTACCAAGCATCCATGTCTTAGTAATTCGTCACGAAACTTGTGTACTAATGTTTAATTCCCAGTTGACATCTGGAGTGAAAAAGACTAATCCAACCTGACCATTTTAACTAATTAAGAAGGAAAAACATGTTGAGTTTAGCATTGCTCATGGACATTGAGTATCTTCATACGGAAGGTCAATGACAACTTAATGACATGAATTTGCTTTCCAGGAGTTTCTTCTGATGGAACTTTCTATGATAAAATTATTTTTAAACAGAAAAACGAAAGCCTAGTACATAGAATGACAGACGAGTAGCAGTATTAAATAGAAATGAACCATCATTGTTCTCCATAACAATTTGCTCAGTTTATCATCTGAAAGGGCGTAGTTAATACAAATTACCCACGTCGCAAAAAACTCTTTGATATCTGCTTGAGGGCCACATAGCCTACTATAAACAAATTATGCAATTAAACTTTACAAGATTCGCTAATATAATATTACACCACCATCGTATTTTAAACAGAGCACCAACCACTGACCATGTGGTCAGACATTCAGATTCTGAACTGACTTTAGATTAGCAAGAGTTCTAGCACTTTTTCCAGGTTTGTCATAGAAAGGACAAATTAAATGAAACTTTATTAAGTTATTATATCACTCCATCCAAGAAGAAACAAGGCAGGCAAACATGCCCCAGACTATTTCACTCAACAACCAATTGTTTCTGTTCATTGATAGGACATCACAACTAGACACACTGATCATTTCAAAATGTCCAGATGATGACTTTCTTAATTCACAAGACATTGGTTATGCAGTTCAAACCACAAGCAGATACAGAATTTTTTTATGGATACAGAACCACTAATTTAGCTAGACCAAAGCTACGAATGCATGAGAGAGGAGATATACCAGCCAGTGCCAGCCACCGAGGCCAACCGCCTTCTTGACAACGCCTTGAAGCCCCACTAATACAGACTTGGTCCTGTTATTTCCAGTCACGATGACTTTGGTGTGCCTCGGAAGGACGGAGAGCTCCTCGTCGCCGCTTTCCTCACGGAACGGCGACAAAACCCGAGAAGAACAAAACTGAGGCTCCTCTAACATTTCTCTCAAACTGGGGGCAAAACAAAGATGCTTACTTCACAAGGAACCCACCAAACCAAGTTTGGTAGTCCAAAAAAACCCACCCCTCGGAGTTATACCCAAAGCCTCAACCGTGCAAAAGGCAAATGCTTTTTCTTGCCAGCTGAAGACCTATCAAGTTTTTAACGAGAGTAATGATTCGTCTCAAGAGATCTTCCTCAAACTTTGCAATCTGAGGTCACGTTAAAGTTGGAATTTTGAAATTTGAATGGCGAAAAAGCAAGGTCAATGACGGAACGGCAGTTAATGAAACTACAGGCTAACATCCTGCTCTCCTTTCCCTCAGCTGGACTTCCTGAAGAAGAAGAAGAAGAAGAAGAAGAAGAAGAAGATCAGAATGTGTCGTTCAAGAATGAAGAGAGAGAATACAGAGTTCGTGAGCTTCTTCAATTTCATGGCTTTAGATATGGCAAGACATGGCAAGACCCAAAAAAAAAAGAGCGAGCTAGCAGTAAATGGAGATGAATGAGTCTGACACGAATTTTCCAAGTACGTGTCTGAATAAAGGATGATTCCAAATATGCAAAAAGGGGGTCACAATGAATGCGTGAGTGGATTTATTGGTGATTCAGCCATTTTAGCTCTGCTTTCAAAGTCGGAGTGACATCAATTTACAGTACATTCGGTACACGTACACTTTCCACAATTTTCAAAAGAAGAGATCAAAGGAAAAAGCTGAGCACTCTGCTAAATTCGCGCTAAGTTCCTTCAAACAGATAATTAGCTTAATTTTCTGCGAAAAAATAGGAAATGATCACTTTTCTATTTCTCCCTCAGAGACAGATCATCAAATCCCAAGAGGAACAGAGCATCCTCTGGGGAAAACCCCCCATTTCTTCAAATTTAAAAAAAGCTGATGTTAAAAGGAGCGAAACCCAGAACAAAAAATTAGCAGGAACAAATCGATAACGAGCGAAGGTCAAGTAGAAATCTTTTGCTTTCATGTCCCAGAAAAGAAGGGCAGAAGTCAAAGAATCGATCAAAGGAAAGAATAAAATCTTTGGAGCTGTAAAGAGCTCAAATATTGGGGGGCGGGGTTAATGTCGGAAAAATCCACCATTTCAGAATTGCACTCTTTTTCGGTCGGTAAATCACGAGAAAAGCTCATTCCAAAGGGAATGCGCGAACACGGAAAGCTGGAGAATCGTCGCGATCATGAACATAAACATCACTCACTCACGCACTTACCTGTACGGACGGCGAAGAGCGTACCAAACGCTAAAAACCAATAGAACAGGGCTTGAGAGGGAGAGGGAGAGGGAGAGAGAGATGGTGTCTCGAGTTCGATTTCTTGATCCGGCAAGGATCGATTGCGAACACCGAGGACAGCGAGGGTGAAGAAGAGAAAGAAGCTGATGATGGGAGATTTTTTTTTTTTTTTGCATGGAAGAGGGTTTGAAATTCAGGCACGGCTTTTGAGGAGCCAACTGCTGATCAGTGTACTCTGCTCTGTCCTCCCAATAATTCCAAATGTTGGAGAGAGAGAGAACAGAGACAGAGAGAGAACAGAGAACAGATATATAAATAATATATAAAAGCATAAGTATTAAGCTGAATATGGCCCTCATTAAATTTGATGATTTGATTCAATTTCTCATAAGCGAATGGGTTTTCCTTTTTGCTTTGAAATTTTGATTCATCCATATAATTATTCAATTCTAATAAATATAGGTCTCGAGTGCATTTGGGATCGGCTTAAAATTCAAGATGACTGGTCTAAATTAAGGATTCACTTGGAGGGGCCTCTACAGCGATATACATAATTCTCCTCTCTCGATTTAATCCTTTTTCAATGTAACGTAATTAAGATCTTTCGATTTTCGTTAACATCAATATGCAGGTATCATGTGTAATTTTGCAGTAATTTGTAAATAATGAACAACATTTTAGTCTGACAAAAAAAAACAGAATTTTAGAGTTTTTCCCTTAAAAAAAAGAGCTAAAATAATTGACCACGTTAAACATTATGTTTGTTCGACAAGGAAAAAAAAAAGACAAAGATGTTTGAGGGGGCGAAGAACAGTTAATGCTTGCCAACTGCCAGTGGGAACGGACCTGCCATATGTGCGCCGTACGCTGGGGATATTTTGTTGTAACTGTCACCGGCTCAACCGGTCTACCGGGTTTGCCTATAACGCTCGGTTTAGTCAAACTTCTTAGAGAAAAAGAGCCGTTCCATTCTTTCCCGTTCTTCTTTTTTTTTTAATGTCTGGTCTCGGTTGCGTCTGGGGGTGCCATGATCCGAGCCGATTTGATCCCAATACGAAACTAGAGTCTAGAGACCATCGATACCAGCCGTTCGCTACTTATAAAAATTTAACCAATTAATTTACACTAACAACTTTCAATTTCAACCATCCAACCTTATAAAACATGCACATAATTATCATTCGACAATCATATGAGTACTTACGACAATAAAATATTAGAAAAGACTAAATTAGGGGGAAAAAAGCACTTAAAAACAAGTGAAACAGGATTATTCATCATTCTGCTTGAATTGAAAAGAATCAAGCTCAAAGTGGGATTACACTTGTATTTCACTGAATTCAAGTGCGAATAAAATAATAAGTTTGCATAATATAATCAAGATAAAATACAGATAAAGTCAAGACAAAACTCGATCGGGTATTACATGTCTACAAACATGATCAGAGGCTGTGTTGCGAATGAAAATAGTAAATTTTGAGCAGAAGATGGAGAAATTAGGTTAACTAATTTTTCAAAAAAAAAATTATTCTAATTTCACATGGGCCTTCCAATCTAATCCTATCCACCATGTAACCAAGGACCGGATCGCCCACCTCAAGGAAAGGACCAACCCGCCGGTCCGATCCGATTCGATCCTAGTTCGGTTCAGTCTGGTCCGGTCTGATCCTGATTCGATCCAGTTTGCTTACTTTTAGTGGTGTCAAAGGAAAACACATTTCATGTGATGTCCACGTCGTGTGGCATAACATGTGAAGTAACCAATTAGTCAAAGGCAAAAAATACATATCAAAGGTGAGTAAAATGGATTAATCGGAGCGAAAATTGCCAAAATTGAACCGGACCGATGGATTTGGTTCGATTCTAAAGATGACCGATCCGATCCACTACTCCTCAAAGTGAAACTAGTGTTTTCTAGGCAAAGAAAGGGACTTGCCCATGGAGAAAATTTGCTAGTTAAATGTTTTCGTGTTAAAGACAATATTGTACATAGAAATAAAATTCACATATCTATGGATATTCACTATGATGAGGACATCCCCATGTGAATCACAAGAGTATCATGTGTATCTATGCGAATACCAAACAAGTCCTCCCCTATTTTAAAATACATTTTCTTTTTATTTTTATTTTACTGATTTTGAAAATTGAGAATCGATACTGTCGGTCCGACTCCTAAGGGAACCAGAAATTCATAGCATCCAAGCAATAATAATTAATCAGCTCTGCACCGCGGTCGTCATCGCATCTCGTCGCTTAAATTTTTCTTTTTTTAAATCGACTTGAGAGGGCTTTAGATATTCAAAATGAATACTTCCCCCCTCCACGTAAATTAGTCAACGCCAAAAAAGCCATCGTTATTTTGTGAAATTTCTTTATCTTCTGGAGAACATTTTGCGACGGATAGTTAGTGGAGTTGATTATATTTTAATTGTCTACTTTATCGTTCACTTTTCTTTTTAATGTATTAAAAAAACATAAGCCTTTTAATTACTTTGTACTAATGCAATCTTAAATATTTCAAATGATCAAATTTAATCCTAAACGTTTTCACATTACTATCAATTCAGTCCATCTGACCAAATTGGGCCAAACATTGGTGATATAGACATTAGTCATCTTACATGGCATGATCGGTATAGAGGCAAAAATTTTCTCTATAATTATTCAATAATTTTTTTAAAAAAAAGGTTTAAGAAAAAAAGAAACAAGGAAAATTTATTAAAAATTATATATAAAAGTCCACCTCAGCGCCTGTCATGCCATGTAAACGATCGATGTCCACGTCAGCATTTCTTGTATAAATCGGTTGGATGGTTTGAATTGGTATAAATGTGAAAATATTTATGATTAAATTTGATTAATTGAAGAGTTTAGAATTAAATTGGTACAGATGTAATAGATTTAGGATATTTTTTTTTACACTTTTCCCATTTTCACCCCATAAGAGTAGCTAACGGAGCCTCATTTTGCCCCTTCTTCGTCTGCACACTTGTGCATGCTATCGGGTTGTTACATTGGGAGCTCTTATAATCAAAGGTTAATACCACGAAAAACCCCAAACTAGTACGCCCGTGACAAATTTACCCTAAACTATTTTTTTGACCATAAAAAACCATAAACTTGTACATTTGTAACAAATTTACCCCAAGTTATTTTTTTTACCACGAAAAACCCCAAACTATTACATCTATGATAAATTTACCCTTTGTTAAATTGGATCAGTACCATTAAAAATCCTAAATTGATAAACCTGTGATAAATAGAGGGTAAAAATTTCAAACTGGTATACCAGTGAAGTATCCAACTAAACAATTCGACGTTAAATTTAATAAAAATTAACGAAAGGTAAATTTTTCAAAAATATATTTGTTTGGCGTAAATTTATCGCAAGCGTATCAATTTGGGGTTTTTTGAGGTCAAAAAAATAGTTTGGGTAAATTTGTCATAAATGTACCAGTTTGGGGTTTTTCGTGATATTATCCCTATAATCAATACTAGTCATAAATTTGAATATTTTGTTAATTCAGATGCGCGGGCAAAGATATCAAGTAGAGGTCAAATATGTTCAAATTCCAGCAAACTCTTTAATTCGTCTCTTCCTTGATTAGATTAGGATAAGTGCACTAGAAATCCTAAAATTTATCGCGAAAGTACAATTGAGTCATAAAACTTACAAAAAGTGTACTAAAGTCCGAAAACTTGTCAAATTGGTGTAAACGAGTATTTCTGTTAACTTTGTCCAATTTAACTAATGCAAAATTCTAACATGACTTTTTGATTACTATTTTTTTTTACCTCCTACGTGGCATTAACATGTCAATAACATCAAACATAAGGCTAAAACGACTTGCTTTAGGCAAAATTTGAATTTTTAATAAACATTTCCCAAAATAAGCAAAATGAGAAATTATTTTTAAAAAGGGAAGATGCAGCCGGGCCCTGCAACACCGACCATCCCCCACCTTTACTAGCCATTCATGGTGGTGGTGTAGCGGCGACGAGGAGGGCTACATGGTTGTAGCCCTCGCC
The DNA here is from genome assembly GCA_016432845.1 of Psidium guajava. NCBI lineage: Eukaryota > Viridiplantae > Streptophyta > Magnoliopsida > Myrtales > Myrtaceae > Psidium > Psidium guajava. The sequence goes on from CM028232.1 coordinate 7,702,974, forward strand.
TCCATCTTCCTTTTTTATTTTTACTTATTTTGTATATAATTCAAGTAAAAAAAATTATATGAAAATTTCAGATCTAGACTTAAAAAGACGTTGTCATGGCCACATGAGCTAGAAAAATATAATAAAAAAAAAGTCATATCGGCATTTTCAGTTAGTTGAATTGGACGGAATTAACAAAATGACTCAATTACATCAATTTGGTAATTTATAGGACTCGATCGTAATTTTTGCGTGTGCAAATTTTAGAATTTTTTATTACACATGTATTTAATCGGGTCTTTTAGTTCATGGTCACATCTTTATTGGTCGGGATATTGCCCCCACCCCGCCTGACCAGGACATCCGGGGGGGGGGTTTACAAGGATCACGTGTAGGCACCACCGCCACCACCACTTAGGACGGGGTGGGCATCTGACACGTACCTACCTTATTCATTTTTTGTGGGAAACATTTGTTCGTACCAACCGTATGGCCATTCGTTTATGTCGTTCATTCCTCGAGTTATCTCCCTTTGTACGATTAACGGACTTCCGTTGGCTGCCGTTCGAGAGGTTACTATTTTTTTTTAATATTAAAAACGGTACTAATTTAGTGGCATGCATAGACATCTATAATGCAGAAACAAGGGGAAATAAATCGTTTTAATTCATTCTTAAATTTCAAGAGGATAAATTCATGCTTTTAAGGAGCGACGTCGCTCATAAAAATTAGTTGTCACCTCCACCGACGTCGACGGAACCGCCATCTCCTCCCATTCATCGGCGATCGAACCGGAATCCTAAGCAGCTATAACATAAGGCCTTGAGGTCCCCAGATGGCTAGACCTTAAATCCTTTGATCCCAGCAGTCGAAGCCTGAGACATTGCCAGGAGGGTAATTTATGCCTTTAAGAAGCGACACCGCTCGTAAAAATAAATTGCCGCCTCCGCTCCTCCACTGTCGTCGGCAAAACCACCATCTTCTCCCATTTGCCGGCGGTCAGATCGAAATCCTTGGTAGTTGTAACATAAGGCCTTGTCGTCCACAACCCGTCGATTGGATGGAAGTCCTAGATGTCCAGACCCTAAATCCTTCGATCCCAGCCGATCGAATCTCAAGTCATTTTCGATGGGACCCAATCCCTAGGTCCCGAACAACCTGGCCCAAGTAGCTATTCCGCGTCGAAAGACCTCATGCATATTCTAAACGAATTAATTGTTTGAAAAGAAGAAGAAGAAGAGCAAACTTCAAACCGGAAAATAAATCCCATGGAAACGGGATAAACGGGAGTCAGCATGCTCCCAAAAATAAAGCTGCTGGGGTTACGGCAAAACGAGCAACCGGGAAAATGAGAAAAAAGAAAAAAAGAAAAAGGCCGGGCAGGCGACGGACACGTGTCGGTGAGGGAAAGGGACTGCCGGACGTTATGCGACGAAACTCACCAAGTTGAGGAAAAGGGATTTCACAAAATTTGAATTTGGATTTGAAGTCCGCTCCCGCAGCTGGAGCGCACTCCCTTTTTAAGCTTTAAACTCTTTTCCAAATCCTCAGCATTCAAAAACGTGGGCCCCGCTCTCCCTCTCCCTCTCTTATCTAGAAAACTATTTAAAGCACCATATGTTGAGATAGATGCTGCTAGGTATGCCGACTCTACTAATAAATATTTCGTAAATACGGAATTTGAGCTCCGCAAAGAGGCAGAATAAAAGTCGGATAGAGTGAAATTAGTTATAACATAGATGGAAAAAAAAAATATCGAACTGCATGCTTCGAAAATGTTAAACGTGGAAAACTATATGACTCAAAAGTACATGCCCCAAAAACGATTTTCAATAAACCGATCCTTTTTGGGGGTGATTTCTACTTTTAACTCTTAGCTATCTAGTACTTCTCAATAATATAATTGAACCTAGGCAAACGTCTTGCTATTGAATGCGCAATATCGGTTGCGTACCGTTATGTAGAGATGGCGATGAGACCGAGCGGACACTCTCCCCCCCCCCCTCTCCCTTGTCGCTCCACTATAATTTAGGTGGCTCCAACATTTGCCTCGCGCATGGCAAGTTTACATGGCACATTTAGACCCGTTCAAATGAATTATAAACTCATCTTTTAACTTTTGTGTATTCGGGATTAGATTATTATACGAGTTAAATATATTTAATAAAGTTGTTTAAACAAATACGAGCGTCAAATTAGTTATAAATGAGTCGTAAATGAATTTACAACTTATTAAAACCTAACTCACTTATATAATTCAAATTTGTTATAAGTGAGTCGTAAACATACCTCACATGAGTAGAGAGTATCTCCTTTTTCGTCTCGGTGAACATGTATCGTCTCCTTGTATTGTCTATTTTTTGCGATTATTTCTTCATATAAATATTATTCACTCAATGGACAGGGGGACACCCTTTGAAATTCTAAAAGAGGTCTTATTTGTGTGTGGGCCCACTCACTATGACTCCTTTTGACTTTCTTTCGACGAATTTGATTTTTTTATTTAAGAAAATGTGGTTATTTCTGTACCAGACGAGACTTTAATCTTACAACCCATTTAAATTTAACTTACTTATATAACTCTCTGTTCGCTTGATCTCGCCCTCACTGATTTCAAACTCTCATAGATGAATTGATTAAATGAATCTATTTGGATTAGATCATTTGTGACCCTATCCGATTTACACATTTAACGAATCTAATCACATCTCTATGTCCATCATCTCGTTTTTTTCCTCGTGTTGCATTTATCTTAAACAAAATTAATATCCTGAAAACTTATTTAAATTTGTGCCCAGCTGGTTTTCTTATCTTTGTAAAAGCAGGGACCGGCCATTCTCATGCAGAAGTCCAATCAAATGATATTTCAAACGCCTCTTTTACATAAGTCATGTAGCACTAAACCACAAAAATTAATTAGGTCACGGGGCAAAGACGACCACACCGCCGTCAAATTAGCATGCCACATTAGCACTTTCTGGCTTCATTTGCTAGAATGATTATATTGATATTTATAAGCAAAGGTTTAAAACTACACTTGTAAAATTGAAAAAAAAAAAGTTTAGAATCGAATTAATAGCTGTACATTAATTTTTATATTGATATCAGATTTTCAAAAAACGACGATATATAATATTTGGTATTTGGGTTTGGCCCATGAGAATGTCAAATATCGTATCCTGCTTATTGAGCTGCAGCAACTTGTCCACCGTCATCCCAAAATATCATCTAGAATTCCACAATACACGACATCAACATCCTACAAAAACGAACTTTGCTGGCTGAATTGACATCTACGTTTGTGTTTTGTTTAATCGAAATCTTGCTGTTCTGCCCACTCTTTCTTTTCGAAAAAGCCAAACCTAATACCTTCGCAACAATTAAATATCCGACACTTGGGACACCTGAAATATTTTCATGGTTTTCGAAATTTGATGGGAATGCGCGAAAAGTAATTTATGCCGTTTCGAATGTCACAAAATAGACGGACTTTAGCAGTCATATAACTTCAAATTCCGGGATTTTTCCTACAAAGAGGGGGGCTGAACATAATGAACAGAAGGACGAAATTTGTCCTCCGGACGAAAGCAGGTTAAAAGTTACAAAGGCGTCGGTCACTTCATTAAGATGGTTCATCCATGTAAGTATGTAACTAGCGTCAAATGCAAGGGCATTATGGATTGGAACGATTCCAAGCGATTTGAATCGACCAGCCTTGGCAATGTCATTATCTATTGGCAAGACGAACCCTAACCTTCGCAAACTCGGGTAATTGAGTTGAATGCTTCTTTGATTTTGGAAATAATAATATAGATAATTCCTGAATTTTAGCTTAATATGAAATGTGAAAAATTACCAAAAGAGTCCTAAATGTATTGCAATTGTGTTAATTCAATCTTTTTCGATCATTTTTGGAAAAAACAAATCATTGATGTGGCACCCGGTGCTGATGTGACCAATTTCTAATAATATGTTAACATTTTCTCGATTTTTTTTTGTTTTGTTTTTCCTTTTTTTTCCCCCTCTTCTTCCTCCAACTAGCTGCCAAGCCTAGTGACTGGTTAGAGGTGAGGACCAGAATAATCCAAAATTGATCGGAATGATTGTATTGGCATAAATGAAAAATGTATATGATTGAACTGGTAAAAAAAAATTAGAACTGAATTGGCGTCATTGCAGCAGGTTTAAGATTTTTTTGGTAATTCTTTTTTTATGTGAAACGTGATCTCTGATGTTTTAATTTGTTCAATATAATCATTGATCCGTAACTTAATGTACCATGTGATCCTTGAACGTTTAATATATTCAATGTGGTCCATGAGCTTTTGGTACATGTTTAACTTAGTCCTTGAACTACATGAAAAAATTTAATATTGTCCTTTCGTAATTTAATTGAAAGACAACATTGAACATTTTGTGAAAAATCTAAGGGCCACCACTAAGTGACTTAAAAATTTAGGGATCACATTGCATGTTGGGTTGAAATTTTAGCGACCTAATTGAATAAATTAAATGATTAGGGACTACACTATATGTTTGGTAAAAGTTTAAAGGCTATTTGTTTTATTATCCCTTGATTTCATGTAGTCTCATGGCACAGGTCAGAGGGGATCGTATCATTCAAGAAGCACAATTGCTGCAAACGACACACAAGGAAAAGGAAACAAAGCCGAAATGAGAGCACAATGAGAGCAACCCTGCTCGTTTGCAACATAACGTCTCTTTCTCGGCGGCATCAGCAGTTTACAACCTCGCAACCTTCCTACATGCGACAACTGATGGTCGACATTTTGAAGCACAATCGAAGTGGAATCTCCAGTAAAATAATGTTAGCTAAGCGATCTCCAAGGCGCAATTGAAATCAAGGGTTCGGCCAGGACTTGAAAAATGAACCACGAAGAATTACCAAATTACGAATTTAGAAGTAACCCTTATTTTCATATTCGTGTAAGAAAGAGATTGATCTCCTTGCTCTTGATCTCCTTGCTCTGATGCTTGCCGAGTGCCGGAAGGTCAAGGAAATAGAGCTCCACCACGATCCAATCAACTACAACTGGTATGAGAGTCGAAATCAGATTTCACCGTAGCTCATTTCCTGCGATTTCTCCCTAAGAACAAGTAGAAGAATGGACACCCGACACAAAAAATAAGAAAAACTCAAGTTGCACAGGCCAGGGACAACCTCAAGGCCCGAATCGGATCAACAATTAATTCAAAGGAATCGAGCCGGCACTCAGTGCAAACCAATAGATCTAGCGGATAATCCTAATCGAATCAGCAGGACAAGCACCGTGAAAGCGGAGGCACAGAAACGGATCAATGAAGATCGGATATCAACGGCGGACAAGAATGCGAGACGAGATTGGGACCTTATACTGGGAATTGAAGAAGACCAAGGTCCAATCCTAAAATATCCTAGATTTTCGGGTTTGATTGGGCTTTTTTGGCAGCTTTAATTGAAATCACTGAGTTTCTGATGATATCACAATTTTGACGAAGATCCATTTAAGCTAGGTACGATGATTGTGGAGAAAAGGTCAAATCAAACTATCGAGTAGCAAAAATAAAATGAAAATAGTGATAGAGAGTGCTCTGAACAAATATCCATAATAAAATCTTCGGCAAAGAAAGGGAAATTGCACATCTCTCCCGTACGTGTTTTTATCCATCCGATTCGGGACAGATTTTGGAGTGGACTTTGTTTGCTTTCATGATAAATGAATGTCTTGAAAATTATCTTCTTATAAAATGATCATCTTTATCGATGGAAATAATTAGTTGATTAAGAATTATTTTATTATCGACAACAATATATGTCTAAATTTTTTTTTTTTGTAAAAATATTATTCGCTTATCAATTTTTGTAAGTGATATAAGCGGTCCTTTTTTAAGAATATCTTTTTCACTTTTCAAATCATCCGTTCTCCTTGAAACAAGTGGACCTTAACTAGTACTCTATTTTTCTAATGGCAGCACTGATAGAGCGAGCAAATGGGCTCGGCCCAAGCCCAAATCTGAATGATCCGTCAATTTCGTGTTTTGGGAGAGGGGACAACTCATTGTCGATGCGGATGCGATTTTTTACTCGAGGCCCATCAGCAGCATATTTACTCGAGGCCCGTTGCTCCGAGTGATCTTTATCTAAAAGGTCCGATGAAAACTGCTCGGTTATCACTTCATTTGAGCAAGAAAAGGGGAAGCAAAAAAAAAGAAGAACTTTCAATGTCATATAGTTTGCCACAACTCACTTTCCAAAAGGACAGATCGATGCAAAATTGGTCTACTGGTGTGGAATAAGATTTGAGTTTTGTATAACCAATTAGCGCGAGCGTCGGTAGAGTCGAGAATAATAAAGGGAAAGAGAAATTTGCGGAATTTGTATATATATATTTATATAAAAATGGGTTGCGCTTTTTCCTCTCATCCTTTGGCTTAAACACTCTTTTTTGTGTGTATGTTTTTGAACATATTATCCTTTGTGTGACCCGCCGCTACAAAAAGTGATCTTTTTTTATTAGTTGATCAACTATTTTTGTTTTGTTTCTTCTTTTTCCAACCCCCCTTGTGGGTCTTGCTTTCTTTCTTCCTCTTTCTTTACACGCCTAGCTGACGTTCTCCTCTTGCAGATCGTCTCTCTATTTCTAAGCTCCCACTCCTCCTCCTTTCTTCCACAAACCCGGTCATCCTTTTTTTTTTTCTCCCCGCTGCCGTACGCAAGCCCTTCTTGCACCATGGAAGGTCATGTTGGGAAGATCGCTTCTCTCTCTATTCCCTTCTTCAATTTCTCTCCCATCTTCTTGCTTTATACGAGAGTGCAGAGAAAGAAATAGCAATACGAAGCGGGACTCAATTAGCGATTTAATTTGATTGCAGTTTTCAGTGACGTGGCCAAGTGTTGAAATGACAATTGTGCTTTTCGTGAATTAGTTTCTTGGAGCACACTGCTACAATGCTGCGTATGTTCTGTAATTTGTATTGCAGCAATTGCTTTTAGATGTAAACTATAGTTATGGATAGAGTTGAGCTTGATATTTCGTAATATCAACAACCATGGCTTTCAATTCTAATTTGAACTAGGCGATCGACTACGAAAGCATTTGATCGTGACTAGCTACAAAACTCCATTCAAATTTATAAAGCAAACTGTAATTTTTGCTTCGTGATCTTATGATAAATGATTTTATGGAAGCAATATGCATCTGCACCCTAATTTCAATTTGCAACTATGAACTGTAGTAGCGAATTTGTTAGTATTCAGCAGCGCAATAAAATTGAAGTAAAATGTAAAGCGAGAAAGAGAAATCAAGACACGAGATTTTATTTTAGTTCATCTTTAAACTAGTAGAGGATTTCAATATAAATAGCACATTGCACCTCTCATTATATCACTTAATTACAAGTGAAAAAGAGTATATATAGAGTAGCTATTCATGAACCAAAGTCTAAACTACTAATGCAAAATCATAGGCTTAAATCGTAAAAGCCTTTTGGTGTCCAAGGTAACCACGTGGTTTCCTGTCATTGTGGATTATAAAACACACCCCAATAGAAGTGATGCACCATTTGCTTGTCAATATTTTGCTCTAAATGTGTAAATGAAACACAAGATCAAGCATTTCCACAATCCAAAACTCAAATTCACTTTTAAGAAAATATATCAAGAAACACTCCATACAACCGAAATGAGCATGATTTGAGACCAAAAATATCGCAAATGAAAAAAAAAACACAAGCTTTTTCCAGAACCGTATCTCCAATAGCAAATGAGGAGGGGAGGCCATGGATTGTTGAAGTAAGAAGTTTTTTATTTATTTATTTTTTTTGGGATTGCAGATGCATGAAAGATTTGTGGAAGAAGGAGGAGGAGGAGAAGTAGGGGGGGCGTAGAACCAAAGAGACAGTTTGCAAGAGGGGAAATGAGATGTCAAAACATGGACAGAAAGAAGAAGAAGGCAAAAAGTGGGACCTACAAGGAAAAAGAAAAAACATAATAAATAAAAATTGATCAAATAATAAAAAATGGATCGCTTTTGTAGTAGTGGGACACACAAGAATAATACGGTCAAAACACAAAAAAGAAGAGTGTCTAAGTTAAAGGAGGAGTGAAAATAGTGCGACCCTATAAGAATACATCAGCGTATTTAAGCTCTATTAGATAACTATTTTAAGATGATATCTCAATCAAGATATGCACAATCAAAATGAGATATATGTGCAATAAACATATAATTTTGAGAAACGGATAATCAACAGAAATATCATAATTATCTCAAAATAGGAAAACATCCTATAGAAAGTGCTAAACACCTCTAATGAAATTTTCGCCGAGACCTTTGCTCACAAAAGCAATAGAAGATGTAATTTGATGCCATTGTTGATCCAAAACTGCATAAGGACTGTGATCCCAAGGAAGTGACTCGGATGTTTGCTTGTGGTGCTGCTTGCGTTTGTCGTTTTGCACATTACCATCCAATGACACGAGGTGCATTGCCTAGTTGAATAAGCCTTTATTATGTTCTATTTAGATTGCTTCTCCTACAATGAAAAATCACGAGTTGAGTTAGAAAAAAAGGAAAGAAAATAGCATTTTCAGTGCCTTAGTTTACTACCACTAATTTTTTGGCATGACTGATCAATGCAAATAGGTCTACTTGTGTAGATTAAGATTGAGCTTCACATAATCAGGTAGTTCAAGCATTAGGAGTAGACATGGCCATGGGCCGGTTCCGGCCCGGAACCGGCCCGTGAAAACCGCCCGTTCCGGTTCTGAACCATGAACCGGAACCGGCCCGTTCCATAAGCATTAGAAGATGGCTAATTTGATGCGATTGTTGTTCTAAAACTGCACAAGGACTATGATATTGTCGCGACCCTCTAAAAAATTTTTTAAATTTTAAAAGGGGTTAACGGATTATTAGGTTAATTAGATTTGACTAACCTAACGCGGACCCTCCCAAGCCCTACCGAATCGCAACTTTGGTTTTTGTTTAAATGATTTTAAAATTTGGAGTCGCCACTAATCGTTCTTGATAGGTCGATTAGAAACCTAAATAAATTAGCGGGAGAACTAATTTATTCCTGCGAACCAGAGATTAGGAGCTCGGGGACTTGGTTACACTAGTTAATTAAAACTAATGCCCTTTCGGTACCTTAATTTCATGGATATCCTAATTCGGCAACTCAGGCTTGGTTTATTCCTAAGGCTATAGTAGGGTATTCTCTTTTGTGTTTTCACTTTTTAAATAGGATGCATGGATGGTATATATTTTTATTTGTTATATTTTTTTAAGTGTTAAAGATTCCCTGAAGCCGAAAGAAGGAGTGTGTTAACGACTTCTGTGCAGTATTACAACCTACTTATCTTTTGGGTCTGATGATTCAAAAATTAAATTATAGGAAGTACATGACAGTGAATAAACACCTCCAATGTGAGGCCTAGCATTGGCTTGGCTCTTCCCTTTGGGATTTAAGGTACAGGTATTTAAGTTGCAAGTATTTAAACTACTGTAAGTAAAAACCTCCAATGGGAGGCTAAGCATTGGCTTGGCTCTTCCCTTTGGGATTTAAGGTACATGTATTTAAGTTGCAGGTATTTAACTACTGTAAGTAAAAACCTCCAATGGGAGGCTAAGCATTGGCTTGGCTCTTCCCTTTGGGATTTAAGGTACATGTATTTAAGTTGCAAGTATTTAACTACTGTAAGTAAAAACCTCCAATGGGAGGCTAAGCATTGGCTTGGCTCTTCCCTTTGGGATTTAAGGTATAGGTATTTAAGTTGCAGGTATTTAACTACTGTAAGTAAAAACCTCCAATGGGAGGCTAAGCATTGGCTTGGCTCTTCCCTTTGGGATTTAAGGTACAGGTATTTAAGTTGCAGGTATTTAACTACTGTAAGTAAAAACCTCCAATGGGAGGCTAAGCATTGGCTTGGCTCTTCCCTTTGGGATTTATGGTGCAGGTATTTAAATTGCGGATGGACTTTGTCCTCTCCATTCTGGGGTATGAATTCTTTAAAATAAAATACAACGAATTGATTCAACAATTTGAAATTTGTGCGCGCTTGAGGACTCCTCCAAGCCGATTTTGTGCTTCCATAGGGTTGACCATTGATATAAAGCTGCGGCTTCCTGACATAAAATAGAGTGAAATGTCAGTATACAAAATATGTGCTAATCTGCACCTAAAACCAGAAGAGTGGAAAGAGTACTTATCTCCCATTTTTTTGGGAGGGATTTCTATAATTGATTTTTGCTCTCTATGTTCCCAATATAGAGAGTTTCTTTTGAATTAAGAGGGACTTTTAGTCACAGATCAGTTGAGAAATCGGTGGACAGCTTAGGAGCTTGTCTGGGCCGATTTTTGCATATCTACGAAATTTTTGCTGTTGACGTAGAGATATCCTTCTCCTGACATAAAATATGAAAAAAAAGAGGAGATGGAGAAAGTGTATACAATTTGTGCTAATTTGCAAGTAAAACCATAAACAAATGAATAAATAAAAACACTTAGCTCGAATTTGCTTGCTCGTTGACGAGGATGAACTCTTGATTTATATTGATCGATGAAGGAATTTGTGATGATAATCCCTAGCTTTGAACTCCCATCATCTTCAAAATTCTCTCTCTTTTGGTATTTTCTTTCTCTCAAATTTTTCTTCAATCTCCCAAAACTCTCTCAACATCCAAAATTTTCTCTCAAAAAAAAATCCTCCCAAACACTTCAAATTTTCTCTCTCAAGAATCCTTTCTCAAGCTCACTTCTTTCTCCTTTTATAACCTACTCATCTATCTCCCATTCTAATTTTTCCACTAACTCTATCTCCCATTCTAATTTCTCCACTAACTCTTCTTCATTTTCATCTTCCATTCTCCATCTCTATCTCACATTCTAATCTCTCCACTAACTCTTCTTCATCTTCATCTTCCCTTCTCCATATTTATCTCCCATTCTAATTTCTCCACTAACTCTTCTTAATCTCCATCTTCCCTTCTCTATTCTTATCTTCTATTCTAATTTCTCTACTAACTCTTCTTCATCTCCATCTTCCCTTCTCTATTCTTATCTTATTTTCTCCATCCATTCTTCTCCAACTTCTCTTCTTCATCTCCTCTTCTTCATCTTCCCTTCTCTATTCTAATTTATCCACTAACTTTTCTTTTTATTATTTGTAAAATAATCCTTCAAGAGTTAGGTATTTGCACTTTAGTCCTTGAATTTTAAGTATTTACAATTCAGTCCCTGAAAAAATATATTTCTTTAAGTCCAAATCTCCTCACAATTTTTGACACACCAAAATTTACCACATGTCAAATTTAAGCTCATTTCTTGTCGCTGAAAATAATGCATAATTTAATTAAAGCCCTTTTGCAAAATTAAGTCATTCTGGGTATAATTGGGCCAAGATGAAAATTTAAAATATTAGAAGACAATGTCACAACTCATAAAAAGTGAAAGTTAAAAATAAGTTGACTCAAATTAAATTTTTTTAGGCCCGATTCGAGATTATACTCGTGAAGGAACACGTGACTCGAATTGGATTTTTCTGAATTTGCGATGGCCAATATGAAAATAGATTTAAAATAAAAATATTAACTATCTTTGTGTATTTTTTGGCATCAAATGTTATTTTTTCAAAATTTTCAAATATTTTTTGTATTTTTTTTAAAAAAATTAAAATATATAATATGAAAAATTATTTTTTGGTCAAAATTCGTTCCCTAGGCTTGGCTAAGGTTCCCAAAGTTGATTTTTCAATTTTATGAATTTTTATGGATTTTCTATTAATTTTTGAAAATAAATAAAAAATACGTAAAAATACTAAAAATATGAAAAATCGTTTTTTGGTCAAAATTGGTTCCCTAGGCTTGGCTAAGGTCCCCAAAGTTGATTTTTCAATTTTATGAATTTTTATGGATTTTTTTATTACTTTAGCAATAGAAAAAATGATTAAAGATCAGGTGTCAACAGATATCGACGAAATGACTCGGATGTTTGCTGGCGTTGCTACCTGCATTCATCGTTCTGCATGACATCGTCCACCAATTGCCTAGTTGAAAAGCCTTTGTTTCAATATGAGAATGTGTGTTTTTTTTCTTCATGTTGTAGACGTAATTATATGCTATATTTAATTGTTTTGCTCCTCCTACAAATGAAAAGTCTCAAGTCTTCATTTGATCAAGAAAAAGGAAAAAATATTAACTTTCAGTGCCTTAGTTTGCTACTACTCACATTTTTGCATGATCGATCGATGAAAATTGGCCTACTAGTGTAGAATAAGATTTGAGCTTTGCATAATTAGATAGTTTGAGCATTGAAAGAGTCGAGAACAATGCAGCAGAAAAGTGGATTATGGGATATATATATATATATATATATATAAAAGTGGATTTTGGGATATATATATATATATATATACATGCACACACACTTTGTTAGATAAATAAATTATGATAATATCTAAATTGAGATAAGCACAATCAAAAGGAGATATATAAGCAATATATGTGCAATCTTGAGAGATACGAATAATCAATAGAGGTATTATAATTATATCTAATAAACGAAAATATTCCATAAAAAGTGCTAAATAAAGCTAATAATATTTTAGGCAAGGCCTTTTCTCACACAAGCATTAGAAGACGACAAAATTGATGCAATCGATCCATAACTGCAAAAGGATACCAAAAGAAATGACTCGGATGTTTGCTGTGCTGGTCATTTTGCACGAAACCGTCCGCCAATGACACAAATACATTGCCTAATTGAAAAGCCTTTGTTTCAATATGAGAATGAGTGTTTTTTTCCCCATGTTGTAGACACAACTCTATGCTCTAGTTAGCGTTTTTGCTCCTCCTACAACTGAAAAGTCCCGGGTTATCATTTCATTTGAGCCAGAAAAAAGGAAAAAAAAAACATTATTTTCAGTGTCTTAGTTTGCGGCAACTCACTTTCTGGTATGATAGTTGGATGCAAATTGGTTTATTATGTGGAATAAGATTTGTGCTTCTAGTACGAGCATTGGAAGAGTTGAGAATCATGAAGCAAAAGAGAGAATGATGGAATTTGTATTGTTTAGATATACACTATAGAAGAATACATTAGCCTATTTTAGGCTTTATTAGTTAGCTATTTTAAGATAAATATCCGAATCAAGATATGTAAAATGAAAGTGAGATATACGTGCAAACTTGAGAGACACGGATAATTAACAGAAATATCATAATTATCTTTGTCATAAGAAAATATCATATAAAAACTGCTAAATATCTCTAATAGGAAGAAAAACTTTCTCCCAACAATTCAAAGAAAGGAATTATGCCATGACATAGCATGGCATATTATCGTTGTCAAAGCTTAGATTATGACTGATGAGAGCGTGCAGCAGAAGTTTAATACCTTTACTTGAGGAAATCATTAAGAGGGAACTCAAGTTTGAACCCATTACTATATTTAGTCAAACTCACCTTCACTCAAAAGCTTAAGCTAATGAGTTATGGGCCAACAAGAATATATATATTAACTGCTCTACACCATTTCGATTCTTTGATATGAGATTTCTTTAACACAACTTACTTACACGTGCATATTAACAATCTCCCCCTCACGTGTGAACTTGGTGTTAGGTTCACTCCTCCTTAATTCATGTATCCTTCCGCGTTAACTTATCTCAAGTTGAATCTATATCAAAACCCAACTTCATAAACATGAAGTCTACTATCGGGCATGCGCAGTAGAATTTTGATACCTTCGCCCGTGAAGATCACCAAGAGAAAGCCCAAGTTCAAGCCCGTTAATATGCTCAGTCAAACCCACCTTCACTCAAAAGTCTAAGCTAATGAGTTATGAGTCAATATGGATATACTAACTGCTCTACACCACTTCGATTATTCGATGTGGGATTTTTTAATACAACTTACTCACACATGCATCCTAACAATGATAATGACTGAGATCATGAGGATTCCAAAAAATACATAATAATGGCCTCGAAAAGCCAAGAACGAGCCATAATCAAGTTCAATGGCTATAATAGCTAGGATGGCCTTCAACCATCCACCTCAAGCCGTGGGAGTCAACAGACTACCCAAGTGATGGACATAGGAAAAATGGCAAAGGATGGTTCTCACGCAAGTAGAGGCTCTCAATGGTAATACAAATTGATAGAACAAATCCTTATTTCACAGTTTTATGAGCTTTGACTTGTGGCTGCATCTTAGTAGGTCGGGATGAGTTCCCATTGTGGCGCTTTCGCATCAGAGCCGTGGTGTCCTAGGTGTTGACACTTGACTTTTAACCATTTTATATTTTAAAAATTTTTATAACATTCATAAAAATTCATAAAATTGAAAAATCAACTTTGGGGATCTTGGCCAAGTCTAGGAAATCAATTTTGATCAAAAAATAAATTTTCATATTTTTATTATTTTTTTGTATTTCTTTTGATAATCGAGGTGTCCGCGCGGCCGACGAGTTTGTGTTCAAACCAGCGGTGAAGCATGACTAGTCCTTGTAGGGCTAGCGTAGCAACCTCACTACCACGACCCTCCACTTAACTCACCGATGTCCAGTAGGGGATTTGAACCGAAGATCTAGCACTCGTGAACGCATAGTCCCAAGCCCACCTACCAACTAAGCTACCGATGGGTGGGTAGCATTTTTCTGCATTTTATTTTCAAAAATTCATAGAAAATTAAGAAAAAAATGAAAAAAATTACAAAATCAACTTTGGAGACCTTGACCAAGCCTAGGGAACCATTTTTGAACAAAAAAATAATTTTTTTTTTATATTTTTCTTATTTTTAATATTTTTCAGAAAATAGAAAAATATTCAAAAATTAATAAAAAATAGCATTTGAGGCCATAAAAATATGAAAAAATAGTTAGTATTTTTTTTAATTTTAATTTTATATTCATTTTGGTTGAAGAAAATTTGCAAAATTCAATCTGAAACTGGGATTTACTTTGTCAATTTCATTTTCAGATTATTTGCAAAAATTTTAGAAATTTTATTTTAGCTCTGTAATTTTCCCCTTTCGAATTTATGGAGTCATGTCATCCCCTCTATTTTCCAAGATTATCATATGCTTAATAACTTGCTTTGTTAAGGCTTCCCAATTGCCGATTCAACATTTAGATTTTCTTGCACGATCCCCACACATATATCGAGTCTTAGACCCACCGACTTATCCACAACAAGTACATTCACGTACATGCGCTAACGCAACATACTTTGAAATGAAAGTAAATGAATGTATGCGGTTTTGTGAAGGCACTTGGCCTTAAGTTTCCAAACAATATTCGACTTCTACCCCCGGGATTATTTTGGCTCACATTCTACACTCCTCCTTTCACAACTCTTCGCCCGGTACTTTATTTTCAATTCTCCTTTTTTTTTTGTTTTGTATCATTCGGCCCCTAGACTTTTAGCTCTTCACGTTCAACCTAGGCCTTAAGCTACCAAAAGCAGTGACCATGCATGAACTACACACAGGGACTTAGTTTCCCATTTCATCACTGACCATCGTGGCGTGCATATCCTGGGGGTGAACTTTTTCGTTCACTAGAGGATACTCACTAGCCCAAAACTAAGTCAAGGTTAGATAACCATAGAGAGACAACATTTGCTGAGAAAACAAGGAAATGAGCGTTTGGGGGAGGTTACGCGTACCACTACCCAGATCACTTCCACGACTCAGCCCCAAGAGGAGAAATCGAGTCTCTCCAGCCTCTTTAGCCTACGGTTCAGAGTGAAATTATGGCTTCTAGAGGTGGAATGTCCGAAACTTAACAGTTAACACCCCACGCCAAACCTGTAGCCTAGCTTGGAGCGGTTTCTGCCACCCCCATCACCGGCAAAATTCTCAGCATATGTTTCCAGCAGAATTTGAACGCACCATCTCAACCCTCCCTCCGTACTTTTACCAACGATTACTCATTTCCACCTCGCCACATTGCGACAACTCCTTCGCTGCTCCCGTCAACTTTGCTCAGCACACATGCAGCCTACCTCATTGTGCGACTACATTCCTTACGAAAGCCGAGACCCACCAGCAACTAGATTTGCCTCCCGACCCACCATTTCATCCCAAGTTACAGATTCTAGTAAGTGAGTTAGAGAGATAACTCACCTGGTCTCCGCCGCGCTTTAGCTCCTCGGCTCGTCGACGCAAAAGGGGAAAAGAAATGGCCGGCGTCTGGTTTGGAAGAGAATATCGTGCTGAAGGTGGTTGAGCGCTCTGTCTTTGAGCGATATCACCGAGGAGAGGAAGCCAAGGAGAAGAGTTTCTCAGGCTTCTCTGTCCTCCGCCTGGGTTGCATGATCAAGCCATCTGGAGTGGTGGAAACTTGGGTGGGACGTGGGCCCTTTCCAGCTTGGGGTGTTGCTCTCTATTTGTGCTGCTGGGCTCACGAACTCAAGGAGTGGCGGAGGGAGTAGGCCTGGTTATGAATAAATGGGTCCAACTCGTTCTAGGCCCACGTTTACCGGGCCCGTCGAGGGTTGCAACGATCAATATCAACTTGGGCCGAATTTTATGACAAGGGCCGAGCCTCATCATTGTTTGTCACTGTTCGTCATTTGGCCCATTAATAACTTAGCAATTTCTTTTCGATGAAATCCCAATCCATCTGGCCTAGATCAACTTTCTAATCCAGTTCGTCTTTTTTATTTATCTATTTTATTTATAAATTCAGGACTATTTAAAATGGGGCATTACACCCATGATGCCCAATCCGACCCTTATCACTATAGGATTGTGCATGACCCAACCCAACTTGGTTGAGATGTTTTTGTGAAGACCAAAAAGAGGAGGCGTCTCAAGAGCCTTGATGCCGATTTTGCTCCAAACAAACAATTTTCATCATTAATATGCTGATTCTAATAATACTAGGTATATCATTGAAGTGATTTGTTAAGTGATATGACAAACTTTTCGTTAATGATCGACGTAACTCAGCTATTCAAATGTTCCTTTATGATGCGGGACATCAACTAATATTTTCATTTAGTAGGTTTGCGAATTGCTTCTTTTTTTTTTCAGTCAGAAAGTTTGCGAATTGTTAATAACCTGCTTTTCACATATACCATTTATGAATTTTATATGAAATAAAGATCTGCACCTAAATGATAATGATAATTGTTCCTTTTTGTTTACAATACTTCGCTCCTTGTATAGGAGCAGCTTTCGTCAACGACTCCTAACTTCTTTCTCTCATTTCAAACCGTATGCAAGGATTGGCTTGTTAGTAAAGTATGACATATGCCATCGAATTTTCTCATTTATCTAATTATCCATTCCCTGAACTTGTAATTGATATGTGTAAACACACACTCATTTAGACATATCCGCGTATAAAGTGGATTCTTTTCAAATGATAAGCACCAAATTGCTTTGATGCCATAGAATGGTTATAGTGTAAGATCATGAAACCTGAAGCAGGTGTGCTATCCCAGATAGAAGTGGCTCCTAAGCCTAGAAATAAGCACTAACTGTTAGCTTCAAAGTACCATGACATATACATTATAGAACTTTCAAAGACCAAAAGTTTTCTGATCCACAAGATCCATTATGGCAAGCGGAGAGCATGCTCACAGCCATGACATCATTTCAAGCTAACAATACAATTCAAATCATATAATGATACTATAAATATTTACACACACTCATTTAGACATGTCTACGTAGAAAAGCGATTTTTTTTTTTCGAATGATAAGCTCCAATTGCATCTCCTGATAGAGAGAAGGAGAGGGGGTGAATAATATTTCTTAAGAAAATAAAACAGTAAGTATGCACAATGTAACTAACATTTATTTCAATTCTTGGGGTTTGGTGGGGGAACCCACTTGGACTCTAGCAGACTTGAAGAAAAGAGTTGAGTTTGATGATGATTAGACCTTTTACAGATTCCCCACACGTTTGCCTCAAGGCCTTAGGGGCTTAGTGAGATCTAGCAGTTTGACCAGCTTTTGAGAACATTCCCCTTTGTGCTCAAAATTTTCCCAATGAGAACAAATTGCCCGGATCCAAATTCCATAACATAGTTTTTATTATGTTAGGGGTGACACAAGCGATCTGAGCCGTTTAATTTAAAAATGGACGGCCCAGATTAATTAATTCAAAATTTTAAAATTCCTGCCAAAACCTTTCCCCCATTTGAAAAAGTTGATGTGGATCAATCTGGGCCGTCCATTTTGAATTGGACGACCCAGATAAGGTAATGTCATCCCTAACATTATGTTATGGGATCAAAATCCTAGTGCCCTCCATGAAATAATTGCCCCTTCCGCACCAATAAAGACAGTGAAGGAGAGGGAGAGGGAGATGAGGCGGCAAAAGTGAACCCCAAAAGCCAGATTCACTCATTTGAGTCAAAGTAAATTTCACCCATCAATGCCCACGTACATTCCTCTTAAACAATCCTTGAAAAGGCCCAGAAATAGAAAGAAAAAATAAAGTTAAAAGAATGAGAGATGGAAAGAGGGACAAAGCAAAAGAAAGCACTTTTTCTTCAAATGGACACCTCTCCTCATCCCTTGTAGTGGGGCCAGAGATAGTAGGAATATTTTACCAAACTTTTTTGCAGCAAAGCAGGACTAATTGCACCAATCGCATCAAGGCCTTCATGAGTATCATTTGCTTGATACACTTTCGGTCCTTGTACACCATTGATAAATTTTGCTATGCCCTGGAGGGATTAGCCGAGCTTGTTAAACCAGACTGGATAGCGAGTCTAGCCTCAAGAAGCGTGATAATGTGCTCGAGTCTCTATGAAGATAACTTACTCGAGCAACCACAATGCATTGATTGCTTAATTAGAGCGACGGCCCCTAGCAAAATTACTTGGATGTTTCAAGCACCAACGACAATTGTCAGTAACATAGAGCTATTGATCGGAAGAAGATCTCTCGAGCATTTTAGATTATTTTTCAACGGTCCTTCCATGATTCGCATGATAAATTATCATGACAAGTGTATTTTGGGAAAAAAGTTAGGTTTAGTTCAGATTACAAGATCTACGAGGGTTTTTACTTTTACTTTAAATCATTAGAAATAAACCAATGAAATCATTAACAACATTGCCTTTGTGAAGTGCTTACAATATCATAAGTTCTTTAAATATGTTGTAGGGTTTCATATGCTTAACAATGGTCACTCAACATGTTTAAACATCCCGTTAAAAATCTATTTCTTTTCATAAATGGAGCTTTTTTTCTAGAATATTTGTATGTCTCCTCCTGATTTTAGCAAATAATTTGATAAATATGAAGGAAGCAATTTCGAAGGCGCTAATTTTCCAAGCAGCGATTGTCCAGGCATAAAGGAGCGTGCTTTTTAGCTGTTTTATTGTAAATAACATTAGGCATCCAACATCTTTTCCCAGCAAAAGAAACAACATCGAGCTCGAGAAAAAAAAATTATAAATCAAAGAGCAGCCCAAAGACCTGTCAAAGAGAACCTTTTTGCTTTCTTAATATTCCCGAATTTTGGTTCCTCTCATGATTTTTAACTTTTCTCATGTTTGTCTGCTACAATTACATTACCACTAAAGCAATGCCAAGTCACCAGCTAATCGTACACCATTTCGTGCGGTCGATTTTTATAATATTATCAACTTGCAATCGAAAATTGACAATTAAGTCTTCGTTTATTTCGCAAAAAATAATAATTTAAAAAATATTTTCCTACACACGATCGCTTGCATCACTTACAAAGATGAATGAGTAAAAAATATTTTCATGTTCCACAAAAATATATAAATATAAATTATTCTCGGTAATGAAAATATTTTTATTGACTAGTTATTTTAGGCGATACAAAGGAATGTTTTTTAGGAAGATATTTTTCAAATCATTTGTATAAAATATACATAGAATATTTTCATGTACTGGCAAAGAATCCCTTTATCTTGGAGGGAACAAAGGGACATTTACCTACAAGCAAGCAACTTTTCTTTTTCTCAGACATTTTTATTTGCGGTTCTTTTTCCCGGGAAAATTCCCTTTCTCGGGAATCTATGGAATAAGCATACGGACTAATCATGTCATAATCTATATCGGTGCAGTCATAGGGTATTGAAATGGCCGGCCTTTGTTCGTTGCGTGATGCTGGTCAAAAGTGTTACGTGGAATCATTACTTGTTTTGATGCAGAAATGATCTAATATAATAAGCTTTCTTTTCTTTACTGCGCTTCCCATTAAGACGTCGTCCTGCGGTTCTCTGTTCTTCACAGATTTTATTACAACAGGAAGCTGATTTTTCATCATAATTAAGAAAACTGCAAGTACATTAGTGGAAGAAAATGAAGATTAGGAAGTGACTAGTCACCTTGCTCTGTCGGCATGACCTATATCCTAAGAGAAAACGGTGTAAGATTGCCTAGAAAAACAATAGGGCTTGTTGCTTTAATCCTCTATTTATATGAGGATTTTTAAAAAAAAAATTAAGGCACACATTGTTTTTTTTTTTTGGTAAAGGTAAGTAATATATAGACTTTCTAGACCAAAATACAGACCAGGCATACATTGTTACTTGTTAGTGTAAAGAAAAATTCAATTAGTGGTTTTTATTCTCCAGGGATTTGAGGGTTTTAACTACTCACTGTGTCATCAACCATCATTAACCATGGATAAGGCCGCCTATGGAAGTATTTTTATACACTGACAGATTCACAGTGTATGCTACGATTACTCTACAGGAAAAAGAAATTACAAAAATTCGACAAGATTTGGTCAATTGTATCTTCCGATTGTGGGCTACCAATCTGAAGGAAGGAAGCTAGCCTCTTTTTATAGCTTAGTTATTTAGAATTGCGTTGTTGTGGCCCTTCCAATGAAACCATTTTTAGCAACTTTTCCTGAAGGAGGTGGTCAAAGTACGAATATGAAGATGCCAAGCTTAAGGAAGACGATGATTGTTTGGCATTAATTTAATTCAAGGCATGATTTGTTTTTCCTTCCCCCTATGGTAATTATTAATTAGATGTGAATGCAAGCTTGATTATCAAAAGCATATGTATCCACTGAAGTTGACGACACTGTTTAACTCTCGTAGCGACTTGACAAAGAAATTTTTATATTAGCCTTTGATTTTATTCTTATGTTTAGATGCTAATTGTCTTGTCGCAAATATTTATCTCAAATGGCATAGAATAGACTGTAATTGGCCGAATTCTTTGGTAAAGTGTCGAGTTGCTGATGAATGCTTTTTGACCTTTGTTTGTACATTTATATGATCTACATAGTACCTATGTCCTTGTGTTGGACGCAGAATAATATTGTACGGACTATAGTGCAAAGGATCCGCATAAGATATTTGGAGTTAGAAGAGTGATTAACAAACTATTTTCATATGTCCAATTGGCCGTAACTGTGACGCTTAAACTTTTGATTGGAATAAAATCGAATAAGTTATGTTAATAATCTCTCTCTCTCTCTCTCTCTCTCTCAAGTCTTGACTTACAATAGTGTATTTATATGTATCTTGTTAAACTCGTTCTGATGTAATTGTTTCGCACCATTATAAATTATTTACCACAAGATATATATATATATATATATGACATGTAATTTGAACTTTTATAATTGAAATAAAAAAATTTAAATCGATAAGTGGAGGGAGACTACGTTTATATATAAAGAGCATCTACACTCCTGTAAACAAGGAGTCTAAGATATTTGTCCCAGAGCAAAGACCTGATTAGCAAGTTGGTGGCTTGTTTGCTTCCAGGTAATTAGAGCAATAATAATAGCTGCCAAAAATGATCTGTCGTTCATTAGGAAGCTGCCATTTTTTATGCCATCGTGCACGAAGAATGGCAAGTGGGATTCCAAATTGTTTGAAAAGCAGATTCCTCAATTGCCTTTTGAGATGTGACAAGAAGTAGTATTCCAAATGGTAAACATGAGACGGTTTGCTCTTTGGTCTTTTGAATCAAGGCACCCAAACGAAAGCGTCATTCCGAAACTTTCATGAATGATTATTGTCATTGAAACGTAGAAAGAAAAGATAGAAAAGAACCATAGTCATATTATCGAAACACTAGGTGAGCTTGTATTTGTCGGTATTACTCGAACCTTGCCGATATATTAACTAAATCAGATAAGTCCATACAAAGGCTGTTCCGTGGTAGCGAGGCGATGGTCAAGACATCTACTTAGAGCTATATGCATCAACATATTTTGCGATATTCGAATGAGACCGTGAAGCTGCTTCACCTTGAAATTCTAGCTCAGGTGCATTGAGTATTCGGTGCTCTAAAGTGACAGAAGGAAACCCTAGACGAGGAACCATTCTAGCGTGTAAAATGCAACACGATTCGAATATGCGTGATGGGGGCAACGTATATTTGCTTGAGAATTTGATTTTATAAGATCGGCAAGTCATGCATGCACTCATCAAACTACCAATGACCTCGTGCTGTCCGTTCATCACGACCTTGAACAAGAATTAAGTCCCGCATGGTATGAGCGAGAGAGAGAGCACAAAGTAACATTCATGAGCAGACTTTCCCCGCGTCATGACCTCGATTATATTCTAAAGCTCATGGAACGTGAAGTCCGGGATTTTTAACGTGTGCGTGTGGTCCTAACCTTGAACAATTTGTGGGGTTTGAATCTGTTGACTCTATTTGGTATGTGTGTCTCCTTAACGATGGTTTTACCAACATGATGAATCATGTTGTGATGCTACTTACATCATATCTAACGTAAACGATCGAGAGACAATATTCTACCTTTTAGTATAATATTGAACTATAGGACATGCATAGTCAAGTGGATTCATCTTTTGTAATCAGCAAGTGAGGTTGTCCGCAATTCTCAAATCTACAAAAAGGGAAAAAAAAGGATTCCTAAGAAGCCAGTAACAAATACTCGAACATCAGCAAAAGGCCACCACTTGAAGTTCTTTATCAGGGTCAAAGATTGGCATATCCATAAGAGAGATCAGAGGCTAATTCATCAAGTCACTTATTATTCATGCCACTCTATATACACAACCAAGGATCAAATAACCAAAAATCTGAACAATATTAAAGGAGAGGAAAAAAAAAAAGGTAAAAAGAAAAGTCCGGGAATATAACAACTGCCACACTTTGTCAATACCTACCAACTGCAAATTTTACCTCTATTCACCAAAGACACTTGCTGTCTCTTTATTCTTAAAAAGCACCAACGCATCGCCTTTTGGTCGAAAGGGTTTTGTCACAACGGAGCACCAATTCCAACTTCGCGATTTACGTAGTTCTTGTTCGGGTATGCTAGGAGTCCCGATTGAATTTAGATATGTAAAGTCCGCGTAATTCAGCAGTTGGTCCATCACGGGCCTTCGATCTTTCATCGGCACCCATAATATTGGAATTGCGGTTCACTGTACGTACTGAAAAACGGACCTCCTCTTCCTCCGTGTTGTTCCCCCGCATGAAAAGCCATCTGCCATCGCAAAACGACAAAAGCTTGATCAAACGAGGGCTCAAACTTTGAGCTAGAAACAGAGCAAATTTTGACAGTGACGGAATGGACCCGCTTACAAACGGTTAAACGACGAGTTTTGAAGGGGCAAAAGAGGAAAAAAGAAAGAGAGGGGGAGAAATTTACCCAGAGCTCATCGTCGTCGTCATCTCTAGCGGAGGACGGAACCTTGGGAACATCGCCGGTTTCGTCGTTACGTGCGAATCTGCCACGTATGCGCGGTCGGTTGTCGGCTAGCGTCTTGCGGCATGCGTACTGTCGCATCATCAATTTCACCAGACAGAAGGAAAAATGCAGCCGCATTCAGAGTTCAGTTACGACACACCCTTTTTTTTTTGTTTATGGACATTCACAGTTGGGACACATCGCAATTCTTATGCTTAAAAAAGAAAAAAAAACTAATAAGCATGTAAAGGAAGATAAAACAACAAGTGGGTCGTTTTCTGGTTTCTTGATTATGGGGATTGATGTTTTTACCTTGATCGTCTTGTTGAAGTTTCTCTGGGTGCGTTTGGCTCTGTACTTGAGGATCCTCTCCTTCCTTTCTTCTGCGCTGTAACGTCCAACTTTGGCATTTGCTTCCTCAGTGAAGGAGCTCTCTGTGGCCAGAGAGCTCGAGAAGGATCGTGGTGTGGCTTGGAGCGTTCCAGTGCTCTGCTGTGTAAGCAACAAATTGTAGATTCTTCTTCAAGATCGCGATTTAAAGAGAAAGGAATGATCTCGTGCGAGCTGAGCACCGAAATGACAGAACAGCGTAAAGTTTCTAGACAAATTTGAGGAATTGTACCTGCAAGTCTCCTGTGCTACACACCCTCCTGATTTGACCACCCAACAGGCAATGCTCCGGCGAGCTCAAGGCCTGGTGGTACTGGAAATCCGGAGACCCCATGACAGCTTCGACCAGGGGCTGATGGAACAGGACAGACCTCCCATCCACAGAGTTGCTGCTGGAGTTCCTCCGCAAGTACTCGGCCACATTCCCAGGCCCACTATAGCTATGAGCAAGATATGGGTAAGTCTCATTACCCAATTGGGGTTCCTCACTCTTGACCTCATAACCGCCAAGAATCTGAACCCCATTGGACAGATTTGAACCATTTGGCACCGGTTGAAGCTGGTTTGGCTGATAAAGGCTCAAGCTTCCGAGCTGGTGACATGGAGGTGAAGATGAGAGGAAAGAGCTGGACAGTTGGTGAAGAGAATGATCACCAGGAGATTCATCGAGTGGGTTTTGGGTGTCTGAGATGGACTGGAGGATGTCAATGTGTGATTCAGTGTCAGTGAATGGGAAGAATGGGTCAGACAGGAAATCCCACTCTGCATCACAGGCATAGAGATCATACGATGATGACATTGAAATGAAACTGAAAAAAGACTTTCGGGTTAAAGAAAAAGCTCAGAATTCAGTGAAGAAACAGCAGGAAAAAGACGATCTTTTGTCTTCTTTTCTGTCTTCTTCTTTTGCTGGGTCTGTGTAAAGTTGGCTTCTTTCTTTCATCAGGAAGGATTGAACTTGGGAGTTCATGCTACAGTAACAACACAAGCGAAAGCCATGCTCGCAGACGCTCGGCACTCTCTCTCTAAAGAATTTCAAAACAGCGACGCAACTAGCAAAGACCACCGTACTCGTGCTTTGCAATATATAGAAGCTACAGTTGCTGAAAAGTCCCTCATAACTTTCGTATTGTTAATTTCTACCAGTTTATGTTTTTCAGGAAGCCACTCAGAAAAGTCAATTGCAAAGACACCCTTTGACTTCAAATTGCCAACCAAGCGCAAAGACTTGGGCCTTTGTAAGTTTCCCAAGTGGGTCTCCTTACAAGACGCGTAAATATTCTCCTTACTGGTTATCTCGCAGAGATAAAGCCAGGGGTTTTGAACGGAAGGAAGGACAACTTGTGGTCCAGCCATACCCATCTCCAAATTCAGCTCTCTTGGGATCGATTTTTAACTTCTCCCTCAGTCTCTACAGAGAAGAAAGATTCTTGCTTAGCGTTCGATTTGCTGCCAAAAATCATGCCGTCTCAAGATCACCTGGACAAGCTGCAGGTCCGGCAAAATTACCGGAACGTGTGGCACACTGATCTGATGCGCACCATTCAAGCTGATACTGGCTGTGAGCATCATCACAAACCTTTCGCTGTCGCTGTCTTTGATTTTTGTTTTAATCGAAGTTTGTTTTTCTCAAATTTGTTGCTTACCCTAATGATTTTGGTGTTTGGGGATGTGGTTGTTTTGTGAATGCAGATTGCTGCTTTGCCTTTTGGTGGTGAGTAGTCTGGATCTGTGATTTCTCGGTGTGAGGTTCATGTGTGCCTGTGGGCTGCAGATCTGGTTCTGAATAATTTCAGATTTTTGATTAGTTATTCATCGTCTGGATTCAAGGGTTATTGTTCTCATGTGCTTGTTTTCGGTGTTGCAATTGTGATGATTGTCAATTTTTCTGAAATTTTAGGCTAGATGAAAGCGTGGATTTGATTTTTGAAGGCTTAAACATTTCTATAGCAATTTGTTTATACGGCGTTGTAATTATTCATTTATTTGGACGTCGTTAAAGCTGCGTTGACTTTAATATATCTCTTGGCCTTTCCAGGGGATGCTCGTGCACCTTGTGGACATAGAACTGAATCGTGATCCTGTCATACCTTTGAGCTTGTTTGTCGCTGTTTCTTTGTGCCCTCTATCTATGATGTTGGTCCACTTCTGTTTTGCGCATGATTTGATCAACCAGGACTAATGTGGATCTTATTCAGTTTAGACCTTAAAGTTGACACATAAGATTAAGTCTTCTCTCACAATGAGCAGTTAGACTGATCTGTTAAGTTCCAGGTGGCAAAACTGCTTCATCATGTGTCTGGTCATATATAACTGAGGAGATGTTATAAAAATTGGAGTCTAAGTTGATTACTGCATGAAGCTTTGATGAATATTTTAACTTGTTGTATCAAGTAATTGATATGGAGGTCACGGGTTCGAGCCTTGGACGCAGCCTCTTGCAAATGCAGGGCAAGGCTTGCCTCCAATCACCTTTGTGGTGGGGCCCTTCCCCAGACCCCCGCTTCGCGGGGATGCTATCGTGCACCGGGCTGCCCTTTTTATCAAGTAATTGATATATATTATGCTTACCGCATTAGCTCAGGCTAAGTTTTCTTCCCGTGCTATGTACTTCGCTTCACTGCCCAATTAAGTAGTTCCTTGGTTGCTTTTCCTTTCGGTTGACTTGAATTTGGTTTAACACCAGAACCTGTAGTATGATGATATCATCAGTAGATTTGCATTTCTTATTTTTCTTTTGAGTGGACTGATGGTCAACTTCTTCAAGCGAGGACATCAATTTAAAGCTAACGTTTATCTTGCTTGGTCTTGGCTTTCTAAGTGAAACTTGTATGTGTCATGTTTCCACCAACTTTTCTCTTTTCACCGTATGTTTCGATATATCTGCATCATCAATTGAATGTCCGAAGCCACAGCACTTCACTTTTGGAGTATCATCTTTTGGCCTTCTAACAAATTGGTTTCGCTATTGGTTTCGCTATAGTGCACCATGTGCTTCATACATGCTCCGTAAAAGAGCCCTTTACAATGACATGTCAAGGTAATGCTCTGGCTCTCAAAAGTCGGTTTCAAATAGATATGCCCTTTCTCATGGATGATAAATTTTTCTTGTTTGCTTTAGGTATGTCTGTTGTGCTGGTTACATGCCATGTAGTGGTAGATGTGGAGAGAGTCGATGCCCCGAGTTTTGTCTCTGCACTGAGGTATGGATCTTATCTAATATTTTAGATTGATTCTTCCAGTTTAGTCGTTTTGTTTTCTCCAGATACATCTTTTCTCTTCTCTATATGCTCACAATGGCCTGTAAGAGATCCAACTAATCTGATGAAGGGTCTACATTAGGTCGGTCCTGTAAACTTCATTTTCTTGCTTGGAAACTTATTGTTCCGAGGGTCTTCTGTTGTCAATTATGGATCTTGCTTTGTAATGGGTTAAAAATCTAGGATAGGGTTCAATTGCTACTTCTGTGGGAGTTGTTACGCTTGACCTCTGGGCCTACGTAAGTTTTGTGGAACCAGCGAGAGCAGATGTTCAGATTTGTTTTTTTTTTTTTTTGGGTAAGGGCAGATCTTCAGATTTGTTTCATCTTTCATTTTCCATAAAAGAGCCCTTTACAACAACATGTCTAGATAACGCCATCACTCAACTTTTTAAGTTTTCGACATGGCTACTTTCACAAAGGGAGGAGCATTTCATACCGATGAAATAAACAAAACAGGGGCTTGCCATCATTAGCCGTATTTTGGGATTACTAGAGCTTTCATTTGTCTTATAACAGCGCCCTCCCTCTGGCTGCTTGCTCCCTCATTCAAAATGCAAACTTTATGGTTTGCACTAAGGCAATGAAAAGACTTACCTCCTGCAATTGATTTTGTGTCCATTTGTCGAAAGCATCTGCAGATATTGCAGCCCCTCTTTGCCCTTTTTTGATGCTACCTCTAAAATGCTATTCACAGTGTGGAAAAGCTGATGCAGCTACATCTTGTGTTCGACGTTAGAATTGAAAGAGGAACATTGTTCCTCTAAGATCTAATATTTCCTCAGAAGGGTGTTATATATGTTTGGATGTTGGTTTTATAGAAGTGCTCTGTTTTTTGGGCACTTTATTTGCTATATAACTGCACCTCGCGATGTGCTTTCTACACCGTCTTACTGATAAACACTAGAAGGCTTCAGATTACGGGTCGTTGTTGGAGCTTTCCCCTTAAAATTAGCTAGTAGTCAAGTATACATTAATATGATAAGCATGGAGTCTTGATCATCTTACCTTTCTTTGCTTACGGAATCCAGGTTTTTCTCTGCTTCGGAAATTCGGTGGCCTCCACTCGCTTTTTGTTGCAAGATGAGTTCAACATACAGACTACACAATGTGACAACTGTATCATTGTACATCCTCCTCTCTCTTTCTCCCTTCCTCTATACACAGTATGCAGATCATGTCACTATGCTGATTTAGCATATCTAACCGTGATTTCAGGGCTTTATGTTTTGCCTCCAACAACTTGCCTGCATATTCTCAATAGTTGCTATGTTAGTTGGGAGTGAAGAAATTTCAGAGGCTTCTCAGTTGCTAAACTTGTTGGCTGATTTGGTTTATTGCACGTGTGTCTCTTTCTCCCTTTTCCTCTTGGACGTTTTTCTAATCAGATCAAAACTTCAAAGCGTCTGACTTGTGATTTATTTTTCCTATGGTAGGGTTTGTGCTTGCATGCAGGTATGTAAAGTGAAAGACGAGAAAATCTCACTTTGATGTTCTTGTTTCCTCGATCAACGGTACTATTTTTTTTTGCTAATTGGTCATACATATTCAGACGCAACACAAGGTTGAGATGGACAAACGAGACGGCAAGTTTGGGGACCGACCCATGGCCGTGCCTCCTGTTCAGGTTATGTCCCGCATTGATCAGCCTATTCCTCCCTCAGCCGGTTATCCACCTCCACCACCACCACAGGGTTATGGCTATCCGCCTCCCCCTCAGGGCTATGGCTATCCGCCTCCCTCTCAGGGCTATCCCGCTCCTAATTATCCTCCCGCAGGTTATCCTCCATCTGGGTATCCGCCTGCGGGCTATCCAAAGTGACCCATTCCTCTGCCTTGAACATTTATATACAGTTTCACTGATGTTCTCACGAGTGCATATGAGGTGTGGGTATTTTGTTTCGGCATTGTTTTCTTGTGGCCTCATAATGAAGCGGTATATACACAGGATTGTGTGGGTTTTGCTGTTTCATCTTGTTCAGACTTGTGATCTGGATGCCTTTTTCTTCTTGTGCTTCTATGAACAATAACATGCGCATGTGAACATATGATTTGTTATTTATCACTTGCAAATTCTGGTGTAATCGTCTTGCCGATCTTTCCATCGACCTCTGTTCTGTTAAATTACATGATTCATGTATTGCTTCATTAGGTGTGGCTCTATCATCGTCTGTGGTTCTTTCTCGCTTGATACGTCCCTCTGCTGATCTGTTTGCTTAATTTTGCTGGTGCTGGTAGTTTTGATGCTGTTTCAAAAAGTCAATTCTTAGTCTGAAAGCGGTTCTATCCAAAACGAAGCGACTCCTTTAATTCGGGAAAATTATCAAAAAAGTCCTAAACCTATTGCACTTTTATCGATTTAGTCCTAAACCTTTCAATTTTTGCCGATTCAGTCCTAAACCTTTCGATTTTGCCAATTCAGTCCTAAACCTTTTCATATTTTGCCGATTTAGTCCTAAACCTTTCGATTTTGCCGATTTAGTCCTAAATATTTTCATATTTTTTCGATTCAGTCCTAAAATTTTTATTTTTTAAAAAATATCTTGGAAATAAATCCGAAAATTAAAAAAATTATAAGAAAATTATAAAAATATATAAAAAATATTAAAAAAATTAAAAAATTTAAAAAATTAAAAAATTTAAAAAATTAAAAAAATTTAAAAAAATTTAAAAATTAAAAAAATTAAAAATATTTTAAAAAATTAAAAAAAAAATTAAAAAATGAGTGAGCCATCGTGGTCGCTGCCCCACCATCGCCGGCTCGCCCGTTTTTTTTCAGCTTTATTTCCAAAATATTTTTAAAAAATTTAAAGTTTAGGACTGAGTCAAAAAAATATGAAAAGATTTAGGACTAACTCACCGTCGTCGCTCATTTATTTTTTTATTTAGCTTTTTTTCAAAATATTTTTAAAAAATTAAAAATTTTATGACTGAATTGGCAAAACATGAAAAGATTTAGGACTAACTCATCATTGCTAGCCGGTGAGGGGCCTAAATTTTTTAATTTTTTAAAATATTTTGGAAAAAAAGCTGAAAAAAAGAAAAAAAAATCGACGATTTAGTCTTAAATTTTTTAATTTTTTTTAAAATATTTTGAAAATAAAGCTGAAAAAATGGGCGAGCCGGCGATGGTGGGGCAGCAACGGCGAGGGCTCACTCGTTTTTTAATTTTTTTTGAATTTTTTGAATTTTTGAATTTTTTGAATTTTTTGAATTTTTTAAATTTTTTAGTTTTTTTTAATTTTTTTAATATATTTTTATAGTTTTCTTATAATTTTTTTAATTTTCGGATTTATTTTCAAGATATTTTTAAAAAAATAAAAAGTTTAGGACTGAATCGAAAAAATATGAAAAGAATTAGGACTAAATCGGCAAAATCTTAGGACTAAATCGACAAAATATGAAAATGTTTAGGACTGAATCGGCAAAATCGAAAGATTTAGGACTGAATCGGTAAAATATGAAAAGGTTTAGGACTGAATCGGCAAAATTGAAAGGTTTAGGACTAAATCGGTAAAAGTGCAATAGGTTTAGGACTTTTTTGATAATTTTTCCCCCTTTAATTCCCATCTAGTGCGGAGAAAAAAAGAGAACTATTTCACTTGCACTTCTAGTTCAAAAATCTCGCGCGCTATGTTACATTACATTACCCATGTTCCTGGGAATGCAAGCAACGACAAAGCACCTAGGACCCAACTTCTATTCCGATAAGTCAGCACCAACCAATACTGGTAACATGTTGCACTCATGAATGACTAGGGAGGGCATTTTGCCCATCTTGACGAATAGATGTGGCTCTTGATAGCGTGATTCCGTTACATACTAACCCAAAGGCGAGCCTCGCCTTTATTGGTTGAGGTTGGCCTAGCCTAGCCATGGCAAGGCCATCCCCACCCCTGCCCTTGTTAGTGGCTGGTGAGGGCAAGCTTTGCCAGAGGCCAGCGAGGTTGACCTCACGGGGTGGAGGAAGGAGAAAGAGAAAAAAGTTAAAAAGAGAATGAAAAGGAAAAAAATCAATTGAAAAATTAATTAAATGTTATTTAAAAGTGTTTACGTCAGCATTGTTGGCGGCATCAATTGGTGTCCACATCAGCAATAACTAGTCAAAGTTGATTGAATAGATTAAATTGATATAAATGCAAAAGGTTAACATTGAATTAGGATAAAAAAATGTTTAAGATTGAATTGACATAATTGTATTAAATTTAGAAATGTTTTGGTAATTTTTCAAATTTAGACTAAAGAATCGGGATTAAGTCTTCTATTAATGGGTGTTGACTTATTTAAACACGCAATAATAAAGATGCCTCACCTCTCGTAAAATTAGGAATGGTCACTATAATCGGGGGTTGACATGGATCCAAGATAGAAATGGGAATCCGACCGAACCGTTATGAGAACCGGTCCAATTCTCGATTCCTACGGTTACCAATTTGGTTCCCGTTCCCCAAAAAAGTGGAACCGTACCACTCGGTTCGTGGGTAAGAACTGAACCGACACCCGAAAACCAAAGGACCAGAGCAGGAATTGAGAATCGAAGAATTTAACCAAATGCTATGATGTGCTTTTGCTTTATTCCTCTAAAAGATAAATGAGTGTAGACACTTTAAGCAGGAAGACAAAATGGCCTAGTTGTTGGGCTTCGGCCTGAGACAGGAAATCCATTTCATCGCCTGCCTCAGTCACCAGGCTGAACAAAGAGCCCAAGCCGATCATCTACTGCTCCTAGAAGCAGAGCATCGAGAATCAAAAGATTAAATGGGATATTAAAAGGAAAATTACACAGGATTGAACAAACAATTACTGAGGCGTTGATTGACGCAAAATGCCAAAAAAAAGAAAAAGAAAAAGAAAGTATGAATGAAGGTTGTCAAGACAATTTAGGGGTAGCCGACGAACATAGGTTCGTTTGCAACAAATAAACTGCCTCTCAAGTCTCATCCGCCTCTCTTCTTTTGGAGCAACGACTCACATGGAGTGTTTTGTCATTGCGCTCACTTTGATTTTGCTTAACTAAATATGAAACAAAAAAGAAGAAGGAAAAAAATGAAATGGAAAAGTAAAGAAAAGAAATTGGCCGGTTCTAGGTAGATCTTGAGATCGAAGCTAGAACCGATTGACATGTTATGTTTCACGTTCCAAGGCATGCAGGGCAGTTCCAGCCGACGTGATAGGCTCCAAGTTACGAAAATGAAAGAACCGATTTCGATAGATAAGTTGTAGGCAAGGCTTGAAACGATCTTGAAATCGCTCATCCCCAACCGTAATGTTTATTTACTTTACCATGATCACATAGCCATGACTACAACTTAGGAACGGCCACAAAGATTTTTGAATACTATCGGGTCTTCCCATATCCGATGTTCACGGTGCTATCTAAGTTGCCGCCGCCGCCGCGCCGCGCATATTGGCCGTTTATGCTCTTTACATCATCATCTAGTCAGTGGTCCTTTCTGGTTCTTGATTGCGCAAGGCTCTTACATTATGACCGGAACAACTAGTTTAGCGATCGAATCCGACTACGAATTTGATCTTGGGTTTGTCCCGACGAAGATCTGTTCGAAATCGACAATTTTAATAAAAAAAATTATAAAAAAAAATACGATAAAGTGGAAGCAGTAAACTCAAAAACTTCAAGGCCTCACCTACCAAACCAAAACTTTGGTGTAGCCAAGTAAGGTGGCGTCCCCAACTATCCTATTGATTTCGTCATATAATCTCGATAGTACGAAGTTGTCTCGGCCGTCCACGTAACATTTTCTTCTCTTCTTCTATCGTGTAGATTGTCAAGATAAGACATCCTAAACAATTAGGCAAATGGTTGGATTTTCCTTCTTTTATCTTAAGAAAAGAAAGTCGTTAACAATAAATAAAAGCAGGCTTCAGGAAACGCTCGTGGAAAGGGTCATCGTTCGCGTTGCGTGCTTTGACAATTAAAGCGACGAATTCATTGATTGTTCTGGTGGTTGAGGATCGTACTCAATTCTATCCGTACTCTAATGCCGTTCCTTGAGCTTTAAAAATTGCAAATAAAATAAGACATTAATAACAATATTTACGTGAAGAGTGGAGCAATGACTTATTAATTTGTTCATCAATTGGCAAAATTGGGAACTTTTAAACTCCATTTCCAAGACCCTTTTTGAGTTTATACGTTTACATGCCGCACAATAAAGATATGAAAGCAACCGCGTCTTGAATGTTAATCAAGATCTAATCCCCCCTTTGACTAAGTGGCCTTGTCAATGTGAACTCGACCGTCGACTCCGGAACCATTTTAATAACATGTGAAGGTTTGTATTTTACGATAGAGCGTTTCTTAGCCGGTCGGCGCCGCGATGTCGTGGCCATGCAACCACGCAGACATATTGTAGTTCGAAAATACTAGGCCGTCCCTTTCTATGTTCATGGTTTATTTACCATGCTCTTGGTTTAGGTAAGGAAAATGCTCAAATAATATTGTCATATAATGCTCCTGTTCCTGTTGATGTGTTGGATGATCGAATGTATTCATTGGATGCGGTTGAAATGAAGCAATTATTATGTGTGGATAAACTTTGACGTTGGATCAATAAGACAAGGGCATGTGCGGGGTGCTCTTTTCTTTACCTCCACCTTCCACTTTGGCGTTTATCTCGTAATTCAACTCCTTGTCGGCGAAAAACCATTTCAAAAGAACTTCGAAAGATAGATTTGATTGGCTTAGAATTTATATTTTTCTCAAACCTGAGATTAAATTCTGAGTTTTCTTTATATATTTCTGAATTGGTGAAGCGAACAAATATTTCAATGAATAAAAAAAGAGTGCTCTTATTTGAAACGCTTCGTGATCTTCAACCGGTTCTGCACATCAATATGATTATCCAAATGGACTGTGATAAGAGGTGAAACCACACTCGAATCCAGAGCTAGCTGGTTCTTTTCGAAATGCATTGAGGCAAAGCAATTGACTGGACATCTCGGATTATCTGCTAACCTTCCACTTATAGGCGTACCTATCGCCTGATTAGGTGCATTTCATGCTTTTACGATTGAGACTCGAAGAGATTCGACTGGAAACTATCGTATGTCTAAGATCCAATACTAAATGAACATATCAAACATAGGCGAGCCCTTCTCCTACGGGGGGAAAAGCACCGAACTCAACATTTAGTTCAAGTGCTGGTGGCCCCAATCTCACTCAAAAAAAAAAAAATTGAGGATTTAAAGCCCTTCCTTTTGGTCCACTAGAAAAAAAAAATAGAGAATATTGCTTCGCTTTTTTCTCCCCCTTTCTCTTGCGCTTTCGAGATTGTGGGACATAGCACTATGATTAAAATAGCAGGTGAATTTTTATGTTTATAAATTCCAGAAGTGGGAACTCAAGAGAAACATAAATTTGAAATTATCTAAAAGGGTTAGGTGTAGTTGATGAGTTAAACACTCAAACACACGCAACGATCGGATTGACATGCCACTTTGTACCTCATCAAATCTATGTCCATATCTTGTTTCAATGTCTTCCAGCCACTCAACACATGCTTAGCCATAATTATTTCTCTCCTCATCTTTAAGGCACCCACAAAAAAAAAAGTGGGGGAAAAATAAGAAAAAAAAACAGATGAAATTTATTGCTTTCATAATTCACATAATCCAACAAAAATTTAGATAAATTCTTGTCGGTTGTTCCAATGATATTAGGATCCGCAAGATAGTGGGCCATGAATTTCTTGACCCTTTTATTTATCTTTGTTTCTTCAAATTAGGAGATGTGATATAAATTCTTGCTATTTTGTTTTGTTTCCTTTATAATTTTAAGAATGGTTTTTTCAAATTGTTATCCTCTAAATTTTATTTAAGAAATATAATTATTAGGTAATGACTAGATGTTGCATTGGCTACAAGCGCGAGCCAAAAAAATCATGATCCATCTAAATTAGATCGGACTGTACCCAACTGATTGATTTTGGATAGAACTGGCGAATATCGGTCCAGTTTCCAATTTCAATTTTTTGGAACTAGAGGGTCTCAATTTGGGTTGCGATTTTCTGGTGGGAAATTATCCAACTGGCCTAATCGAATCGGTCCATTTATATAATACAAATGTATATTCTTTTAATTGAAACTATCTCCCTCAAAAGGCTCATAGTTTAGACTCATTCTTAAAAAAAAAAGAAAAAGAAAAATCCAGACCTAACTTGTTTTCATGTATGATATTTGTTGTACATTATGAATGCATTGAAAAACTTGCGTTAATTAGTTGAACAACTACTATTGCATTTCTCATTATACTTGACTTTCTATTGCATTTCTCATTATACTTGACTTCATTACTAACGATAATATTATCACAAGCAAAGACATTGTCTTTTAAGTTTTTCACGTGATGAAAATACTAAACTCAAATATGGAAAATGTACTGTCAAAGTCTCAAATTGAGTTCTCCTCCTTTAATATCTAGGGATTAGTGTTATTTTCTTTTTTAATTGATGTTGGTACTTGATAGAATCATAACTGGGAAGACCGGACTGAACTAGTGGTTCGGTTATCGGATGGATCCATAGAATGAGCGAGTGATTTATGATTCGAATCTTACGAAATCAATCCCTAGTAAACGGTTCTCGATTTTAAAGTGAGGATCATTTACCGTGAAATTGATCACCGTAATTGGTTAGGTACGCTAACCAAAATCTGAGTTACCTGAGCTGCTTGCTCGGACCCAATCATCCCCCAAAAGTGGGGAAGGCCAAAAAAGGGTAAAAAACAGAAGAAGAAGAGATGCAATTTGGGACAAGATGAGACCGTGAGAAACCCCATAAAACACGCAAGCTTTCAATACTACTCTCAAAATAAAGTGGAATCGATGATAAAATCTGATAAACCCAAAAAAGGGGGAGAAAAGAAAACATTAATTAGCAATAATTCGTGTACAGATTGCTGATCAAAGCATACGCTTTGCTTTGGAGAAGAGAGGACAACCAAAAGCAGAGCCAACCATTCGTGCTCTTCCACTTTCACCCATCCAATTTTATTCATCAAAGTTTGATGAATTTTTTTAATTCATCTTAAAGAGAAAAAAATAAATAAATCAATCGACATATTTCCGTTCTCTCAATAAAAAAAAGTAATTAAAATACATAACTATCAAATCGCGCTTTCGCCTTAAATTTTTTTAGAGCGGTTAGCGAAAATCGCTGAATCGACAATGGAGATGCCAATAAAACATGGGTTTCTTTCATTTAATCGATATGGCTCAAAATGTGGTTGCCAAGATTTGATCAATTTCCGCAAGTAAATATACAAATTCGTACGAGTTAATTTCCTTTTTTTTTTTTGTTGTTGTTGTTGTCGACTTTCGCCCCTTTTGGGGTCGATAGATTCTCCTCTATTTACAGATCAAACCAACCCCTCCAACCAAAAAACAGAGATTTCAGAAATAAAAAATCAAAGCTTGGCCGTCCTTTTTCCCCCAATGGGGTTTTTCATTGCTATAAACCAGTGATGTGAGCGTACTCTTCGAATCCGTGGAACTCCGGGACGAACGAGGCCCCCCAGAGCCGCTCGTTGATGGCGCCGATCACGTCGTCGGGCACGAGCGTGGTCCTGCAGAGCGGGCACGTCATCTGGTCGTACCCCATCCAGCGGTCCAGGCAGCTCCGGTGGAACACGTGGCTGCAGTTCGCGAGGCGCCGGATCTCGTCCGCCCCGTCGAAGTCGTACAGGCAGACGGCGCAGCTCTCCGGGGGGTCGACCAGGTCCGAGAACTTGACCACCGGCAGGATCTCCCGCATCAGGACCGCCGACACCGACGGCGAGGGCTCGGGCGCGGCCTCCCGGGAGGCGGGGCCGTCGTGGTCGTGGGCGGCCTCCGGGTCGAGGAAGCCGGAGAGGCCCGCGAGGCGGAGGAGGGCGGAGATGAGCCTCCGGAGGACGGTGAAGATGGAGAGCGTGTCGAGGAGGAGCTTCGGGAGGAGGAGCTCGCAGTAGCACACCGGAAAACCCATGACAAGCTCCGGAATTGAGACCGAAAACGAGAGGTAGGTAGGACTGAGTGAGTGCGTTACTGGTTTTCTGGGTGCGTTCTTGATGGAGGTTAGAAGAGAGAGAGAGAGAGAGAGAGAGAGAGCGTATTATATAGGGGAAGAGAGAGAGAGAAGGTGGATCTGGTCACGCTTTATGGGATTCTTTTTCTTACAATAGATTAATCAAATTTTTTTTTTTGCGTGTCCAAAATATTTTTATTATTTCTTGCAGTGGGAAGAGTGGGGAAGGGGAACATGAGGCCAAGGTGCGGCAAGTTCGAGTCGTGTCTTGTCCATGTACATGTCGTTTTCTGGTATCCAGGTTTTACTGGTATCAAATTCATCATTTTTTTTTACCCATATGGATAAATAGTCGGACCTAAATAAATCCTTAAATTTTTTCGTGACCTTAAAATCTTTCAAATATAAAGCAAATTAGAGGATATTCCTCGTCATAAAAAAAAGAAAAAAAAAATATAAACAGCGATTAGAGAGTGATGATGCGAAGCTAAACATCACCTCATCTCCAGTTGGTTATTGTCGGATAAGTTCGTATAGTAGGGCGATCGGCATCCGGAGCTGAGTCATCAAAATTTTGGTTCCTGCGTGATTGACCTACTGGGGAGCGTGGTTAAAAAAGTCATTTTATCATATAAAATCTCTTTTTTAAAAAACAAAAAAATAAAAATTGCGTAAGGCACGAGAAGGAGGAGTCCATCCTTATCTGTATCATTCGAAAGGGGTGATGTGATTTGGGGAAGATGATGATGTTGTTGAAGTTTCAAATGGGGTTCTCACTTCTAGATGACACTTGGCCATCGACTAGTTACGTTACATGTCCCTGCAGCGAATCCCCATCGATGTAAAATGGTGGGGTTTCTCTCCAATTTACTTTGGGATGTGGTTGGTTTGAAATTGGAAAATTTCGACTTTTAAAATAATAGATTTCTTACAGGGGGATCAATATTTTTGAATATTATAACTTTTCGAGTCCTTTTTTTTTTTTTAGAACAAGAGAGACCTGATTCTATCTTATCTTATCTTATTCTATTATACAAGTTATACCGTGTGCATTATGTGGTATCTGCAAGTTGCAAAACTCCGCTTTCTCACTCGGGCGTCTCCATCCCCAAGCGAGAAAGGTGACCACTGTGGCAAAATTTTCGAGTCCTTGTTGACTGTGCAGTCTTCGAACATTTTTTTTTTGACGTGTAGCTTCGTCCTTGAATTTTTCATTGATTCTGTTAAGCCCTTGAATCAGTATAAGATCAATGTCATCTATGTCTGAAAATTCAAGAATTGACGTTACACATGGAATAGAATCGAATTATGGTGTTATCGGCGGGTTCCTTTTTCTTTATTAACGGAAGCAAAGAACAAGTACTTTAGTATAACCCATATGAAATTCGTTTAGATTTGTGAAATCACAAGAGTCATTTTTTTAAACGTAACCGTTCAAAGTTCTTTTAGTTAAAGGCAAGGCATATGACTGAATCCAAAATCTTCATCGTGACTAGTCTCGACATTTACGTGCACATCGCTCCGTCAAAGCCCTTTATATGTCTTTTGCTTGGCATTTATTGATGGTAACCATTGTCCAACCCAAAATGGAAGTTATATATGGATGTCATTGTCGCAATAGAACAAGGTGTGACATCCTGTAATTGAAAATCTTCTTTTTCCTGCCAAAAGGGTTTTCATGTATCATATAATATAAAAATGACATAAATAGTATCTAAATTTAGGTTCAATATGTAACGTGATTCTTGAACTTTTAATTTGTTTAATATTATTCATGAATTGTAGCCTAATGTGCAATATTGTCTCCGAACTTTAAATTTGTTCAATGTAGTTTATGGATTTTTGGTATATGTCCAATTTGATAGCTAGATCATATAAAAATGTTCAATGCCGTCCTTCCGTTAATCAAGTTTATGGTCCATATTGAACATTTCATATTTTTTAGGGACTAGATTGATTTTGGGGATGGTATTGAATAAATTAAAAATTCAAGGATGACGTTGTGTATGAGGTGAAAGTTCAAAAATCATTTGTGTCATTGTCCCTCGTATTACTGCAAATGTCCACAAATATTAATTCTCAAAAATGCATTTAACTAATCTGGCATGCTCGAAAGCACATCATGGTTTCTAGTTTCCCTTTTGATAAAGATGAAGCTTATATCATAAACCCTTGAACTGAAATACGCGCACTTCGACTATATTTAATGCAGAACTATCTTCTTTTCATCAACCTTCTCGTTTTCTGCAATTTTTATAATGCATTAACATATCACAAACTACTCGAAGCTTCAGAGTAGTACCAATAAATTAAAGAATAAAGAAGCTCCTCCATGATTATCATTAGCGTTTGCAACAGCAGCTGCCTACTCATGAAGAACATTATACACATCTAGCCGACCCACAGTTTTCTCTCCAGAAACATGTGACTTTGGACAAGTATATGAGTTAATGTTGATGTTATATCATAGTGACATTGCTCTTTCGGTCGCTAATTAGTCTCGTCTCGCTCAGAATTTGGTGTGAGGATTAATTTATGGTATGCTGGGATGCATTCGAGAGGACAAAAGTAAGAGGAAATAATGAGAAAGGAATTATAGATATACGTGTGCTCTTTGTATAGATATGGCTAATATAATACGAAAGGGAATAGCTAGCAATAGATAGAAGTCTGAGTGAAATAATTCCTCATGAAATAATTACTCTGCCAAAGAATATCATTAACGGTCCTTTTCCAAATAATAGATCACAAGATAAATATAGAAACTAACTTCTTTAGAACGGATAATGAGAACACTTAGACTCGTCTATTTGGAAAAAAAGTACAAGAAAAGGTCATAAACATATTGCATCGATACCAATTCAGTGTTAGGCCTTTCAATTGAACTAATTTAGTCATAAAATTTTTCACATTGGTACCAATTGAGTCCATCTCGCTAAGTTAAGTCGGAAATTACTGATGTGCACATCGACCAGCCTATGTGGCATGGCTGCATAGCCGTGAATTTTTTTAAAATTTGTGAATATTTTCCCAATTTTTTAAAACTATTTTTCCTTTTGTTTTTCCCTTTTCCTTTTTTTTTTGTCCTTTTTTTCCTTTGCCAGTTGCCAATTTTCGTGATGGCCGGTGGAGGTTGCTAGCCTTCGTGATAGCCGACAGAAGTTGCCAGCCCCCAGAGAGGGCGAGGGCCAAGATGCCCTTGCCAACATTTGTTGGGGGGTGACCTTGTCCAGCCCTCACAGGAGGTTGGTGAGGCCATCCCTTGCCAACCTCTAGCAAGGGCTGAGTGAGGGTCCCCACACTGGCCTTTGGCAATGACAAGGGACCTCGTCTAGTGAGGACATCCTGATCCTCATTGAATCTAGCAAGGGGCAGCCTCATCCAGACCTCACTCTCGCTGGCAAATGGCAACCTCCACCGGTGATCATGGAGGCTGGTGATTGGTGGAGGGCAATAAGAAAAAAAGAACAAAGAGAAAGGAGAAAAAAATATAATATTTTTTTTAAAAGTATGAAAAGTAAAAATATCCACGACAGCGCTAACCGTACCATATAGGATGGCCGGCGACCACGTCATCAATTTTCGGTCTAAATCGGCAGGATATACTCAATTGGTATCGATGTGAAATAATTTAGGATTTAATTGGTCCAATTGAAAGGTTTACCATTGAATTGATGTCAATGCAACATGTTTAGGATTTTTTTTTTGTACACTTTCCGACTCTACGCTATGAGGCAAGCCACTCATCCATGCGCATCTGATGCCCGGGTGACCCTCAAAGGTTTGAATGAATGAGTAATATGCGCGATTTGAATCTCATATCTCTTACATCCAAATGAAGTGCTTGATCACTCAACCAAACGCCTTTCAATTATCTATTAACGGACCTCGTCTTCATCTACTCTTGTTGATCTTTCTGTTCGCATTAGCAAAGGAGAAGGAAATCATCACCGTTTATTTTTATTTGACTTCAATTTTCTTCTCCTATTTTCTCTCCAATTTTACTCCTCCACTATAATTGCCAAGCATGGTGAGGAACTGGGGACGATCCTTTCGAAAGAGATGGACTAATGGTGGAGAAAGGACCTCTTTACAAGAGATTGAAATGTCGGAAGGGTTTTGCTCTCTTGGTCATGGAAGATATGTAAAAAAAAATGAGAAGGAAAAGCAATAAATGAGGGGGGGACCGAAGGAGCGAGATTCTTCTTACGGTAGATCGAACGTTTGAAGTGCAATCATTGAAGTGTCCTTGAGATGGGAAGTGGGCACCAAATGGACGCGGAAGCCACTAGATCAGATCAATTGGGAGGGGTTAGCCCAGGGGTGGGCAAACTAGATCGGATTGGAACCAGCCCGGATTGGCCAGTGATCAAATCCTTGAGGGGATGGTCCAGTCCCTAGTTCCATTATGGATGGAACAGTACCGAACTGCCCAAAATATATAATATATACGCAATTGAAACTTTTTGAAAAATTAATTAATCTAATTTTTTCATCTTCTGCTCAACACTTACTCCTCTCTTCTCGCTAGACGTTCACGTCTCGCCTTTCGCAATATAGCCTCCGATCGTGTTAGTTAAAAGCATTGAATTGTTGCTTCCTATTACCGTCGAATTGTCACGCTTAACTTTCTCCGTTGAATTGTTGCTTCGTTTGGGCATGACTTATGGCCCTTTCGCCTTCGCAATCCAGCCTCCCAATTGATTTGATCTAGTGGCCTCCACCTCCATTTGGTGCCCACTACTCATCTTGACAAGCCGTAAGCAACAATTCAATGCTCCTGACACATCACAACTGTCCTTTTCCAATTCAATTGATGGGGTTCAACCCACACATCAAATGGTCTTGGTGTTTGAATTTTTGGACAAAAAATTAGGCCGCCACACCACATCACACCCCCATCCCCCCCCCCCCCCTCCCCGGGGCCACTTCTCATGTCCCCTTCACATAATGTAATTACAGCAATTACTAGTCGTTGAGTGCAGCTTTCCGACATGGAAATGGATCTATCAAGTAATGTTCTTGAAGCTCTTCACTTTTCTTATGTCCACACATGTAACCACCCGATCCGATAGGGGCGGGGGTGGTCGGCAAGGCTAGAGAGCTTGAACATGGAGCAGCTCCTGGCAAGCTTATAGAATGGTGAATGGGACAGGAATAAATCAAACTTTGCATCAAATAGAGAATATGAGATTATGAGATAACTCGTTAAGGCGTTTTTGAAGTAACAACAAGCTTAGCTTTGGAAATCCAAAATTAAGTATGCTGAGGCTAGTGCACTACCAAGATGGGTAATCTCCTTGGAAAGTGTCTACCTATATGCCAAGGGGCATAATTGTGATGCTTGGCATGAGATAAGCCAAAGTGGACAATACCTCAATGAGTTAACTCAAGAATGTCACAACACATCATAAGCTAGGGTCCAAAAGCAATAAACAAACTTCTTTGACAATGCACGTCTTGGATGACTTACATGCTCGAGTGGTTTTGATCACTATGCACCACTTCTAATTTGCATAAGATCTACCAAAGGAAGAGCAAACCTTATATAAATCAAGGGGTTACTACTACAAAAAGTCTCAAACTGGTACACACGTGATAAATTTATGTTAAATTATTTTTTTGATCTCAAAATACCACAAACTAGTATACTTGTAATAAATCTACCCTCCATTAACTTTTGTCAAATTTCATTGTTAAATTTGCAAATGTGAATGACATAAGTGACTTGGTACAGTGATGTGGACTAAGTATACATAGAATTCACAAAAAGGTTAATAACACCATGAAAAAAATGTCAAATTGATATATTTGTGACAAATTTATCCCAAACAGGTACATTGTAATAAATTTACTATAAAATGATAGACCCGTGATGAATTTATCCAAAACTAAATTTTTACATAACCTCAAACTAGTACTTCTGTGATAAATTTATCCTAAACTAATTTTTTGGCCATCAAAAACCCCAGACTGGTTAAAACTGGTCATTCATGTTTGTTCGTACAAAATAACTTTTTAACTGTGTATCTTAGACCAATAACAGTGTTAATAATTGCATTATATTCCATTGACATTGACTCATAACTATGAAGATATTCTACATGGAAGCTTGTGTACTTAGTAATGTCTCCAAACACCACAACTCCACCCAGGTTAAATAAAATTGTAAATCGTTAGACATTTGCAAGAGAACAACCAAAAAACCAATTAGTTTGTAAAAGCCTCTCATAGATAACTAGCAAAGATGGGATGATCAAGTTCGACAGTTCTACATCCAATCGAAAACGTGAACTCTCATAAGAAACCTAGACAATAAAAGTATGCTCGAAATCAGTGACAAACAGAAGTGTATTTTGTTCTAACATTTCATCAAGCATATGGTTTACGTGTCAATCATACCATTCACAAGCAAATTCTGCGTTATAATTTCGACACATGTACCATTCAAGGTTGTAAAGACAAGGTAATGCTAATGAGGACATGGATTGACATGAATGACCAACATAGCATGAGGAGTACCTATGCATACAAAGAGATTTCAAGACAATTAGTCAATCATGTTGGGCTAAGACATAGAAACATAAGACCAAGTTTGGCACAAACCAACAATGAGCGAAGCAACTAGATATGTGATTAGAAGGTTATGGTAGAGAGATCCAACAAAAGTGAAAGAGAGGAAGTTTGAGGTTTTTGGTGATCAGAAAAATTGGTTTCGGGTAAATCCATCACAAGTTTACCATTTTGAGGTAAACTTATCATTGATGTATCAGGTCGGGATAAATTTGTCATTAAAAATATCAATTTAGGGTAAATTTATCACAAGTGTACTAGTTTGAGTTTTTCATGGTATTAACCTTATGGAATTTTCATATAGACTTAGTCCACGTCACCGTACCAAATCACATGTATCATCTGCGTCATCAATTAATGGAGAAATTTAATGAAAGTTAGTAGACGGTATATTTGTCATAGATGTATCGGGGTGAGATTTTTTGTAGTAAAAAAAAATAGCTTAAGATAAATTTATCATTGATGTACC
This sequence comes from Psidium guajava, assembly GCA_016432845.1. Lineage (NCBI taxonomy): Eukaryota > Viridiplantae > Streptophyta > Magnoliopsida > Myrtales > Myrtaceae > Psidium > Psidium guajava. The sequence goes on from CM028232.1 coordinate 7,747,300, forward strand.
GATTTGAGGTTTTTTGTGGTATTGATCCTAAATCAAACCTTCATCCAATCTTTTTTCCAGAGTAGACGGTATAAGTGTTAGACATATTTCTCCCCGTATTCGACCCCTTTGGCATGGGATGGGAGTGGAGATGGAAATCCTGCCTTGTCCCACATATGTAGATGTACATATTATTTGTTATTTGGTAACTCCGAATGAAATTTCCCTAACTTTCTAATTTTCTTAAAAGCTATAGCCAATCTGAATTCTTATGATGAACATAAGGAATTTTCGTTCACAATAGTCATCATTGGAAAAAATATTGGAGGAAACGAAGTAATAATATAGTCGGATTTTGAGGTGTGTGATCACTTTCTTTTAGGATCCATTTGCCCCACGAATTCACTATAGCTTTTTAGTAAATTTCTTTCGTGATACAACAAAGTTATGGTGAGAATACTGAATAGCAATTTCAGTAGATCTCCTAAAACTCTACGAAACAATGGAAAGATGGCTCTCTTTTTGAAAGAAAAACGAAAATAAAAGGAACTTTAGAAAATGAATAGTATTATCCATTATATAATACGACTAGAACAAACTTCTTGGGGGTCTAAACTGCCTATACGGACACTTCTATTCGTGTCCGAAAAATCACAATTCAAATATGACTGTTCGTGTGTAAAAACCGTTATTCGGACACAACCGTTCATGTTCCAACACTCATAATTAAAAAAATGAAATAAAATTATAGAGTAATTAATTTCTAAATTTGGACATGATAGTTCGTGTGTGAAAATTACGTTTCCGCACGTAGGTATGATGAGGTCTAGCCCACCTACATATTTCTCCATTTGAATGATTACAATAACTTTATCACATTTAAAGTGTCTTGCCCTCTCTCATCCCTCCTATATGGGACAAGAAAAATGTCTTATTTGTTTATTTTGCAGAGAAACGCTAACAATCATTTTGTGGGATTTTACATGGTAGCTATCCCAATATTAGCATATTGTTTCCAAGAACACTCCTAAAGCTATCAAAGCTACTTATCCTGTGCATTGTTGTATCAAATCATTAATTTCTAAAAAAACACTCAAGCTATCTTGGCGCGTGCGAACTTCTTTATTGGAAGGATTATTCATGAAATATATCGATGACAAACACATCGCCTAAAACCATCACGGCGGACGCGGGTAACGAGATCAAGCGACGAAAGATTTGTCTGGCCGAGCACGTTAATTAATGTGTGATGGGTTCCTCATTGTATGTAACAAGATCTCTCGTCAAGGGATATGAGATTTGTGTGCAAATGACTTCAAAACACCCGCCAACCAGAAAACAAGAGGATAACAAAGAGAGAGCAAAGTGGTAAGTTGAAAACGAAGAAGTTTTAAAACTCTGGAGGTTAAGGAAACGGCTTTTCATGGATGGATAGTCGCATCAGGTCTTCAATCATTCACGTCTGAAATGACTCCACCATCCAATCCAACAGACGATGAGGGAGAGGACAGAGGGTGTCGGCCTGACAACCAGGCCGGCATCAAGAGATGGGCAAAAGTCCGGAGTCACATGAACCAAAACCCGAACGGCGTGGCGGTCTCTGCGCCATTCAAACGGGGTTTCCATCTAAAGAAAAGTCTCTTCCCTCCGACCCTATAAAAGTTTGTCATGATGCCGTGAGAAACTATGGACTCCACGAGCAAACGACATGGGTGGATGATCGCCGGACTACGAGCCAAGATGGTTCTGGCGTCTGTCGAATGCGGCCACGGCACGGGGTGGTCCACCGACCCGATGAGGCCGAATGTGGGAGGTGGTGGGGCGGGGGCGTCCCCACGTCCTCTTCCCCCGACTGCGACGAGCGGAGGTCCTGGTGGTCACCGGTCAGCGGTCGTCACCACCTAAAGACCAAATGCTTGGTCACTTCTCACCACTCTCTTGTCTCATGCTCTGTCTCCGAGTCCTCCAATGCCTCGGACTCCCGATCCGAATCCCAATCATCTTTTTTTTTTTTGCTTTCACCACTGCTCATGTCCTTTGCCCTTTCCCTTTACTTTTTTTCTTGGCCTTTCTGATGATTTTGTGCTATCCAAAATAAAATTCCCAATGAACATCTAATAAAGTTACACTATCTATTGAACTGATATTTATTCTTGATAGGGACATTGCCAAATTGGTCTACATTAGTGCCGTTCGTGCCACGTAGATTGGTCGGCCGGCATTTGCGTCAGTGATTTTTAGCCAAAACTGGCAGGATAAACTCAATTGACAAAATGCCTTTTTAGATATTTTTTTAGATATTTAGGATTGAATTGACAAAATTACAATAAATTTAAGATTTTTTAGATATTTTTTCTCGTTTTCAACGAGACCCATGTTTATATTCAAAATCGTACGTAAGAAAGAATGCATATGACTTCTATAACTTGAGTTGCTTTATATATAAAGAGGAAAAGAAGAGTCGAACTAATTCCAAATCAAGTTATATCACTGTGCTCCGTTAGAAAATATGAAAGGTAGAGAAAGGAGAATCCGATTCGATAGACAGCAAAGGGTTCTCTCTCCTTACCCAAAAAAAAAAAAAAGAAAAGGGGTTCTCTCTTCTTTTCTCTCGTCTCAGCGACGTTTTCTTGGTCTCTGATTTTCACCTTTGCACGTGCCTTTAACTTTTCTTTTCCATCTTTTTATTCTCCTCCGCATTGCTTTCGTTTATCTTCGCCTTTGCTCCGTGATAAGGACGAATCATCCAGCAAAACGAGTCGGAAAAGCTCGATGAAGATCACCAGTTTTCGCAGCGCGAATCCAAAAGTTCGCACCGGAAAATTTAAAAAGATAGAAACCCACTTGAGAGTACGAAATTCTGCAGATACTTGCTGTCATTTCGTCACATTAGCGGCAGGTTAACTTAATTAACAGGTGAAATCCAGCTAGGTTTTCTCTTCATCCCAAGCGCACTTCTCTCGAAATCCCAGAACAGCAAATGGACATCACTCTTAACGCTTTTAACCCTTTGATTATTCGATCTTTTCAGAATTTGGTTGCTCTTTTCCACCATGTTTGGCTACAAGAACCCTATAAACAAATCCATTTTACTGCAAACGATTGTGTTTTCATTCTGTTCATGCCCTACCAACAACTGTAGAAAAGAGACAAGCCAAGACCAACCTGTCTTGCTAGGGCATTTGCCTTAAAACTACACGTGAAAAATTATTCATCCAGCAGTTAATTGTCAGAAACTGTCTCCCACAAGGGGAGAGAGGAAACTCTAGGAGCAAGATTAATAATGCAAAGATGGGTTCTCTCTAGGGTGAGCTCAAATCTGGACATGCGAGGGTAGGTTATCATTGGGGTTGCAGTTGCAAAAATGACTAGGGAGTATTAGGACCATGTTCATGCATATCGGCCTCGTCTTCTTGTGTCCCTTTCCTCTGTTCTAGGAGAATCGAAGATTAATCATTGATCATTGTTAGTGGCACCAAATGGAAAAACTAACCCTAAAAGGTTGCAGAAAGTTATGACGAGACAGGCTTGTTCAATTTGGTTGTTTGCCTATGTATGTATGTGCAGCTTCCTCCTCGCTTTGTAGTCCTTAACTCCTCTAGGTTGAGGGAGCAAGGGGTCGAGCAAGAAATCTGAAATTGACAAAGTGACGATGAGAGCTTACAAGTGTCCTTCCTTGTTACCATACCGTGCCCTCTAATTGGAATTCGACGCTAGCTGTTTGCGAATGAAAAACCCTAGTAAAATTGATGACAAGACCAAGGGAATGCGAGCTGAAGCTGAGGCAGCGGGCAAGGGCCTTATTTGAATCAGATCAACCAAGAATCTACCACGGATAAAGACATAACAGTAAAAATAAAACCCTACATATTCTTATTCAAATCCAAGTGTTGCCGAGTTAAAGTAGGACAATTAAGTTCGCAACGAATATCGACATCATTTTGACGGACTCCCACGTCACTGCGAGACTGATTGAGCAGCACGCTTGGCTATTTTCAGTAATTGAAAAGAAGAACATGTCGAGACATTGTAACAAGTAGGGAAGTTTCTGCTGGGATGTTTAGCTTTACTTACTAGAGAGAGGAAAGTGGTTTCCAGACAAAAACGGCCCCAAAGTAGCTCATCATTCATTAAACAGGTCTTTATTGGACATTACACACTGTATATCCACGTTTTGTTTGAGTCGGATGGTGCGGATCAGACAGAACTTCACATGCCCGCCTCAATTATTGCATTGTCGACATGTGAATCATGTAGGACTTGAGCAGCGGAAAGCACATGCGGTCACCGAGGTTGGATTGAGAATTTGTAAACCGCAATTGCTTGCTTTAAACCGGTTTGAAGACAACTGTCTCTGATGCGACTTCTACTAGGCATTTATATGCTCATATATATATATATATATATATATATATATATATATGGGATAATGACACAAATGATTTATAATTTTTTTTTCCTAATGTGCTATTTAATTACGAACTTTTAATTTCTTTAACGTGATTTTTGAACTTTGCCTAATGTATAATGTCGTTCTTTAACTTTTGATTTATTAAATCTGGTCTCAAAACTTTTGGCTCATGTTCAATGTAATCCCCGAATTATATAAAATTGCTCAGTATTTAGGAACCACATTAAGTATATATCAAAAGTTTGGGGATTGCATTGAAAATTTGAAAGCTCATGAACCACATTATACATTGGACTAAGGTTTATGGACCACATTGGACAAATTAAAACTTCAGTGATCACATTGCATATTGAACCAAATACATGAACCACATTTGTGCCATTTTCCTGTCTTCACGTGATTTTAACTACCATACCCGGTAACCCTTCCATGATCTCCCCTATGCCCTAGCCAGTTGTCAGCCATCGGCTGCCATGACTACTGTCGTTGCTGCCATCACCACCATCCGTTGTACGGTTTTCGTCGATAAGGATAGCATAGCTTCTTAGCCGGGTCCATTGCAAAAGCAACGGTGAATTTAGCAGAGATCTCTGTCTAGAGATGTAAGGGGAAGAGAAGGATCGTCACCAATCTTCTCCTTCTTCCTAAGCCAAGAATTCACATAACTGAAAGAATTGCAGGCGGACCAAATCCTGCCTCTTTGTTAAGTAACATCCTTTGGATCCGCGACCTTAATCATCTAGAACTAATCACCTTTGCCAACCTGTGCACGATTTTACTGTTAATCCTCTACTTTGTCTTTGTGTTGGGGTTGCTCTTTTTCCAAGCTCTCATCATTTTGGTCAACATTCTTCCAATTCTTTGAGCGTATGACGTCATAATCACATTCTAACAAAGTAAATATATGCACTCGGGTCGACTTGTCACAATTCGATGTAGGCCACATGACCACAAAATCATTACAAATGTTGAACTCAAACTGACCCATTACTCTCCCTCTCATTTGAGGCTCTGTTTGTGTTGCGAAAAATCAATAATTTGAAAAACATTTTTAGGCGGACCATCCTTGTAGCGGACTAATTAGGCCACTCCCTTTGCGATTATGACATAATAAAAGAAGTTCATATTATAAAATGTATGGCTAAGTAGCAGTTAATTTGGGAACCCACCACGCAAGAGGGAAGCCCTGTGCATGTACGAGGCTTTCGAGCTTAGAAGACGATAAAAGGAGATTGGCATCGACATAAGTCAGAGGGTGGGGTCATAGCGGCATGTGGGGGTGTCGGAGGGTTTTGTTTGGTTTAATTCAGGAGCCATTTCCAAAAGTTTAAAATAATTGGGGGGCCAAAGTCGACATGGTCACATAATAAAATAAGCATAATTTTGTTTTTTTGTTCAACTCTAAGTGTGTGGCCTTTTTTACTTAATATAACGTTCGATGTTTGCAGTGAGCAGCAGGAGTTCAAATAACTTGCACCTTGGAAAGCGCTCAAGTCCACCTAGCAATGCATCTTATTGAATTGATATTCACTCAAAAACTTAAATTAACGAATTATGCATCGATTAAGATATGGTAAATGTTTTATACCACATTATCTCCAATATGAGATTTTGGAATACGATTCATGCATGCATCTTAGTACCAAAGACGCTAAATGGTTAATGGGGGTCCATTGTGAGTCCCAAAATTTGTTTGTTGAGGATGAAATCTCATCATCACATACTTAGAATCTTATTCAACTCGTGTAGAACTAAGTTGATTCTAAAACCTAATTTGAACAGTTATCGAAAGAGCTCAACTAATTGATTAAAATGAAAATATTATCAACTTAGCAACGGCAATCTCGTTTAGTGGTGCTAAGTGGCAGTCACTTGGATAATTAAAAAAATATTATATTTAATGTGTTGGGTAAGTAATGGATTCCAACAATGATCGAATGGAAATTTTTGGCCTAATACCCAAAAAAACCTCAAACTTTAGCCTTTGTCCCAATTATATCTAATTTTTTTTGTCTCATAAAAAACCCCCAACTTTGGCCTTACTCCCAATTATATCCAAAACTTTTTTTTGTCTCATAAAAAATCCACAACTTTTACTTTTGTCTCAATTCTACCGATATGATACTAAAAAAATCCTTAATTTTAACATTTGTCCGAATTATATCCAAAAAAATTATCGCATAAAAAAATTTCAAATTTTTACTTTTGACTCAATTGTACCACCACCAGCGTTCTGTTTACAATTACTATTAGTTAATTTTACGTGGCTTGAATCTTTTCTTCAAACTTACCAATAAATTTTTAAAATTCAAAAACAACAGGTTTCAAGGATAGCAAGATCAGTAGATTTCAAGAATAGTGAGATTTGAGATTATTTATTTAGATAATCAAATCTCCATGACTAGCCATTTTTGGGTTGTTGAGTGCTAGGTATAATTCGAAACACACCACCTTAAGTGGCTCTGTATCTTCCGACAATGTGTAGGAGAAGCATACAATATAAAAGAAGTTAATAGATTTTTTCATGTTAACTTTGCTGAAGTCTAATTATTTAACAATGTGGTAATGCTGTATATGATTAACTAATGGTTATTATCAATGGAAGAGTAATTGCAGTATAATTTGGGTAAAAATAAAATTTTTGGATTTTTTATGAGACAAAAAAGAAGTTTTGGATATAATTGAGACAAATGCTAAAGTTATGATTTTTTTTTTTGTATTAGATTGGTAGAATTGGGACAAAGCTAAAGTTGTGGGTTTTTTTGGGTGTTAGGCTGGTAGAATTGAGACAAAAATAAAAGTTTAGGATTTTTTATGAGACAAAAAAAAGTTTTGGGTATAATTGGGACAAAGGTTAAAGTTTGAGGTATTTTGGGTATTGGGCCGAAATTTTTTTAATGGGCATTAAAGTCCACAGTTTTTTTTGCTAAAAGTTACCAAAGCAATATACCAAATTTCACGATCTTCGCGAAACATTCAATGTTTGACTCTTGTGAAAACTTTCTGTGTTCACCTTCGGCATTACTAATTGGCAGCACTTAAATTTCAACATTTAAACATTTTGACACTTATTCTGATTTTAATCAAGGAGGCTTAATTTCCAAGTGCAATGAGATCAAGTTCAGCGAGAACCTTCCATGCATAATTGGCAAGGAGATCCATATTCCCAGACGATAGATCATCGCACCATCAAAAACATGCTTTAATCTACAGTTTTAGAACTTTTAAACCAATGGAAATTAGTGGTTTCTCACAAGTATAGTAGCATCATATGGCAGGATGTCATCCACATACTTATAATAATCCGGAGCATGAACCTCATACTTAGTCGGCTACCTGAAGAGAAACCAGAGCGATCGATTGCCATTGCCCCCAATGGAGTATGAGTTTCCTAAGGCATGTTTTCGGACTTACAATCATTGATTTTTGAGAGGAAAGAACGGGAACACTCTCAATTTTACATCTAATTGCGCGAATTGGGTGTAATTTGATTCTCGAAAGCCTTATAAGGTGTTTGAGTGTGGTTCATACTCTCCATCGAGAAGAAGGTTGTGAGTTCTGCTCTGAGCTGAAGGGACTTATGGGGACGACGCCTCTAAGCTGCCAAAGGACTTTTATAGTTTGACCCAAATTTTTTCATTGGTAGTTTGGACTCGAGCCCATAAATAATTTTTGCTATATATATATATATTCTTTTTCGCTTGTAATTGATTGATATAATAAAATGTGTGATTTGCTAATTATTATGGGTGATCAGTACCAAAATGAATGGTTCCTACTCTATAATTGAGAGCCACTTGTTAGGGACCGGTTTTGCAAAATGTGAATTGTAAACTACCCACTCGTTCCATGGATCCACTTGAGAGCTGAATCACTAGTCCAGTTCGATTCTCAATTGGATCCACTTGAGAGTTGAACCACTGGTCTAGTTCGATTCTCATTTGGATCCCGATTACTATCCTACTGAGCACCAACATCAATTTAAAAAAATGGAACCAATCCCTAGTGATTAGAGGAGAAGTGCTTAACTTGGGACATTAGTAGTGCATTCTCTACGTTTGCGTTCATTGTTCTTATCACATAAAAAATTTAAGGACAATGTCCTTGCAGACGACAATAGTATTGCCAGCAATGGAGTCAAGTATTATGAGAAATGCAATAGCAATTGATCAATTATTTAACATAGGTTTTCAAAGGCATCAATAGTGTACAACACATATCATACATGAAAATAAATTGGATCTAAACTCTCTCTTTTTTTTGAACGAATGGGTATAGACTTTGAGCCTTTGAGTGAGATGGTTTTAATTAAAAGAATATACCTTTGTGTTATATAAATAGACTAGTTTGGTTGGGCCGATTGGATGATTCCCATTCGAAATTGGGAACTGAACCGATACCTATCGGTTCCAGAAAATTGGAACTAGGAACCGGATCGGTATCCACCGGTTCCATCTAAAATCAACTGATATGGTACAATCGAAACCAATTTGGATGGATCATGACTTTTTTTGGCTCTCCCATATTAATCACAGTGGAATTCTCTGCTAGACGTAACTCTAATTTAAGGGTGAACTAGTATAAAATTTGTGACAACTTTTCTTTATCATTTTACTTTTTATTTCGTTATGTTTGTGCGCCGAATCTTAACATAAGGTGGATCCATAAATAATGGCAATTGTCTTATGAAGACCCATGGAAGGTCAGCGGAGTAAATGCATTAAAAAAATGGCGGCACGCTTTGTGGGCCGAGGATTGGGACGATCACAGACCAAAGTTTGCTCTTTTCAGGTCATCCGAGATGAGATTGCACAGGCCCAATTGATCCAATTTAAAGAGGTTTATATGGACCAAAAGATTAGAATGCTTCATAGGCCCATCTTAATGACAAAATAATACACTCGCTCAATGCCCATTAAGTCTGATTGGGCCATGGATAAGCCCAACATTCGAGCTCATCAAACCGTTCTAACCGCATCAAAGTTCAATGGGCCTCAAGTCCATCAAAAGCACCGACCGATTCATAGGGACCAAAAGCTAGACTTGATTACGGATGAAGCTTAGACCAAGTCGCTCTAGATGCCTTGCACATAAAAATTGTATGGCTACATTTGGGCCAAAGTTCAGTACCACAATTGCACGCATTATGCACCGACAGGATGTTCACGCAAAGCACATAAGCTTTTAGAATTAAGAACGTTAATCAAGTTCCAAGACCCGCAATTGGACTTGGTGTCGGCCTAATCTGGAACTAATTTACCTAGTTCTAGCATTCATTGCATGTGTCGGGGTGCTCGCAATGCACGAAAACAACCCTTTCGATTTGGTGATAGTTGTTGAATATCTTGTCTATGCGGGCAGGAACTTGTTAGGGTTCATTGCCAAATCTTCGCCTTGGAAGCTCAAGCCCTACACAAAGGTGGGGGGAAAAAAAAAAGCCAAGACTAGACTTTTTGAGTTGATAAAACTTTCTCGTTGGCACATACCAAATCCACGAAACTTGACTCCTAATTGGACAAGAACCCTAACGTCCCCAACAAAAGTTCAGTCGGCGGTTGAGCGAGCATGATTTAGACTCCGACCATAATTAATCTGATAATGGACTTTCAGTGTGAAACCTTGGGAGGGGGATTAGAAAGCATAACATAGGTTTCACTGGCTTTTTAGCATGGTCCTTCTTCTAATCAATCGAAACCCCCCCCCCCTTTTTGGGTCTAAGCTTTTCAGAATTATTTCACACGTGAAAGTCAAAACTTGATGTAATCCATCCATCGAGAAAAAAAAAATGGAAATTTATTTGTCCTAGTTATTTTCCCATTGGATGGCATAATTAAGTTCTTGGCATGATTATGGGAGTAGCAAATTATTGACCTTAATGAAGAAATTAATCTCTAGCGGCATGTTGGACCGCCTAAGACAAAAGGTCTAACTTTAATAATGCCGTCGCTAACGAGGAGCAGTATGAATGCTGTCCAAAGGCTATTCGTGCGTAGAAACAACCTATTTTGATGATGCCTTTTACTAGAAAATCTCCAATTTTTTTTTTTTACCTCTTTTGGGATGCTGGCTCATCCGTAAGACTTTCTTGTTTCTCTAGGTGTTGAAATGAAGGAAGATGACCAGATTATTCAAATCGCCCTTCCACGGGGAGCCTAATTAGGGTGGGGTTGTGATCTTTTGTTGCCGCATTTTTGGCTTCAAAGGGAAGAGCTTTGACTTCTTCTTCTTCTTCTTCTTCTTCTTTTTTCCGAAGGCGGTGAATTTTCCCAATTCGATCAATTTCCGTAAATGCATGTAAATCGTCTCGTCCACGCCCATCCGAAAGCAAGCTCGAGTGAGAGATGTCATCATTTGAACGCGGAGTTTCATCGAATCCAAAATATCAAAGCTGTAATCTCGATGTAATGTAGAATAACCTCCCATGTACTTTTAGAAGAGGTTATGGTTCAACTCCGAGTAACGCGGCTAACGATTTGGAACCCTAGAGGCACTCCAACTTACAGCTCATCCCTCACAAATGTCTTGTTTCGCCGGGATTACAATTGATGGCGATACGATCTCGAAAGCAAGACCTCGGCCTACTTCATCCGAAAAACAATACCACAAGGACACACAAAGACGATCCCCTCCCTATTCAAGATGAGTCGGTATGGTCAATCAAAGCTGTGATTCACAGCTTCTCCTTTTGAGTTAAATCGAAAGCACCAATGTTATTGTTTTCTTTTGTCGATATTCCGAAATGTTGTTGGGTAGTGCTTAGGAAATGCTTCCGCAGTTTCTAAAATCTAAGCATTCCAAATTCATAGATGGTTGGCAGAAAATCTTGTCTTTTCCCCTGGACGGAGCCGTGTAGTATAAGGTTTGAGATATTTGATAAATCCAGTAGTGCAGATATCGGGAAAAATTACCAAAAAGGTCCTAAACTTATTGCAATTATGCCAATTCAGTCATAATTTTTTTTTTCATGTTCAGTCTTAAACCTTTTGTAATTGTGCCAATTCAGTCTATTTGATGAATCTTGGTCGGCTAGCGCTGACGTGGGCGCCAGCCGCTTGGCCGACGACATAGTATTTCAATATTTTTTGAATTTTCATTTTATTTTCCCTTTTTTTTCTGTATTCCCTTCCCTTTTCTTCCTCCAGTCAGTTGCCGGACCTCGGTAACCAGCTAGATGGATGGCTGATCACCATGGTCCGACGACTATCTATTGAATGAAGAGGGAAGGGGATGGAAAAAAGAAAAGAAAAAGATACCAAAATTCAAATAAATATTATGTCACCAGCTGGGCGGCATTCATGTTAGCGTTGGTGAGCCAAAATTCGCCGAATGAAATGAATTAACACAATTGTAAAATATTTAAGACTGAATTGATTAAAAAAAATTGATTTAAGACTAAATTAGCATAATTGCAATATGTTTATGACTTTTTTTTGATAATTTTCCTGCATATATTGCTCTCTAGATATCTAAATTTAAAGGCCAAAAAATTTCTCTAATTTGTCACTCAAAGAATAAGGTCCCCTTTGATGAAAGGGATGGATTAGCTGACTCATATTATTAATTTGCTTATTTTTATACCTTTAAAAGTTTGCGTCAAGCACTCAGCGACCCGTATTATTCTGCGACATTCGACCACACCAATTGCGCTACCCTATAAGCTTTTGACCCTGTTAGAATTCGAAAAGTCCAAATTGCAACGAGGAAATTCAAAATTCGAAATTCTATTACAAGTCTTGTTGATTAGCATGCTCCGTAATAAACTTTTCATCCGTGATCGTATGGCACGTGAAAATTATGTCTGGACTGATTTGTTTTCGATCGGAGTATAAAAAACGCAACCCGATTCTACTTGACTAAGTTCTCGAATTGCACAATGATTTAAAACCTCTGCTTCATCTTTATGTTTAATCAAATTTATTAAATGGACAGAGATAATCCCATGTAGGAATCTCCACTTGAGGAATAAACCAATCAATACGGTCCGAGGAGCAGCTTCGGCTAGAACTCGAGTATGTGGTAATTTGTTTTTATTGTCAGATCTTGACAATCGCAAATGACGGACAAAACAAGAAAGAGAGCATATTCACACGAGCGCGCGCACACACACGTGTGTATTTGCAAAATTATTCTCATGATAATTAGGATTTTTGAGCCATGCCTTATTTAGAGGCTGTGAAAACTCTAATGAGATATACTGACCTCGAATAATGAGAATTATTGAAATGATGAATATAATTAATTTGCTCGTAACTCGCTTACTTCGATTTTTTTTAAAGTGAAAGTAGGTCAAGTTAGGAGTCATAATTACAATAATAAGTCGGAGGAATATATATAGTCTGCTCGTAACTTAGTTAACTTAATCTGTCGGGCTAAATCGACGGTATTGAACTTCCACTCCCCATAAGGAGAAACTTGAGCTATGCTACGTCTACATTCGCACATCTAAGGGTATGGTGCAGCTTTCAACAGATTTTTGTCTCTTTGCACAAAAGGGGGTTTTTTTTTTTGGTTGGTCATCCAATCAAAATAGTTTGCAAGTCCTCCTAAGAAACTTCTTGTAATTGACAAATTAAATGGTTATATTATAATGCATCCGTGCAAGTTTAGTGAACTCATTATTGGAAGATCGCCCCAGCCAAAGCGTGTACACTTCGAGGGGACTGGGGAAAAAGTGGGAAAGAGAAACAAAGGTTTTGGGAAAATTACAAGATTAACCATAAGCTGATTAAAAGATCCAAAACATATTATTTTTTTTATTACATAATTGTTTGTTTGTCGTTTGCATTGACTTTCTGTCCTTTTGGCGACTTATCTTCCGTGTGGGAGAGGGAGATGAAAATGATGCAAAGATTGATTATAGCGTAAGATAATATTTATGCCCTTTTGGATTGATCTGTAGTCTAATCTTTCTCTTTTGGCTTCTTCCTTAGTTTGAACATTGGCCAAAAATGTCTCATGAAAGATGAGTACCCTAATCATGTTTACCCACTTCGGGGAACCACTGAAACATTATCTAGGTTAATTAAAAAGATAGATTATATCATCTAACTTCCTGTGATGGAATAGTCAATAGTAATCATTTTCTCTCTCATTATCTTAACATTGGGATAAGATGATTCCTCCGTCCAATGTAGATTTGTTGGAAAAATTGCACGACAATATCTAAATTTTATGTATAGAATGCATTTGAGTCCTCAAATTCTCAAATGGTTCAATCGTAATCTAAACATTTATCCGAAAATACAATCGAGTTTCGAACCTTCCAATTGATCAATTGAAATCCTAAAGCTATAATGAAAACGCAATTAACTCCTCAAATTTGAATTACTGCAATTTAAGGATACCGCTCGGGCAATTTTGACTTGACAAGTTGGCAATTTTACGTATTGTTCATTGAAAAAGGACTGATTTCATGTTATTTAAAAGTTAAGACTAAATTGCATCTCGATATAAGATTTATGAATTCCAAAACAATTTTCTCGAGATTTATTTGTTATCCTTGGTTGCTTTGGTCACTCTTGACCAAGAAAACAAACGGTGAGTAGATGTACAATAGAACTAGAGAGAATAACAATTTCCTCAGTTTCAAACCTATTTGTGAACATGAATAATTGATACTGATATCGTAAAACCCTAAAAATCCCAAAGCAAATGATAATGCGCAATACCAGGAGATATTAAAATATTCACTCACATTTATGTTCTTAGCAATTCACGAACAAATAAATTTCATGTGTAAACAAATGGAAATCAATGCACAATATGATTGTTTCATTAATAATTTTAGGTCATGAATTTTATGGTGTCTTTAATCATATCTCATAAAGAATATGTCCTTGCCTTTTTTTCTTTTCCCCCCAAGTCGTGAATTTTATTCAACAAAACCATAGACTTTTCGCTCGAGAAACGAGATAGAGACTTGGAATGGAAGATTAGTCAAAGGCATGGAATGGCCATCTGAGTAATGACTTCGAGGTCATGCCGGTCAAGTTGGGCATTGACTTGCCCTAAGATATGTCCTACCTTTTGGATGAAGAACAGTTCGAATAAACGAAGATGATGAAGAACAGTTTAATCAATTTATCTTCTAGAACTCTTTAATTTGGACCAAAAAAAAAAAAAAGAGGTTAGCATTCTAAAGTCGACATGTAAATCTTCGAATACCTACTTAATTTTTCTGATTATTTTTCAAGAAAAGTGTAATGAATCCATAGGAATCGGTGTGTCGCTATTAGGCTCCGATCATTGTGAGGGTTCAAACATTGGTTGAAGATAATGCTATGTGGAATTCGTTTGGTTGGACCATGCAAACTCTCGATTGCAACGATTTCTAATCGGTGGATATTGTTACTATGTTTAAACTCATTCCACTCAATCAAATCACTCATAGAAAGTTTGAGCCTTATCTTTTCATTGAGTGACTCTTTCTTATCACCGCAGTCTTTATCTTTTTAAGTTCTATCAGACTTCTCATCTGTCTATTTTTATGCTCATAATAAATTCTAAGATTTAAAGAGCAGCATATTTAGAACGAACCTGAACAATATATCTTTCGTTTTTTTTTTCCGGTGTGAGGACCATATGTCTCTCTCGGATACAAAATTTATGAGAAAGAAAGAAACCCCACTTGATTTATAGGGATCAAAACTTTCTTTATACACGCGCACTCCCATTATTATGAACCTTTTTCTAGGTTTGTGGTCACCACTTTGGTGATTTATCTCAAACCTTCTTCATTATTTTTTTTTTGTGGCATTTTTGATTGTTTTCGAGTATTAGTTCCACCAGCTTCAAGACTTTCAGTTCTTTCTTTTCGCTTTTTATGTGCATACTTTTTAACTTCCCTCCTTTTTGGTAAAAAAAAAAAAAAAGATAGTGAAGTTCTTCAAGGACCCAAGAAGAAATTCCAGTGAAGTAGTAATACTAGTTGAAGTGACATTTACTAGTGAATCCCGGTCAAATAGATTCCGGGATACATTGAATTTTAGGGTTCTTGTTCACCTTTCTGTATGTTTGCTAGGCACTAAACTCAATCCCCATAAATTTTCCTCGTAAGAATCGGCCGTGTAACAAATAATTTATGTGCGGAATTTGGGAAGAAATCATTCGCCTAGCTACCTGCGAATTGAACATAGTGGCTAAAAGTGAATAGCAGGCATGTTTCATCAATGATTTGCCGAATCAAACCCTAAGCTTCAAGTGGTATCTTAACAAGAAAATACCTTCTTTCTTTTTGCTTTGGCCTCGGTGATTAGAATACATTCTCTCACTTTCAATTTCAATATTCAATGTTTTTAGGAAAGAAACATTCTCTCTCTCTCTCTCTCTCTGCATTCCAAGACCGTTGGTATGAAACCATTGACTTCTCGGATGAGGTAAGTTTACAGGCAGAGAAAGGAAGGAAAAACCCTATCATCTCCAAGACATCCGGACAGTCCCAATCAAGAAGCACGAGGAAGAAAACAGGTGGAATTCTGATGTTGCAAGAGACAACCTTGTCTTGACGGCTTCGCAACAAAAGCCCTAATTTCGACAATTACTTATGCCCAAAAAAAAAAAATAGTGGGGGCCACCATGGCAACATTTTTCTAATTAGTGGGCCGCCTTTAAATGGTGGTATTATGCAGCGGACTAGTGCCAAGTTGCGAAAGATGCCGACGTCTCCCGCAATAGTGGGAAACAACAGATCATGAGGTGGGAAAAATGGAGAGGAATGTTGACTCCACGACCTAAAAAAAAGCTTTGTTATTTTTACCATTCCATGTATCATCCGTTCACGAGAGATCTTCATCATTCCCCACTTCGCTACTTTTACATTAGGGATGGTGTGATATAAGCCCTCTTATTTCTTCCCTATGAGCATAGTATTGGTGAAATGCGTGTGGATGTGTTTTGGCGTGGTGGGGGACGCGCGGTATACTTTTGTCCAGGAGAGATCGCCAAGGGAGACAAGCTCGACTGCGAACCCATCGACATTTTCAATTGGACTCAATCAAAATCTTTAGTCAATGCATTATCCCTGCTCAAGAACTCCCCCCCCCCCCCCCCCCCCCCCCCTTGGCCTAGCCAAGTTTCGCAAAAGACAACATCCACCCTCTAGAATCCATCTCAACAGTCTTGGCCTGGCCAAGCTTGGTGGGGGAGTCGAGGGAAAACATCCGTCATCCCGATTAAGGGGTAACATGGAAGATTGATGATTTGTGATACTTTATCAAGCACTGATATACATTGAGAGAGTGAGCCACAAAATACCTAGGCTCCGATACTCCCACTTAGTGACGTACGGTAGAAGACTGAGACATTCATTTAGGAAAATCACTAAGAATGAGCCAAAGTTTGAGCCCATCGATACATGCAGTTCAATTGGTCTTAGTTGAATGCTTAAGCCATCGAGTTTTGAGTTAGCTCGGATATCATCTTGTTCACCTTATAGGGAAACTTATCCAAAAAGGTGTAAATCTAGGGTGCAATGGCCAATTTATCTCTAAATTTTTCAATTTAACTAATTAGTCGTCAATGGATTTAGGATTGAATCGCTTCGATCGAAAAGTTTAAGATCGAATTGATCGCCGAATCTATGACTTCTTGGATATCATCCCCAACATCACATCACATCCCTAGTGCGGAACTTTTTTCGCATGAACTCTTTACATATGCAAATAACACAGCGGTCCATAACTCTAACTCTACAGTTCTACAGATCGGTACTTTTCAGGCAGGCGCGCTAGGTTTGAAAGTCTCGTAGCTCCTCTTTTAAGAAGATGCATATCTCAAAATGACAATCAAGGAACTCCGAGTCAACATTTCGTCTTAATTGAAAACCATCGACGACCCTTGCCTATTAGATCGAAAAGTCTACTTTAATTCATCATATAAGAGAATAAAAACTTGAGGTAACATTTGATCATAGACGACGTAGACGCTCACCCAACCTGTCTAGGCCATGGTGCTATTTGGCCGTTTCTTCCTGCATTCATCGGTCCCTTTGTCGTGCCCAAAAAGAAGAAGAAGAAGAAGAAGCAGCAGCAGCAGGTAAAACAGGAAGAGAAGAGAGAGTCGCTGGGAATCATGTTATTGTCCACATCCTCTGCGTGGCTCTGGGCCGGACCACGTCGGACATTGCTCCAAAGAACAGTTGACCTAGGTCAAGATAAGAGTCCCTTTTGGTTTGGGATGAATGCAAAAGGGTTCTTGACTTAAAAGGTTCAGACTTTCATGGTCTTTCTCCAATTAAATCCAGAAATATTCGTGCAAACTACATCCAAAATACGACGCTCAATTATAAATATTTTTGCCGGTCTTCAGTTGACTCGATTTATTTAGAGCAGGCGGTATAATTGTCACGATTTATTTAGCTGTCTTATCGGCAATGTGGATGAAGAGTAAATCGACATTGAAATTTTGCTTTCAAATTGGAAGTTCAAATAGGAACGTTCTTCCCTGTGAAGAAAAAGCAGAAAAAGAAAAGAAATGGGAAAAACAACGATATGATTAATTGAAAAAAGAAGAACAAGAAGAAGAAAGAAAGAAAGAACAAAGAGATGGAAGGACACAGGATCTTAGGGCAGACCATAATTCCGGAGAGATCAGAGGAAAGTACGCCCTGCAGACACAAACAGAGAGAGAGAGAGAGCCCCACGTACAGAGAGTTCCAAGCCTCTCCCTTCACTTCAGGGGATTGGCCCCTACCACAACATGACATGAAGTGCACCCAACAACAATGGCGCACCAATCAATACCCCCATGGCCCAATCAATAATTAAGCGACTCCGCATGCTTAAAAGTCGTAAACTCTCGTCTCAACTCGGATCACATGAATCGAATCTATAACGTTAGCTGATTCCCATAGACTCAATAAGCGGATGGATCCCGTAAATCAATAATTGAGATTGCATTAATTTTATATTGGAGTTTCTCCTCGGGAGCCACGGTATCGATTCTCATGATTCCAATCAATCCCCCATGGCCCAACCAATAATTAAGTGACTCCGCACGCTTAAAAGTCGTAAACTCTCGTTTGAAATCGAATTCACATGAATCGAATCCATAATTTATTAGCTAATTACCATAGACTCGATAAGCGAATGGATCTCATGAATCCAATAATTGGAATTGCCATTAGTTTCGTACCAGAGTTTCTCCTCGCAAGCCACGGAATCGATTCCCATGATTAGCTTTTTTCTAACTTAATTCTATGGTGTCATATTTGTATTTTGCTGATGTATTGAACTCGACCCCATTATTAAGTCAACGGGAGTTTTCTTTTTGTGTTTTTTTTTTCCAATATCGAAGGGACTTTGAGATGCTGGCGTCAAACGTGATCGTACCATACGACACCGCCCCCGCCCTGGCGCTCGTCCCCAAATTCCTAGCAGTCCCTCGGAAAAGCTGCAACCACGTAGCCTGGGAGGGGGAGGGAGGGGCCACCACATTGGCCGTAGGCAGAACAGAACCAGCTGCGAGGTGGGGGTGGTGGTTGCCAGGCCGTAGCCGTAGGCAACGTAGGCTGGTCCATATCCGTGGGCAGAGCGGAGAAGCACCGTGGAGGACCACAACCGCAGTCCCACCCTAAAAGCCACCACCTGCGATCTGGGCGATACGGACCTGACCGAAGCAGCACGGCCGAACCGTCAGCGACCCCCCGAAATGTGGACTGTGGCTGCTGCGAGCCCAGGCCTGATCGCACCCCGCCTTTTTTGGGTGGCGCTCCTTCTGAGAAATTGACCCCGAATTTGCTGACGTGGACGACGTCACGGTTTTTTTTTTTTCTTTTTCCGGTGTGTTTGGGGTTATGCTGCAGAGAGGGGGGGGGGGGATGGATTCCGTGTTACCTTACGTTCTCTCCGATCGTGTAGATCTTGCACGAGAGTAGAGATGCGTGAGATCGAATCATGTTGGAAATTCGAATGACTTGCATTCGAAACGGCTCGCGGTTGTTGTCGGAGTTCGTCGCTTGTTTTCTCTGAATTTACGAGGAGTTTGCCCTGTGAGTAGACGAATCCGGGTAAGTATAAAGTACCCGGCTTGTCATCACGTTCGATCCGAAATGCGATAAAGTTTTTCTTTTTTTCCCCATCAATAACGAACCTTGACCTTAGTCCGGAGTTTCACTTGCTTATATTCCTCTCCCATTCATCTATAGACACACGACACGAAAGTTCTCTTTTTCCC
The DNA here is from genome assembly GCA_016432845.1 of Psidium guajava. NCBI lineage: Eukaryota > Viridiplantae > Streptophyta > Magnoliopsida > Myrtales > Myrtaceae > Psidium > Psidium guajava. The sequence continues at coordinate 7,766,861 of CM028232.1, forward strand.
GCTTCATGGGGGATCGCCAATCCCTACGGAGCACGGGCACGTTAAGACAATCGAACGCGCGTGACTCGCTTCGTCGTGTATCGACCCGACCCGACCCGATCCGATCCAGATAGGCACTCGTCATCATTGGGTTATTTGGTGTTCATCTTTCGGAATTAGTATATTTTCCCGGGGGGCCGCAGCAGGTGCGCAGTGTGCACCCCCCCCTCGAGAAAGGACAAGCCGAGAGAGGCCAAAGGGATGGGTGACGTCATGAAGAGGGAGAGAGAGAGAGAAACACTAAAAAGTTTTTTTTGGACCACTTCTTGCCTTTACTAATGGACAAAAATTAAAGCTTTGCTATTTACATGTTTTTTCTCTCTCCAAAGGAGCCTTTCCCTCGCACACTCGCGCGGGTCGGCGCGTGCACGCAACGCGGCTCCCCCCCTCCAAAAAAGTAGGGCTCCTTTTGCCTCCTGCGGTGGTGAGCGGCGGTGGTCCGTTCTCGAATTAAAATCCGTACCGACAAATTCCGGCTCGCTCTCGTCCATCTCCTTTTTAACGTACGGACAACAACATCGATTTCCGAAACCCCCGTTTTTTTTTTTAACGTAAATCACAAAGGTCATTAATTACACGCGGAAAACGGTTTTTGTTTTATTTTTATTTTTTCGAATTCGAGAGTGCCTTGGATGCTGTCGCCTCGGCTCCTCAAAGAGATTTCTAGCCCCGCTCATTCTGCTGGAGCGCCTCATTGGTTCGGAAGATGATTCATTAATTTCTAATGAACAATTTGATGTGTCGCCGTGTGCGCGTGGATTTTAGGCACAATGCTCACCAAAATAAATTGAAACCATTCCCCCCTCTCTCCCCCGCCAAAAAATAATAATAATAATAATAAAGGAGGGGGAGGGAGATGCGGTCCCATCTTGTTTTGTATGGGAGGCGTGTCGAGATCGAGATGGAGATAGATAGAGAGAGAGAGAAATAAATGTGTGGGGGGGGGGGGGGGGGGGGGGGAATTAGATGGGGGGAGAGAAAGCATTGGACCACCTCATCTCTTCTCATGCACAGTCCCTCATTTTGGGAACATTGTGAACACCCACCAATCGCATCTCATTCTTTCAAACCCCCCCACGACACACACCCTCTCCCAAAACCCCAAAATTCCATCATAATTCCAACCCCCCCACACAAAAAAAAAAAGAAATAATAGAAAAAACCCATCTCTCTCTCTCTCTCTCTCTCTCTAGAGATTTGAGCCTTCGTGGGTGAAAGTTTCCTTTATTTTTGGGGGGCCTCTAGAGAGAGAGAGAATGGCCAAAAAGAAGTCACCACTGAAAACCATCTGAAAAAGCCTGCCACAACTCCTAGTTAGGTAACCCCCTCTGCTCTGCTCTTGGGATTTGTGACTTGCGAAAGATCTGTCCCCCTCCCTCATTTTATATATATATGTATTATCTTTTTTTTTTCCACATCTATCCACGGTCTTATCATGCTTCGGGCGACCCAGAGAAAAAAAAGAAAAAACAGCAAAAGGGCTTTTGTGGGATTTCCACAGATTATTAGAAAAGGAAAGAAAAGAATAGTGCAAATTTCAGGATCGTAAAAAAAAAAAAAAGAAGAGGATAATAATAAGACATTAAGAGGTGGTTCTTCCTTCCCCCCAATCATAAGCTGAGAGAGGCTCCTCCTCCTCGGAAACAACCCCCCACACCCGGCGGGGTCTCTGCCCGTTGCGTCCCAATGCACAGGATTTGATTAGTGGTTTAATTTAATTTAATTTCTATGTTGTTGGGATCGTGAAATAATTGAGGGGGGTCACTATGAGGGTTTTTTTTTTTTTGGGTTTTCTAGGAAGTCTATTTTAGATGTATTTATGTCGCGTTTTGCATTGACCCACTCGGAGAGAGAAAGTGCCTGTGTGGGTGTGTGATGATCATGCCTAGGAAGGACATCATCATCATCATCGTCTTCGTCTTCTTCTTCTTCTGATCCCCGAGTCTCTCTCTCTCTCTGAGACCTGAAGCATCTGATAAATTCTCTCTCTCTCTCTCTCTCTCTTCCTGCCTAGGTTGTGTTCTCATGGCGTACCAACACCATACCATGTTTGCTCATTGACTGTACGACAGAGCAGCTCCACTTCTTCCTCCTCTCTCCTCACCACCACCATCATCACCTCAGACCCGACAATTCCCCACTTCTTGTTTAACTGGTAAGACTCTCGCTTCTCTCTTTCTCAGAAAGGGTATGAGCTGCAGGAATCAAAAGCTCGACCGCATCCACCTGATCAAAATCACCAAAAGACTGGATTTTTCCTCTTCTCTCTTCATCTTTCGTCTCCTTGGAAGATCTGTTTCCTTCTCGCCCTCTCCTCGTTGGTAATATTGGCAAGTTTCTTGCTCCAGACACAGAAGGCAATTCTTGCTGATACAACAGTACCCCCCCAGAAACAGAAGCAGCGAAAAAAAGAAAGAGAGAGAGGGAGAGGAAAGGGTGAAAAACAACATTCTTTTGGGCCATTTCTATATGCTCGTGCGCGGTGAAGAGGAAACAAGCAACATGGTGGTCTCATCCTCAAGCACCGGCGGTGGGTTTTGCTACGCGGACTTATCTTCTTCCCACAACCCGGCGATCCAGACTCAGTCCCATCTCGTTAGTCAAATTCCGAGCTACGACTCCGGCTCGGAGATCTTCAACTTGGCCTCCGGCATGGACATGATCGGCTTCCCCAAGGACAGTTTGCCGAGTCACCATCCCCAGAACCACGTCGCGGCGGCGAACGGGCTCTTATGGAAAGGCAATAACTTCTTCGCCAGAACTGTGAGCCCCAACAACAATAGCCAAAGCGGACCTTCATCGTCGAAAGCGGCGGCAGCGCTTGATGACTCTGCGGCGAGCGAATTCTACCGGCACGAATTCAACAAGTCGGATTTCGCGCGGGCCGATCACAATCTGATGGCGGCGGCTGCGGCGACGACTTCGCAAGACAATTCAGCGTCCGCTTGGCAAGAGAGCAACAAGCTCGTGGTGGACGATTCCTCCATAAGGTGCGTCTTTCCTTGCGAAGGGAACGAGAGGCCGAGCCAAGGCCTCTCGCTCTCGCTTTCCTCGGCCAACCCTTCCAGCATCGGACTCCAATCCTTCGAATTGAGGCACACCAACACAAGTGGCGGTGGCCATCACAGTGATCATCATCAGCATCAAGGCGACGGGAGATCGTTTGCTGCTTCGAATTCGAGAGAAGGGTTGTTCGGGAAGTCCAACTTGGGGAGTCATATTCAGCAACAGCAAGTGATGATGATGATGCATCAACAAGCCGGGCAGTTTCAGCTGAGGAATTCAAAGTACTTGGGTCCTGCTCGGGAGCTTCTGAACGAGTTTTGCAGCCTCGGGGCCAAGCAAAGTGACTTGACAAAGCATCAAAAGCCCAACAAAAGCAAAGCTTGGGATGATCAAGATGGCGATAACAGCGGACCAAGTGGGTCTTCAAAGCAGCAGTCTCTCGGGTCACTTGAGTTCATGGAGTTGCAGAAGAGGAAGACAAAGCTGCTATCAATGCTCGACGAGGTTTCTTTTGTGTTTTCTGGGATCTTCTTCTTTCCTATTTTTTTTTTATCAGTTGCTCTCTTACCCAAGCAAAAGGATGAAACGACACATGATACGCATGATTCATCAGGTTGAGACCCAGAAAAGTTTGAAACTTCTTTTTATGTGGTGGGTGTGTACGATTGATTCTTGAGCTAATTAAGCGACTGAGAGGGGCCATCCAATTAAATGCCCACATCCTGCCAATTCTTTTGGAGGGGTTTCCTCTCTTTTTTATTTACTTCAGAAATTTCTATTCCTTTCCCTTTTCCTGTTCATGGCATATGCATAAATGTTCTATGTTGCTCCAACAAGTTTCAGCAACGAACTTTTCAGAGCTCCATCCCATCTCTGTCTGATTAATAATCTTGGACTCCCTGAAGGTGGATAGAAGATACAGGCACTACTGCGATCAGATGAAGGCCGTGGTGTCGTCCTTTGAAGCGGTGGCAGGGAGCGGGGCGGCGATGGTTTACTCGGCGCTGGCCTCCAAGGCCATGTCGAGGCACTTCCGGTGCCTGAGGGATGGGATCGTGAGCCAGATCCAGGCGACGAAGAAGGCCATGGGGGAGAAGGATCTCGTGCCCCCGGGGACGACGAGGGGCGAGACCCCGCGGCTGAAGATCATCGACCAGGCCCTGAGGCAACAGAGGGCGTTCCAGCAGATGACCATGGTGGACAACCACCCTTGGCGGCCGCAGAGAGGCCTGCCGGAGCGGTCGGTGTCGGTCCTCCGCGCCTGGCTCTTCGAACACTTTCTTCACCCGTAAGTGCTTCCATCAATCCCTCCACCCATCTGTCCATCGATTTACCTACGCGTGAAAGTTTCGAGCTTTACTTGCAGGAGAGTATAGTGTAAATTTGGGTTCTCAATCATTAGCATGCCCTTTGGTAGGTCGTGTCCAACCATCTTCCAGATTCGACATATTCTTTTGTCATTTAAATCACACAAACATAAACATATTTAGCCTCTCTTCTGGATCATATATTTCTCCAAACTCTGTTGTTCCTCCATGATCTTGACTCAGTTTCACGGGGGGATGTTTTTTGCAGGTATCCAAGCGATGTTGATAAGCATATTTTGGCTCGCCAAACGGGCCTATCGAGAAGCCAGGCACGTCCACATCGTTCTGTGTTACTTTCTCTTTAATTTTATCCGAAATACTTCGTCGTCCTCAAATGGGATAGGGATTTGAAAAGGAAAAAGAGGAGAAAGAGAACATACACCATCATCATTATTAACGTGTACCCTAAGAACAAAAACCCTAGCGCTTGTAGTATTTGCGATGATTATTTTCCTAATGCAGGTGTCGAATTGGTTTATTAATGCGAGAGTGAGGCTGTGGAAGCCCATGGTCGAGGAGATGTACATAGAAGAAACAAAGGAGCACGACAACATGGGATCCTCAGACGGGCCTGCAGATCTCGAAGACGGCGGCCAGCCAAATAATAAGAACTGTGAGACCTCGCGTGTCGAGGATCAAAAGCCGACCTCAGATCAGTTGGTCCGGATTGATTCTGAATGCCTCTCCTCCATCATCACCAGCCCCGACAAGAGCGACCAGCACCACCACTCCAAGATGGCTGCCGCAAAGAACCCACAGAACAACCACCACCACCACCACCACTTGCACTCTCAGAGCTCTGGTTTCGGGCGCGTGGGCGATGCGTATGGGGGCATGGAGATCGACTTTTCGTCCTATAATCACCACACGACCTCGGCGGCCCCCTACGGCGACGACGGTGGTGACGCCAGTCACCAGAACTTCAACGGGAGCGGGGGTGGCGTGTCGCTGACGTTGGGGCTGCAGCAGCACGGAGGGCCGGGCCACGGGGTGAGCCTGGCGTTCTCGTCGATATCCCAGAGCTCGCTGTTTTACCCTCGAGACCACATCGAAGATTGCCATCCGGTTCAGTACTCGCTTCTCGACGGTGAAGGGCAAACCCTGCCCTACAGGAACTTGATGGGAGCTCAGCTGCTCCACGATTTGGCCGGTTAGAATGGAGATAGAAAAATCGAAATTGCTTCACTCTGCAATATGGATATATCTGGTAGGGGTTTTATCATGAAAGATTACGATATATGTGTTAAATTATTATATATTTAGGTATAGATTGAATACCCCATACATGCAAAAAAAAAAAAAGTAATTTGAGACGTACTTTTGCTAGGTGCTAGATGCTTGCTATGAATCTTTTTGCAATTTTTAAGCATATGGTTGGCAACTTCGCTATCATTTTTATATTGTTTATAGTTTTCTCCAATGGGATTGGAAGGATCGCAAAATTTAGCTCATGATAGCCAACTCTTTCGGAGCCGCGCTTGATTAAATTGAACATCATGCACAAGATTTTTCGAGATTTTTGTCCTTAGCCCGACCAGATTCATGTCTTGTGTCTGATTTTTTTTGACTGAACTCCCAAAGGGTTCTTTGTCGTTCACATGCCCTAGATATTTTTTTCCTGGGTCTTGACGATATCAAAGGAGAATTTGAGGAATCAGAGAGGGTCATTTGGGGTTTTTGTTCTTGGAGATTAAGACATTTTCTTGTGTCTTTGAGAACAAAATATCAAGATCCTTTCGTGTTTTTTGGAGGTTGTGGTCCCGCAGATCCATCTCTCCTTCGTGTGAAGATGATCTTTCGTGCCAATAAGTTGCTTTGCTTTCCCACTTTGGACGGTTTATGCTGTTGCCTTTTTTAGTACCCTTTTGTTTTTTGGTTAAAGAAACTTGCAAAAAAAAAAAATTTCTTTTCGTGGAGGAATAGTAAATAAATAAATAAATATATATTCTAATTTTCGAACTTTGCTTCTTGTACTAGGCTTTTTTCTATTATACTTCACGTGAATATTAATGTTTCCGATCATGTGGGATCTTTTTTTCCTACCAGAACATTCCGCTACAACTGTTTATAGATGTTCATCATGTTGCGTCCCTCAAAATTATCTCCTCCTCAGCAGTGGGTTCTTTTCTTAATCACGAAATTAGTGTTCAAACTCGCTTATTTGTATGATAGCGTGACTAAAGCAAATGACGCCCGCTTGTCGTGCCAACACATGCACTAATTTGACAAAACGACACTAATTATCAGAGGCTAATCGATTCCCGTTATTTAACCAAGTAATGTGGGGTTCTTCCTTTATCGCGGATCTTATGTATAACCTTCAATTTCATGTTTCTCCTTCATTTATGGCTGCGCACCAGTGCTACGGAAGGTTATCAAAGCATTGAGGAAAATGCATTACATAATATGTGTATGGTGGTTAGAATGTCTGGCACATTGTTTCTTCCTTTCTTTTCCAAGGCTTCACTATAATGATCGGTTCAGTATTTTACTAATCTTTTCTTGTTTTGTTCCCTAAACCTTGCGGAGTAATCAGAGGTTCAACAAATATATAGTTTAATTCCAAGATTTTGTGTTTATTTGTTGCCCCATACAAGCAATTTTAGGGGATTCGACAGTTGAAACATTGACAACTTTCTCGACATGGAAAAAATTGGGATTCCATGTTTTTCTTTCTGCCAAAATTCTATAATTTGTCGCAACTTCATAGCCATAGACATAGTACGTTATATTCAAGTTTGGGAGCCATGACATACTATTATGTTTGTTCGGGTATAAAGAAACTTCGATATAAGGGCGTTAGGGAATGTATATTTAGGTATTGGTATTTTCTTTTAACCTGCGGACAAATTTAATCAAGCAAAGAGGAGCAAGAATCAAACGGAAAAGGGGAATAGTTCTTTTGAGTTTCAGGGGAATAGTTCTTTTGAGTTTCAAGGTGGCAATAGACGCGCCATATCAATCATGGTGTTTAATATCCAAGAATAGTCTTTTAAACTTCTGATGCTGGATTTGTCCAAAAATCACCGGCAAAGGAGCAATCTGGTAGGTGGAGCCAATCAATTACGCTCACCGACACTTTTCAGAGAAACAGCTTAATGAACAATGTGTGGTGTGAGAAAGTTTACTTAGTATACCACCCGATCACACCAAGAAAATGACAGGTTCGATTACTTTTTAGATGCTGTCATTGGCGCATAGGCGGTTCCTAAATATATATCTACATATACAAAACGAAAAACCTAACATTTCGCCGGTCCTTTTCTTCATCTATTTCAACTCGAGGAGACATAACAAGATATAAAACCAAAGTGGCTGATATATAATGAAGCCCCTCCTCATTAAGCTCATAAGAAGTTACCCGCTTGTGATTTGATCGATGTATATAACCCATGACATCGGACATCGGAGATAAATAAATCACTAGATGATTGTTAGGGTACGAAGATTGATTTTGTAAGATCGATTATAATCAAGCGGTATGTGGCAGACTTTTCTTATGGCGCACATACTTTGCTTGATTCAGCCCCTGCTTGTTTCCGGGCGAAGGAGGAGCCGGAATTCATCATCTCGAGAATGGGAGTTACGTAAAGTAAGAAGACAGCTCTCGTGGCTGGAAACTCTCTAGCGCCTCCAAAACACACCCGATGAATTATCGGAAATCAACCAGAAGTAAATCATAAACCTAGGTGGTGACACAGTTTCTTTAGGCTTAGCAGCCTCTAAATCATTAGTGAAAATCTTGGGGTTTGGAAAGGCTTATCTGCTGTTCTTGCTGTTCTAGAGTCGGAAGGTGGGCGTAGATGATCAAACGACACTCACATGAACCTGATCTAGCAGGTCCATACTCATCGAAATACAGATCGATTTTTTAGCTCCGATTAACCCGCAAGCTCTTAGCACCTGCCCCACTAGGAGGTTTGTCAGTACACATGCACACAGACACCCCGGGGACCGCCTCTATGAACATTCTTTCGCGATGTGACTGAGTAGAACACGAACCCCACGAGCTCAAATCGATTCCCGTAAATTCATTCACTGCAAAGTCCCCGTTCGAAACATCGGCGGTAAGATATGAAACCCTACAAGAGATGTGGACCTTCATATACGTTCCTCTGTGTACTAAGTTTTGCTGGAGAAAAGGATTTCATCAATTTCAGGTCAACGTGTCCTTTGCCTACTTTAGTATTTCCCTTAATTACACGAAGTTAATTAATCATGACAAGCAAGAAAACTAATCTCATCACACATGTGGAACCCAAGTATGCCAACTTGAAATGGTTGGCCCGTCTGCGCGTAAGTACAAAATTTAATGCATCCATTTTAGTCGGTTGATTTTGAGATCTTGATAGATCGATGTATCATTTTCTAATGATGGGGTGATAATTTACCGCTTCGTAAAACTAGGAGTCTAATGCTTAACTGGAACATTTTGGGAAGTTTCACTAGAGTCTAACTGATATCTTGTTATCAAAATTTACATCCATCACAGCTTGGTCATATGTTGACAAATTAGTTTTCTTTTTCTTTCTCCAGAGCAATGTCAAATATATATAGATTGATCCACAAAATCGGTACACTATGTGATGTGACAATAATATGTAAGGTTGGCCCTTTTAAATAAATGAAACATATTTAATGTCCAACAATAATAATCTGCCACATTATTTAGTAAACTAATTATTTAGATTCTCAATAACCTTAGCATTTCAGAGATCATCTAAACCTAAATTCCGGACTCCCTGCCCTCAAGAGGTCGCGACCGAGAGGTCGAAGGCTAAGGGTCTGCTGTCAAATAGGTTATTTATCCATCACATTGGCCCCCCCTCTATGGTGTTGCATCTTCTTTACATATGTGAATGGGAACCGTCTCACTTGTCCCATGTCGCCATCCCAACTATCTTCCAATAGACTTTGTGAGATGTCCTTATGTGCTCGAAGCCTGCCTCTTCAGACCTCCACCCTAACATAAAAATAAAGACAAACTAGTCTTTTTTTTTTCCCTTAAAGACAAGAACTACGAAGAAAAGAAATTAATATTTGTATCTGAAATATCCCATATCAATATCCGATCGGAAAAAAGAGGAGCTACCTAAATGTTGGCCCTTACGTGGTGCTTTGTCATAGGTGATCTAATATTGTGGAATTTCTCTTTTTTCCACCAATCATAGTTTTCGAAGTAGGGGATAAGAGATAGAGAGCTGCGTTAGTGATGAAGAAAGTCAAGAAGAGGAAGAGGTTATACGATTTCATCTCGTTTGCCTCGACTCTAGGGTTTTTTTTTTTTTTTTAATAAAGCGCAATCACAACTTTTCACGTGAGAAACTGGAAAATCCAATGAAATTATACCGAGTTCGGTATCCCGGTTTGAAAAGGACGACGGTGTTTCTTTGAGCGCGGTTGATGATACTGAAGATCACGTCAGCATGAATAGCAATTGCAATCATTGGTCCTTTTTATCTTCATCACATCATCTTGTTTCGGATCGTACGTGGCAAATGAGGCAGAGGTTGGACAGACGTTTGGAGGAATAGATGAACTTCTGATGAAAATGCCCAAATTGTTCATATTTGAGAATGATCATAGCCCATCATCATAATATCTCAGCGTCCCATTACCTAAGACATGCAAATCAGATGGCTGATTGACTTGCAAAATTCTACTGTTTCAATAGGGCTCCGAAATTTTGGCTTTCTTTTCTGCCCCCAACCATTTTGGGACCTATTTTGCACTGATGTTTGTGCCTTTTATGTTTGAACTTTCGCACTGCTGTGCCTTTTTTGGATCTTTTATGTTGGTACCTTTAAGTTCTAGAATAAAACTACCCTTTCGCCTAAAAAAAGAGAAAGGTGTCCTGGGTAGAATGTAACATTGACTACCAAAAGCCCAAAATTGATTTTGGGCCCGATAGAAATTCCTCAAACATGGACCTGCATTACATTACATATCTGAACTTATGGATGAGTACATGTACGGCTAAGTCGTCCTTTCTGGACTTGCACAAAATTCAAGTTGTTTCATTCAAGAGGATCAACGCGGGAGAGGAAATCCGTACTTTTTGGGCACAAAAATAATTGGTTTTTGTCTTTCTGCTAGCTCTTGGCCAATTGTGCGATTCCGGCAAGAAAGATGGAGCATGAGGATCAGAGCGGTGGCGGCGAGTTTGTGCATTGACACACAGAATTGAGTTCTTATGGAAGTTATTGACACAGAGAAGAGAGAGAGTATTCCGCCTTTCGCCTGGATTATTTACAGTACTTTATCATCGCGAATCGATTACTTAGCCCGATGGTGGCTGGTTCTCCAGATGAGTATATGATTAGATTCTACACTGCATCAGATTCAGTTGCAGATGATGCATTCACTTTCTTTTAAGCTTTTCTATCTCTCTCATTGACAGAACAGTTCAGTGAGTATCACAGGACATGATTCTTCTCAAGAAAAGGTCCATCTCTGATCAAACTAGAAGCAGATGTGACAAAAAATAATTGCACGACGGAAGAGGAATCTGCCAAGGCTTTTCGATAATGAATCCACAATGAGATCATAAACAAGGGTGCGAAACATGTATCAACATTATTTGTACATTTCCTGGACAAACCTTTTTCAAGATTCTCTAAAGCATTCTTTCTTGCAGCTAGAAGAGTGCTGGCGGTTTGACAAAGAAGAAGCAGCAGCTCTGGTAATCAGGGCGGCGATGGAATGGAAGGCCGTCACGGCGATCCGGTACTTGATCTGCCCTCTTTTGGGAAGAGGCCTCCGTCTGATGAAGCATCCCCCGTTGCCCAACATTGCTGATGGTGCAGCAGCATCACCGACCTTGCTGTTCATGGTGCTGGTGTCCGAGGTGAACTCGAGGCAAAGATTTGATGGGTTTCCTTGCTCGAGCTGTGTGTGTTTTGTGTGAACGTGTTTGAAAAGTTTGGGAGTGTTTGTTTGTTTTTATATTGCAAAGAAAAAGGATTTGGCTAAGACCGACAGACTCAGAGATTGAAGGGGGGTAGTTGAGGGAGCATGACAGCGAGGACGACGAGCTGTACAAGATTCCTTTGTTTTACTAATCTCCATTTCAGACAACTTGAGTCGTTTGCTGATTTTTGTAAAGATCATTTGACCTCGGCTGAGGCACACAACCTGAACCATCGGTTTCCTTGGTGTGGCATCATGTTTCGAGCCTGTCTCTGCTCATGAGCACGTGAGGCCTGGCTTTGGTTTCCTTGCTGGTCATCTAATATGAGGTGGTACTTTTGGACTCGGCACGGCGATATCTCGATGTGAACATGATAAGGCACGATGGCAAGAAACACGACACGACATGATACTAATAGGATGAGAACAGGAGTAACTCAGGAAGTATGCAAATTGCAACGTTTATTCTGACCCATCATTTTAGTGACGTGCTCGATTTGCTATCTTGCTGATAAAAGTTGATTTGTTAAGCGGCAAATGAAATTACAATATGAGGGGTAAAATATGGAGTTCGGATTCGATATAGCCTAAAGAGATAGGAGGGGAGAAGAAAAAAAGAACGGCGGATTCTAATATTTCCCCGTTTAACCCTACCCCAACCATGATGCGAATTGCGAGAGAGACTTTTTCTATTCCTTCAAAAGCCAGAATGACTCCATTACTAAGAGGCCAAGTTGCAGCAACCTTTTCAGCAAAACCTGAAGAACTACTAGGCTGCAATACAATGGGTGGGGGAAACAGAAGGCACGGAAAGGCATCCTTGGTGCTGGTTTCTGGGTTTCGTTTTGGCTTGTCAAGCTCATTAGAATAATGCAAAAGCTTGCTTTTACGTGCAATTTGAGAATTGAAAAATCTGTAACCTCTCTCTTGTTTTCTTTTGGGTTTTGTCCCCCCACAGCCGAAGCCGCTTCGTTCCCTATAATAGAAGTATACACCGCAGGGGTTCGTCACGTGGTCATCGGTCGAGCTGCGCAACTTGCTGGCTTGCTGCTGTATCATCTCATGGCGGACAACATCAGAAGATGAGAGAGATTGCGAGAACCTGCAACTAATGCTTCCGGATGTACTCTAATCAGACGATTTTCTTGAGTCCTAAACTTTGGCCACGGCTGATGAATGGCTAGATTATACGAGCGTCTGTACGCGTGTCTTGATCCTAAAACGGTCGATCGTTGATTCTTGAAGGTAGGACGTCATCAAGTATCAGGACTGGGGAAGTAGCGATGCGAGAAGTTCTAGCCATCTCACTCGGCTAACTCCATACACCGCCATCGACGAGTCTGTTCTAGTTTGAGGAACGTCCGCGGTAGCCTCTACCCCGAGTAAGAGTTCGAGGAGGGTCGACGGGCTGTCGTGTAATGTGATTGCGAACAAAAGGGCCATATTGTTGGGTTAGGATTAGATACATGGAGATGATTAGCGAACCTAGAGGTAACAAATTAATGTCAAACGTACTCGGCCCTTCATGTGGAAGCCTCCTCTCTTCTCGCTGCTGTGCACACGCGCATCTAAGTTGGAAAACATGGCGTTCGTCGTTGCTCCTTCGATGATGGGATTCGTTCAATGATCTGGAGTCGGAGCCGTCGAGCGGATCGGCGCACAGTTTTTTTTTTTTCTTCAGAGGGAACAAACTTGATACTGTATGCTCCGTGCCCTGCACCAACCCTTCAAATGTTCAACAATCCGACAAACGGGTTCCGAAATCAGGCCGCTGTTTTCCCAACAAATCGACACTGGAGAGAGAGAGAGAGAGAGAGAGAGAGAGAGAGAGAGAGAGAGAGAGAACTATAATAAGGTAATTTTTACCCTAGAATAATGAGACATTGAATTAGATAACCCAATGGCATGCAAAAGTCCATCCCTAAGGCTAGAGGAGTAAGCATTTCTGGTAGACAGCTTTTGCTTCTCTAGGCCTCCTAACGCCCAAGTTGTGCAGCTCATTCCTAGACTTTTTCTCTTCCATAAGAGCATTAAACTAGATTGGTGATGGTGGTTCGGGTTAAACAAGCTGCGGCCACGGTTTCCCCCCTCCGCCCCCCCCCCCCCCCCTCTTCGAAGTATTTTTTTTTAGTCGGACGGAGTTAATGGAAAGCTCGATTGCAACAATTTGACAAGTTTTAATGCTCAATTGCACCTTCATGATAAGTTTTGAGACTTTCAGTGAACATATCCCAAATTAATATATATATATATATATATATATATATATATATATATATAAAGAGGAAAGAATTGAGTAACCTGTACATTTTTCTGTTTATATTGATGAAGGGCGATGAGTACACTTGTAAACTTTACGTCATGACATTCTAAGGTCATAAGTTACGGTATCGATTTTACTCAATTAGTACCAATCGAGGATATGCATAGTCAAGGGGAGAAAATTGTTCAAAACCTCCTAAACCTATTACACTTTTGTCAATTTAGTTCTAAAACTTTAAATTTTGTCTTTTTTTTTTTGGTTTGTTAAATTTTGTCAATTGAGTCCTAAGCTTTTTCGTATTTTATCAATTAAGTTCATCCGATCAATTTTGATTAGAAATCACTAACGGTGACATTGGTCATCTTACATGATACGGCCGTTACTGACATGGACCATTTTAATAATATTTTAATATTTTATTTATTTTATTTTATTTTCTCACTACAGCGGATGAGGGTCACTAGGCCCTTGTCTAGCCTCATCCGTGGCTAGTGAGGCCGTGAAGGTTTATGCCAGGCTAACCTCCCCGGCCCCAGGTGGGCAACCTTGCCTACAATTGTTATGGCCTCACCGAAATTTGAGTGAGGTCGCGTGAGGGTCCGACGACCCTCGCCAACGATATTAACAAAAATAAAATAAAGAAAGCGAAAAAATAAAAGAAATCAAAAATTAAAAAATATTATAAAAAATATCCATATCAACGTCGGCTGTGCTACTTAAAACGGCCGATATCCTCATCAATAATTACAGGTCAAAATTGATCTGATGGGTTCAATTAATACAACGTGAAAAGGTTTATGATTTTTGGAATAACTTTTACCAATCAAGGGAGATAATGCATAATGCCGGGAGACATAAAAAAAAATTAAGAAAGATATGAGAAATCTCCTGATATTCGTCAATGATATCTAATATAATTCCTGTCGCTATCACGCAGCAATATGCATAAATAACACAATTTCCCCCGCATTATTTCTTTATCTCTAATATAGTCACGTGGACGTCTCAATTTCTTTTGCTTAACACGTCTCTCCAATAACTTCTTCTCCCCGGCCTCTTTTGTCGGAACCGTATCTTCATCGTCCGAGCGAGAGTGAGCAATAATAATAATAATAATAATAATAGAATTGCAAACCCAATTAGGGATTAGGCGCAATTACATAATTATGATGTATATGGCTTTCTCAGACAAAGCTCCCCTAGATATTGATCTATCGGAGGCTTTTTTTTTTTCCTCAAACAACTCATCAATTATCATGGTCCATACAGCCGTATTATGTCTAAATCAAAGTAAATATGCGGGATACTCAAAGTTGGGAAAAATACCAAAAAATTACTAAAAATATTACAATTGTACCAATTTAGTCCTAAAATTTTTGCATTTGTATCAATTCAGTCCATTTGGCCAATTTTGCTTGATAAATGCATATATGGATAACGATTGGTACTGACATGGATAATTTTTTTTATAATATTTCAATATTTTTTATTTTTTATTTTTTTTATTTCTTTTCTTTTTTTTCCTAGGGCCGAGACGCCATGCCGGCTTTGGGCATGGGTTGGCTAGCCATCCCTAAAGTCTAAGGGAAAAGAAAAGAAAAGAAAATATAAAAAATTAAAATGTTATTAAAAATTGCTACATTAGTGTTGATCGGCATCCATGTCATCTCAAGCTGGCTAAAGTTAATCGAATGAACTAAATTGACACAAGTGCAAAAGGTTTTAGGACTGAACTATTTAGGACTGAGCTAGTATAATAACAATAGGTTTATGACTTTTTTAATAATTCTCGCCTCAAAAGTATAAGCCTTTGCGTTAATGAGTCCATCTTCCCTCTCCTTCAAAACATGGCAAATAAGTAGAAATGGTCAATTACTAATCTTTTTGCCAAGAAAATATTTAGCTAGTACATGCATGTGTAGATATATGATCAACCTTAGCAAAGTTATCGAACATTAAAGGGGATAATTGTCCAAAAAGTCACAAACTTATTATACGGCAGGTAACTTAGTCCTAGTCCTAAACGTTTTAAGTATACCAATTACTTCTAAAATTTTTGACGATTTGCTAATTTAATCCTAAATTTTTCAATCGTGTCAATTTAATCCTAAGCACACTAAAGGAGAAAATAATCAAAAAGTCTTAAACCAATTGCAATTATACTATTTAGTACTAAACTTTTTTTTTTGCTTATTCATTCCCAAAATTTTTGTAATTGTATCAGTTAAGTCTATCCAGCAAATTTTGGTCGACTATCTAATGACATAATACTTTAATGTTTTTGTGATTTTTTTAATTATACTTTTTTTTCCCTTCCTCTTCTTCCTCCAGCCGATCGCTTGACTTGATGATCGCCCAAAGCTGTCAACATTGTCGGCCACTAGCGAGGGTGAGCCTCATCATCGCTAGGCAAGGGCGAGCCTCACCATGGCGGGGGGATGAAGAAAAAGGAAGATAAAAAAAAGAAAAAAGCAAATAAAAAATAAACAAATAAAAAATTTTGAAAATATTAAAATATTATGTCACCAAATGGCCGACATCCACGTCAATGCCAAAAGGCCAAAATTGATCGGATAAACTTAAGTATCACAATTGCAATATGTTTAGGACAAAATCGGCAAAGAAAAAAAAAGTAGTTTAGAACTAATTGACACACTTGCAATAAGTTTAGGATTTTTTTGGCATTTTCCCCCACACTCAAGAGTGCCAATTTGACTAGGTATACATGCATCCAATACAAAGAAAGGCCAACAACAGGACGATTATCCAAAAAGTCATAAACCTATTATATAATGGCTAATTTAATCATAAACCTTTCAACTGTGCCAACGTAATTCTTAACTTTTATTCGATTTGCTAATTTAGTCTTAAACTTTTTAGTTACGCTAATTTAATCATAAACTTTTTGACGATTTAGTTCTAAACTCTTTGATAATTTGTCAATGTAGTCATTTTGGCTAATATACATTTATAACTAAATTGATAAAATTTCAAAATGTTTTAATACAAATTAGCAAAACTTCATGAGGTTTAGGACTAAATTGACAAAAAAAAAAAATAGTAAGTCGTCAAAATGTTTAAGACTAAATTGACATAATTGATAGATTTACAATTAAATTGACCGCCGTACATCATAAGCGTCGTGTCTGGCCCTGATTAATTGACGAAAGTAACATTTAAATATCACATTAGATTAGGAGTAATCGTGTCATTAGCAGCTCTGCCACGTTTGCGTTTGATGCAAGTCGGCAGGTGTTCTTTAATAAAAATCCTTGCCCAATGACGAAAGCTCTTGCGCTCCTTGAAGCTTTTTCCGACAACGAGACCGCGCCGCCTCTTCCGTTTGGACACGTGCTCTTCTACAATTCCTCTCGAGATCACATTCACTTCGTGGCAAAAACACGTAAAATCTAATAATGCTAGTGGTCCATGAATCCCAAATCAGATGATCCATTATTACTAATCTAACCACAACCCACGCAAACATCTGTTCCCCATGACGCTCTGGTCCTTCCGGCCGGGCCTTCGATTTGCTTCTTCTGCTTCCTTCCGAACGTGACCCCAGAAGGGGGTCGATCCATCTCCGCGTGAATTATACTATCGGCGATTCGCGGATCGTGGTACGCTCCGAGACGATATCGGTTCGGTTCAGTCGGTCGTGTTGAACAGCTGATGGCTGATTAGGTCTCTGTGATTTCTGGGAAATCAATCAAATAATCAGAAGTTCTGTGGAGGTGACGACAGATTTTAGTAGCTTCACATGCCTTTCCTCGAGTAACACTTCGGTAGAGCATGTGACCATCTGCTTTACTATTCATAGTCACAGGTCAAAGGTCAAAAGATTTGACCAGTTAGTTTCGTTTTTACCTCTCTTGGGGGTCTTTCTTTATAGTAGAAGGTATTTTGGAGACGTTGCTTTGCCCCTTTGAAAGCCCGACACACCATTTTTTCTTTTTTTTTTGAAGAATCCAATGGGAATTTTACGTATTAATATACTTTGAGATTCGAATATAAGGTGAATTAGTTAATCCGATCTTTCACATAGGTCTCCTTCATGCGAGTTATTGAGAGATTCAAATCTCAAGCGCACGCATTCTCTCTCGCTCGAAGATGAACGTAAAATGCAAAGAAGTCCCAAAATGTGTATGTTTCGAAAAGGATTTTTAAGCTGAGAAATGTTAAAAAGTATGCTCAATAGACCCATCAAGGCTCATCAACAGCGTCAAGGGTCATTAATAGCGCTTTATACTTTTTTGAGATACATGAAAACGCTTATTATTATTATTAATATTAATTAGTATCCTTAAAGAACTTGTCGATGGTGTTTTTTTTTTAAATTTTATTTTTGGGTTTCAAAGTAATTGACAAATTCTTAATTTGGCATAATTTGGACAAAGCAATCGACTAATTCAAACTTATAGCACATACATCAGCTATAATGAAATCTGGGTATTCCTTTTTCATAATTAAATATTGAGAAAGTTGCTAGCTTGACAATCTAACATACTGTCGGTTATTTTTTTTACCACACGATCTCTTAATTAATGAGTTTTTTTTTTTATACAAAATACGCGGTGATGATGTGTAAATCTATTGTTGAGAATATATTGTCTTTGACGGTATTGTTACGGAAGGATTTCCTAAATATTTAACTTATGCGAAAGAGATATCAAGTCATTTCTCCTGTAGCGAGAGTTAACATAGGGAGATTAAATTATGCACAATAATTTATCAACAATAATTGACCGATCACAAGAGCCAAAAAACTTTAATTTGTTTTTTTGTCTTTCATTCATTTCTTTTTTCAGAAGAGGCAGATTAGATTAGTCAAATCAACACATAAATAAGCATGCATGATGCACATGCACCTATTCTATACAAAAATTTCTGTAAGGATCCTTCACAAGAAAGTTGGCAAATAATTGAGAAATTCCATGACAATGATCTTCTAGTTACCCAAATTATAAAAGAAGCATAAATCCTTTTGTGCTTCCATTTCTTTCTTTTTTTTCCCCTCTCCTTTCTCTTATATGGACATAATTACAATAGATACATCCTATGAGCTATCTGAAGCGTTGGACATCTTGATCCTCCTCTTGATCTCCTTTTCCAACTCTTCCTTGCCTCCCACCTCTTCTAGTTCCTGCTCAAACAAGAGGTGACAAAATTACTTCTTGTTCGATTGTTTGCGCTTTTGAATCACTTCATTCCCTCGATTGCATCTCCAACAAGCAAAGCAAAGAAACTCGGGGGAGGGCCTACCTTCGGTCCCAAGAACAGTCCATACGGCACCCCGTTGAACTTATCCGAGTGATGAAGCTACCGAGAACAATCAAAAGCATAAGAAAGCATCAAGCGAAATTATCCAAAACGTTTCATTAGGAACAAAGAGATTGATATTTTTTTTTTCTGATTTTTCATGGAATTTACTTGGTGAGCTGCAGCAACTTTTCTCAAGTAGGGCACGTTTGCAATCGGCCCGACCGGGAACCGCCGGTGCACTAATCCGTCGTGCACAAACATGTAGGCCATCCCGAACATTGTAATCCCTAGACCCTGCAAAATTCGAAGTCCACCGTTTCGGACTAACCCACCAAAAAAAAAAGAAAGAAGGAAGGAAAAGCAACTTTTCCAGGCAGAATAAAAATCGGATTTGTAATATTGCAAAGTCGGTCTAAACTTGTCGGATGGTCGAACGACCTCTCCACACAGGCCAAACCAATTTCAGGTGCGAAAGGACATTCTTGGAAAGTGACATGGGGAGACTTACCGCACCAAAACAGAGTCCTGGAGGCAAACCCCTGTTCAAGAATCCATGAAGGAGTAGAGCCATTGCAGGAATCGCATTGATGATCACGAAAACATCATTGAGCTCAAAAGGTCCTTCTCTTGGTCGATGGTGAGACTGCCGAACGGAACAAAAGAAAAAAGAACGAAATGGGTGAGCTCCATGATGAATGTCAAGTTCGATACGGAGGAAAACAGAGTACTCTGCTTCAAAATCAGCTCCAAATTGGATATTCCATACTCTCATGGCCAAAGCGACTCACCTCGTGCATGTGCCACAGAGAGGCGTGCCACAGTTCTCTATGTGCCCATCTTGCCCAAAACTCCATACCCACCTGAATTTGTTTTACCAAAACCAATTTTGCAGCAAAATGGCTAACAAATTTTACCACCTGATGTAGAGAAAAATAGTTATTGCATCAACAGAAAAAGAACAGCGGGAAGCTTTCGACTACTTACTGCGGCCCCCACAGATAGAGCGAAAGTCCCGAACATTTCCAGAACTGGAAACGCTCCACCCTATGCGGAAAGGAAAAGGAAAATCATGATTCAGAACATCCTTCTGACGAAATAATTGCATAAATAAAACACAGTATCTCATTTGCTTGGGATCGTGGGATCTTATGTATGATTACCTCCATTTGCCATGAGAACCGGTAATAAACGGACGTGGCGGCCATCGAGCTTATCCCCAGGCTCAACATGATCGCCGCGACGAGGTACGTGTGCCTTTCCAGCTGTTTCCTGGCTAGCTTCTCCTCGACACGCGAGACAATCACGCGGTTATTGTTCTCCGCAGGCGCTTGCCCTGCTTCTCTGTTCATCACCATGCAGAGTCTTCCCGGGCTCCTGTTTCTCGCGGGGTGATCATGTTTTCGCAGGTGAATTGCGAGAGAGAAAGGGACTCGTCGGGTTCGATTGGGTTTTAGAGGGAGGAAAGGTCTTTGACCGGAAAGGAAAGCTATGGCGGTGGACCAAGTGGGTGCTGAAATTCCAACAGTCATTGACTCAGAGCTCGAAATTCAGAGCAAGAGCTTCAATGAACGATTCCATGTCCCAACTGAAAGTTGAAGCCAACATATAGTTATGTGAGAGAGTGGCAGGGATGAGTTGAGTCGAGTCTTGGGACTTGGTTTGGGGAGAGACTGGAACCAACAGAAGTGAGATGTATTCAGACGCATCCGAGTTTTTCTAACATAGTCTGCCAAGGCAGTTCACGTGCTCTCCCCTTGGAGTCTTTCTCTTTTTATATTGTATATGCGAAATTGCTTGCAAAAAATCAATCTTTGTGATGTAGCGTAAAGCATAATAAAAAATGATAATACGCAAAAACGTAATAAAAAATCTTAAAATTCAATATCAATATTCCGCCTCACTCAAACGTGAATAAACACCTTTTATATGAAGTGTTAACCTTAATCCTACTAAGACTCTAAATAGCAACCCTAAAATTACGAAATCGCCACGTGTAATAGATAAAACCCAAAAAAAATAAAATAAAAAATTTAAAAAAACCAATTAAATGACCCAGAATCGTCAAAATTCATTATCAGTCATAGTCCAAGGCAGTGGGTATTGATCAAGAGGCCGTTTTGCTTCAATTAATCGAATTTGAGTTCCAAAATTGTCAACTTCCAAGTCCGACGGTCTTAGGTGCATCATTCCTTTGACAAAAAAACTTTGAGCGCTCGATTAGGATTTCCACCTGTCCAATTAGTCCAAAAACTTAGACAAAAAAAATCGATCCACAAATGCATTTCTAATACTCTCCACATCACTTTGAGCGCTCGATTTGGAAATAACATATCCCTCGTTGAGAATTAGTTTTCCTTACCTTTCTTTTCATCGACAACCTCAAGAATCATACGATGCATCAAAGATTTTGAGGCAATGGTTGCGGAAAATAAACGCGACATGGATTCTATTCTTTCAGCTCTTGTCCTTTGTTCACGAATGACTAGTTCTTTCCCTTTCCGATTAATATATGAAAGGGATTTGTTTTGTGTTGAAAAATGAAAGAGATTTGAGAAGCTGACAGTACAATAATATAACGGTGCAATCTCAATCATAAGTATTATGATTGTCAATTTAGCATCATAACGGGACTCACCTCTTATCTTATATCTAGCATTCCATTGTTATATTATCACACTGTCATGCTAACGAGATCTCAGATGAAATATCTCCTCTTATCCAGCTTTCTTGCGTTTCTAGTGGGTCTGTGGATACCTCTGCACATGGATGGATACCTCATGTCATGAAGAAAGTTACTGAAAAAACTTTTTATCCCTTGGCAATGCTCAAATCTCTTTTGTAAAAGAGAAAAAAAAGGGGGGGGGGGATAATTACCCAAAAATGTAAGACCGACAATAGTCTTAAACTTTTTAAATTTTTCAAGCCATAGGAAATTACCGATGCAGTGTCCAGTCATCGTCAGGCATCTTGCGTGGGACACTGATATGGACAACTTTACTCGAAACAACATCCGATGTGAACCATCATGTTGGCGATTTCTAGCGGCAATTGACCGGAAGGATCACATTGGTCAGAAGGTGCATTGTGGACCCGAAGGTGAGGAGGCTAATAATGGCCCAAATCGGGTCATAACAAAACATTTAACCATAAGACCCAATCGATGGCAGTGCTGGTGAGCTCGTGGTTACATAAGCCATAGCAATACAATTGATCCACCACCAGAAGCCCACCAATGAAATGCCTGATGACCTCACAAATCATGGGTTTCCAATGGGCGAAGCCAAAGTGAAGTATACGGCAGGTGGCGGCAATCGATTGAGCCTGAAGCATGGATTTAGAAGTGAATGAATGAGTCAAGGAGATTCATCATCCGAAGAATAACCGTAAGTACGTAATCAAAGAGTAGTTCCTGATTATCGCGAGAGTAGCGCGCAAGTCAATACGGTAAGATATTCTTACGAAAGAGGATTAGAGGGAAAAGCGTCAAAAAAGTCTTCAATTTATTGTATTGATGTCAATTCAATCTTAAATTTTTTCTATAATCTATTTAACTAGTTTATGACCCATTTATCTCAATGCAAATTTCTCAACCTATACTCGATCTATTTATCTCCATGCAAATTTCAAGTTTTGTATTGACTTAAATATAAGCGAGATCGTAATATATCTACTAATGCCCGTCTAATAATGCATTATTTGATGCTATGTTTTTCTATTTTAATTACTGATTATGCAGTTTTAATAGCCATACTTTGCATCAATATATAGTAATGAAGTCCATAATGATAAAAATAAGTTCATAAAAAAAAGTAAAGGAAATGTGAGAAAGAAACAACCCGAGCCGTATCGGGTAAAGTAGTACAAGACCTCGTTATGATGCTCCAAGAAAATGTTGATCAATGATACCAAAAGGCATTAAATGGCTAATCCGAGAAGAAATTCCCCAGCTATATCAACATTCCCATGAATCAAACACTCGAAGCGCACAAACCACTAATGGAAAATCATGAGTCAAAAGTAATTAACAAAAAAAGCAAAAAAAGTCCAAAACTGAAGTAGAGGAGAAGGAAGAGGATGGAATGGTTTCACATACAAACTGGTCCAAGACTCAGGCTTCATTTATTTCACAAAAAACAACTTCAAGAAAAATATTTTCCGAACTTTTTGGCATTTGGTTTACAGAAAATAAGCTAATCTAGAAAAATATTTTTCCACCCATGAAAATACTCTTTCAAAAGTGAGGAAAATGTTTTCTTCTTTTTATGAAGAGAAAAATATTTTCTTCATCTTTCCTTCCTCATCTCTTTCACATTTTATTTTATTTTAATTATTTTTTACTTTCTTTTCATTATTTATTGTTTTTTAAAATTAAAAAATTTATTATTTTATTTATTATTTATTATTTTAATTTTTATGTCCTTTCTTTTTCTTTTTTTTTCATATTCCCTTCTTCTTTGGCTGGTTGCCGTCCATGGCCATGGAAGGCGAGGTTCCAGATGAGGTGTTGAAGGCTTCATAGCCAATCGCCAGCTAAAGAAGAAAGGAAAAAGATAAAAACAAAAATAAAAGAGAATATTAAAATACTTATATTGTGAAAATTGATTTTCCATACTAAACGGTGGAAAAAAAAATTTCAATTTGTTTTCAGGTTTTAGCAAAATACTCACAAATATTGTTATTTTCCTAAAAAAAAAAAGTAATTTTCAAAAATGCCAGAACTTTCGTGAAACAAACAGAGTCTCAATGAGGCCTCTTTTGTTAAATGGGCTAAATGGCTTGTAATTGAGTTCATAATGGCCTCATTTATAACTCAATTATTTTGGACTCTTCATTTTGTGGACTCATTAAGCTTTCCTCCGAAACCTGTTATGACCCATTTATATGCTTTTGGGTCATTAAATGAGTTTTAGATCTATTTAGACAGGTCTATATATTATAACCCGTGCACAAGCCCAAGTATAATTCTTTGCGAGGTCTGCTATCATCGAACCTACTTCATGACCGCCTCTACACTGCCATCAGCTTCAAGATATGGAAAATTTTCTTTATTATTCCTCAATTCATGGGTATGGATTGAGCCTCTGCCCTTTTGCTGGTACCTGGTATGCATAAAAACCAGTCAGGCTTTGGTGGGCTAGGAACAAGTTGCATCCTAGACAGATGGTGACATGCCGCGGCCTACACACGTTCAAATTTTCTACAATCAGCCAGACTTCATGGGCTTAAATGTCACTCATGGGCCTCTTGAGCAAATCAAGCCTTCTCGTCCCTATTGAGTCGTCCTGAGTAAATATGGATTCTTCGGGGCAACTTTGTATTGTTTCTAGTAACTTCTTTCACATTAGGGGAGTTATAATAGCCATCGAATGTCCATCGAGATACTCCGTTCCAATGCGTTTAGTACAGTCCCTCGTCAATTCATTTGAGTTTGATTAGCATCACACGGCTGTACAATTTCGCGACGTGGGCTCAGTTTCATTCTAATTCCGTAAGTGATTGTGGAGCAACGTAAGAAGATGATTTTTTTTTTTTAATATATCGAGCCAGAGATATGATCGATGCTCTTCTTCTTCATTTTTACGGATTGAAGGTTCGCAGTTTCTCTTCTTTTTTCTTCCTTTTGCCCCCATCTTGACAACCGATTTGACGCGACCGTATGCATTATTCCCCTGAAGTCTCGGAATAGTGTCCGCACAAAAGGACGTAGCAAGTGAGGACTACACGTAGGTAGGTCTCCTGTGTTGCTAGCCAGTCATGCCCTCCTTTCTCTGGATCCCCACCGCCCTTCATCATCTCAGCTTTCCCTCTTTTATTCACTTCCTTTTTCTCCCCGTTTGCACTAGATATCCACGTCAATCAGTTCCACCTCTTCAATTGTCTCGTCCTTGTCCATGAGGGTCCCCAACTTAGATCATTGGCCTCAGAGGAGTTGACATCTGTGGCAGATCCTGTGGATTGATCTTCCTATGATTATGCTTTGCTGTCTGTTATGAAAAGTAACGTGCTCTACATGGCAGTCAGCGAATGGTAGGTGCATTTCACAGAGGTAATTCATGAGGTGATTGTGGGTATTGAAGTAACAAATAGAAAAGAAAAAAAAAATCAAAATGGTTGAGTTGCGGAATCATGTAACATGTTATTTAATGGAACATGCTCTACATGACAGTCAGTGACTGGTAGGTGCCTTTGAAGCAGGTAATTCGTGGAGTTGGAAGTCCAAATAGTAGCAGAAAAATTGTAACCTTAAATTTCATAATAAAGAGCATATTGAACAACTTAAATGTGATATAATAGACAATGAATGGAGATAAGAAGTTACTTGTTTTTAAGTTAATATAAGGTACTTTAGATAAAAGAATGCATAATACATAAGCAAAATTAAAATTTTCCTTGTGTTTTTAGATATCCATTTGCATCGTTTCAATAAATTTATAGTTTTGAGGACTGGTCAATTTGCGACCATCAGTGCCCTTCACTTAGAATTGAAGGGCCATGATCTTTCATTAAAGGACTTCTTCAGTTTGTTAAAGGCCAAAAGTTCGAGTGCCTGTATTTACATAATAGAGTTTAGCTATAGAGATCTGTCTTCTGCAGTAATGCACCCTTCATAATCAATTTTCTAATTTTTTTCTTTTACACCCTTTGAAATTCAACGGCCATCATCCTTGATTTTTCTTCAATGATCTGCTCAATCTCTTGATTTGTCTAGAGAAACACCTCTCGCGCACCAATATTCCGTAACCATGGTATCAGATGGATGTACTCATAGAGGATCTTCGAATGTAATGGCGAGTAGCATTGTGAGGCATCTTTCGTACCCCTAGTGGTCACCTTCTCGGTCAAATCAAAGACAAGTCATCCACGACGATATTCGTAAGGAAATAGTCGGTCGCGACTTTGCCCTAAGTAATGGCTCCAACTCCAAGTAGGAATCAAAACATGTATAGTTGAGCACATGCTGGCCGGTGTTCCTACTAATTTCCTCAAGAATGGTCAACCAAATGATTGATCTTATAGTACTCTGCTCTCGTTTGCTTTTCATGGGTGAGCAAAACCTAATTTCTGCCTTACACTGGAAAAATTAAGGAGTTGGGCTTGATGAAACTACATAACTTGTGAAGATTTTTTTTTTTCTCGTTTAATCAGTCGCCCCTTCGGTTTATTATAAAACAAAGGATCTGTGAAGTTTTTTCGCCATTTTCTGAAGAGCCCTGATGGTGACTTCGTGAATGGAAACCAAACGACGTTCAACCCAAGGAGGCGTTCTCTTGAAATGACCGAATATACATCTTTAGATAGGTTCAATTATAAGGGCGGCTGAGGAAAATCCTAAGGTCGTGGCTCTACCACTTATTTTTCGTTTTCAAGTGCCATCAAAGAGACAGTGGTTTGACATCCAAGACGACATTTGAGGGCCATAAGAATTATATCTCCTGTCCCCATTGCCCAACCACAATGCTTCAAGCGTGTCTGGCCATAAAAAGCCCTGACTAGACCTCCACGGTTTCATGGCTAATTGATCGTTTATGGAATTACTTTCCAAGCTCAAAAGATGCCTCTACCTAATTTAGTTTAAGATTTTGTTAGCATAATATTTTTTGGGTGACCATGAAAATAATAGTATGTTGTGAGCCACAAGTCCTTAGAAGAGTGAACTTCACAATAATTTTTAATTAATTACTTTTTTTGTGACCAAAAATAAACTTTTTTTTTAATGATCGAGGTTCCGCGCGGCCAACGAGCTTGCGCTGGAACCAGCGGTGAAGTACGACTAATCTTCAGAGAGGCCGCAGGACCCACCACCACGGCACTCCGAGTAAGACACTAGTGTTAGCGTGAACGCCGCCTAGTCCTGGCGCGAACGCCACGGTTTGAACCCATGACCACAGGATCATAGAGCTCTTACCAACTAGGCCACCAGCATGTGGATGACCAAAATAAACTATTAATCTTACAATTACTCGAAAATACTATTACATAATCAATTCTTTTTAGTTTAATATCATCACACCCTTTTAAGAGCTTTAACTTTCCAATGAGCACCACTTTTGATGAAATGCCACCAACTGTTCAAGAGCATAATCAAGGATCATTGAGATCCTGTTTAGCATGTAAGCGAGAGAGTGATTTTTCCCTACCAGATTCCTTCCCACTTAACTAAATCTTTATCTGAATTGAACTAGCTTCACTGCTATCTCTCTTAATATTATATGCCACTCATTGGCCCACTAACAATAAATTGGCCTAATTTTCTCCGCCTTTTACTATAAATCTCTCACCTTAAGGTACCCATTATCTTGATTTATCCCTCAATTAATTGAAATCCCCCCCCCCCGCCCCCTTTGAATCCTCGAATTAATGCGGTTCATCCCAATCCACCTAAGCATTGTTGATTTTGATTACTAGCATCTCATGTACAGTTCAATGTGGCTTCATTAGATTCTGATCTTGGGTTATGCCACTCAACTACTTCTCGAGGGTCCTATCTTAAAACCTCATCTAGAGCTTGATGCGATTACGAGGGAGCTTTGATTGACATTGCTGGCTAGTTTGGGACAACATATCGTCAAGGACCACCTCGCTAATCACACTTTGTGGCTAATATTGCTCTAAGGGGGTGCTCTTTGAGCCCACTTGATTAGGACACTTAACCAACTCGTTCTACTTGGTGAACCAACAGTTTCCAAGTCAATTCTGTCAAAAATGCCTATTCTTCAGCTTGACCTGATATGTATCGAGACCCTCCTGCTATGCTTGGAGAGAGCTTAACTTAAGTTCTTCAAACTAAATCAAAATTATTAAAAAGAATAGCAAGTGAAGCTCACATAATTAGAATAATTTCCAGGCTCCAGCTAATAGGAGTGAGGAACAGATTATGTTCTTAATTATGGTGTGGATTAGTAGACGGTTGCCTACTCAAGCGGTGATATAACGTTACCTCCCCGTTTGTGCTTTCACCAACAATGAAGAATTTTACCTTGATAGTACTAATTCAACTCATTGTCTTTTACATTTTTTGTTTTTTTCATTTTTTTTGAGGGGCCATAGCTTATTGTCTTTTGTTAAAAACACAAAATGGACCGTATGTGAAACATCCACACGTTTGATCTTACGTTAATTCCGGACAACTTGCTAAGACTGACATATACGAAACATGATCCAGTTAACAGAGTAATCATGATAAAGAAGACAAACCATATTTTCCTGCATTTAAATCACAAGCCAAAAAAGGTGGAAACTCTTTGCTGCGATCGCTAAGGAAGAGAAAAATACTTGTCTGTACATATCCGATGCGGTCTATGATTGTATGTATGGTCGGCATTCATGCAACTTGCTCAGGAAATCACTAGTAAGAGAATTTCTCCTTTCTCTCAAGAAATTTGCACTTTTGCTCTAACAAGTTCACCTAGTTTTTCTCTTCTACTGATGTAAATCAGTTGATAATGTGTTATTTTTTTTGCTCAAATAGATCAGAGATGAGAGCGGACAGCTTGCCTTTTCCTCAACTACCAAAAGGGCATATATGTACCGAAAAGAGAAATTTTAAAATTCACTCTAAATACTTCTATATATGTTAGGGCTTTCACTCCTCCTTCCATGTTGTTAGTATTCAGCTTGCTAAACAGATCTGAAAGAGCGACCATGAGTAGAGGAAGTAGCTATGGCGGAGGGCAAAGTTCCTTAGGCTACCTTTTCGGATCCGACGAGCAAACGCCTCCACCTCCAACTCCACGGACTGCAAACCCACCGCCGTATGGAATTGACCCGATCACGACGAACACACCACAACGGGGCGTTGATACGATCACAGAGAAGAATCAAGACAGCCTTCCTCCATCTGATGATCGAAAGCCAAACATTTCCAACAATTACCACAGAGCTCAAGGCCAAAACTCGGGGAACTTCATCACGGTAAGCGATTTCCTCCCATCCAACTGTGTACTGCCCCTCGTTCATGTACATCTTCTTCTCATTCTCCAGAAGTTATTTGCAGGAGCGTCCATCGACACACGTCAAATCAGTTCCTGGAGGGGATTCGTCTCTTGGGTACTTATTTGGAGATAAGTGAGTGATGCTCATTCCCTTAACCGAAACATATCGCGGGTGTCTATCGTGATTTCTGTAGTAAACCAGACAATCCAATAAGGGGATCTAGCAACTTTAAGGGTTGGTTTTGAGAGAAAGGTGTGAACTATTTTATGTGGTGTTTCAGCTCGTTTTTACTATGATTTGGCTTTGTCCTGGGAAGCTCAACCAGTTCAGTCTGTGGTGGCTGTAAGATTGCATGTTTGTGTCTGAATCTTGATTTCTTTCCAAATGCCAAATTTGGAAATTTAAAAAGCTACACTTGCCATTTCTATTCGAATTGGTGCTCTCTTTAAGACCACTCATCTTAAATTAAACTAAGTTTGGACGCCCCACCTTTCAGTTTTTAGTTCAGGAAGGTACAGATACTTCATTTGAATAATCTTCCTCTTTAGATCATTATCCTGAGATTTGTCTTAAAAGATGAGTTTTATCTCATGTTTGTCTCCATCGCTCCTTCATCTCCAAGTACTATATGCACCATGGAAAATAACGGATTTGTGTGAAGGTGATAAAATGTTATGCTAGCTGATGAATTTTTTATTGTACTAATTCATGGCCATCATTAAAATATTGCACTCTGAATTTTGGAGATTCGTGCATGGGTGCTGATAGTTATTACTTTCATGCTCCATTTGACATATTTAAATCTGTTGTTGGCAGACAGAAATAATCACAACCCAGTTTTTGCTTTCCTTTTTGTGCAAGAAAAAAAAAGGAAAGTATATCCAAATTCATTCTCAAGTTAGTTGAAATTTCAGCTGGATTATCACCATTCTTTTGCTTCTCATGAAAAATGAGAATCAGAATAAATGCCATAGTCGTCTCCCTATGTACATTTCTTTCATTCTTTTGGCTCCATTTAGGATTTTCAATTTGATCTCATTTCTCACTTCTTATGTCCATCTCATGTTTAATTGTGTTGACAATCTGGTGATTTCTTTACCCTAAAGGACTCCAAGCTTCCGTCTTTACCAAATTGCAGAGATGAATGATAGAAAATATGAAAACCAAAATGTAGATTACCTGTAGGCAGGTGTTTCATTTTGGTATGTGGGTATCAGTATAAACTAGTATACTAGCAGTTGATGGCTGTCTTCTAACTCCAAACGTGCATATCTCTCTCTCTCTCTCCCTCTCTTAGAATAAATACTAGTACCGGTAGTTGATGTTAGTACATACATACGAGTGTATGATGTGCACTACTACTTCCTTTCATTCTCTTATTAACATTCGCAATTTGTCCGTTGGGCTAAAATTGTGCGAGCACAATACGATTATCAAGAAAACCCTAAAGAATAGGCCATCTGGAGCTCTCCATTTTCTTGGCCCTCCGCTTCTACGACCATAAGCTTTTAGGCTTTGTTTGTTCACGAAAAATGATTGATTTGGAAAAATATCTTCATAAAAATGATTGCTCACATCGCTTGAAATAATCGGTTGATTGATATTTTCATCATCAATAACAATTGATATCTAAATATCTTCATGAACAATGAAAATATTTTCCATTAGTTCATTTTTGTAAATGATACAAATGATCATTTAAAAAAAATATTTTTCAAATCATCCACTTTCGACGGAAAAAACACGTTCTTAGTCTAGCTAATTTCTAGGTGTTTTGCTAAGTTGAACTTACCTATGAAGACATGGACCTTAAACCAGGGATTAAATCCCACTTCGCCTAGGCCAGCATAGTTTGGCCAGCATACAACCCTAATTTAGCAAAAAGGGGAAATCTTCATGTACCAATCTTCCTCCCCTATAATTGTGAGCTTTAATCTTAATTATTCTTCAAGCGCGAGAGAGACCAAACTCTGTGTGTGTGATTTTTGGAAGAGAAATTACATTGAATTTGTAAAATTGCTATATGAAGCTATGGTAAATGCTATGGGAAGTCAAATAGCAAAATACCTAGTGCAAAATTTTGATTTAGATAGTAGAGGATGGGAAAGGGAGTGGACACATAATGTGACGATGTTTAATTTGTTATACTATCATTTGTTATCTATGCTAAAGTTGAACATAAGGTGTTTTGAACTTTGACAACACTAAGCTTACGTTCCCGCTCCTTTTAACTTGATATGTGTTTGATATTTCTGAAGATACAACCAAAAATGCAACACAAGATGAACTCTTAAAGTTTACATACAAAGAAGGAAAATGAACAAATAAAAAAAAATAGCACATATAAATTGAGAAGATGAGTTAATGGATTGTTTGGTTACAGTCTTTTAATATGTTGACATGAACATAAACATATGAATGATGAGATTAATACTTCCAAAGCATGTGTTAAGTTGAATATAACACGCCATAGCTAAATGGTAGGATCATCCTCCAACATATATTCAAGGTTACTTAAAAAATTATGGAATAAAATCGAAGATTTTCACAAGTCTTGATATGGATTTGATCCGTTAAACCAATTCTTTCTTCCCACATTAGTTTTTTTTTTTTTTTTGATATTGAAGGTGTCCGGGCCAGCGTTCGTACAGATTGCGCACCTCGACTAATCCTTCGGAAGGGCTAGCGCAGCATCCCACCGCCACGACCCTCCACTTAAATCACCGGCACCCAACGAGATTCGAACCCAGGACCTCTCATGAAAGGACCAAAGCGCAAACCAGCTGGGCCACCGATGGGTGGGTTTTCTTCCCACATTAGTTGCTATCTACTATTTTTACAAAAAGCTTTGTTAGCACAATGGTTTTTGAATCACTGTGAGAATAACGGTATGCTGTGAGTCATAAATTTTTAAAAGAATTAACCCCATAATAACATCTAATTAGTTACTTTTTATTTGTTTATTTTCTTACCCAAAATATATTATTAGTCTTACAGTCACCCAAAAACTGTTACTTAGTAAATTCTCTTTTGCAAAAACGGCGAGTGCAAATGACACCATCATATGCGATGAAAGCACCAAATCCGACCAAAATCAGTAACTATAGTTGGAAGTTCAAAATCCTACTTGTACTTTTCAGACTTTGATGTATTACCTTTACCTTCTTTAATTCTATTTTTCTCCAGAACGACAGCATCTCAGGCCCAAATCCCTAAAGAAGCTATGGGCTTTGGAGTGTGCAAGTCATTTGGACCCTATAAGAAAGAAAGCATGAAAAACAGAAAGTAGAAAAATATGATAACTTAATAATGTCTAGCCTACAATCCGTTTTTTGGCTAACATGGAGTGTCCAGGGCACCTTGAGCACTCGATTAGCGATCGCAGGATCTCGCATTCCCATCCCGACGATATAGTTTGAGAACGAGATTATTGATAGAAGGAAGAATTTTCAAATAAAGACTTGAAGTGTTCTTATTTTCTCAAATAAAAGCCCGAAGTGAAACTTATGTCAAATAGAAGCTTGAAGTGCCCCTTTTTGTTTCCAAAAAGGGCTTGACCAATGGCATTTTTATCATTTCCTTTTTTAATTTCTTTTTTTTCCCTTTGTTTCGGCCAACAAGGGTCACCGCCTTTGCTCAATTTGGCAATGGTTGCCCTCGCGGCCTCAACGATCTAGACAAGGGTCTCTAGCGGCCGAAACAAAAGGAAAAAAAAAAGAAATGGAAAAAAAGGAAAAAAAATCAAAAATGAAAATGATGTAAATGCTCTTGGTAAAGCCCTTCTTTGAAACAAAAATGACACTTCAAATTCGTAATTGAAACAAGGTCTACTTTGGGCCCTTATGTGAGAAAATAAGAGAACTTCATGCCATTATTTGGAATTATCCATTTCTAATGTATAATCATAAACAAAAAAGTCCATACATCAGTGAACGAAGCTTATTTGGGTTTTGTTATAAACACTGTGGCCAAACCTATTGATGGTCGAGGTGAAATTACGCTTTTGAATCTCGATTAATTCAATACTCCAACTCTAGGTATTTTTTTGAGACATTCCATATATGAGCCTCTTCAAACTGGATTTAATGCTATAGATAGCAATCCTTAGAGTTAGTCCAAAAGAGAATTCACAAGTTTAGGTTCCCATTATATACTCAACCAAAAAGACTTCAAACATATTTCTTGTAAAGCTTGATTTTCAATGCCCTTAGGGCTTAGACTAATCCCCGCATAGTATGACTCTTCTAAGTCCGCCAACTGAACAAGTTAAGCCCAAGAGACTCGTCTAGAGGGATTAATTTAATACACAAGACGAGCTCGTGTTTCCTAAAATATTACAAGGTCATACTTCGACATTAATCTTTAAACGAGCGTGTCTTAGCAAGCATGTATTGAAACAAGGAAATGGGTATGGCATATGACAACTTTCTTTAGGAAATCCAAACGCTTTATGGTCAGATAATGCTCGACCCAATAGGAACATATTTTAGATACCGTGGCCATTTTATATCTCTATGTTAATTAAATTATGTTCTGAAATAGTGCTTTGTCCAACAAAAGGGAGCTGCTGATGAATGCGTTATTCTAACAACACAGAAATACCACATTATGTCCTATGAAGCAGTTTCACCGTGACAACAATCCATATATCTTGCTTGTAGCTAGTGCTCTCTCTTTTCTTGAAGCGCATACTTAGAAGGACCATACTTGCTAAAAGTAAGACGAAAGGTTCTTGGGTAGTGGAATGAGGTAGCTCTACCTAAACATGTTCGATCCCTTGGATGACTAGATGATAAAGCAAAGTCGCGTGCCCTCACAAGAAATGGCAATAAAGTTTGAGTCCCGTGAGGAATTGTCCACGAAAATGGAGCCAAATGAGGAGCCCTAAAATACAAAATTGCTCACGAGACGGCAAATGACATCCATGTGTCGACAATCTGCCGTGATAGACTTGGACCCCACCACCCACCATCACCTTCCCTTGTCCTAATCAGCCATTTGGAGGACCCAAAAGCATCCAACTTGTGGTAGGATTGTGCTTGTGCCCTACCTTTTCAACGACGGAAAAAAAAAATGTTTTAAGTACGAAT
Source organism: Psidium guajava (assembly GCA_016432845.1). Lineage (NCBI taxonomy): Eukaryota > Viridiplantae > Streptophyta > Magnoliopsida > Myrtales > Myrtaceae > Psidium > Psidium guajava. The sequence goes on from CM028232.1 coordinate 7,800,730, forward strand.
AGGAATGGTTCACAAATTTGGTCTGTAAAATGAGGCATTAGAAAGATTAAAATTGTGGCCTATTGTTAAGCATAGAAGTTGGGTGAAGCAACTGTTGGGATAAACGTAATATGCATAGGCAAATTAAAATATAAAATGTGAAAATAAATTAAATCTGCACATGTATCTCTAAAGACTTTGTTCATGCGTTTCAAGCAAAAATAAAATTAAACAAAAATAGGTTAAAGGGATTATCGCTCGTAGTGTGCTTGAAACGAGTCGGTTCAGATACTCTTCAGACTGAGCCTCACGAATGTCGGACCTCTGATTTAGACTAACCATCAATCGCATGTCAAACGAAAAAAAAAACTTGAGGATGGTTGACCAATCCGAATTGTGCTGGTAATCACGTGGAGACAATTCTTTGCACGCCAATAGAGAGAAAAACATTTTCTCCTCATGAACACACGATGCGCGCGCACACGGGGGAGAAGGAACTTTTTCCGACGTTCATTCTCTTCTTCATTCTCAGCAATATTTGCCAAATAACATTTAATTGGTGCACGATCGGTAACCACTGATTTTGCGTGTTTTGCTTGTGCACATGCACATTGCTGACCAACCCGCCGCCCGATCGGCGGTTACTGATCGTGCACAACGCACGAACAGCAATGACTGTCGTGCAAGCGCGCGTGTATATATATATATATATATATATATATATATATGCACACATTGATATGTGTCTACTTCGGGTATGCATGTACATCATATGCATGCACGCGCCTCGGACAAAAAATTACATTAAATTCAATCGCATTTAATTTAATTACAGCCCAACTCATCTTAATTGCGTGATTGCAAATACATTAGCAATATTGTCATTCTCTTCAACGTCATTGTGAATAAGTTAAGATGTATCACATTTCTAAGTTCATCATTGAATTGATAGTTAGGCGTGTACTAATACATTAATACTTCCAAAAGAACTGATTATCCCAATCAAGTTTCAAGTCCTTCAAGTCGTTGTTGACACATAGTATTATGTCATGGCTACCTAAATAGTATGAGTATTTTAATAGTATAATGAAATTGTCAATTTTTATTATAGTGTAATTCAATCTTTGTTTTACTATGTCTAGATCAAATAAAAGACTATAAAATATATGTCAAACCACCAAATCGATCATATGCACAAACATAATTGACATGCGTTTATATGAGACATGAAAATTTCATTCTCAATTACAACCCTGGCCGAGGATTTCAATGCATTGTCATGATTAGATCGCATACGACACATTATCACACCTTGCATGTACCAAGGAGATAGATTTCATGTCGTGCATATTTGTAACTTCATATGTGAACGAACCATGACTATCAAGTACAGAGATAGATCAACGAATTAGTAATATGTGCATTTGTGAACCACAACCATCCAACACACAAGTCAATACTATCCCTCAGGTCTAAAGATTATTTACACAAGATCAGAGCATAAACCATTAGACATTGACTACGCTAAAAACTTCAATGTTGCTCAACATTCAGTATGTGTCATGTTTAATGAATTTGTCTAATACAAGTACGTATGTTTTAACTCGAGCATCATAGTACCTAATGACTTGTGACTCGTCATTCCCTTAAATATCTAATACTTAATGGTGAAATTAAGAACACACCAATCTCAATAAGATCATTAATATTCATTCAATGATCTGTCGATTGAGAACGATTTAAATGATACAATCCAATTGTAAACTCATCACAAATATTCTTGACATATCAAGAATAGGTTCAGTCACGACTAATCCTATGGAATCATAAAAATTGAAAGTATAATTGCGATTCTTAATATGTAACTATTACATGGATGATTTAGGGCATATATCTAATAGCAACTTGGTTAGCGTAAAAGTCATTCTATCTCACATTCGAGTTGCCTATATCCTTGCTCACTTTTGAGAGAGAGAGAGAGAGAGATCAAAGAAGTTCAACCCCCAAACCTTATAGGGTTTATGGCTCAAAATTAACATCAATATAGTGTCACGTGCCGAGGTTTTCATGGCACAATCAATTCATTCCCTGGCTGAGGAGAACCTCAAGATTTGAAGTGTCTTGCTATTTAGGGTTTTCTAGGATGCTCTAGAATATTCTCAAGAGTAGACAATATTATAATTGACATGTGTTCTAAAAGCTTTTTATTTATTGTATGTGGTTAGTTAAGCTACGCATGATAACCATTCTGGTTTTGTGATTCTATTCCCAAGAACTAAAAAAGATTAGAATCTCCTGTGGTAACATAAATAATTCTGATTCTGATTCCGCTCTTGATAGCAGTTTTGGAGCAAAAATAGGAACAAAAGAAAGTTAATTTTAAAAAAAGAATCACTTTTAAAAATTTCAAAACAGAATGAAGTACTATATCTCTTACTTTCCTCTTTCAATTCTCTTATTACTTTTTTCTCGACCTAAAATAGAACAATGTCTCATTAAAAAAAAGATAAATAATAATAATAATAATCGAAAAATTGAAAATTTTCTAAAAGAGTGGAAAAATTTTAGAGAATCCCTAAGAATAGAAGAAGCTTAGATTAGGCTAGTTTGACCTTTTTTTAAAATAAATTTAGATCTACATTCTCTAGATTTCATAGATTTTCTTCTTCTTTAGAAAACTCATAAACACCTTTGAAATTAAACCAAAATCACATCCTTTAGGTCCTTAGGGATTTGTTTGGATTTTATAACGCGATATGTCAATGGCATGATCCTTAATTGTGCATTTGATTTTATTGGTTGTGATTTACCTAAGTTTATGTACTTTAGACTTAGTCTAGTTTTAGAAAAATTTGAAAAAAGACAAAAATAACGAGCGTGAACACTTAGCAAGCTTTCGTTCTTAAGTTTTGAATGAATTAAGATTGAGATTTGATTTTCTAGAATCAAAAATGCACACCAATGCAAGGCAATGAGTGCATTTTCTTTATAGAAGTGAGAGTGTCACTCACGTCGATTATCCGCTCGCTTAAAAGAATTAGATGAACCTCACAATAAATAATGAAAATGACTTGTGGTGATTCTAATATTTATTTTTAGATTTTAATAGGCAACATGTTATATAAAAGAATCAATATGAATTAATTTTCGATTAATTCGAAATGTGGAATGAAATTTCACAAAGTAGCTACGTCATTATTTGACTTAAATGACAAAAATCGAGAAGAGAAATTATTGACGGGAATAAAATTTATGTGCAATTACGAAATGCGTTTCTGTTCCAGGAACAGAAATTCTATACAATTACTAAATGCGTTCTAATTCTCTAAAAATCATCTAAAAAACAGAATCGAAAAAAAATCATTTTAATCAGAATTACTTTTTAGAATCAGAATGGTTACCATACAGGCTCTTAGATAATGAGATGCAATCTCAACAATTAGATCAAGTCTAGATCAATAGTTGTAGTCTAATGCCCTCTACTATATAAAGAGAAGTCATGCCCCTCATTTTGATTATCCAAGAAATAAACATAAAGTATTCTTCTCCCGGAGCTTCTCTCTCTAGAGCTTTCTCTCTCTACAATCTGGATAGAATCAAAGCAACAATCCTCAGGAAAGGCTAAGTTGAGGTGCTTCAACAATACGAGGAAGCTTAAGTAGCCACACAGATCAACTCTCAAGAGCCTGCTCGTGACAATAGCATATACCAAAAAATCTTATCGAAACTTTATTATCAAGTGATGTGACAATAATATATTGGGGGTAAAGAAGCCGATCATTCAATTCATGGGTCCGATCGTTCAATTCATGGGTCCTATGTTTTTTAATACCCCCAACTGAAACTTGTCATATCAAATTCTCAGGATGGTTTTAATAGAGTTTCTTAGTATATATAGCAATTTTCCAAAATTAAACTCCGAGGTAATGAAGATATTGAGCGGGAAGATAGTGAATAGCTTGTTTAATCTTGACGACTTAAACGCGAACCCGACCGTCCCCACCCACTCTGCGATAGTGAGTAAAAGTGAAGTAAACCTAATTCACACAAATATTGGGGAAAGTACCAAAAAAGTCCTAAACCTATGGTCTTGGTACCAATTCAATCCTAAACTTTTCAATTGGACCAATTCAGTCTTAAACCTATTATATTGGTACCAATTCAGTCCTAAACTTTTCAATTGGACCAATTCAGTCCTAAACCTTTTTGTATTGGTACCAATTCAGTCCATCCGTTCAATTTTGACCGAAAATTACTCACATGGATACCAGCGATGCCACGTAGGACGACTGATGCTGGCGTGGATATTTTTAATAATATTTTTTATAAAAAAAAATTAATAAATTTTGCCCCTTATTGTCCTAAACTTTAATTTTGCAGAGAAAGAGAGAGAAGGAAATGTGCAAAAATTCAGGGAAAAAAAGGAAAAAATTATTAATTTTTTTTATAAAAATATCATTAAAAATATCCACGTCAGCATCATTCATCCTACGTGGCATCGCCGGAGTCCATGTCAGTAATTTCCGGTCAAAATTGGACGGATGGACTGAATTGGTACCAATACAAAAAGGTTTAGGACTGAATTGGTCTAATTGAAAAGTTTAGGACTGAATTGGTACTAATACAATAGATTTAGGACTGAATTGGTCCAATTGAAAAGTTTAGGACTGAATTAGTACCAAGACCATAGGTTTAGGACTTTTTTGGTACTTTTCCCCACAAATATTGGTGATGAGAGGTCACTAGAGGTTATCTCAAACTTGGTTTCTTCTTATATCCTCCATTGGCAATATAGTAATTGACTATTTCCTCGTTGCGCTCCTTATCTAGTGCACATTGCACTAGCTATGAATTGGATCTTCCTCTTGGGATATCTTATCTTCAAGCTTCAACCCACTCATGCGGATTCGGACATCTTTTTATCCTTTATCCAACTTTTTTACTTCTCTTCTTCCTTTCTATAAGAATTACCAAACTCGAAACCCTAAATTCTAATTTGAGCTCAACCAACATGTCCTCGAACATTATCCACCTAAATATTTAACCAGGTAGTTCGACCACTTTGAAGAATCGAAACACTTGTAACGATTGCTCTGTGACTACCCATTATCATTCATGTGGATGATTGGTATATTGGGTGAGTATGTACACGCATCTATACAGCATGTTATCAAATCTTGAAGTGGATATCCAGCATGGATCACCATGATCCGTATCATGTTGAGCTCACACATTAGTAATCCGTGATACGTGCACTCTCCATTACCATGACTGTGGTTTGAAAGCTACTTTTGACTTAGATCGCTGAGTTCAACCGAGCTGGTAGACATAGCTATCATGGAGATGGACCGGAGTGTGAATGTGCAATTAAAACACGGACGCGAGCTTGTGAAGCCACTCTCACTGATCGTCTGATCTTTTTTAATCATAGGAAAGAAAAGGGCATCCTAGAAAGGAATTTCATATTTGGGATGTGCATGAATGGAGTTGCCCATGACCTGGATTTTGCCAATTCTAAGGTTACATTTGGTCGTATGGATTTTTAGTCAATACAAAACTAGATAGGATAGGATATAAAATTCAAAAATTTTGCTGGAACATATTAACTATTTGGTGAGTTGTAATGATAAAATCGAATACTTTCACATCCAATTATGTTTATTGTTTGGTATGAGCGGCATATCAGTGTAAATGAACCTAAAAATTGCATAAATGAATATGGTAAGAATCTCTCATGAGACTCTTGTCTGTTTCATTTTTTTTTTTTTATAACCGGGGTGTCCAGCTGTGCCGTGTCTGTTTCATTTTTTATTCGTTTATTTTCTAGTATTTTTCCCTCTCTTTTATTTTGCGTTCTTTTTCTTTTTTTTTTATTTGCTTTTCCCCCTTCCCAATGATATTATTTTATCCGGTATATATTCGTCTTATATCTAACTTTATTCTATCTTAAGCAAAAAATAAATATATCATATCCTGAATTTTATCGTGACTACCAAACATATTCGAAAGGTTGAGTGCCCCTCTCAAATTGTCATTGCTTGTTTCATCTCCATCTCACAAATTTGGGGTTGTTTCTCTTAAAAGTCACTCCTCCCCTCAACCAGGCGCCTGCCCTCTGTTTTCTTCCATATGTTGCTTTTTTAATAAAAGCTTAAGAGCTGGAACTAACGAATCTTCACCAGCTCCTCCGTTCACCCTCTGAACTCTTAGAAAGGAGGTCATGCCGGCCCAAAAAAAGAAAGGAGTCCCTGAATAAAACAAAGAAATTATTAAATTGCAGCAGAAGACATAAAATAGTTTCTCTCGCAACCAAGGTGGTAATTTTTTGAATATGACGTAAGATTTTCCTCCTTGTCCCCATTCATGACACAAGCAAGAAGCAGTTTTCAGAAAAAACCTCTGTCATCTACATCTGCAGCTTCTCTATAAGTATGGTGCTCCCGAGTTCACATGAAAATATTCAAAGCACAAACCAGAACGAAACTTGAACATGCCCTCCTCCATGAAAATGGAGTTCTCGCCGAACCCCTGCACAAAAGTCGAGGTAAACCATCTCGTATGAAAGCGCAAAACAGAGAAATCAATAGCAATCTGGTTTCTTGGTCCAGAACGCATCGATCAATTCTCGGGCCTAACATGATCTGTCACGCATTTCAGGGTCTGAAGAGGGCGCTGGTGCTTGTGATCCTTGTGGTGATGATGTTCGCCACTGGAGGTGAGAGCAGGAGAAAAGGACGCCCGGAAATGATCCGCTACAGCGCCATAAGCTGCAGAGCATACAGCGCGTCGGTGACAGAGTTTGGAGGAGTTGGAGATGGGATCACGCTGAACACCATGGCTTTTCAGGCTGCCATCAATTACCTGAGCCAGTACGAGGCCCAGGGTGGGTCTCAGCTCTTTGTCCCTCCAGGAAGATGGCTGACTGGGAGCTTCAACCTCACCAGCCATTTCACTCTCTACCTCCACAGAGATGCTGTTCTTCTTGCTTCTCAGGTCAGAAAACTCTCTCACCGACAGAAATTCTTGAACGAAAATTGATTTGGAATTTTCAATGTCCATGCGATAGGGATTTTCATATTATAATCCCGAAGAGATCCGAGATATCGCTATTATCTATATCGTTGTTCTCATTATCCAAAAGACTCGGCTTCGATGGTACTTAGTTTATCTAAGATGCTACATGGGTCATTTCATTACTCGGGTCATATGATGGCAAATCTGAACAGCGATGAATCCGCTTACAACCTATCTAAACTTCACGGTAGGAAAGAATGAAACAGTAGATGAACCCAGCAAAGGCTGAAAATGCAGGTAAAGAGTAGGCGTGCAAGAAGTTGGAAATTTGGTTTGATAAGGTGGATATGGACCATCCAAGTTAGGTAGGGATAAAAATTAGGCCAGACCCCAACAAGTATTCACTTTTCTTCTTCTGTGACTCAAAAAAGGTGCACCGATTGGATGCTACCGAACCTCCACAAACCAGAGTCCTATTGTGATTAAATATTGAAAATTTAGTTCACGGGTTGGTTTTTGATTCTCAGCCACACATTAATGTTCCTTCCTGTACCTTTTTTGGCCATGAGAAAGTTGTTTTGGCCTCTTTCGTTCTTTGGCAAACTGCTTAGTTCGCAGTCCAAATCCATGGTTAAGGAATCCGAAGACTATTGAATATTGATTCTGTCATGTGGGTCGAGCGCAGGCCGCTTCGTCTTCGCGCACGAAGTGAGATTGGCGAGAACACGAGTAGGGTTTGATGGGAAGCAATTCTTCTGAATAGCCCGTCCATTTTGACTTAGAACAGTAATGTCTGTAATGAACTGATAAGAAAGTGAAGAACCATTAACACTTTTGAGTGAGATTGGTCTTGTGGCTGTGTTGTTCCGTAGCTCACCGGAAGTTTCGTGGTCATCTAGGATGAAAGCGATTGGCCCCTGATAGATCCATTGCCATCCTATGGGCGAGGAAGGGATGCGGAAGGCGGAAGGTATAGTAGTCTGGTGTTCGGCACCAATCTTACCGACGTGGTAATAACAGGTACAGAACAGAACATAAACCTCTCGTCGGATGATCATACATAACACGACACCCGACATGCACTAGCGTCTCTGATCTGTTTCGCTTTCGTTAGGGGATAATGGCACGATCGATGGTCAGGGCGAGCTCTGGTGGCAGAAGTTTCGCAGTGGACAGCTCAATTACACAAGGCCTTACCTCGTCGAGATCATGTACTCCGATAAAGTTCAGATCTCCAATCTTACTTTGCTCAACTCTCCATCATGGAATGTTCACCCTGTTTATAGCAGGTTCTCTATTGGAAACCATCAGTCCCCTTTGGCATTTGTGAAACTAAGACTTGCGCTTTTTTGACGATCTGTTATTTGCGATGCAATGCGATGCGCAGCAATGTGATTGTTCAAGGCATCACCATCCTGGCCCCGACAAACTCGCCGAACACTGACGGGATCAACCCGGGTAAGCATTTGCAAATTGGGAAAGAAGTCATTAACACTCACAATCATCATTTCACTTACACCAACTGTTCGCATATGATGCAGACTCCTGCACAAACACGAAAATAGAAGACTGTTACATAGTGTCCGGTGATGACTGCGTCGCCGTCAAGAGCGGCTGGGACGAGTATGGCATCGCATACGGGATGCCGACGAAGCAGCTTGTGATCAGACGGCTCACGTGCATTTCCCCAACCAGCGCAGTGATCGCGTTGGGAAGTGAAATGTCAGGAGGGATCGAAGACGTCCGGGCAGAAGATATCCTGGCGATTAATTCGGAGTCTGGGGTGAGAATCAAGACCGCCATCGGAAGAGGTGGGTATGTGAAGGACATATACGTGAGAGGAATGACCATGAAAACCATGAAGTGGGTATTTTGGATGACGGGAAACTACGGCTCACACCCCGACAACAACTACGATCCTAACGCGCTTCCACTAATTCAGAACATCAACTACCGCGACATGGTGGCCGAGAATGTCACGATGGCAGCTCGGTTGGAGGGGATCCCAGGGGACCCGTTCACCGGGATTTGTATATCGAATGTGACGATCGGTTTGGCAGAGAAGCCAAAGAAACTCCAGTGGAATTGCACCGATGTGACTGGAATTTCCAGCAACGTGGTACCTCAGCCGTGCAATGCGTTGCCAGATCAGGGGCCACAGAAGCTTCCGGCTTGTAAATTTCCGGAGGAGAGCCTGTCCATTGATGGGGTTGAAGTTCAAATGTGCTCTTACAAAAGGAAGCACTGGTGACAGTAGAGACTATCCATACCGCGGGGAAATTATGCCTTTTTATTGATTAAACTTCAAATGGATAGAGGAACAGATTACCAAAAATGTTCTTAAGCTCGCTAGAGGATAAAAGCTCCTGCATTTTGCAATGCTAAATCAACTTACAGGAACGACAACTCCAAGTCCAATCTCTTGGGTGCCCATATGCGCGAGTCCATGTGTTTTGTCTCACAAAGCATGAATTCGACGATCGATGCCCGTTACAACGATGAAAGAATTCAGCTAATTTAACGACACTGGATGATACAAACTATCATCCACAATGTAGGCGTGACAGCTAAAATTACACAAGTTAGATTCAAAACCTCGGTTATGAAGTGAGAGGTCTCAAAAACTCAAACATGGATCATATCACAAGGCATTAAAAAGCCGGAGAGAGCATTAGCTAAAAGAAAATTAGGCGGCATGATGAATTTTCTACTTCTGCATTTAACAGGATATATTATTCACTTCTTTGTCGCAAACAAGCCCTTAACAACGATTATAAAGACAAAAGCTTAGCTAAGCCAGTATAGTAGCCAAAAAAAAAAAAAGACAGAATTATAAAATCTCTTCAAAGACGCCTAATTTGAAACTATAAAGAAAAGCAACCGCATTGACTCAGTCCCCTTCCTATTACCACCCTACAAAATTAATGGCTGTGAGGCTTGTCAACCATTCAAGCAAGATCTGAGCTAGCTGATGCAGCACCATATCCACCACCTCCGCGACCGAAGCCTGGTCTTCCACCAGGTCCCTGCAATTTAAAAACAAGGTAAGTTTCTCCGTGAATGGCCAACATGGAAGACAAATTCCTAATTATAAAAACGCCGGTACTTCCTCCTAATACAAACGGTCGTTCATGAGTTCCCATCTCAACATCAAAATGATGAAAGCAGAACAAACAGGGAAAAGTCACGAGTCCTGTCGGTAATAGTGTGCCAAAACCACAAGATCTAGTATGAAGTATGAATGTCTTGTTGTTCCTTACTTCAAATATACGTACATAAAGATATATTGATTAAGTATAGAGTCCATCAAACCTAATTAGAGTACATGGAAGAGAGCTTCAGTCCAAAGGTGACCTCTTTTGCATGGACTCTCAACGTAATAAAACAAGGGGACACAAAATATCATTATACATTCTCAATGGGCTAAAAGTCTTATCATCACAAAAAGCATTCGCCAGATCTACATCACTGAGAGTCTCTAGCCAAACTCTCCTGCTAAGTAACCAAAATCCGCAAGAAGCGCCAATGTTTTTTGGGTAAGGTAAGAAGCGCCAATGTTCGTGTAATATGAACAAGAAATATATCACTGTCGCCTTTAAGAAATATCTCACCCCAAATGAAGGGCGATAGTCAGCGGGTGCTCCACTTTTGTCACCGAACTCACCACCAGGTCCCCTAGGACCTCCACGATAACCTTCACGGTCACCAAATCGCCGTTCTCCCTCAAATCTGGGTGGGCCACTGTTATCAATCAGCAAAAAATGAAGCAAAGGAGTAAGCAAATCTCATTTTTTGAAACTTATGGAGCAGATTTCAAAGTTCGCTCTTTACAGAAGTCTGATTGGTCAAGGATTTTAGAGAAACCACAGATGCACTAATCTGAGCACTAAAAGCATGACCATACATACAGCTTTCCAACAACAATAACGATCGCCAAGCCTTCTTCAATTAACTGTGCAGCAAATTAGATCCTTCAACCCTACATTTCCATTCTAACATCATATCTCCATAGCTGAACATCTAAGGGTAGTCAAGTCATGCGTCCAAACCACCTTATGAAACTGCCTTGTCCTCAATGAAAACCACACCAACTTTACCTCAAATACATTCAGTTCTAGTACTACATTTTCTGAACAAAACTATTGAAAGACTATATTAACAACCTTACTGTGTAGTATATGCGTAGTATACATACCGAGGACGATCACCAGGTGGACCACCCATGGGCCGACCAAGTGGCTTAGCTTGCTTCTTCAGGGTAGCGGGGACAATTTCAGAAGGGAGGTTGAGGTAGGTTCTCAGAAACTCAATTCCATCATTGGTGAGATACCAATAATAATGCATCCAAGCGAACGTCTCTCTCACATACTCTTTTGATTTGAAGCTCTGCATAAGCTTTATCACCTGCAGGTTTGGGACATCTATATCCGGGTGCTTTGCGAGATTGTAGTCCTTCTTCGCAAAGCAAACTCCCTCTATAATTGAACCCAAAAAAAAAAAAAGGGAGACGCATAAAGACGTAAAATCCCCTAAAAAACGGACAATTCAGCAGATCCAATTTCAATATCATGCGAACAATCGTGCACCCAAGACAAACCCACTAATCTAATTGCCACATACATATATCCACACGAACGCATAAACATGAGATCCCAAGGCTACATCAAGCAACTCGTGCAGAAGTCACCATGCCGCCATCCAGTTAAATGCCAATTAAGAGGCCAGCCATTTTCCACTAACTAGAAAGGAGTTGAAACTATGGAGCAACAGAACGGACAACTACATATGGATCACATGACTACATCCCCCCAGACTCAGCTAAAATCAAGCAAATTTCAAACAGAAAGCAAGATCTACGCATCACAGATGATCGACGACGGCGTGTAGCGCTTAGCAGACATCATCCTACTCACAAAAAAACCACGTGCCGCTGAGCAACGTACCTTGGAAGAGGTACTTTGAGATCTCACGGCGGTTCTTCTCAGGAATAATCTGAACACGAATTCACGAAAGAACAACAAGAAAAGAAAAGGGTGAGAATTCACAATTCATCGTAAGAAGCCAAGAAAACAAGGGGGGGGCGCACGAGCAATCTAATGTTCTATAATTTCCAGGTAGCTCCTAAATCAGAAACAGGCTTCGATCCAATAAACCCCAGGAATCCCTCATGGATGAACCATTCTCCACAGAAATAAGATTAGAAAGAGTACCATGTTCGCTGTGAGCAGAGCACAGACCAAAGAGAAAGTGACGGCGGCAGTGAGCCAAGACCACGAGCTCTTCGGCAGAAATGGGTGTAGCTGTTGCAGGAAAACCCTAAATTGATCATCAAGGAAGGAACCGATCGTCACATTGGTCGGGTCGGGTCGTGTCGGGTGGGGTTTTTTGGTGAGGGCAGTATCGGTATTGCCTGGGCTCTTTTCCTTTTTTTCTTTTTTTTTTCAGGTCGAGTGCCTGGGCTTCACTGCTCGTAAGGAGTTTTCTTTCTTTATTTTAATTTATTTCGGGGAAGACTACTCAAAATTTTTCCGCATTCTGCATTGGCACGACTCTTGAAAACGACTCAAATAGTTCATAAATTTTGATTCAATATGTAGTATTATTTCCAAATTTTTAATTTAATAAATATAATCCCTGAACTTTGATCCAATATGCAAAGTGATTTCTAAATTTTCAATTTATTTAATATAATCCGTAAAATTTTAAAATATATTCAACTGAGTCCTTGAACTATAAGAAAATATTCAAAGTCGTCCTTAAAAGTGAATTAAATTATGTTGAACATCTTTATATAGCTTATAGACTAAGTTGAACATGTTTCAAAAGTTTAAGGATTATATTGGTTAAATTAAAAGTTAAGAAACTACATTGCACAATGAGCTAAAGTTTAAGGATCATATTGGTCAAATTAAAATTCAGGAACCACATTACATATTAGATCAAATTTCAAAGATCATTTGATTTTTTTACCCAAAAGTAACTTTTAGGTCAATAGAAACCCCAAACCGACCTACATGTGATAAATTTATTCCAAATTAATTTTCAGATCATCAAGAACTTGAAATTGGCATACACATAACACCGTGTACCCGTTTGTGATTTTTTTTTTTTGCGTGATATTAATTCATTTACATTTTCATTTGGTTATATTGATGGAAATGTCTCTTTTGTCCTTAATCTGGGTAAAGAAAATGAAACAAAATAGAGAAAAGGAGGAAAATAATTTGTCTAAGAAAATATTAATATCAAAACAAATAATAGTAAAAGGCAAAAAGACCTCAGTAGAAAAAAAAAAGGATCATATAACAAACATCGATTACTTAATTTTGTAAGTTTAAAGGGTTACTTAATGCATCCGGGATCAAGCCGAGTACGTCCGCATTACTTCACAAACACAACTCCGTCGTCGTCAGAAAATCTGTGCACTATTAAAACGTGAGCCAGACTTCTAGATTAAAAAAAAATTGTTTTTTTTTTGTCAAATTAATAATGCATGCTTCGCAGAGAATATTTCCTGGACTCGAAGTGTCCGGATACTTCAAAAGAGTGCTTCCACATATTTATCTTGTCTTTCAAGCATAACATGTGGAACTAGTTGCGTCCCCTGGCTTGACTAAGGAGTTGCTAGGAGCCAAGAAACGTGGGAAGCGATTCACCCTGGAAATGGTTACTTTAAAGGGCCAACAACCGCTATGCTAGATCATGGAACGATAGCGTATTGTGGAGAAATCATGGCGCATCAAATTTTCAAGTTATTGAGCTCTTTATACATGAGCTTTCTCTAGTTATAGTTTAAAACAGATAACGGTTCGATTCTGAATATGTAAAGAGTCGGAAACCTGAAAGGGTATTTGAAAGACGGCGGTAACTAAAATGATTACTGGGTTGAGAGCACAAAACACTCCCTACACTCGGATCGTGTGGATCGGGAAGGATTGGAATTGCTCTCCATTGAAAACATCTTAATTACTTAGTATTTGATGGTAGTTAAAAGAGAGAATGTCCTTTGAGGTGCGATCTCTCCTCTTATGCTGCATGGTGCGATTCGACATGAGTGTGATTCACGTGAAATTTATTGCAGCATGAATGTGATTGATTTTGGAGTACGTGGTCGATGATTTCACTGCCAATGATACAAGAAATTTTCAGTCGACAAGAAACACTAGATGCGTCGGTTATATTCCGATGACGCCACTCAAGGTCGAGAAAGATTTTTCAGATTATTGTAACACACAATCGCTTATTTGAAGTAGCTCATTGTTCATCTCGTGAAAAATGTAATTGTTATGCATAATTGTGAGGTTGTCGAAACGTGACGGCTGATGACCTCAGCGTGTTAAATGCGGTTTAATCCTATTGACTAATGACTAATTTCGGTGCCCAATTTAAACACCGATAAGACAGAATGATATTTTGTACCCACTTAAATTATCAACAAAAGCTATCCAACATGAGGGAAATCTCAACTCCATGAATTTGAACTTTGAAAATTATCCCATACATACTTTAGAGCATGCCGAACCCCATCGATAATTACAAAGGCCGTATGTTTTCCACAGTTTCTTTGCATAACTAACCTACATACAAATATCTATCAATTAAATCCTATCAGAATTGTGTTATGAAAATCACGTGCCATCCAAAAATCTAGATGAATTATTTGTTATCTACATATCCAAAAGGTCGTTAACTAATATAGAAAAATTCGGGATGTCATGCTTTTCAAACAATAGTGACGAGTTATTGGTAAATGTTGACACGTTGCGCGTAACCATGGGAATTAATTATGTCAAAAGATTTAATACGTACTTCTGTTGAATAAACAGGATATATGTGTGTGTATCCATCACAAAATGAACGGGTGCAAAACAAAGCAAGTAATGAGTACCACTCAAAACCAATGGCAAAGCACGAGAAAGGATCAACCATTTACCAAAATCATGGTCAAACCGCCGCTGTTGCGTTGCTTTTATTGTCCTCTTCTTTCAGCGTCCAAAACATTGCATGCATTTGTCGCATGCACTCCTCATCATTCACAAGTTCACAAACATTCGTCTTCAGTTTGAACAGACATGAAAGAAATCAAGAAAAATGAAGAACAAATAGTCAAAAGCCAAACTCAATTCAAGCCTCAAGCATCATTTTTGGGGACTCTTCGTGTCAGAGAGAGAGAGAGAGAGAGAGAGAGAGATTAGAGAGACGAAGGGAAGGAAGACATAGTTGAAGCTCCCGCTGTCGATGAAGCTGGCACAATGTCTTCCCCGCCAAAAGGCCCTTCCACGTTATCCCACAAGAGAAAATTTGGGCACTGGTGGGATTCGACCCATTCGTTCAACTCCTGCCGCTGAAAGCATTCTAGTGCTATCCGATCGCCTTCCTCGTCGATGTTACTAGATTGTGCTCCGATGTTCAATATGTTCTCAACATTCTCTATCAACGGCGGCAAATAATTAGCATCCGCACTTCCGCTTGTGTAAGGCGGGGGAGGCAGCGGGAGTGTGGTGTGGAATTGCTGGTGATTCAAGTTCCAGGCGCCGGCAGAATTCGCCGTGACCACCTCAGTGAAAATGTCTTGTTGTTCGTTATTCTCCGCAAGCCCTTCGAGCGAGGCGGTATCGAACATAAATAGAGGGCAAGGGGAAGAGAATAGGGTTTCCTGCACAGGCATCTTCGCTGCCATTAAATCCGGCATTGCGCAGCTGAGTTGGGTTGAGCTGTGGTTCGAAAGGGAGCTCTCGGAAGACGTACTTGGAGGAACATTTGTCAGAGAAGCTGGCGAAGGCTTCCGAATTTTCTTTTTGATCCATGAATTCCAGTAGTTTTTGATCTCATTGTCTGTTCTTCCCGGCAAGTGGCTCGCAATATGAGCCCATCTGCAACATGAAGTGAGAGAAAAACACAAGCCATCATAGTCAATTCTCTTGTAGTTCTTTCATTATTTGAATGGTGTTGTTATACGTACATGAGAATTACAAGGAGAGAAGAAAATTTAATTAATGGGGCCGAAATGTGACTGAAACATATGTCTCAACCTATGAATGTGTCCTTCTAACGCCTCCCATACAATGGAGGTGACAGGGGCTATTAGGAACAAATTTGACTCTGAGCTTGCTTCTAGGTATTTAATCAACATATAATACGGAAACTTAAATTAAAAGCTTGCATTAAAAAAGTTCAGTGGCAGGTCAATTTCCCTGGAAGTTTCCAAGGACTCCACTACTTTACTGTGATGAGGAAAAGGATCGTCCATTTCCAGATTCATGAAAAGTTCCCCAAAAAAAATCCCAATATGCTTGCATCTTCAAGATGTAAATTCGGCGGGGACGGTGTTAGGGTTTGCTATCTTCTTTCTGGTGTGAACCTGTCCACTGATTTGAAATATTGTCTTGGAAACAACTGGATGTTAGAGATGATGATGAAGGAAATTGATGAACCTGTTGCCTACGACCCCATGGAGGCTGATGATCAACTTCTCCTCCTCAGGGGTGAACCTGCCTCTCCTGATGTCAGGCCTCAAATAATTTATCCACCTCAACCTGCAACTCTTCCCACATCTTTGAAGCCCTAAAACGATATGAACGAGACCCAGAAGTTCATTTTCGTTGAAGCTCAATATTAGAGAAGAAAAAACTCGATCGATCGAGAGAGAGAGAGAGAGAGCAAACCCTGACCAGCTTTCTCAGGGACTTCGCTCCAACAGCCATAGCCATGAGTGGTGATGTATCTGATGAGCTTCTCGTCTTCCTCAGGAGACCAGAGCCCCCTCTTCACCTTCTGCTGGTTGCAGCATGAGTGGTGACCCATGTTAAATATTTTCCCTAACTCTAAGTCTGTTAAAGCTTTCACACGCACACTCTCTCTCTCTTCTGTATTGGAGGTGGTGCTGTGATTTTGTTTGCACAGAATTAAATGATGGGGGGTTATATATAAATGAACTCAACTCAACTCACTCTCTCTTCTCCCTCCTGTGTCTAGGGTTTTAAAGAACGACGAGAGAAAGAGAGAGAGGTACAGCGAGACAAGACACAAGTACAAGAAGGAAGTGAGAGCCGACATTTGCACCGGATGAGATGCTCAAGAGCGGGACCCATGTTTCCATCTAACCCTAAAACGACCTGCCATCAAACTCTTCCCATTTCCCCTCGGGATCGATCAAGTGTGTCCGCGTGCGGTCACTTTTTTCTACGTACGCTCGTATCATTGTTACCAACCCCACGTACGTCAGTCCAGGCTCCCTCATGCCATTCCATGTTGTTCCATGAACCTCGGCCCCACCTCTCTGAGTATTCTTATCCAAGTTTGTTTGCTTTTTTCTTGTTCTTTCCAGCGCACCATACAACTCTTGGATAATCCATGGCTGTATCCAGCTTTCAGAAATAAATTCTTAGATGCATAATTAGGGAATTTCTGGTCCTATCCTACCATGTCAGAATCTGGGATCAAACGCAGCCTCCTCCGCTGCTTATCGATAGAGACCTTACCTGTCTGCAAAGGAATTCGAGGGATGCCCTCACCAAAAGTAGAAAAACCATGGTGTGGTTCAGTGAGAATATTTTCACCAAATTCGCCCATCGCCTTCCTCTGTATTTATAAGGCAGTTTGCAACGACAAGATCTCAATATCCACCCATGATGAAGTTTGTGATATGGTCTTCTAGGGTTTAGCGGGATTAGATTTATAAGAGCATACGGCCCCGAACGGGATTTTAATATCAGATCCGGTCAATAACACGTCATCCAGTATAATACAAGAAAGAGATTAATTTAATTCCCTTGCCCTAAAGACGACATGGGTTCAATTTACCCAACAAAGCACACACGGACGACGAAAAGGGCATTTCCCGAAAAATAATAATTGCTACTTCTTTCTTAACTTAGGAATCTAAGCATGTCTATAAGCTATCTATGATTCATTTTTCTCAATTGCACGTGCAATATTCCATCTGACGATCTCATAAAAGGGTCATCTTCGAATTGCATGACCCTCTTCCTCGTGGCCAACCTTAAATTTAGCTTCATACAACAATAAAGAAATAGAAAGGAAAAAAAGAAGAAGAAAAAGATGACACGGACAACATAATGTAGCTTCAAACATCCAACAAAGCTGTAGATTAGAATATATATAAAAAAATTTCTATTATTGCTTTCAATTAGTTTTGACTTATTACGTCCTTTTAGTTTTGCTTGATTTAAAAGAGATTCGGCCATTTGGTGGCAGGAGAAGACAAACACCACCACCAATTCCCCTCTGCGTACGTAGCATGGCTTGACGTCACTTATTCCAATTTGGCTGGCTGTTGCGACCCTCTCCAATATAATGATTTTTTTTTTCTACTTGCTTGATTGTAGATGAAGATGAAGTTTTTCAATTGGGTGGATGATTAAGAAGCTGAATTCACAGCATCTTGAGAACCAATTTCTATTGAATTCGTGTAATTTTGGTTATTATTTTTAGCCTATTCGTATTAATTTAGGGGAACGTTTGTCTAATGAAAATGCGAATTCACATTGTTTCCACGACATGAAACATGCAACCTTTTTTTTTTCTTTCCAATTTTAGTAATTGCAACTACTCCATTGATAGGTGGAATTTCCTTTAGAGGGCATTACACTAGTTACAGTTATGTTCTATATATGTTATTCATAACAGAATTATCCATTGTTATCCATGTCATGTCCTCTGATATTCTATTATTCTCCGATTTTTTATAACTAACTTCTTGTACATCTTTACCTCAGTCTAAATAGCTGCTTAGACAAGATAATTTGTGACAACTACCTTAGAAAGAGGAGATCCAGAAGTTTAATTTATGATCAACAATACTTGGCACATGACGTGATACACAGCCCAAACACGATGCCAATTTATTGAGAGAGACATGAACTTGACACTGCCAGACATAATCTGGCTCGAAATTGACATGAATCGACACGATTTCATTGATCTTTTAATGAAAATTACTTTGTAGACGTATTGAAATGATGCAAATGATCGACACGAGTGTAACACGAAAAATGTGAATTGCTGCCCCTACGCATGATTTATCTTTTGAAATATTGCCATCCCTCGCGATATTGCTGATTAGTTGCGCTAATGAAACATAAAGTATCTGCTATGGATACCTAACGGCTGTCCTGCATCTCTCCTGATGAAGGAATTATTTCGTGCGAAGTGGACTAGTCAAAATTGTACTTTCATTAGAAAAATATACATACTTGGGCTGCAATATTTGTAGCTTTCTCTATTTAAATCTTCATATCTTCAATTTCCAGAGCTTTTTGGCTCTTGTCTTGGGTGTCGTCTATCAGCTTAGAAACAGGTTATATACAAAATTATGTCTCCTTCCATCATACATACCTCTTCTTTTCTTGGCGGTTCTAGGGTTAAGTGATTGTCCTAAATTAGTTTTGCTGGTTCAAATTAAATCGACTCCCTTGGTCTGTGAATGAAACGTTAACAATGCTGGAACAGAACAATTTCGAAGAATTATTGCGTCATAACTTTGTTCACGAAGGTTTTTACCCAGTTAATTTGAACTTGAAATCTCGAGTTTCTTCAAGATCAATGATCCCAATCTGCCAAGCGTTTGTATTTCTATGATTCCCCATTCGTAACAAAGTTTCGCATGTTTTATACTGATTTTTTCCTCTCGATTATGAGAAGAACTCTCGTCATTTTTTCGCGTGTGGCATCTCTAAGAGCACCGCGTCGTTGTCTCATGTAATGGTCCCGCCATCCGACAAGCCCTAAGGGATATGAAACCTAACATTCTGTTTTGCAAAAGAGAGAAAAAATTTCATGTCCGTCGACATGCCGGTACACAAGATATATGAGAAGCACTGAAGCATTTCTCTTTAGTTAATAACGTGGATCCGTGAAGATAAAGAGAACCATAATCCAGATTTTACTAAGTGGTTTGGCACATTTTAGGGATGACTATAAGCATATTTAAAGACCACCAAAAGTACTTCTTTATGATGTGCATGCTGCATGTCAAAGGAAAGAAAATAACCATGACTCTTGTTCAGCTACGATTCATACTTCCCATCGATAGGAAGAAACAATAGCATCGCTCTCAGGTGAACAGTAGGAGGCAACGCCCGTGGCCGCTAGAGAGCTTTTATAATTTGGGTTTATATTTTATTGGTAACTTGGGATTGAGCTCATAAATAGTATATATATGATCTCTTTCTTTTATAATAAACAATGATAAACCTTGTATCTCGATCTTTCTTTTCTTGCCTTTACTCTTTATTTTGTTGTGTTTATGCACATAATCTTAACAACCCTAACCCTACTTAATCATGTAAATCAAGAATCTGTCTTGACATGGAACACGAGGTATTTCCAAGAATGCCTCATCCTTAAGCCATATCAAACGTGCATATACGTAGATGCCTTTGAGAGAGAGAGAGAGAGAGAGAGAGAGAGAGAGAGAGAGAGAGAGAGAGAGAGAGAGAGAGAGGTGGTGAAAGCGAGGGGGTCTGTTGATTGATGCGAATCGTCCACCACACGATGATAGCGAAGATCCAAGAAGTGACTTTTGCTTGGATAAATCGCAAGCCGAGCTTTGAAAGTAATGCGATTATCATTTAATAAAGAGAGGGAGGATTCGAAGATTATCATTATAACTTAGCTTTAAGGAGGAGCAAATGGAGTGGCCAAGGGATGGGGCCCTACCGCAACACATACACATCGACGAGAGGGGGAGGGCAAGTTTTAATTGCTGATTCGGGAGAGAAGAGAAGCAATGGGGACTTGGCCTTCTCAAGCATGGTTGGTTAAGTGATTAAGTCATGGATGTAATGTCACTGCTTTGGGAGCTTTGTCCAATTAGGATTAGATTATGTTTAAAATCAAAATTTGATGTGGTCCTCGTGCTCCTGCTTATGCTGGTTGTGCTTCTATTTATATTTTAATAATGCTGTGCTACATCACCATGATTAATAATGATTTTAATCCTCCTCTTAGTTGTACCCCACCATGAATCTTCACATGGACCCTTTAACCTTTTCTTTTGCTTCCTTTATATGAGGTGATCTTTCTCGTCCCCACCACAAATTCTCCCATGGACCCCATTTTCTTTGGAAAAAAATAAAAATAAAGGGTTACACTTTTTTCACCGGCTAAAACGCTCCCTAGCACGTTGTTTTGACAGTATTGACCTTTGTAGGTCCCACCTATTTTTAACATTCTTCCTTTGCTTTTCTTCCTTCTCTTTTTTATGTCACTTTCCTTCTTATCATTTATTTATATGTTCTCTCTTCGTAAAATACCACTCTCATGTTAATAATAGACAAGTTATTGACACCCCAACATTCGTCACTGATTTTGACAAAAAAAAAAAAGAAGCCTGTCATTAGGCACAAAAGAAAACGTCTGTCACTGACACAAGCGATTGACGTAGTCGAAGCCTAGATTTGTAGAAACCTCTTCCTTACCCAACTACTCCTCTTCCATATTCACTTCTTCAATTCAAAACTATTGTAAGTGAAAAAGACCCATCTCATATCTCTTTACTCTTCACCTTCATTTCATCCCTTTTGCTCTTTGTTGTTCATTTTTCCATTTTATATCAAACACTTCGATTGATCGATCATGAAGACAAGAAAAACCCCCAATTGCATATTCAAATCCAAGAGTGGAACCGCTCACCCAAATCCTCATCAAACTCATTAGCCTTTAGGTCAATTGTGTTCTTGGGTATCAAACTCAAGTTAAAGATTCAAAAATCAATGAATGCAAAGTGGCACGAATGACAAGTGACAAAGGCAAACCATAAAGGAGAGTGTTCTTTTTTTCTTTCTTTTTTTGATAGAACTACCAAGGCTTGAACCATGATAAGATTAAAAGTGATGGGGAGAAGTAAAAAGAAAGGAGGAAAATGGGATCACAACAAAAGAAAGGAGTAAAAAAAAATGACATCATAACCAAACAAAAAGGATTCTTAAAAAAAAAGTAGGACCCACGAGATTTAATATTGTCAAAATATTTTAATTGGAAGTGTTTTAGCTATGGTAGTAGTGGAAAAAGCGCAGTCCAAAATAACTTCTTACACCTACTACACTTTTATCAATTCAGTTCCAAATATTTTAAGTTTGTCAATTGAGTGCTAAATATTTTCACTTTTTATCAATTGAGTCCATCTACCCAATTTTGTCTAGAATTCGCTGATGTGAACTCCAGTTGTTCTACTTGGGAATTCCTCAATGACCGACAAACGTCACCCACACCTCAGGCAAGGTTGCCCTCATTGGCTTGGAGAGGACCGCCCTCGTTGATATATCGAAAGGTTGCCTAGGCTAGGATTGCCCTTGCTAGCCTAAGCTCGACAATCCCTTACTGGCCTCAAGTGAGGCCAATCCTCACCCGAGGTCGAAGACCTCCACCGGCCATCGACAAGTCTCGTCAGTGGATAATGGGGGGAAAAAGGGAAAACATAAGGAAAAAGAAAAGGAGAAAAAGTAAAAAGTAAAGGAAGAATAAAATAATAAAAATTCAAAAAAAAAATATCATAGTATTGATTAAAATTATCAATGTCAACACTAGTTGTAGCACGTAGAATGATTGGAGCTCGCGTGTGCAATTTCTGTCAAAATTAACCGGATGGACTCGATTGGGAAAATATGAAAATATTAGGACTAAATTGGAAAAAAAAATAAAAAAAATTTGGTCAAAAGTGTAATTAGTTCATGACCTTTTGGGATGATTTTTCCATCTTCCTTAGTTGGAAGTTTGGCCTCAAAACTATTCAAAAATCTCTCTCTCACACACACACATGCACAAAGGAGAGATGATGAGTACCGGGAGGAATCTGGCTAATCACTTTAACCTAATTGTGCTTTTGCGAAAATGTGGAATGATTGAAATTGGATTTTGTTGTAGATTGCAATCATATTTGCCTGATGTTAGTATCGCCGGAAACTGTGTGCGGTCGGATTTCATTTGGTAGGCCAAATATATCATGCTTCAGATCTTTATTATTGTCGATTAATTTGCGAATCACTTTATGTGTAAACATTTTGATGGTTTTGGACTTTCTTTCTTTCTTTTTTATTCTACATTGATTAGGTTATTCGAACTAGAGGTGACGACTTGACAAGTAGTTTAGACAAGGTCGTTCCGTTTTGTTGATAAAATGAATTCCGATTAGTTGACAATTACCTATCAAATCTTGCTCGATAACTTGATAGGGGAAAAAAAAGAGAGAGAAATTCTAATTTCTACGGATCTAATGAAATGTCACTTCTCAATATTATATGACAAATAGATACATTTCGATCGGGGATGATTGGAGTCGCGAAAGATATCTTGGGAAGCGTTGATTGAAAAATTCCTTTCGAGTCTTAGATCTCCCCAACCCTTAGCTCGGAGATTGAAATTCTAGATAATTTATTTTAGAAGAAATTATTTCGTCTGATTGGATCATTGCCAAAAGCAAATCGTGGGAATTTATTAATCGCCAAATGGTCAAGTCGGGCCCAATAGTGGCCCTAAGGTGTAGAGCGCCTCAAGGACATAAATGTGAAACAAAAGGGTAAGTGTGGGTCTGGTCGGGCTGGGTAGTGCTCTTAAATGAATTATTTCGCAAGCCCGTCAAACTTGATCCATTTATTCTTAATCGGGCCCAGCCGAACCTAATATGGACAGAACCACGACTGCTCGTCTCTTCTCTCCTTTGCCAACTGCGGAGGAATAGTGTAGGTATCGTTCCTGCAAAAATAGATTGAAAATAAATAAGAGAAGAACAAAAAGAAAAAAAAAAGGCCCAAAAAGAAAAAACAATAACTAGAGAACCGTCATGCTCTTCTGGAGCTCGAATCCGCCATTCCCAAGGTGCACCCTCAATTCTTCGGCCACATCCGGGTCCGGGTTACAAACCGTGACCCTTTGAAGTAGCATCTTCCGACAACTGCATCAAAACTTCCGACTCTTCCATATTATGGACGTATATCCTGTTTTGGAAGACCACTCTGACAACGCCAGCCGAGTATGCTTCTTTGGCTAACCTCAATGCTGTTTCCACTCTTTGAACCTCTCTGACCATCCCACGAAAAAGAAAAAAGGAAAGAAGAAATAAACAAAAAATCAGAACAAAAGATAAGGGCATTGCTAAGTAAAATCATTCCGTGTACCTCCTCGCATTTTGCATATAAAGTGTAAGCACGCAGGTGTAATCAAGGCGGCGAAGGATGACCTTTTTCCAGAAGAGAGTGAAGGGGATCTCGGCAGGAGCAGGCTTGTCTTGGTTTTGAAAAGACATTTGGGAGGGTGATTTTTACTTTGAAGGAGGAGGAGGAGGTGAGCTTAAATATTGGGCTCCGATGATTTTTGGCCGTTGGATATTCTCAACTGTTTGGGACCGTCCATGAGGACGATGAGCCAAGGGGTTGTCGTGGCTCGGTTTGCACTCCTCTCCCAGGCAACGCTTCTGTTTGCAGTCCTCGTGCAGGCGCGCCTGAAAGGTAATGAGAATCTTTCATCCAGACAATTTTGTATTTTGTATGATCCCCATGACTTCATCTTCATCCAGACAATTCTGTATCGTGACTGGAAGGAATCTGGTTGGGCAAGATTCCTTCAACGGACATCTACATGCTTCTATATGATATTAAACTAAATTTGTGAACTTGAAGGTGCATGGCTTCTCCACAACATTTCTTCAATGGCGGCCGTCGTTCACCCCAATAAAAACAATTGATGTTCAAAAAACAATTGATGTATGAAGCCGAGATAATTTCTAGTTTCAATTTTCTGAAATTTATTTTTCAAGAAAATGACAATATTTTTTTTAGTAAAGCGAAAATGAAAATATTTTTCGATATTTTGCCAACACAGAAAAATGAATGGAAAAATACTTTTTGCAATTTGGTACGGAAAATCATATTTTACTTGAGAATATTACCAAAAATTTCAAATTCTAAGTTTTGTATATATTTTATTCTTTTCATTTCTTTCTTCCTCTTTCGGTCGCAAGTTACAACAACAACCGGCAACTAGCCACATGCGAGGATGAGGTCGCTTAAGTCCAATGAGCTCAAGCCTCGCTAGCCTTGTGCGAGGCTCCATCTTGTCGAATTTGGTGAAGTCGAGCCTCATTGACTCAAGGAGGCTCCGCGTCAACTTCAATGAAGACGAATAGGAGAGGAAAGTGAGGTCGCTCTAGCTCATGGTTAGGGTTTTGTGAATGGTGTCGAGCAAGCTCGATGATTGCGAGCGCGGTCGTCAATAGCGATCACTATTGCTTGGATTCAATTCTCCTGGTGATCAAACGGGGAAAAATAGAATCGAAGGGTATGGCAATCAGAATCCTCAAATCGGCCGCCATTAATGTTGAAACAAAGCTCACAATGGCGGAGTGCAAGCAACTCCTCCTTTGACTGTTGAACCTAGTCGCTCGAGAGACTAGTCTCGCCCCGCTCATGCGAGCTTGGTAAGATTTGGCTAGGGGGACACTCACTTGAGACTAGCGAGGCTCGAGCTTACCAACCACAAGTGGGGGATGAGCTCGCCTAAGGCCGGTGAGCTTGAACCTAGCTCACCGGCCTAGGGGAGGCTCCACCTCAACTTCCATGAAGATAAATTGAAGAGGAGAGAGAGGTCACTCAAGGTCTCGATTAGGGTTTTGCGAATGGGATCAAGTAGGCTTAATAACCGTGAGATCTTTGCAAGCGCAGTCGTCAAGACCGATCCCGGCCACCTGGATTCGATTCTCATGCTGATTGAATGGGGAAAATCAGAATTGAAGTTTATGACAGTCCAAATCCTCAAATCAGCTTCCATTGATGTCGAAACGAAACTCACGATGGCAAAGTGTGAGCAACTCCTCCTCTGATCACCGAACATGGTTGATCAAGAGATAAATCTCACCCGATTTAGGTGAACTCAGCCTCACTAGACTCAACAAGGTGGACCATTGCTTAAGGCTGGCGAGGCTCGAGCTTGCCATCCACAAGCAATCTTGTCCCTTGCCTTTGGCCAATCACCAATCGACAAAGAAGGAGAGAAAAGAAAAAGAAATAAAATAAATTTAAAAAATGAAGGTGAAGGAGTACATAGATGAAAGAGGAGAAAATAATTTCCTCCTTTCAAAAAGTGAAAATCATTTTCCCCTACTTTTGAAGGTATTTTTTCCATTAAGGAAAAATATTTTCCTTAACTAGTTTGTTTTCTGTTAACCAAACACCGTAAAATATGAAAAAAAAATTCATAAAATTGTTTTCCTAAAATAAATGGAGCCTTTAATTTTTAATCAATTTGGTGGTACATTTTGGGTTTCCTTATTTTGTTCTACATTGATTAGGTTAGTGGAACTAGAGGTGATCGCTTGACTGAGTAGTATAGACACGGTCGGTCCGTGGGTCATGGAAATTTAATCGCCAAATGGTCAAGTCAGGCCCAATAGTGGCGCTAAGGTGCAAAAAGCATCGAATATATTAATGTAAAACAAAGGGGTCTCGTCGGGGCCGGGTGGAGCTCCTACGTGGGCCACTTCTCAAGCCCATCAAATGTGATCCATTTATTTTCAATTGGGCCTAGCGAGCCCAACACTCAAGCCTGCCTAAAATAAATTTATCAAAATTCTCAGGCCGGGCTGATCTTTGTAATTAGCTTTGTCCAAGCCCGCCCAAAAGCGTCCTTTGGTCACGTGAGACGTCGTGAAATATTTTTTATGTGCACTGAGATTTTAAAAGGTTTTCTTTGATATCGCTTTCTTGACAAAATCCGTAAATATTCTTTAAACAATGAAAGTACTCATTCCAATTATATATAGTGAATTTAATGTAAAAAAAATCATTTTAACATAACGTGTATAAATGGTAGTGGTAAGGACATGTAGGCTTTGTTTGTTTCGTTACAAATGAATTATTTGAACAACATTTTCTTGAAAACGATTACACATGTCCCTTAAAAAAAATGAATGAACAAAATCTTATTTCATCGTTCACGAAAATATTTAGAGATGAGTTATTTGTCGAGAATGAAAATATGTTTCATTAACTAATTATTTCAAGCGGCGCATATAATTTTTTTTTAGGAAATTATTTTTCAAATCATTAATTTCTCTTGAAACAAATGGAGCCGTAGTGAGATGATATGTACTATGATAACTTGTGCCGATTTGGAAGGCATGCGTTGAGTCGTTAATCACGCTACGTATTTTGTTTTATATGCCTTATAATATTGATTAAGGATATATTTGTTTCACTGAAAATTTAATATTTTTGAAGCATAATCTTGAAGAAGACTTGTCGTACATACATACATACATACATACATAAACACATAGCAGGTTCAAAAATGACTTGATTACAAATTTGCAAGTGGATGATTGATTGGACCCATAACCCCATCAGAATGCCGACTTCCCAAGTTCACATTCGTCCTCTGGCACTCGTCCATTCGAACCAGATTTGCTCTTCCAAGAGTAACTTCACCAAATGTCTTAAAGCAGCCGCATGTTGAAATTAAAATCAAATAGGTCAATACAAAGTCGCCGGCTCTAGCTGCCCTTCCACTGACGGCACGGGACTTTGCGATGTGACGACAGCTGCCCTTCAAGTGACAGCACAGGACTTCGCGACGTGACCACAGTAACATAATTACATTGATTAGCAATTTTTTTTTTTTTGGGTAAAGTCATTGATTAGCGATTTTTATGTTTGATTATCTGAAAATTCATCGTTAATCTTAGGAATAATATGTATTTTGATCCTAGTAATCTTTATTTAAGGGTGTCATTCTAGTGATCGTAAACGTGCACGTCCTTCAACCTACTTATCACGTCATATGCATAATAATTTTGCCTTGATGGATCGCTTTCATCATTTAATAAAATCCCTTCAACGCTGGCCGCTACAATTTGGTGGAATAGAAAAAAAAAACTTAGCTTTTAAATGGGAAAATGCCATTTTGACCCAACGTAAAAAAAGAAAAAAAAAGGGAGAAAATACCATCGCACGCAAGTCGTCGTGCGAAGAAGACCTCCAATCGACGCGGCAATGGAATCTGTCACTTCCTACGATAGCGTCTTTGACACAACTAGTACCCACCTGTGTTTTTTGTCTTATGTATGTACAAATTATTGGGTCGGGTCGGATCGGGTCTTGTTTCGAGTCGGGTAACTTGTTTGGTTTGGACACCCCTATTATTATGTATGTACATAAACATAAGTGAAGGTGTACTTTAACCCCCACTAGGTTTTGTTAGGACATTTTCTCCCCCACTTTTTGGACATGCAGCGACGCGCTATAGTCTTCAATAATTTCATGATGAATCGTACGATAAAAACGATGGCTTGAAAAGCTGAAGGACACTACCACCACGCGTCACGTTTGGGGGAAAAAAACACGGGACGAAACTAAGATTAATTCATGCGTGATGGCTTGACTTCCAAGTAATATTGACATTGACACGCGATGCGATGCGACACGACACTGCATGACCCGACACGATAACGTGTGATTTTAAAAAAAAATAAAGAATTTCAATACATTGAGATACGTTTATATATATAAATATATGATAAATTATCATGTGTAAACAAAAATATCAATGATGAATTTTTTTTTCTTCTATTAAAAATTCACTATTAAGTTTTTCTAGGCTAGCTAGATATATTGATTTTGGAGTGACTGGATATATGACTTAAATATATATATTTCTTTTTTAAAATTTATATTTTGACCCGTAACCTATTAAAAATACTTAAAATTGATCATTTGTTCATCGAAATGGCATGTCAAGAATCTGGATTTCCGTGTCGCTGGCATATTTGGAGCGCCAATCACGTATTGGTCACATGTCGAAGTATGTCGGAAGAGTGTCAGAGTATCGGAGAGTAACCGACACGATACGTAAGCTCTCGAAAAGTGTCGGTGCTTCCTAGGTTGACACTTACCTTACAACTCAAGCGTGTGAAAATCAACCAAAAATTTAGGTACACTTTTGTCTTTTTGGTGGAAGTCGATGGGGGCAATTTATTAACCCCGGTGTCGCCCGACGACCGCCGTCGCATGATATCGACAATAGACCAGGTGACCACCCAAGAAATCTTGCTTTGGCCTCTTCAAAGTGAGCGGTTCATCGATCGATTTGCATTTGGCTTCATTGCTAAAAGTGGACTACCGGGATCAATCACGTGCCAATCCATGTGATGTTTGCTCGTATATGACACACAGGAGGCCACATTCTCCCTTCCTTTCCACATCGAGTCCTATGATTGAGTCTCTCCCCAATCTCACTTTTTCTTAGCCCCACGACAAGACCAAGGAGAGTCGCCATTGATGAAGCTCGGGCATGCAGTCGAGCTCCATCGATAACCTTCCTCTTGATTCTGTACTTGACCTCTAGGAAAGAAAGACAGCAACCCATTCTGTACTTGACCTCTAGGAAAGAAAGACAGCAACCCATAACCGATGGGGAAGAATAGCAAAAAAACCCCTAAACCTACTGCATTGATATTGATTCAATTATAAATCTTTGAATTTGATCAATTTAGTCACAAACATTTTCACATTTGTAATAATTGAGTCCATTCGGCCAATTTAGATAGGAAATTGCGGATGTGAATACCTACCACGACTAGCTTCAACTTGAATATTTTTTTTTTCTTTCTTTTTTGTACGTTTTCCTTTTCTTTTTCATTTCATGGCCATTACTCGATTGGCAAGCACTAGCGAGGGTCACCCTCACTGCCACGGGCGAGGGTTAGCCTCTCCTGGAAGATGGTGAGCACTGACATGACCACCCGCACCAGATTTGGTGAGGCCAACCCTCACCCAAGCTCGGGTGACCTCATTGGGCATTGGTTGGCCTCGCCAAGCGGCACAAGCAATGGAAATATGAAACACAAAAATAAAAAAGAAAATATCAAAAAATTATTTAAAATGTGCTTGTCAGCATCAATAATGTCCCATAGCACAATCAGCGTCTACTTTAGGAATTGTCGAACTAAATTAGCCGAATGGACTTGATTGATATTAAT
The DNA here is from genome assembly GCA_016432845.1 of Psidium guajava. Taxonomy (NCBI): domain Eukaryota; kingdom Viridiplantae; phylum Streptophyta; class Magnoliopsida; order Myrtales; family Myrtaceae; genus Psidium; species Psidium guajava. The sequence continues at coordinate 7,830,710 of CM028232.1, forward strand.
GTGAAAAGATTGAGGATAAAATTGAATTAGTACTAATGTCATAAATTTAGGATTTTTAGGGTACTTGTTTGTTTTTAATTCTATCCTTTTCAACTATGTTCTTGACCTATAAGAAAAAAGGAAGACAACGACCCATAACGGACTGATCCACTGTCTGGCCCGTGGAATTTTCTACTCCCGGATTCCCTTTTTGAAGCAAACCCTACAATCTCTCTAGGAATAGGCAGAGGGACACTAATATAATAATGAGGGTCGCCCTATCCAAAAAGAAGACATATAAAAAAAAAACCGATGTTTAAACAAGCAAGGATTTCTTTTAATCTTACGGTTAGGACCATTGATTGAGACGCATTTGCGTAACATGTATCGACTAAATGAGTTTACCCTCGCTTTTAGAGGATCTATAAATTTTCGGGAAAATCGAACTATCGAAATGTCCTCGAGGTGGATCGTGTGCCGATATCTACGATGTCCAACATCTGACTCGTAGACTAGACCCTACTTAATAGAAAGATAACTTGCCGTACACTTTGAGTAGAATTAGAGAGATCGCTATCTCTTGTTATCGTATAACCTTGCAAAGGATAGATGAACCTCGAATTCACTATCAAAATTGTATGAGACAAGGGGTTCCATCGAATTTCCCTTCGACGAGAGCATCGCAAGAATTGACATGGGTTTCTCGTCGATCATCTACCTACTTTTCGAGGAGCGTGGAGACGCATCGACTGGCTTCCGTTTTCTCATCGTTTCACTAGATAAATCGTCGGACGATTAATTTCTCAATCCTATGCGCAAAAAAAAAAAGGTGGGTGAAAAGCGAATTCATTAAAGAAAGTGAAACCATCATCAAAGTTTATCCACAAGGAGGAAGGCATCCTCGGGACACCAATGGCCACAGCCAAGAACCGGAAAAGGGGGTGACGATATCGACCCCACTAAAGTTTGGGGAGCAAATTCGATGATTTGACTATTTCCATGGACCTTTTTGCTTTGTGCTTAGTCTAATTTCACGGCACGATCAACGCTTCGAATCAATTGGGACGCGTGAAGCGCAGGTGAGGGATGATGATGACGATGACGACGACGACGACGACGATCCGGATCGAATTCTGCAAAAAAAAAAAAAAAAAAAAATCCCCATCTCCCACCCTCCGGACGTGCCTTGAATGCAGGCCGGCCATTCCAATTTCTCGACGACCTCTCCTTTGTCCATCTGCATAGGCGTCCTCTCGGTCGTTCAAGACTTTTGACTTCTCTCAGCCGGGCCGTGACATGTGTTTCAAGGGTTTTATGCGGAATTCTTTTTTTTTTTCCGGCGGGTTCTAAACCTATTGTTTGGCAATTAGACGTATCGAAATGGGTCATAAATGTGAGGGGGTGTCAAAACTAAACTAAACCACGAACCAAACCGAATTGAGCTGAAAATTTGTGCATTTCGGTTCGGTTTCCTTCGATTTTCGATTCAAGTGATTAGAAAATAACAATTTTTTTTTTCAATTCGGTTCGATTCGGTTCAATTAACCATATCGTATTAAAAATCTTGAGAATAACTATTCTTTTTTCTTTTTCTTTTTCTTTTTTAGGGGAAAGGGCTGGTGAGGGTCGCCGTTCATCAACCATTGGCCAGCAGCTACACCAAATTTGAACTGACAAAAGAAAAAAAAAGGATAGAATATAAAGAAAAAGGAAAAAAGAAAAAAAGAAAAATCGAAAATCGAACTGAACTGAACCAAACTAAAGTTTTTGGTTCAGTTCATATTCAGCTCAGGACGAAATTCGATTCAATTCAATTTTATACCATAATGATTCAATTAGGTACGATTTTTTTGAAAAATTAAATGGAACTAAGCTATTGACACTCCTAACAAATAAATATATATATCTTAACTCATTTTGATAGGTTGAGTTGATTATGTGTTAGTTATATTCACTAAGCGAGTCATAAATGTTTAGAATGCTAAAGTCTAAAATAAAATGAATAAAAAACAGGTTCACAAGTTATTTAGACTCAATTCATTTATGTGACTCTCTCTCTCTCCCATCCTCTCTCGATTTCACACTCACTCGTCCTTGTTCTCTCATCAATATAGATATGAGTTTTCCTAGATTTAATTGAATATAAAGTATTATAACAATATGAGTAGGGTCGAGTGTGCATTTGCCATGTGTTGGGTTGGGGTATTGGTCACTAAATTTACACCGTATAGAAAATGAGTCAAAACATATTAAATTGGTTAATTTTTGGTCAAGCATTTTTGCCTCGACTCAAACCCTGCCTACCATTTTATCTGGTTTAAGGGCAATCAATTCAATCTTAAAATTTTCAATTTGACCAGTTTTCATGAAAATTTTGATGATTTGGCAATATACCTCTTCCGGCCTATTTTGTCCGAAAATTACCGACTTAAATGATGACCATCACACGCGGCACAACTGGGGGCCGGCGTGGACAATTTTCGTAATTTTTCCAAGATTAGCCGGAAGAACTATATCCCCCGAAAAATTTACGAACTAATTAACTAAATTGAAAAATTTAGAATAGAATTGGACGTCGTATAATAAGTTTATTGACTCTTTAGATAATTTTTTTTCATATTTCTTTATTTTCCAGTCAATTGGGGTGTTTCTTTTTTTGTGGGACCATCCTTGAAATTCAGGAACACTTTTGTGACCTACTGTAGAAACCATGCGGGGTTGACAAATATAGTTTTATTTCATGTAATGGGCAAAGTGATAAGTATAGCCTTTACACAGACGGGTGTATTTGGAGCGGCTTGTACCTTTGATTTCTCTACATTCTCTCACTTTTTAATGATTTTCATTTGCTGCTTTTATTTTTTGGTCAAAATTTTTTCACTTGATGTTCAGTAAATAATTTTTTCACTCAGGACATTCAACGTCACGTGAAGTTTTCGACGAAAGACAAAGGTCTGACGTTTTGTTAGATGTTTTTCTGAATTTTCTATTATTTTGAAATTTCGACTGGAAATTAAAGGAATACTTTTTTTTTTCCGATCCTTTTGGAAAATGTCAATTCAGACACGTGACTCGACCAAAATAATAAATAATAAAAAAAAAATTTCGGACGTATCTTCATTAACTTTTTCTGGGGTGGGCCCTCGAATGAAAAAGGGCGAGGTTCTGCAGATCCAATCTGGGTCGTTGGTCTCGACCCGAAAAAAAAATCTGGATCGTTGGTTTCGACCCGAAAAAAAATCTGGGTCGTTGGTCAGCGTGGCCCACGCAGTGAGGGATCATCTTTTCCGATGGATGGTGATGTCTTGTTTCAATCACGATCCTAAAACGTCCAACAAGCGATGTCGATGTCGATGTCCCCTTCATTTCCTCACTCAAATGAAAAGAACTGTCAAATGAAAAATTTCATGCATAAGTTTTTTTTTTAATGAAAGAAATTTTCGATTATTAATTTTTTAAAAAATTTCACACGTTTGTATTATTAAAAATGATCCGTCAAAAAAAAATCATTTACGATTAAACGGAATATGTGTGCTTAAAGTTAAAAAAATAATATCCTAAAAAATGATTTTCAAAAGTCATTTCTTTTTATCGCGAAATCTTTCTCAAAACAAGTGGTTTGTTCAGCATACAAATACGGCCAAAGTGTCTTGTTTGCTTTTCGTTTTCAAGTTATCACTGACTTTGATTAATAAATATCCATGCTCATTAGAAAAAAAGAAAAACTCGACGATATATATAAATATATATTTATATATTCTTTCTCTGGCAGATATCGTGGGGGGTTGAAGCTGCAAAATGAGTCGTGCGGTCGCGTTGTAGGGAATCGAGACGGGGACGACCAAGTCAAACGATTCCTCACGATGTTGGGGCCCAGCACCGTCCACGTGGCTTCGGACAACGCGTTCGACGCGTCGGACAGAGGGGACTCGCTGACTCAGCAACTCGTTCGTGACGTGGGATGCGGATTAGGCGTATTGACGAGGGAAGCCCCTCCCGGGCAAGTATAACCACCATAATGCCACTTCGCCGGTGACTCTCCGGAAGTTGCTGTTTCTCAGCCACGGCCTTTTTTTATTTTTAATTCGACCCAAAAGACACAAAGATGAGAATATGTTTCTAACGCATCATTATCATCCATCCAAGCCTATGCCCCTATTCCAATCACATACTCTCCATCACGATAAGTTTTTTTGTATAACCGATTGATCAAAGGTAAGATGTATACATACAAAACACAGACCGAATAAGATGAGGTTCATAACGTGTGAATCGTGGTGATCGATTAGCTACGCCATGCCATCACTGAAGCGCGTGGCATATGGGTTGCATAAACAATATTCTCTTCACTTGGTACAGGCTGAAGAACAGCTATCATTATCCTTCTACTTTAATATCTTAATGAACACGACTTGGTAGAATGACTGCTTGAATCTTTAGAGGTCGCAAGACCATAAGACACTATGTGAATTCTTGGGCTACCTAATTTATTTAGTTTTTTGTTATGAGGTTGGAATTTGATGAAAAAAAAAAATTGTCGACTCTCCATATTTGGGATGAAGAAATTACTTGATAAACGTATATCATCTATAGATGCATGAAACCATCTATTATGTGATGAAAGATCACGTAAATCCGACACATCGCGATTGTCCAACAACGTGAATTTCGCCCGCAACATAATAAAATCAAACATCATAACATACTCGACTCATGGAAATTGGATGCATCTCATTATTTTTCCAATGTCACTTGGCCTCTCCCATCGGGAGAGTGCCCGTGATATCATTTAAGACCTAAGTCGTTATTCACAAGTGCTAAACACCAAAGTAATGTTCTCATTCTTAAATCTAGTTGAACAAGGCTCCCACGTGATCGAAGTGGTCGACAGTCATTCCTACCTTCAATCCGCTCATTTCTTTCGGTCAGAAAGCAAAATTCGTCGGCAATCTGACCAAGAGAAACGACCATTTTTGCTCTTTTTCTTCAATTGTGGAAACACAACCTCTCCAAGTTATCTTTTCCAGGACAGGCCATCTCCTTCATTTCCACCATATGTCACATGGATTGGGATGACCCTAGTCCAAAATTCGTTTCACGTGACGTTCGTGTGCAAAAATATCCCCCAAAACTCCACCATAGCCACCATAAATACCCTAACGAAGAGGGCCTTCAATAATTAAGGTGCACATGAAGGGGCAGATTGGGAATAAAGTTTGAACAACCACCGCATATGTTTTTTTTTTTTTTTTTGGTTAGAAATACAAACATATGCAGTGAGAAAGAAAAGGCAAGCGAGGAAGAAGAACAAGAAACGGTCTCGTGCTCCTTCCCTCCGTCCTCAAGCTTTGACCGCCACCCATCTCTCCCCCTTTCTCTCGTATAACTGCCCCAACCGCCCCGCCTTAACCCTCGTTTTAACCCTTCTCTTTCCTCTTCACTCCACTTTCTCTTTCTTGTCAATCATCCTTTCAGATATCTGCGAAAGAAACAAAGAGAAAAGAAACAAAGCCATGCCTGCCACCGAGTACCAGGGCTCCTTCCTGGGCCGCATCAGCATCCGCCGCAACCAGGTCGTCTCCATGGACGGCCCCCACGAGCAGGAGCTCGAGGACCTCGACCTCTTCCAGCGCAACATCGCCCACCGCTTCTCCGAGCTCCTCCCCTCCCCTACTCCCCCTCCCCCTACCGACGGCGGGGACGCCGACTCCTCCGCCTCCGCCCCCTCCGCGGACGCCCCCTTCCTCTCCGTCGCCTGGCTCCGGAAGCTCCTCGACGTCTTCCTCTGCTGCGAGGCGGAGTTCAAGGCCTTCCTCATCATGGGCCGCGAGCGCGACCCCTCCGTCATCGCCAAGCCCCCCCTCGACCGCCTCCTTCCCGAGCTCCTCGACCGCGCTGTAAAGGCCCTTGACGTCTGCAACGCAGTCATGCACGGTGTCGACGCCGTCAGGCACTGCCAGAAGCTCTCGGAGATCGCGGTCGCGGCCCTCGAGCAGCAGCCCATCGGGGAGGGCCAGGCCCGCCGGGCGAAGAAGGCGCTTGGATCCATGATTGCCTTGCTTGCCGCCGAGGATAAGGAGAGCAGCGGCCACAAGTCAACGGAGAGGACTTGGTCTTTCGGGCGGAGAGGCGCCAGCGCGGTCACGAATAAGGATCGATCGGCAACTGCACAGTTCCGGACGCTTACGTGGGGCGTGTCGAAGAATTGGTCAGCATCGAAGCAAATTCAAGTACGTTTTTTGACACTGAAAGGAAAAATTGGATACATTTGAGATCGTCTAATATGAAACCGATGCACATCGACTCGTTTATCGAGCACTAGATTGGTTATTCCACAACTCAAATGTGATCTCCGATCACCGTGAATACATTGGCTGATGATTGATCTCCGAATTGTTTGAATTCAGGCCATGTCGGCTAACTTGGTAGTGCCGCGAGGCGCGGAGGCATCCGGGCTGGCCCTGCCAGTGTACATCATGGGCGCGATCACCGTCTTCGTGATGTCGGCGTTGGTGGCGGCGATCCCTTGCCAGGAGAGGAGCGGGCTGGCGATGCACCTGCAGGTGCCGAAGCAGTTCGGGTGGGCGCAGCCGATGACCGCGCTCGCGGAGAAGATCGGGGAGGAGTGGAAGAGGAAGGAGAAGCGGGGGACGGCGGGGCTGATGGAGGAGCTGCAGCGGATGGAGAGGCTGGGGCAGGGGCTGGCCGAGTTCGCGGACCCGTTCCAGTTCCCGGCAGAGGGGGAGAGGGCGGAGGAGGCTGCGGCGAGGGCGGGGGAGCTGGCGGAGACGTGCCGGAGGATGGAGGAGGGGCTGGTGCCGCTGCAGTTGCAGATCAGGGAGGTGTTCCACAGGATAGTGAGGAGCAGGAGCGAGGTGCTGGACGTGCTGGACCAGGCTGGTAAATTGTCCGCTCCGACCGTGTAAAACGTTGCAGCCCTGGCCAAGGTTCTCATTAACTTCGTAGGGGATTAAACCCCGAATTAATTTGACAGTTGAGGTGAGGGAGGATCGATCTTTAGGTCATTGTTAGGAGTTTTAGAGGGCATATGGCTTCACCCACAAAAGATGTGAAATTGGGGTGCAAGCAAAGCCCAATTTCTTCTTCTTCTTCTTCTTCTTCTTCTTCTTGTTGAAATTTTCTACGAGTTGTCTTGATGCTGAGGGTCATTTCTTGGTGTGTAGAAGTTTGTCATGGTGTGATACAAACGTGTATATATAATTCTGATTATGGGTATGTTGTCCATAGAAATGTGATTAATTTTCTTCCCCTCACTTCCTGGAAAGACGGTTTCTTCTCCTTCTGGGTTATCAGATTGTCGTTTGGTGTGTGACTTGATTTCTGTTTCCCAGGGGAAGAGTTTTGACTGGCTTGAGATTTGAGCTTTGGGTTTGCATTCTCGGCAATTGGTTCTTGGAGTCCCCGGTCGGGTTGCTCTGTTGTCTCCAAAACAGGGTGCAAAAACTTTTGCTTCTGATAAGAATCAAATCCCTATTAGGTCTGCCTTATCGAGATTCAAGAACCCATGATGTCTGGACTTTGATTTCGGCTCCTTTTCTTCCCACTAACTCTTGGGTATTTTCTTACTCGTCTCAGATCCTATTGCTACAGCTTTATAAGGAGTGAGATTATGTTTTTTTTTTTTAAAGTGAATCACTAGTTGAATATAGCCTTCAAAAAGAAGTATATTATATTCCACATCAATGCGAGTTTTTTTTCTTCTTCTCCATTTTGACTTACTCTCCTATTATGGTCAAAATGAGAATAGGTAACGGACTTTTATCCCATTCCAATCTTTTCATACAAGAGCTTTTTAGAGTAATCACAGAAAATGATGTACAATTGCGGTGTGTTTACTTATAAATCACTCAATATACTACTTCCATCCGATATAAGATTTTGGAACGTGACAAATTCCTGTACCTTTTTTGTATTTTTTGTATTTTTTTGATCGAATCAAATTCCAAGAACATGCATTCTCGTCGTTGTCGGCGCGTATCGGCAACAATATTTCTCATTCCTCGACGTGTGTTCGTGAATTTTGCCTCCTCCGACCTCTTCAAAATCGGGTAGAGCCGTATCGTACCCGAGCCCTCTAGTCCCGAGCGGCGAGCCACTATCCCCATGGGCCCGTGATGGGACTAGTTGTCCACAGTCTACACGTCTGCCGGTGGAGGTCAAACTTTGATTTCTTTTTGTAATGATTGAAATAGTTCCGTGCGGGTGAACGAATAAAAGCATCTGAGTCCTAGCACTTTTATTTTGTTCATTTGAGTCCTAAATATTATTAAGACGCGCTTGGAAAAGGAGTCCCACGGCGAGAATGTGGTGTAATGTGAAGCATTTAACGCATATCTTAATTGATGAAATTAGCGACGATCAATTCTACGATGGGTAGATTTCAGATCCGAAACCTGGAACATACCATGTTATCATCGATTTCTAATTTTTAAAACTTGAAACATACTTTGTTTTTTCAATTCGATTTTGGAGCTTAGTCAAGAATCTATTTTTTTTTATTTCTTATTTCATTTTTTTACCGCAAAATAATATGAGCAACAAAACTATTCAAAATAAAAATGAACAAGATAAATCTCTATTCGCCAAAAATAATATTCCATAAGATGAATAACATAAATCCCAATCCGCCAAACATGTAGTTTCAGTACAATTATAAATGATGAAAAGTTCAAGCATATAAATATAAATTATAGAACTCCATTCTTCATTCATATATAAAAATATTGCTTCAAAAAATAGAGGGAGATGCGACAAAGAATGGATGAGAAACAAATGAGGAAGTCAGAACAATTAGGGTTTTCTTTTGTAGCTAAAACAAGTTCCAAAATTGATCCAGTTCCTAAGCGGGTCTTCATTTGGAACTAGGAATCGAACCGATTTTTTGAGCAATCCGATTCGGCTCGCAGCTCCCGGTTCTACCCAATTCGTTTGCAGACCTCCAAAAAAAAAAAACTATGTCAATGCTTTGCTACGTGCTAGACGTGAGCATTCGTTGTAGCTAGGCAATCATTTCATCAACCTTGATAAGTAATTCGCCACTTTAGCTAACAACATGCATGCATTACTAGATGTTGCATCATAGTGATGGGTGAATCATGACTTGTTTTTATGAAATTCACAAACTAAGATTTACAAAGTATACTCTCCTTAAAAGTAATAAAATAATGAGCATTGCTAGCCTAATAACACTGTTAGGTAACGGCGCAATTTGGATCGCAAATTGGGGAAGAATTGATTTTTATCTGAAGAACAAATCTAATCATATCATTCAAGTGGAAGAATTGAAGGTGGAGAAGCCACCGTTCCATTTGGAAAACTTACGGCATCATTAGCTCACCGTTTCCCTATAATAAAATACTGATAACCTAAGATTTAAGGATCATGTAACGAGGTCACATTAGTAGAATCTAGATGGTACTACATCCTGCTTGGGCGAAAGGCTACTTCCAATACCGGACTAATGATTTGAGTAATATATCAGGTTCTTTTTATTTAAGTGAGGGATACCGATAAGGACTAAAAAAATTGCCAATCCAAATTTATATTTTATGGTTAAATTCGCGATTGAGACGTTACAATTCAAGAAATAGAGTCGCCACCCTTTATCTTAATTGTTCTCTCGCCCCAAGATTGCCCATACACGATTTGAAGAAGAGTTGTACTATAAAACTCAATTTTCATAAAGTTTTGACAGATCATAAACTGTTGTCAACAATTAACAATCGGTAACATAGATGAAATGTCCCCCTAACTCACACGTTTGCGAGTAGCAACGGGGTAAAAGGAAACTAAAAAGGGGAAAGAGCCATTCTCACGAAACGACAAGTTGCCCTACAAGAATTTAAGAACCCTTCTCTTCCCCTCGTGATTCACGTCCCCTTTGCCCTCTCCTTTTGTCTTTTGTTTAATTGTTTCTTGCATTGGCTCGTCCAATGAATTGATTCATCACGTCGCGACGCGATTGCCTCCCGAAATAGCTCAGCAATAACCAATTGGTGGGTACAGATTTCCTTGTTGTACTTGTCGAATCGGCACAAGAATCAGGAATCGGAATTTGGGAATCCAATCAAGTCGTAAGATCCTACCTGATGCTTTCAAAATTCCGTTTTCTTCACGTACAAGTACTTGAAAAAGTCCAAGATAGTTTGCAAACTTTTATATATATATATATATATATATATATATTCTTTAACTAAGCCAAAATGGGGAACTTTCACACCATATCATAAAAGCACGAAATAGCAAAAAATTTCTCAGTCTTTTAGTCTTAACCCATGAAGAGGTAAAGCCCAAATGTTTTCGTAAGATGACGTGTTCAAAGTTCTCAGCCCCCATTGTATGTCCATAGAGCCCAACCTGGTTGCTTAAGGATTAATCCAGTTTGACCATGAACGAATGTGGCCCACAGCAGTTCAATGTCAGCTCAATCTTCAAGTTCTGAACCACATCAAAAGGATTTATTTATTTATTTATTTTTCCAGTGAAACCGCGTCCTATTCTCAAATTGCTGGGCCTGATAAGATTTGGGTCCATTGGAATTGGGAAGCAGCAACATTAAACCCACCGGATTGAAAGGAGACCCAAAACAATTGGACCAGTCCTCCATTTGGGCCTCCGGTCACGTCTTCGAGTGCTTTCTCGCGATCAGGCCCAATTAACGCGACCCGAGCTTCCAAAAGGAGTATGTTGAGGGGTGACCTTTAGAAATTAGGGTAACTAATAACCTCTATTAAAAGCAATTTGGGATTTGTTCTTTATAGCCGCATTTAATTCCAACACCCATATAAACTCAAGCCGATTATAAAAAAAATCCCAACTGAAGTTTGGACGCGGAACTTGAGAATTGCGTAGGATAAACACATCCACAGGAAAACCGCCCGCAGTTTGATCAGCAAAAGAGACGTGGACAAGATGAAAAGTCCCTAGCTAGAACAAGGTTACATCGCGAAGTGTTTGTCGTTCTCGACATGATAAGTACGTTCGTGAAAGCTATTACTACGCACTTTTATTACCCCAAAAATAAAATTTTATGCAATGACAACGCTTTTCCAACAGTACTTTAGAATCAAAACTTACGAGTTTGATCGGATATGCGCAAATTCTCTCTACAACAATCGGAGGATTCCACTAATCTATGAGTATGCTTGGCTTTGGAGTACCGACACACCTAGCTCTAGAATTACATGCTCAATCGAACTTTTCCGTCATAACTAAAAAAAAAAATGCGAGGCTTTTTCTTTAAAACAAATAAAGGAATTATATATAGAGCCAACCATGCCAAAAATATAGTCATTCTAATATTTCGTTCATTTTGCAAAATAATGAGTGATTCGAAAAATATTTTCTTAAAACTAATTGCTTATATTTCCAACAAAAGTGAATAAACGGAAAAAATTTCATCATCCACAAAAATGTTTGAACATATATCATCTTCCATAATGAAAATATCTTTTATTAATTACAAGTAATTATTCTAACAAAAATATATATATTTTTTAAAATCATTCATTTTACCTGAAATAATATGAGATTAATTGCCAAGTTTGATGTTGTTGCAACAAGTCAACCATAATCATAAGAAGTGCACTAGTTTTTCCTTCGTTTGTGGGGGATGACTCTTGGCCGGGACTCGTATCTTCAAAGGAAGGACCTTCTAGATCTGTTTGAATGTTGATTCTTGATCCTAGTCCATAAATGAAAGTTTGGCAGTCATAATAAACAAAGGGTAAGGGAAAAAAAAAATGACAAATGATCGAAATTGTCAGAAATTACATCAACTCTTCTAAAAGAAAACTCGAAAATCACGGGGAAACTCAAAAACATGCATGAAACCCTTAGTTTTCCAAAAATTGATCATAAAGAGGAAAAAAGAAAACTCGAATTTAGGAGACAAAAGGAAAAAAATTCCAATAATTTCTTTTTCTTTTCTTTTTTTTTTCCTTCACTCGCAATTATGCGGATATAATCCCAAAGGAAATGAGATGAACCTGTCCACGACCTTGACCGAGTCTAAAGTTGCATTCTGTGTACGATGAGTCCATTTCCATTTCATTGTTCCATACGGCTATTGCTCTTTTGACCTTTCATTTGTTTTGTTCGACTCTTCTTGTCATCATTTTTGTCTTGTTCAAATTATCAAATCAAAAAGGAGCAAAAAAAAAAAAAAATAGAGATCAGTGGCTTTTGGTCCTTAGCATGACCTTAAAAGGCTACATACAAATTTTGGGATGCAAAACACGGGGGCATTCTCTGAACACGGGGAAGAAAAAGATTTATCCTCAATTGGAGGAACAAGACCGAGCGGCCCTTGGCATATTAAAATAAGGTGAGCATCCTGGTTGGATGTTGGGTTATCGGATTATCACTAGAGCCCCCGTCGAGAGATTAGATTGAAAGAGCGGAAGTTCTGAAGGTCGAAATTATCTCTGGTCGAGTCTGTGTTGAATCACAGTGTAATCAATGGGACGACTCAGCCGACTCCTGGTTGACTGTGTTGATATAATCCCAATGGCAATGAAATGAACCTGTCAACGACCTTGACCGATTCCAGCATCTGTTTACGACGAGTCCATTTTCATTTCCTTGTTCCACAAGACTACTGCTCTTTCGACCTTTCATTCGTTTTGTTCGACTCTTCTTGTCATCATTATTGTCTTGTTCAAATTATCGAATCAAAAAGGAAAAAAAAAAAAAAAACAGAGCCACTTGCTTTTATAGGTCCATCCATCCATCTTCCTCTTCTGTCATCTTTGCTAATCTCTCCACTTTACTCTCCTCCTCCTCCTCCTGCAATCTTTGCTTCTTCTTTTCCCCGGGTCCGGTTAATCCTTCTCTGTCTTCTTCGTCTTTATTATATATTAAAGTCCCCTGCAAATTCCATATCACTGCTCTGTACACTACAGAAATGAAGGTGAGACTTGGGACTTACCCTTTTGTTAATTCAGTCCGATAGTCTGATCATGATGAGTTTCGTAGAAGACGCTTGAGTTGGCTTGTTCAGTGTTCATCTGTGTAATATGCATGCGTTTCCTTCTTTTACAAAATTTTCATCAATTTTGGATCTTTGATATGATTACCTCCGTTCCTTTCGAGTTTTGGAAGAGTTGACTTTTCCAGAATTGGTTCGGTTTACTGTGTTTTGAACTTTACGGTTTTTTTTTTTTGGCTGTTGTCGTTTGGATATTAATGATCTTCTTGTTGTTGTGCAGAAGGTGGTTTTGAGATTGGATTTGCACGATGACAAAGCGAAGCAGAAGGCCATGAAAGCAGTTTCTAGACTTTCTGGTAATGACAGAACTTCCCTTTCTCTTTGGCTCATGGGAAACAAGTACTTAAGATTAGCAGCTTCATATAAGAAACTAGTTGTAATTGGCTCCGATAATGGTGAAGTCGTTAATCACAAATATGATAATTAGCACAAACATTTCCTTAATTCCTTTTGATGGGTCGTAAGAGAATTCATTCAATGTCTTTTGGTCGCTCAGACAGGCCTCTAATTCTTTTTCCTTCGGCATCCCAGGAATTGATTCTATAGCCATGGACATGAAGGAGAAGAAACTGACGGTCATCGGGGCCATTGACCCGGTCGAGGTGGTGAGCAAGCTCAAGAAGAAATGGTACGCCGAGATTCTGACGGTTGGGCCAGCCAAGGAACCCGAGAAGAAGGACGAGCCCAAAAAGGAAGAGTCCAAGAAAGAGGAAGGCAAGAAGACGCAAGAGCAGCAGATTGCAGAGCTTGTTAAGGCCTATGAAGCTTATAATCCATACCTCACCAAATATTACCACGTGGTCAGCATGGAAGAGAACCCGAATTCTTGTGTCATATGTTGAAATAGAATTTGAATCATCTTGAGGTTTGAGAGAGCAAATAGTGGCTATTTAGATGTTGGTAAATCATGGCTTGGTTGATGTTTCTGATGAGCAAGCCTCCAAGATGTACTTGAAAGCCAGGGCTTCTTTTTCTGAAGTTCATACTTCATAGGGATCGATTTGTTATCTTGGCTTTTGCAATTTACACTGTTGATGAGATTATGTACAGATATATAAAGAGAAGTAATTTGTAAGATTTTGTGGGATCACTGCCAACTGTTCCAAACGCTTAAGCTATTGGATGAATGCGTGGTTTAATATTTAATTATTCTAACACTCCCCCTCACGCTTAGTCTGGTATTTTTGCCTAGTACTAAGCGTGGAAATATATGATTGGGAAGGTAAATAGGGACCTGAAAGGATTTGAACTCAGGACCTCCTGTTCTGATACCATGTAAGATTTTGTGGGACCACTGCCAACTGTTCCAAAAGCTTAAGCTATTGGATGAAGGCGTGGTTTAATATTTAATTATTCTAACAGTAATAAACCATTGAGCCCATTTTTGGTAGGGAGCGGAGATAAACGTATGGATTTTTTCTTGCGTCTCTTGAATAAGCCATATGCTTTTATGCCTCCATGTTTTGTTATTGACTGTGCCTTGAGAAATATTTGAGCATAATGTTGTTGCAAACCACATATTTTACTTTGCTAGACAATGACCAGAGCATCAGCTCATATAAATTCGATAAGTTTGGCTTTTGGGTATGCGCAGATCAGCAAATTTGTGCACAGAAACTCTTCGTGTTCGAAAAAACTGCATGTTTAAAGATTACTGGTGGTGGACAGACACCTGTGTTCAGTACATTGAAATGATCTCTAGCATCTGCACTTAGCTGGCTCGGTCAATGTACAAAACTTTCAGTGATATTTAGCTTTCTTCTATTGTCCAACAAATGCTTGTTGATACTCGTGCGTGCTGTTCTACTCGTCAGTAGATCAATCACTGCTTTGCGCTGCTGAATGACTTGAAGAATGACCTTTGCAAAGTCGAAGTCTCTTGAATGAAGGCGGATTCCATTTTACATGCTCCATACCTGTCTCGAATCTCCATTTTTCTTTTGATCACCTCATGATATTAGAGCCTTTTTGTTTGTTTTGGGTTCATTATCATCAGGTCAATGGTATAGTTCTCTACCCTCAACACGGTTGCGTAGAGATACACATCAACATGACTGAACCCTCTCCAAACATTATTTGTGTCATCCAAGCGCTGTAAAAACTAGTGATCCTGCCTGACTGCTTTGAGATGCCAATGATGGTTCTTATTCTTCACCCACGCTTCCCAATGGACAATTCACCATTAGCTGACATTAACTAGACCTTGCTGTTCAAATTTAATGGGTGCTAGCGCTAAATCTCATTGAAAGTTTTGTTAGGATTAGGCACACAAAAACAACAAGATAGAGAATGAACGCGAGAAAGAGAAATCAAGATGCGAGATTTATTTCGATTCACCTTTAAACTAGAATTGCATTTAGTAGGGGATTTAACTATAATTAACACTTCTCAACTCTTTGTTACAACTTTCAATTTCAATAGAAAGAGAAAATATATATGAGTAGTAGGCCAAAACCCAAACTATTAATAAAATACGGATTTAAATTATAAAAGCTTTTTAGCTTGTCGTGGCACTGCTCGTTGTAACCCCATCAAGGTGGCCACCTAGATCCTCACCCATTCACATGAGAGTGAGATCCTCATGTCTTCCTGTCAATGGAGCATACAACCCAATCTCCAAAAGTTTTCAATCCCTCTACGGAAAAATCTTGATCTCTTTGTTCATCTTCCTTTTAAGAAAAATGAGGATATCAACCTCACTGGAGCTAGTCACTCATATGATTGATTGCATAGGATGGTTTTCAAAATACTCTCTTACAACTAAGCATATCAAAAGTGAAGAAAATATTTTTGCAAATATTATTGCAAGATCCAAAGAATTGTCATCCTTGTACATGCTTGTAGAAGCTCTCATCAGCATCGGTTAGGGGTGTCAATGGGCCGGGTCGGGCCGGGTCTCAAATAGGCCCGACCCGGCCCGAAACCAAGCAGTGCCAAGCTTGGCCCGGCCCGGGCCGGCCCGATACCCGAATACGTCCAGGATATTCAGGTCGGGCCGGGCCGGGTCGGGCCGGCCCGATACCTGAAAGACATGAGTTTGAATGGTCTAAAGGGCGTCGACGCGTCGTGACCCCGATTGCCTGGTCAAAGGACAAGGGCAAGAAGCGGAGGGAAATGTTGCCGAAGACGATCGACACGCAGAACACGAGGCTGAGGGCCGCCATTTTGAAGAACTGGACCTTGGATCGAATGGTCTGCATAGGGACCATCTTCATCCACGCGATAGCGATGTAGCTGAGCAAGGAGCAAGCGGTCATGTGGCACATGGTGAGGAAGATCGGGTACTTGAACCCATAATTGTTGAGCAGATACTTGTTGAGCAGGAGGACGTCGATGTTGGACGAGTACCACAAGGTGATGAGCCCGATCGTGAAGAATCGGCTGGTGGATTTCATCGTGCGGAGGAGGACGTCGTCGTTGTCGGAGAAAATCGACTAATCGTCGGAGGTCTGGGGTTTGGATGAGGTCGAGCACTATGCCTCGATTCACCACGCGAATGATGGAGTCTCCTCCAGCGGCGAAGAAGAGGCCGAGCCCCGCCGTGAGCCGCAGCACCAGCACCAGCACCAGCACCAGCACCAAGTTCTTCCATTTTGGGAACAATTTTGGTTCTTGACCTGATTGAAGGCTCATCTAATCTAGGTAAAAAGGCTAGGGAACAGAAAGAAGGGGAAAGGCGTCACCTTTCGCGATCTCCATAGAAGGATTTGCGATGGAATGATGGGATGATTTCAGAAGAAGAGCCTCGGTTTTCATGGTGATGACGATGAACCCGCTTTTGTTTTTTTCTTTTTTTTGGGGGGTTGGTTTTTACTGTTTCAAAAAGTACCGTGTGTTGGGGGGTTAATGTTTCAAAACAGTACCAAAACAGTACCGGTACTGTTTCAAAACAGTACCGAAACAGTACCAGGCCCGGCCCGAAAATTTAAGGGATTTTCGGGCCGGGCCGGGTCGGGTCGGGCCGGGCCGAACCGGTGCGGGCTTTTTTGACAGCCCTAGCATCGGTACATCAAGCTTCTGGCTGATGGCCTTAGATCTACTAAGGGCGTGCATGGCTACACTTTCATTTCAAAAATCAATTTATGATTAAAAGTTGATTTTTTTTTACTTCTACTCAGAAGCAGAAGTTCATTTTTCTACTTCTACTTTAGAAATTGATTTTTGACTAGAGAAATTTATTTGGTAATAGTTAAAAATTTCTACTCATGGAACATTATTAACACAAAAGCTTCTACTTAAAATTATTGTTGACGGCCAAAAAATTTCTACTTCATTTAATTTTTAAAAATTTCTTTAAAAATAAAATTTTATTTTTAAAATATTATTTATCTTTTGCTTTGCGCAATTGGAGATGGCGACCTGGCAGTGGTGGTTGGCGGTGGCTAATGGAGGACAGCGGTGGTCAGCAGTGCGCGGCAACAGTTGGCGGGTGGCGGCGGTGGGCGATGGCAAGCAACAGTGGGAGGAGGTCGGTAGCTGCCAGCAAAGGTTGGTGGTGGGTGGTGATAGCGGAGGTGTAGCTGAGAGAGAGAGGCGCTGAAAATGAAAAGAGGCTGAAGTGAGAGATATATTGAAATTGAGAGATTTCTAATTGCCAAAGAGAAGTAACTTTTTTAAACTTTTGAAATTGACTCAAAAATAACTTCAGAAGTATAAATGTAATGTTGCGTAACCAAATGAATTTTTGCTCCAGAAATTGTATTACCAAATAGATTTCTGCTCTAGAAGTACTTCTGAACTTATCATTTCTAGACAATTTCTCAAGAGATACCAAGCTCTCGTTTGGGATTAGCAATTGAAGATGTTTAGAAAATATGACAGGTCAAATCTGAGAGCATTTGGGCTCCACGTTACTTGTTTATCCAACCCTTCACATTCGACATCGCCAATTTTCTAGTAGAAGTAAACTGGTTATATTGGTATATATTTTACAACAACACAATTGTAAATGTTCCATATAATCATTCTCGTCTTTCTTGCTGAAGGATTTTTTTTAATATCATCTTAATTAAGCATTTAATTTGCAGAGGTTATGGAATGGTTTAACACTTTGCTGCGTTATTCGCAGAATTTATCTTTCACAAAAGTGAGAAGTGACTGGGAGGGCGCAACATAAACTTAATATCTTCACCTAGGGTGTAATAAAGAAGGAATCTAAGTCTGAGTTTGTCAACATATTCAGTTGAACTAAAAAATTTAAGCAAATGGTTATTTGACCAAGTAGAATATATTAATTACTGTACACCACATGAATTCTCGATGTACGATTTTTCTAACACAATTTACGCATACATCTAAATAATCTTCTATGTACATGTGAGCTTAGTGCTAAGTTTGTTCTCTATTAACTTAGATATCCATTTGCATCAACATGTCTCAACTTGAATATCCATTTTATTAGATATGAAGAAAACAAGAGCATTGCACACCTTCATTCCTGTTCTCTTTCTCTAGGATGAACCTTTATCACGTTGATCATGAAATTTCCTCTTTGGGATATTCATTAAACATCGTAACAAATTAGGAGTGGGCCGCCACTAATTAACCATCGACTCTGATACCATTTAATTGGAAGCATGCAGTAGAAGCATGGTACCGTTACTCAGGGAGATCATCAAGAAAGAGTTCAAGTCAAGCTTATCAATATATCCAATTGATGCTCATTCACTTAAAAATGTAAGCCAATGATAATGAATCAACTACGATAAACTAATCCATACTATATCAATTCTCCGATATAAGACTTTTCTAACATAATTTATACATGCATATCAAGATATAGCTCCAAACTTTGAAGTCCTTGTCTTCAACAGAGAACTAAAACTTTACAAGGAAGTAGGACAAACCAATTGTGTTTGAGCTATTAATTGTACAAATCTTTTGGACGCAGTTTCAAAGAAATTCATAGATAATATTGAGAGAACTTTGGAGGATCCGGTGCAAATAAATTAAAACTGGTTCGAAGATTTTATAGTGTAGTACTTATCCAGAGGAAATGCCATGGGGTTATGCCTCTGCTAATTACGCCACGAGAGATGTTATCCACTAAACATAGAACGAGTACTATAACCGAATAAATTTTTCAAGACCTGATGCGGCAACTAGATGTTAGATTTGATAAAGATCCTAATCTTGACCTCAAATATGAACCCGAGGAAATCTTTTAGAGTTCATGCGACTACTTTACGAAAGTAAAAGATTGGAAGCTCAATTGTATTATTGTTTAGTCCTCACCGAACTTCAGCTTTTGTCAATCTAACATCTCTGTAATATTCTTGTCAGTCTGCAATATACTTTATCTGCCATATCGGTCGTAGATGATGTCTATAATACCTTAACCTTAGTCATGTAAGGCAAGGTGATGTTTGAATAAGATGGAGTTGAGAGAAGAGAGAATTTCCCAAAATTCCCCTATGGTGATATTTGAAGTGAAAATGACAACTTTGATCTTATGAGATAAGTTAGCTCAGTAAGTATGCAGACTAAACAACTCTATAATTTTTCAGCTTTTCCAAAAATTCCCCTATGTTGATCTTGCAATACTATGGATATGAAGTTTTTCAGAGACCAAATCAATTATATTCGGAGACTAACAGTTGTACCTACCATCTATTCTCGAATGTCCACAAGTTCTTCTCTTGATCGTGACCAAGGATAATCTTTATGTCCACATCCCACGTCCCAACCGACTGTGCCAACCTCTGCCGATATTGTTTTTTTTTTTTCTGCAACCAGGGGTTCTGTTTGGCGGGCGTCGACTCTTAAGTAACGAAATGGAGCCTATGTCCAAGTTTAATTTATGCTCGCCGGACCACAGGATGAAAAGAAAACGACAATCATCAATGTTCATATCGTTGCCTCGGACATCAACTTTCCCTTGAAGGACAGTGACGGCGATATTACCCCCAAGCCAGGGGCGACCGAGTCCTGCAGAAGCTTCTATTGTTTACTCCATATCATGCATGGCTTTAATCTTGTGGTCGAGTGAAATGAAGGTTGCAACAGTTAAAGATCAAAGTTCCGAGAGCGGATTTTGTCTACCAGTTCCATAACTGACTTTGGATTGTTTAAGCTGAGCAGCCAAATTCAATTCAAAAGGCATCAATCTCAACTCTTTGGTGGCAGCTAAAAAAGAAAGAACGAAAGGTCAGATTGCTTATCGTATTTAACTAGAAAGATGGGATGACATTGATTCCTTACCTACTGAATTAATTTAGTTATCTTGACAAAGATTGGCCTCAGTTTCCTCATTTTTTTAGTTGCAGCTTCCAGAGAGTGAACCGGAGGCCAAGATGAACAAGGTTAGTGCCTCTTAACATTGAACAACAAGAGAAGCTTGAAAGGCTAACTAAGTACTTTTTGTCACGTCGCTTCTGTATCCTTCCCTTTCCTTTTCTCAGCTAACATCTTTCGAGAAGGGAAGAGAGCATTAAACAAAGCACAAACTCATTTGAGAAAAGCATAATGGATAAGCTGAGAAGGCCACAGAGACTATTGTTTGTCTTCGTATGCTAAGCCTTCCAAACCGTTTGATGCACAAGAACTCAGATATCCTCCTCCAGAAACCAGCAGAACAGTCAGAAGATTTGTTGAAAAAGTGAATCGTGACTGGTTAGGAGCTTATACTCCATTGTGCAACTTGGGGCCATCTTAGGGATGATGCAGGAAGGTTGCTGGATTAGGGAAGACTCAAGACGCCAAGCTTGACGAAAAAATGAAATGAAAGAAAAGGTAAATTAACTTTTCGTGGGATGCATTGCGCACCCAATTACACAAGGTAATAGTCCTGACCTACTTTTGAGCTTTTTGAATTTCCTACCAAACGAATGTTTGATCCTGTCTACTAAGCATATAAGGACTCCAACGCCCCATTTTACATTTGGACAGCGTTGAATTTCACAGTAAAAGTGCATTTAATTTTCCCTTTTGTAGGATTGTCATCTTCAAGTTCTGGCTTGAACCAGTGGTGATTGAGGGACGGGTGAGTGAGGGGACATAATGCAGGGCATCCTTACATCGTCCATTCTTCGGAATGAGAAGCTGAGTCTTAGGTTGCTCTGCCAGCACTTTTCCTTCCTGTCCAGCTTATCACCATTCCTCAGCACAAACGCTCGGATTCGTGTTAAAGCAACCTTCATTGTCTCCTCATTCATGTTGGCAATGCATACCCTGAACCATCCTGGCTCTGAACAGTGAAAGGAAGAACCGGGTGAGACATTGAGCTTGACATCATTAATTATGATCCGCCAAAGATCCGTCTCTGCCTCTACTGTGCTGTCCCTCAGGAGCCCCCTCAAATCCATCCATAAGAAGAGACCCGCATTGCTGTTCAAGCAATTGATGCCTGCTTGACGAAGTCCGTGAGTGAAAACTTTATGCCTCGTGGCTAACCTCCCCGAACTCTCTAAAAGGAAATTCCCGATGAACTGATCATCCGATAAGATGGATGCAATTAGGTACTGAGTTTGGGAGGATACTAGACCGAAGCTGGACATCTTCCGGCCGCACTCTACCACGGCATCATTGTACGAGTACACAATCCCGACCCTGAAACCAGGGAGGCCCATATCTTTTGAGAGGCTATAGATTATATGCACGAGGTTGCGATTATATTCTTGATTTTCCTCGATTATCTCGGAGATGCTTATGAAATTGGGCTGACGAAAAACCGTGGCAGCATATATCTCATCACAAACTAGGTGGATGTTCTTCTCGTTGATGAAGGTCATGAGTTCTCTCAACGTGTCTCGGTCTAAGATGGTTCCTAGGGGGTTTGATGGATTGGTTATGAGCAACCCTTTTACCCTGATGTTGGCCCCAACAGCTTTTGCGTATGCATCTTCCAAAGCCTTCCTGGTGACCTTGAAATTGTTAGAGCTGTCACAGACCACGGGAAGAAGTTGCACTCCGGTCCTCCAACACAAATCTCGATCAAATCTGCAAAAAGACAACGTTTTTTTCTTTGTCAATTGACTTGATAAGAAACAAGTTGTCATTCATAAACAAAGAGGAGCTGTTTCACCATTCATGTTCAAAATCGGCCATGAAAACTCTTCTTGGTTCTACATAACAGTCATGTGAAACTTTGATTCTTCATCCCAAAAGCTTGTCAACAGGGATGCCATATTGAGTATTAAACGCGCCCAACACTCTCTAGCGCATGAGAACTGAACCTTACGAGCGAAAGCAAGCTTTCATTCTTCAAATTCACCCGATTCACTCACCAGGTCATTCTAGGACAGGTTAGATTAACTTTGAACAGAACAAAAGTTATAATCAGTCCTAAGACGACCACCAAAAAGCAGTTGAATTGAGCATTTTGTTTTTTGCAGGAGTTGAGATAGCTAAAGGCCCTAATTTGTCACCTGGAAGATGCATCCAAGAACCACATTGAAGAAAGGCCTTCACTGTTCAGGGAAGAGAAGCCTCTAAAAAATGGCCTCATCTCTTTTTGTCGGGACATTGAATAGATTACTCTCAAATGGTACCCGATTTCAATTATTGTCAAGAACCAGAGCTGACTATTCACAGGAAAGGCAGGTCTTTCAGGCCGCAGCGTTGGATGGTGACAATGAAATTTCGGGGCTACTTGCCCTGTGTCTGGTTCAACTCCACTAGTTGTCATTGACTAATCATGTGCGTGCTATGTTGACTAACAATGCTTGCAGGTTGTTGACCTTGCAAAACTACTACGTATCATGTGAGAGAGATGGAGCCAAGCAAAACAGTTGGAAAATGAGTAGTGTAGTTTTTCTTCCCGATAGTAGCCAAATTTTCCTTTTAATCTTTCCCATGCCTAAGTTGGAAGATGACGTCGTCTAATCTAACCTCCAAAAATGTGAACTCTTGAAGCCCACCCAATCACATCGGCATTGCGTTATCATATTTTAACTGAGCCCTTATGTCAGATTGGAGAACAGAAAATAATGCGAGATCTTACCCTGGGTAATATGGGGTTGGCACCAGGAATGCATCGCCAGGATCAGCCAGGCAAAATGTGATCAGCTCGTGAGCTCCTGTGGCTCCCCCGCTCATGACAATCCGGTCAGGCTCAAACCTGACCTTGTCCCCTCTCACTCTCCCCATAAACTTGGCAACAGCCTGCAAAAAAATCATGGTCTCAAATTTCTTTCACACACTGATTAATGGTGTAATGCACAGATTTGGTACTGGAAACAGGAGAGAGAGAGAAGTGGTTTGACTCGCCCATACATACGTTTCTGAACTCGGGCAAGCCATGATAGTCCTGAAAGATGGCAATGCTCCTGAACTTGTCCACTCCTTCCTCGGTGCAGATGGAGGCTTCTGGGTTGTTCACCAGCCATTCTCGAACCAAATCGAAACAAAGCTGCACATGGGAGCAAAAAGTTCACTTTTTGAGCTTTCAGTAGAAGTCCCTTTTTTCGGAAAAGAGGAACTACAACCAAAGTTCTTCCCCTTTTTTCATCTATCCGTTCTTTCTTTTACCTGATGTTCTGCAAGACCCATTTGGATGACTCCATTGGGATTCTCTGTTGGATCAAATGGGTCACTGTCGTAAGCCTTCCATCCGTCGAAATACGGAGAGTTCTCGGCATGGCCATCGTTGGTGGCTATTTGGGACAACGATGGCTTCCTGTTGCTTGAAATGCAACTCATTGTCTTCAAAGAACGAAAGCTTTTCGAGTTTTTAACTTGGTAACTTACTGATCTGGAAAGAAAGAGGGACCCAGATGAAGGAAAAGTTTGCGGCAAAAGATTACGAGATTGTTGTGGAGACAAGCAAGAGAGGAATTGAGTGATTCATGCTCGGAAATGAAGTATATATATAATATAATTTAAGTAGTGAGGGAAGGTTCTTGGAAGATTAATAACAGGAATTTGGGTTTGACTCAAATCTTTGGCGACGCGTGGTCGGCACTTTGAAGATGGGTTGGATGCATGTTGTGGATTTCTTGGATCCCGACCCGGAATTTCCAGGCCCGAGCAAGGTCTTTGAACGCGGCCTTAGACTTGGGCCAATGAGAAAACCAGTTCATTTCTGCGTGTAATTGTAGGGCTAATGGCATGAATGATCCATAAAGTTTGATTCAATGTATAATATGATCCTTAAACTTTTAATTTGGCCAATATAATTCTTGAACTTTAGCTTAATATGCAATGTAGTCCCTAAACTTTTAATTTGATAATATGATCTATAAACTTTTGAAACATGTTCAACTTAATTTTTGAATTATGGGAAGATATTCAATGTAGTCTTTCCATTAATTCAAATTCAATGACAATTTTAAACATTTTCATATAGTTCAAAAACTAAATTGAACATGTTCCAAAAGTTCGAAAATCATATTGAACAAATTGACAATTCAGGGGCTATATCTTATGTTGGACTAAAGTTCATGGATTATATTGATCAAATTAAAAGTTCATGAATCACACTGCACATTGAGCTAAAATTTAAGGACCATTTTTCTCATTTTTCCGTTATTGTATTATGTGTATTAATGCTTTATAAAAAGCTTACTAGGTAGCCTAAGCACACTTTTTAACATCATCTCACCATTTTTATCATTTTTTCGTTAGTGTATTATGTGTAATGCTTTAAATAACTTACTAGGTAGCCTAAGCACACTTTTTAACATCTTCTCCACAATAGTTAGCTATTTTTTTTCTTTTTTCATTCCAATGATAGACTTTAGGGTTCATTTACTTCCTGAAAATTGGATAGTACTTGGAAATGTTTGTTTTTTTTTTTGGAGAAATACAATTTAAGAGATGATGGTTTTATTCTCCTATATTTTGGATAGACCTTTCAAACGAGTGAGAAATCAATTTTCAATTGTTGATGCCAAAAAAACTTATGAAAGTACATTTTACAAACAAATCCATATCTAACACAAAACCCTAGGACCTCGACGCGCCGATTAGGGATCTTGCACAAAAACCCCAAGAGACAAACCCAGGTCCTTACAATCTGGTCTCAAATGCTATACCTGAACTGGAGACATTAGTGAACAAGCTGAAGAACCTAGTGCGACCCTAATTAATGGACCCTAATGTATGGGTTTTTGGGTCTAGGCAACTAGAAGTCGAGGATAGTGGTGAAGATTAAGTTCAAATTTGGTAAACGAATTCCAATTATCATGAAGCATAAGCTTTAATTGAATGTGTTTTTTAGTTCACTTATTTTTTAAAAGTTGAAAATTTGTAAAAAATGAGAAAAAGTACTTTTGGGCAGCCCATATTTTTCCCAACAAGTGGACCCTTTTGAAATATCTTATTATCATTGTTTTCCTTTTTTTTTCTTCCAGTGATAGGTTCTTTTGATGATTATAGTGAAAATTACGTAATAATTTCTAAACTTAAACTTATTATATGGGTGCCGATTTAGCCACAATCTTTTCAATTTTATCAATTTAATCATAAATCTTTGCATGAAATTTCAATATAGTCATTTTGGTCAATTTCTACGACAAAAATCGCTTATGTGGCGGGGTACTGCATAGAACTTGCTTATCACATAATTTTGCTGAGATTGTTTTTCCTAATACTAAAGATGCAAGTTTGGAGTAGGGAACCTTTTACATGGGAATGCGAAATCATCCGGTGCCAGAAAATTACCATTTGGTGGTCGTATCAAATTTGGCTTCCATTTCCTTTACTCTGCGGAACAAATCGACACATTGTTATTATGAACCATGATGCACAGAGATTTTCGTGATCGAAAAGAATCTGCTGATTCATATGCATGCATCACACTTTTTAGAAACTGCTGATTCATATGCATGCATCGCACTTTTTTGGGAGGAAAAAAAAAAGGTAATGGTCACTGGTTGGAATCCGTGTGGAAAAGGTTTGACTCAATATAAACATTTGATATTTTGCCCCTATGGCTTTGGGATCATGGCAATTTTATACTTTGTTTTTCGTTACAAGAATATAAAAGTTCCTAAAATTAATCGCCAAGGGCAATTGAATCCTGAATTTTCGTATAGTGTGACCAAGTCCATAAACATTTTCAGTTAGTGCAATTAAGTATCTCCATTAGCTAATCCCAATTTGGGTGACGGAAAATGTAAGTGTAGTCTTATCGAAGACGATTTGGCAAAATCCGCTGTCTAGACAACCTAAGGAAGGTAGGTAGATCTCTTCAAAGAATAAAACTACTATTTTGAATAAAAAAAAAAGTAGATTGACGATTTTAAATTTCGGGCAAAAATACAGGCATCTATCTTGGCATGATCTCTTTCATGAAAGACCAAAAGTGTTTCAGTACTTCATCAACTGTAAATTTATCTAGCACACACCTACGTGCCCACCTCCTTCACTAGGGTTTTTGTTAGCATATGTAACAAGTTTTACGGATTAAGCATATTTGACAACGAATATATCATAGCTTTCTTGCAATTACCCACATGCAATGCGTGCGCGAAATCAAAGTATGCATAAACAAAACGATGGGGGACCAGAAATTCAAAGGTCTCTATACTCGCAATCTTGAGTTGTAACCGGTCAAATCTTTATACTCCGAGATTCGTCTCGTTGCATGTCCAGGGGACTTCTCCGACCCATCAAGCCTAACGTGCGTGCGCACGGAGGTAAAACTTTGGACCATGTGAGAGGTCCGAAAAACATGACGAAAGCTCCATCGAAACATAGATTTTCTCAGTCAAGATCTCATCTCGTGGTCGGTTCATGTCTGGTTTTCCGGAGGCGCCCACTTGACCGGTCGAGCTACGTTCTTTAAGTTGCGCTTTGCGTCAAAGTCAGGGGTGGAACGAGGACTCGCGCACGTGGAGGGTGGAGAGGAGTTCGGATCATTCACGAACTCCCGGCCCGAACAAGAATCAAAATCATGAGTTGTTGGGACAATTCTCACTTCGATCTCTACGATGGTTTGGTCTTTGATATAATGCGGGTCGTTCCATTTCTTTTGTCGGTAAACTTTGGCGAGTCGAGATTGTCGTGGAAAATCATTTCAGAAATCTTTCAAAATACTTTCAAAAAAAGAGAAAAATGATTTCACCTTCTAGAAAAGAGGAAATCATTCACCCATTTTTCTTTCAACCACACCTACCACATTCTCCTCCGTCCACTCATTTCACTTATTGTTCTTGCCACGTGTTCCTTGCTAGCGTCGGAGCCTCATCGCCGTTGTCCACGAGGTCCAACCCTCCAATGCGCCAAGAGCTCCTTCCTTGGCACCTCTGTTTCATCTGAATCGTCGCGCTGCACCTCCTTAGCGCCGCCCCCCCGGCCTCAGTGAATTGTGCTCTGGCTCACTCTTCGGCCTAGCCCCCTCCTTCTTGCCCTTGCTCGTAGGGGCTTCTTCCGCAGCTAGCACTGAAATCGACAACCGCCGAGCCGTTGATTTTTAGACTGTCGGTCGACAACGAACCCATGCACTGAAGCAACGAGACCACCGTCGCTCGACCTGCCAAAACCCCTCGAAATCAGGTTTCACCAAAAATGAAAATCGGAAGCGGAACAGGAAATGCTCGACACTCGTGAATCAAAATTGCAGATTTATTGGCTTAACGCTCTCGGATTACTTCAAGGTGTAATTCACGAAGAAACAACCTCTTCGACACTCTTCCTAAAGAAGACCCAAATTCTTATGTAGCAAATAGTTAGATCCAAAATAGGATTACCCCAAATGAGAAAATCTTGTCACTAAAACTAGAACCAACTCAAACTAAGAATTTTTTTTTTTTGGGATTAAATTCTAAACATATTTTCAATTGGGACTTAAGTTTGCAGGAAATTTGGGGATTTCAAGTGTGCTTCTCCGAAAAAGGCAAATGAGCCTGTTTAGTCTTGAACTCTTCCCCGAAAATGCAAGTTGCAAAGTGGTCAAATTGCAAAAAAGAAAAAAAAAACAAAATTCTTAATGTTAATCATATGTAATAGTTAGGGATTGACAATTTCTATTCTGTCATCATTTTAATGTTAATCATTTGTGTCATTTTATTTTATTTTTATTTTGCCAAAACTATTACTGTGATTGAAATTTTTTGTCACTTGTGCAGGCTTTGGTGTCAATGATTTCGTGTCGTGAGGTATCAAGCTGCTCCCGACAGCAATGTTAGGTTCACTTAAAAAACTTTACCAAACAGCAAAACCTTTTTCACTAGGCGTTGGGAAGATTTTTGGGGAGCCTAGAAAAGCAACGCATTGACTTTCAAATTGTTCCAACCCTAAATGAAATGATCCTCGCATAAATATCATTTATCATTTAGAAAAATATTTAGGCTTAGTTTATTATGTGAAAAATGATAATTTAAAAAATAAAATTTTAAAAATAATTATTTTCTAAAAATATTAATGAGCTTTCGGCATAAATCACACGATCATTCTATTTCCAGGTAACTCTAGCAGCGAGGTTTATTCTAGAATTTGAGGCCATCCTCCCTCCCTCCCTCCCCCTCTCTCTCTCTCTCTCTCTCTCTCTCTCTCTCTAGATTTGACGGGTGCACTGTGCAGAGGTCTGCATTCTCTTTCATGGGGTCTATCCTCGGTGACTTGACGTCTTTCGATCCTTACAACTTTAGCCATTTTCATGCCATTTCTGTTGGAGTTGGCGAATTCTTCAGGGACCTTGTTTCTCACATTTGGCATGCCCACATGAGTTTAGAGAAACAGAAGTATGAATCAACGACATGCGATCTCTACACACAGAATGCGCTGCCCCCAACACGGAGGTCTCGCTGGTCAATTGGCAAAAGGGGATTCCGCTCCCCGGTGAACGGACGACTGCCGCGCTCGCCGGTTATCGATTTTAAACTTTTATTTAAGTTGGTCCATTAGTTGTGGGGCCCGTTTTGAGCCTATATATATTGCTTTTTCATTGATTGTAACGTGCGACAGAAAACTTAATAATACAGACTGCAGGACGTAACTCTTTTCTGGACGAACCTAGGTAAATCACATTGTTCGTTTTTCTTATCTCTGCCATTTTTCCGATTTGATTAGATAAATCTCATCAATCTCATCCCTTCAGCCCTACTGTGAGTTTCACTCTCCTCTCGGCCTTCACCTTGTTCTTTTCTATGCATTTTAGTTCCTCGATTTATGCTATCGATGCGTATGATTATCTTCTTGTCTCTATTCTTAGTCTATTTTTCGATGGTGAAAAGGATAATGAAGAATTGCGTAGGAGAAGTGAAGTTGTCTTCAGCTTCGATGTCCGAACTGAGGGGTTTTATCAGTAGAGATAGTTTGTTAGAGTTGGGTTCTACGCCTTTTGTGGCTTCAATGGGGGCAAAGTTACAATTTTGTTCCAGCTGAATGAGTTCTTCGCTTATGTCTTAAGTTATCGTATTTGATCTTAGCCTGGGCTACGATGCAGACTGGTCGGGACATCAATGCTTGTTCTTAGAGATGTGTGTTTCATACATTGTCCAAGCAATGAGAATATGTTGCCTTGCCATGCCTTACCACATCTATCTTTGGATGAGATTTCTTTGGTCTTGTTGGCTCTGCCTTGCGCAAGTAGTAGTTCTAAAACTTGAGAAACACTAGGAATTAGGGCGGTCAGAAGAAGTCCTTGGCACAATTCTTTCGTCTCCTTTGCGACAGAGCCATTGGCTTTTGGCCAACGAGCCATTGTAGTTCGGCCAGATGGGCACAAGAGCTGCATCTTTTAGTGACTAGTTTAAAACATGTGGTTTTAAAGTTTGTATGGGCGATTTGTCCTTGAGGAGATGTAGAACAACTTCCCCTTCAAAATTCTGGCAAATTAATTGCTCTTGTGCTGGATTTCTATAGTACTTTAAGAAACTTATGGAAAAATGATGATATCAATCTCAACAAAGCCAAATTACTCATGATTGATTGCGTAGGATGATTTTCAAAGTACTCTCTTAAAACCAAGCATATAAAAAATGAGAAAAATGTTTTTGTGAATATTCTTGCAAGATCTAAAGAATTGTCATCCTCGTACATGCTCTCATTAGCATTGGTACATCAAGTTATTGGCAGATGGCTTTAGATCTACTAAGAGAGTGCATGTCAACACTTATGCTTTAGAAAATCAACTTCTGGGCAGAAGTTAATTTTTCTACTTCTGCTCTAGAGAATGATTTCTAAACTCATTTAGTAACGATTGAAAATTCTACTCATGGAACATTATTAACAGAAAATCTTTTACTTAAAATTATTATCAACGGCCGAAAAATTTCTATTTCATTTTTAATTTTTTAAAATTTCGTTAAAAATAATTTTTATCATTAAAAAATATGATTTAATTTTTAAAAATAAAAAATTATTATTTATTTTTTACTCCGGCGGCTAGAGATAGCGGCTGGCGGTGATCAACGACTAGCAGCAGTGGTCGGCAGAGGGTGGCTACTGCTGGCGATGCACGACGACAGTCGAAGAGGGCTAGCAATGGGCGGTGGTCAGCGATGATGGAGGACCGATTGGAAGAGAAAGACACTTAAATTGAAAAGAGGTTGAAGTGAAAGATTGAGAGATTTCTATTTATGAAACAGAAGTAACTTTCTTTAACTTATGGAATGGCTAAAATATAACTTCAAAAAGTAGAAATTTATTTCAGAAGTAGAAATGTAATATTACAAACCAAACGGATTTATGCTCTAGAAGCAATTTTGGAGTAGAAATTCATTTCCAGAAATATTATCATGCGCGCCCTAAAACTTCGGGCTTGTCATTTATGGACAATTTCTCAAGAGATACCAACCTCTCGTTGGGGATTAGCAATTGATGATGTTAAGACAATATGACAGGTCAAATCTGAGAGCATTTGAGCTCCACATTACTTGTTTATCCAAGCCTTCACATTCGACATCGCCAATTTTCTAATGGAAGTAAACTGGTTATATTGGTATATATTTTACAACAACACAATTGTAAATGTTTTCGCTATAGCCACCGTCCATAGAATCATCGTCCTCTTTCTTGCTGAAGGATTTTTTTAATATTATCTTAAGCATTTTTTTGGAGATTATGGAATGTTTTAACCTTTGCTGCATTATTTGTGGAATCTATCTTTCACAGAAGTGCAGAATGATTGAGATTACACAATAGAAACTTAATATTTTCACCCAGGTTGTCATAAAGAGAGAGTCCAAATTCAAGTTTGTCAAAATATCCATTTAAATTAAAAAACTTAAACATATGGTCATTTGGCCAAGAAGAATATATTAACTACTATATACCACATGAATTCTCGATATATGATTTTTTTAACAGAACTTACATGTACATCTGAACAAACTTCCATTTATATATGAACTTAGTGTTAAGTCTATTCTCCATTAACTTAGATATCTCAACTTGAATCTCTATTTTGTTAGATGTGAAGAGGACAACAACAACAACATTGCACACCTTTAATCTTGACCTCTTTCTCTAGGCTAAACCTTTATCACATTGATCATGATATTTTCTTAGATTAGGAATGGACCACCAATCAATCAACGATTCCAATACTATTTGATTGGAAGCACGCAACAGAAGCATGGTACTGTTACTCAAAGAAATCACCAAAAGAGAGTCCAAGTCAAGTTTATCAACACATCCAATTGACGCATATTCACTAAAAAACGTCCACGTTACAACAATTCTCCAATAATTTATGCTTGCTGGACCATAGGATGAAAGGAAAATGACAATCATCATTGTTCATATCGTTGCCTGGGACATTAACTTCCCCTTGAAGGACAGGGACGGCAATGTTACCCCCAAGCCGGGGCAATCGACTCCTGCAGAAGCTTCTATCGTTTACTCCATATCATATATGGCTTTAATCTTGTGGTTGAGTGAAATGAAGGTTACAACAGTTAAAGATCAAGTTCCGAAGTTGGGTGGTGAATGAAGAACCGATGAAGTTGAAGCTTTTTTTTTTTTTAAACAGTATTAACATGTTCAAAAGTTTTAAGAATTTGGGACTACGACTTCCATACTAGAGCGAGTTGAACTCACGGCTAAGATTCAGATCTCGACTAAACATGGTCAGAGTCGAAAGCCCGAGCTGCTGCGAGTCGGTTATGTTACTGTGAGAAAGAGTGTAAGGCTGTAAGTCTAGAACCACCAATTTGGCCAATTTTTTTTTTCCATGTTGGGTCTTGCTTTGTGTTGCAATCAATTGATATGCTTAGGTTGCCCTAATGGAGAACAATGTGAAATCATCGGCTTTATCCCGGAAGCGGATTTTGTCTACCAGTTCCATAACCAAGTTCGGATTGTCTAAGCAGAGCAGCCAAATTCAATTCAAAAAGCATCGATATCAACTCGAAAGAACGAAAAGGCAGATTGCTTATCATATTTAACGAGAAAAAATGGGATGGCATTGATTCCTTACCTACTGAATTAATTTAGTTATCTTGACAAAGATTGGTCTCAGTTTCCTCATTTGTGGTAGTTGCCAGAAAGTGAACCGGCGGCCAAGATAAACAAGATTACTGCCTCTTAACATTGAACAACAAGAGCGGCTTGAGAGCCTAGCTAAGTGCTCTTTGTCACGTTGCTTCTGTATCATTCCCTTTCCTTTTTCTCAGCTAACATCTATCGAGAAGGGAAGGGAAGAGAACATTAAACAAAGCGCAAACTTATTTGAGAAAAACACAACGGATAAGCTAAGAAGGCCACAGAGACTATTATCGTTTGTCTTCATATGCTAAGCCTTCCAAACTCTGTGATGCACAAGAACTCAGATATCCTGCTCCGGAAACCAGCAGAACAGTCTGAAGATATGTTGAAAAAGTGAATCCTGACTGGTTAGGAGCTTATACTCGATTGTGCAACTTGGGGCTATCTTAGGGATGATGCAGGAAGGGTACTGGATTAGGGAAGACTCAAGACGCCATGCTTGATGAAAAAATGAAATGAGAGAATTAACAAATTAACTTTTCGTGGGATGCATTGCGCACCCAGTTACAATGTAATAGTCCTGACCTACTTTTGAGATTTTTGAATTTCCTACCAAACGAATGTTTGATCCTGTCTACTAGGCATATAAGGACTCCAATGCCCCATTTTACATTTGGACAGCGTTGAATTTCACAGTAAAAATGCACTTAATTTTCCCTTTTGTAGGATTGTCATCTTCAAGTTCTGGCTTGAACCAGCGGTGATTGAGGGATGGGCGAGTGAGGGGACATAATGCCCTGCGTCCTTACATCGTCCATTCTTCGGAAGGAGAAGCTGAGTCTTAGGTTGCTCTGCCAGCACTTTTCCTTCCTGTCCAGCTTATCGCCATTCCTCAGCACAAACGCTCGGATTCGTGTTAAAGCAACCTCCATTGTCTCCTCATTCATGTTGGCAATGCATACCCTGAACCATCCTGGCTCTGAACAGTGAAAGGAAGAACCTGGTGAGACATTGAGCTTGACATCATTAATTATGATCCGCCACAGATCCGTCTCTGCCTCTACGGTGCTCTCCCTAAGGAGCCCCCTCAAATCCATCCACAAGAAGAGACCCGCATTGCTGTTCAAGCACTCGATGCCTGCTTGACGAAGTCCGTGAGTGAAAAGTTTATGCCTCGTGGCTAGCCTCCCCGAACTCTCTAAAAGGAAATTCCCGATGAACTGATCATCCGATAAGATGGATGCAATTAGGTACTGAGTTTGGGAGGATACTAGACCGAAGCTGGACATCTTCCGGCCGCACTCTACCACGGCATCATTGTACGAGTACACAATCCCAACCCTGAAACCGGGGAGGCCCATATCTTTTGAGAGGCTATAGATTATATGCACGAGGTTGCGATTATATTCTTGATCTTCCACGATTATCTCCGAGATGCTTACGAAATTGGGCTGACGAAAAACCGTGGCAGCATATATCTCATCACAAACTAGGTGGATGTTCTTCTCGTTGATGAAGGTCATGAGTTCTCTCAACGTGTCTCGGTCTAAGATGGTTCCTAGGGGGTTTGATGGATTGGTTATGAGCAACCCTTTTACCCTGATGTTGGCCCCAACAGCTTTTGCGTATGCATCTTCCAAAGCCTTCCTGGTGACCATGAAATTGTTAGAGCTGTGACAGACCACGGGAAGAAGTCGCACTCCGGTCCTCCAACACAAGTCTCGATCAAATCTGCAAAAAGATAACGTTTTTTTTCTGTCATTGACTTGATAAGAAACAAGTTGTCATTCATAAACAAAGAGGTTCTGTTTCACCATTCATTTTCAAACTCGACCATGAAAACTCTTCTTGGTTCTACATAACAGTCATGTGAAACTTTGATTCTTCATCCCAAAAGCTTGTCAACAGGGATGCTATGATGAGTATTAAACGTGCGCAACACTCTCTAGCGCATGAAAACTGAACCTTACAAGCGTAAGCGTGCTTTCATTCTTCAAATTCACCCGATTCACTCACCAGGTCACTCTAGGACGGGTTAGATTAACTTTGAACAGAACAAAAGTTATAATCAGTCCTAAGACGACCACCAAAAAGCAGTTGAATTGAGCATTTTGTTTTTTGCAGGAGTTGAGATAGCTAAAGGCCCTAATTTGTCACCTGGAAGATGCATCCAAGAACCACATTGAAGAAAGGCCATCATTATTCAGGGAAGAGTAGCCTCCAAAAAATGGCCTCATCTCTTCTTGTCGGGACATTGAATAGAATACTCTCAAAATGGTACCCGATTTCAATTATTGTCAAGAACTAGAGGTGACTATTCACAAGAAAGGCAGGTCTTTCAGGGCGTAGCGTTGGATGGTGACAACGAAATTTCCAGACAACTTGCCCCGAGTCTGGTTCAACGCCACTAGTTGTCATTGACTAATCATGTGCGGGCTTTATAGACCAATAGTGCTTGCAGGCTGTTGACCTTGCAAAACTACTACGGATCCTGGGAGAGAGATGGAGCCAAGCAAAACTGTTGGAAAATGATCTAATAAACGTTATTAGGCCAGTGCAAAAATCCGCCTTCAATGATGAACACAGATTTATATCGCAAACATAACAAGGCAAACCAATCATTTCTCTTTATAAGATTCTTTTACCTCGCAGCAAATAAGAAAACTTATAACTTGCATCATGTGAGTAGTGTAGTTTGTCTTCCCAATAGTAACCAAATTTTCCTTTTAATCTTTCCCATGCCTAAGTTGGAAGATCACACCGTCTAATCTAATCTCCAAAAATGTGAACTCTTGAAGCCCACCTAATCACTTCGGCTTTGCGTTATCATATTTTAACTGAGCCCTTATGTCAGATTGGAGAACAGAAAATAATGGGAGACCTTACCCTGGGTAATATGGGGTTGGCACCAGGAATGCATCCCCAGGATCAGCCAGGCAAAATGTGATCAGCTCGTGAGCTCCTGTGGCTCCCCCGCTCATGACAATCCGGTCAGGCTCAAACCTGACCTTGTCCCCTCTCACTCTCCCCATAAACTTGGCCACAGCCTGCAAAAAATCATGGTCTCAAATTTCTTTCACACATTGATTAATGGTGTAATGCACAGATTTGGTACTGGAAAGAGGAGAGAGAGCGGTTTGATTCGCCCAAACATACGTTTCTGAACTCGGGCAAGCCATGATAGTCCTGAAAGATGGCAATGCTCCTGAACTTGTCCACTCCTTCCTCGGTGCAGATGGAGGCTCCTGGGTTTTTCACAAGCCATTCTCGAACCAAATCGAAACAGAGCTGCACATGGGAGCAAAAAGTACACTTTTTGAGCTTTCAGTAGAAGCCCCTTTCTTCGGAAAAGAGGAAAGACGGCCAAAGTTCTTTCCTTTTTTTCATCTTTCCGTTCTTTCTTTTACCTGGTGTTCCGCAAGACCCATTTGGATGACTCCATTGGGATTCTCTGTTGGATCAAATGGGTCACTGTCGTAAGCCTTCCATCCGTCGAAATATGGAGAGTTCTCGGCATGGCCATCGTTGGTGGCTATTTGGGACAACGACGGCTTCCTGTTGCTTGAAATGCAACTCATTGTTTTCCAAGGACGAAAGCTTCTTAAGTTTTCAACTTGGTAACTTACTGATCTAGCTTCGGCGAAAAATAAATAAATAAACTTACTGATCTAGCAAGAAAGATGGAGACAGATGATGGATCAAAAGATTACGAGATTGTTGTAGAGACAAGCAAGAGAGGAAGTTGAGCGATTCATGCTCGAAAATGAAGTATATATATAAGTAGTGAGGGAAGGTTCTTGGAAGATTAATAACAGGGATTTGGGTTTGATTCAAATCTTCGCGACGAATGGTCGGCGCTTTGAAAATGGGTTGGATGCATGTTGTGGTTTTCTCGAGTCCAGACCCAGCATTTTCCAGGCACGACCGATGTCTTTGAACGCGGCCCTAGACTTTGGCCAATGAGAAAACCAGTTCATTTCTGCATGTTATTGTTTTATGTGTGATTAATGCTTTAAATAAGCTTACTAGGTAGCCTAATAAGCACACTCGTTAACATCATCTCCACAATAGTTAGCTTTTTTTTTTTCTTTTTTCTTTCCAATGATAGACTCTAGGGTTCGTTTACTTCCTATTGGATATTATTGAAAAACTTTTTTTTTTTGGAGAAATACAATTTAAGAGAAGATGGTTTTATTATCTTATATTTTGGATAGACCTTTCAAACGTGCGAGAAATCAATTTTCAATTGTTGATTTCGAAAAAACTTACTAAAGTACTTTTCGACAAACAAATACAGATTTAAGACAAAACCTTTGGGACCACGATGCCTTGATTACGGACCTTGCACGAGAACTTGGGTGACTAACCCAAGTCCTTACGGTCTAATCTCGAATGCTATACTCGAACTAGAGACCTTGGTCAACGAGCTCAAGAAGAACCCGATGCGACCCTAATTAATGGACCCTAATGTTTGGGTTTTTGGGTCTAGGCAAACTGGAAGTCGAGGATAGTGGTGAAGATTAAGTTCGAATTTGGTAAATGAATTCCAATTATCATGAAGCTTTACGACTCTTAAGCATAAGCTTTAATAATTGAAAGTGTTTTTCAGTTCATTTATTTTTTTTAAAAGTTGAAAAAATAGTAAAAAATGAGAAAAGTACTTTTGGACGGCCTATATTTTTCCTAACAAGTGGGCCCTTTAGAAAAATCTTATTGTCTTTATTTTCCTTTTTTTTTTCAGTGATAGGGTCTTTTGATGATTATAGTGAAAATTACGTAATTATTTCTAAACTTATTATATGGGTATCAATTCAATCATAACTTTTTCAATTTTTTCAATTTAATCATAATTCTTCGCATGAAATTTTAGTATAGTCATTCTGGTGCAGAAATCACTCATGTGACGGGATAGTGCATAGTACCTATTTATCACCTAATTTTGCTGTGAGTGTTTTTCCTAACACTAATGATGCCTGTTTGGACTTGGGAAATGCGAAATTATCCAGTGCCAGAAAATTACCATTTGGTGGTGGTCGTATCAAATTTGGCTTCCATTTCCTTTATTCGGCGGAACAAATCGACACATTATTCTTATTTACCATGATGCACAGAGATTCATATGCATCACACTTTCTGAAACAAAGGTAATGATCACTGGTTGAAATCAGTGTGGAAGAGGATTGACTGAATATAAACATTCGATAATGTGTCCTTATGGCTTTGGGATCATGGCAATTTTAGACCTTCTTTTTGGATACAAGCATATGAAGGCTCCTAAAATTAATCGCCAAGGGCAATTGAGTCCTGAATTCTCATATAGCATGACCAAGTCCTAAAACATTTTCAATTAGCGCAATCAAGTATCTCCAATAGCTAACCCCAATTTGGGTGACGAAAAATGTAAATATAGTCTTATCATAGACGATTTGAGAGAATACTGAGGCGATGTTTTTCAATGTTGCTCTAAGTTTCAGTTTTTTTTAAAATTTTTTTGGCTATTTATTGTTTTTTTTTTGAAGGTCGTCCATTTTATCAAAGAATATTGCGGAAGTGAGAGAGGGAGAGAGACGGAAAGATGACATCCCATATCGAGTTGGCATAACAAAAAAAGAATGATTAATTCGGGATCATATGGAGATTAAAAAAAATTCATATCATTATTTTTGGGCAGCGTTACATCCATGTTGGCAAAATTTGCTATCTGGACAACCTAAGGAGGGTAGAGAGATCTCTTTAAAAAGTAAGACGACTATTTTGAATATAAAAAAAAAAGTAGATGGACGATTTTAAATTTTTGCCAAAAATACAGGCATCTTTCTTGATATGATCTCTTTCATGAATGACCAAGAGTATTTCGGTACTTTATCAACTGTAATTTATCTAGCACACACCTACGTACCCACCTCCTTGACTAGGGTGTTTGTAAGCAAAACAAGTTTCACGGACTGAGCAAATTTGATGAATATATCATAGATTTCTTGCACTTACACACATGTAATGCGTGCATAAAATCAAAGTATACATAAACAAAACGATAGAGACCAGAAATTGAAAGGTCTATACCCACAATCTTGAGTTATAACGGGTCAAATCTTTATACTTCGAGATTCGTCTCGTTGCATGTGCAGAGGACTTCTCCGACCCATCAAGCCCAACATGTCTGCGTACGAAGGTAAAATTTTGGACCACGTGAGAGGCCCAAAAAACATGACGAAAGCTCCATCAAGACATGGATGTTCTCAGTCAAGGTCTCATCGCGTGGTCGGTTCATGTCTGGTCTCCCGAGGCGCCCATTTGACAGGTCATGCTGCGTTCTTTAAGTTGCGATTTGCGTCAAAGTCAGGGGTGGAACGAGGACTCGCGCACGTGGCGGGTAGAGAAGTTCGGATCATTCACGAACTCTCGGCCCGAACAAGAATCAAAATCATGACTTGTTAGGACAATTCACACTTCGACCTCTCCGATGGTTTGATCTTGATGTAATTCGGGTCATTCCATTTCTTTGTTAGTAAACTTTGGCGTGCCGATATTGTCGTGGAGAAGCATTTAAAAAATTTTGTAATTCATGCTTTCTCTTATTTCACGTTAATTGACAAAGCTCTCTCTTGTTCATTTGATTAATGGGTTCGCTTAAAAAGTTCAGGAACCACCGTCGTGACCCAAAAAAAAAAAACGAAGAGTTTCCTTAGGCTAATGGATTATTAAATTCATCAAACGGCTAACCTAATACGGATTCTCATAAGCCTTATCAAATTGCAACTTCGATTTTGAATTTAATGCTCATATGATTTAAAATTTGAAATCGCCACTAATCATTCTTGGTAGGTTGATTAGAAAACTTAAGTAAGGTATTGGGAAAACTACCTTACTTCTACGAATCAGAAATTAAGGGATTCGGGAATTTGATTACACTAGTTAAGTAAAAATAATGCCCTTTCGATACTTTGAATTTTATAGAATATCCTAAGTCGGCAACCTAGACTTGGTTTACTTTTAAGCTCAAGTGAGATTTTTGTTTTTATGTTTTCACTTTTTAGATGCAATGCAATGAATGTATGCATGATATGAGAAAAAGTCTAATGATGGGATGCAAATGCAAAACATGCAAATTTAGAGTCGAATTACCCTATATGCAAAAAAAAAAAAATTACTAATCAAAATTAAAGCATGCAAAAACAACATGATAAAAGAAATGCAACATGGATGTGCAAATGACATGATAAAGATGGTGACATGGATGCGCAAAATATGGTGTGAAAAATATGCAAAAGACATGCAAAATATGATATATAATCTTCAAGACATGGTTGACAAGATATTCATGATACTCCAAAATATGCAAGAATGGGATATGCAATTTGAGTTGGCACCTAATGCAACATAAGATATGCCAATATGTGCATGGGTATCCATGACATGGAATATGTGAACATGTGAGGAGACATGAGATATGCGAGCATGCAAGAATGATATGAGATATGCGAGGATGCAAGGATGACATGAAATATGCCAGCATGCGAGAATATGCATAATGTGATGAGCAGATTTTTTTTTTTTTTGCATTTTTTAGAATTTTCGGATTCTTTTAGGATATGCATAGATAGTTTCTTATCTTAATTTTCATTCCAAGTTTCCAATGAGATAAGCTTTCTAAAAAACTTATCTTTTTCTGAAATTTCAATTAGATAGGGTCTCTAAAAAATCATATCTTACTAAAATTTTCAATTTTTTTTTTATGGAATTTCAAAGGAGATAAGGCAATATCCAAGGAAAACATGATAATCCAACCAAATCAAGCAAATTTCCAAAACACGATAACCACGATGCAATCCATGGACATTCTCTTGAATTATTTTCGAAAAAAATTCTACTTCCTTAAACCCAAAAATTAATTTGAGAAGGTAGCAAATCAGATCTAAATTGTTATAGATTGAATTGGTTAACTTCCCCCTTTTATTAATCTGGAAAAAAAAATCGTATCCGAATGTCTACAAATAAGACATCACTGGGTTTATGTTTACAATTTTAATTCAGAAAAATTGTGCCAAGTTTGGCCTTGAAAGTTAAAGAACAAAAAAAAAATCAGATTTTTTTTGTTCATAAGTTCTGATTTTTTTATTTTTCAATTGCAAATTATATACTTTATTGAATCATCAAAATATATACGTAAGTTTTCAATCAAACAAGAATGAATTGCAACCAAAAATTAAAAAAATTACCTTGCTTTGCACAAAGATTCTGCATACGCGCAAGTGTTGCGACCCAATTCAACAAGATTGTCAAATTATGTTCCTTCAATCAATCGATCCGCAAGTGACGTAAAAGATTCGATGACGGACTTAGAAGTTTGCATGGAATCCTCCTTGGATAGGAGCAAAAAGAAACATTGAGCACCGAGGAATTGGCCTTAAACAATTGATAAAAACCTGCACTTAAAGATTGGGTGAGAAGACCCCAAATCAAGTCTGCGTTAAACTCCGAGTGGAGCTGAAAACGCCTTGAACAGCAACCAAGAAACTGCTGGACAGCAGCTAAAATTGACCACGAATAGGCAAAGGGTGGAGCAAATAATTGACCGGTAGAAATTGATGTTCCCCACCGAACGGTGAAGTCGCAGAACACAAGCAAGCTAGGTTGGCATGGGTTGGGTTTACTTTCTCCTGGCTTGTACAGCAGCAAGTAATGATCAACAGGGGAGGAGGAAGAACATTGATGGCCAAAAAGCAAGCCGTGACCCTTCCTGAAAGACTTCGATTGAGGAACTTTTATTGCCTTTCTTTTTCTCTTCCTTCTCTCATGAAAACACTGGATTTTTTGAGCGTAATTGTGAGAATTGCTGACGCCCCC
This sequence comes from Psidium guajava, assembly GCA_016432845.1. Lineage (NCBI taxonomy): Eukaryota > Viridiplantae > Streptophyta > Magnoliopsida > Myrtales > Myrtaceae > Psidium > Psidium guajava. The sequence goes on from CM028232.1 coordinate 7,871,856, forward strand.
TTGAACCCTAAAGCTAAGGTTGCTTATATAGAATTAAGACCAATCCCAGTCCTCGGAGGAGTAGGGGTTAATATGAACCATTGGAAGGTAGGATCAGATTAGAGCCACTGGATTAGAAATTCTGAATTTAGGAGTTTTAATTATTTAAAACTCTTAATTTTCAGAATATTGCAGAGTCCCAATTGGTTATGACTCTTTGAGTCAAGCTCAATTTCTCTGTCCGTCCAAATCGATGCAAAATGCAATGCATGAAAAAAGTAAAATATACAAATCATGAGGAAATATTTTTGTGAGACTAAATTCTCATTTTTGTGCAATATAAATGAAAAAAAATAAAAATTTAGGTGTCAACAACCACACTGCACATTGGACTAAAATTCATGGACCATACTGATCAAATTAAAAGTTCGGAAACCACATTGTACATTGAAAAGTTTAATTTTAACTCCGTTTATTTCACGAATAACAACTTCTAGAAAAAAAGTTTTTCGGGTTTTCTGACATTTGGTTCACAGAAAATAGACTAATCAAGAAAAATTATTTTTCGTCTTGAAAAAAAAACACTAACAAAAATAGGAAAAATAATTTCATCCTCGACAAAAAGAGGAAATCATTTTCCCTTTTAATTTTCACCCAGACCCAGCATGTTCTCCTCCATGCTCTCCTTCACTTCTTCCCACATGTCTCTTACTAGCGAGAAAATATTCGGTGCTAATTCAAACTCCACGTCATTTATGCATTATGCCATTCAGTTGGTGACAAGTGGCACTGTGGGGCCCACTGTCAGAAAATTAACAACTCTCTTTCCTCTTCTCTCTCTCTCTCCAACGCTCACGAACCAAAATCGCAGATTTATTAGCTTCAACACTCTATGGTTACTTCAATGTGTAACTCACCAAGAAGCAACCTATTTGACCCTCTTTAGGAAGTAGACTCAACTCTTATATAGAAAATACTCGGATCCAAAATAGGATTACCCCAAATTAGAAAATCTTTTCAAACAAGGAAAACACTTAACCTAGAACCAACTCTTCGAGTTTAAATTATAGACATATTTTCAATTGGTACTTAGGTTTGTGGGAGATTTGGGGATTCCAAGTGTGTTTCTTCGGAAAAGGCAAATGAGCCTGTTTAGTCTTGAACTCTTCCCCGAAAATGCAAGTTGCAAAGTGGTCAAATTGCAAAAACACAAAATTATTTTAGCCTTTATTTGTTTTCCCTATATTCAATTCCGTACTCATATGTGATAGTTAGGATGGACAATTTCTCTATTCTGTAATCATCTTAATGTTAATTATTTATGTCATTTCGTTTTTTTTTTGTCAAAACTATTACCGTCACCGAAATTTTTCGTTGGCTTCAATGTCCATGATTTTGTGTCGTGTGGTATCGAGTTGCTCCCGAGAATAATGTTGCATTCACTTAGAAAACTTTATCAATCAGCAAAACCTTTTTTAAGCAAACCATTTTTATTGGGCATTGGGAAGATTTTTGGGGTTCCTAGCACACAGACATCCAAATTGCTTGAAATCTAAGTGCAAGGATCACCACATTACTTTATAGAGAGTTTTGGTGAGATTTATCTTTTTAAGCTCCGCCTCCTATGCGAAAAATGATGATTTAAAAAATAATTTTTAAAAAAAGATTGTTCCAAATAATTAGTCGACGAAAACTATTTTCATTATGGATAGTATTTTATAGTTTAAATATTTCAATGGATAATGAGAATTTTTTTTTTAATTTTTATGCATGAAATAAATAAGAGAAAATTTCAAATAAGAGTCTGAAGTGCCCTCATTTTCTCAAATGTGGGCTTAAAGTGGATCTCGTTTTTCAATAAGAACCTAAAATGATCATGATTATTTCAAATAAGGGCTTGAGTTAGCCAATTGGCTAAATATTGTGGCTAGTGAAGGGCATTTTTATCAAAACATAATTTATAGCTAGTTGGCTAAATATTCCAGCCAATAAAGGGTATTTTCATCAAAACATAATTTAAACATAATTTTTAGCTAAGTTAAGTTAAAAATTAAAAGTTAAAAAAAGCAAGTACAGACGATGCATCGTCGCTATCCCATCACACCGGTGGGGCGTCAGCGATGAGGAGGGATGCCAGCCTCCCTCGAACTGTTAGCCGTTGCCTCTAGTCGCGGGCTCTTGGTGACGCCCCATCTGTGGTGGGGTGATGGCCATAGGCAGGAGGGCAACTTGCCCTCGCTTCTAGTATTTCCTCTTCTTTTTTTTTTACCTTTTTTTTGTTAAATATAAAAAATATATATATAATATAAAGAAAAAAATTAAATAAAATAAATAAATTTCGCTTCTAGTAGTTCCTCTTCTTTTTTTTAACCTTTTGTTTTTGTTAAACATAAAAAAATAAAAAATAAAAAATAAAGAAAAAAATTAAATAAAAAAAATAAATGACAAAATGCTTTTAATTAGCTGACGAGAGGCTTTTGTTAAGATCGATATGATTACTTTATTTTTTTTTTTTTATTTGGGTGCAGAAGAGCGGCATCTTCGTCTATAGATGTCTCATGAGGGGGATGGTGCAGTGAAGTTTCGGTATAAATCACACGACCATCCTGTTTCCAGGTAGCTCCAGCAGCGAGGCTGATTCTAGAATTTGAGGCCATCGTCTCTCTCTGTCTCTAGATTTGAGGGGTGCACTGTGCAGAGGTCTGCATTCTCTTTCATGGGGCCTATCCTCGGCGACTTGCCGTCGTTCGATCCTCACAACTTCAGCCATTTCAGGCCATCTGATCCCTCCAACCCTTCTGTGAGTTTCACTCTTCTCTCGGCCTTCACCTTTGTTCTTTCTTATTTGGCGGTGTGCGCTTCGTTTTGGTTCCTCAATTTCTGCTATCGATGCGTATGATTCTTTTCTTGTCTCTGTTCTCGGTCTATTTTTCGGTGGTGATAAAGATAATGAAGAATTGCTTTGGAGAAGTGAAGTGTCTTCAGATTCCATGTCCGAACTGAGGGGTTTCTTTTACCAGTAGAGATAGTTTGATAGGCTCGGGTTCTCCCCGTTTTGTGGCTTCAATGGGGGCAAAATTACGACTTTATTCCAGCTGAATGAGTTGTCATCTCATGCCTTAGTTATCCTATTTCATTTTAGCCAGGGCTACGATTCAGACTGGTCGGGACAGCAATGCTTGTTCTTAGAGATAAATGAGAATATGTTGCCTTGCCATGGCTTACCACATCTATCTATCTTTGGATGAGAAACACTGGGAATTAGGGTGGTCACAAGAGGTCTTTAGCACAATTAGCTTTTAGCAAATGAGCCATTGTGGTTTGGCCAGATGGGCGCAGCTAGCTTTATCTCAGTGACTGGCTTAAAGCATGGTGTTTTAAAGTTTGTATGGATGATTCGTTCTTGAGGAGATGTAGAGTAACTTCTCCTTTGAAATTCCGGCAAATTAGTTGTGCTTGTGCAGGATTCCTATAGTACTTTGAGAAACTTTAATTGCATAACAAGTTTACAGTCTTTTGAATAAGATTCCTTCTTGATTTAGAGGATTCTTATGGTAGTTCTTTTCAAGATTATGGGGGTTATATCAGGATATCTGGTCTAAGCTACACCTATCAAAATTAAGGGACCATACATAGTGTTTAGATCTAAGATTTCAAGTTATTAATGACCAGACGAAACCAAGAAATAACACTTCACATGCAGTTGCTGTGGAGTCCAACAAATGACACAGCTTATGTCTGGTGATTGGTGAATAAAGTGAGCTCTCTTCAATTCCTTCTTGGTCGAGGAAGCTAAATTTGGTCAAATCACCTCGTGGATGACAATGAACTCTTTGCTTTATGACCAATTTCCTGATGCAGAAACACTGTCTTGTTACTTTTTGATTGGAACAAGAAATGGCATGGACCAGAGATAAGATGATTCGAACATAGCTTTACTTACATTTTTCAAATGTTATGTGTAGAAAATGACGCCTATGACCTATCATCCCACCCACAGCAGGACTATACCACCACCTGATCAAGGTAATAACGAATTAGATATGCATCTTCAGTGCTTTTCGCTCATTGAGTTAATGTCGACGTTGATGTGGCTCTTTTGCTCTTTGACTGATTGTGAAGAGAATGTCACTTTTATGTGGAAGATAAGCAGTTTTTCCATTTCAGTTTTTGGAGATGTGGCTCTCATCGTTTTATTGCAATCACCCTGACTTGGTTGCAACTCCTTCCAGTGATAACTAATGAAGCCAAAAATATTCTGATAAGAAATTTCTATCGGCGTGCCGAAGAAAAGGTCAGTCATTCAGATGAAACCAGAATTTTGATAACCTACAGCATGTGCCTCTGTCACTCATCCTTTGCAATTCCCATCCGTATACTACACATGCTACATGGATGAATCTTCGCATGCATTTGCACTCTTCATGGCTGTATGTCTGCCTCAGAGAGAGATGCTTTCCATTGCTGATTAGTTATTGTCAATATCAGATGAGACCAAAACGAGCTGCCTCTGAATTTCTTACACAAGAATCAGGATGCAAGCAACCAAGGGCTTCCATGACCACCTCAGATACTCCATAATGAGCTTCTGCATCGGAGTTTGCAACATGAGAAGTTCAGGAGTCTTCACTCGTTGAGTGTAGATATACCGCTGTAATATCAGACTGGTCTGTAGGCTTTGCATCTGCCTATTATTGGTATGTCGTTGCTGATCTTGTGTCTGTTGTTTGGTGATGCTAGTTGGCTTTTTGTGAAGAGAGCATCATTTGGGATATGCACAGCCTCTCCTCCCATGTACATTGGAAATAATTTATCCCTGATTTTTATGATCTCGTTAAAGATGTTCCAAGTACGGACCGAGCGTACAAAATCCAATGGTAAAGTCATTTTCACAAAAAGTAGTCATATTCGTACGTTCCTACAGTCTTTGACACAGTAGAACAAGAAATCCGTTTTCTTTTTTCATGGCTAATTTCTTTGTCGATATTTTTTTATGCTTGAAGAATAGCTTTCATGTCACTGTGTCTAATCTGCCGATTAGATTATGTATTAGTGTTTGCATGAAAGGCGTGCTTGACTAATGGTTCCATGTCATCTCTTTCCATTTCATACATGCGGTTCTTTTTTCAAGTCTCAACTACGCTCATCCACTAAACGACTGCTTCAGATTAGCTTTCCTTGATCGGTTTATCTCAAGTTGACTACGCCTATTTCACCAACCTATGCAAAATCTCCGTTTGAAAATGGAAATTATTTGGTTTGATTTTCTTTCTAGCAATGCAATGGATAGGGGAAGTAAACAAATTCTAATCTTCTGCATTTATGTCCTTTGTTTGACTTCTTTCTTTAGGTTTAGCGATCGGCTCAATATCTTCTTATCGCCATCCTTCACGAAATGTTAATTTCTGAGATTTCGGAAAGGTGCAAGTCTATGACTGTAACCCCATCAAATACCTGGAGAAGTCTTCAGGTCTTTGAGGATTGTTTCTGTCGTATAGTTACATTTTATCGTAGTTTTTCTAACAGCATTTAAGAATCTCCCGGACATATAGATTGTGAAAGGCTTGAGTCATAGTCAGTATGTATCGATGACTCTTGAGATAGAACTGAAGGAACTTCAGAAAGGGCGAAGGCAACGTTGTATTGCCGCTGACATGGGTCGGTAGGCAAAACACTGTCTTCACACAAGGCGTAGTTCCCGCAGATGTTCGTGTTCGTCCTGGTCATGATATTGTGATCCTTGGAAAAATATGAGAGATCTGAATAGCCGATGCACCTACCCAAGTGCTACCCTGCAGGTTATACTTGTTGATTCTTTTGCCAACTTCACAGAGAATCCACCTTATCGATCATACCTCTTTTATCTTTAACAAGTCCCCAAGGCGGGATAACTGGCGGGTCTGCTTTTTCTAAGCGTTATCATGGAGGTTTCACGTCATTTTATGGGACGTTTGGGATTTAAATGGCGGAGAGGTTAGACACTTGATGCCTTGCGTAGTTTGCTCGTTAAGGTGAGCGGCGACCGTCACCGTAGCCTCATCAAGAAATTTACAGGCCCGAAAATTCATATATCAAAGCGAGATGCATGCATCAGGATGATCGGTGAGGTTCAAATTCATGACAGTGCCTTAGGAAATAGCAGCTCGTAGCCTCGTGCAGCTATGTTAGAACCATCAATGGCGATTTCATGGGAATGGGATACTTCTACAGACCCGGAAGTACAAAATCCGTTTTCAAGCCGTAGATCTCTTGAATTTGTCGTAATTTATCTGAAGTTGATGTTAGTCATACAAGTAGACGGGGCGTTTTCCCCCTAAAACAGAAATGACCAGCAAGAGTGCAGAGAAAATGGATTGAAACTTAAATTGCAGGTCTTGGAAATGCTTATGATCATCTCTAATGGCTTGCTAATTGACTCATCAAAATGAGTTATAAATTCATATATGATGGGCTGAGTTGTTATATAGTTAATAATATTCAATATACAAATATGTGTGTTAAATGAGTGATAATTATGTTGTAAATAGAAACTCTACCCATCTCTGTAACTTTATTCATTCTCTCTCGCACTTACTACATTTCATTTACCGGCCAGGGTCATAAAGGCCTATCCGGATGATTGATGGGAGAAACACCAAACATATCCCAAACTTTTCGCTCCAAGTTTGGATACGAGTGTTCCTAGATTACATCTCAATTTAGGAATACAAGTAGGGTCGGGTTAGTATTTGGTGGATATGAGTAACTAGATTTACATTGCATGAAATTAGCTCACAACGAGTTAAATGGATTTATTAGGTTAGATTATTTTCGACTCGATTTGATTCACCCGTTTGACGAATCTATAAGTGGCTCTGATATCTTGAGTTCCATGTCCCGTACTACCAAAACCTCAAACCTCTTCGGCAGTCTCAGCTCGAACCCCAACTCCCCTAAACCCTATCAACTCTTGCTTGCTGAAAGATAAACATAATTTACAGGTGACCGTAGAAAATAATTAATTACGTTTAACCGTTGCAACGGATATTTCTATGCCAAATAAAATTAAAAGTAACTACGCTGTGTTTGCTTAAACATTAAATAAAAAAGTTGATGTAAAAAAATCTATGACAATATGGACGTAATTCACCTGTAATTGTTGTAACTTGTAACTAACAATTTATCTTTATGCACAATTATTTATCTGTAGAGTTTGTAACATGCAATATTAACACCTAGGACGCGTTTGTTTCAAAGAAAACTCAAGATTTGCAAAACATATTTCGAAAAGTGATCACTTACAAAAATGAAAGAATTAATTTTTTCATCACCCATGATAATTGTTAGTCATAAATTGTTGTCAATAATGAAAATATTTTCCGTTGACTAATTTTTTTAAGCGATATATTTCAAAAAATGTTTTTTAAATTTTGAATTTTTCAGGAAATAAACACAGCTTAGTAATTAACCGGTAGCATAGTCAGATACCTCAAAAATTGTGGAAAGTAATGGTAGCTACACTTAACAATTGTTCTCAATAATGGTAGTTTTTTTTTTGTAACTCTTTGTAAATGACAAGTTAGCATCAATTTCAAACCGTAGAGCAATTCACCTTAAAGTATTGTAAGGCTGAATATCCAAGCATCCATAACTTTCCATGAAAAAAAAAATTACCTGAATTCACCATATCTCTTTGTCTTCGTGTGTCATAATTTTCCTAAACCTAGACTAGAATCTCATGACACTTTTACTTAAAATTATTTTTTTTTACAAAATATTATTGGTACAACACGACACATTTACCCCAACTGAATTCTTATATCCTTATAATACACTTATTTCAATTTAATTATCATGTCAAAAAAAAAATTCCCAACCGAAACCCCTGATGCAAATCTCTTATTCCTTAAAGTGCGTGCGTGTCAGCACGAATGGATTTTCCACGTAATGTCATTCTTCTAGCCGTCTCCCACATGAATTAACCCCTATAAATTTTAACGAAATATTGGGTAAAATGATAACAAAAGGTAGCTTTGAGTCAATGATACAAGTTTGGGTTCTCTTACTTTGAGGTAAATGTGTTATAAAGTACCCATTTCAAAATTTTTGGAAGATAAAGATTGGTTTTCATTAAATGTGTCATGGATAATAGTTTGGGATTCTAAGGATGCGTAACATTCATTTCTATTTCTAGGAATAATTTTATTTATAAATATTTTTTTTCTATTTCTATTCCATAGACGAGTTTCTGAGCAGAAAAACGTATTTGGTGACTGCAAAAATTTATATTCTCAAAATAGAAAAAGAACATAAATGTATTTGATACGATCCTAAAAATTCCTATGTCCAATTTATTCTGGACAACAACAAGAATGTTTATTCTTCATCATAGCAGAACGTAATAAAGTAGAATCCACCATCTGGTGGTCGAGTTGGTTTGCGCTCAGTTCCTTTCACGAGAGGTCCTAGATTCAAAACTTCTCGGCGTTAGGTGACTTAACCGGAGGTCCGTGGTTGTGAGGTCTGCGGGTCCTTCCGAGGACTAGTCGTGCTTGCCGCGTGGACACCTCGGTTATCAAAAAAAAAAAAAAGCAAGCACGACTCTACCAGATTAATAGAGCTAACGTTAGTCACAATCGACATTAACTCACCTTTCGCTATAAGAAGATGAAGACGGAAATTCAGATTGGAGATTTGCTAGAGCAAGGAAGTTACTTTGGTCAAATCATGTTTGAAAATTGAAAAGTCCTAGAAACTTCTTGTGTAGATTGGTGAGGGTGGCCCTCCCAATTTTGAGAGTTAGCATATCTGCAATTTCACACACCTCAAAGTAACACTCATGTGGTTGAAGCTCGATTCAAAGATTGTGGTGAAGAAGAGTGTTAATCTTAATCATGCCCGCACTCTGCTTATGAAAAAGACATATTATCTCATTTTGTGTTGATTATGTAATGACGATGAAGATTATCAAAATAGTTATAAACTTATTGTAATTATGCTAACTCAGTGTTAAACTTTTTTTTGGCTAATTTAGTCATAAATATTTTTCATTTGTGCTAATTCTATTCATTTAACCAATTTTGAAAGGCCAATGCTGACATTGCACGTCCAACTTTGAGGTGGAATTTTTTAATAATTTTTTTATTTATCTTTTTTTTCCCTTCCTTCTTTGATTTCTATTTGCGGCCAACAAACAAAAAGCAAAGAGGAAGGAGAAAAAGAAAGGAAAAAAAATTAATTAAAATAACATTGTTTCTCTTTTTGTTTTGGTGAACAAAAAATAGATTTTTTTTACTTCTTGTTTTTGTTCCAAACCTATTCCGTAACCACTAATCTATTCTAGAGAATAGAAAAATTAACTGAACAACACAAACATATTTCTATTCTTTTTCTATTCCACAAACAAAAGAACATAAATATAGAAAAATAGACCAATTACCAAACATATCCTTATAGAACGAAAATTAATTTGGTATAAATATATTAACAATACAGAAAAGGGTAAATACAATGCAAAAGAAAAACATCATAAATAAAGTAAATGAAAAAAGTCACGAAAAACTTCAAGCTATGCTCACTATGATATATTTGCCTTAAACATTTTTTTTGTGATATTGTAAACCCAAAACTTATACTTGTGTGGCATGCTTTTCCCAAAAAAAAAAAAAATCTTAATTGATGCCAAAAATCTAAAACTCGTACCATACGAGACATTTATCCCAAACTTTACCCCGATATGTCACCATTACCCTCCATCAAAATTTCATTAACGAACACATCTAAAAACCTTATGTGCATGCTTATATGGATGACGAAAACCAAATCAGGCCGAGGAGGTGCTCACATTTTCAACTATTGTATGTTTATTTTTCTTTTCTTTTTTCTTTTTAAATTCCTCCTTCATTCTCTCCCTTGATTCAGCGACAGTGAGAATGAGGAGGGGGCGGCAATGGAGGCAAGGGCAGTGGTGAAGACAAAGGAGGAAGGGGAAAAAAAAACAGAAGAGGATAAATGTGTGGTGCAAGTCTAAGTTTGAAAATTTTTATGTCATGAAATTTTTTAGAAAAATCTATCACTTAAATAGATGTCTGGGGATTTTCTGTCAAAAAAAAGATTTAGGGTAAATGTGTAATTTATATGCAATGTAGTTAAATATGTCACGTGGGTATAAGTTTGAAATTTTTAGTGTCATAACAAAGGTATGGGTAAATATGTCATAATTTGAGATTTTTTTTTTTTTTATGATTTTTGCCTTGAAGAAAAAGTAGGGAAAAAAAATGACAAAAACGGGTACCCTCGGACCGAGTTCGATTCCATATATACATCAAAGATCGAATCTCGACCGGTTGTGACCGCACACCCACAGAGCATCAAATACACTCCGCCGCATGCGAAAATCCCTCTGCTTCTCTTAGGTTAGGAAGAGCGCCCTCTCTCCAAACTTCCTGCGGACTCATAAGCACACGCCCGGAGACGGCTCTGGATTGCCCGCCGAAGCAGAGAGACGGAGAAGAATCCATGGCGGCACCAGAAGCTCCTCTCTGCTACGTCGGCGTCGCTCGCCAATCTCCTGCTTTTCGCCTCATGAAGCAAATGGTACGCTGGGTGTTGGTGTAGGGGTGCGCGCGCTTTTTTTTCAGTCTTTTCGTTGCATATGAATCAGTATGAGGCTTGGCAGTCCTAAAGGAGGAATTTTTGGTAGTTTTTGGATGTGTTTCGTGGCGGGTCTTTGATTGTTCGGTGCGGTGTTGATAGGGGTGGGAAGAAGGAGAAGGTCTAGGCAAGGACAAGCAAGGGATCAAAGGCTACGTTAGGGTCAAGAACAAGCAGGACACTACAGGTCCGTGCCTGATTCTCGTGCTTCATTTCAATTCTAATTGACTAGTGATCGAGGTTTTTTTTTTTTTTGTTCTTATTATTATTATTATTATTTTGTGTGTGTGTGTGTGTGTGTGTGTGTGTGTGTGTGTGTGTGTGTGTGTGTTTGGGTAATTTGCTCGTTGGTGACCTCGATAGGGGTTGGTATTGAGAAGCCGAACGAATGGGCGTTCGACACGGCTCAGTTCGATAGCATTCTGAAGAGATTGAAAGTGGTAAGGCTATTTTTCTGCCTTTTCATGTAGGCAATTTCTGTTCCGCTTCTTGCAGTGTTTAGTTTTTTTTTTAAATAATGTTTCTAATTGAATTTCGTGCTCTTGCATGGTGGTTCGCAGCAAGGAGCGAAACCCAGTGATGAAGGTAAGATATGACATCGTCATCTTTGAATTTTTGCTCAGTAACTATGTTTCATAAATATATGACATAAGTTTGTGTTGTGTTTGTTTCGCTCAATTGTTTTTTGGGTCTTGATCTGAGATGCAATGCAAGGTTGTCATAGTTCTGTGTTAACTTTTTCCTGGCAGCTAGTGAGAAGAGAACTGAAGTGAAAGTTGATAAAAATGACTCTGATGATGCTCAGGCCACGGTTCCTAAGGCTACTCGAGCAAGGGGAAGGTGTGTAGTTTTTACAATACTGCAGGATTACTTTGCAGTGTTTGTATCTGTTTGTGCATATGAAGTGAACTCTCTTTTTAGTAATTTTGGCTATTCTGCTATATCTTGATAAATAGGTACAAGAAGAGAGAAAGGGGGAAGCTTGTCCATTCTTATTCATCTCAAGATCTTGAAGGAATTCTTGTACGTTGATAGCTGTAGCTGCCTTTTGTCAAATTTTTCTTTATCTGTTATCATGAATTGTTCACAAGGTTCGATTAATTGCCATTCGGTTTGAGTCCCTGTGTACAAAAAAGAACTAGCACCTGCTTCTTTTGTCGACAACAAACTTTTGTCATTTTATTTGGACAAAGACTGTGAGATGTAACATGCCATCTTTCCAATCTGTTTTTGATTCTCAGTTTTTGTTTTTGTGAAATTACAAGTATGGCTATAATAAATGGAAGATACTTACTGGGTGGGGAATTATCTTTTTTGGTCGGATGGTTGTCCGTTTATTTGATGACCCATATTTTGATGTTCACAGTACTTTTGTTAGAGGAGGGATCTACAAGTGCTACCTCAGATTCAAGAACATTTTCTTAGAGAACCTTAGCATTTTTTGGTTCCCGATTGGAAGTAGGCTAGTCGCTATACTTTTTATATGAGTTCTCTATTTTCTCATTTTACTTGGTAATATTTATACAGGTGAAAAAGGTAGAGGAGTTGCCACAAGAAGATTTGTATCCCATCGAGGAAGGTTATCTCATGGATGCATCAGAAAGCCTTGTCCTTGTGAATGAAGGTAATTTTCCTGGAAGAAGGGATTGGGGTCCTTTTTAATGTAGGAGATCAAGTAAAATCTTGAAAAGGTTAGAGAAGCATCTTGATTATTGGATTTTATCACTGTACAAAGCACGTTAGAACTGCCCAACTTGATCGAGCGTTCAAGTTAGGGGTGAGCATGTGCTTGGTGGGTTGGGTTTAGACCTATATCTTAAACCTGATCCTGTTATAATTGGTTCTTAATTTTTGGAACTGAGACTCTACCCTATTTATCATGGAACCTGTTTTGGAACCAACTCAATTTTTCGGTTCGGTTTTAGGGTCTATCCGGTTTCCCTGTATGTGAGAATGAAAATAGAATCTTGCGATCATATGAAGCTTTCACAGTTTACTCATAGAAGCTTAATAAAAAGAGGGGAGAGAGAGAGAAAAGAAGGGGCATAGATTAAATTGAGGACAGAGATTTTCCTCATAAATCACGATTTTGACAATGCACAACTAAATTTGACAGAGAGAGATACATACTACTTAATCAATCAACTTTGCATATTCGATTAAAAAAAAAACAAAGAATTCGCATTTACATATGTAAATACTCTCTAGTGCTAAATTCAGCTTAAACATCAGATCACATAACACCAAGAGGAAGGAGGAATTTTAGGATTACTTGTTCTCCTAGGTGAGCGTACTACGCGAGGCAAGGCTATGGCTGGCAAGCTAACTTTAACGAAGAGTAAGCCACTTAGAGTTAGTTTTTTTTTTCTTTTTTTGGTAAACAGCGTCTAAAAATTAGTTCTATAGACCGGTCGGGAGGCTCTTTACTTAAAACCAGGAGCCGGACCGGTTTCAATCGGTTCTCAAAAATTGGAACCGGAACCAATTTGAATGGGAACCCATTCCTGGCCTTGTTTTTTGGGTGGTCCGATCTAGGTACTGGATAAATCCGGTCCGGTTGCACACCCCTAGCTCAAGTTATGGTTATGGCTATGGAATTTTTTAAGTCACGTCTTCAGTGTATGCATGGACTAAACCACCAAATGCAAAATGGCCACCAGCATCTCACCCTTTTCCGTTGCAGTTCTTTGTTACATGTATAGTTCCACCCAGAGAATAGAAGAAGTTGTACCAATTGAAAATAGTTGATAGTGTTATCAGAAAATATTCACTCTTTTCTGGACATAACGCTAGCTGCCTGACGCTTGTCTAGCATATCTGTTCCTTGGGCAACTGGTTATTGGTACTCCTGTCTTGTCTTTATCATACTCCTTCCTGATCAACTGAGAATATCTACTTCATTATTGATCTTAACTGTTGGATAAGTAAACCCTAACTTGTGTATCTAATATGATAATGGTTTTTAGCCATTCAACAGTTGTAGCAGCTTTCCTGCTATCTAATATGATAATGGTTTTTAGCCATTCAACAGTTGTAACAGCTTTCCTGCTTTTCTTTTATGCACTTGGTGTTTTTGCTTTAGAGAGAGAAAATTCCTTCCATATTGTGGCCTGAACTTGCCTCCATGGTTATGATGTTAGCTTCTTTTTACAGGAAAGCTAGATGAGAATTCGCCAGAGTGGTGGGGCTCCAAATATGGTTTTGTCTCCGGAGGTTTTCTTGGAGCAGCATCTACTCGAAAAAGTATAGTTGGCAGCAAGGATGCTGGGAAAAGTAATGAAAGAACTGCATTTTTTGAAGAGGATCAAGAGAATCTCTACAAGCTAGTCCAGGTGCTTGATTTTTTATCTTGCCAAACTCTCTCGTCCATATGGTTTTTTTGGCCATTCTGTTTGTATTGCTAGGTGAATTTATTTCGTGAAATTTACATAGGCCAGTACTTTATATATAAATGAAAATTATTTCATACCTGTTTAGTCATGAATTTTGGGATTAGTGTTGTTTGTAGAAGATGCAACACATTCGCCCCCCCCCCCCTCTCTTTTTTGGGCCCTGGATTGTTGGTGTACACTTGATACTTTGTTTTATCATCTCTACTTTATGGGTAAGAATGTTATATTTGAGTAGTGTGGAGTAGAGATAAGGATCTTAAGTTATAATCCATTTGTTTCGTGGAAAAGATTTGACTTGGAAAACAATTTCCTGAAATTCATTGCTTGAAATTATTAATTAATGAAAAATGTTTTTCATTATCGACAACAATTTATGTCTAAATAATTTCGTGGATGATAAACATATTTTCCCTTTAATTTTTTTTTATAAGTGATACAAGCAATTATTTTTAGGAATTTTTTTTTTCAAATTATTCATTTTTCGCTAAACAAATGTCAAAGAAATTTGGCATTGGTTGTGTTGGGTGGAGGTAATCAATGAGTTATCACCATTAATATATTAACGTCTCAGGACAAGGCAACTTCTGGTAAGCAAGGACTTGGGATTAAGGACAGGCCGAAGAAGGTGGCTGGTTGCTACTTTCAAGGGAAAAAGACGTCATTCGAAGACAGTAGCGATGATGATTCCTCAAATACAGGTTCATTAAAGCGAAAATGTGATGACATGCTAGAGAAGGGTAAGGCAAGCGAGCAAAAATTGAATCTGAAAAAGTTGTGTAAGCAACTTCTTCGTCAGGCAAGTCTTCGCAAATTAGGATATATTTTTAGCTTTTAAGGTCACGACGTGTGGTTTACTAATTATCAACTTGATGCGGTCCAGGTCCCTGGGAATTCACTCAAGTTAAAGAAGCTGACAGTCCTTGTTGAGGAACAGTCATCTTCTGCTCTTTCAAACTTTTCTTCCAAGAAAGATGCAATTGCTCACTTGAAAGGAAAGGTATTTGTGACCTTTGGAGATTTTGTAACTTGGGATTTCTAGTAAACCTTTTAACCTGTTCTTGCGGGAATTCCTAAAAGCAGTCCAACATTGATTACTTGATTATGCCATAAGAACAAAACTTTTGCCCTCATGATGAATTTAATAGTTTCTCTTGGTGCTGCTGCTGCTTGATGTCTTTTGGGACTATTGATTTGCTACGATCTCCAAGTTGGTCTTTGAGCAAATTTGAGCAAGTTTTTGATTGTTGCTGCAGCTGGGAAGCAGTAGGAAATTCTCTGTGGAGGGGAAGAGGGTGAGCCTTGTGTCCGGGAAACGCTGAAAAGTTTTGCAGAGATTTAGTTGCGGGCACCAATATGTATATTGCAGCTGAGTTTTAGAGGGGAGAGAGAGAGGCGGCTGTATAATTACTAGCTTTTTTGCCGGGTCAGCTGGGACAATATTATTGTTTTCTCTAACGAGATATATGTTTTCTATTGTCTCTTTTTTTCGTCGAGATGCTTGGATCGAAGATGTAACGGAGGGGATTATCGAGTAGCGAGAGGGCTTGGAAGGAATTGGTGTTGTAGTTCTTTGAGAGGAGGATCTGTTTGTTTTGTCACATTTTGGAAGGACTCCCATCATTGTAATTTGACACTTGCATTATTTATGCGGTGACTGATTCTTGGGAATGACAAATAAGGATGCCATGCTCTGCCTGTGCTTCCATTAGTCGTCAATGAAGCTACTACAGTGCTAATTAGAACTAAAACGTGAATGCGTCTTTTCATCTTCTTTTCATTGTGGGACTGATCTCTCTCTCTCTCCCCACTCTTTTCCTACCATACCCCCAAGCCATTTGCTTCGTCCCCGTGCGCCTCTCCCCACGGAGGACACTATTTTGCGATTCTCGACGGCTTCAAATGACCGTCCGTCGACGGAGAGAGAGACCGGTAAATCCTACTCATATAGGAAACTCGTTCCCAACTCATTTAAGGTTCATCTAGGGTTTGAGAGAATGATACATGTGGGGACCTCCTAATATCGGAATCCGTTTGATCTAAATGGGGGAAAGAACTGCGTAAACCACACAATCACTAAAATTAGTGAGGAGTCCATTCAAGTGGGCTTTGGTGATGCCGTGACTTTGATGGCAATATATTTCCCTTCAGAATATGTTCGTCTGACTTCATAAGCCATCACATCTTTATTTATAAGTGCTAGACATAAACTGTGTCCATACTTAATCCCTGTTTGATTAGTTAGATCTCCGACGATCCTTACTCGCTCTTAGTGAAGTGTTGAGCACCTTTCAACCCTAGTCGCAGAGAGTGTGCAGATGCGGTCAGTGCCCGAGACACGCTCATTGAGCGATATAATCGGATTTTTATACACTCATCAAACGATGTCCGTGTCGATTCTCTCTCGGAGAGAGACTAACAAACTTTATGAACAATCTTTACCCAAAAAAAAAAGAAACTTTATGAACAATATTTGCTTCACACACGTAACTAAACGAACTAGAGAAGCTTCCCCGCAACCCACCAAGTTTTAAAGAAACCTACAGAACTCAAGATTTGGGTCCATGCAATGCAAGTGGAACCCCCCCCCCCCCCCCCCCCCACTCCACCACCAATCCAACTTCACAATCAATACCTTTCCAAAATTCACTTCCTTTTATGAATAGATCTTCCTAAAAATCTCACTCTAGCTAGGACTAGCGGTCGCCACTCTAATATTATTCCCTAATACATTGCCCCAAAGATACAAAAGTCACTATCTACATCGTGATGGCCAAAGGAAAAAGAGAGGAACATGCATTGATATTGCGCAAAGATCATGAAAAGAGACAATGACACTGCCCCATACTGGACCCAGCTACGTACCTTCTCGATTCAATTTACTTTCCCTTGGGTTTAGGGTAATGTCCAGCCATTACTTCCCCTTTGTTTTTTTTTTTTCTCTTTTTTCCTTTTTTTTTTCCCCCTTCATGTCCCTTGGCTATATGGGGAGATTCATGAATGTCTTCCTACTGCCCGAAGAGAAGTTCATCGGTGATGTTCACGCACGTCGTTGTATGCCCGATAGAGATGGTGCGCGGATGGTTCGTTGAATCGTTTACTTTCTTAACCGGCTCACATAGGCAAAACCGTGGAGTTTCGATGGACCTATTAGTTGGTGGGCCAATAAAGGCGCACATGATAACCATTATATTTATGGAATCAATTTCTAGCTAGAAATTGATTTTTCTATTTCTAGTTTCTGAACATGTTTCTAATCGAAAAAAATACATTTGATAATGACACAAAATTTTTTCTACTTCATTTTTAATTTTTTTAAAATTTATTTTGAAAAATATTATTAGAAAATGTCATTTACTATTTAAAAATAAAAAATATCATTTATTTTTTACTTCCGCGGTTAGTGGAGGGTGGCAGTGAGCAATGGTTGATGGTAGGAGGTGGTGGTCGATGGTGGCAGGTCGACAGTTAGTAGTGGGTGGCAATAGTGACATGTAGTGAGCGGCAACGGAGGTCAACGGTTCAAGGTGGCCGATGGTGGCTACGGCGGTGGGCGATAGTGGCCAATGGTGGTGGCGGTGGCAGTGGCGGAGGCTTGTGGTGAGGGTCAGCGATGGCAACCAATGGGCGGGTGTTATCAACGACAGTCGACGGTTGGTGGGGGCGGCTAGAGGAGGTTAGCGGGGGCCGGCGGTGGGTGACCAACAAAGGAAGGGTGACAGAGAGTGTGATGAGACTTGAGAAAAAACAAAAGGTTTTGGTAGGTTATTTCTTATTTCAATTTCCGGGACAAAAAAACTACGATTTTTAGCTTTTCATTTTTCTTTCAAATTTATTTTTAGAACAAATTTTTGTTCCATAAACGGAAAAATAGAATTGCATTATCAAATAAATTTCTATTTCAAACTTGATACAAAAGCAAATTCGAAATGGAAAAGAGAAATAAAATGTTTATTATGTGCGCCCTAAGTCCTTTCTTCTACGCCTTATAAGGGTACTAATCACAGCACAAGAACTATGGATGTCACGATGGATATCTTCTTTGCTGCTACTTGAATACTATCGGATCTAGATTCATCGAAATTAATTGTAACGATTCCTTGTCGTTCTCTCCATCGTCGAGGAGCATGCTCTCGCTTGGCGCTAGGGTCAGTGAAACATGCGGGCCGCCATGTCCCTAAACTGTCGCCGTGGCCAATATCTTCGGTTTTTGGTACTATTTCCCTTACGCTAAGGTGCTCATTTAGGGTTCAAGTTGGGGAATAATTCAGTGCCGCTCTTGTTGACTCCGGGCGAGATCCCAGCGTCCCCCGCCGTGGCGGTTCAACTATCTCCCTCCAAACACGCTTCGGGCGGGTGGACTTTTTCCTCCATTCCTTTGTTTAATCTTCTCGCGCGTTAGACTTGGACAACTTGGATTTCGAACGTGCCAAACTTTTGGAGTCGGACGAGTCTCGAAGCTAAAAGCTACGGCCAAGTTGCGCGTGGAAAAGGGAGAAGACAGGGGGGGGCGGGGGGGACCGCCCATTGAATGACCACCACTCTTTTCATCCTTGTCATTTTCTGGAGGTTCTAAAGAAGTTATCGTGCTGTTGCTCGTGCATGAGAAGCGCACGTCAGTCGTGCGTACATAGTTGCATAGGGAATAGGTCCGAATGAGCAAGATCCTCTCTGTTTCGTTCAACCGTACTCGGCTCAATTTGATCTGAAGTTCCCTTGTTAAATCATTAACACGGGTCGCGTTGCATCAGCGCGGTAAATTAGCTCATGGAAATCTTTTAAGGGCCTGGTTGAATCTTCTAATGTTCGTTTGTATGGTCTTGTTTCTCGCAAGGGGACCAAGAAAATTTGTGGAGAAAAGTATCCAAAAAGTCATAAATCTATTGCATTAGTATCAATTCAACCATAAACCTTTTCATTAGACCAATTTAGTCGTAAGCCTTTTTTACATTGATACCAATTCATTCTATTCGACTAGTCTAGAACAAAAACCGTTGATGTAGACGTTGATCATCTTATATGGCACAATTGGCGCTAACGTGATCAATCGGTGCGAGGGTCGACCTAGCCAGATTTGGGGAGGGGACCTCACAGGCGCTTACCTTAGTCTAGGCACGGCTTGGCAAGGCTGACCCCTACCTATCCCCAATGAGGGCGACCTTACCTAGACAAGGCTGGCTGCCGGCAAAAAGAAGGGGAAAAAGGGATTAGGAAAAACAATAAAAAAAAATAATTAAAAAGTGCCCATGTTAGTGTCCGTGATACCACGTAGAATGCCCGACTTCCAGGCCAGCGGTTTTCGATCCAAATTAGTTAGATGGATTGAATTGGTATCAATATAAAAAAAATGTCTAGAATTAAATCGGTTCAATTAAAAGATGATCTCAATGCGATAGGTTTTAGTGCCTTTTTTTTTTTCCATTTTTTATACTGTCGTCAAATTTGTGAAAGCTGACGCAAGATATCTCTGGGCATGGGCTGGAAATCAAGGCCTATAGGGCAATACGGCCACCGGCGCAAGAACATAGGTGGCCTCTACTTCTGGGGACGACATAGCTTGTGATTTAATCAATTTCAAGACTGTAAACTTTAGTGTGAACCCAAATCTGAAAAGACACGGCCTCTATCTACTAGACTCTTTTATCCTGATTGCGGTCAATCTTTTCAGCACATGGTGGGTTCGCAATCAGAAAGGGAGCTTCGGCGATCATAGACGGAGACAATCTTCAGCCCTCTCTAATCTTTTTTTTATTTCACCATTATAAAAGTTTTGACTTACTAAGAAGAATGTTCAAAGAAATCGACTAACTTACACCTTCTTCTTTTTTTTTTAAGGTTAATCGATAAGCATAGAAAATTACTAAATAATTCTTAAATCTATTATAATTGCGTTAATTTAGTCCTCATCTTCATCTTCTTCTTCTTTTGCTAATTGAGTTCAAAAATTTTTGTATTTGTATCAATTTAACTCATTTGGCCGGTCAATTAATCACGAGAAAAAGAAGTTATAAGATACATGTTCCCTTGAACTGAAGAATTGAAGAACTAATATTAAAGAAATGTAGATGAATTAATGGTCAACGCCAATCTTTCTAATTGCTGCCCCCCTACAATGAGATGTCCCATTCACGAGATCACATCACATATTCATTTTCTTTATACTCTTCATCGCACCACCATCTCGATCGAAAGGTCCCCGGCTCAACCAGCCGACAATGCCCCCAGCTAGCCGAGCCTCCATCGCGCTCACCACAAGCCCGGCTTCCTCTCCTTCCTCCCTCTCTATCCATTGACTTCGGCAATCGCCGTCCGGAGTCGGCTAAGGTTTTTTTTTTTTTCCCTCCTCCCCTTTTTCCTTTTATGATCGGGATACTTATTTAGGGTTTTCTTCGGCCTCAAAATCCTTTGTTTTCCTAGGTCTAGGGTTGTGTTACCATTTAGGGATACGTGCATGTCACTAAATTATAATTAAGTCTTAAAATTGGCTATTGGTATTGGGGATATATTCATTAAAAATTCTAAAACTTGTTACCATAGTGCAATTGAGTCATCAAGGGCCCGGCGACCCTTGCCCCACCATCGCTGGTCCTTCCGGCGATCGTGGGGGTAGCAATGACAAGGGCCAGCGGAGGCCCTCGCTAGTTTTTCTTCTTCTTCTTTTTTAAATTTATTTTAACTGATAATATATTAAAAATTAAATATGGATCAAAACGAAGTCGTTTCAGATTTATTGTTCTTGTTGCAACAATGACAACGTGAAGTAGGAGAGAGAAAGTAATAAACAAAAATGTCATATTAGTATTTTTTGTTAGCCGAATTGGACGGAGTAAACGAAAGGGCTCGATTATATCAGTTTATCAATTTTCATGACTCGATTGTACTTTCTGAAAATTTTAGTATTCGATTAAATTTTTTGGTGACAAATTTTAAGATTTTCAGTGATACATACATATATATCGCTCGTGTGGGAGTTTTTGCAATGTCGTGAAATTCGGGTCAATCATTATCACCGTGTCACAAACGTTAAAGGATTGTTTTGTTTATGGGTGTAGTCGCATCCCCATGCAAGAATTCCATTAAAATTTGCGCCAATCCCGCGAGCAACTCTCTATGTGTTTATTCATTTATTTTTCCCTTTGACTTTCTCCAAATGGCAGCCATTTTCAAACTTTCAAGTTTGACATTTTTATGAAGCGGCTCTTATCCTGTTAAAGATCTAAACTCATTGTCTTACATAATTTATGAAAACTGCTATAACCCTAAGCGGGAAATTTCCTATATTGTTCATTTGCTTTTCTTCTTCTTCCCATATTGTAGACTGACCCGAAAAGGAAGACAGAAGTTTTCCAGCAAGATCTCCCCCAATTTCCCAAGTCCACAGCCGACTTGTAAACGGTCCAGGAAAAACAAAAAACAATTCGGAGCTTTTCATAAATGCCAAAAGTTCAAAGTCATCCACGAAAGTGAAGGAAGTGCAAGGAAAAAGAGAGAGAATCAACTATAGCCGCAACCGCAAACAGATCCAAAGAAAGTCTTGGGGCCTCCTGCAACTTGTATATAAGAAGGAATACTATATCTTCTGCTAATTCATGCATCCATTCATTCAATGCCCACAATATGTTTAATATCGTCTGACTTTTTCCGCAAAGTCAAACCCAGAATATGGATGCAAAGAGGTGAGGCGAAACTGGAGACTTCAAAGTCGCAACTTTTGAATGCGTGACCCGAAATCTCTCCCAATATATAAACATCCTCCTCCCTTACCTTCTTCTCATTAAACCTTTGATCTGCGATAATCTCCTACGGTGCAAATGAATCCCGCGTGCGTTGTCGATGATTGGGATCTGCAGGCCGTCGTCCGGGGGTGGTGTGGCGCCGGGGAGACTTGTTACAACGCCGCGGATTGTGCGGCGTGGCGGTCTGTTGCCGACCTGCGACAGGAAGAGTTTCTCTTTGGCGGGTTTCCCGAGTTCGCCGAGACGTCAGTGCTCTTAGATGATTTGGAGCAGCTCTACAAGCCGTTCTATCCGGCGCCACCGTCCGTTTGCGACGCGGCATCGAAATCTGACGAAGTGATTGAAGAGGCCGAGAATAAGCTGAAGGAAGAAGAGCCCTTGACGGATGCTTCGACGACGAGCCAGGCAGTCCATTATGATGGGGCTAAACAAAGGAGGAGGTAAGAGAAATAAGTCTTCTTATTACGAGAATTGGCTCGTGAGTTAATGTTTATCAAAAGATTGATTAGGTTTAATTGGATAATTAGGAAGAATCAGCAGAAGAGGGAGGTGCACCATGTGACGGCGGACGGGATCTCGTCGGACATGTGGGCTTGGCGCAAGTACGGCCAGAAACCGATCAAGGGTTCGCCCTATCCCAGGTCGGTCCAAAAGATGCCACTTCAGCTTCAATTTTGCACTGAATAGCTGGGTTTAAATTAACCTCAGTTTCACGAATTTTCTCGGCAACATCTCAATTTTTTTCCCCCCTGGGACACACATTATTTCAGTCGACCTAACTGAATGTGTTGCTTGGGTTGGAAAAATTTGTGCATGACAGGAGCTACTATAGATGCAGCAGCTCAAAGGGTTGTTTGGCAAGGAAACAGGTCGAGCGGAGCAGCTCCGATCCCAGAGTCTTTGTCGTCACCTACACCGGCGAGCACAGCCACACCCACCCGACTCGCCGGAACGCGCTCGCTGGCAGCACCAGGAACAAGTCCGCTCCCTCTAAAGCGAAGCAACCGGCCGTAGTCAAAGGCAACAGGTGTGGGCCTCTAGCCAACGGTGCGTGCGACTCTCGGGGCTCAACCGCCGCTCGGTCTCCAGCGACTCCTCTGCTCGTCGCGACTCTTTCTGAAGAAGACAAGGAGCAATTGTCGAGCTGTGGGAGCGGGTTGTCGGGTGGGAGCAACGACAACTACGTCGACCCAACGTCGTTCTTCGGCGATGAAATATTCATGGGGTTCGAGGAGTTGAACGAGATGGTTATGGATCTAGGCCTCGACGGCTGCAGCTAAAATCACCACACGAAGAACTCGTTCGACAGAACGAGATTAACGAATCACATCTTGTAGTATTTCGTCCAAGTGATGATGGTTTTTTAAGTTTGCTTCTCAATTGTAAAGATCGAACAGGAAATAGAAGATCCACAACTTATGACATGAATGGGAGAATACGGTGTAGAAATTTTAATAGCGCCATTAGTTTTCGCTCACTGGATAAGACTGCTTTAAATAGGGAATTTAAATAAAGGATTGGCTGGGTTTTGATCTGCTAAGCATCTACTAATTACGCAAATTACAAAGTGAGGTGCATAGATCATGTCTTTTGCAAATTCCCATGTGGAACTAAAGGCCTATTTAGCAGCTTTTCTGTTACCGAGAACAAAAAAGAATTAGAAATATGTTTGGTAACGCAAATAATTCTGATTCTAATTCTGCTTCTGGAAACATTTTTGGACCAAAAATCAGTAACAAAAAAAAGTTGTTTCTCAAAAAAAGAACACTTTTTAAAGATGACTTTTCAACAATAAACTTCTCAATCTCTTCCCATGAGACTTTTAGACCAAAAATCAAAAATCTTATGTAGTTGCCAAACGTATTCTGATTCTCTAAAAGAATAGAATAAAAAAAAGTGATTTTAATCAGAATCATTTTTTTTTAACAGAAACGTTATCAAACAGACCCTAAATCTAAACATGAATATGTCCAAGTGAAGCAAAGCAAGTGCAAGACCGGAGGCAGTAATAAGACTTTGTCCGAATTTCCCGGAGATGTAATGTTCATTGAAAACAATGATTTCGTAATTTAATATCTGCAAGGATCATGGAACGTCATGCTTGCCCATGCGTGTGTTTCAATAATTGAGAGACTTAGACATAAACTTTTAATTTTTTCTAGATATGCGATCAACTTGTGCACGTTTTGGATCGTTTTGTCAACCGGGTGACCAAAGCACCGGCCCCCATCCTCTTCCCTGCCGAATAATAGGAAAAGGATGGCAATAAATAAGAAGAAAATGTGGAAAAAAAAAGCATAAAAAGAGGATAAGTAAAGATAAGAGTCAAAATGGACCAAAAGTTCATTAAGGTTCCTTTTCATTTTCTTTTCTTTTGTTTACCCATTCCTAAATTTTTTTTTGTCCCATACAGACGTTATATTGCTTGAAATAATTGATCAATAAAAAAACATTTCTTCATGGATAAAATTGATGATATATATATTTTTTGCGTCGTTCATTTTTGGAAGTGATTATATTTCGAAAAATGCTTTTCAAATTTTCATGAAACAAATGCTCATTATAGTCTGTACAAATTTTAAGATAATGTGAAAACGTGTTTCTTTCGGTAAATTTTTTCGCAAGACTTTTGAGCTTTCATTCAATGTTTATTGGAGCTAGTGAGAAATAATATCTTACAGATTCCTATGATTTTAACGTAAGTTTCCTATTGATTTCGTGTCATTAGGCCTGACATCATGCTGTCTGCTTCTATTAGTAGAACAAGAAAGACATAAATGTCTATAAGCCTTTTACATTAGAATTCAAATAATTCTACGGATAGGTATGGATTTGTGACAAATGCATTCGTAGTCATCCCACCGTTATTTGGAGTCATTCTCACTTAAGAGCACTTGATTTTGAGCGAACGTATGTTTCTATCTTATTACAGCGAAAGAATCTCCATCTTCTTCGTCCCTACGCACTCTTCTTGGGTTCTAGAAACCAAAGCAGCCACCGCCCCCACGAAGGCCGCGTTCATGTACGTCGCGGGCTCCGAGTGCGAGTAGTCCGATCTTAAATCACTGAACCGGTCGTTTGAGTCGGGCCCGCCCGCGATCGCCCCTGCATGCATGTTCGGGTTCGGACTGGTTGATGAATAGTATGTGTTGAGACCGTCATGGCAGCCGACCTTAGCAGGGTGGACGTGAATGGAGGGGATCGACGCGCCACGGTGGTGCAGCTGCCTCGGGTATTTGGAGCCCCAGCCCACCATGTATGACATGTTCATAGGATTCTTCCCCAATATGTAGTCCACCTGAGAAACATTTACATACCATGATCACAAAAATGTTCCCTACGTTCTTAATTTTTTGGGTAACTGAAGTTCACGAGCACGTTTCAATCTGGATTTAACATTGATCCAGCGCCTGCTTGGTTTGTCGATTCGATGGTATGTTCCTGTTCGAATGATCTCGATACGCGTAATATGACTAGGATCTGTGTGTATTTGTCTGAGGAGGAACGTAGGGTTGAACCTGTGATTTCGCGAACTCTCTAATTTGGGAGGCAGAGAAATGCGCGGACCCGCACTGGACTCCGTCGACGTGACCCTCGCTCAACGTCTTCGAGTGTATCAGGAGCACCATGGACGCGCTCGTCGCGTACTGCAGATTCGAACTGTCTCGAGTATACAGCAGACCACCTGCAAACGTGATGCATCTGAGCTATTCACTCTCTATCCCTGAGCGGCTCGTCGATCACCAGAATGAAAATTTGAAAAATCCCAATTGAGTAGGAGATCGAAAAGTGTGTACCGGGCGTCATCTTGATCTGGGCAGAGCTACTTCCGGGCATCAAAGAGCACACGAATGATACCGCGTCATTGTTGAACTTGGCCAAACCTTTCTTGCCACCGTGGAACTCCTGATCAAAGGAGCTGGATAAGTGGATACATTTCCGCTGGGAGATAACTGGATGTTTCAGCTTCGGAAGACGGTAATAGTGTTTTCGATCGATAAAGGATGTTACCTCGGCCAAGAGAACTTGCGCGCCAGCAAATTTGTTGTCCCAGCTGAATTCGGAAACCGCCTGGCTCCAGCCCTGGTTGCTCAATACATAGTTCAAGTAGTTGTTGTCTCCACTTGCCTTGTATAGCCAAACACTAGCCCATAAAAGCTCATCCTGCAACAACATGACTTTTACTCAATGATTTCAGGAAAAGAACCCAAGACTTCGTGGGATTTACCTGGTAGCCTGAGTAAGAGCAGTAGAAAGGGCATGAGCCCTGGTAAGATCCTCTATACTTGTCTGCCAATTCAAACAGCTGAAACAGTGACAGTGTTCATGCCTCAGTGTGACATTATAGTTTATGAGGTACAAGGAATCTATATTTACATGGATTCTCGGCTCTTACGGATTTCGATTTGCTCAGAAGCAGCGTGGAATAGTTGGAGTCGATGGACTTAAAAACAATTGAAGCTGCAGAAAGAGCGGCGGCCGCTTCAGCTGCCACTTCGGTTCCTGGCGAACTAGAGGTGATCTTGTAGAGCGTCCTGGCCGTGTCCATGTCTTCGGGGCGTTCCCAGCATTGGTGATCCGAGTTTCCGTCTCCCACCTGTGAAATTGACGTGCAACGTTAGACCGTGACTCTTACAATGATCCAGATCAGCAAAAAATATATGTACAACTCCTAATTCAGATGGTAAAGCAAATTAGTAGGCTTATACATCTGATGTTGAACGAGACAGCACCGCACCTGCGTATATAGTGTGGTAGGCGAAGCGTGAGCTCTTAATAGGAAGTCGGTCCCCCATTTGATTGCGCTTCGCAAATACTGGACCTGGTTGGTCGCGGAGATCTCCCTCTGGTACTCTGTAGCAGTCCAGCTCAACAGGGTGACAGTGAATGCCATTGGCCAACCGAACTTGACGTTGTCGCCGGCATCGTAGTATCCTCCAACCAAGTTCACCTGTCGAAAAAGCACCATCATGTCTCTAATTTGGAGGACAAATTTTCCGAGACAATGATAAGGAAATGTATGTCTATTACGGTTGATCAGCAACATAGACAATGATAAGTTCACCTTTTCAGGCCTGCCATCCGAGAGCGCAGAGTCACCCCTCCATTTGACCCGCTGGCCTGCCGGCAACTTCCCTGACCGCTGGCCTTCGAAGAATAGAATGGCCTTGCCGAGCACGTCACCATAGTCAAACTGTCTGAGGCATGACCCTTGGTCCGCCTCGGCTCGAGCCAATTCTTCGCAACTGGCCGTCACACACCAGCAGAACAACATCAAGAACAACATCATCCCACAATGCCGCTGACCCATGATTTTCCCTCCTGCTAGAGAAGCTTGATCAATTGGAAAGAATGTGGACAGGTCCGACTCCATATATAGAAGAAGCACATCACTAAAAATGGATGCAGTCTTAAGATATCGGTAAAAAAAAGAACGGCCTAACTTTTCAAGATGCGTTTCTTAGGAATCTGTGACTAACTTATGTATTGAACTACTTTAATATTGAACCATGCATTCATCTATTAGCGTAAGTTTTTAAAATGAATGAAAACAACTTCATGAAATCTCACATGGTACCAGAGTAAAGATGTACTGAATTCGAATCTTTCAGGTCGCATGGTAAAATTTTTCTTATCAAGAATAATTTCTTTTCAGTAATAATTTTTATTTCTATTCCCCCGATGGGACAAGTTTCTATTCTTGACCAAATTTCTGTAAGTTACCAAACAAGAGAGAATAAAATCAAAATATTACCAAATAGGCTCTTAGCATATCTAAGTATTAAATCACACATTCATCTAACGGTTTAAGTTTTTGGAACGACTGATAGTGGTTCCACGAGATCGCATGATATGATCGATTCGGACCAAAATATGTATGTGTGTTAAATGTGGGAATGATGCAGCGGAGTGGACATTGCGTGAAGTGTCTTAGGAAGGATTCTGTAGTAAGGAGATGACGAAGATAAGATTCTAACCTCCCATTCCTCAACGTGGGCATGAGCATTTCAGCTTCCAATAATTTCTCTGTTTTTGGCTATGTAAGATCCACGATTTTTTTAACCCTTTTCTAGCAAAACTTCTCCAAAGTCACTCCTTGGTTTGGTGTTTTAGTTGTCGACTCCAAAGCTTAACCGGACTTTATCACATACCTGAAAGATTCTCATCCATGTCCATGAACTCACCGCATTGAATACCACTGCTTTTACTTAGAAATAGGATAGAATGGAAAAAGAAGAAGAATAATAAAAATGCCAGTTTCCTACGCAAAATTTATGCTTCTCCAATCAATTACTTGTCAATATTTATTTGATGTTTCCACTTATCAACTTCTGTCATTGTTCACAAATCTTATTTTTCTTTCTTACGCACACCTGTAATTTATCAATTCCTTATTCGAACTTACCAATCTTTATTTGGGTAACTTACAATTTTTTCTCTTATTAATCTACCGACTAGTTTTAATTTACCAAGTCTCTTTCGAGTTAATTGCCAATATTTTTGGGATTTTTTTATTCACCAACTTTTGTTGAGTTACCACTTTTTTTTTTTGCCTTAGTTAATTTTTTTAGAATGTATGATACCTAAATTTTAACCAACCTTTTTAGTCAATAATTTTTGCATGAAAAATTAGAGGACTAATCTTAGTCCCTAGCAAAAAAAAAAATCCACATAGGATAGTTTATTTTATGCATTCATGCATTACGTTTATTCAGACCAACATTGAATGGACTCGAGTGGATAATTTTGAGCTTAATTAAGATAAGCTTGTGGTGATATAAATTTGACCAAGCCCTAGTCGAAAATTACGTTGTGCTCAATTCAGAAACTAAGTAGCAAAATATTTCAAAATGCTCGCACGTGTGAAATAGGCACGGCTGATTCTCTTGGTTTTGGGGGAAAAAAAAAGAAATATAAAAAGCGAGAAGATCAGCAAATTTTGTCTTCGAACAACTTACGAAAAAAGAAGTGGGCTAAATAAAATTCGGTCAAAGATGGGAGCAAAGGAATTGACTAGAAGAAAGAACTAGGCGCATGAGTATTTGGCGACATCCACGGGAGCACCGTGCAGATTATGAAGAGCAAATTCGGAAAAATAAAAGAATAGGGGAAAGAATACAAAAGATAATATTTTAAGGTGCCCACAAGAGGAAAAAACATCTGCTCTCTTTCCTTAAGAACCCTAAGTTAGTTTGCCTATAAAAGAGACCATTCATTCTGATCTAATAGGTAGAGGTGTCAAATGGGTGAGTCACGTCGGGTTTGGATCGGGTCGAATATGGTCCGACCCATATTGACCCGCTTAATCCATTTTGACCCATGTTCAATGGTCCATACCCGACCTAATTCGCAATCAACCCATACCCGACCTGACCCATTTTGACCCATATTGCTAAATCACACTAATATTCTAAGAAAAATTATATAACTCATTTAACTTATTTTATTTTGCTTTATTTTTTCTTTCATTTTTAAATGGCCAAGGCGAGCGGCGGCGACGGGTGGACAGAGGCGGCCGGTCGCAGGTCACCACAGCCGATCACCGCGACCGGCAGCCGGTTGCCTTGGTCGATCCCCGCGGCTGGCCATAGGTCACTGCGGCCGGCCACAAGTAGCCTCGGCCAGTCGCCGCGGCCGACCACAAGTCACCTTGGCCGATAGCCGCGGCCGATCTCCTCAGTCGGCCACCGGTCGCCGCGGCCGGACGCAGGTCTCCGCGGTAGGTGGCCGGCCGCGGCCAATCGTCGGCCGCCACCATTGTCGGTCCCCGAAAATCAATTCCATAACAAACGACGAAAATTATTTTTCAGTTCATTTTTTTAGTATTAATCAAACATCGGAAAATATTATTATTTTCTTGAAAAATGACCTCCTGAAAAATGATTTTAGAAAGTATCACATTTTCCGTGAAATAAACAGAAATGCCCTAGGTCCATTTGTAATATGTGAGAGTTATGGGTCGAAAATGGGTTTAATATGGGTCGAAAATGGGTTTCATGCGTAGCCCAATTTTGACTCATTTAATTTCACTTCAACTTTTTGGACCTATTTTTAGTGAGTTCTTTAAATATTAATTAGCCATATAAGAATTATTTTATATAAAATATGGGTCAAATATGAGTTTTTGACCCATATCGACGGCTCTACTAAGAGGGAAGGAAGGCTGAGAAAATTTCACGTGAAAACAAGAGAGAGAGGGCAGACAATATACATACACGGGGAGAGGCACACGAGAGATAAAAGGAAGCTTCTTTGCTTGCGGCTCTGGGGATTGACACGAGGACACCTACGTCGCACCATCGTCGATCATCAACGTTCTCGGAGAAAGCTCCAGCGTTCCAGAGGAATGAAGCCTAATCATTCCTTGATATTGCCAGTTGGTTCATAGGTGTCAGTCAGCCCTTTGGTGAACAAACGGCCCCTGTCCTTGGCTAGACGACCAGCCGCCGAAAGCTTTTTTTTCACTTAACATGTTCTCCTAGTCCCATGAGCCCAGCCATCGGCGAGACGGTCTACCGATTCAGCAGCCGATCATCGACCACAACCACCCGCTGTCCCCCGAGCACCATGAACATACTGAAAGAAAACCAGCAACTTGCAGGTTACTAGGTGATTCCGTGGTGCCCACGCGTCAATGTTCTCGTGTCGTTTGGTGTTTGGTGTCAATTGAAGAACTATCGCACCAGACCATACATCAAGAGAAGAGGACAAAAGTTCACATGGTGGGTTCAAGATTAAAGCAAAAAGGTCCCGGATGTGGCTGAATATCAACATAATAATATACGAGCGAAGCTCGTGGAGCGGAAGAGAACGAAGCTCCCCTTTGTGTCGAGTGCCGGCGAGTCCCCATCCAAAGCGGTCCAAACCTCGAAGTTTGGTCGTCAAGTTTGGCGCGAATTCAAAAGGAAAGGCAAACTTGAAGAGAAATTTTCTGCTAAATTTCCTATCTTGAAATTGGATATCCACTTGCCAATTTTGTCATACTTTGCATATCATTAGGGATTGCATATCTCGAATATTGTTTTGCAAGATTGAATATTCGGTTGCCTTGACAGGAAAATTGCCCGTCAAAATTGAACATTGAAAATCCTCGAAAATCTTGCAATATATTATTTGCCTAAATCGGGAGATTGTGAAGTCAATTTGAATATTTTTGTAATCTTGTGATAATAAGGTTAAATTTCAAAATCTTTTGAATGTACTCAAGATACCTAAAATATTTAATCATGTAATCGATTAGCAAAATTTTCTAATCCGCAACTGCATACATGAAAATAAGTCTATCTATCAAGCTTTAGATTGAATTATTTTCATAGCGGGTATTTTGAATTTTAAGGTTAATCTATCAAGCTTTAGATTAAAACTTAATTTGAAAGAAATAGCAAAAATTATCTCTTCAATTTAAAAGATTTGCGATTTTAATTCAAATGCACTTAAGAAAATTCGAAAATTCAAAATAAATCTTGACGATCCATCTTTTAATCTTATCTCACAAAACCTCAAAAAAATTCAAAAAGAAAAATCTAGTAAGATATGGTTTCTTAAAAACCGCATCTCATCATTTTTTCAGAAAGAGATGATTTTCTAGAAATCATATCTGATGGATTGCTTTCAAAGAATCCATCTTAACTTTTAAAAGATGTAGATGTAGGGTAAAATTTTTGGGAATTAATGCAAATTAAATTTGAAAATTATAAGTTAATCTTGAACCAATTCACTCTCATTTTCATTTAATTTTTAATTTCAAAAATTACTAAAAAAAATTCACAAAAAAGAAAATATAAAAAATTGCATCTCTGAACTTTAAGTGAGAATTCATCAAAAAAAAATTGCCAGATTCAACATTTTCATGAAATTGGTACCAAAAGAGTATTAATAGAAATAGTAGCATAACCAAATTCCTGAGCTTATTGATATCTAGTTTGTAAAAATAAAGTATTTCTCCCGATACTTTATTTAAGTATCTAATTAACCAACCCAAAATGATTAGTGGCAGTTTCAAAAATTAAAATCTTTTGTTTAATGATCACTTGAACCATAAGTCACGATTTAGTAGAACTTGAGAGAGTTCGAACTAGATTAATTAATTTAATTAATCAATTTGGTAATCTATTAACCTAAAATTGAAAAAATCGATTTTTAGGTCGTGACAGTATCAGCTCTTTTTGTTTCAGCGAATTATCAACCACACGTGGAGTAATTAATAACTTTTCTTAGACTAAGTTACCAACTCTTATTTACTAATGTCTATTTGAATTGTTTTTGACATAACAACTTCCCTTATTCCATTCAAACAAAACATTTGTCCTATCATTTACCAACTTTTATTTACATTTCTTATCAATAGCAAAACTTTATGAAGTTATAATATATATTTGTGACTCATTAACTTTTCTCTAATTAAGTTGCCAATTAGTTTTGAGTAACCAACTCTCATTTGACTTGCTTACTAATGCTGATTTATTGTCTGTTATATTTACCAACTTTTTTTTTAATTGAATTGC
This sequence comes from Psidium guajava, assembly GCA_016432845.1. Lineage (NCBI taxonomy): Eukaryota > Viridiplantae > Streptophyta > Magnoliopsida > Myrtales > Myrtaceae > Psidium > Psidium guajava. The sequence goes on from CM028232.1 coordinate 7,904,097, forward strand.
TAATTTTCCTTGACTTGCTTTCCAACCGTTCAAATGTAACAACTATTTTTAAAATAGGTCAACCTCAATTAGAGTGATTATGCACTTTATAATAATGGGTTAATATTACGAAAATCTCAAACTGGTACACTTATGATAAATTTATCCCAAACTAATTGTTTGACTACCAAAAATCTAAAATCAATGCACTTGTCACAATTTTCCCATCTATTAATTTTCTTTAAATTTTATCATACATGTGGTAGTTGACACCAGTTTGGGGTTTTAACCTCCTTTTGTTAATGTTGTACTAGTTTGAGGCTTTTGGTAGCCAAAAATTAATTTGAGTAAATTTGTCATATGTGTACTATCTTGAAGTATTTCGCAATATTTATCCTATAATAATTACCATTACGTTGCCAACTCTCATTTGAGTTTTTACTACCACTGTTTACTTGATTTGTTAAAGTCACAAACTTCTCTTATCTCAGACAAAAAAATATTATTGTTTACGTTTATCGATTAACACCTTTTATTTGAATTTTCGTATCAACAACCTTAATCTACCGATTAATATATGAATTTGTCAGCCTCTTTTGTGTGACTTACAAAACTTTCCAAATCCTAGTGATGGATGTAGAGTTTTAACCAGGGGAGGGGGAGGGCGACCAAAATATTGGGGAAAGATCTAAGTTTTACGAGGGCGAAATGTAAGGACTTTCTACACGAAAAATTCAACAAAAAATAAAACAACGGATATCAATTTCATGCCAAACAATTGGCTTGTTTCTGGGACCAATTGGAGAAGCACTTGACATGCAATAGTTTCTATTAGGAAAAATTTATCCAAAAAATTATAAACTTATTACAATTATGTCAATTCAATTCTAAATTTTTTTTTGTTACCAATTGAGTCCTAACGGTGTGTATTTGTGCTAATGCAGTCCTTTCGGCTGGCCCGCACTAATGTGGACACATTTCAATAATATTTTAAATATACTTTTGATTATTTTATTTTATTTTATTTTATTTATTTTCTTTCTCTTTTCTTTTGTTTTTTTTCTTTTCCATTGGCCTGTGAGTTCCTTTCTGTTTCTGTAACCCACTTTGTTCGGCGGACCAGTGGAGGGAGCTCATAAGCCAGAGGGAAGACAAAAAAAAAAGTAAACGAAAGAAACGAAATAAAATAAAATAATCAAAAATTTATCAAAATATTATTAAAAATTATCTATGTCAGTGCTAATCGGCTAAAATAACTGAATTGACATAAATGTAAAATTTTTAGAACTCAATTAGCAAAAAAAGACGAAAAAAATATTTATGATTGAATTGAATTGACATAAATGCAAAATATTATTTATGATTTTTTTTTATAATTTTCCCGTTTCTGCTGCATTGTCCCTCCATTCACGTGCAACATGAATATTGGGATTTGATATGAAGAAATCGTTACAGCTAAATTGCAGAAAAACCTCTGCAAAAGGAGAGATCGTAGCAATTGCAGAGATCGGATATCGAAGAGGAGAAAGAAAAAAGAAACAGAATTCTTGTTCTTGTTGAGAATGTTAAACATCCCTATTCCGTAAAATCCTTGAAAGCCCCCTCTGTTTCCTCTCAATACGTGTGGGTTTTTCATGGAAATTGCAATATAGGGTTCTCGAGAGTGAGAGCTTAGTTTTTATTTTCACTTGTGATTAGTCTCGATCAGTTGGTAATTGTCTCATAAAATCTCATATGGTACTTAACCTATACGATACCGAGTGTCCCACAAAATCTCGCAAAAACAACTACCCTTCTCGATTGCCAAATCATGTAAATATGTCTCGGCATTCTTCCCTTTATTGTATATTTACTTTCTCTCCGTTGTCGTTTCCAATTCGCTTGTGTTCGGCATGCCTTTAATACACGATTCCTCTCGTATCTCTACAACCTCTCACTGTCCTTTCGACGGACCAAATTTGCAAATTCAATCGCTTGAAGAGACACGATCAATCAAATCAAACCTAGACCTAGATCATTAGGTGGTCTCCCCTTTGTGTTGTCGATTCGACAAGGTAGAGCGTGCGGGTCACTTCTCGCCATTGAGGACGAGTTCAAGTTTTTTAAGCTTTTCTAAACTTGTGGAGTGGAATTAGACGGAAGAGTATATGTGCGGAGAGGACGAGGATGAGTTTAAGCCCGGGTTACATTGGATATTGGCTTTTTTTTTTTTTTGCGAGAAATGAATATAGACAACTTGCGATTTTTTAAAACTAAATTACATGTAACCTTCTCTTGCTATCATCAGTGTCATATAAGTTTTGGCCATAATTAGTCTCACATAAAATGAAATGCTCATACAAAAAATGGGATGCATAAATAAAGATTTGATGTCGTCACTCCTGAGTTTGCGTAATTGGTTAGGGCGCTAGCAGGGACCGGATGTCACGTATTCAAACCTCACAAATCATGAGAAAAGGGCTCTCGATCAAGGTCACATGCATGGATCAAAAGCCCGAACTTAATCAATTCATAGCACTTATAGGTTGTATCGTGGGCTTTGAGATGGTAAAGATCCTTGGATAGGCGCTCTAAACTACGAACTTTGTCTCTGCATTATCGAAGACTATGGCCTATGGGAATCGTGCATGACCACACAATCTTTTGCAATTTCTTCAAAGAGCACTCTCGAAACTACATATATTCAGAGAAAGAGAGAGACGTGATTGTTAAGTAAGCCGTGGCTTTAGGTTTTTTGGTACGCGCTAGCTCGCAACTTAGCAGGAAGCTTCTTTGGACAATTAGCTAAGAATGATAACTTCTTGTCATATAAGCGTTGCACTCCCACCATTAATTATATTCTGGTGCAAGTTGAGGATTATGTTTCCCTTGCACACAAACTCGCTTCCATTCACGTTTGACAATGGACCACCCGCGTCCCTCTCTCCCATTTCATTGGTATCGGTCCGTGGCTTCTCTTTTTTGTCTCGTAAACACGACTCAAGGCGTGGCAAAACAACTAATGATTAGCGCCAAATCGAGTGTCCAAGTTAAAACCGCAGAAGACGATAGCGACTCCTCAGGAAAATATAGCTCGATAGACGAGATAACAACGTATTACTTACTATTCCTAGCTCGAGGAGGGAAGAAGCTGTAATAGCTGTAACTTGATATGAGATGGGTTTTACAAAATGACGTGGCAAACTATCGCGGGGGTGTCGTGAAAAGTTTCGAAACGTGTTACAAATGATGTGGTTCTGTATCTAGGGTCGGTCTCTCCTGATGATTGGAAATCGACACCGTTATTCTAACCCACCCCAACCGCATCAGATTGGTGTCTCTCGTAGTTTTATCCTTATCGGATCAGTAGTTTAGCAATAGGTAAGCCACTGTACTTCAAGACATTCCAGACCCAGTAACGAGACGTGCTTGGAACTCTCTCATTCTCTCCTTCATTCAGGAGATCTTAGAATATTCTGAAGAGTGAGGAAGAGTTCTTTGTCCAAGTGTCTTGCCAACAGCCAATTCGGACGGTTGAGGTAGTTGAATGCCACTTGTCTCTTTCGTGCATTTAAGGTAATCTGAGCCACCTTAAAAGCTCGAGAGGGTTGCCTGAATTGGGAGAGGTTATTCCAACCTATTTTTACTTGCATCCCAACACCTCTAGAATCCCATCATCTACTCATCAAAATCTTCCTTCGCTTTTCCATTTTCTTAGTGGCGCCGCATGGATGGAAGACTCCCACCGACGCCGCTGCCGCTGCCGCTGCCTCCGCAGCCGCTGCTGGCTCCCGCTGAAAATATGTTCCCATGCATCAATCCGCACTTGCTCCCATCAACCCCGTTACTGCACCCTCCTGCGCTAATGCCGCAATCCTTAGAGCCTCAACAGTTTGCCATGGAAATGGACTGGTTTAGCCTCCTGTCTGGGTCTGATAAATTTGCGGAGCACCACCCTTCACCAACATATCTATCCTCAAGCATTAGAAGTGATAATAATGGAGGTGAAGAAGTGAAGATTGGAGGTAGAAGCTGCAATAAGAAAGTTGCTAAGACCAGGAAAACGATTCCGCCAAGGGTTGCATTCCACACGAAGAGCGACGACGACATTCTTGACGATGGTTACAGGTGGCGCAAGTACGGCCAGAAAGCGGTTAAGAACAGTGGCCATCCAAGGTGAGACTAACCTGCCCCTATTCGGAAACTTTTGCTTGATTCGTAGAGTTTCAAAAGAGCCTCAGTATGACACTTCTAGTAGCAACCATGTCAACTAGAACAATGAAAATGCTCTTTGACAAGTTTCAAGCTGGCGACGCTAAAAGCATTAGTGGTAGTCATCCAAGGAGGTGCCCCATCTTTTTTTACCTGGAAAATGTCCCTGAGATGCAATTCGGCTCACACTTGAGAATTTAGCGTATCCAGTCCATAAATACCAGGGGCATATAAACAGGTCGCATTCTTTCTTTTGTACGTGATTCGTAGCAATTTTAGGATCAATAACTGCATACTCCATCAAGATTATCCCAAACCATTTTGGATTTATGGGTTGTTGAAGTCTGAATTTAGCCACAATTTCAACACAAGCTTCTCACAGTTTATTTTTACTTGAATGAACAAGGAGCTACTATCGTTGTACTCATCACACATGCACTGTGAAGAAGCAAATCCAGCGACTCTCGACAGACTCGAGGATCGTTGTAACGACGTATGAAGGTATTCACAACCATCCCTGTGAAAAATTGATGGAGACCCTGACCCCTCTTCTGCGGCAACTGCAACTGCTCTCTGGTTTCTAGTTCCAGTTCATCGGTATACAGAGTACAACATATTAGCAGAATGTGGGGAGAAATTGTGTGGGTCCAGTGTCCTAAGATGAGGACTGACAAGATGCAGGAAAAAAAAATCTTGGTAAATGTTGGTAAAGAACAGAATAAGCTTGCAAGCCAATCTGCCTTCCCAGGCAATGTGATACCAGTCAACTGGTGGGTATGTGAAAAGAAAGTTATTATCTCAGCTTATTGTACAACGTTAGTAAATATCGCAGAATGTCAGAGCAGGTGTACCATCAAAGTTGAAGATTGACATCGGAAAGAAACTGAAATTTATACTTGCAAAAGACTATTAGCCTCACAAATACCTGTAAACATTATCAAGTCAGCGATGTGCCATTACAACATTTATACTGAAGTAAGAAGACAACAACGTACAAGAAAAGAAACAAATTTGTACAGGACGTGCTTATAGCAAGGTATCTTTTGATCAATGGCATCTATCAGCCTGCCAAGTCCCCAGCTCAAGAGAAATAGTTGATATTGTTCCTCCTCAACCTATTTTCATATGCCTGAAAAAAAATTAAATGATCGCATAAACACCGTTGACCAACTGTACAGAGATCCTGTTCTGCCCAACTTCGAAAAAACCTTGAGCATTTAACTGATGATGCCACACCGATGCAGGGGAAGTTCTCTACATCTGATTTAAGAAACCCATCAAGACCGTGCCTGATGACAATGCTAGAACCATTTGGATTCCATTTTCATCAAAAGCAGCACAAGCAGGCTTCTTAAATGCACAAGCTTGGGCACGATATGATGTATAGCAATTTCATAATGGAAAAGTTCCCAGCTCATGGCCATGCCTTGTGAGAAGAACTTTTCTCTCACCGGCCCATTCTAAGCCATAGGAGAGGTCGAGATTGTGAATCAAAATGTTCAAACTGTCCTCGCCTGCACCCTTTAACTTTTCCTACATTAGAAGTTTCAGGTCAGAATGGAACAACAATACATAAATTGTACCTTTGTTGTTGTTACTGCTATTCTTTACAAATCTAAGTAACAACTTGTTGCACGGAACCCTAACAATGAAATGATGTGATCGTACAGGTGCATTTAACACAACATGAAATAAGCTAACCCTCTCTACAAAGTGTGGTATGCCACATAGTTCCAAGTTTCAGATGTTAAAGCCATGCCACATGCATAACAAGTGACCTGCCCCTTGTATTAGCTAGATTGCTGTGTGCTAGGACTTAAAAGCCGAGTCTAAGCCAGGAGCAGGATACACCGTACTTCAGTTAAAGTTTGGGCAGAAGACAAAGTAGAGACTAATTATCCTCTAAAAACAGTAATATTAACATTATCCATAAAACACTCAAAATTTGAGAGACCTCTCTTTTAAATTACATTCACCCCCTTTGTAATCTGTGTAAACTGCAAAATCATTTCAGGGTGTTAAACTTGAGACCTCTCTTTTAAATTACATTCACCCCCTTTGTAATCTGTGTAAACTGCAAAATCATTTCAGGGTGTTAAACTTGACATTCTTTCTAAATTTCATGCGGAAAAATTCCATTAGACAGTACCCTCATAAATCTCATACAAATCAATGCCTAGTTTAAAATGAAAAACATTCAAATTCATCTCGTTTCATGAAAATCACTCCAATGTCTCATATAGGTCAGCTTACTCTCATATCTATAAGTTTATACTTATGAAAACTGTGCTAACCATGGCCATTTAATGAAGTTGTGCAAAGTCTGCCAATTTTGGGGTATTCCCTCAAAATTCCTCACCAAGAAAAAATCAAATGAATTGACTACTAATGGGGCATTAATGAGATATACAGAGAGAGAATTCTTAAAATTTTACAAGCTAGAGTCTTGTTATTAGTAGAGTCAATAAATGGGAGAATCCTTAGAACAAAAAGAAAATTAATATTAGCCCAAGAACTTATTTTGACTTTTGCTTAAACACATGTCAAATAGAATTTTCTTTTGTTCAACAACTCTTTCGATCAAGAAATTACCAATTAGATTATCATAATGAAGCCTAGAACTTCAAATAATAGTTGGCTGCTCCTTTAGATTTCTACATCATAAAATTGTTTATTTCCAAGACAAAGAAAGCTTTTCACTAAGAAATCCACCTTATTACAGAAAAATAGTAATACATATGCATCCAAACCCATGCAATTCATGCCCAGGCCACTAGTACCAACATGCTACCATGATCAGGGCACATTGCAAGCAGCAGCAAAAATGAAAGCATGCAAGCAAGACCAAAAGAGCACAAGATCAATCACCACGAAATTAAAAAGTTACCTGTGGACTGGATTGTCCACCAGATCCCATTATGCTCGCCATCACACTTTTCTGAGCAGTTTTAGGTGAAAATCCTTCCCAAGGAGGAACGAAAATCAATTTGGTGCATTGGACAGGAACATAGTTGCGGCTGAGTTTCTCCCACCAAACTGATCCTAATGACCACCATCTTATCATCAACCCATGCTCAGAGAAAGCAACTAAACCCTGCAATTGAAAGCTCGAGAGAAATGATAAATAAGAGTGAAAACCCATTTAGGACACCCAGGAAGACATGGATTAAGAATAGTTAAGCCAGTTGACAGTATCGTAAGGTTCAAATGTTAAATTATGTTACCTCTCCATCTGGAGAAAAACTCAATGCTGAAATCACAGTCGTTACAGTTGTCCCCGAAGATCCTGCAAGAAAACTCGGTAGTCCAGGAGGTGCACTTGCATCCAGAACCTTGATTTTCATCACACTGCTTAGACAAAAAAACAGGCAAAGAAAAATGATGAATAAAAGTGAATAGCCATTAACATTAGGAGTATTTTCAGAGGCATATTCATTTATTATTTTGTACTTCCATGGATGTTTTGTGAACTTCCATAGTAGAGATGAACAGCTAATTGATGTATGTAACTATATCGAAAAGCATCAGTGTTAATTGGTTCATTAAATTAAGATTACCACAGAAAGAAATAATACCTGATTGGGAACAACCATTGTCAGCCATAATGATCTAGTTAGTACAGTACACAAATATAATATTCAGAGAAAAAGTTCATCCAATCACAAAGAGTGAAGATCACATATAGATGGTTACGAAGTCCCAAGAGAAAAATGGCATCTTATACCTGTTTTTTTTACCTTCATTTGCTACAGATTGTTGACAAACAAGTTCTCTTACATACTGTTACTCCTTATTTCCATCCATTAACTAAAACTTTTCTCAGGATATCTAGTAATTGCAATTGAAAAAGAAAATAAAAACAAAATAAAATGGAAATTGTGGGCCGGGGGGGGGGGTGGGGTGGGGGGGAAGAAAACCTTCATCTGAAGTCCCATAATTATGTTGCATCATACCTTTGCATGTCATAAACACGAACGCTAGCATTGCTAATCTCTCCGATGGCATCACCAACCGCTAATCTGGTCAAATTGTCATTCAGTGCTACCATGGGAAATACGTGAACAACTTCCTTCAAAGCTGTCATTGAAGTCTGAAGGCAAGCTTTCCGCATGACTGAGTTGCCAGGGTCCATGGTTTGTAAAATAAAGTTAATTGCCTGCAATTCAGCACCATGTTTAGACACATAAAGGCAATCCAAAAAAGGGATTTCATATTTTCATCAAGTCCAGGACATCAAAATAACAAGAAAATGGTACAGTTCATACACTGGTATATACTAACTGAGAAACAAATAAGAGAATGACATGATTTGAACCCAAAAATGAGGAATACCACTGAAAAGACCAGAAGGCAAAAGCATATAGAAGAAGCAACTGGGACCTTGGAGGAAATGGAAAAAGAATCGCGAGAGTGCGCACTCACCAAATGTGGCTGAAATGCACCATTATCATTGGACTTAGATAAGCACAAGCAGAAAAGTTTTTAACTAAACTGCAAGCGTGGGAATTACTTATAAAATCAGTAGACTAAATGAGCCAAGGGAGGTTTTATTCCTGTATAAAATGGCTAACTACGTAATAGTTCGAACACCCCCAAGGATAGAGGAAGAACATTGGAAATAAGAAAAAAAAAGTGCGACATGAGATACTAGTCTGCTGACATACATATATGATCCAACTCCATTTTGAATTCTTAAAGAATTGCTTTTGTGACACAAAACTTAAAGGAACATTTTAGTAACCTTATCAAGGAATTGAGCCAGATTCTTGGGAGCTCCACGCACCACTCTAATAAGGGCAGTAAGGGATACTAAATGAACTGGTGAATCAGACGCAGTAGACCAGATTTGGCTTTCTATGGCATTAAGAAAGCCATGAATGTCAGCCATTGCAAGACTTGGGAGAAGAATCTCAATCAAAGTCTCCCGAATTTTACTGGGAATGGCTGGACTTGCAGATGTACCGCTTACACACTCAATCTGGAAAAAGATATCTCCAATCAAACGGGGGATTTCAGATCCAATGCACGCCTTCCATATGTCTGCCATACCTTCAGCCAACAGCTCTGCAGCAGTGGAACTATATTTTTCATTCATAGCCATGACCAATTTCACTAGATGATGAACAACCAGTGTGGCCAAACTTGGTTTTACAAGACTGGGGTACCAAATGGCTAATGCAGCTGCAACGATAATATGAGATGTCATTGCATCTTGCCCTGTTCCTCCAATACATGAAATCCAATCCTGCACTTCATAAGACTCTAGCCATATCAGAATATTGGATTCCTCATCCAGCAAAATCTCTTGTCTCTCCTGTTCTTCCATATCTGCTCTGTCAGATACCGTCTTTTCCTTTGGATTTTCATGTTCATCATCATTTTTCCCAGCCATAGAACTCACAAACTTTATGTGATTAGTCACCTCTTGACTAGACAAAGGGAGAGGTATTGCCCGTGAAGCAGCACAATGGAACAAGGATCGTGCAGCCATCCGTACATGTTCACTATCGTCTTGCCAGAAACTTACCAACAGCTGCATAAACACAAAGAATTTCAATATGATGGACAAATACTTGTGCTATGTAACATTTCAGGGAGAGTTACAGAAGCCCTTTAAAAGACTAATGTTAGGCAAGACCATATACTGGGCAGGAGACATAAATTATCAGTAAGTCAATCTCACTTAAAGTTTCTTGGTTTCCTCCGTATAATCGGTTGCATTTATATCTTTAACATTCATGAGCTTACTCCTTTTGAAAGTTTAATTTATATTAACAGTCAAAGAGTAACGTAGCAGCTTCAATCCTTCTCAAGGATAAATGCATTATACAAGAAGAAAAACATTGAATTCTTCTCACTGGAGATTTGACATCAAGTATAAATGTATTAAACTGCAAGAAATAGCCAACAATTTGAAGAACAAGATAAATGATGCTGAATGTCGCAGCTCTTTCCAGATTTATCAGTATCATTTCCCAAATTGACATAGTTTATATGTTCATTTATCAATTAGATTGGATGATGAAAGATACACTAAGATGGTTTACTAAATTGATTCGAGCCTTGGACGCGGCCTCTTGCAAATGCAGGGTAAGGCTTGCCTCCTTTCACCCTTGTGGTGGGGCCCTTCCCCGGACCCCCGCCTCGCGGGGATGCTTCGTGCACTGGGCTGCCCTTTTTTGGATATGAACCACATTGCATAATATATCTAACTAATAGAGCCGCTGTAGTATACCTAGCATTACTCTTAGATACTACTCCAATATGATATAACCAAACAAACGACATTGTTTATATGAGTGCTTGTGCGGGCTTCCACCTTTAGGTAAATTCACACTGTCTTCTTGTATTCACTTACCCAAAAAAAGACTTCACCTACAGAGCACAAGATACAAGTTGAAAAAACACAACATAAATTTGCTAATAAAAAAAATTACACGTAATTACGGGTATTCTCATCCTCACATCAAACCCACTCCTTCCCTTCTACTGTGGACAGAACCCCAAAGAAAAAAAAAATTCCAAAACTAGTAGGAGGCTGGTAGCAGAATTACGAAAGATGTAGTGAGTTTCCGCAATCTTGTCACAGTACTGTTCTTATACAAGGCCGGAGTTCATTTATGCTAAACTGCTGGAAAAGATACAAAAAAGGGCATTAAGGAATTCCAGAAATTGCTATAGATAGACGTAAAACATAATAGTAAAAGTGGAACAGAGACCTGGAGGGAAGGTGGCTTAATCTCTGGGACTTTCTCTGCAAAGTTCCGAGTATAGAATGCCGCCAGGGCACTGCAAATTAAATAAGAGGTAGACTGTTCAATTATGAATAAACATTTAAGATGGGAAGTGAACAGAATAGACAATTCAAGAAATAAGATGATTTGATGCCAATGTTTCAAGAAAAATACTAAATGCATTGTGGGAAATCCTTCAAAAGTAGATTCACAAAATTTACAAAGAAAATTCGCCACTAGAATCTGCATCACTGCAGCCAACTTTAAAGAGTTGTTCGAGAAACTGGTATTCCCATGCTACAAATATAATAGTGCATCCACCAGTAAGTCCTTATTGATTTATATAACTGAGAAAAAACAACTATCGCAGTAGATCAGTCTTTGTAGAAAAACTATGACAATAGACCATAGTCTAGATCAACCTTTGTAGACAGCCCACAGATCTTTCACAATGCTACCATTAGTAGTATTATATATGAAGTTACCATACAAATTTCATAAGTATAACTAGAAGCTATCTTTTGCCTTGCAAAACAGGTAGTTAAATACCGTTAAATTCATCTAACAGATGAAAACAATTAACATGAACTTAGGTATCATACTAAAGCAAAGCTCCATAGACCACTCCAATGACAAAAAGTTCTAAAGAAACGTGTTAATCAGTTGACCGGACTGGTAAAATCAAATCAAGCAAACTTCAATTGAAGGCAAAAGCTAGGATTTTTGGATGCTTAAAACGCCCCCCCCCCCCCAAAAAAAAAAAAAACCCACCCCCAAAACCAAAAAAAACAAAAATCACATATTTCAGTCATTAAATAAAATGTTGCTATTGAAATGAAACCAACTTCAAGACGTACTATTAGGTGGGAATGCTTAATAGCCAATACCTGCTGGCAAGTGAGCAGGAATGGCACAGGCTAACCATCCGTTGGGCAAGGGATACCATGGTCAATGACCTCATTGCACAAAACTCGGAGGACAATTTCCATAGCTGAAATGTGTTTATTCAGTGTCTCAGAACAATTATAAAAGTGCGAATGAGAAAACTCGTCCGGGCAGCAAATACAGTTCATCAAAATACCTCAAGGACAGCACTTGTACCAGGAAAAGTCACTGTAAAGGACCCTTTATCCCCCGGCAACCCTGGTGCAATAATGAAGTTCTCAGGTCTTATCAACTTCATGTCGGTAATTAGCAATTGATCAAGCCCATTGTCTACCCCCCATGAATGCAAAACTGACAAGCTAAACCGTACAATGCTCTCTTCAAACGACCTAATGCAGTCAGACTCCACATGACTGTTTGATGTGTTTGGACCAGCTCCATTATCTGCAAACTCAGCAGCATTGTTTCTCTTCAAAGGAGAGTCAACTTTCCTAATTTGACTTCCACATAACTCGTCCCCCTGAGGAAGAAGCGTCAGTGAAGTGAGATCGAAACAAAGAGTTGCTACCCCAGGGAATGGACAAGAGCACTTAATGGAGTGCTTCATGCTTTGGACAACAGATGAGCTGGCCTGAAAGGATTCAGTAGAGCTCTCCTTGCTAATGAGGGCTGTATTAGTGAAGGACTCAATTCTTTTAGTTGACGTAGCGATTGCACCAGCGGAAGAAAATCCCTTTTCTGAGTTTTCTATATGAGTTTTAGAAAACCCAATATCCTCAACAATGGGAAGAAGCAGGGAGGAAACAGAAGTACTTCCATCCCTCACAGATCCAGAGACTGACTTCATGCTAATGCCCTTACAGAAATGATCAAACATTGAATGAGAAGCCACTCCCCGGAGGATCCGCTCTCTGGCTCCACTCTTGACATCCCATATATATAACACATCACTAGTATCAGATGTTCCTAAATAGCTTCGGCAAAGACATGCAACATAACCTCTTACACCATCCCAAATAACCCTATCAGGATAACAGGGATGTCCAGGAAAAATTCTCTCAACCCTCAGAGTTTCAAGTGAAGCAAGAGCCACACATGAATCCTCTCCAACAGAGAGAAAGCAATCACACCAAGGATGCTCAGTCTTATTAGGAGGGAGGATAATTTGGCGGACAGGAGCCACGTGTTGGTGCATTACAGTGATGAGATTGCCATTGTCAAGATCCCATATTCGAATGGTGCAGTCTTTGCTTCCAGACACCAAGACCTTATAGAAGTTCCATCCTTTTGCATTGCCTGCCATCTGGTGAGCTGCCAAACAAAGTACAGCACTCCTGTGCCCTGTGAAATATCTCTTACATGCATCTGAATTTATTTCGAGTGAAGAACTTTCACTAGGATAACCCGGCATGTGAACTAAATCAAATTGTACAATTTCGATGTCGCCATTACTATAGCCATAAACAACAGCATATGGTGCACATGAATTATCAGAAATAACCATGGAAGAAGATACAATACGATCATTAAGTGAAGGGCTATTGTCTCCTGCATGTGGACTATTTGCATGTTCGGAATTAAGTATATTACCCTGCTTCAAACCATCACAATCCATGGTTTCATGGAGTAGAGAAGATTCTGAAATCAAGTCGAAACAAGAAACACCTTCCCCAACAAATTCACACTTTTGAAAGTGCTTTAAATGGTCATGATTCCCTGACAGTGACCAAATTGTAATGTGGGGTTTCCACTGAAAAAGTTCTTTTAAACCAAAGCAAGCTGACTCTATGCGGAGAAGATAATTTTTCAATTGAATGAAACAAACTGATAATCTTAAACACTCTGGATGAGAAGCAGCAGGAATTGAAGAGAGAGGCGTACAATCAAATAAGCTATCTGTATATGAAACAAGATACAGAGTTGCAGAACCTTCGACTTTCCAAATAATAAAATTGACTCTGCACATTCTGTGGGATTGCCCAGGCAGAATTTCATGGTAACCACTTTCCAGAAACATGCATCCTGCAGCACCATACAAGTGACTAGTACCGCCCTCAGGACAAAGATCATCTGACACAGAAACCTCTCCAATAGTAACAGCAGTGTCCACTACCCTGAAGATGCAGTGATTAGATAACAGAAGAGCAATAATGTTTCCTGTGGTGGCACATGACAATACTACCCCATCCTCCATAAAACCATTTGTACAATCAATTATCTTATGCTCCGAACCAGTTCTGGGCAAGCCACCCCTATTCTCCCCATCTGGACGAGAGTCTTTTGATATTGGAACCTGTTGCATCCCGCCATGTGAATTAACAAGGACTGCAGCATATTTCTCCCTGTCCTCGGAAGATGAAAATATAGTCATATACCTCGGTAACCCAGTAGATAAATTTCCATGAAAAATTGTCTGTACAATGGTGAGGGAATAAGTATCTACAATAGCTACAGTGCACTTGGGAGGTCTCTTATGATGAGACTCTGAGTCCAATGAAAGTTCAACTTCCTGTGTAGATCCAACAGCCTGATGCTCAACCCAATGGCTAGCATCAACAAACGAACAACCGATACACACATATCTCTGATTAGATGGCAATGTGCATAGATGGGACGGACTCCCCGCCCAAGGTGGCAGTTGTCTCCGGCGTCTGCAGTGTCCACTGCCCCTGCTCCACACACACATAACGCCATCTTTACACACGCTTAATAGAGCTCCACAACTTGAACTCTCTGTCTTTCCATCTCTGACCACCACGGAAGGATAACAAATGGCTAGATCAGCTACTGACGAAGCATGGCCACACAACATAGCTACTGGCTTAAGCTCCTACACATTAAAGCACAAGGACATATCATTCGCTTTGATTCTACATAGTCCTTGTTACATGGAAAACACAATCCAACGTAATGAAATCGTCGGAAGATGCATAACTAACAGATTTTCTCTCTCGAAAAGTGAGCAATTTACTTACTACTACTCCTTAAATTTAACATAATTACAGCACATACAATCAAAGTTCGAACAGGGATCTCAGAAGGTGGTACACCTGGAAGGCAACATTTTCGAATTCACACACATGAACAAAGAGATAAGTCCAACAGCTTTCTCTCACACTTCGTTCGGAGACAGCGTCATTGAAAGGGCATATCAAGAGCATATATATCAAACGAGAGCTCAGCGAACAGAAGTGATTCGACTCACCGGATTGGCTTGGGAGCCGGAGAGGTTCCACCAAAAAACGGAGCCATCGGCTCCGCCAGTGTAGAGCGTCGGAGGCTGATTGAGGACAACGGCGGCGGTGACCCGGTGGAGAGAAGGAGGCGTCGCCGACCATATGCACGCCACGGATCGGCACTTCATGGCCTTAGAGAGAGAGAGAGAGAGAGAGAGAGAGAGAGAGAGAGAGAGAGCTACATGGAAGTGCTTGTTCAGAAAGAGCGAGCGGCGATCTTCATCTCTCTACTTTCTCGACGAACGATGACTCGACGAGCGCTTGGACCACCGGTGATTATCGGGCCGATCCGGTCGTATTAATTCTATCAGAAAACCGACCGGTTCGGGCTTGCAGACTTTTTCACCTTTGACTAAAGCAAAAGCCACAGCAATTTTCTCCCGAACCGAGCCGTTGCGTCCGAGGATCTAATTTTTGAGGTCACGTCCTGATCGCAAAATATTTTAAGTTGTTATGGAGCACGATAATTAACATAAGAATAATGCCAAAACTCATTCAATTAAAGATAGGTTGTAATGGCAGAACCAATTATTGATCAGACCATAGAAGGTTGTCAGTTTGCTCATTGTCTAAAAAATTGACCAATCATATTACGATATCATTAGATTGGATTGTCTTTATTTATTTTATTTTATTTTTTTTTTGTCTAAAGTAGTTTTTATCGGATCATTAAAAAAAAAACGTAAACACCAAGGCCCAACTTAGGGGCATTGAGACAAGAAAGAACGCAAAAGGGTGGAGGGATGTGATGTCCGAGACGAATAAGGAGAACTAGATCTGTGGGAATCTGATGCACTATTAGCTTTTCTAGAGCGGTGAGATAGAGAGATCCGCCTGAATCGGCCCATGATCTGTCGGGCATCACTGTCACGGATAAGGACGTGTTTGGATCCCCTAACATAATGTTAGGGGTGATATTATCCAATCTAGGCCAAAATTGAACGGCCTAAAATTGATCCACATCATTTTTGTAAAAGAGAGAAAATTTTTCGGTGGGGATTTTAAAATTTTGAATCGATCAATTTGGGCCATCCATTTTTTAATTAGACGGCTCATATATCTTATATCACCCCCGATAGAGTTGCACTATGTCAGGAGATCCGGATCCGATAAGGACGGAGACTTCCCATGGAATTAGACCTGAAATAAGTAAGACTTGAACTAAAGTCACGATACCTGACTCAATTTCCACTTCGTCGTACTTCTTTGCTTTGAGGACAGAGAGGGTAGTGAGAAGAGCTAAGGTTTTGCTTCAGAGAGCCGATGACGCCGGAGGAGCCAAGCTCGCCACTCCGTCCACTTGAGTTCTTGTTGAGTCTCGAACAACATAGGCGATGGAGCCTGACGAGGATCCTTTTGTGTATGAGAGGAGTCGAAGTTCGCCTTTAAAGCTCGTCCCTTTGAAGGGATCCAGTCGCCACATAATTCCTCTACACTTAATCTGAAATTAGGCGTTTTAGCATTTCAATTACACCTTATTTCTAATCATTTCTCTGGGATCAGATCGGATTGTCTGCCCTCATGTTTTCTAGGCAAAAGTTGCATCGTCACTCATCAGTCCCTAAAAAATGTACGACTCCAACGGGTTAGGATTACATCTCAATACTCGAAAGCACAATCACAGATTCAGGTATATTGACATGATTTACAAGCCAGCATGCCCCAAAAGCTAACACAGATTTGCTAGCCTAGCAAATTTTAAACGTGATTAATAACTTTTTTTCAATAGAATAGCAAAATGCATCTTATATGATAGGAGTTTAAGCTTTCCTCATTAATTAGCGAATTTTTCTGTTATGGAAGTGAGTTTTTGTTAGGAATTTTGCATTTAGAAGAGTAAGTTTGTGTTTTATTAGATAATGTCAATTTTCTCATTGGTTAGTTTTATCATTTCGATTGCAAGATCTTAGTGATGTCTTCATACTCGGAGCGACTTTCTGTGATCCAAAAGTGCATTTCTTTTTTTTTTTTGGTCGAAATAAGGTAGCTTTTCATTCATCCAAAATCCAGATTACAATCTCTAGAAAAGGAGGATTCGCAGCAAATTAAATCCCATAGTGGTTGGGGAAAATTGACGAGCCAATTAGTTGGGAGGAATTTCCTTCTATGTTCTTTAGCGATCCAATCTGCTACCCTGTTGGCTTCCCGGGGGATAAACTGTACCTGGACATCTTCAAGTAGGCCCAACATAGCTCGGCAGTCTTCAAGCAAGTGCCGAATGGCTCATGGGCTTTTCTCGGGCTCATTTAGACAAGACATCAGAAGAGAACAGTCGGATTGTACTTGCACTGGTTTGAGTTCAAAAGGAGTTGAAGTACTGTCATCCACGCGACTTTCTCTCTCCTCCAGTAGATCTGATAGCGCCTTCTTTAGAGCAAGGGTTTTGCACTCCACGACTGATAGGGCTCGGACAGAGTAGGCGAAGCCACCCACGACGACGCCTTTGTCATCTCTACATACGCCGGCCACTGATCCTTCAAATTCACCGTCAATCCAAGATCCATCCACGTTCACCTTCCACCACCCATGTTTTGGGGTAGACCAGCGCACAGGTAAAGCTTTGATTTTTCCACTCCTTTTTGCCTTCCAGTTGAGCCCGAGGCTTGAAATAGCTCTGATCGACTCTGCATCTTCGATTATTGTCTCTGCTCTTGGCTGACGATGCCTGAAGACGAGCCCATTTCTGGCTTTCCAGATGGTCCACAGCACATTCGCTACTAGCTCCGGGGTTGGAGAGTTTAGATCTGAGTATAAGGTAGAGTCTAGCCACTTATCCATTCTTTGGATGCTCTCTGGTTTGGTTTCCATGTTTAACTGTGGGTGTGACCAAACTGGTTTTGTCCACTTGCATAGTAACAGGCTGTGTTCGACTGTCTCGGGGGCTTCACGGCAGATCGGGCATAGAGGGTCAGGTAACATCCAAAAGTGCATTTCAAACGATGACATATTAGTCAGTAATTGTTAGACATAGTTAATCTCCCTATAAATTTTCCATTTATCATATGAAGAAAATGTGTGGTATTGTCAGTGAATTTCTCTATCACAAAAGTAAGTCCTCTCCTGCGAGTGATTCATCGTTTGTCAACTATTTAGGGTCAGCTTGTTTACGAAAATTCCACGATTTGAAAAATATAATTGCTTGTATCACTTACATAAACATATGAACGAAAAATATTTTTATTACCCATAAAAAAAATTTAGATACGAATTATTATTGATAATGAAAATATATTTTATTAGCCTGGCTTGTCGTGGTTGAGAACTAACTAGACTCTTGAATGTCATAGTTTGAGTTATATTCCGAAACCTTTTGTCATGAGATTTGTTTACAGCTACTCTGACTTATCAATTTCCTGCTTTCATTCCGTTTGATTGGAAACTGGAATCTTAATACGATCTGATGGTGGACCTAGGAATCCCCCGGTAGTGATAATTGGGTTGGTAAAATCTGATAATTGATTGGCTTTAGAAAGGCTTTCCGTACCTAGACATTGTACCTAAAAGTCCTACCCACTTGTAGGTTTAGGGTAGTCCTCGACAACCTTATTCTTTTATTGGGAATTTAAGAACATATTCAAAGAAATTCTGACTGTCATTCGAAATGGTTTGTGGATTCCAAACAACTACATTGATTGAACCTAATAAGATAGCAATTACAATCCAAGAAGTAATAAGGACTTAGTCATGGACTTGAAAACCTCTTCACACAAGGAAAAGCACTTGCCATTCGTTGGTTATTAGGAGCATCCCGAAAATGTCCAAATCGAAATATGACTTTCAAATTAAATTCCAAATTTATTCCCCACGGGTAAGGCATTTTGGAACATCTAATCGAATTCGTTGCTACAAGTTGAAGGTGGTTTTCGTAGGGAGCCCTTTTAGTCCCTATCGACCTATCTATGTTGTATCGCATCGGGTGGCAAAGCCACAAAATCTGAAGTGTTTAAGCACTTTCTTTTTGATCGCGAGGCCTTGAGAACCAAGGAACCACAACCCCCCCAGGGGGCCCGGCATTCCCTCCACTCTTTGGAAAAAAAAAACTATGTTTACTCCTTTTGTGACACATTATTTAGACTTCATTTATTTCATGAAAAATAAGCGATTTTAAAAATATTTTTCAAATTTGATTGCTTATATCGATTAGAAAAATTAGTCAATAAAAAATATTTTCATCATCGATAATAGTCTATGCCTAACTATTTTCGTAGATGATAAAAAAAAATTATTTATTTATTTTTTAATTGACATGAGCGACTACTTTTTGGAAAATATTTTTCAATTCGCTCATTCTTCATGAAACAAACAGAGCCTTAGTTATTACAAGCTTTCTAAAAAAAATATATACCTATAAGCCCGGACTCTTTATCTTCATCATCTCACTAAGGAGCATTACGTTGGTTTTGAAGCCACTACATGGTACTGGCATTTTGTAGATGTGGTTCGCTTAAAACTCCATCTTAGATACATAAAATCAGATAAATGATAAATGAATTTTAAAATTCAAAAATGAGAAACAACATTTTTTAGTTATATCTTTATCCTTGAATTGAAGCCATAACTATTTAGTTACAAGATCTCCATTTTAGGACATAAACTAAGAAAACATCTAAACTAGAAAAACATCTCTGTTAAATAAAAAAGGAAACCTTCCATTTTAATTTTAAAAAATTAAATAAAATGATTATAAAAATCAATAAAATTCCTATCAATAGTAGACTAGAGCGGTGGGTTTGGAACCCTACTTCAATGGAAAGGGGGAATTGCCCTTTCATAGTTGGCGAAAAAGGCTACGGTCTGTGACACAAATCTTTAGAGAGATGTTGTATAAAATCGTAAAATGCTACATGGATTACTTGGCCATAAAAAGCAGTAAAGGAGTCAACCACTTTGCGAAGTTACAAAAACTCTTTCTTAGGCTTAGGCAATAGAACTTGAAGATGAACCCTCTAAAGTGCTTCTTCAGAGTATCATTAGGGAAACTCTTCAGGCAGATTCTTCCCCCAACTAATAAAGAGATCTTGGCAGACCTGCCACATATGAAATTGAGCACAGTTTTGCAAAGAAATAGCCCACTAGTTTCTTGAGAAAAAATAGAAAATATGCTCAGTATCATTTGATTAAATGGTTGACCTAGCTCCTTGTTGTTTGAAGAAACCCTCCACTTCTATTGGTAATTTTTTTTACGAAAAGCAAACATGAGATAACAAATCTAGTATTTAAACCCACTCTTAGTATTTTTATTACCATTGGGATCAATATCAACCCATGACTCAATATTGACTTTATTTCTAAGACAAAAATCGAAAATTCTTCAATAAAAATATTTTCTATATTGTTGACACCTGATTTTTAATCATTTTTTCTATTGCTAAAGTAATAAAAAATCCATAAAAATTCATAAAATTGAAAAATCAATTTTGGGGACCTTAGCCAAGCCTAGGGAACCAATTTTGACCAAAAAATGATTTTTCATATTTTCAGTATTTTTCGGTATTTTTATTTTCGAAAATTCATAAAACAAAAAATGAAGAAAAAATGAGAAAATTGAAAAATCAACTTTGGAAGCCTTGGCCAAGCCTAGGCAACCATTTTTGAACAAAAAATAAAATTTCATATTATATATATATATTTTTAAAATTTTTTAAAAAAAATACAAAAATACTTGAAAATTTTGGAAAAATAACATTTGAGGCCAAAAAAATACACAAAGATAGTTAATATTTTTATTTTAAATCTATTTTCATATTGGCCATCGCAAATTCAGAAAAATCCAATTCGAGTCACGTGTTCCTTCACGAGTATAATCTTGAATCGGGCCTAAAAAAATTTAATTTGAGTCAACTTATTTTTAATTTTCACTTTTTATGAGTTGTGACATTGTCTTCTAATATTTTAAATTTTCATCTTGGCCCAATTATACACAGAATGACTTAATTTTGCAAAAGGGCTCTAATTAAATTCTGCATTATTTTCAACGGCAAGAAATGAGCTTAAATTTGACATGTGGTGAATTTTGGTGTGTCAAAAATTGTGAGGAGATTTGGACTTAAAGAAATATATTTTTTCAGGGACTAAATTGTAAATACTTAAAATTCAAGGACTAGAGTGCAAATACTTAACTCTTGAAGGATCATTTTACAAATAACAAAAAGAAGAGTTAGTGGATAAATTAGAATAGAGAAGGGAAGATGGAGAAGAGGAGATGAAGAAGAGAAGTTGGAGAAGAATAGATGGAGAAAATAAGATAAGAATAGAGAAGGGAAGATAGAGATGAAGAAGAGTTAGTAGAGAAATTAGAATGGAAGATAAGAATAGAGAAGGGAAGATGGAGATGAAGAAGAGTTAGTGGAGAAATTAGAATGGGAGATAAATATGGAGAAGGGAAGATGAAGATGAAGAGGAGTTAGTGGAGAGATTAGAATGTGAGATAGAGATGGAGAATGGAAGATGAAAATGAAGAAGAGTTAGTGGAGAAATTAGAATGGGAGATAGAGTTAGTGGAAAAATTAGAATGGGAGATAGATGAGTAGGTTATAAAAGGAGGAAGAAGTGAGCTTGAGAAAGGATTCTTGAGAGAGAAAATTTGAAGTGTTTGGGAGGATTTTTTTTTTTAGAGAAAATTTTGGATGTTTGAGAGAGTTTTGGGAGATTGAAGAAAAATTTGAGAGAAAGAAAATACCAAAAGAGAGAGAATTTTGAAGATGATGGGAGTTCAAAGCTAGGGATTATCATCACAAATTCCTTCATCGATCAATATAAATCAAGAGTTCATCCTCGTCAACGAGCAAGCAAATTCGAGCTAAGTGTTTTTATTTATTCATTTGTTTATGGTTTTACTTGCAAATTAGCACAAATTGTATACACTTTCTCCATCTCCTCTTTTTTTTCCATATTTTATGTCAGGAGAAGGATATCTCTACGTCAACAGCAAAAATCTCGTAGATATGCAAAAATCGGCCCAGACAAGCTCCTAAGCTGTCCACCGATTTCTCAACTGATCTGTGACTAAAAGCCCCTCTTAATTCAAAAGAAACTCTCTATATTGGGAACATAGAGAGCGAAAATCAATTATAGAAATCCCTCCCAAAAAAATGGGAGATAAGTACTCTTTCCACTCTTCTGGTTTTAGGTGCAGATTAGCACATATTTTGTATACTGACATTTCACTCTATTTTATGTCAGGAAGCCGCAGCTTTATATCAATGGTCAACCCTATGGAAGCACAAAATCGGCTTGGAGAAGTCCTCAAATGCGCACAAATTTCAAATTGTTGAATCAATTCGTTGTATTTTATTTTAAAGAATTCATACCCCAGAATGGAGAGGACAAAGTCCATCCGCAATTTAAATACCTGCACCATAAATCCCAAAGGGAAGAGCCAAGCTAATGCTTAGCCTCCCATTGGAGGTTTTTACTTACAGTAGTTAAATACCTGCAACTTAAATACCTGTACCTTAAATCCCAAAGGGAAGAGCCAAGCCAATGCTTAGCCTCCCATTGGAGGTTTTTACTTACAGTAGTTAAATACCTGCAACTTAAATACCTATACCTTAAATCCCAAAGGGAAGAGCCAAGCCAATGCTTAGCCTCCCATTGGAGGTTTTTACTTACAGTAGTTAAATACTTGCAACTTAAATACATGTACCTTAAATCCCAAAGGGAAGAGCCAAGCCAATGCTTAGCCTCCCATTGGAGGTTTTTACTTACAGTAGTTAAATACCTGCAACTTAAATACATGTACCTTAAATCCCAAAGGGAAGAGCCAAGCCAATGCTTAGCCTCCCATTGGAGGTTTTTACTTACAGTAGTTTAAATACTTGCAACTTAAATACCTGTACCTTAAATCCCAAAGGGAAGAGCCAAGCCAATGCTAGGCCTCCCATTGGAGGTGTTTATTCACTGTCACGTACTTCCTATAATTTAATTTTTGAATCATCAGACCCAAAAGATAAGTAGGTTGTAATACTGCACAGAAGTCGTTAACACACACCTTCTTTCGGCTTTAGGGAATCTTTAACACTTAAAAAAATATAACAAATAAAAATATATACCATCCATGCATCCTATTTAAAAAGTGAAAACACAAAAGAGAATACCCTCCTATAGCCTTAGGAATAAACCAAGCCTGAGTTGCCGAATTAGGATATCCATGAAATTAAGGTACCGAAAGGGCATTAGTTTTAATTAACTAGTGTAACCAAGTCCCCGAGCTCCTAATCTCTGGTTCGCAGGAATAAATTAGTTCTCCCGCTAATTTATTTAGGTTTCTAATCGACCTACCAAGAACGATTAGTGGCGACTCCAAATTTTAAAATCATTTAAACAAAAACCAAAGTTGCGATTCGGTAGGGCTTGGGAGGGTCCGCGTTAGGTTAGTCAAATCTAATTAACCTAACAATCCGTTAACCCCCTTTAAAATTTAAAATTTTTTTAGAGGGTCGCGACAGACTGGCGACTCCGCTGGGGAATAGAGATTTTTAATTTTCGAAAAAAGATACCAATTGGAATACTTAAATTTTTTCGAAATTTTAAAAGTCTTAGTGGACTTAGGCCAATGAAAATTTCATGGATATCTCGCTTCTGGCGATCTTGCTTGGGACTCATTCTATAGGTGTTATATGTTTTTGCAGGATGGGAGTTATAAGGGGCGGAGTGTTTGGCTAACCCATTTGTTTTGCAGGCTCGGTGTTGGGATTATGTTTAATTTCACACATTTTTAGAAGCGCTGTTTTGATATCAATTGTTGTGCATGTCTTGCATATTCTGAGGATCACAACACCTGCACACACAAGCGTCTAAACCCAAGTCGCGAAATTTTTCCTAGGTAACCATAGATAGGGATCGAATATGCAAAGCTCTTGCGTCGATTACGCTTGGGTTGACCATATTTTGTCCCGCTCATTATTTGAATTGACAATTCTTCCCATTGTGACTTGATTGCGCGGAGGGTAAGGTTGTCAATTCAGATAGTGGGGGCCTTTTAGGTCCATACCCTGTCTCTCCTTCTTTTATTTTCTAGAGTCCACTCCTCACTTGAGTCATGCGCATGACTATGTGATTTGCATTTCTCCAAGGTAAAAGTAAGTTCTCTAATTTTATCTTGTATTTATTTTCGGTCGGTCCATGCTAGGTGTTAGTCAGTTTTTGAGCTTGATATTACGACCATTCTTTTAAAAGAAAATACAAATTAAATTTGTCCCTCATTTCTTTTTATTTTTTTTTTTGAAAAAATGATGTGAAAAAATCCCTTCATGGGAATTTTATTAACCAATAAGAGATTTTTGTCATGTTTTTATTACTTCAATAAAAATGAAATTTTCCTGAAAAAATTTTCCTCTGAAAATTTATTTCAATAAAAAGAAAAATTCCTTAAAAAAAAACTCTAGTAGACATCAAGTGATTTTATCACATTTTTCAAATTATAAAAACTTGCAAGAAAATTCTTCTCGAGAAATTCGCTCATGTTTTTCTAAGAAAAGTTTCTCTAAATAAAATTAGACTAATGTCTCGGGGGAGTTGTATTGACCAATAAGAGATTTTTGTCATGTTTTTCTTGCTTCAATAAAAATGAAATTTTCCTGACAAATTTTCCTCTGAAAATTTATTTCGATAAAAAGAAAAATTCCTTCAAAAAAAAACTTTGGTAAACATCAAGTGATTTTATCACATTCTTTCAAATTATAAAAACTTGCAACAAAAATTCTTTTCGAGAAATTCGCTCATGTTTTTCTAAGAAAATTTTCTCTAAATAAAATTAGACTAATGTCTCGGGGGAATTTTGTTAACCAATAAAGGATTTCTGTTATGTCTTTCCTGCTTCAATAAAAATAAAATTTTCCTGATAAATTTACCTCTGAAAATTTATTTTGATAAAAAGGAAATTCCTTCAAAGATTTTAGTAAACATCAAGAGATTTTGTCACATTCCTTTAAAAAAATTAATAAAAAAAAGAGTAATAAATATGCAAAAAAAAATTCTGTATCAGAAATTAACCCATTTCTTCCTAAAATTTTTTTTTTCTGATTTCTCTATAAAATAGAAAAAATAAAATTGGACTAATATATGAGTCATGGACCGACATTCCTTGTGTCGCATACTAATTATATCCTTTTCTTTTGCAGGGAGATCCTAGATACCCCAGACGGGTGTAAAAATTAAGTTCAATAATATATCAAGAATCATCTTCAGAAATACCAAAAGACGAAAAACACCAAGGCTTCAACCGTTAATTCAGGGAGGCAAACGAATACTGTCCATCTTTGACAGATAGAGTTGTGTCAATCCGTAAACTTGTATGGGCAGTGTATTGTGATATGACGGTGGACTTATACTAATTAAACACGGGGGCATATTTAATGTATTATAGAGGATCCCGCGTCTTTTGAAAGACAATATGGATTATATAATCAGAAACCATGAAATAAGTACCTTAACCTGATTAAATCAACCAGAGACCGGTCTTAAAATTTCCTCGGATCCGAAACACGCGGAGGGTTTTAGAGGACCGAGGTTCTATTAATGAATGTGACCCACAAGTATTTCTCCCAATGCTACAGGCGCCCGACAAGAGCAAGTGGGCACCGAAAGAAACAAAACACGGTTAAAGTGGGGCACGCAACAAATGGCCGAATTTATTGGCACACTAATTAAGTGGTGGTAGCTTTATTAATTTACATGATTGAACGCGGGTCTCTAGGCGGCTGGTGGAAAGCCACACTGAATGCCTCTCTAATGTTCTTGATATCATCGTCTACCGCAACCCGCGAGAGCATCATGAAGAAGATTAAACCTAGACGAATACGTCTACTTAGTTTCATCGCACGTTCTCGCCTTTTGTCGATGTCCAAAATTAATGCACAAGCTAGAAGTAATCATTTCCCTTTCCCCCTATTAAATGCTCGGAGCCGTTAACCGCACCAAACTCGAAAAAATTAATATCGAGACGAAATCTGCGTAAATTTGAAGGGTAAATCCGTATCGTTCCAATTTACCCTTAAATTACTCCGGTTTTAAATTTGATCCCTTCTATTTTCAGGAATTTGCAAAAGCGACTCGAGAATACAGTTGTATCCAAAAACCAAATTTCCTGATCGGGCTAAATTGGGGGCAAATCAACTCATGGACATTACCACGGGATGGACAGCTTCGGTTAAAGAAAAATACAAGCGAAAGATCCGAACAATCTCAGACATGGGTAATTCTGTATCGTTCTAATTTGCACATAATCATCTCGAGTCCTGAATTTTTTTATTCCATTCTTAACAGGGATTGCAAATTACCTCGAGAAATATCGTAACAAGGCCCAAGGTGATACAACAGGGCCGCATTATCCCCAAGGATTAACCTTTGAAAAGAAAACCCGATGGACACCTATGGTCCAATGGACCGAATGCAGGAATACTCGACGAGTAATACCGAAGTCAATATTTTGCCACATTCTCGGCTTAATGGTGAAGCATCCAACAAAAGTCGAAGAAAACTCAACCCAGCAAAATTGGTAAAAGACTTGTCCAAGGCATTCAAGATGAAGGGTAAATCAGTATCGTTTCCAATTTATCCCTTTTAATACCGGTTGACATGTCTCCTTTTCTTGTTGCAGGAAATATTTATACTAACATGTAACATGTTGGAGGAGACAAATCCAAAAGAAAATGATGATCATTTGACAAGATCTATTCTGGTGAAAAATGGGGGGCATTTAACTGCTAAACCATGGCGGTCGCTGTCACTAAACAAACCAAAATGCTCCCTCATCCATATGCCTCATCGTGCAGGGGCAAAACTTGAGACAAACCGCTCCTCGACATAAGGAGTGGGCTTCCCAATTTGTTCAATCCACCCACATACCAGGGGCAATTCAAATCCGCCCATGTTTGCACATTATATAAATACACATGATGCTAAAAATTGTCACATCGGCATTGTGTTTACACATTTCACGAATTATGTATGATTATTCCGCATGTTTAATTTACCAACTCCAACTTAGAGCATAAACTGCATAGGAGACATCAAATGTGCAAAATGGGGCATAACAGGATGAGGAAAGTTAAACCATTTCTATACACGGGTCTAACATTTTAATCTACAGATAAACAGCCTTTCTCTAGAGTGAGAGAAAGCCCCTTCGGACTAAAGTCCCCAATTCAGATTACATTCGAGGCGTTCATATTATGAGAACCTCCTTAAATAGAATTGGTAATGCAAACTTGACAGAATAGTTTTGCATGATCCACATTTTGATTGATTGCATCATGAGTTATCACACAGACTACTTCTAATCATTGCCAACTTAGCTGAACAATTTTGTATGAACCAATGAACGCATTGATGAAAATGCTTGCACATGTTAGCTCTGACATTGCCTGACAGGCAACACATTCCCGGTGTTTGAGTTACCTTCCAAAGTCTTGAAATTCATTTGGCGATTATGGAATGAACAAGCCTGGTTGTCGAGAAGCCACCAAGCATTTCTTCCAAATTCTCAGGTAAGTATATCTTCAACCTGAACCTTTCAAGAGAATGAATTCTGACGGTTGTTGGGGTACTCGAATCCATTGCGGTATATATAGGTATCCACCTTCTTCAATAAAGCATGATTTGTCTTAAGGACAGAAATGTTCGAGACCTTTTGATCTCTGCCTCTTTGATTTATTCCTAAAGCGACAGGAGAATATAATTTGGGTTTGAGCTTCTGTAGGATTCCTGGTCTCCCCAGATTTCAGAATGGCACCCTTTGAGGTACACCAAGCCCTTCTTACAGGCAAACTAAGTCCTTCTTACAGGCAAACCAAGTCCTTCTTACAGGCAAACCAAGTCCTTCTTACAGGCATAAAGTCCTTCTTACAGGCAAACTAAGTCCTTCTTACAGGCACAAAGTCCTTCTTATAGGCAAATCAAGTCCTTCTTACAGGCAAACTAAGTCCTTCTTACAGGCAAACCAAGTCCTTCTTATAGGCAAATCAAGTCCTTCTTACAGGTACAAAGTCCTTCTTACAGGCACAAAGTCCTTCTTACAGGCAAATCAAGTCCTTCTTACAGGCATAAAGTCCTTCTTACAGGCAAATCAAGTCTTTCTTACAGGCAAACAAAGTCCTTCTTACAGGTAAACAAAGTCCTTCTTACAGGCAAACAAAGTCCTTCTTACAGGCAACGCAAGTCCTTCTTACAGGCACAAAGTCCTTCTTACAGGCAAAGTAAGTCCTTCTTACAGGCAAATCAAGTCCTTCTTACAGGTAAATCAAGTCCTTCTTACAGGCACAAGTCCTTTTTACAGACACCAAGTCCTTTCTACAGGCACCAAGTCCTTCTTACAGGTATCTCCATGGGGTGACCTACCATACGGGTCAAATCTCAATCAAAATTTAATCAGTAGAATCCTTTTATTAGGAATCTACCATGGTACGACCCACCATACGGGTTAAATGGTATGACCCACCATACGGGTCAAATTTTAATTCAATTTTTAATCAGTAGAATCCTTTTATTAGGAATCTACCATGGGTTGATCCACCATACGGGTTCAAGTTCAACCACCCTAAAGTTTTTTTATATAACGAATCCTTAGGTTCTCATTTCATTTTCAGTGGAACATTCATGTCACGACTCTTTTTATTTCCTTGTATTGAGTCGATTAGAATTCAGGTGTCATCTCGTCTTTGAAATGAACCTCTACCGAGCTTCCTTTCAAAGAGGGGCAGCTGTTGACACCTGATTTTTAATCATTTTTTTCTATTGCTAAAGTAATAAAAAATCCATAAAAATTCATAAAATTGAAAAATCAATTTTGGGGACCTTAGCCAAGCCTAGGGAACCAATTTTGACCAAAAAATGATTTTTCATATTTTCAGTATTTTTCGGTATTTTTATTTTCGAAAATTCATAAAACAAAAAATGAAGAAAAAATGAGAAAATTGAAAAATCAACTTTGGAAGCCTTGGCCAAGCCTAGGCAACCATTTTTGAACAAAAAATAAAATTTCATATTATATATATATATATATATATATATATATTTTTAAAATTTTTTAAAAAAAATACAAAAATACTTGAAAATTTTGGAAAAATAACATTTGAGGCCAAAAAAATACACAAAGATAGTTAATATTTTTATTTTAAATCTATTTTCATATTGGCCATCGCAAATTCAGAAAAATCCAATTCGAGTCACGTGTTCCTTCACGAGTATAATCTTGAATCGGGCCTAAAAAAATTTAATTTGAGTCAACTTATTTTTAATTTTCACTTTTTATGAGTTGTGACATTGTCTTCTAATATTTTAAATTTTCATCTTGGCCCAATTATACACAGAATGACTTAATTTTGCAAAAGGGCTCTAATTAAATTCTGCATTATTTTCAACGGCAAGAAATGAGCTTAAATTTGACATGTGGTGAATTTTGGTGTGTCAAAAATTGTGAGGAGATTTGGACTTAAAGAAATATATTTTTTCAGGGACTAAATTGTAAATACTTAAAATTCAAGGACTAGAGTGCAAATACTTAACTCTTGAAGGATCATTTTACAAATAACAAAAAGAAGAGTTAGTGGATAAATTAGAATAGAGAAGGGAAGATGGAGAAGAGGAGATGAAGAAGAGAAGTTGGAGAAGAATAGATGGAGAAAATAAGATAAGAATAGAGAAGGGAAGATAGAGATGAAGAAGAGTTAGTAGAGAAATTAGAATGGAAGATAAGAATAGAGAAGGGAAGATGGAGATGAAGAAGAGTTAGTGGAGAAATTAGAATGGGAGATAAATATGGAGAAGGGAAGATGAAGATGAAGAGGAGTTAGTGGAGAGATTAGAATGTGAGATAGAGATGGAGAATGGAAGATGAAAATGAAGAAGAGTTAGTGGAGAAATTAGAATGGGAGATAGAGTTAGTGGAAAAATTAGAATGGGAGATAGATGAGTAGGTTATAAAAGGAGGAAGAAGTGAGCTTGAGAAAGGATTCTTGAGAGAGAAAATTTGAAGTGTTTGGGAGGATTTTTTTTTTAGAGAAAATTTTGGATGTTTGAGAGAGTTTTGGGAGATTGAAGAAAAATTTGAGAGAAAGAAAATACCAAAAGAGAGAGAATTTTGAAGATGATGGGAGTTCAAAGCTAGGGATTATCATCACAAATTCCTTCATCGATCAATATAAATCAAGAGTTCATCCTCGTCAACGAGCAAGCAAATTCGAGCTAAGTGTTTTTATTTATTCATTTGTTTATGGTTTTACTTGCAAATTAGCACAAATTGTATACACTTTCTCCATCTCCTCTTTTTTTTTCCATATTTTATGTCAGGAGAAGGATATCTCTACGTCAACAGCAAAAATCTCGTAGATATGCAAAAATCGGCCCAGACAAGCTCCTAAGCTGTCCACCGATTTCTCAACTGATCTGTGACTAAAAGCCCCTCTTAATTCAAAAGAAACTCTCTATATTGGGAACATAGAGAGCGAAAATCAATTATAGAAATCCCTCCCAAAAAAAGGGAGATAAGTACTCTTTCCACTCTTCTGGTTTTAGGTGCAGATTAGCACATATTTTGTATACTGACATTTCACTCTATTTTATGTCAGGAAGCCGCAGCTTT
Organism: Psidium guajava; assembly: GCA_016432845.1. Classification (NCBI taxonomy): domain Eukaryota; kingdom Viridiplantae; phylum Streptophyta; class Magnoliopsida; order Myrtales; family Myrtaceae; genus Psidium; species Psidium guajava. The sequence continues at coordinate 7,934,702 of CM028232.1, forward strand.
ATATCAATGGTCAACCCTATGGAAGCACAAAATCGGCTTGGAGAAGTCCTCAAATGCGCACAAATTTCAAATTGTTGAATCAATTCGTTGTATTTTATTTTAAAGAATTCATACCCCAGAATGGAGAGGACAAAGTCCATCCGCAATTTAAATACCTGCACCATAAATCCCAAAGGGAAGAGCCAAGCCAATGCTTAGCCTCCCATTGGAGGTTTTTACTTACAGTAGTTAAATACCTGCAACTTAAATACCTGTACCTTAAATCCCAAAGGGAAGAGCCAAGCCAATGCTTAGCCTCCCATTGGAGGTTTTTACTTACAGTAGTTAAATACCTGCAACTTAAATACCTATACCTTAAATCCCAAAGGGAAGAGCCAAGCCAATGCTTAGCCTCCCATTGGAGGTTTTTACTTACAGTAGTTAAATACTTGCAACTTAAATACATGTACCTTAAATCCCAAAGGGAAGAGCCAAGCCAATGCTTAGCCTCCCATTGGAGGTTTTTACTTACAGTAGTTAAATACCTGCAACTTAAATACATGTACCTTAAATCCCAAAGGGAAGAGCCAAGCCAATGCTTAGCCTCCCATTGGAGGTTTTTACTTACAGTAGTTTAAATACTTGCAACTTAAATACCTGTACCTTAAATCCCAAAGGGAAGAGCCAAGCCAATGCTAGGCCTCCCATTGGAGGTGTTTATTCACTGTCACGTACTTCCTATAATTTAATTTTTGAATCATCAGACCCAAAAGATAAGTAGGTTGTAATACTGCACAGAAGTCGTTAACACACACCTTCTTTCGGCTTTAGGGAATCTTTAACACTTAAAAAAATATAACAAATAAAAATATATACCATCCATGCATCCTATTTAAAAAGTGAAAACACAAAAGAGAATACCCTCCTATAGCCTTAGGAATAAACCAAGCCTGAGTTGCCGAATTAGGATATCCATGAAATTAAGGTACCGAAAGGGCATTAGTTTTAATTAACTAGTGTAACCAAGTCCCCGAGCTCCTAATCTCTGGTTCGCAGGAATAAATTAGTTCTCCCGCTAATTTATTTAGGTTTCTAATCGACCTACCAAGAACGATTAGTGGCGACTCCAAATTTTAAAATCATTTAAACAAAAACCAAAGTTGCGATTCGGTAGGGCTTGGGAGGGTCCGCGTTAGGTTAGTCAAATCTAATTAACCTAACAATCCGTTAACCCTCTTTAAAATTTAAAATTTTTTTAGAGGGTCGCGACATATATGTAAATTTATCCATGTTCATAATATTATCATCTTCTAAATTATTAAAGACAATACCTGCTAGCATATCAACTAATTTAACATTTTTATATACCTTGTTATAATTATAAGATATCTCCCGCTTATTATTTAAACATAATTGTTACACATAAATATATAAAACCTTCTTATTTTCATAATCAATCAATTTATAGGTGAAAAGGTCATATCTGTAGTATTTTTTGAAGTTATATGTTGAAATTTCCGACCAAAAAAAAGTTATATTTTGAATTTGGTAATGAAGTTGATTTAAAATCATTTAATTTTTTAATTAATATTAATCGATCTTTTTAATTAAAATGTCTTTTGTTTAAATCTTTATTTTGCACTATACATGTTTGATTGAACTATTTCATCACGATACCATCTAATCGAAGATAAATCATATTGATAATGAACCCTTGATCAATTTTTTCATTGAATCATTCTCGAATTCAAAATATTATTATGCTTTAATTTAGAATATAAAATTCATTTTGTTTCAAAATAATATCATCATGACTCTCACAGTCATGCTTTGTCGCAATACCAGACTAAATAGAATGAGTAGTGGGTTCTTGAGCAAAGTCTTGGCTGGTACTGAAGGAAAAAAAAAAAGACAAGGTTTCACCTTTTTTAATATGTTTTATTCGGTGGGTATTCTTATTCTCCTTAAACATGATGTTCAGTTCAGGCCAATATCAAATTGTGTAGTAAGTCGAGATCTGACATAATATCGCAGTCAAGGGCATTCTTCTGAGGCAAAAAGAAAAGAGTTTGGCAAATAGAGATTCATTTTTTTCCTTAGATGCTGTGTGTAGCTGCATTCCAAGCGATATAACTAATCACTTTTAGGAAAATATTTTTGAAATTATTTATTTTTTGCAAAACAAATAGGCTCTTATGAACTTTTCAAAGTTAACTGCAAAATTAAAAGTATAAGTGCATATAAAGTTTTAAAACTTATCAAGTACAATCGAGTACTAAAACTTTTAAATAATGTGATCAAATCTTAAAACTTGTCAAATTAGTATAATCAAGATCTTCCATTAATTTCATCTAATTTGAGTAACAGAAATGTTGATGTGGAATTTTTGTTGTTTATCGAAGAAAGATTGTGGAGATGTGGCATTTGCGACTCCAACATCTTCTTCTTCTTTAGTGGTCCGTCATCACCCAAATCCGTCCACCATGGTTGTTCACTCGACTCCATCACTGCTCCAACCGCTGCATCCCCTAGTTCTGACCGCTCATTGTTGCGTCCTCTTTGTCACCAGCCTCTTGGGTTCAATCTCCCACGAAATGATGTTCACAAGCTTGACAAAGCTCGAGTGACCATGGCCCCAAACTTAAAGAAGCTTGAAAGTTGGAGCGGCCATGGCTGAGCCCGACGAAAGTCAAGTGACCATGGCCACCTGGGAGCTCGAAGGCCATGAGCTGAGCTTGGAGAAGCATGGACATTGGAGCGACCATTCCCGAGCTCGATGAAGCTAGAACAGCCATGGTCAAGGTCGGCGAAGCACAAGAGGTCGTACCGAAAGCTTAAATTACAAGGCACTCTCAAAAATATAATTCATATCTTTTTCCCCAGATGAAGGACAATTAAATCTCTAATGCATCAGATGTTTTCATCGAAAATGTTGCGCGCACCCGATATCGAGTTTATCGTAAAATCATTTCTGATAAAGAAAATACTCTGGTCAATGGTCGATTAATTAGCCGATAAAACTCACTTAATCTAGAAAAAAGAATCTTAACATCAATAAGATGAATAACTCGTAAATGGGTCTGCTAATAGCTGTCGAAATCGCTTCTGTGTCGAGTGATTTTTCTGCTTCCCTATCTTGGACAGACGAGAGAGAAAGAGCAAAGAAATAAGGGCACGGGTAGATCGCCCCGAGGAACCAAGGCCTCCAATAGTGAAACAACATAGCTTAGCGAAATGCACCAAAAAAATCTTTCTCGTACCACTCTAATTGGGCTACATGCTTAGTTTATGGAGGATTTATTACAAGAATGGAGTGTAGTGGCATAATGATTAAGATGCGTATCATCGGCCCACTTAGACTACGTTTGGGGTTGGAAAAAAAAAAGGTTTTTTGGAGAGTTCTGAGAAAATTCATTGCATTTCCAAAATCCTCTGAAGTCCTTAGTCGAAGGCAAATTTATAGGAGCTTTGGGTTTTAGCATTTCCGGAATGCTGGAAAAAAAATTCTTCCAATTATGCCCTCACCTAATTTTTAAAATTTCGGAATGCCCTTATGATTTTCCACCTTACTTGATGTCACCAGCGACATCAGAGCTGACTGCCGGTGCTAGGAATGGCCAAATCAAGCTCGCTGACGGCCTAAGCCCTTTGCGAGCGTCCGATGAAGGGTTTAACTCTTACACGCGAGATTTTTTCAAATAACATTTAAACTAAAGTTGCTTTCCGATGCACTTTTGAACTACTCTCTACATGCTATGGAAATTCTTCTTCTTTATTTAAGAGTGGCAAAAAAAAAAGTACGGAAATTATACGTTCAATTGCCTTGTTAGAATGAAATGGAATCCAAAACATGTGATGAAGTTTCTCAAACATCATGCTTTACCACATTCCCACGATTATTTATATATTATAAAAGTGCCGCCCTAATTTTAGCAACTTGGTTTATTCAATCGGAGCAAATGGGAATAATTAGTTAACATGGCTGTGAGTGTATACGGAAATCAACCACATTTCAAGATGGCTGAGTCAGATATTATCGGGAAAATAGACTCCCATCTTGTTTGAACTGCGATTCGGCTTTAACCTATCATACTTAGCTACATAAATTTCACAAACACCTCTTATACTATTCGTTGAAATTTGATGGACACCTACCTGGACTCTGCTCTTGCCTAAACTAATATTCAACTTCACCTCCGTTTTCGCCATTATAGAGGTGAGAGGGAATAGATCTATGATCGATACTACAATGTCGGCACAGAAACATCGGGTAATGTTTATAACCCAGTTACAAAAGACAACCAACAATGACTAGGTTTCCATATGTTTCATGGAAAATAAATTATTTAAAGAATATTTTTCTAAAAATAATCGCTTATATTGCTTGAAATAACTAATTAATGAAAAAAAAATATTATTGACAATAGTTAATGTCTAAATATTTTCACGATAAAAATATATTTCATTCATTAAAAGCGATCACTTTTAGAAAAATATATTTCGAATCATTCATTTTCTATGAAACAAACGCACAAAGAATCCTAAGAAAAATTACTTCGCTAGTGCAAGTAACTTTTGTTGCAATGTCCTCCTCAACGTGGAAGCTTTCTAATCTTCTCCTCCTCCTTCTACGATGGAGATTGGGCCTGGTTTGGGCTGTAGTTGACTTTCGACTTCGGCCTTTTTAGTTTTGATTGTGTTTGTGTTTGTACATTACGAGACAAAACGAAATTAGGTAAGATGGTTTTTTTTATCCTGCGCTGCCGCGGCCGGGAATGCGGAAGCTCATTTATATGTGATTTGGACCGCCAGATTTCATTGAAACAACCTAAGCCGTCTGATCAGATAGATGGGTGGACCTACCAATCTCGCCCGGCTCAAGCAGGCTCGACCTCACTAGATCTAGCAAGGTAGAGCCTTGCTCGAGGCCGGCAAGGCTCGTCCCTCACTTGTGGTTGGTCATCGGCCGTTGGCGTGGCCGACAACCGGCGGAGGAAGAAAGAAAAAAGAAAAAGAAAAGAAAAGAATAAAATGTAATTAAAAATTGAAATTTTTAGTAATATTCTCGAGGAAAATCTGATTTTTCATACCAAACTGTAAAAAAATATTTTGCCTTTCATTTTCACGCTTTAGCAAAACACCAAAAAATAGTCTTTTTCATGAAAATTAACATCTTGGAAAACTTTTTCCAAAAAATTAAAACTGGAATGAAAGAGATAAAGTCATGGGGATGATACAAAATTGCAAACGACTAATGAGGAGATACTCGTGATAATATCATGTCTATTCTAGTAGCATCTGGAAGAAACATGACGGAGGACTTTGTTGTAAAGCTCTGCAAAATGTACCTCCACTAAGCCTCTTTTTTTCGGCTAAGTTAAGGCGAAAGTCACAGACGCGACAGCGTTGACACCTAAATTTTGACGATCCCATTTAGAAATCCATTGCATAGAAAAATTAGGGACCGATTCTAGCCATTAAACAAAAGATGTTAGTTATATTGCATATAATTACGAGAAGCATTTGCATGTAGTTTGCATATTTATCGGACCGACAATGAAGTGGCTCAAAGGGGGTTGCCAGCTTAATTACCTATGCCTAGTTCGCGGGTGTTGTAAAAATTTGAGACCAAGAAAGCATATTCTTTGGCAAAAGAGAGATTCACGGCTTGGGCACAGACAATCGAAGAGATACGTACCTGTCCGGAGGAAAGAAGGAAGCAAAGGATCAAACAAAGGATATGCCTCTTCTCTTTTTCTTATTATTATTTTTTTTTGGGTCGAACTCTTCTCTTTAATTCAGATAACTTTTCCTAATTTGAAAATATAAAAAAATGTCCCGTCTTATATTTTTTGGGATAGGATTTCTCACATAGACATTATCTAAAGACCTCGGATAGGTTAACAACTTTAGATATGATTTAATTAGGTTGCATCCTAATTTGAATTGGATAGGAACTTGCATTAGATAATTTATTAACGTTCATTCTACAAATCTTCATAAACAAAAAAAAAATCATATACATATCATGTATAGATTAGGATTGTATCTTGCCATATCATGCATGCCGCATCATATTGCCATGTCACACATATAGACTGTCCTGGATCTCACCATGTCATTATGCTTTGTCCTTTTTCCATGTAGATTTACGTTATGTCACGACATCGTGCATGTCATTTCACTTTGCCATGTCATCCATTTATGCCATGTCCTCTTGCCACATCATTATGCGACCTCACGCATGTCATGTCATCATACATACATGTGCCACGTGGCCGCAATGTCATTGTTTTATCATGTCTTTAATTCCACATCATTTTGCATTTTATGGCATTGAATATGGTCTAGCTTTGCATTAATAAAGAGAAAACTCTAGAAAAATTAATCTAATTCATACACATATATAGTTTAATTTTCTTGCTAGGATAATAACAAAATCAATAAAAGTACATTGGCTTGTTTTGCTTTATCATTTCTTGCAAATTATTTGCGCATATGCATGGTCACCATTTATGTGTTAATAATTTAGGTTTAAAATAACTCCAAATTGCCTGCAAAAAAATTGAAAATAAAAGAGAAAAGGTACAAAAGAAGATAGTGGTGCCAAGATAATGAAAAGTTTGTACTTTTGTTTAGGATGTAATTTTGAGTAAATAACCGGCATATTAAGATGGGTTTACAGCCGGACGAGGTGACGCGCCGGTAATGCCACTGGCTCTCCACATGTGGCCACCCATGGCCGTCGGCATCACTTGTCTAGGTGACGTGGTTGGCTCTCCAAATTTGGCCTTCCATGACCGTCGGCATCGTTCACAAACCATGCTCTGCCATGGCTGGGGTCATCAGATCTAGCTCCGGAGGTGACAGCCTTCTATGGCTGCTAAGCTTGACTTTGTGAATGAGATCTCGGCAGGGCCATGAAGGAGCCGCCAAGCTCGAACTGTTTTAAGTATGATGATGTCTGGCGTGAAGCCGAGCTCGACCAAAAATGTAGCGTCGGCCATGGAGGAGCTTGAAGCAGGCGGACTAGATCCGGCGCAGCGTCAAGGCCGCGTCAAGGGCACGACTCGGCTAGATTTGGATAGTCCACTGTCCATGGCCGGCGGAACAACAAGATTTTTTTTTTAATTCCACGTCATTAGACAGGTGTTAAAACATGACTGGATGTGAGAAAAAAAGAAAATCTCTTCAAAGCCACGGCTGCAAACTCCAGAGAGAGAGAGAGAGAGGGAGAGAGGTCTCGTTAGGGTTAGCTATCGTCGTCTCGATCGCTTTTGATGAAGTCTCTATCGTCAAACCTATAACTGGTTCTGTCTTCCATCAAACGCCATAAACGACTTCTCTTTCTCTTTCTCTCTCTCTTTCAGGGCGCTTGCGGAGGGAGGATTCCTTGCAGAGGCATGGCAACACCATCAGAGTCCATAAACGGTTCTCATTACCTTTCAGGCGCGCCTGCGAGAGAACCGCAAACAGAGGCATGCCTTGACAACACCTTGGCGGCTCATCGTCTTCATGGACAGCCCCATACAGTCGCGGATATCCAACGGCCAAAAATCACCAGAGCCGATTTATATTTTCGAAACCAAGACAAGCTGATGGACAATCCCACTGCTGCCGATCCCCTTCACTTTCTTCTGGAAATGGTCATCCAATCCAACGAACAGCGGCGGCTTCGACGCATTGATTACACCCGAGCGCTTACAGCTTCTATGCAAAATTTGGGTTCGGGGAGGTGCACAGGAATGATTTCACTTGGCAACGCTATTTTTTGTTTTTGTTCTGATTTTCTTTTTCTTTTTTCGTGCGTTGGTCAGGGCGGTTGAAGATGCTAATGCTACACGGCCCTTTTCGCTTCAACGGGTCAATAACGCCGATGCTTCACCAGATCTGGTGAGGCGAGCCCTACTCGCTCGAGGCCAAGCCAAATCTAGTGAGGCGAGACCACCCTTGAGGCCAATAACGCCGAGGCTTGCTCAATTGAGGTTGAGACTGGTTAAACCAGATCCGACGAGTTTGGCCTCCCTCAAGGCCGGCGATGTTGAGGCTTGTTGTTGAGCCTCGAGCTTGCCTAGCGAGGCGACTGTAGTCTCTGCCATCAGCAGAGGAAGCGGCGGAAGAAGGAACAACAATGAATGAGGAAGAAGGAGAAAAGAAAAACAGAGAAAATAAAAAGAAAATAAAAAGATTCAAAAAATAAAATAAATCAAAAATAATTTTTTTTGAATTTTTAAAAATAATCAAATAATTAAAAAATAATAATTAAAAAATGGGAAAGAAACAAAAAAAAATGATGAAAATATTTTCCTCTTCTCAAAATGAGGTAAATATTTTTCACACTTTTGAAAGAGATTTTTTCATAAGAAGAAATTATTTTTCATGACTAGTCTATTTTCCACCCCTCAAATGCTGGAAAATTTGAAAAATATTTTTCGAAAAATCATTTTTCACGAAACAAACGGAACCTTAAACTACATTTGGCTCTAACATCAACCACCTCAACCCCCCCCCCCCCCACAAAAAAAAAGGATTTGGCAAGGTGGATCTTTGGCCAAATGGTAAGGCATTTAGCAAATTTTTCTGGAGAGCTCTAAGAAAATTCATTACAATTTCAAAATCCTCTAAAGTCCCTCAGTGCAAGGCAAATCCTCAAGAGGTTTTAGTTTTAGCATTATTGGAATGCTAATACATTTTTCTTCCAATTATGCCTTTACTGGATTTTCAAAATTTCATAAATACCCTTAGCGTTTTCCAACTTAGGCAACATCATTAGCAACACCATATCTGACCGCCAGTGCCAGATATAGTCAAGTCGGCTCAACGGCAGCCTAAGTCCTCTGTTGGCATCTGATAAAGGACTATGTAGCACCGACATCGACGCGCAATACGTTACACTATACAACACGCCAACATGTCATTTAAAAAAAAACACACACAAATTTTCGACACATGGGGGACACGTTGTATATTAAAAATAAATTTTCATATATGAATAGTAAATTATTTTTTTTATTTTTTTGTAAAAATGATGATTTTATCAAAAGAGCTCTTATAATACAAAAGAAATTTTCTATCATGGTATAGCAGATTTTTGGGAAAGATAATATGTGAAGTCAAAGCAGATTTTCAAAAAAGATATCATTATTTTTATTATTATTATTAAGTATTTAGTGTAGAGCATACTAGATCTCCTCTCTCATCTTTGTCTTCGGCCCAACACCCCCCCCCCCCAACCCCCCCCCCCCCAAAAAAAATTGCACACCCTCCTCTCTCATCTTTTGTTTTATTATTATCATTATCTTTTCTAGTTTGCTCTACAAGACCCGCATGCCCTCTCTCCTCTCTCATCTATGTCTTCTTCCCCCCACCCCCTCCCCTCGACCTGCGCACCCTCCTCTCTCATCTTTGTCAACCATTTTTTAAAAATCTCACTTGCCTCAATTGTCCCTCTCGCCTCTCTGTCTCACGAAGCAACTTGACTACTGTGATTTTGGCTCTCTCATTTCTCCTCTAGCACTCTCTTGCTCCATCCTCCGGCATACACGAAGCCCATCCTCTAGCGCTAGTTCGCTCTATCGTTGCCTCTAGCCCTCCTTCCAAATCCGCCTTATCCAACTCTCCTTCCCCTTTGACTCACTCATTATTGGCTCTCTTCTCTCTTATGTTCCGAGACGCATGCACCCTTCTTCTCCTCTTCCCCCGAACTTCGACCTCTATATTTGTGCTTTCGTTCTCTTTTTTCACCGACTCGCATGTCCTCGACATTTTGCTGGTGCTGACCGTGCATTGGATCTCCGACACGCGTTGATCAAGTGTTGCGTGTTCGCATCCGATACATGTCTGATACCGACGCGGCGACCTATTCAACATGTTGGCACTACATAGATGAAGGGTATAATTTTTTTTTAAAAGCAAAACCCCTTTATAAGTGTGAATTTTTTTCAAGTACCATTTAAACTCAAATTGCTTCCCCATACACTTTTAAATTACACTTTACCAAGAACTATTTGCATTTCGAAAAATCGATTTAACCTAAAGTATTTTGTATTTTCCCAAAGGTTTTTCCCAAAAAACCAATCAAATGCAGCTTAGTGTAAAAAGACTTGGTTTATGGTTGCCGCTGCCGCTATCACAGCCCACCATAACCATTTTTATACTAGTGCTGCAATGAGGGCCTATTTGGTTCAGTTCTGGGCAAATGTCTTTAGAAAAATTCAAATACCTTTGAGTTAAAAAGGATTTAGTGAAATACAAATATTGTTTGGTTAACTATAATTAAAAATTCATTTGCATGCAACTTTGACATAAATTTTGTTTAGTAAAAAACATTCTTTGTAAATGATTTGATTTTTTAATTATTTTTATTATTTCGAATATTTTTATTTTTTAAGATTTTTTTTTATTTTTTTTTCTATTTTTAATAACTTTATTTTTTTAAAAAAATTATTTTTATTTTTAATTAATTTTTTACTTACTTTCTTTAAAAGAAAAATAGAAAAAAAATAAAAAGATTAAAAATAAAAAAATTGTAGTTCATTCCAAAAATGTAACTTCCCAACATATCTTCGGAGTTATTTGGGCTAAAGACCTTTTAGAGCCCTTTGAAAATGCAATTATATTTTCCTAAAGTTAAGCAGAAAACAAACTAAATGTTATTTGCATTTGGTCAAAGGACTTCAGAACATCAAAACCCCTTGCAAATGTTAAACCAATAGGTCTTGAATTCAGGTCCATAAGCAAAGCATAGACTTGTCACTTGAGGAATGCTTTAATCTGCTTTACAGCGAAGGATTTACTTTATAGTCGCGGGCTTATTCTTTGTTTATCAAAACGAGGAAAGGACGCAGTTCTTTACGTGCTAAGGCAAAAATAAAAACAAAAGACAGCAAATAAAGTAAAGAAATCATACATTCCATTGCCCTGTTAGAATGAAATGGTATCCGACACGTGATGAAGTTCTTCAAGCATCATGCTTTTAACAATTTCCTAGAATATTTCTTTATTACAAAGGTGCCATCCTAATTTTAGCAACTCGGTTTATTCATTCGGAGCAAATGGGAATAATCAGTGAACATGGCTTGAGTATATGCGAAATCAACCACATTTCAAGATGGGAGAGCCGGATCTTATCGAGAAAATAGAATTCTATCTTGTTCAGACTTAGCTACATGAATTTCGCAAACACCACTTATACTATTCATTGAAATTCGATGGATGCCGGGCTGCACTCTGCTTCCACCTGACCTATTATTCGACTTCACCCCTGTGTTGGCTAGTATAGAGGCAAAAGTAACTAGAACTATGATCGATACTATGATGTTGGTGTTGAAAATATAACCCAAGTACAGAGGACAAGCCAACTATGACTTCATTTGCGCAAGTAACTTTTACTACAATGTCTTCTTTCACCCGGAAGCTTTCTAGTCTCCTCCTCTTCCTCCTTCGATGGAGGTTGGGCCTTGTTTGGGCTATGGTTGACTTTTGACTTTGGCCTTTTTTATTTTGTGATTGTGTTTATACGTCACGAGACAAAACCAAATTAGGTAAGATGGTTTTTTATACGCCGGGATACGTGAGTTTGGACCGGCGGTTCTTTCGACGACATGTCGGTTGACCACCGGTTCGACCATTCATCAGTTGCTTCCTGGGTTTCTCTCGTTGGACGGCTTACGTTGTACCGTTAAGATCCGGCATTCCAGATTTACACAAGAACGAAGCTTCTGTATTCACACGTACAAAAAGGACGAACGCAGGATAGCAATGGCGAAGTCAATGGTCAACCGAAGCCCAAACCCCAGGCCCAACTGTCCACGGAAGAAGAAGATTCCTTTCGTTTTCCCTCCTCTTTTCCAACCCTTTTCATTCGCACCCAGATGAGTAGAAGCGTCCAGAATTCCTCTCTTTGGTTCGACCCGTCCCACTCTCAATTCTAAATACGAGCAGTGAACGCTGTCCTTCTTCCCACTTTCGCTTCACTTGCTGCCTCTTCCTCTTCCAAATCCGCCGTCGCTTCCATCTTCCCCGTTGACTACGTGGCGACCGGGGACCCCAGAGACCGGCATCGGCGCAGCAATGGCGGCGGCCAGCGATTTGGCGGACAGGGCGAGGGTGGCCTTCGTGGACGACGACTTCGAGTCGGCCGTTGACTACTACTCCAAGGCCATTGACTCGAGCCCCGGGAGCGCCGATCTGTACGCCGACCGCGCTCAGGCCCACATCAAGCTCCGCAACTTCACAGGTGGGGTTTGATCCTTTTGGTTCTGGCTTTGTCGAATCTCGAAGCGTGTGCTGTGCGTGGCAGGCAAAGGGACGCTCGCGCGCCATAGCGTGACGTCGCTTGTGTGCGTGATCTTGGCTAGGGTGTCGTTGAATAGTTTTGTTTGCCTATCCGTTCGTGGTGCGTGCTTTTCGTGATTATGGCGTGGAATTGAACTCTGTGTGTTTTTGCCGGGAAAATCAGTTTGAGCTTTCCCTGCTGTTATTGCCGCTTCTCTTTTTTCACGTTTATCGTCAATCCATTCGTTAAACACGGAAAAGGTTTAAAAAAAAGTATTGGCTCCGCTTTGTGGAGGCAATCTTTACCAGCATTGCTGTCCAGTTTGAATAATCTCAATGCTGCTTCTTTGTGACTTTGGACCCAAGAAAATATTTTGCCTTTGGTGGGAACACAAGGAATTGTCTTTGGATTTTTTATCATCGTTCTTGAACGGAAGAGTTTTCTGTTTTCTTGATGGAGCTGCTCTCGTGCAATGCCCTGGGTGACGTGCTTCTGATTATGGTTTATGCTATTTTCGTTTGATCAGAGGCCGTTTCAGATGCAAATAAGGCAATCGAATTGGATCCTTCATCAGCCAAGGCATACCTGCGAAAAGGGTGAGCAAGCTTCGCCCGGCTGAGCTTGAATTCTGTCTCTTTTACTCAGGTTTATTTAGTCAGAAAGTTTTATGCTTCCCTTTTCCCCTTTCTGAAGTTCGTGGAGTTGATTATTTGATGATGCACTTTAGGTGGTCTGCTTGTTTTCATGTATCTTTAACGATGGCTAGTATGTTTGTCTGATAAAATGTATTTCAATCGCAGTGTTGTTATTGATCCACTATTAACTGCGCAGAATGTGATAGCTAGATTGCATTCTCTGGTCTACGATTTACTTCTAGCGCTAGATATTGCTTAGGAGGCACTCAATGAACAGTTCTGAGTGCATTTATACAGATTCTTTAGATGTAGTACTTCCATGGAGTATTAACCTTAGTCCCTTACATGTTTTATTTTTTCTTTTTGTTTTCCAGTTCTGCCTGTATGAACCTTGAAGAATATCATACTGCCAAGGCAGCTCTTGAAAGAGGTGCTTCTTTGTCAGAAGATGCTTTGAGATTCACCAAGCTAATTGAAGAATGTGAGAAGCACATTGCAGGTTTGCACTCATGAAAACCTCTAGTAATCAATATATGGTTTCTCTGATTGAATGACTGACTGGAACTTGTTTATACATTATGGTCATCGTGCTTGCGTGCTGGTCTTTGCCTACTCTGGTGCAGCTTGTTGGTCGTCTCTAACATGGCTTTCGGAAAAATAAAAAAGGAAAAGAACTGATTGTGATCTTCTCTGTCTTCAGTGTTTCGTTATGAGTTTCTTGCTTTTTCTAATCATGAAGAAAGCACATTGACCTCATGATGGCTTAAATCTTTGCTGAATCATTCAAGACTTGGGTTCATTTTCTTTCGCGGTAAATGAATGATTTGGAAAACATTTTCCTAAGAACATTCACTTATATTGCTTACAGAATGAACGAATGATATACATTTTTATCATCCACAAAAATATTTAGACATGAATCATTATCGTTAATGTAAACATTTTCCATTGGTTAATTATTTTAAGCAATACAAGTGATTGTTTTAAGGAAAATATTTTTCAAATTATTCACTTTCCGCCAAACAAATGGGGCCTTGAACTGTAGAAATGTACCTGAGATAGTTTTAACTGTATTACCGAAAATAGAAGCTTGTATAGGTTTGAGGAATTTTTTTTTTTTCTTGGAGAGAGTAGAAGTGGTGAGTAATGCATGGTCTGGCTCTCTGTGATTTCTTTCAGGACCAAATCAGCTATACCTTTCTATCTCTTCAAGTTAAGTCTTGACTCCAGCATGGTGACATGGAAATCAGATCACGTTCTTACATGGCTCTAACCTTATTATAAGAATGCTCAGAATGCTGTGTGCCCCTGTATATGGAAAAGATTTTGGTGAGAATGACTTTTTTGGAACTTCAGAGAGTTCATAAAGATGTGTACTGCTGTACACATAAACAGACTGTGTTATGGTAACATCTATGTCAATTTGTTTTTTTTTTTTTTTTTTGAGGTCTCACGACAGCCTTGACTGATGAAAGTTGAAAAAGAACAGCATAAAATTTTAATTGAAACAACACAGTACTGGCTGTTAACCAGGTCAATAGAAGAATCGGCAATGATATGAGATGGCTTTTTTTTCTTCATTATGTGCATAACTTGTTAACATTTTGAACATATTTAATTAGTTAATTTTGCTGCCTTTATGGTCTTAGAATCAGAATCAGGCCGTTGGCCCTGTTCAAGCATCATTCTTGGATTGTGAATTTTTTTTTCTCTGTGCAGCATGTTGCATTTGCTTTCATGCTGCCTTTAATGTCTGACTCGCCATTGTTATACATTTTAATATTTATTGTCAAAGAGTTGTCATAGATGCTAGCTAACTTACTAGGTTAATTCCGTTTATATTCTTGAATTTTGATTTGTGGTGCTTCCACAGAGGATGTAACTGATCAGAAGTCACATGTTGGTGCCCCACCTTCCTCTGTCACTGCCCTGCCATCTGATCAAAATGCTGATGCAGATGAAGAAATTCACAAAGGGCATGGAATGGGACAGCAGATTAATGCAATCGAACCAGTCAAGCCCAAGCCCAAATTCAGGTTTTTGCAATATTGCCTATACTGTCTCCATAAAACCTGGCTTGGCACCGTGATTCTTAAGTGGCCACATGGCCAATTGTGAAGTTTCTCTTTGTTAGTTGAAAGTGAAGATATTTTCTTTGTTTCGGTCATTGATGTGCGGATTCGAAGCTTGCATGTGAACATAAGGAAGAATGAAGTTAGTTGCTTTGACCCTGCTACATGAACGTTCAAAATGATAAATTCAAGATGATGATCAGCTATCTTTCAAACTTGGATAACTAGTAAACTTAGACTAGAAATTGGAGTTGGTTTGAAGCTTTTCCCCTTGCAAATGCAGTCTTCTTGTTGGTGTCTGTAAGAACTTGTTCCTCCTCATCATGTAGCAATTTACATGATCTAAGTAAGGTTGTCAATATTTAGAGTAGCTTTTCATCGTTCACTTTCCAGAAAGTACTTTTCCAGCTGCATGACGGAACAATTCATTGTTCAACAGACATGAATTTTATCAGAAACCAGATGAAGTTGTTGTGACAATATTTGCAAAGGGTGTCGCACCAGAGGATGTACTTGTTGAGTTTGGTGAACAAATTGTATGTTTCCATCTCTCAAAGAATTTCTTTTATTGGATATAGAATGGGTTTTTCATTTTACCCCTATATAGATGACATGAGCGAGTATATTTGTCTTGCAGCTAAGTGTGAGAATCAATGTGCCCAGTGACACCTATTACTTTCAAACTAGATTGTTTGGCAAGGTAATTTGAAGAGCTTCTTTTGGTTTCTAATTGGATGCAGCTCATTTTCTCATTGTGCATTTGATTTAACTGTGCAACAATGATCCGGTTTAGGCTTCTCTGATGATAGCGCTTGTTGTAGCACTTGCTTTTGGTTTGATTGGTTAAGTGCCCTTCTGAAATGCTTTTGAAAGTGCATATTTTGATCTTTCGTTTGAGGATATCCTCAGGAATATTTGCATCAGATTTTCTCTTCTGAGCCCAACTCCACTTCTTTTCAGTCAGCACATGTAAATGTATTTTATTTTCTGTTTTTATTTTTTAACTGGTCTTTCAAGTGTGAAAAAGAAAGCTTTGGCTTGCCTACATTTTGCTCCTATTTTGCTGTAACTAATGTTTGATGCTTGTGATTCAAATCAGGTAATACCTGAAAAGTGTAGATACCAAATATTATCGACTAAAATTGAGGTCCGTCTTGCAAAAGCTGAAGCAATCCAATGGAGGTATCTTGAATATAGCAAAGAAGCTTTAGTTCCTCAGAAAGTGAACGTGCCATCATGTAGGTGCCTTTCTGAATTTATTGGATGACCTAAATTTAACTGTTGTCCCATGTTTCTGTAGAAAGAGAAAAACCATCTACTTCTCTGGCTAGTTAATCAGCTATTTTCATTTTTTTTGCAGTTGGACCAAGCAGACCCGCATACCCGTCTTCAAAAAATAGAGCTGCTGACTGGGACAAGCTGGAAGCCCAAGTCAAGCTGGAGGTGCCAGACATTACTAATGATTTGTTAGTCTCCATGATGGTTTTATTCTTCGTTTGCTTTATCCAATGGCTAATTGCATAATTGCATAAATTTTAGGAAAAGGATGAGAAGCTTGACGGTGATGCAGCTTTGAACAAGCTTTTCCGAGATATATTCCAGAACGCAGACGAAGACGCGAGAAGAGCCATGACAAAATCATTTGTAAGAGCATTACTTCTCTGCTGCATCTCAGAAGTTCTACAAAAAATTAGTACATTTTATTTCTACTGTACAATTGATTTATCACCCTCCATTGTCTCTCTGTGGAGACACTTTAATAATATTTCTGAACCTTCATTTCTTTAGGAGCTCCTCCCTCTTAGCCTGTTCCAAAACTTTATCCTTTACTGAATCCTGCCATTTTCTCTCATGCTTGCAATATTTCCATAGACTCAAGATCTCTTGTTTACTTTCTCTGCACGTTAGCTACTCAATTATGCTTGTCTTACTAGATGCGTTTTCCCTAACCTGCACTTTGATATGGGGTTGGTTAAGCAGATGATAAGTTCATTGGACTTCTTATCGTCGAGCTCCATAGTATTCAACCCTGTGTTATTAGGCATTCCATGAAAGCAGATGATAAGTTCATCAGACTTCTTATTGTCGAGCTCCATAGTATTCAACCCTGTGTTGTTAGGCATTCCATGAAAATGCCAATATTTTCGCTTAATTTCGACCCATTATGTAGGTCGAGTCAAACGGGACAGTCCTCTCTACAAACTGGAAGGAAGTGGGTGACAAGAAGGTACAAGGTAGCCCTCCCGATGGTATGGAGCTGAAGAAATGGGAATACTAACTCAGCTGGGCTGGATCGATCACCTGTATCTTACTGCAACTTCATGCTCGACGATTTGCTTTACAAGAACATCTTCCACATTCAACATTGTTACATCATGTCTATTGATGGTGAATACCTTCCCTTTCCGCCTGTGTCACTTCTTTGACGTGTCCTCTGTTTGCATTTTTCCTTTTTGTTGTTTTTGGTAGTGAGGAGTCTGTATTTTTGCGCGAACGTCGTACGAACATTTGGAGTGCCTATTCTTTTTTCCCTTTGTCCTCAATGAATTGTATATAAATCAGTTCGCTTATCATGCCAGGGTTTTAGGCTTATCTTTCGAAGCGTGCTCGAGCCGACTTGGTTCGTATGTTCTTGAGCTCATAAGCATAATGTTTCTCGTTCAGATATACCACCAATTGCGCGACCAACGGAAGACAAAGCTCGCACTCGAATGTCATCTTGATTGTGCTAGGAATCTTTTGAGACAAAATGATCCAGGCCTGCCTTTTATTATGAATAGTCTCACGCTTCTCAATCTCACAATATGCACGAAGAAAACAACACAAGAACTCACGAGAATGGACAAAGAGTGGGGCGAAAATAATATTTTTTTTGCCCTAATCCTTTTGCCCCTAGCCCATTAGGATATGGGAAGGGGCTGACCAATTTGGCTAGCCCTTCATCGCCTTTGACCGCCAGCTTACCCCAGCCAATGGCTCGTGGCACATTGCCGTCCCATCTCTGTCTTCTCATTCTGTTAGCATCTCGTAGTTCGTGACTTGTCTTTGGATAACAACCTTATCTTTTGATAATTATTGAATAAGAAATTTTATATCTTATCATTTAGATGAGAAATCTCATCAATCTCATGATTCGTGTAGATGTCACATCAGTATGACATCATCTCTAGATCGTACCTGTATCATATGCTTATTCGTTCATGATTAGAAAATAATATTAAATCCTATTTAATCTAATCTCTTTCGACTATCTCTATAGTCACGATTGCAAACTCTTTTGTAATCCTGTCTTTTATATCGGTGTCGTTATGCATTGGTTATGGTTTGTGATATCACTAGGTTCATTACTAAGCTAGCAGTAGGATGTATACTAATAGAGTAGTATCATCTAGAGAGCTGATTTTCCCTAATCAGTTTTTAAGCCTCGTAAGTCATGAGTAACATCTAGTAACATATCATGACTACCTAGATAATGTAAGTATTTCAAGAACATAATGAACCTAATAGTTTTTGCTATAGTGTAATTCGATCCTTCTATCTTACCACGTCCCGATCAAACAAAGGTCATGGATTATTAGTCAAGCCGCCAATTCGATCATATGCCTAGATCTATCTGACATGCACATTGTCGAGACATTCTCGATAACAATCTCGACTGAGGATTTTTCATATGCCTAGATCTATTTGACATGCACATTGTCGAAACATTCTCGATAACAACCCCAGTTGAGGTTTTTTCATGCAATGTCATAATTAGATCGCATAGGACATTAACTTCATATATAATAAGGAGACAAATCTCACTGTTGCACATGCCTATAACTTCGTATGTGAATAAATCATGACTATTAAGTATAGAGACAGGTCGATGACTTGCCAATGTGCGTACTTGTAAACCACAGCCATACGACAAACATGTCATCATCGTGCCTTAGGTCTAAGGATCATTTAAACCTGACCAAAGCGGGAACGAGTAGATGTTGATCCCGCTCAAAGCTTCTATACTTGTTAATCGTTCATCGTGCGTCACATTTAATGAATTCATCCAATACGAGCACCTGCGTTTTTAACTCGGATATCTAATGTCTAATGACTCGTGACTCATTATTCCTTTAAGTATCTAGAACGCACTAGTTTCAACATGATCATTGATGTCCACTCAACGATCTATTGATCATGAATAATTTAAAGATCGGTCTAACTGATAACTTGTCATACATATTCTTGGCGTCTCGAGAATAAGCTTAGTCACAACTGATTTTATAGACTTTATTCATTAGAGCAATATGACGTAATGAATAAACACGTCACTGCCACTAACAAGAATGAAAGTACAATGAAATGCCCAAATTGAAAAAAAAAAAATATGATTACTTTAGGGCATACACCTAAAAGAGGGAAGTAGCGAAATAGTCTGCCGCGCGACCTAGCCAGCACGCAAACGGCGCCCCCGGTTTCTTCCCACCAATATGCAGCTGAAAATGGAGATAAGTATCGGTGGTTAATGTTGGAGAAGTAATTCCTCGCCGGGAGAAAAATCTTTGCGTCTTTGCTTAAAAAGGAAACCATCATGGAAGAGAGGGTTGCCACAGCCTTGCAGCTTTGTCATCGAACCATATCGAGGAGAAAGGGTAACCTATATCATAATTGATACGTTCACTTACAATTTGTCACGCTGCTTTACTACGTCACTTGTCACGTGGGTTTACTATTATCATTATGGGGAAATTTTCAAATAAGAATTTGAAACGCTCTCATTTTTTCAAATAAAGACTTGAAGTGGATTTTATTTCAAATAAGATTCTGAAGTGAACATATCATTATAAGAAAAAAAAAACAAAAAAGGGCTTGACCTCATCAAGTCGACTTGGACATTTTCGAGCTTCTATTTTTTTTGGATTGTTTTCCTTTTTCCTTTTTTCTTTTCCAATTCTTTTTTCCTTGGTGGGACCGACGATGGCTTGGCGACCCTTGCTGGGTTGGCCTCATCTCCGACCCTCACCTAGCCCTCCTCGATGGCCAACCATCGCCTGAAATCGGCCACTGACGAAAAGGGAGAGGGGAAAGAAAGAAAGAAAGAAAGAAAGAAGAGAAGTAAAAAAAAATGAAAAAAATTAGAAAATGAAAAGGAGAAAAATGCCCTTAATCAGCCGAAAAATTTGGTGGCCGAAGAGGTCGGGCTTTTATTTGAGATTGACATGATCACTTTTGGGCTCTTATTTGAAACAAAGTCCACTTCACGTTTTTATTTAAGAAGGTAAGGATATTTTTAAGCCCTTATTTGGAATTTTCCCTGCATTTTGTAGTGGTTAGACTCTCGAAGTATATCATAACAACAGAGATAGATCGATTCAATCTCGAATGTCGTTGCCGATCTCCCAATGCACATGTCAAAATGAGAGCATTCTTTTCGTTAAAAGAACATTCTCTAATCTAACTTGGGCACCTCTTCGGCCTGTCGAATAAAAAATGTTGTGTTCGAAACCCCCCCCCCCCCCAAAAAAAAGAATAAAAAAATGTTGTGAAGTTAATTAAGGACGCCGATCGTTGTCGCTAATGTGCTGCGTATGAAGGAAGTGGCCTCTCCAAGACGCGTTTTATTATCGAGTCTTGTTCCACTGACCAGTTGAATTGTCCAGGTAAACGCCCAGCGGAAGCTTCCTCCTATTGCTTCGCGAAATTGGTCAAAGGAAGGCCATGCTGTCTTTGTCCACGCCTCCGTTAAGTTGCCTCTATATATTCGTGCGCGCCTGTGTCCATTTACACTCGGCGTATTCTTCTTTCAACCCTCTCCTTGTTTCTCACATTGCTTCACGTTCAAGTTGCACCGATGAAGGGAAGCCAAAACAACGGGAAATGCCTCGCCAACGTCGCGGCCTTCGTGATCTTCCAGGCCGCCATCATCTTGATCTTTGCCTTCACCGTGATGCGCGTGCGCAGCCCCAAAGTACGCCTCGGCGCGGTGACGGTTGACAGCTTCAGCACCAGCGACGACACTTCTTCTCCTTCCTTCAACATGAGGCTCACCGCGCAAGTCACTGTCAAGAACACCAACTACGGCGGCTTCAAGTACGGGAACGGCACGATGAGCCTCACGTACAACGGCACGGTGGTCGGGGATGCTGCCATTGTGAAGGGTCGTGCCAAGGCCAGGGACACCGCGAAGTTCAACATGACGGTCGACGTGACCTCGGGCCGGCTCGCGAGCACGGCGAGCCTTGGGGCGGACATGAACTCGGGGGTCTTGACGCTGAGCGGCCACGGGAAGGTGAGGGGCAAAGTCGAGTTGCTGAAGGTGATGAAGAGGAAGAAGAGCGGCGTGATGGATTGTACGTTGACTGTGAATTTAGGCACTCGCGCCGTGGCTGCTAAGTGCAAGTGATGATCTCCAGTGTCCCTAGACAACATTGGATTGTATATTTTACCTCGTGTATTGTTCTTGATTCATTCATTGGTTGTGTTGTTGATTCTTTGTAGTGACATATACGAGTTTTTGCTTTGTTTAGGACGTTTTGCTGATGATTTTTCCTATGTGCCGTCTCTATCTTCGGCGTACTTAAACTAGATTCGTTACTGCTGGGAAAATACCAAAGAACCCCCCTCAAATTTTATAGTTTTACCACTTTTGCATCCTTTATGGCCTTTAACCTAGATCAAGGACAGTAGCAAGTTGACTTCATCTGGAACCAAAGTAGCATCAACATCGACATAGGACATGTTAATTATAACATAACACGATACACCGACACTTCATGTCTCATAAAATATAGAATTTTGACACACTGGGACACATTGTCTATAAAATGTATTTTGTCATATATTCATGATAAATTATCATCAATGATAGGGGTGAGCAAATCGGACCGACTAGACCGGACCATGACCAGTGGTCTAGTTCTCAATTCTCGAGTGCAGCAGTCCAATTCAAGGTTCTTAAAATTGAAACCGGCAGCCAAGCGATTCGGTTCCCAATTCCAAAAGCATAAAATTGGATTGGATCGGTTGATTTTTTTTGAAATTTTTAAAAGTAAGCCTAAAGTTTAGTAGGGAACAGCTAGTATCGGTTCAAGATAGCACTTCCACAAAACTACTGGATGTAGAAAATTTCTTAAACGAAACTAGAATTAGGGTCATGTTGTCGCATCTTTCACCACCAGCAAAGGGTGCCAATATCTTTTAAGATTTTAGTAGTCCCTAAAAAAGGTGGGTCAGGAGAACTGGCTACAAATAGTTCAGTTTCATTTTTTTTTATCATGTTACCGATTTCAAGGAATCGATTGAGAACCGAACCATACCTAGTGGTGATCTGGTCCCTGGTTTCGAAAAATGGGAACCAATACCACCAGTGTAGTTCCCGCTTCTTGAGAAGAACCAAATCGGATCAAGAACTGATCATCCCTAATCAGCAGTGAGTTTCTTCTTCTAATATGAATTCATGACTTTTTTTTTTGCTAGTTGCGTATATGATTTAAAAATATTCGTTTTTCATAAATGTATATTTCTATTTTTAATTTATTGAAAATGCTTAAATGACTCCGTGCCAAAATGGCGTGTCGGGATACTGGATTTTAGTGAGCAGAGTGAGAGGTTAGGAAACCGATCCTCTGATGGAGAAGATCAATCCCCTTGAATAGCGTACCGATGGTGTATCTAAAGTGTTGATCATTTTTCAATTGCATGTCAAAAAGTATCGGACCCAATATAGTGACCCCCCATAGAGTGTCGGTGCTTTCTAGTCCGAAACCAACCATCGAAATGTCTCGCAAGAGAGACACGGCACAGAGAAGAGAATAGGCGAACAGGAGACGAATGGAGGAGACGGCAGAGGCAGCCCACTAAGAAAGCGGCGGAGGTTGGCTTCGCTGTGGACGGTGGCGCTAGCTACTGCAGCTGCTTTGGGGAGTTGGTGTAGGGTTTTTAGGTACAGAGATGCATATAGGGAAATTTTGGGAAAGGAAACGGCGATATGATGAGTAACTTGTTCGTTGTGAGGTGGGATGTAAAGTGAGGATGCAAAATCTACCTCTAAAAGTTGAGGATGCAAACTGGTATTGAAGGTAAAGATGGTCTCTCTCTTTTTTTTTTTTTTTTGGGTATTGTCCAGTAATAGATCACAAGTCTCAATAATCACATGGCACATTTATAAAGATTAAGAGTTAGTGTGTGTGTGTGGGTTAAGGCTAGACATGGCCACGGTTTCGAACCGGACGGTTCCGGTTCGGAACCGGCGGTTCCGGCCCGGTTTTTTTTTCTTTTTACTTTGGGAATTTTGATTTTCAAAATCAAATCAAATTTTTAAGTAATAAAAATTCAAGTAAAATTTTACAAAATTGTAATCAAACTTAGAGGGAAAAAAAAAGGGAGAGAGAAAGGGCTTGACTTAATGAATTATCATTAAGTGCCTACATATCTTCTTGGGGATAGAAGAATCAAAGCCCATGTAGTACTTTTACCTTTGATAACCCCATACTTACCTCATCGTCAATCGTCGCTTCCGGCGGTGGTTCCCGTCACGGTGCTCGCTCCATCATCGAAAAATTGGGCTTCTACGTTGCGATCCATCTCTTGTTGTCGATATTGAGCCTTCGTCCAATCATCGACACAAGCTTGAGCTTCCACAGAGTGCGGAGATAATCTTGAACGGTGATCGTCCAAAATGTTGCCTCCAGCGCTAAAAGCTTGTTCAACCGCAACTGTTGAATAAGGAGTTGCTAAAACCTGTCTAGCGATGATAGAGAGAATCCGATATTGACTCGAATGCTCCTTCCACCACTCTAAAATTTGAAAATCTGTGCCACTTGCAAATGAGTTAGTCTCAAAGTTAGTGCTTAAATAGTGATCAAATTCGGAAATATCCGTGTGCTCCCTTTGTCTTTTTTGCCTACTCATTAGCATTTTATACCATCTACTCATTTTACCTCCGCTCTCGTTTTCTACGCGACTAAATTGAGAAGAAGATCCAATATCAGTGGCATTATATCTATTATAATAATCATTATATAATGCTACTATTGAGTTGCTAACCATCCCTTTTAATAAATTAATATCTAAATCCATTTCTATATGAAGACATCCATAATACATAATCAAAAAATCTTTTACGCCTTCTAATTTCGTACGTGGATCGAAAACAGAAGCAACTAAATAAATAAAAGGAATATGTTTATAATAAGTTAGCCATTTTGATTTCATTGCCTTAATAGTTGCACCTAATTGTTCATCGTCTTCATATTCTTCAAAAACACCAGCAATATTAACACACTCTATTATAAATAAATGAGTCGTAGGATAATAAACACCGGATAAAGTATAAGTTGCATCATTGAAAACTTTTAAACAATCTAAAATTTTGTGGCAAATATTCCAATGTTGTGGTAATAACTCAAGTTGAGGAACATTAGTCGAAATAAATGCACATAATAAAACTTTATATTCAAAAGATTGATTAAGCAATTCGTACGTGGAATTCCAACGAGTTGAAACATCTCTTGAAATTCTTCTTGGCATTTTTCCATTTTGTTTACAAAATCTACACCAATCTTTCATAATTTGGGGATGTTTCCATAAATATTGGATTGCGATTTTTATTGGGTCGAGAAAAACGTTAAGAGTTTGCAAACCTTCTTGTACACTTAAGTTTAAAACATGGCAAGCACATCTAACATGAAAAAATTCTCCACCAAAAGTGGGTTTACAAAGTTTTTCCAAGTCTTCAATAGAAGCGGTATTTGCCGCGGCATTATCAAAACCAATAGAAAAAACTTTTTCAACCAAACAATATTCTTCTAAAACTTGTCTAATTAATCTATAAATATTAATTGTCGTATGTCTATCCTCAAAAACTCGAAATGCAATAATTCTTTTTTGAATATTCCAATCGTCATCTATCCAATGACACGTAATACCCATATAAGAATGAATTTGCCAAGGATCGGTCCAAATATCACTACCTATATGCACACGTCCATTATAATTCATAAAAAATATTTTTAATTCTTCTTTTCCTTTTTTATACAAATTAAAAATTTGGCGTTTAAGGGTATTTCTAGAAACGGGTTTTGCTTGTGGAGTGCATGCATTTTGTATAAAATTATTAAAACCAAATTTCTCACCAAAATTAAATGCTAAATGTTCTACGGCCGTAAATCTAGCTAATTCTTCTTTATAAACATTTTCGCTATAACGGAATAAAGGAGGAGCGTTAGTTTTGGCGTACACGGAAATTTGTTGTTGACGAGTGTCGATCCCAGCTAGCGTTGGATGTTTTGTCCTCAAATGCCGTTGAAATGTTCCATAGCCTTGACCACTTACGAATTTGTAATTTTTTCCACAATGTTTGCAAGTAAGTTGATATTTGTTTTCTTCAACGCGCGTCTTCGTGAAGTGCTCCCATATCGAGGAAACGGATGACCCCCCTCGTTCCATCGTTATTGAAGTTTCTTCGGTGGGAGGATTCATGCTACCTTGTGTTGGAACGGGCTCCTCGACATTTGAAATATTGTCGATTTCAATTTCGTCGTCGTCGAAGCCATAATATGCATAATCTTGAGGATTATGAGATTGGGGATAATTGGACGATCCCATCGGCGCCATCGAGCTCTTACCCCTCCCGCCACGGCTTCCACTTGCCATTTTTCGAGAATTTCCAACAACAAAGAAATGAAGAATTTCGAGAGAAATGAAAGTGGATCAAGTATCGCGACTTGAGAGAATTTGAGATTGAAAATTTGAGAGAATTTGAGAATTTGAGAGAAGAAAATTGAGAGAAGTTGTGAATAAAATGAAGGGGGGAGGGGGGTATTTATAAGAAATTTTTTGATATTAAATTTAATTTAAAAACAAAAAACAAAACCCCAACGGCTAATTAGCCGTTGGGCCGGCGGAACGGCCCGGAACCGGCCCGTGGCCATGTCTAGTTAAGGCAACAAAGGCATTCGCATCCAAAGTATCCCTATCGATGGAAAAGGACGACGACTTCAATTTGGCCTTATTAATTAGTAATAAAGACAAAATTTGCACCACCCTCAAAGTCATAGTCGCTGCGCGTTCCATGAAGATGACTTTGGGATATTTTCATATGTTTCGTTTGCAGGATGAGATCACCGTACAGTCCCCGGCGGTGTCAACGCACAAGTCAGAAAATAGGAATAAACCAAGGAACGGGACCCACCATGGGACCCACACGCAGACATAGCCCTTGCGCTCTGCTTTTTAACCAACCAATCAGATTCCGTTTCACCTCCACTTTATGCCCCTAGGCGCGGCGCCGGCCGTCGTCGATCGCCCAGCGCCATTTTTCACAAGTCCTCCCCAAATTTGTGTGCCAGGAGCCCGCGTGCTGCCTGCGGCGGGCATCGAAAGGAAAAACGCTGTCGTTTCGCTTCCTGCATTCAAACGGGCTTGGGCTTTAAATGGGCTTGGGGAAACTATTCATTCTTTTTAGTAAACCCAAATAAATCAACATACCCAACCCAGAAGCGAATTAAATTCTTTCCTTCCTCGTTAATCAACGTGACCCGCATTCGAAAAGAACAAACAGGTGGAAAGCTTTAAATCATTCTTTTTCATGCTTTCCTCACGCACTAAGATTAAAAAAAAAGGTGCTAAACCATCCACCTACGGAACTTCCCAACGCATGCTAAATATGTGGGTGTTGACGTTCCTGAACATAGCAAAAATTCCATAATATTCACGATGACCACCTTCTCCCAGCTCTACCAAACGAAATCAAGAACCAAATCGGAAGGAATTACTTCCAGCAATACGTCCTAGATGCCTTCCAACGCAAATTAGATCGCAGTATCCACAAATGCTCAGCGGAACTGGGGCTGTTACAAACAGCTGAGATGGTAGCAAACGTCAATCAGCACTGCCGCATGTCCAGAGACGCAACCGTTCAAATCCTCCTCCCAAACAACGGCTATCCAGCAAGAACTTTCCTACAGAATTTCTCTTCCTTCGAATGTCACCAAGGCTGCAGAATCAGTGAAGAAGAATACCGAAACGCATGCGGAACAGCGTACCCACTGGGATACGAAAGAAAATGCAAACACCTGGGATATCAGAACGGCGAAAGGAAAGCACATCCACTAGAAGGGGAATTCATCCCAGGTCCAGAAGTTCCTCTTTTTTTTTTTTTTTTTGTAGACGGATGCTGCTTGGAGATACAACGAGCCTAGCTACTTGTATCACATACGCAGCATCCGACGTAATTTCTTTTTCTTTCTTCTTTTTTTTTTCGATTCTCTATCGAGATCCTCCGTTTAAAACATGGTAATCTCATTCTGCAAACGAAAAATATGAAAATATCCCAAAGTCACCATGTTACGAGAAGCTTCCCGGAAAGACACCATGACTATTATCCAAGAAAGTCAAAGGCGCCCACATCATTCAACGCGTTTGGCATCTAGAAAAAATGAAGACGGCGCACGATTCCCCATCTGTTTTTTCAAACGCTCCGTACATTAGACCCCCACCACAAGTTCAATCACACGTAAAAAGGGAGGAAAAAACATCTCCAATATATATTTATATATAGAGGGAGGGAGGGAGGGAGGGAAGGAGAGAGAGAGACAGAGAGAGAGAATATTAGCCCTAGGATGGAGAAGAACCAGCAAGTGAATCCCCTTGCGCCATCAAGTGCCCAAAACCTTAGAAGTGACCAAGAGTCCTGGAGCAATCACATGGAACAAGAGAGGCGCCAGAAGAGGCTCAAGTTGGCCGCCTACATCGCCGCCTTCGCCGTGTTCCAGGTCGTCGTCATCCTCGTCTTCGTCCTCGTGATCATGAAGGTCCGCACCCCGAAGTTCCGCGTCGGGACGCCCCGCATCCAGGCCCTCGACACCTCCGCCACCGGGCCGGGGTCCCCGTCCTTCAACATGACCATCCTCGCGCCCATCAGGCTCAAGAACCCCAACTTCGGCCCTTACAAGTACGACTCCAGCACCATCGTCTTCGCCTACGGCGATGCCACCGTGGGGCAGGTCGCAATCCCTAAGAGCAAGGCCGGCTTCAAGTCCACGCAGAAGATCGACGCCACGGTCACGTTGAGCTCCAGCTCGTTGTCCAGCACTTCGAATTCGAGCCTCAGTACTGAGCTGAGCTCCGGGGTCCTGACGCTGACGAGCTCGGCGAATCTGAACGGTAAGGTCCAGTTGATGCTCATCTTCAAGAAGAAGAAGTCCACGAGCATGGACTGCACCATGAAGATCAACGTCTCTGCACAAACCGTTCAATCGGTGACTTGTAAATGATCATCTGTAGAAGCTAAAGTTTCTTTCTTTCTTTCTTTTTACCATTTCTTTATAGATTCTCACGTTTTTTTTTTAAAAATAATCATACGTTTAGACAATCTACATGTAATAAATCCCACGCGTTGGTATCTTGATTCTCTATATGGATTGGCTTCTCATCAACTTCAGTCGATACACCTTCCTCGCCAATTCCTTTTCATATTCTCTTTCTTTCCCATGATGTTCATCATAGCTGATGTTCTTCCCAATCCCATGACGCTAGAGAATTATGATGAAGGAATGAAAAAGTTTTTGAATCGTTCAAAGTCGGTATATTGCAGCATTTTTTCGACTCTGTGCTGGCAAGTTATTCCACAAGTGTGAAACATCAATATATGCTTTCCTTGCGGGACAAACAATTGGCGAAAAATATTCTACGAATTTAAGAGAACACAATGGTCAATGAATCAACACTTTAAATCAAGAATCCCTTTGAAAAATTGATTCTTGCATAGAATTCTTGCATCGAATTCTATGCGATGGGTCCACCATAGCGGCAATTTGCTTGAAATAAAAAAGAAAAAACAAACAAACAAGTGCGTCTTAACATTATTCAAAAAGCCATCCAATTGGTGGAGAATGACGAATGAGATTCTAGATGTGCTTAGCCATTTCACGGTTGGTCCAATTTGTCATGATAGTGGAAAAAATACCAGACAAGCTTTAAATTTAATGCAATTATATTAAATTATTTCTAAACCTTTTGTATTTATGCTAAAATTAGCCTTAAACTTTTTGAACTTGCCCCAATTCAGTTCGTCCAGCCAACTTTGACTGGCCGGTATTAATGTGGACGCTAGCCGGTGCTGATGTGACGCTATCAATGCTGACGTGACAAATTTTAATAATATTTTAATAGTTTTTCAAGTTACTTTTTTCTTCTTTTTCTTCCCTAGTTGGAGGGAGAAGAAGAGCAGAGGGTGGGCGAGGGTTGAGACCTCGCTGTCACTACATGAGCTCAACTTAGCCTGATGATAGCGAACTTTGGCTGGCCGATACTAACATGGACGTCAATTGGCATTGATGTGGCGTTGTTAGTGTTGATGTGACAATTTTTTAATATCATTTTAATATTTTTCGAGTTATTTTTTTTCTTTTTTTCTTCCATGGCTGGAGGGAAAAGAAGAATAGAGGCCAAATGAGGGCTGAGACGTCGCCGTCATTGGATGAGCCTTGCTCAACCACTCTCACCAGATCTAACCTCACTAGCCCTTTGTTCTTTTTCTTCCTCCAACCAAAGAAGAAGAAGAAGAAGAAGAAGAAGAAGAAGAAGAAGAAGAAGAAGATTAAACAAATATATAAATATTATTAAAAATTATCATGTTAGTGCCAGCAACCAAAATTGGCCGAGTAGGCTGAATTGATACAAATGCAAAAGATTTATAACTAAATTAGCCGGAAAAAAGTTTACAACTAAATTGGTATAATTGTAATAGATTTAAGACTCTGTTGGTAATTTTCCCTCATGATATTTTTAGAGGTGAACCATAAAAAAAATAGCTAATGGCTTATTAAGCCAAAAATTTAGGGTGGGTTGATTGATCATACAAATTAATATTAGAAGTTGATGCCACTAATCTATTACAAGGCGATTAGAAACCCAAATAAGTGTGAGAGAATGCTTTGCTTTTGCTTATCAGAGCAATCATGGACATGGATATTTGGTTAAGATAGAGAAATGTTATACCATTTCGATACATTTTTTTTTTATTTTAAAATTTAATTAATAGTCAGTCTGTATCAATTGTAAGCCCAATCCACTAATACGCAATGGATGATCATGGGAATGTCCAGTCAAATAATAAGCAATAAATAAATCAATTGCTAGAAACAGGGCTAACCTCAATGCAAAGCAAAGCATAACTTCATTATGATAATTTCTCAATATATGCAAGATGTTAATGGAAGAAAATGCCTGCCCTAAACATAACTTCTAAATGCAGTGAGGATTTTTTTTTTTTTTTGGATTGATCTCGTTTGAATTTAAAACCATATATGCAATGCATGAGATGCAATTTAATTCTACAGTTGTCTATGTAATGCTAACCTAACGAATGACATATAACACGGATTATCTAAATACAATCTTTACGGAACTTAATTCCAATATGAGACGCAATCTAATTTATATAAGCCTGAACATGCAATAACTGAATGACATTGATATGATGACATGGCAACGACAACATGGCAATGATGCAACTTATTCTATGTGATATATGCATGCTCTTTTTTGTGATTTCAACTAGGAAATATTTTATCCTATTCAAAAGTAGATTAGTTCTTAATACACGTTTACTAGATATGCAATTTTCAATTAGAAAACTAATATGTATGCAATCTATCCTGAATGTAATGCAATTTTTGTTTTATATAAAATAAACCCACATAATTAGATATACACCTCACCCAAAACAGGAAATCAAGGTTGGTCTTATACTTTAAAGGTCAAAACCCTAATTATCATTAATATGCACAACTCGAAAAAAGTATGAAATTTCCTATTTGGGGAGTGCCTATAATCTCACTCAAAAATCAAATTAGAATCAAACAATCCAAATTAGGAAACCGAATATCTGAATTAGATTTAGTTTAAGAAATTACCTAAATTGGGACCTTGACTCTAATGAGATCGGCGACTAGGGGAATTTAAGGTGATTGGTGTGGGGAGTTGGTGGTGAGAATGCTTACCTGCGGCGGCAGTGACCGGAAGAACAGCAGGATTGTTGTGAATCGCGATGAAGGATTGAGCTCGGTAATAGTTGGTAGCTCTTGGTCGAATCTCTGGGTCGTTGAGTCTTTGATGCTCGATTACTTTGATAGGGTTGCAGAACGAGGTGTTGTAGAGATCTCCTCAAAATTTCAATGCATTCCTACCTAGAACGAACGCGATCGCCCGTTGGACTATCCTGTCTTGATCCGGCAGTCCGACTGGTTTGATTTTCTCCGTCGAAGACATGCTTCCACGTATTTTCTCACCAATCCCATCAGACAAATTCAAGAATAATGTCCTATCGTACTCTCCAAAAAAAAAAATTAAGCACGATCCAACGATTAACGAACTTGCACACGTATATTTTGTGAAAATGCACGCTGGAATTTTCCTATCGTCGAGGAAGAGAGCTTCGCCGTTCTCTTTAAAAAGAAATTGCACGTTGCTCCATTTTCTTGCTCGGGCCAAGAGGGGGTTTTTTGCATGAAGAGTTTTCATAGCTTGCATTATACCCACTTATTGAGCCACCGGATGGGTCGCACTTGTCCGGAGAATAGTTGATTAAAAGGATAATGACAAAAATGGTCCCTAAATGTTGACTTAATATGCAATGCAATCTCTAAACTTAAACTTTGTTCAATATGATCCCCCAACTTTATATTAATGTACAATGTCTTCACCCAAACTTTCAATTTCTTTAATGTGATATCTGAGCTTTTGATACATTAATTGATAAAAATTATAATGACACAAATGGTCTTTGAAAATATTTAATGTTGTCCTTCCAAAATCCGCAATAATTTAGGCAAGGCCAGTCTCACCAGCCACTGTAAGGGGAAAAAAAAACAAAGAAAAGAAAAGAAAAAGAAAATTTTATAAGAAAATATTAAAATACTATTAAAGATTGTTCATGTCAGTGCTGGCCTTGTCACATAGGATAGGTTGAAGATTTTTTGCCAAAATTAGCCAGATTGACTCAATTGGCAAAACATGAAAATGTTTAGGATTTAATTGATAAAATTAAAAAGTTTAGGTTTGAATTAGCAAAAATGCAATAGGTTAGAACTTTTTGGACAACAGTTGATAAAAGTTATAATGAGGGTGGTTCGGTTTTCCCAGGGTAATGGTGGTTATTATGTGTAGTCATTGGCCTTTATGGTTCAGATTTGGGCTCTCTGTTGGCGCCTTGATGATGAAGATATCAGACTTCTGTTGCGGGCTCCCGACACATACGACTGAGAAATCAAAATCTGATGTGTTCCCTTGTTCTTTTCCGCGCAAAACATAATTTGAGGTAATAATCTCTCCGTATCAAGGTTTATTGAGCCTTGAAGAGGTTTAAGTTTTCATGCAAAGAAAACAATCAAGAAATCGTCGGGTCATGGGAACTTCCCCTGAAGCCAAGCCGAGAATCAGAATATATGATACGTCGGCCCGGGTTGCATTTTGTTTACAAAAGTCAATTTATTCACCTGCCCCCACTTGCATTTTCTACAATTTAATTTTATTGCAGCACTTGCAGGATATACATCAAGTGTAGGCAACAACATAACAATTATTTAAACATGGCCGAATGTTTAGAACGCGCTCATTCTCATCCGAGGTTATGGCCCTCGATTAAGACTTACTTCTAAGAACTCTTCAACCGGAAGACTAGCTAGAAGCAAAGACGGGATCACGGTCTTGATCAGACGGAATCATCGACGAGGAGACCATTTCATGCGATTCTTCTATAAATATTAAATGCGTCGAAAAGCACAATTCTTAAGAAACGAACAAACAAAAGAAAAAATCTCTGAGACCTGACCCCATATATATATATATATATATATATATTAAATGTGACATGTCTAATGATTGAATCCCTCGGAAATCGGACTGGACCTGAAACCAATCACCTAGGGGTGAGCAAATTGGACTGGACTGGACCAGTCAGGTAGGTTCGATCTTTAAGAGGGGCAATTTGGTACCCAATTTCATGGTGAATGGGACCGAATTGACTACTCGAACCAGCCCGCCTAGAATATATACACAGACAGACACAAAATTTAAAAAAAAAAGTTTAGAAATTTTTGAAGAATAAGTTAACCTAATTTCCCCATCTTCTGCTTAACAAACACTCACTCATCTCCTCTCCTCTCGCTCGATGCTCGCGTCTTGCCTTCGCAACGTAGCCTTCAATCGTGTTTGTCTATATATAGTCTACGATCGTGTTTTGTTTTACCTCATTCAATGTTTTGTCTTGACTATATTATGCAAACCTGTTATTTTGTTCGCACTTGAATTCAATAAAGTACAAGTGTAATCCCACCTTAAGCTTGATTCTTTTTAACTCGAGAAGAATGATGCATGAGCATAATTATTTTTCAGTTTTTTTAAGTATTTTTCTTCTTAATTTAGTCTTTTCTCATTATTTTATGGTTATAAGTACTCATGTAATGATTGTACGATAGTCATGTGTATATTTTATTAAGTTGGATGGTCAAAATTGAAAATTATTAATTTAGATCTAAGAATTAGATTTTTATAAACAGCTGGTGTTACCTATTCCTAGTCTCGAAAATTTGGAGACCGGACCATGGACACCCCTGCGATCAACCCTGATTGAAGTTATCCGAGTCCACGGCCACGTTCATGTTCAATCGCGTGAGTCTCATCTAACGGTGCATGTGAGCCCGGCTCACATGAACCAGGTACCACGGAGACCTTTTTTCTTTTTCTTTTTTTTTTTCCAAGCGCGTGGTCGCTTGTTGACCGGGTGGCCTTCCACGTGGCATGCAACGCCGCCATCCGCCACACGAGCCGGTAAAAATACATTGCACGCCCGCCTCGCGTTTCATTTTCAACGTAACCGGAAAGGATTCGAGAAACAGAAGAATCACGATTGCCTTTTTATAATCCAATGGCCAGGCAAATTTCTCGAGTCACCCGTTCAAATTTCTTCATCTTTTTTACTTTATTTCACTGGCGGCGGCGTTTCAAAGAGCGACAGCGACGGAAAGTTGAAACGCGATCGTCACCCTTTCTCCCACTCTTGCTTTATATACGCAGAAATGCATTCGTAACGAACAATGCGATTCAGCCATCGATCATCCACACGTCGACCGACAAAAAAAAAAAACAAAAGACACCTCGAAACAACGCAAGAACCCATCAACCCCCCGTGAGTGACTGACCCGAGCTCCAATTTCGCGATGGCTGAAGAAGACCCGACCCGCCCGATCAGGCCAGCCGGAACCCACCTCCGGAGCGACGACGCAGAGCTCGCCTCCTTCGCCAAGCCCCCGCCTCGCCGCAACCAGCGGCCCAGCAGCAAGTGCTTTGTCTACGCCCTCGCCCTGATCGTCATCCTCTGCGCCGCCTTCCTAGGGTTCGCCCTCGCCGTCCTCCGCGTCAAGACCCCCGAGCTCAGGCTCCGCCGCGTCGACGTCAGGACCCTCAGCTACTCCACCGCCGCAACGACCTCCTCGTCGGCTTCCTTGAACGCCACGCTGGTCGGCGAGGCCGTCCTCAGGAACACGAACTTCGGGAGGTTCGAGTTCTTGAACGGCACGGTGGTGAGCGTGATCTACGGAGGGACGGCGTTGGGCGGAGGGAAGATCAGCGGAGGGAGAGCGAGGGCGAGGGAGAGGGAGAGGGAGACGGTGAAGATGGAGTTGAGGTCGAGCGAGCTGGCGGCGGATGGAAGAAAGAACCTGACCAGCGACGCCGGTTCTGGGATGGTGAAGCTCACGAGCTACGCGAAGATTAGAGGGAGAGTGACGGTGATGGGTTGGATCAAGAGGTGGCGTACGGCGGAGATGAACTGCACCATGAGCCTTGATTTACACGGCCGGATGGTCCGGGATTTGTGGTGTAACTGACATGGAGCTTGAGATTGTAGCGAGGTTGATAACAAGTATAGACGGAAAATCCATGCGATTTTTGGACGAGCGTCGTCATGCGTTGCATTTTTTTTTTTTGTTATTATTATTGAGATCGAGAATCACTCACTTTGGGATAGACTACCATGCCCAATGGGCATCACAAAATTATCATTTGGGACAATCACTTTTTTTTATTGAAAAAGATTTTCACTAACTAAGAAGAAGGTCCGAAAAGTCCCAAACAAAGAGAGTTCAAAAATATTTGCGACAATCACTTCGGATCGTCATATTGAGGGCATGATGTTCCAATGATTACAAAATATCAAGGCCACAATGTTCTAGGTGATGGAACATTTAAAAATTACGCATCCATCCAAAATTTCAAACTTTTAGAATACTTGATAGTGATCCTACATAATCTCAAATGATGTCAGAATAGGATCTCTCCAATAGGTGGAAGGCCCGAGGAAAGCCTGTAGTCTACTCGATCTATAGGGGTGGGGAGTCAACATTTGGGCTAAAGAGAGCTAGGATAAGTTGTGGCTATTGTCTAGTTTCTAGGATGGGAATGAGGGGTCATGAACGAACCGAATTTGCTCATCGAATAGGGAAAATGTTCTTGGATTAATGGGTGAATCTCATGAGAAGGTCTGCTTCCACTTTTCGAACAAGGAGAATAACCTTCATAGGTCTAATGAGATCAAGAGAAGCTTAGTACGCGAAAGAATGTGATGTCGAGGGAGCACAGTAGGCTACGGATGCTACACTAGTAAAGAACAGTGCAAGTGACCGGAGATGGGGGAACAACTATGATCGGGGCAAGCCAGCGATGGAGTGCAATTGCACATTATATTGGGGGAGCATTGCCATTCATGTAAGTCCCGAGAGAGTATTGTTGATGGTTGAGGAATGCAAGTAAACAATAGAGCAGCCCGCGACGAGGGTGTTGCGAAATTGGGTGAGGGAGAATGTCATGGGCCGAATTATCCCGTACTCCAGTGAGCTGAAAAGTTGAGCCTTGCGGCATTAGGATGAAAAGTAAGTGAAGAAGAAGGAATAATACAACTGTTTGTAAGAGTGTCATCATGGTGTTTGTGCTAGGAGTTCTAGAACAGAATAGTTATACTCTCTTGATGAGGCCACAACAAGCTGAAACAGTTGTTTTATTGAAGTGTTCTGTATATCTCGCTCAATGGATTGGATGCCCGAGCTATACTAGGCATCAGATGATCCTATAAGATGAGGATGTGATTTGTCACACCAAAGGAATGCTAGCCTAATGTTCTTAGCTCACCACGTGCCACACAAGCTATTTCGCAGCCAAGAATCTATAGGCTCATGGCGAATGATATTAAAGCAAAATGTCCTAAGATTATATCTTTCTAAGCACCGATTTGCCTCCCTAATATTTTCTTAGACAAAGAAAAAAGATTAGACTAAGAATCAAGGGAGGTGATATAACATTTAATTAATCACGCATTCATTTATTAGCTTAAATTTTTATAATAGTTAGCAATGGTTCTACTAAATTTTGCACCTGAGCATGGCAGTCTATTCCCTTTATTTAAATTATCCTTTTTTGTAATGATAGTTTGTAAACGTAGTTTTTTTCGACCATTTTTAGTTTTCGTAGCTTAGCTTCGACTTTATTTCATTGTTGCATGAATCGTGTATTAAGGACATAAGCTACACTATTTTGCTCAGCCTTTTGAGTAATAACTTCATATTAGTATTAAGCTAGGAAAGCTTGACGGTGGTTCGACGTACAAGGTGAAGAAATTCTCTTGAACAAGTCCATGGAAAGATTTTCCTGTGAAAGGAAAATGAAGTGGCGGAGATCTGTGTAGCTCATTCACTAGAGTTTTATTGATTTCCACTCAAATGCTTCAGATAAAAATTACCAAAAAAATTCATAAGCCACTTCAGTCCTAGACTTTTTGTTTTTACCAAACCGATCTAAACTTTTTTCATGTTTTGCTAATTGAGTATGTCCGTCCAAGTTTAATTGAAAATTGCTGACGTGTGTTGGTGTGTGATTTATACTCCCTAATGATAAGAAAACACATGGTCTTCTACTAGACATAGTCTTAGTTTAATGGTGAACTAAAATAAAATCTCGTGTATCGGTTTCTTTTTCTCGATTTTTTTTCGTTTTAATTTGTTGTGATTGGGCTCTGAATCCTAACGACGTGAATGGTGGCTGTTCTACGTGACACGATCAAAGTTGACATAGATAAATTTTAATAATACTTTGAATTTCTTTATACTTTTTTCTTTTCTTTTCTTTACTTTACTTTTTCTTTTTCCCTAGCTCATGGCCAGCGATGGTCGCCCGTCTTGGGATGAGCAAGGTCGTCATGGTCCTTACCCAAACCCGACAAGGGTTGTGGCACCCTCACCTAGCCAAATTTTTTTCAGGTCGCATTAACAGGGGCCACAAGCCCTTGCCAACCGTAAGTCTGGCAAAAAAAAATTTAAAATATAATTAAAAAAATATTCACGCTAAAGTCGATCGTGCCACATAGGACGGCCGGCCGGCAAAAATTGATCGAATGGACTGAATTGACATAAATGCAAAATGCTCAAGATTAAATTGATTAAAAAAAGTTTAGGACTAAATTAACACGATTACAATAAATTTAAAACCTTTTTTTTTGTAATTTTAGGACTTTTTTTTTTTGGTAATTTTCCCAACCCTTTCAAGTAAAGCTACCCAATAAATCTTCTTCTGCCTGCACGACCCAAAGTCTTAAGGAAATCAAACTTTTCCTTGAGGAAGCAACTGGAAATTCGCCTATGGTTTATCCTACTATAATTAGCATTTAATGTAACCATAAACTCGTTTATTTATCAAAGACTTCAAGTTCTCACAATGTATTGACATCTCTTTATTGCCATTGACATGTCATGCTTAGCCTGAATTTTTCCACAAACTCGATTATTTATCAGCAAAACTCACGGAGTGAATGCAACATCATGATTTTCTCATGCACGCAAAGGTCACCAGGATTGATTAACGAGCTTAAGTTATTGGATTGGATAAGCACCGAGAGACGCCTTTGCTTCTCTCTATCTCTATAAAAAAGAAAAATAAAGAAAAAGAGAAAGTAGGTCGTCCAACAGTTATGTTAGAGACCGCTTTACTGCAAAGTCGTCGCATCAAATGACATTTTCGTGCAGAATTCATTGGAATTTAGCCATGCACAATCTGATTCTTTATTTCTCGAAGCCACAGAAAGTTAGGGCATCGTGTTTCTGATACAACGGTCCCATAAAGGAAATTTGTTAAAAAAAGTTCTCGAATCTATTGCATTTTGGCCGGAGATTGCTAAGTAGACTTCGGCCGTCCTATCTGGCACGGTCAACGCAGTGAAATTTTTTTAAATTTTTTTCCTTTTTGTTTTATTTTTTGTAGTTAAGAATTAGTAGGGGGCCGCCGGCCCACACCCACGTGCTGACTATTGGACGAAGGCCACGAACCTCGTTAGCTATCGGCGGGGGCTTCGCAACCCTCACTCATGGCTGGCAAGAGCCTGCAGTCCCTCATCCAGTGGTGGATGGGAGTCAACAAGCCTCAGCCGATGGCCCCTAATCAGCCCTTAACAATAAAAAAAGAATTTCAAAAAAAAAAAAACTCGTGTTAGCATGGACTGTGCTACATGGGATGGCTAAAGTCAACATCAATCATTTCCGTTCAAAATTGATCGGAATTACTAAATTGGTAATTATTAGAAGGTTTAGTATTCAATTGGCACAATTAAAAGATTTAATACTGAATTGGCCAAAATCCAATAGATATATGATTTTTTGGACAATTTTCCCGCCACCACCAAGGCATTATTTACAATGAAGTGAACATAATAGGAAGTGGACGACTTGAGGACCCGGAATTACCTTCACGATTGCGGCTTAGATTTTGTTAGGATAGTTCTCGTGCTCAAAATCACCATGCCTTTGTGAAAGTTGGCTGTAGAATATCTTCAAAATTATCTATTGGCCTTGACAGTCAGATCTCCTTTTCTTTCTTTTTTTTCTCCTCAATATTTAAGATTTGGAGACTTTGTTACAGACCCCGTGAAATACTCTATATGAATCTTCTGAACAGGTTAAGCACAAGCTTGCGACCTGTGCCGGCTGTTGTAATCCAGATAAATTTGCACGCAAGCGGTAGTACGTACTCAAACATGCGAACCTCATCATCTGAGCTGAAAATCTCCCAAACGCACCAATTAGTTGCGCCAATCATGGGAGCACTGTAGGTCGGACCTTTAGCGAGGAAGGCCACTTGTCACAGCACGGCCTGACCGCCGCAAGATGCTTCGATGATGTTATTAGGACCGTCGAAGGCGTCAGTAATCCCAAATTGTGGGGAGGGGGATGGGGGCGAGGGAGGCTGTTCTATGGTTCAAATGATTACGTGTGGTAGGGTGGACTTTCCTCGGGAAAAAGGCACCAACTTTCACGTCTTAGATAATTTTAGGCTGCAATTTTTATGTGTCACTTGAAAGGACTGCAACTTTCATGCAAGACAATTTTGGCAAAAACTTTCGAGTGTGTTGAACAAGAAAATGCGCACATGTCGTCTAAGGTTGCAAACGGGCGCTCGCATATAGCACTTGCATGCATTCCATAAACAATCGAAACGACTTCATCTCCTATATTTAATGAAAATTTGATTTCCAATCGTATCAAGATAACCTTGAGCCGCATGAAATGACATTGTTAGCTGCTACCCAAACCATGGGTTCCGTCTCTTTACCTTGAAGCCTCGGCCCAACTTTCTGTAGCAACACCACTTGAGGGAGGGAATCCCTCTCCCTCTCCCTCTTCATAGCTCTCTGTCTCCTCACCTTTAAGACTTCTTCGTTCATTTCGCGGACGACATTATCAACTTCCTCTATAGAAGTGGGAGAGTGTTGTCTTGTGAGCTCTGAAGTTCAA
The DNA here is from genome assembly GCA_016432845.1 of Psidium guajava. Classification (NCBI taxonomy): domain Eukaryota; kingdom Viridiplantae; phylum Streptophyta; class Magnoliopsida; order Myrtales; family Myrtaceae; genus Psidium; species Psidium guajava. Next base: position 7,974,477 of record CM028232.1, read on the forward strand.
AACGGGAGCGCCTTGAAAGAATCTTCTCTTTCGAATTTACTCGTTCGCTCCGGTTCTAATATTTGCTTCATATAGTCGAGCGCTCCACGAGTCTACGAGGCTCCTTTGTTATTGCCTGTGGCAGCCAGTCTCCCTAAAAGTGATTTTGCGATCAACCCACGTCTCTTTTTTTGTAGGTCTTCTCTCCCGATCTAGAGTTTGCTCTAGATTTGAATGCTGTTCCATTCCGATCTAAAAGTGGATCTGAGCTTCACAAGGCATTTCTGCGCTCTTTCAATCTGTTGACGTTGTTGTTGTTGTTGTTGTCTTTACAACGGGATGATATTGGGGACGCCGAATCCGAGCATGCACAGCTTTTTGGTAAAACCGTAGCTATTGGAGAGGGAAACCTTTGTATGTCCCCATCACTGGTACTGATGTAAGATGCGGTGATATATCACCGGGGCAAATGCTGATGCTATGTAATATTTGAAATTGAGGGCCAAGCTTGTCCCTTTAGCTAAAGTCGGTGTCTTTTCTATGAGATGCCCGTGTTTGGGCGTTTCTTTTGTTACCCGCAAAACGAGGGGTTTTGGGCATTTCTACAAGACGATGATTATATTGTATGATTAGATGTGCGAATACGATGAAAAATATTAATACACTGACGAGGTCAGCGAGCAGCAGCCAAAGCTTGCCCTTTCGTTTCCTTAAGTTAATTAACTCCACCCAATTGGGCTGTGCATACCCCATATATTCTATTTGGACCATCATTAGAACAAATCCTACTTTCTCAAGAAGCATCTAAAACATGAAGAAGCAACAATATAGTGGGCCGTTCGACATGCACAAAAATATCCAACTAGAAAACACTTAAATTTTTTCGAATACTTTAATCCCAGCCCAATTCCATTATTTAATAGAGAAAAATAAAAAAAAGGAAAAAGAAAGCAATTATGGGCAAAGAGAAGCTTCCTATGAGTCATTGGGGCCAGCCGAACGACGAACACTCGGCTGAATTTTCTCGTATGGACATAACGCAGCGGAACGCAACTTAGTCAACAGTCAGTGCCGTGCGAAGCCCGGGCAGAGACGCGTCGCCTTGCCTTCTCGAAAGAAATACGACCCAATATCCACGCCCGTAGCCCCAGGGACACTTGACCCAATAATTTCTACAAACACTTGGCCGGCAACTTCGCGCAAAGTGCACCCCCCGGCTGCCGCTGGACATGGCCGAGAAAGAGCAAGCTCGGCCTCTCGCGCCCGCCTTGTACATCGCCCGCAGCGACGCGCCCGCCACCGTCCGCAACGCCTCGTACATCGTCCGCAGCGACGAAGACGAAGCCCTGTCGTCCCACTTCAGGCTCCGCCAGCCCAGCTGCCTCAAGTGCTGCGGCATCACCGGGGCGCTCTTCCTCATCCTCGCCGTCGTCGCCCTCGCCCTCGTCTTCACCGTCTTCCACGTCAAGGACCCCATCGTCAGTATGAAACGGATTCAGATCCCCCAGCTCGCCCAGCTGGTCTCGAACGGGACGGCGCCCTCCGGCGCCAACATCACCGCCGTCGTCGACGTCTCCGTCAAGAACCCGAACGCCGCGTCCTTCCGGTACGGCAACTCCACGACGGAGCTGTACTACGGCGGGGAGGTCGTCGGCGAGGGCAGGATCCCGGCGGGGAAGGCGGCGGCGCGGCGGACGCAGAGCGTGAACGTGACGGTGGAGGTGGTGCCGGCAAGGATAGCGAAGGCGGCGAGGCTGAGCAGCGACCTGGCCGCCGGGAACCTGACGATGGAGAGCTCCACGAGGATCGACGGCAGAGTAAAGATCTTGAAAATCATAAGGAAGCACGTGGTGGTGACATTGAACTGCACGATCACCTACGTTATCGCCAGTCAGGAGATAGAAGAAAAATGCCGACGGCGAGTTTCGTTCTGAAGGTTCTTATCTTTGAGCTGAGATTTTTTTTTTTTTTTTGCTTTTTTTTAATGATTTATTTGCGCACGAATTAATTTTTTTTTGTTTTTTGAACTTGTTTGGCAAAATTGAAAAGTAATTAGTATACTTAAAGAAAGAATTACTTTAATGGCAGAAAAATCTAAGTAAAAAATGGAGAAAAATTAAAGTAATTAGATTTTCTACTGAGTAAAAAAAAATAAAAATCTTAGCCGTCCATAAGCGGCTCGCTTCACCATTAAGTCCGTAGTAAGTTATCGACATCCTCAACCAAGGATCGGAGGATCCAAGGGCCGCCGGCGGCTCTCGCTCTCCCCAGGTCCACAAGAGTATCCTCAATAGGATATATAAAAAAAAATAATAATAATCGCAAATTATGTTTTAATTAAAAACATTCGCTACGTCTTGCCTCCTCTCTCGAATTATTGATATGCGGTTGCCCTCGAAGAAGCTTAAATTTATGGTTGGCCCCCATCATTGTCAATTGTTTTAATGATCGACGTAGTTAGTGCAAATACAAGAACTCCGAGTCGAAGTGGAAACGGAGATAAAGACTATAGTAGTCACGTTACATATGAATGACCCATATTTTTGGAGCCCGATCATCCATTATTTTGTAATCTAGAATCACGAGTATAAAGATCCGGCTCTTTGGAGAACCGTGAAATACTCCAAAAATTCTATGAACCGTCTGAGTCCATATCTCTAGTTTGTGTAGGTAGCAGGGGTGCGCATCAATCCCATCCAACTAGGGGATCAGATCGAACCGAATCGATTGGTTCTGGGTGTTTCTCGGGGCGACAAATCTAGTTCATGATTCCACGTAAGGAACCGCAACGCCCAGATCGATGGACAAAGATATCTTAATTTTTTTTTTCCTTATATAGAAGCAAACCCCCGTTAATAATTTCTTCTTCTTCTTTTCTCTCTTTTGAATGTAGGACAATTATCACCTGTACGGAATAGAAGAATTTTTTTTTTAAAGGAAAAAAACATAATCACCGCTTCTCGCTTTCACAAACTGGAAAAAAACCAATCGTGTCCCCCAAGGTGGTGGCCGACCAATTCTAGAACCAATAACCCCAAATAGGCAAAACCCTGAATCAAAAGAGTTTGCAACTAACCTTCGAAATTTGAAGGGGGTGGGGGAGGTCTAGAGTTCCTGAGTTTGAAATTTCTCCGGCATCCTCGACCGACCATGTCAATCCCGAGGTTTAACCCTGACCATCTCGACTGTACTCGCTAGGTGCATACGGCGTGCGAACGGATGAGATTCGTGCGGTTCACTTACGTTAGGGCGCCGCTCTCGAGCTAATTCATTTCCCGATTGAGCACTCAATCTCGGCCATGAAAACTCGAATGTCTTGATCGAATCGGTTGGATTTCTTCGCAGTTTCCGCTCCATGGCGACAAGGTCAACTCAAATTAAAAGACATCGCTTCCTCAATCACCACAAAAAAAGATAAAAAAAAAAAGGAAAAATTGGAGTGTCAAAGCTTTGCCACGCGATTCTCTACCCTCCGTTCGTCATCCAAAGCCTAAGCTCCACCATTTGTTAGACAAGTCTCGAATAAATTAATGAAGTTGCGAGTCGAAATTCCAATGGATGTTCTGAGCAGGAATGTGCTTTAACGAGTGCGAGCCACTCCCTTGAGCCCTTCCTTCTCTATGTCACACTACGTTGTTTATAAGCACGATCGCGCGATACTTTCCAAGATCTAGTAGTAACAAATTAGACAAGCTTTCAAGATGGAAGACGGAGCAAAGGATGGCTGGCTATTTCCAATAGATTTTCGCGAAGGGCTGTTATGCTTCCTCGGTGATTTGCAGTCACTGTGGAAAGAAAAGGGCGAAATTGCCCAGTCCGGCCCATTTTCCAGAAGGAAAGACAATCTTTGACACTCGGCCTTCTCCGGGACGAAGAAGAAAAGTATTTCAAATACAAAGCCCAGCCCACTCTAAAATAACTAAAGTTGGCACATGTCCGAATGCAACGTCCGCATATCATGTCATTCAGACGATTTAAGAAGTTAAGGATATGCACGACGACTATTCTACATCTCTGTTTCTGTTCCAAACCTATTTCTGAAATAAGTTAGGTTCGGAACAGAAACTTGTTTAGTGAAGTAATTCTATTTTTCTATTTTTAAAACAAAATTTTGTTCCAAAAATAGGTTTGGAAGGGAAATCATAAAAAAAAAAATTTATAGCTTCTCGAAGAAACAAAAATAAAAAAATAATAACTCTCATTGTCATCACAATCATTACCGTCGCCACCGCCGTTGGCCCCTGCCTCCCACCATCATTACCACTGCCAACCCCTACCCATCGCCGCAAGCCGCCATCACCTGTCGCTAATCGCCATTGCCTCCCCTTGCCCGTCGCCATCGACCCCCGCCAACCCCAACCCCAGCCAACCAGCACCAACTATCGCTGACCCCCACTGCCAAACCCTACCTATTGTCGTTGACCACAGCTAACTGCCACTGTCCACCACCGTCCAGCATCGCTGTAGGCCCCCGCCAACTACAACCAACTACCGTCTACTTCTATTCTAGAAGTATAAATTTCCAACTATTATCAAACAAATCTATTCCAGGATTTAAAAAAAAATATGTCATTATTAAAAGTATTTTTTTTCTCAAAAATTCATCCAAAAATAGAAATAGGAAAATCTATTTCTAACCAGAAATCTATTTCTAAAAAAGAATGGTTATCATGCACCCTTAGCTTTGTTGGGTTGGCATCGGATAGATGGGAATCATTACTTTTGCATAACGACATCAAGGTGAAAATAATAATGGTTTCTTGATTTTATTCCCCTTTAGAATAAGATTAATACCCCACATGCACACACAAAAAAATTTTAAATTGATACGCATGTAATAGCTTTACCTCAAATTTCTCGCTCGATCTGTCATTTTTATTCTATTGTCGACAGATGATTTTTTTAATAAAAAACCCGGGTTTCACAGCCCAGGCACAACAACGCAATTATCTTAGAGGTACTAAATACAACTCCATGAATGAGCAAAATGGAGGTTGCATTAATGATAAAGATCTCTGGGAAACCGCTAAAAAAGGCCACTTCGTTTATTATTGGTACACTCATTAAATACAGCTAACTTTACTAAGAGGGACGGATAGGGACTTCATTCAATTCAGCTAGAAAGAGCGATTGAGAGTGGATTGAGGGTTTATGCGCCGCTAATGTAGCGGCTTGTCCAGCATTTGATAAACTCACACCATCCATTTCAAATAGTCTTGGCTCAGACCAAGGCAAGATCTGATTAAACAAGAAGGAAACGGAAAGATTTCGGGGTCGTTGAAGACCTCAAATTGGTATAGTTGTGACAAATTTACCCCAAACTAAATTCTTGTTTACCAAAAATCTTAAATAGGTACATGCGCGATACATTTACCATCATTAGCCTCTATCAAATTTTTGTCATGAAAATGATAAGTTGGATGATACAAGACCATAACTAAGCTGATCTGGCTAGTCCACATTGGAAAACTGTTGTCCTTCCTTCGTTGAAAGCACAAGCGAACAGACAAGCTTATATTTTTACTTGCCACATCGACGGAATTACCGACGCGTGTCATGCAACTCAACACTTTCACGGTGAGATTTGATGGAAGATGACGGAGGATAAATGCGTTATGCGTTTTCCAATCGAAAGATTTTGGCGATCTTAAAATTAGTTTAAGATAAATTCGCCGGATTGGAGAGGAGAACGAAATTTTCGGAAGGAAGAACCTCCGTGAGATCGAAGAAAGAGCGAAAAATTGGCAAAAATGATTTTATGGCACATTGCCTATAATGGACACAAGTGGCTCCACAGGGAGCCGAAGGCACTCACGGCGAGCGGGACCATTTTTCTAATCTTGGATTGCGACGCGATTTTGTCCGATCGCGAATTGAATCGAAGAATCTCGGAAGATTGATCTGATCATAGGAGAGAATAATGGGCATTAGTCCAAAAAGACTCGTGGAAAAAGTAACCCCAGGACTAAGAGAAAAGACAAAAGTTACGCCCAAGAGAGAGACAGAGAGAGTGAGAGAGGGGGGGGGGGGAGGTTGGCGCTACCGAAACTAGGTCTTTGGCTCATAGCCACAAGTTCCCATGTGGACATTAGGATGAATACCATCCCTTGATTTGAATAATGTTTAGGCTGATTAATTTTGCTTCTTGGACATAAAACAAGAAAACAATATATATTTTGTCGCATGCTGTCTATCAGGGTTCGGCCCATAAAATTCAGAAAAACAAAGTCCATTCGAATTCGCCCCCGAACAAACTACATCCATCTTGAGAAAATTTCACTATAATTTACATTTTTCACCTCTCTATTGCATCACTCAACTACAAGCAAAAGAGATAATATATACCTAACGTGAACTCGAATTACTGAAATCCCCCCCCCATTTGGGGACATTTCCTCCCCCCTCGAGATCCTCACTAATTATATATCGATGTTTTCCTATCGCTAGGAAAGCATGAAACATGCGCGGGTTAAGATCTACGTGGGAGGAAATTCATAAGAAGAGGACGCGAATGAGGTAGGTCCGGTCCAGGTCTAAACACCGCGGCACAACAAGACAAACTGAAAATCTCCGAAAGATGATGTCGATCTCGCGAACACTCCCCAACCCACCAGGTATTGGGATGCATCGCCATCAATTCAATCCTCGATTCTCTCATGGAATCGCGCACACTCCCCCCGGCCATTAATACAAAAGAAGGAGAAAAAGGAGTTTAGCAGCGACCATAAGAGAGAGAGAGAGAGAGAGAGAGAGAGAGAGAGACACACACACACACACACAGACGATGGAGACAGAGATCTGACAAGTTATTAAACTCTGCGAGACCCCCCCCCCTCTCTCTCTCTTGCCTTTATTTTTTTGGTCTCCCCTGTTTGCTTTGACGAGCAAGAAAAGCGCGAAAGCGAGAAATCCTTTTCACTGTTCTAGGCCAACACTTTCCCACTTCGCTGACCGCTGAAGACGCCTTTGTTTGCGTTAAAAAAAGAGAGAGAGAAAAAAAAAACAGAGAGGAGAGGAGAGAAGACTAATTCAATATTTCATAATATATGCAAGACTAAGACAGCGATGCTCCTGCTCCAGATCACATTTACCGAAATGCAGAACCCCCCATAGAAAAAGAGATCCGATACGATTCTCTTCACTCGCTTCCATCAGAAGGTCATCTCTATCCTTACTAATCCTAATTCCCTATAGTTTCCCGGAAAATTTACAGCCGAGAAAAATGACGGTTGACGGGCTGCTGGGGAAAAATAATCATTTTCCTTAGTCGCGCACCCCCTTCTCGTCCTCGCCCCCCCACCTCCCTTTCATTGGGCAATGATTTCCAACATCGGAAAACCACGCCACCCATCATACATTAGGATGGTCTTATTTTTCGTTTTTTTTTTTCCCTTCCTCCCGCGCTTTCTGTCTTCATTTTCCGTCCTCCGATGAGCTTCTGGACGCATCCTTGCGCAGCGGATCGCTCACTGACCTCGCCAACAGCGACGACTCCGAGTCTAATAAACCATTACCAAAAAGGAGAAAGATACACCCGTCATTCGAATTACCTTCTGCTGCAAAACTTCTACAATATCCTAGAATGTATGAAAGTTAAAAAAAAAAAACAGGGTATATATTTCACGTGATATGATGGTTGGGGTTCAAGTTCTGATCCTTGCCAAGTTTGATTCTTTCTCAAGTATATGAGACTGTGATTGTAAAATAACGAGTCACCAGGAGATGGGTATGAAAAATTTTCCATTACCTCGCGAGGCATTGAGGGATCTCTTGCAATGCAAGATAGCGCTCTGGATCCCATCCTGCTGTTGCAGCAGCGAATCGTCCCTCCTCGAAGCCGCCGCCAGCGCCGCGGCCTGCCCTCCCGGCGCTGCGGCGACGGCCGACGAGGCCGAGCGGCTCTTACCCAGGTGCTTGCACACCACCCTCAGCCCTGCCGGTATGCTGCTATTCCCCTGCCCCTGCCCCTGCCTCTGGCTCCTCCCGTGGCCGCCGGTGCGCACCTCCGCCACGGCCGAGGCCTTCGACCGGCTCTTCTCGCCCACCGACGGCTCAAACACGGCGTGGCCGAGCTGCCCGGAGAGTCCCAGCCTCTCGCCGTACCGCTTGGAGACGCGGATGTAGAACGGCTTCACCTTCTTCAGATAGCGCCGCATCGCCTCCCTCGCGTAGCGTCTCTCGTCGCCGCTCGCCGCGTCTTCCTCGGAGGTCTGTTTCTGCGGCGGCTTCGAGCCGGAGGCGCTCCTCGAGCTGTTGTCGCGAGTGAAGAGAGAGACGAGCGGGACCTCGTCGGCGTTGAGCTTCACCGTGAAGAACTTGCTGCTGCGGCTGCTTTGCTTCTTCTTGTCGTTGCTATGTTCTTGAGCTCTCGCTCTCCGTGGCGGCGTTGTGACGGTGAGACACGGCTCTTCCGAGGTCTCCGTTTTCTCTGCTTTGTCGAGCGTGTTTATGGGCTTCGACTTCTTGAGGCCCAACATGAAGACGCGAAACTTGGTGGCAGACTTCAGTAGCGAGGAGGCGGCGGCAAAAGACGGAGGCTTGGTGGAGTCGGGGTCGGAGGGCTCGATGGGCACGAGCTTCCCTTTGAAGAAGAGGTCGTCGGAGGGAGAGAGAGACGACGCAATGTTGGCGTCCGTGCAGTCGTGGCTCGACCCGGACGACCCAGAAGAGAGAGTGAAGCCGAACTCTCTGTCCACGTCGTCGCCATCCTCGTCGCAACCTCCGCATTCACTGGCGCTGTCGTCTTCGTCGTTGCCAGGCTCGTCCTGATTTTGCCTCTCCTCCTCCCCCTCGGGCTTTTCCTCGTCGTCCTCGTCGTCGGGGACTGGGGCGAACTCCAGGTCGAAGAACGGCCCGTCGTCGCCGCCGTCGTCGTCGTCGTCGGCCTCAGGGGAGGAGTGGGAGGCAACGGAGGCAGAGGCGGTGGCGAAGATGGTGGTGGCCGGGACGGAAGTGGCGTGGGGGTCGCCGCCGCCGCCGCCGCCGCCGCGGCGCCAGTACTTGAGGAGGCTAAAAGCTTCCATGGTCGGGAGAGCCAGAATAAGCAGACGGGAGGGCGAAAGAGGGTAGGTGGGGGAGGTGGAAAACTCTTCTGTGCGGGGGCTTAGCCCTTTAGAGACGTTGAGGAGAAAGGAAGAAGAGAGTGAACGTAGGAAATGCAAGGTAAACGGAAAGGGGAGAGAGTTGCTGCAGAGGGTAAATCAATGGTGGGTTTTGCAGTGCAGAGAGCTCAGGAGAGAGAGAGAGAGAGAGAGAGAGAGAGAGAGAGTTTTTTTGGAGTGATGTGGGGTTGCAGAGGAGTCATGTGAAAGGGCAGTGTGCAAGTCAGACTCCACAAGGACACGACATTGAATGAACGCCATTCTTGTTCTTCCCTTTTTTTTTTTTTTTAAACTTATTTCACTCGCTCTCCCACTTTTACCCGATTTCACGGACAAGTAAATGAAAGAAAAAGGGTCTGACGGCTCCTAAATTCATGTAACCCTCGGTTGAATTGAAACTTAACCATCTTCTCAGTCGGTATAACAGTGTGTGCGCTTGGGCCATTTGTGAGCAAGCATTCCGTTTTTGTGCACATTCTTTCGACACATGCCTACCGACAACACATCGCCTTTGACACTCCTCGCTGGTTCCGCCGTCATTTCTTGGTGCAATTTTGTGCATGCATTCTGCGGTTTCCTATTTGAAGGTTTCTTTTGATCTCCCGGATTTGGCTCTCTCTCTAAGCCCCCCCCACCCCCCCTCGCCTCCGAATTCCACCTGCGCGGCTGCGATTTTGGCCTCTCCGTTGTCGAGCCCGAGCTTGAGCTTGGCGGGTGCGATTGAGCCTCAAATATCATATGTGAGGTCTACGGCTCAAGCGCCCCCCCCTCCCCCGAGCCACGGCGACCAGATTGGAAAGCCCTTGGTTGTCGGATTACAATCGAGAGCGAAAAAGCCATCGACTATCCAAATTCTAAAAAGTTTTGTTAAGCGTAGAAGCCTGTAACCGCAGAGAATATCATCTCGAGTGAAAGCTTTCGGCCCACTCACATCCTAAAACACTTTAGTATAGGTTCCGCGATCGAAAGCCTTCGTAGGAACATGATCATTTGTCGTTGAACATAACAAGGAGTGGAAAGTTTTTAGCCACCTAAACCCTAAAGAATTCTCTGAGTTTTCCACTATTGAAATCCTTTGGCCTTGGGAACACGACGTAGAGCAAAAAGCCTTAGGTCACACAAATCCTAAAAAAGGTGAGCGGTTCCAAATTTCATAAAAATTTCACATGGAGCCTATCTGTTTTTAGAACCTAAAACCTACTCTGCATATTTTGAAAGTTGAATATCTTGCTAAAAAATCGGTCAAATCCCGGTTTAGTACGTCATTCAGTAAAAAAAAAAATTAGGAAGTTCGGTGGATTTGGTGAGTGAAACAAAAGTTCCGGTCATTCAATTTAACAAAGTTTAACTCGATTTGGTCTTATTTATATTGGTAGCAAGAATTTTGATGTCAATATGCAAGGACAAAAGGGCAATAACTACTCAGGAAGAGAGACAACTTGGTAGCTGGACGAATCATCTACTTAAATAGGGAGCATAAAACATAGATAGGATGTCCACAATTTCCTTGGTGAGGCATTCATATGGGCCTCGCAAGTACAACCCACAACCCTAAAATCTTCAGCGCACTCTCTTCTCTCTCACTCGCGCACATTAAGTTGAGTCATTTCCTTAAAAGAACAAAGATTACTCAAGACATTCGATGATATGTGATCGAGTGATGTGTACCGTAAAATTGAATGAATGGAGCGGCATAGGAAATTGACAATCAAGAGGAGAGAAAGAGAACGGGCAAGTCTTTGATCCACGAAGGCTTATCCTGTCATCCTTCCCATCCCTCAATCAATGATTATTCACGAGCCCAAAATTGATAAGGCGATAAAGGCGCTCGCTTTCCTCTTCTGGGCTATCGCTCTGTTACGCGTCGAGCTAGACTATGTCAACTGAGGCTTGAAGGTGGCCGCCGCGTCGGTAGAATTCTAGCGTCATGGTGTTGAGGCCGAAGCAGTTGATCACTAAGACGGTGCGCAGGGCTTCGTCAAGGTGGCGAAGATGGAAAACACTAGTGATGAGCGTGTTGAAGGTGCTCTTGCGAGGAAGTTGCGGTTGAGGCAGGAGACGGCACGGAGGAGGTCATCCAAGGCGGAGTCGAAGGTCTCAGTGTGAGGTTGAAGGAGGAAGAAAAAAGAAAAAAGAAAGAAAGAAAGAAAACAAAACATAGAGAAAGAAAAGTAAACAAAAAAGGCTTTTGGATGAAAATGCATCGGCCATATCAAGAATTGATTAGCAATTAAGCTTACGGCCTCATTTAAGACTAAATTTACGGCACTTTTTATGCACTTTATGTTCTTATTCGAAACAAAGTCCACTTTGGGGCCTTTTTATGAAAAGTCACTCTCATTTCGATCCATTATTTAAAATCCCCTTCTCTTTTTTACATCGTCAGGATGCTCATAACTCTTTGAAGACCGGAAATCCTTATTAGGTATGGTGGCATTTTCATCCCACGCAATGGATAATTAACAAAGACACGCAAGTCTATGCATTTTGGGGGTGCCCTCAAAAGAATGCGTAAGCACAGTAATTCGATTCCAAGTTAGGAGAGCGAAGCACATTTATCACTTGAGCAATCTCTTCGGCTCGCAAAATATATGATTGTACCCTACCCGACGCAAAGATGGAATTTTCTTTACCCAAAAAAAAAAAGAAAAAAGATGGAAAATTTTTTTTTTCTTTTAAATAAAGATGGAGCTTTACAAGAAGGGTAGATGGACTCGGACTCCTAGGGGCCGACCATGACATACCGTAAGGCTACGGCGATCGTACAAAAAACTGTTTCGTGCTTATTTTCTCTTCCCACCTTTTCATCAAGGCTATGCATATTTCCCATTCAAAAAGCAGAGTCAGAGGCCCTCCTTGACCAAGAAAGATTGGTGGGCTGCCGGAGAAGCTAAAAGTGATTAATCAGTCTTTTTATTTTTCACTTTAGCCTAAAGAGATCATGCATTTGCTCCTGATAGAATGCTGTGAATCTCAAATGGATGAGGTACGTGGTAAAATCGCGGGAGATCGTGCCACTGGCCAAAAGCCAATGCGAGTCAAGTTTTCGGTACCTTCTAGGTCTGACTGTTTATCAAGTTATAGTGTATGAGAGGACCATTTATCTCGGAACAATTAAAAATTCAAATGAAACGTTTAAGACGTCGCGTGATACAGATTTCGATCATTAAATAGCACATGCAGCGGCGTAAATCCGTTTCAGGCCTTTCAATTTGTCGTTGAGAGCTATGTTTGTTTTTTTTTTTCTTTTTCTTTCTTTTTTTTACTGGTACGTGAAATTAAAAATCGAGTAATACAACAATTATAGGGGAAGTATCAAGGTGAAAGTCTAGGGTAATCGATTCCCAATCCGGTTAGGTCCTACTAAGGAATTACGAACCGAACGGGTTTCCAATTTTTGGGATTGGGAACTCGATCAAATGGTCATGAAAATGGATCGATTGGTCTGATCTAATTCCCAGGTAGTTCGATGGAACCGATGGATTATTATTGGTAAGGGTGAACAACACAAATTAATTTTAATGTATTGGTTAAACTTAGACTTGCATTTAAGAGATAAAAAAAAACATCAGTAGATTATTAGGTTTATATTTAATAAATAAATAATAATAATTGATCTGGTCCATAGGATCTGATTCTCCTAGAACAGGAAACTTGACATCACATGTTTCAATTTTATGGAGTCAAAAACTGGATCAAACTAGTCAGTTCCCAGTTCGATAGGCGCATTTTGCTCATCCCTAGCGAAAATGATCGTGATGATAGTGATGGCAAATGAGATTTTGGCGATTATTCTGCCACTAGCGCACTCTTTTATGGACGCAAAGTGGGCGACATTCTTCTCCTCTTTCCTGACTTTCTCAACCTTTTTTTTTCTTGTCCAGCATACCAATGAACAAGGCTGTAGGTGGATTCTTTTCTCTTTTTCGAGGGATCCTTTGTTGAAGACTATTATCAAACACTTACTAAGCTAGGCACAATTATATTTTGCTTAAAGATGTTGCTTTCTTCTCATACTCTATTTCTCCACTTTGAAATGCTACGCATGCTTCAATCGAAGCCACTCATTCGTTTGGTCGTGGTTAGCGATCACGTATTGGTGGGCACTAACTCAAGCCACTGGCTCTGTGGATTCTCCAAGCACCCGGAATCATCGTCCACACAAGATGCACTTCCTGGTCATAATCACGGAAGATTCATTCGACTTCTTGTCCAAGCAGAGGCGATTCCCATGTCCATCCATGGCAGCCACTTGAAGCTTTGAATTGGAGATCAATCTCCAAAAAGCGCTCCGCTGGCTCGGGCAGTTGTTGGAAAGTGTCGCTGGGAGCCCTTCGGCTACGGCTTCAAGGCAAAGAGGAGTGCCCCATCAGCCCGATTGGTTTGCCATCTCGGTCGTGGCTCCACCTGCTCCGACGCTGGCACTTAATTGCGCCGATTTCGCGGTTGTTATTTGCTTGGATGCAACGGCCGCTTTGAGGGCGGTACATAATGTAGGGCAATGATGAACTGGAGCTTGGATCTGTCCAAAGAAGAGTTCTGGCGACTAATTAGGCACGCAGACTGTTGTTGCCACAAAAAAATTCATGATCAAGTCCTTTAAGAAAAGTGTAGCACTTTCTGTGGATTTTAGTCACCAAATGCCACCATAGCTAGAAAGGAAATTAAAAGAGTACTTGGTACATTTAAGAAAATGCTTTACACAAAGCTCTACTCGATGTCTAGGTAAATCTCAACCGTCGATTGACATCTCGTTTTTATGGATAACCGGTTTAGATCGGTCAATTCATCAAAGGGAGCACCGTAAGGAAGAAGGGTTCACAACCACTTTTAAATATTTAAGCAAGAAACCATACCTTGATTCATCGAGCACCTTGAACGTCTCTTCAGGCTCGGCGACCCCTTCCCAGTAATAATAGCTCCCCTGCAATGCCCACAAGGCCCAGTCCGAGTCCTTCCCCGTGGTGGATCCCATGAAGCAGCTCAAGAACTGGTCATCAGCCCGGTTTTTCCTGGTTTGGTCGAAGCCGAACTCGCTTAGGAACAGTAGGGCCGCGCCGGGCCCGCTCGTTTGGAGCCCGGCTTGGTCGTCCATCCTCTGTATAGCGTTGGCAAAGACTTGGTCCACGAGCTGGACCTCCCAGATCTTGCGGTCGCTGTTGGAGGAGTGCTAGTGGGCTTCGCAAACTAGTTTGTGGTTCAAGTCCAGGCCCATGGGCCTCTTCTTTAGGAAACTGAGATCAAAGGCCCAAGTTAGGCCTGAGAGAATGACCAACCTATTGGGGTTGGCCTTATGAACCTTGGTGGCTCCCATGCGAATATGTCTGTACTAGTCGTGCTCCTTTTGGACGTGGGCCGTGGAGTTCATTTCGTAGGCTCAGTCCCACCACCTAAAATTGAAAAAACAAGAGAAAAAAATTCGAGAAAAATGATAAAAAAAAATGTCATAAATCTATTGCACTTGACCAATGCAGTCATCAACCTTATATGTCGGTCGGCCAATTTAACGTGTGTTTGCTTGGGAGAAGACTTCATAAAAAAGGAAAATGAGCCAGGAAAGCGGTTTCTTTTTCTTTATTTGGTGATACATGATCAAAAACGCTTTATGGTGTTTGGATCTTATTTGAGAATAATTTCAATTTCATGACTTCATCTGTAGAAAAAAAAAATCAAAATTTTAAATGTTCTTTTTTATTTCTTTATATTATGGCATTTGCTATTTGATTTTTTTTACAGGTGAACGAAAAAATAAAAATAAAAAGATTAAAAAAGACAAAAAATAAAACATAAATAAAGTATCAAAAGTTTGAGATGAGCAAATTCCGAAAATTATTTTATTTACATATCTTAGGAAACTTTCTTAGTTTTATACATGAATATTCTGTAGACAGTAAAGTATTCTCCGTTGACTAAACCATCATTGGTGAGCCAAATGGGTGAAATCTGGGTGAAATCTGAAAAACACTTTCATTCGAACAAACACATATTAAATCTTGAACTTTTTGATGATTTATCAATATAGGCATTCCAATCAATTTTGGCCAAAAATTGATCACGCAGACTCGGAAACCCATTTGTCAATTTGTGCTGCTCAACACAGACTCTCTCTCTCATTGGTGGGTACCATGATTGACAATTGAACGGTCGGGGGTAATGGTCGGCGTTGCACGCCCGATCTAGAGATTCTCCACGAACCCTCCGATCCTTAGGCGGTCCCCATTACGCAAGAGTCAACATTCGGTGTAAAAATGAGATGGAAAATGAGTGTGAATAAATATGAAAGGAGTAACTCCATCTCATTCCGTTGAATGTTCGCAGTGAAAATGAGAAAGCACGAGATAAATATAACAACTTTAATTTGCATATTTCATGAGAAACATTCGCTATTTACATCACGGTTCTTAGATTCCGTCTAGGATGATCTCGGAAAATCGGTTTTCTTTTTCGTCTCACTGATTTTGGCTGTTGTGATATGAGTTTCGGTAATTAATTCCCGACCAAAAAGTGTCAATATCGATAGCTTCATCGTTAGTCCATTTCTTATCTATCGATAATGCTAAAATTATCCAAAAAGTCATAGACATGTTGTAATTATTTGTTAGTCCGATCATAAGCTTTTTAGTTTTGTCGATCGAGTCATAATCTTTTTTCAAGTTTTGGTAATTGACTTCATCTGGCCAATTTCTACTTGAAATGGCTAGTGTGGACGTCAGATGTCCTACGTAATACGACCGGTGTTGACGTGGCAGTCAGTCCCTCGCTTGCCACTTCTAGAAAAAGAAATACAGGGAAAAGGAAAGGCGGTCGCTAGCCAGCCACATGCAAAAAAAAAAGAAAAAAGAAAAAAAGAAGAAGCAAAGACAAGAAGAGAAAAGGAAAATATAAAAGAAAAAACCAAGAATAAATAATCGAAATATAATAAAGAATTATCAACATCAACGTCGATCGTGTCAAAATCGAATTGACAAAAGCTTTTTTTTTTTTTTTGGGGGACAATTTTTCCGATCCATAATTGATACGTTTGGTCGCTAGAAGGCAGTTTCATTAGGGACGCGCCTGGCCCTTCCCATTGAAGCGTTCGGGCACCGTGATAGATCATGCGTTTTCCTCAGCAAGTGCCCCGACAAGCAAGTTCACTTTTTGGATTTTGATTGCACCCCACTCTTAATTTAGGCGGAGACATTCCCTTTGACACACGAATGTCACTCTTATCAGCTGTCGGTACGCTCGTCACGTCGGATTGATCGGTGCGTTTGGTGCACGGTTCGGTTCAGCTTTTTCTTTATTGTAAAGGAAGGTCAACCAAGAATGTTTTTGGCGATTCAGCTTGAGAGCGACAGCACTCAAGAGATTACAGTACGGGGCCGCGAGCGAAAAAAGAAGCGGATGAACTTGCCCAGGTTTGGAACTGAAGATTTCGACACGGCACCAAGTCGGACCAGAAGCCACTCGTCTTTTTGTCCAAGGTCTTCACTGGATCATTCATCAGTGAGTTGTGCCTAACGTGCAAGTTTTTCAAAAAGCAGAGAAGAATGATCATATCACAAGCTGTTGGGTTGAAAAATGGAAAGTGAGTTAACTTGTTATCAGTGCAAAAAAAAAAAAAAAGAAGAAGAAGAAGAAGCTGCAAATCAATTAAACGGTTCCGATTACAGTTCGTCTTTGCAGAAATATTAAAAATTTTTTTACTAAACCACATAAAAACCTGCATTTTGTGGCAGGTCTCGCCATCACTGCTGACTTTAAGATAATGATGAGCCTTCATCAGACAATCAGAGAGCTTCCATGCAGCTCGTGGACATGAGAACAAGAAGAACCAAAACTATGTCTCCAAGCTACTTGCTTACTCTTTATCAGTTTCTAACCACTCCGATCCCTAATACGGAAGTTACTGAATTCCATTGCAATTGTGCTATCAAGGACAGCAATCTTTAGAAACCACAGATGGATTTGACAGAAAAAACATATAGCAATATCAAATAATAGGGACTTTAGGATCCATAATTACTTCCAGACGCGAAACTAAGATTCCTTGCGAGACAGAAGTTCAACTTCCGGACAACAACCAAGGTGCCCTTCCTAGGGCCTTTTTTTTTTTTTTTCGATAAACCGAACATCACAAAAGCTCCGCGTAAGTCGTCGATTCTGATGACTGCCCATGGCTATCAAGTTGAAGTGCATATGCCACGACAGTTCAAGAATCATAAACCATTCGAATAAAGCAAGTTCAAACATCGTTCATGTAATGCTTATTAAACAACTTTAATAGAAAGAACCAATCCACGAGAAGAGTTAAGATGCTGGCGAATATACACGTATGATCAGCCGAGACATTATCACAATTCACATCACCGCATTTCTAAACTTCAGCTTCAGATTGAATTCATCAGATCATGCCTGTCCTTACCCCGGGACATACATCGTCTCGTATGTAAAGGAGAGGAACTTCAACTTTCAGGAGAGCAAGCGAGGGGCCTCTGATGAAGGTAACATTTAGAGGTGCATCCGCACCTGAGTGCAGATGAAGCTGACACGACGAGGAAAAAGAAGAATTCAGAGGTTTGATTGTATACTATTTGTTGTCTCTTTTCTATCATCAGACCCACCAGTAAAACTGGCAATAATATACGAAAAGAGAGGAAATGAACCCAATGGTTATTCAAATAAAAATGAACCAATGAATCAAACGTCATACAGATACCACATCTATTGAAAATTGAATATGCGACTTTTGGGGATGCAACTCGATAGATAATTTAGTGGTTTGTCTGAGAATTGCTATTTGAGCGCTAACTGTAGCATTCAAACCCCCAAAGAATAGAAGAAAAACCTTGAGAATCATGAAAACATGAAATGGAACGTCAATTTACAGGTGCTTGGTGATTCTGCATTCAGGCAACAGGGCTCTAATTGTTTTAGGTCATTCTGAACAGGATAGTACATTGGAGATGTTAGAACATATTGTGTTAGAACATATTGAAGAACATTTTGTTTTTTCTTCTTTTCCTTTAGTCCCACATAGGAAGAGTACTAGACTCTTCTCCTCTCCCAAGCCTATATAAAGGCTTCTCCATGTACATTGTTACACACACCAAGAGAATACAATCTATCTTCTCTTCATCTTTCTTTCTTTCTTATCATGGTATCAGAACCAAGTTCATTGTTTTAAAAGTATGCTCTGCGGTTGCCATAAATTGGATCTTCCGCATCAGAAATTAAGACAATGAGTTTTGAGTTTTGAGCCGCTACTCTTGCTTGCTCTAGTCAAGCTTCCACGTATTCGTGCGTCTATAAATTTTTCTTTCATTTTCTAGAGGCTTACTTTGTACCTCTAGATTCGTGTTTCTTCCATTCTATCAACCTGCGCACTTTGTCCTGCGCTTCAAACTTTGGTGATTTTTTTTTTCTGGTCAATTTAGACCTTCACTCAATCATCATGGGCGATTCTAGTGACCGCATAGACGTCAAGCTTGATGGTTCTAATTATTCACTTTGGAAACCATCGGCAATGGCTGCACTTGTTTACCGCGACTTGTTTGAGCATGTCGAGGGTTTTCGTCTTTGTCCTGTTGCATTCACGGACACTGACTCATCCAAACCATCTCCTGATGCGATTAAGCAACGTGCTGCTGAAATTCGAGCATGGACAATTGCTGATCGAAAGGCATGGGCTATTCTGTTTGGTTCTATTGATCCTACTCTTCGCCCGCAATTTTCTCATATTATGGGAGCGAAGTGTTTGTGGGATCAGCTCGCCGAGATATTCACTGAGACTGGAGATATTCGGGTCTATCAATTGGAGCAAGAAATTTATTGTGCCACCCAAGGGTCTCGCTCCATTCGGGATTTCTATAACTACATGCATTCCCTTTGGAGTCAATTGGATATTCTTGCTCCTGTTCTCTGCCAGACATGCTTGAAATGTACTCAGTGCCCGTCTACTCGGCTTCAGGCTCAAGATAGGCACCGTCTACATGCTTTTCTTATGAAGCTGGGCTCTCCTTATGAAGGTATTCGCGGCCAACTTCTCCACCGCTTTCCTAGACTGTCTCTCCTTGACGCTGTCAAGGAATTGCAGTATGAGGAAACTCGTCTGGGTCTACTTTCCTCTTCTACAATTTCTAATTCTACTGCTGTTTTGGCTGCTTCACCACGTATTCCGCCTACTCGTGGCCCTCGCCGCCCTTCATGTACTTATTGTCAGCGTCCTGGTCATGATGAGTCACAGTGTTGGCGAAAGAGGAAGGATGTTTTGCGCCCTCCTATGCCACTGCGTCCTATTCAGCATCCTACCTCGTCTCCATTGGCTCGGCCAGTTACTCTGGCTTCTTCCTCTACGGATGACCGTGTTGCAGCTCTTGAGGCCCAGCTTGCTCGACTGAATCCTTCTTTGCTTGGTTCTTTACCTAGCTCCGGCACCCATGCAACTGTTTCGTCTATTGGCAACACAGCTGCGGCTACTCCCTCTTCAGGTGACACTTCTACTATCTGGATACTTGACTCAGGAGCTGCTAGACATATGTCTGCTTCCTCTACCTGTCTCACTCAGCTTTCTGAGCTCAAGCATCCAGCACATTTCTTTACAGCTGATGGTTCTCCTCTTATGGCTACCCGGCAGGGTACACTCACCGTTCCTCGGAATTTCAGTGTCCCTGATGTGTTACATGTTCCTTCCCTGACTCTTAACTTATTATCTGTTGGACAACTTACCGATGCTGGATGTATTGTGAGCTTTACTAACGGCTCTTGCTTTGTGCAGGATCGTTTGAGTGGTCGGATGATTGGCAGGGGCAGTAGACGGGACGGACTCTATACTATGCAGCATCTCCATCTTTCGTCTTCCTCTCTTCCTGTTCCTGTGTTAGCTACTCTTGATCTTGCTCTATGGCATCAGCGTCTCGGGCATATTCCTTCTTCTCGTCTCAGCGTCCTTCATCAACAAGGCGCTCTAGGTCGTGTTTCTTCTAATAAATTTTCTCCTTATTCTATTTGTCCTTTGGCCAAGCAATCTGCTAAGCCTTTTCCTGTTAGTAACTCTAGATCTAGTGCTATTTTCGATCTTATTCATTCTGATGTATGGGGACCTGCCCCTCTCTCTTCCAAGAGTGGTTTCAAATATTATGTCTCCTTTATTGATGATTATTCCCGTTATACATGGGTCTATCTTATGCGTCAGCGCAGTGATTTCTTTTCTATTTATCAGTCTTTTACTACCATGGTTTCCACCCAATTTAACACAAAAATCAAAGTTTTTCGCTCTGACTCAGGAGGAGAATATCTCTCAGGTGTTTTTCGTTCTCTCTTGGTTAGTGATGGCATGCTTCCTCAGCTATCCTGTCCTGGGGTTCCAGCTCAGAATGGGGTTGCTGAGCGTAAGTATCGTCATATTCTGGAGACAACTCGCGCTCTCTTACTTGCCACCTCTGTTCCTACTGAATTCTGGGCTGAGGCCCTTCTCACAGCTGTTCATCTCATTAACCGTCTACCCTCGTCCGTTCTCAATCAAGACACACCTTTTTACCGTCTTCATTCTCGATCTCCCACCTATACTCATCTGCGAGTTTTTGGGTGCACTTGCTTTGTCATCCTACCACCTCATGAACGTACGAAGTTCACTGCTCGCTCTATCCAATGTGCATTCTTGGGTTACAGTACCGAGCATAAGGGTTATCGTTGTTATGACCCAAATGCACGACATGTGCGTATCTCTCGTAATGTTACGTTTCATGAGCATGTCCCTTTCTTCCCTACCAACGCCACACCTCCTGTGTCGTCTCCTATTCCATTCATGGACTTCCCCGCTGATCATTTCCCTGATTCTTCTTCTCCCATTTCCAATTCGGATCTAGATATATCACAACCTTCCCCACCTTCCCATGTCGCTGCTACTGCACCTCCTGATCCGCCTGCCCTTGACGATTCTGTACCTTTGGAGCCCCGTCGTAATCCTCCTCGGGATCGGCGTCTACCTGCTCGGTATGTTGCTGTCACTTCTTATTCTTCCGAGTTTGGTTCCTTTTTGGCTGCTGTTCACACTATATAGGAACCCTCTAGTTATCGCGAGGCAATTCAACATGCCGAATGGCGTCAGGCTATGTCTGAGGAACTCTCGGCTTTGCAAAGTACTGGTACTTGGGAGCTTGTGCCTCTTCCTCCAGGTCGATCCTTGGTATCCTGCCGATGGATCTACAAGGTGAAGCTCCGTTCTGATGGTAGTATTGAGCGTTACAAAGCGCGTCTGGTTGCCCGGGGTTTCTCGCAGGAGTATGGTATTGATTATGAGGAGACCTTTGCTCCTGTAGCAAAGATGACATCTGTCTGTACTTTACTAGCTATTGCTTCAATTCGTAGCTGGTCACTCTTTCAGCTTGATGTGAAGAATGCTTTTCTTCACGGGGATCTTCAGGAGGATATCTTTATGCACCCTTCGCCTGGTCTTGCTCACACCTCTGGACAGGTTTGTCGTCTCCGGCGGGCTCTTTATGGTCTCAAACAAGCCCCTCGTGCTTGGTTTGAGAAGTTCGGTGATGCTATTCGGTCTGCTGGTTTTACTCAAAGTGAGGCTGATCATGCTATGTTCGTTCATACATCTTCTGCTGGTTGTACTATTCTTCTTCTTTATGTGGATGATATGATCATCACTGGGGATGATAGTGCTCATATTGAACATACCAAAAGACACCTTCAACAGCATTTTTCCATGAAGGATCTTGGACCACTGCGTTATTTTCTTGGGCTTGAGATTGCTCGCAATTCGCGTGGTATCCTTCTTTCTCAACAGAAATATACTGCTGATATTCTCTCCAGGGCTGCTCTCTCCAACTCACGCACTGCTGCTACTCCTATTGAACTGAATCAAAAGTTTCGCCCGGACGATGGGGAACCTCTTTCTGATGTGACCCGCTATCGGACTTTAGTTGGCAGTCTTGTCTATCTTACTATCTCTCGACCCGACATCGCTTATGCTGTTCATGTTGTTAGTCAATTCGTTGCTGATCCTCGTACAGTTCATTACGCTGCTGTTTTGAGGATCTTGCGCTATCTTCGAGGCACGTTGACACGTTCCTTGTTCATGCCGTCTTCTTCTGCTCTTCAATTACGTGCCTATTCTGATGCTGATTGGGCTTCCAATATAACTGATCGCAAGTCTGTCACTGACTACTGCATTTTTCTTGGCGATTCTCTCATTTCTTGGCGTGCTAAGAAACAACATATTGTCTCACGCTCCTCTACAGAGTCTGAGTATCGTGCTATGGCGGACACTACTGTTGAGATTATTTGGCTCCGTCGCTTACTTGCTGACATGGGTGTTTCATTTCCGGATCCTACTCCTTTATACTGTGACAACAAGAGTGCCATTCACATTGGCACAAATCCAGTCTTTCATGAGCGTACCAAACATATTGAGATCGACTGTCATCTAACTCGTCATCATCTCCAAGCTCGCACCATTTCTCTTCCCTTTATTGGAACTGAAAATCAACTTGCAGATTGTTTTACGAAGGCTCTTCCATCACATCGCTTTTTATTTCTTCTTTCCAAACTCTCGTTGTTTGATCCACCTTGAGTTTGAGGGGGGATGTTAGAACATATTGTGTTAGAACATATTGAAGAACATTTTGTTTTTTCTTCTTTTCCTTTAGTCCCACATAGGAAGAGTACTAGACTCTTCTCCTCTCCCAAGCCTATATAAAGGCTTCTCCATGTACATTGTTACACACACCAAGAGAATACAATCTATCTTCTCTTCATCTTTCTTTCTTTCTTATCAGGAGAATCATCAGCTTCCTTTTCCCTTTCCCTTCCGACATCAGCGTCCAATTGATGCTATAATTATAGATGCCCTGGAATTTCTCAATAAGCGTCAAGACTTGCCCTGGTGATCACCCTAAGAAGAACAAATAACTACCTTCTTCTCTTAACTTCAATAATACTTAATCTGAAACCATCATATACTACGAACGCACGCCAACAACTGAATATCAGTTAGGCATCCACTCTTCAGACCGCATTTCCCGCTAATAGCCTAGCAAATTTAGAGGAACGAAATGAAGCTAGATTTCAATCAAATTCCTCTTCCATTTGACAAAAACACACGCCTTTTCGAGCCTTTCAATTTGTCATCGAGAGCTATGTTTTTCCCTTTTACATGAAATGAAAAATTGAGTAATACAACATTTATAAGGAAGTGTGAAGGTGAAAATCAAGGGTGATCAGTTCTCAATCTAGTTAGGTCCTACTAAGGAATTGCGAGCCAAACGGGTTTCCAATTTTTGCGATTGAGAATCGGATTGGATGGTCGTGAGAAGGGACCGACTGGTCAAGTCCGGTTCCCAGGTGGTCCAATAAAACTGATGGATTATTATTGATAAGGGTGAGCACCACAAATTAATTTTAATGTACTAGCTAAACTTAGGCTTGCATTTAAGAAATGAAAAACATTGGTAGATTATTAAATTTACTTTTAAGAAATAAAAATAATTGATTCGGTCCGTGCGATCCGATTCTCCTAGGATAGGAAACTTGCCCGAAAGTCACATGTTTTAATTTTATGGAATCAGAAACCGGACGGAATCAGCCAATTACCGATTTAGTCGGCGCATTTTGCTCTTCAATAGCGAAAATGATCATGATGATAGTGATGGCAAATGAGATTTGGTGTTTATTCTGCCACTAGCGCACTCTTTTTAAGGACACAAAGTGGGCGACATTCTTCATCTCTTTCCTGACTTTCTCATCCTTTTTTCTTGTCGAGCATACCAATGAACAAGGCTGTAGGTGGATTCTCTTCTCTTTTTCGAGGATTCTTTGTTGAAGACTATTCTCAGACAGTAACTAAGTCGGGCACAATTATGTTTTCCTTAAAGATGTTGCTTTCTTCTCGTACTCTATTTCTCCCCTTTGAAATGCTACCCATGCATCAATCAAAGCCCCTCATTCGTTTGGTCGTGGTTGGCGATCACGTATTGTGGGGGCACAAACGTAAACCACTGGCTTTGTGGATTCTCCGAGCACTCGAAATCATCGTCCACATAGATGCACTTTCTGGTCATAATCACGGAAGATTCATTGACTTTGTTCCAAACAGAGGCGATTCCCATGTCCATCCATGGCAGCCACTTGAAGCTTCGAATTGGAGATCAATCTCCAAGCGCTCCGCCAGCTTGAGCAGTCGTTGGAAAGTGTCGCCGGGAGTCCGTCGGCTACGGCTTCAAGGCAAAGGGGAGCGCCCATCGGCATCATCGGGCCTCCATCTCAGTCATGGCTCCACCTGCTCTGATGGCGGCGCCCAATTGCGCCGATTTCGTGGTTGTTATTTGCTCGATGCCGCGGCCGCTTTGAGGGTGGTAGGGCAGTGATGAATTGGAGCTTGGATCTGTCAAAAGAAGATTTCTGGTAAATAATTAGGTCCATGATTGTTATGGTGACAAAATTAATGACCAAGTCCTTAAGAAAAGTTTAGCGCTTCCTGTGGATTTTAGTCACCAAATGCCACCATAGCCAGAGAAGAAATTAAAAGGGTACCCGGTACATTTAAGAAAATGCTTTAAACAAAGCTTACTAGATGTTTGGGTACATCTCAACCGTCAATTAACATCTCGTTTATAGATAACCAGTTGTGTGTGTATATATATAAAAGAACGAGAAATATTTGACTTCAAACAAAACAATACAATAATGAAAAAGAAAATGAACCAGTTAGCTACTGAACTAGTTAACCTAATTTGTAATTTCTCCAGGATCCCCACAACACTCACTCGTTAGAGTCCTCTCCTCTCGATCTCAGCTTGCGTCTCGCCTTCGCCTCTCTACTCATGCCTTGCCTTCGCCTCTTCACTTGCTCCTCTTGCAGTCCCGCCTCTAGCTCTTTGGCATCGTCACTCATCTCGCGTCTCGTAGCCACTGGCTTCGTCAAGTCGTCGTTCCTCTTGCCACTTCCTATCCTCATCTCCATCCTCAATCGGCCGCTTTCATCTAAGGTAAAAATCCGGAATGATAAATCCCTCGGTCCCTCTACTCTCATTATCCACAACTTTTCTCAACTGGAAACTCCTAATCATATGATCCCAACATGGTCGGTTCCTCTCCTCTAGGCTTTTTCTTTTTGGGATCCAAATCCCTCTCGGGTTTAAATACCATTAAAATGGCTAAGTTTTATTTACTAGTGCTTTGATATTACAATTTGTCCAAAGAAGAATTTTTCATTAGCATAATTAGTCATGACTCATCAAACTCAGTAGCCACACATATATTCAAAAGATTAGATTTCTATAAGCAGCTAGTGATAGTGGTCCCGATTTGTGGTCTCCAAAATTTGGGGATCGGGACTACCGATCCAATCCTCAGTCATAGGTAGATTTTCCAAAAGCAGAGATATGAAAATGGAAAATCAAAGGCCTGCAAGCGCAGATTGTTGAACATCTTTGTGCAAAAATGCCGAAAAGATGTCAAAACGAAGTAAAACAAAGAGCAACAAAGCTGTTGTACCGCGGGTTACACGTAACATATGCACCCAACACAGACAAAACGTGACATTGTCATTTCTCCAATTCAACTGATCATCCCCCACCAATTCATCCAAGACAATCCCAAATTTTACAACGTCACCAATAACGTCAGTGAACAGCATCCCCCAATCTACTCCTAGATACCTCGCACTCTTCCTTCTTCATCAAAAACTTCGTACTACCAAGAAAATAATGCTGCTGGGGCAAAAATCCATCCACGCATGCTGAAGAGTGCATCGTGGAAACTGAGGTGACCATCCTCTGTCCTATGTAGCTAATAAGAATCTGAACTAAGAAGAGCTCATTTTCTCCTCTGGTCGGAAACTCCGGCTCCCAAGATTTTACGAACAGCCTCGTCTTTCGACTGAAGAAACTTCAAAGCAAGGTGAACCTTGAGATCTCCCATCACCAACCTCTGGCCGACATCCGACTTTCCTCTCAACGGTATTCATAGAAGCACCTGTAGAGATCATTAGGGGAATCAACACTTCAACTGGACCAGCCAGCACCAGGGTCATCAACAATGGAAAATAAACGATAACTGTTATCCAGCTCAAATATTTGGACGCTGATTTTATATGACAGTTAACCGAAATAAGCGAGCTAACTGTCACCAGCGTAAGGAAAAACGCTACAAATCAATTAAACGGTTCCGATTACAGGTTTTTTTTTTTTTGGGTAAAGGGCCGGTTCCGATTACTGTTCGTCTTTGTAGAAATATAAAAAAAATTCTAAACCACATAAAATCTGCATGTCGTGACAGGTCTCGCCAACACTGCTTTCTTTAAGATAATGATGAGCCTTCATCAGACTATTTGCTGTCTCTTTTCTATCATCAAGCCCACGGGCAAAACTGGCAATAATAGACCAAAAGAGAGAAAAAAAAAATGAACCCAATGGTTACTCAAATAAAAATGAACCAATGAATCAGACGTCATAAAGATACCACATCTATTGAAATTTGAATATACGACTTTTTTGAGGATACAACTCGATAGATAATTTAGTGGTTTGTCTGAGAATTGCTATTTGAGCGCTAACTGGAGCATTCAAACCCCAAAGAATAGCAGAAAAACCTTGATCATAATGAAAACATGAAATGGGTCGTCAATTTACAGGTGCTTGGTGATTCTGCATTCAGTCAAGAGGGCTCTAATTGGTTTAGGTCATTCTGAACAGTATAGCACATTAGAGAATCATCAGCTTCCTTTTCCCTTTCCCTTCCAACATCAATGTCCAACTGATGCTATAATTATAGGCGCCCTGATATTTCTCTATAAGCGTCAAGACTTGCACTGGTGCTCATCCTAATAAGAACAAATCACTAACCTTCTTCTCTTAACTTCAATAATACTTAATCTGAAACCATCACATACTACGAAAGCACGCCGACAACTGAATCTCACTTGGACATCCACTGTTCAGACCGCATTTCCCACTAATAGCCTAGCAAATTTAGAGGAACAGAATGAATCGAGATTTCAATCAAATTCCTCCTACATGTTACAGAAACGCACGACTTTTCAGGCCTTTAAATTTGTCATCGAGAGCTTTTTTTTTTTTCTTTTTTACTGGTACGTGAAATTAAAAATTCAGAAATACAACAGTTATAGGGAAGTATAAAGGTGAAAATCAAGAGTGATCGGCTCCAAATTTGGTTAGGTCCTAGTAAGGAACTGTGAACTATCAGGTTCCCAATTTCTGGGGTCGAGACTTGGATCGAATGGTCATGGAAATGGACCAATTGATCTAGTCTAGTTCTTGAAAGATCCGATGGAACCAATGGATTATTATTGGTAAGAGTGAGCAACACAAGTTAATTTTAATGTACTAGTTAAACTCAGGCTTGCATTTAAGAAATGAAAAAACATCGGTAGATTATTAGGTTTATATTTAAGAAACAAAAAAATAATCGATCCGGTCCATGCAATCCGATTCTCCTAAAACAGGAAACTTCACTAAAAATCACATGTTTCAATTTTGTGGAACCGGAATCAGACTGAACAAGTCGGTTCCCGATTTGGTCGGCGCATTTTGCTCTTCCCCGGCGAAAATGATCATTATGATAGTGATGGCAAATGAGATTTGGCGTTTATTCTGCCACTAGCGCACTCTTTTATGGACACAAAGTGTGCGACATTCTTCAGCTCTTTCCTGACTTTCTCAACTTTTTTTCCTTGTCGAACATACCAATGAACAAGGGTGTAGGTGGATTCTTTTCTCTTTTTCGAGGAATCCTTTATTGAAGACTATTCTCAAACACTTACTAAGCTAGGCACAATTATATTTTGCTTAAAGATGTTGCTTTCTCCTCATACTTTATTTCTCTCCTTTCAAATGCTACCCATGCATCAATCAAAGCCACTCATTCGTTTGGTCGTGGTTAGCGATCACGTATTGGTGGGCACAAACTTAAACCACTGGCTCTGTGGATTCTCCAAGCACCCGGAGTCATCGTCCACACAGATGCACTTTCTGGTCAAAATCACGGAAGATCCATTCGACTTCTTGTCCAAGCAGAGGCGATTCCCATGCACATCCATGGTAGCCACTTGAAGCTTCGAATTGGAGATCAATCTCCAAGCGCTCTGCCGGCTCGAGCAGTTGTTGGAAAGTGTTGCCGGGAGCCCGTTGGCTACTGCTTCAAGGCAAAGTGGAGTGCCCATCAGCCTGATCGGGCCCCCATCTCCGTCGTGGCTCCATCTGCTCCAACGCCGGCACTCAGTTGCGCCGATTTGATGGTTGTTATTTGGTCGGATGCAGCGGCCGCTTTGAGGGTGGTACATAATGTAGGGCAGTGATGAATTGGAGCTTGGATCTGTCCAAAGAAGAGTTCCGGCGACTAATTAGGTACACAGAAAATTCATGATCAAGTCCTCAAGGGAAAGTTTAGCGCTTCCAGCCGATTTTAGTCGCCAAATGCCACCATGGATAGAGAAGAAATTAAAAGAGTACTTGGTACATTTAACAAAATGCTTTAAACAAAGCCATACTCGAAATCTGAGTAAATCTTTAACTGTTGATTGACATCTCGTTTTTATAGATAAACAGTTTGAGATCAATTAAGTCATCGAAGGGAACACCGTAAAGATAAAGGGTTCACAGCCACTTTTAAATATTTAAGCAAGAAGCCATACCTTGAATCATCGTCTGCACCAATTGAAACCTCTCTTTAAACTTCGGATTTCGGAGCCCATCCCAATTGACATCGACCACCCCGAAGGTCTCTTCAAGCCCGACGACCCCTTCTCGATAATAATAGCTCCCTTGCAATGTCCACAAGGCCCAGTCCAAGTCCTTCCCCGTGGCGTATCCCATGAAGCAGCTCAAGAACCGGTCGTCGGCCCTGCTTTTCCCGGTCTGGTCGAAGCCGAATTCGCTTAGGAACAGCGGGGTCGCGCCGGGCCCGCT
Organism: Psidium guajava; assembly: GCA_016432845.1. NCBI lineage: Eukaryota > Viridiplantae > Streptophyta > Magnoliopsida > Myrtales > Myrtaceae > Psidium > Psidium guajava. The sequence continues at coordinate 8,003,476 of CM028232.1, forward strand.
CGCTAGGAACCCGGCTTGGTCGTCCATCCTCTGCACAGCGTTGGCGCAGACCTGGTCCACAGGTTGGACCTCCCAGATCTTGCGGTCGCCGCTGAACGAGTACCAGTGTGCTTCGTAGACCAATTTGCTGTCCAAGTCCAGGCCCATGGGTCTTTTCTTCAAGAAACTGAGATCGGAGGCCCAAGTTAGGCCTGAGATGATGACCAACACATTGGGGTTGGCCTTGTGAACCTTGGTGGCTCCAATGTGAATGTACCGGTACCAGTCGTGCTCATTTTGACGTGGGCCGCGGAGTTCATTACGCAAGCTCATTCCCACCACCTAAAATTGAAAAAGAAGAGAAAAATATCACAAAAAATTATCAAAAAAGTCATAAATTTCTTGCACTTTGACCAATTCTATCATAAATCTTTCGCTTTGACTAATTATTTTTTGGTAGAGAACTTTGGCCCATTTAAGGTGCATTTGTTTGGGGGAAACTTCATTAAAAAAGGAAAATGAGCTAGGAAAACTGTTTGTTTTCTTTTGTTGGGTGATATATGATCAAAAACATTTTGTAGTGTTTGAATCTTATTTGAAAATGATTTCAATTTCATGGCTTTTTAAGGCAAAAAAAAAATCTAATTTTTAAATGATCCTTTTTTTTATAATATGGTATTGGATATTTGATTTTTTTTTATTTTTCGGTAAATGAAGAAGAAAAATAATAAAGTATTAAAAAATTCAAGATGAGCAATTGTAAAAAAACATTGTTATTTTTTTATTTTTTAGAAATTTACTTTCTTAATTTTATGCATGAATATTCCGTTGACTGGAAAGTATTCTTCGTTGACTAATTCATTATCGGCAAGCCACATGGGTGAAATCTAAAAAATACTTTCACTCAGACAAACGCATTCTAAATCCTAAATTTTTTGACGATTTGTCAATGTAGACATTCCGATCAAATTTGGTTGAAAATTGATGACGTGGACGTAGAAATCCATTTGTCAATTTGTGCTGGCTATCTCTCTCATTGGTGGTACCATGATTGACAATTGAACGTTCGGGACAATGGTCGGCGTTGCACGCCCAATCTAGAGATTCTCCACGAACCATCCGATCTTTAGGCGGTGCCCATCACGCAAGAGACAACATTCGGCATAAAAATGAGATGGAAAATATGTGTGGATAAATACGAAAAAGGAGTAATTCCATCGCATTCCCTTGAATGTTCGCAGTGAAAATGAGAAAGCATGAGATAAATGTAACAACTTTATTTGCATATTTTATGAGAAACATTCGCTAATCTACATCACAATTCTTAAATTCCGTTTAAGATGATCTCAGAAAATCGGTTTTCCTTTTCGTCTCATGGGTATCGGCTGTTGTGATATGAGTTCCGATAATTAATTCCCAACTAAAAACATCAATATCGATAGCTTCATTGTTAGTCCAATTCTATCTATTGATAATTGAAAAATTGTCCGAAAAGTTATAGACATATTGCATTTTTTTTTGTCAGTCCAGTGATAAACCTTTTAATTTTATCAATTGAGTCACAATCCTTTTCACCTTTTATCAATTGAGTTGACTGAAATAGATGGTGTGGACATTAGTCGTCCTACGTGGCATGACCAGTGTTCATGGGACAATCGATCCCTCACCAGCCACTTCTAAAAAAATAAAATACAAAGAAAAGAAAAGATGGTTCCTCACCAACCACATGCAAAAACAAAAGCAAAGGCAAGAAAAGAAAAGGAAAATATAACAGAAAAATAAATAATAAATAATCGAAAAGATAATAAATAATTATTAATGCCAGCGCCGATCGTGCCACGTAAGACGGTTGGCGTTTATGTCAGCGATTTCCGGCCATAATTGACTGGATAAATTCATTTGGCAAAACGTGAAAGTTGCGGAAAACTGGATTAACAAAAGTAAAAGCTTTTTTTTTCGAGAATTTTCTGATCCATAATTGGTATGTTCCGTCGCCAGAAGGCGGTTTCATTAGGACGCACCTGGCCCTTCCCATTGAAGTGTTCGGCCACCGCGACGAGCCCTCTCAGCCACTCTTGAGGATCAAAATATTCATCTCCGAAGAAACCGTTCCCGTCCTCGTAAGGGCAACACCACTTGGGCTTGCTCACATGGTTGTCCAGCACAACCATCACCCCTTGCTTCCCCAGCTCATCCACCACGGCCGTGTACGCCTCCACATGCGTCATGCTCAACACAAGAGGGTTGTTCCTAGCCATCCCCTCTTTGGCCCTCGCCAGCCCGAGGGCGTCCAGGGTCTCCCCTACTGGCCGCTCGCCCTGGCTCGGCCGATGTGAACATGTAGGTGGCCCACGTGAGGCGCACGCAGTTGAACCGCAGCCTCCGGATCTCAGCCACGATGTTGCTCAGGGGCTTCTTGTCGAGGCCCTCCGCGAGCATCGGCTCCAGGTGGGCGGCCCAGTTGACGCACGCGAGCTTCGTGCGCCTCCCCGTGGTTGCATCCACGATCCACCTTCCGTCGGTCGAGAGCGGGAGCGGGGAAGTGATGCTTGGGAAGAGAACTAGGAGGAGACAGAGGACGAGAGGGGCCTGTGAAGCTGATGTTGGCATGTTAAATGTTGAGGGAGGGAGTGGGAGCGAGGAACCAAATTTATGGCCCAGAGAATCAAATAAGAAATGGGAATGTCGAGTGTTGATGCTCCACTGACGTACAGCAGACCATGACCATATATAGCACGAGGCCTGTAGCCATGGATCATACGTTTTCCTCAGCAAGTGCCCCGACAAGCAAGTTTCACTTTTTGGATTTTGATTGCACCCCACTCTTAATTTAGGCGGAGACATTCCCTTTGACACCCGAATGTCGCTCTTATCAGCTGTCGGTACACTCGCCATGTCGGATTGATCGGTGCGTTTGGTTGAGGTCGGTTCAGCTTTTTCTTTATTGTAAGGAAGGTCAACCAAGAATGTTTTGGCGATTCAGCTTGAGAGCGAAAGCACTTTTGGCGATTCAGCTCGAGAGCGAAAGCACTCAAGAGATTCCAATCCCGGGCCGCAAGCAAAAAAGAAGCGGATGAACTTGCCCAGCGGTTTGGAACCGAAGATTTTGATAGATCACCAAGTCAGACCAGAAGCCACTCAACTTTTTCTCCAAGGTCTTCACTAGATCATTCATCAGTGAGTTGTGCCTAACATGCGAATTTTCCAAAAGCAGGGAAGAATTATCACCTCACAAGCTGTTGGATTGAAAAATGGAAAAGTTAACTGAAGATTTTGACAGAACAATCAAGACAGACCAGAATCCACTCAATTTTTATAAGAGGCCTTCACTAAGTCATTCATCAGCAAGTCGTGCTTAACGTGCAGATTTTCCAAAAGCAGAGATACGAAAATGGAAAATCAAAGGCCTGCAAGCGCAGCATGTTGAACATCTTTGTACCAAAGTGCCACAAAGTCGTCAAAATTAGGGTTGAGCGGTTCCCGATCCGGTCCAGTTCTCCTCAAGAACCGAGAACTAGACCGATGGTCCCGGTTCCCAAATCCCTAGAACCGGGAACCGGACCGGACCAACCAGTTCTGTCCAGTTCCCGAGTAATCCAATGGAACCAAATCAGGCAATATGATCCTATTGTCCACTTCTTGTTTCCCTTTCCCTGTCCCGAAGTGGAAAAGAACCAAAAGGAATAATTCATTCCCACTCATATCGTAGTACCACTGAATTTAAGACTTAGAAAACTAGGTTAAGGATCTGGGGTCTGCTGAGCAACAACAAAAGGCAAGCGATCAAGCATATGAACAGAATAAAGAAGAATGCTTTCCTTTCAACAGCCAAAAGATTGCAATGTCAACAGCAAATGCAGGTAAGAAATCCAGAAGAAAACATTTACAAAACCGGTTGTCCAGCACAAGCATACGACATCTGGAAAACAGTAGACCGCCTGCATCCCTGATTCCATTGACATTCTGGCAGGTAAGAAATTCAAACGTTGATGAGATGCGATGAGGAACGCAAATGGCCAGAGAGAGAGAGAGAGAGAGAGAGAGGAAGGGGCATGCGAGAGTCGAGATATGAGCTGAGATCGCAGGCAGGATGCATCGAGCGAGAGGGATGAAACTCAGTCTCGGGACTGAGTGAGGCCGGTGGCATCAGGCGAGACGCACACAGTTGAGAGGCGAAAGCTGAGTTCGTCAAGCTACTAGGGCTCTCCGCTGCGACCTGAGAGAGTCGCAAGACTGAGAGAGGCAGGGAAGAAAAAAAGGTTGCGAAAAAAATGAAGAAACCCTAACCATTATTTTTAGGGTTTCTTTTAAAAAATAAAAAATAGAATGACCGGTCCAGTCTAGGCGGTCTGCTCCAGTCTTATAACCCTGGAACTGGGAACCAAACTGCCCGGTCCCAATTTTAAGAACCAGGAACCGGACCACTGGTCCAGTCCGGTTTGATCAGTCCGATTTGCTCAGCCCTAGTCAAAACAAAGTAAAACAAAGAGCAGCTAATCTCAGATAGCTGCTATATTTTGGATTACACATAACATATGCAGCCACAGCAGACAAAACGGGACAGTCTTATTTCTCCAGTTCAACTGATCATCCCAACCAATTCAGCTAAGACAATCCCAAATTTTACAACGTCACCAATGACGCCAGTGAACAGCATCCCCCAATCTACTCCTAGATACCCCGCACTCTCCCATCTCCATCAAAAACTTTGTACTACCAAGAAAATAATGCTGCTGGGGCAAAAATCCATCCATGCATGCTGAAGAGTGTATCGTCGAAACTAAGGGGACCATCCTCTATCCTGTGTAGCTGATAAGAATCAGAACTAAGAAGACCTTATCTTCTCCTTTGGTCAGAAACTCTGGCTCCCAAGATTTTACAAACAGCCTCATCTTTCGACTGAAGAAGCTTCAAAGCAGGGTGAACCTTGAGATCTCCCATCACCAACTTCTGGCCAACATCCAACTCACTCAAATCCACCTCAATATATGGAGGGATTATATCTACAGGGCACAGGTACTTAACTTTCCTCTTAATGGTATTCAAAGAAGCACCTGTAGAGATAATTAGGGGAATTAACACTTCAACTGGACCAGCCAGCACCAGGGTCATCAACAATGGAAAATAAACCACAACACGAAGTTATCCAACTCCAATATTTGGATGCTGATTTTATATGACAACTAACTGAAATAAGTGAGCTACTGTTACCAGTGTAGAAAAACACTACAAATCAATTAAACGGTTCCAATTACAGTTTTTTTTTTTTTTGGTAAGGTAAGAATTATATTAATTTTCCCAAACGGTTCCAATTACAGTTCATCTTTGTAGAAATATAAAAAATTTCTAAACCACATAAAAATCTGCCTTTTGTGGCAGGTCTTGCCATCACCGCTAACATTAAGATAATGATGAGCCTTCATCAGACTATCACAGAGCTTAAATAAAACTCGTGGACATGAGAACAAGAAAAATCAAAACCAAGAAGTAAGCACTAAAGCTTGCTTACTTAATTATAGTACTTAAGTATGCAATGTTTATCAGTTTCTAACCACTCCCATCCTTAATGCGGAAGTCACTGAATTTCATTGCAATTATGCTTTCAAGGACAGAAACCTTTAGAAACTATAGATGGATTTGACAGAAAAAAACTTAGCTAGCACCTCTGTCCAACATATAGCAGAATCAAATAATAGGGACTTTAGGATCCATAATTACTTCCAGACGCGAAACTAAGATTCCGTGCATTACAGAAGTTCATCTTCCGGACAACAACCAAGGTGCCCTTCCTAGGGCCTTTTCTTTTTTTTTCTTTTTTTTTTTTTGAGATAAACGGAACATCACAAAAGCTCCGCATAAGTCATTGATTCTGATGACTGCCCATGGTTATCAAGTTGAAGTGCATACACCACAACAGTTCAAGAATCATATACCATTTGAGTAAGTTAAGTTCAAACATTGTTCATGTAATGCATATTAAACAACTTTAATAGAAAGAACCAATACATGAGAAGGGTTCAGATGCCAGCGAATATACACGTATGATCAGCCGAGACATTATCACAATTCACATCACGGCATTTCTAAAGTTCAGCTTCAGATTGAATTCATGAGATCATACCTTTCCTTATCCCAGGACATACATCGTCTCCTATGTACACGAGAGGAACTTCAACTTTCAAGAGAGCATGTGAGGGGGCTCTAATGAAGGTAACATTTAGAGGTGCATCCGTACCTGAGTGCAGATGAAGCTGACACAATAAGGAAGAAAGAAGAATTCAGAGGTTTGATTGTATACTATTTGTTGTCTCTTTTCTATCATGAAAACCACCAGTAAAACTGGCAATAATATACCAAAAGAGAGAAAATGAACACAATGGTTACTCAAATAAAAATGAACATATGAATCAAACATCACACAGATACCCCATCTATTGAAAATTGAATATATGACTTTTGGGGGTACAACTCAATAGATAATTCAGCAGTTTGTCAGAGAATTGCTATTTGAGAGGCTAACTGTAGTATTCTAACCCCAAAGAATAGCAGAAAAACCTCGATTATCATGAAAACATGAAATGGGTCGTCAATTTACAGGTAAATGGTGATTCTGCAGTCAGTCAACAGGGCTCGGAATTGATCGATCTATTTCTCGAAACAAACAAAAAAGAAACAAAAGATGAAACATAAATCATGGATCAACTAAGCTCTCTCGGGGGCTTTAGGTCATTCTGAACAGGATAGCACATTAGAAAATCATCAGCTTCCTTTTCCCTTTCCCTTCCAACATCAATGTCCAACAGATGTTATAATTATAGATGCCCCGAAATTTCTCAATAACCGTCAAGACTTGCACTGGTCATCATCCTGAGAAGAACAAATAACAACATTCTTCTCTTAATTTCAATAATACTTAATCTGAAACCATCAGATACTACGAAAGCACGCCAATAACTGAATCTCACTTAGACACCCACTCTTCAAACCGCATTTCCCACTAATAGCCTAGAAAATCTAGAGGGACAAAATGAAGCTAGATTTCAATCAAAATCCTCCTACATTTTACAGAAACACACTCCCTCGGTAACCAAAGAAAAGCCTCACCCTCCTCGGCAAGACCCGGACCTTCTCAACGACCTCGTCGGAGTCGAAATCTGCCCTGACCTCCAAGTCAAAGAGCCGGGAGAGGAGGAAGGAGTAGCCGAGGTGGTTGACGAGCTTCCTGATCTGGTTGGCCCTCACGGAGATGAGCCGCTTGTTGCCCCCGTGCTGGCCGTCTTCCTGCTCGAAGACGATGCTCGGGACGCGCCCTTGCTTCCGCTCCTTCGCGGAGGCGCTCGTTCCTGAGGCGGCGCGTGGGATCGCGAGGATGGTCTCGTCGTACTTGGGGTCGGGCCTGGGGAGTCCCTCGAGGTACGTGAAGGAGGGGGGGTCGTCGAGAGCGGCGGCGAGCGCGGAGGCCGACTGCGTGTAGTGGCGGAGGTGGAGGGACTTGGCGAGCACAGAGCGCCAGAGAAACATGCTTGGCCTCTTCGCGCAAGCCGGTCACAGAGAGAGAGAGAGAGAGAGAGAGAGAGAGAGAGAAATGGTGGACAGATAGAGAAGACGGTTCAGAATGTTTTGGGAGGGTTTTGGGGAGGGTTTGTGATCATTGTGGGCCGTTCGGTTAAATGACATTTGGGCCGGGCCAATGTGAAACGTGGGCTTTTAGGTGAGGGGTGTAATGTCACTCTCAACAAGCCTTTTGGGCCAAAAAAAGTTAAAAGCGGTCGGGCCAGGCCCGTCTCATGTTGGGCCGTGCCGATCCGGCCCGTTTTGTCAAGCTCCGAATTCTAAGCGCAAATCAAGCGATGCCAAGGAGACACTCAGCACTTGCGTAGGTAATTACCTAATGAATGGCATCGATAGGGCCAGTTTGAAACCAAGGAAAATCAAATTATCACTTTTCATTTTCAGTCATTTTTCCAAAATTTACCACCGGATGTCTAAAAAAATTACGAAATACAATGTATGATCCTATGAGTAATTGTTATACGATAGATTTTCATGGATTTGCGTTGGAAAAGTGAGTGTGTGGAACAAATTTTTCTATTCCTCTTGGTATATGTATTTGCGCGATCCTAAAGTATTTCATGGCATTTGATGATGAGTGTATAATTTCAAATCACTAATCTGAGCTTATTTTCAATTATATTTATAAATGAGACTTATACTTTATTAATATTTTTCTCTTTTTTTTTCTGTCTTTCTAAATATAAGTTGTGATTAATGCATTTGTGGTAATAAATGATGGCCATTAAATATGACAATTCAATACAATCATCTTAGGTAGAGAGCTTAGTAATACTAATCCTTAAAAGGTACGTCTCAGATTTCAAAAAAAGCAGGTTAGGTTTCGGGAGTATTAGATGGAAATTTATAGACCTTGAAACTGCTCAACTTCAACAAAAAGGTTCTTACGATCAAATCCGCCGACCCCATGGACAGTCCTGATTCCACGTTGTGAGGCAGCGGAATCTTAGGCCCCGAAAGAAAGGAAAGGGCGAGGGAGATGGAGATATGGATGAAAAGATGCTGAATATTTCCTCGGGCACGCAAGGCCACGTCCCATTTGATGCATTAAAAAAAAAGGAAAAATCCCACTAAAAATTAATTATTTTTTTCTATATTTTCTTAGTAGATAAGATTGTGAATTACTAAAGTCGATCCACGTGTCGGAAATCTGGGACAGGTAATCACGTCATTCGCACCCTCGTGTGCCCTCCGATTTCAAACACCACCGGCATCTGCCACCTGCTCCGAGCCCATGAACGGCCCGGATTCATCTTCGCAATCCGACGGTCGATTCCCCGTCTCCTGCATACGATACGGGGCACCAGCCCTCCGAGCGAAGGGGATGGCGACACGCGTCGCGTCTGAGATATACGCGGCCGCTTTCGCCTTCTGGGTTGTTCTAGAGAGTTTTCCTGCGAGAAGAAAGCTGCTAACTCCGTAGCGTCGAGTGGTGTGGAGGGTTAGGGTTGTGTGGGAATTCCGGGGAACCTGCCTGATTTCGATGGCCGATCACGGGGAGACGAAAGGCGAGCCGTTGGCCGACGATACGCCCTACAAGCCCCCCGGCGGCGGTTCGGACGATCCCGGGGCCGACAAGCAGTCGGCTGCGACGGCACGGCCGCCAGTTCACAAGACGAAAGGCGAGCCGTTGGTGGACGAGAAATACGAGAAGATCCGCGGCGGCGGTTCGTCCTCCATGCCCGGTCCCGGGGGCGACAAGCCGTCGGTCGGGAGGGAACGGCAGCCAGTTCACAAGGTCCTCGGCGGTGGCAAGCGTATGTGGGAGTGGTTTCGTTTCGTCCCGTTTGATTTTTGTCGCTGCGCTCTCTTTTCTTCTTCTTCTTTTGTTGCTTCCGGCTTATTCTGCTGATTCTGATTGTGTTGACGCTTTCTTCTCGTAATAGTTTTAGTTCTTTTGTACTGGTTTGCTGAGGGAGTGTGGACCTAGATCTGGTTTATTTCTGATAGCTAGTATGGTAAGATGTGTATTAGATTTTTCGGTTTTTCCATACTTGAGCAGAATGATTGTAGGCAGATGCATTATTCATCTTGGTAGGTTTCCCAGCTACGGTATTTTTTTTTTTTCCCGATGCTAGTTTGCTTTATGAATAAAGAATTAATCACTTTATACTGGTTGTAGTTCCTAACAAATGAGATTGCATGATCTTGATAATGGAACATGTTTCGGTGACAGCGGACAAGGAAATTTTGGACCTACGTATTTGTAATGCATACTGAACAAAGTTCATTTGATTTGCTTGGCAAAACAGCGGCCGATATGTTCCTATGGAGGAACAAGAAGGTATCAGCTGGCGCGCTTGGTGTTGCGACTGTGATATGGGTTCTGTTCGAGTTGGCAGAGTACCACCTCGTAACTTTGGTTTCCCACTGTGTGATTCTCGCCCTGGCGGTCTTGTTCTTGTGGTCTAATGCACACACCTTTATCCACAAGTAATGTTTTTTGACATTTTGTTAACTTTTGCGGGAGCGTTGTATTTGTTACTCTTTAGTGACGCTGGTTTTTCGCTTGCCCCTGCTTAGGACCCCACCACGCATACCTGACTTGTCTATTCCAGAGGAGTCAGTCCTGCAATTTGCGTCTGCCCTGAGCCTTGAGATTAACCGGGCGTTTGCCGTGTTGAGGGATATTGCATCTGGAAGAGATCTTAAGAAGTTCTTATTAGTAAGTTCTTCTCTCTTTTAAGTGATGAAGTGAACGGAAAATATCTTCATTACCCATGGCTTGTCGTTAAATTTGATGCCATGTATTCTGGCATTATTCATTTTCATTCTGGAGGTCACCGACAGAAATTTGATGATGAATTAGGTGAGTGCCGGCTTGTTTCTCTTGTCAATCGTGGGTAACTGGTGCAACTTCCTGACCTTATTCTACATAGGTAAGTGACTCAGACTTGCACAATCCACCGGTTGTAAACATGTGCTCATGCTAAACGTTTCTACTGTGTAAACAGTCTTTGTAGTGCTGCACACTGTGCCTGTGCTATATGAGAGGCACGGGGATAAGGTCGACCCATTGGCAGAGAGGGCAATGGGTGAACTCAAGAAGTTGTATGCCGTCATCGACGCCAAAGTCTTGAGTAAGATCCCAAGGGGGCCGATGAAGGATAAGAAGAAGGTGGCTTGAATGTGGCTGACCCATGTTTTTTAATGAAAGAATTTGGTAGCTTTGGAGTTCTGTCCATGCTCTGTGAATTCTGTATTATTTTTCTAGAGCTCAGTCTTCATCTTTTGTTTCCCCGAGTCTTTGGGTTCACTTGAATTGGCGCTATTTACACTAGGCCAAGGCGCTGCTTATGGGTTTACAATGGTTTAGGTTCATATGGTCGTATGCATTGTAAATTGGTTGAACTTATCTGGAGAAATAGTGATTAGTTTGGCTTAGCACTTACGTATATTCCTGCTGAAGTTCGGGTCATGGTAACGATGTTGACGGAGAATTTTGCCGTGATTTTGCTGGCTACTCTGTAATTTCGCATGATTCTCGAGTAGGATTTGTTTTTAAATTGCTGCTACGGACGGTGGACGAAGTCAAAAGATTATAGTCTTTGTCCGCGTCGGTTGTCGGCATTTAATAGGGAGGTCGAGTCGTCATCCTGGATGGAAAGTTGATGGAGACATTGTTGGATGACAGCTTCAGGTGCTGTGCCATTTGTCCATGGAATGGCTGGTTGGGAGAGCGGGCAACTTTAACCGACTTGAAAAGAAGTCGCCGAAAGAGCGATCTATTAAATAATCTCGAGTCGAACAGAGCTCGCATGGATAAAGGCTAGTGGCAGTTTTCAAAGAACCAGCAAACTAAGAAACCACCTCGTTGTACTCGCGGGTTAATTTACTCTTTGACTAGAGATTATATTGGGAAAACAAACGCCGCCTCCCCTCGATTCAATTCTTGCTAGCTCATTATAGTCTAACCGGGACTTCGGGTGTTATGTCGCAGCATCTAAAGCACACCTTAGGGGACGATACGCCGTCAACATAAGACGGCCCGGTGCCAAGGACATCTTAGATCAATGAGAGATGTAACTGTTGCATCATCTGTGCCGATCTATCAAAATTAAGTTGCCAAACGGGGAGTTGAACAAATTCTATTCTCCAGCCGATGAGGTCCTATCAGAGGCAAACGTCTCCATCCCCCATTCAAAGTAGTATAGTAAGCACGCTAGCAGCAGCAGCAGTACAAGCAATACGTTGTTCGTCGCCGAAGCCAAGTGATTTCTTACATTACAACTTTCACCTTGCACCGGTTCTAGTCCCGCAAAGCCCTACCTACCTGTAATGCAGGACACTACCCAAATCCAGTGCAGAGGCAGAATACTTGGCTATGTCAGCAGCCATACAAACCTGCCTGCTGCGAGCCTTCCATAGAGGCGAGTTGCAAACTCAGCTAAGCCACACTCCAAAATCAGGGATTAGAAGGGGCACAGCACAATTCTTATTGGAGGAGGCAACACATACTACTACCACTACTAGTATTGCATCGCCCAATAGTTCACTGAGATTCACACATTCTCTCTTGAGTGGTTCTTTGCCGTCCTCTTTACTTTATTTCCTCACCCTATTGACTCCACCTTGTCCCAGGATTACAAATTGCATTCAGATCATCAGAAAACTCATCATAGGACAAGTAACTCTACCCTGCAATACCCTTGGCCTCAGAGGAAGTACGTTAGCTGTTGCTTCTTCCTTGAACCACCATCCCCGTACAACTCGTTCCACTGTCTCAACTCGCTCATGATTGATCCCTCACCTGCGAAACTGGATGCAACCTGCGTGACATAAAGCAATATAAGAACGGCAATTTCAGTATACTCCTCCAGGAAATAAGTATGCAAAACATTTCAATGAGGATCGTCCATGACACAATGAAGAACTGACTACTGAGTAAAATTTCTGCAAATAAAAAACATAAGGAATGGCATGTACAGGTTGGCCAAGAAACTGCCACATTTCCAGCGTTGTTGGTTGGAAAAAAAAAAAAAGAGAGGACAATACCAACAGGTTCAAATGCTTTGGTGGGCATCAATTACTCTTAATTTCAGAGAGGAGGAGAGTCATTACCTGATTTTTGGCTTGCCTGAAGTCTTCCATGTTCAAAGGCCTAAGAGTCATAGTTATTTCCTCTTTACTTCCTCCTTTCGTATCCTGATGACCTTCTTCACTCATCACCCCTGCAGCTCTCTCCTTTTTCTCCTGCTAAGGATAGAATAAGACCCAGTCAATAGTTGCATTAACCAATCATCTACATGGAGTTGTCACAGGTTCACCTTTCCGTTTTATATTAACTAAGTAGCACTGATATGCGCTTACCAGCCCCTTTACTCTTTCTTGCTGAATTAACTCCCTAACTGGCCGGTAAGCAGCTGTTGTGCACAAGTTCTGCAACAAAACAATCTTCGAGTCAGCGCCATCTAAGCCGCAACAAATCCTATGACGAACATGCAATGCGAGAGACAACCTTAAGATCACTTCCACTGTATCCTTCAGTCATGGTCGCAAGCTCCTTGAAATCTAGTCCTCCTTCGACCCTCTCTTTTGCTAGAAGTGTTCTCAGTATCATTTCCCTGTTCTCCAAGGTCGGAAGCCCGACCATGATCCTGAGCATAGGAGCAATCATCACTAAAAGCTTATAACGTATCGTTGCTGCTTGAGCCCAAAATGCTCGACTTTTTTACAAGTATTAAAGCAAACCTTCGTTCAAAACGTCTGATAATTGCTTCATCGAGGTCAAACGGCCTGTTGGTCGCAGCAAGCACGAGTATGCGTTCGCCTTGTTTTGTCAATAGGCCATCCCAATGACTCATGAACTCATTCTTTATCTTCCTCATTGCCTCATGCTCCCCCACTCGGGTCCTTTGCCCTAGCATGCTATCGACTTCATCTACGAAAATTATAGTTGGAGACACTTTGGCAGCTAGAGTGAATAGAGCTCTAACATTCTTTTCATCCTCCCCGAACCATTTAGATGTTATGGTCGACATAGATACATTGATGAAGCTAGCTCCTGCCTCTTTGGCGATAGCCTTGGCTAACATTGTTTTCCCAGTACCAGGAGGTCCAAAAAGCAATATTCCTCTGCACGGTTTCAGAAGGCCGCCATGAAATAAGTCTGGTCTCCGAAGCGGAAGCATCACTAGCTCTTGAAGGGATTCTTTGATCTCATCCAAAGCCCCTATATCAGCAAATGTGACACCGATCTCATTCGCTGGAATAACCTCTGGCCTTATACGCTTCTCAAATTCATTGTCAGGAGGTGCTTCCTACAACAAAAAACGATGAGCTGTAAATTCATTGTCAGGAGGTGCTTCCTACAACAAAAAAACGAAGAGCAATCACAGCTTCCATCCAAACACAATCTTTCAACAGTGTGAGTCCTTGACATTCCAGAATAATTCCATTTTCAAATGCAACTGAAGGAAAATTCCTCTTCTTTTCTATTACAGCGCAAGGGGTTATTATTATAAGGTTACACACATGGAATTTTGCGAAAATTACAACACAAACATGAAGTAAATGACGACAAAAACTTACTGGAGGTTTTGATGGCGTCACTGCACCATCACCACCTATCTTTGAGGCTGTTGCTGATTCTCTAGTTCCACCTTTCGTCTCAGTTCCACTTCGCTTCCCAGGAGTAGGGACTTCAGCTTTTTTTTCTGGCTTCACAGCGGCGTCATCTTCCTCTCTCACTTCCTATAGTACATGAAAGACGCCAAATTAGTACTCTAATTGATGATATCAACATTCCAGCAAAGGCTTACGCGAAAAGGCTTATGCACAAAGACAAAGCAAACCTTGGACTTTTCAGCATGAGTTTCCAACTTCAACATGTCTTTTCCACTAGATTTGCCTTCTTGGAATATGCTCAGTCCATGGGACAAACTGTCTCAAGTCAAACTAATGACTCTTTAGCACACCGAGGAAAAGGGAATGGCTGAAAAATACATACTAAAATAGCAACATTGGATATTAATCTTGCCTCTCTGATGAAATGAGAAGCTTCCCATTCCTGTAATCTGGATCCTTGTTGTTCATCAAATGATAAGATATAGCAGACACGACAATTTCTTCAATGTAATTACCCAGAACCATTGTATCAGCCACGTGAATTGATTCCAGGTCATCGCAATCTAGATCATTCGCTGAAAGGACTTCCATAATGTGAATTCGGTTGTCCTGAACTTTAATCATCTTCATATCATCCTCCAACTGAGACTTCCAGCTGACAAGATGGTTTTCATCTTCTGGAGGTCTAATCTCGATGTTGTAGGGGAAAAGAGCAGCAAGCCTATCATCTACCTCGCCATAGTCATTATCTGGATCCAGAATACGTGAGCCAAGGATGAGGACTGATCCAGACAGCTTCTTCAGCATTTTTTGGAAAAAGTTGTATATCCTCTGTGATCTAGATAAAAGCTTCTCAACATCCCTGAGATACAGCACTATGGGGCTGGATTTTGATACAAATGCCAATACCTGCATGAACCATCTATGGCATTAGATAATAAAAAGAAGAAAAATAAAAACTTAGCTCCTGACTGCATGCGATGTTACTGCGATACTGTAATGGCTCCCCAGGATCCCGGAGTATGAATATAAATGACAGATTGATCCAAACAGAAACTACCTTGTAAAGAGATTGAATAAGAAGCTTTTCATCAAAAGATAAGCTGCTTGTGCGCTTGAGAGGAGCTAAAAAGGAGGAATAAGATGAGAAGCCAAATAAGAAACAACACTTCCATGGACGAGGGAAGAACTGTCTAAATAAGTATGAAGGATACTATGAAATGACTATTGCCTATGAATGTGGTAAAATTCAACATTATTCTAGGTTTTTCTATAGAAAACCGATCATCTATGTGTCCACCACGAAATCACTAGAAGCTTTTGAAATCTTGAGTTCTACCCAAAGAAACAACACAGAAAATGATCAAAATCTTAGCCAGCAATGTAGAACCAATTAGCAACGGTGCAAAGAACAAAATTTGAAAGACTAGACTATGGCATATCAGTCCTTCTACCATTAGTAAAGGACTTGTACAATAGAAATTTGAGAAAGTTAATCAGCTTAAGCCCAGGATAATCATGATGGAAATGCCATCATTTTGCATCCAACTGAAGATTAGATGCTGGAGAAGGCATAGCTTAGCATAAATTTTGCATGCAAAAACCACATTTTAATCATATGTAGAAGTGAGCTCTATGACGGAGATCGTGTCAAAACTCCAAGAATCATTTATATCTATACATAGTGCTCTTTAGGAAAAGAAAATTAAGAACTCCTCCTGGGCCCACCCAGAGCTAACATTATAAAACAAAATAAATAACTATGAGACCATGAAGTTATTTGGAGTTATAGACTCGAGTCTGATTAGGTGATTACCCAACAATTTACCACTTTAAAAACAAAAGCTCAGCAAAGAAACCTGGATTAGAAGGAGCAAATTGTGTCGCAAGGTTACTGATATTAGCCGAGTCCGAGGCATTTCTACGAAGCTTCAGCGGATTGCAATAACCTTCCGGTCCTCTGGAATTCCCAAGCATGCTTATTTATGTAGATGTGCAAATAATATGACAGTAGAACGAGAAAGAAAATACAATCTATATATTTCCTAATACCAACAAAGATAATTGCTTAAGATTACCTTGACCCAATGTCCACAACACTGCTGTGCCTCCTTAAGTTCCCTGCAAGAGAATATTATCATAGCTGAGAACAACTAGGAAACCAAGTAAGCAAATGAAAGTCAATTTCAGCATTGTCAGAAGAATGCTCCAACTACTTATCCAGACAAAGCTTGCGACCTCTACATGAGTTCTAGTATATCCTTTTTGTCAGTAACCTTTAAGAAGAAAACAAATGTGCTGATGAACGATCCATTCAAATGGTGAAACAAGAAGATTAAAAAACCAGAAAGGTCCAACAACCCCTCATCAAGGATTTGATGAAGCCCAAAGTAATGGAAAAAACAAAGCAGCAACTACTCCTATACTAAATAACCCCGTGGACAGGATAAAACCTCTGATCCAAGATGTCTATCGTCAGAACCTTTTTTACCAAACTTTAGATCCATGTTTCTCTTGAAACATTAATGACTATGGTACTTCACCAATCTATGCCAAAAAAGACAGATTAGAGTCCAAGAAAGCATGGATCCTAGCATTGCTTATCTCTCAGGACAGCTCAACACTGCTCACGGAAGAATATCATATAACGCAACCCTGCCTCACATTTCTTTTTGCTAAAAGCACTGCCTCACATGTGATATGCATGTTCAACGAAGAGCCACCTCTAAAACATAACATAAGCCTCTAAGCAGAAGCAAAGCCACCACCTTGGCGTACCTTTTGCTTCCTCCTTTTGCGGAAGGATTGAAAAAGATCCAATTAAGCCAGACCACCGCTCCAGTGTTGAGTCTGATGGGGATCTTTTGAAAGGCTAGATAGCAATAATACAAATTAATAGAAATAAATCTGGATGCCAAAGTTTGTCAGTCAGCAAACACTTCATCAATAGCAAAGCAATGTCCATTCTTCAGTGCTTATGTGTTGGATCGAGTATAGCAAGCACAAATATACAAGACAACAAAATTGATCAACTCAAGATAAGAAAACAGATGGACATACGTATTCTTTGTTCCCAGTTCCATATTTACTCTGGATCTGCAAGGAAAATTATAAATCTTAGAATGGAAACAAAACCCAAACCAACATGTATACATTTACTCCAAATACTCACCTTTAGAGAAAAATCTGTCACATCTAGCAGTAGCAACTTCGCTTCGAAGTAATGGGCAAGAGCCTTGGCAAGCATTTGTTGGTAAAGTTCTTCAAGTCATTATGAAAGAGAGGAATTATTTTAGAGTCCGCATTGACAATGCTTAAACCAACATATTGATACATGGTAGGTTCACAACCAACCTGCAGGTCCAGAAAGCAAAATGGCTCGACTAGCAGGTGAAAGATTTCTTGTGTACTTAGAAACTTCAGCATGCTTCAAATGAACATATGCAGCACTAGTCAGCAAAACTCGTGTCTGCCCACTGTTGTTGCAGTTGGGATAGGAGGAAAAAGGTAAGTAACTATGAAGCGACAAGCAGAAAAAAAGAAAAAGCCTCAATAGTAGAAGTCAAGGGAAGCCCTCAAAGTCTCACAAAACAAAGAATCATGAATACTCTATCGAAGAAAGAGAACCTCACCAGAAACCTCCCACTCTCTAGAAAGTTTGTTACACAATTCAAACGCTTTAGATTTTGACCATTGTTAGAATTTCCACGAAATATAACATGGACATTGTTAGTTTTATTTTAGACGTTCAAGAATTTTACTAAGCTACAATACACAAAACAAAAACTCTGCCTTTATATGCTTACATAGCCTGTCCCAAGCCAAGGTAAAAGGAAGAGGGTTGGCGTCAGGCATGGGCCATAAAAAAAAGCTACCCTTTAAATTTTTCGTTGGAGCGTACCTTTCTTAGTGACGCGTTGCATCGGCACCCGGGTGTAGCGAAAAATAGGCAAAGGTCCTTGCACCAAGATAGACGGGTACAAGGGGTAAGGAAGCTAACCTTGGGCCATCATTCCCAGAGTGATGCGCCACATCGGTACCCGGACGTGGTGAGAAGTAAGCTAGGGTTCTCACACTTTTATGGGCGAGTGCGGGGGGAAGGGGGGGAGGGAAGAACTGCCCAAGGAATAAGTACTCAACTGGAGAGTTGGAACATAGGAACCTTAACAAGTTGAGGGAGTTAGCAGATACTTTTGCTAGAAGAAGAGTAAATATTGCTTGCATACAAGAGACTAAATGGGTCGGAGAAAAGGCTAAGGAAGTGGAAGGTACTGGATTCAAGCTGTGGTACACAGGCACAAAAAAGAGTCAAAATGGAGTTGGGATTTTGATCGATAAAAGTTTTAAAGATAGAGTTTTTGATGTTAAAAGATCAAGCGACAAGATTATCTTGGTTAAGCTAGTGGTGGGAGATTTGATTTTGAGCATCCATAGTATGTATGCCCCCCAAGTTGGACTGCCAGTAGCCGATAAGAACAGATTTTGAGAAGATCTTGAGGAGATTTTAAAAGGAATACCACATGAGGAGAAGGTATTCATAGAAGGAGATCTTAATGGACATGTTAGCCAAAGTAGTAGAGGTTTTGACAGAGCTCATGGAGATTTCGACTATGGGACTAGAATTGAAAGTGGCGAAAACATATTGAGCGATGCATTAGCTTACGATTTGATGTTAGCAAATACATTCTCTAGGAAAAGAGTCACATCCAATCACTTTTCGTAATGGACAAAATTGTAGTCATATTGATTACTTTCTTGCTAGAAGAGAGAATACAACCTCGTATGTCGATTGCAAAGTTTACCTTGGAGAATATGTAGCTACGCAACATAAGTTGGTGATCTTAGAGGTTCGGTATAAAGTACATAAAATGTAGCGAAGTGCCCAGAACCCTAGAATAAGATAGTGGAAGTTAAAGTAGGAAAAACAGATCGATTTCAAGGAAAGGATGTTTCAGGAAGGACCGTGACAATTAGAGGGAGAAGTAAATAGGATGTGGAATGAGATGTCTAACTGCATATAGAGAGTGGCAAGAGAGGTGTTAGGTGAAAGTAAAGGGAATGAACATCAAGCAAAGGAAACTTGGTGGTGGAATGAAGACGTGCATGAGGCAATTAAATAGAAAAAAGAGTGTTTCAGATGTTTGCATAAATGTCCTAATGAAGAGAATTTGCAAAAGTTCAGATCGGCACGAAAAAATGCTAAGAAAGCCATGCGAGAGGCTAAAGGTAAGGCTTTCTCCGATATATATAAAAAAAACCTGGGAGCAGAGGAGGAGAAAAATGCATTTGTAGGCTTGCACAGATACAAGATAAGAAAAGTAAAGACTTGACTCAGGTTAGATGTATCAAGGATAAAAATAAAAAACTGTTAGTAAGAAATGAAGAAGTGAAGAAAAGGTGGATAAATTATTTTAACAAGCTTTTTAATGAGGTCAGCGATAGAAGTGAGGTAGATCTGATGGACGTGCTTGATGATCTGAATATAGGTTTGTGCGTAGAATTAAATCGCATGAAGTTAAGGAGGCGCTAAAGAAAATAAAGACTAATAAAGCCGTGGGACCGAAGGGTGTTCCTATTGAAGTGTGGAGATACTTAGGGAATGTGGCAATAAATTGGTTGACTAAACTATTTAACAAGATTTTCCAAACTAATAAGATGCCTAATGAATGGAGGAAGAGTATGATTATCCTTATCTACAAGAACAAGGAAGACATCCAAAACTATTGCAACTATAGATGCATTAAGCTTATGAGCCATACAATGAAATTGTGGGAAAGGGTTATTGAGCATTGTTTGAGAATAGAAATCAAGGTCTCTGTAAATCAATTTGGATTTATGCCAGGAAGATTTACCATGGAGGCTATCTTCTTGATACGATAGTTGATGGAGAGAAATCAAAAAAAGAAGAACGACCTACATATGATGTTTATTGATCTCGAGAAGGTGTATGATAAGGTTCCAAGAAAAGTTTTATGCTGGGTTCTTAAGAAGAAAAAATACCTTTAAAGTATGTAAAGGCAATTAAGTATGTAAAGGCAATTAAGGATATGTATAATGGTGTCATTACATGTGTAAAGGCTTGTAATAACACATCAAGTTATTTCGCAATCACAGTAGGTTTACACCAAGGTTCGGCTTTGAATCTTTATCTTTTTGCACTAATTATGAATAAGCTAATAAAAGATATCCAAGATGAGGTACCGTAGTGTATGCTATTCGCAGGCGATATTATGCTTATTGATGAGACTAGGACTGGCATTAGCGCTAAATTAGAATTATGGAAAAGCACATTAGAGTTTAAAAGATTTACATCAAGTCAAAGTAAGATGGAATATATTAAGTGTGAGTTTGCCATGACAAGAGAAAGAGATCAAGAATCCATGGATATGCTTGCACAAAAGTTACCTAAGAAAAATGCTTTCAAATATTTAGGATCAATTTTGCAAAAGAGGGGAGAGATTGACGAGGATGTTAGTCATAGAATCAAAGCAAGTTGGATGAAATGGCGCAGTGCATTAGGATTTTTATGTGATCACAAAATTCCTCTTAGGCTAAAAGAAAAATTTTATAGAACAGCAATAAGACATGTCATGCTATACAGAGCTGAATGTCGGCCAGCACAAAAGCAACATGAGCATAAAATAGGGGTAGCAAAACTGAGGATATTGAGGTGAATGTTTGGGCATACAATGATGGATAAGATAAGAAATGAAGATATTCGACGAAAAGTTGGAATAGTACCGGTGTCAGAGAAAATGAGAGAACATAGATTGAGATGGCTTAGACATATTCTCCGTATACCCCTAAATGCCCCGATAAGAAGAGAAGTTTGTTATCGAGAACATGACATGAAAAAAGGAAGAGGTCGACCGAAACTTACTTGGGGAAAGGTAGTAAAACAAAAATTAATGGAGTGAGAAATAGATTGGTGTACGGTTTGATGTAGGACGAAGTGGAAAAAAACTATTCCCATTATAGAGAAGGGGATTTCCTATGTTCCAGATTATCCTATTTAGTCCTTTTCCCTTTTTCCTTTTTTGTATCACCGTCTTTATTTTTATTTTAGTATGTTTTATTTTTTTTATATTGAGGTTTATTGACCGCCGACCCCAATTGGTTTGGGATAAAAATAATGTTGATGTTGATGTTGACAATACACGAAACAAACCAGAGAACACTCAGACTGATCTCGAACTGTTCATTCTTGATTCCATGCACTTTCATTTATAAAATCTTATAAAGCATCATTGATGTAATCTTTCCTTCTTCTTTTTTTTTATCCTCTCGATCTTCCATGACTAATAGCGCGCCAATGCGTGTGGCACGAGAAATTCGAAATTAGTACAAAATAAATACCCAAAGCTTTTTCCACCAAAAAAAAAAAAGTAAATCAAAGCTTTCAACATGAACCTTAACCCTGAAATAATAATAATAATAATAGTTAATTGATCGATTTTCTAATAGAGTTATCCATTCTTCAGCTTCTATCTGCAAGCTATAGTAGCAGGAAGGTGGAATTGGGAAGCTGCTAGATTAGATGATATGCTATTGATTTAGTTAGCATTGTGCGGAGTTCTTTCTCCAAATGAAGGGCAAGCAGAAATGGTGATATGGAAGGCAACTCCTTCAAAGCAATTCTCATATAACAGTGCATGGAGTTGTGCTACAGCTAGAGTAAGCAAGGTATTTGGCATAAATTGATTCACTTTACCCCATATATTTCTAAACATAGCTTCATTTGTCGGCTTGCTACTTTGCATAAGCTCCCCAGTAAGGATAGGATAAAGATGTTGCAGTCAATGATGACTGTATGCTTTATGGAGCTGACGTTGAGTCGAGGAATCACTTAATTATGGAGTGTAAATAGCTGAGGAAATCTGGAGGAAAAGTTATTAGAAACGTGGGATAAATATAGGCTTGCTTAATTGGGATTCTGAGTTGCAATGGACACGTACTACTTGGAAAGGCAAATCTATTCCATGTCTCATCTTCAAGGTTGCCTAGTGTGCAGTTATTTATGAATAATGAGGCAAGATATCCATGAAGACAGTTTTATTGTTTTGAGCAATGTTAAAATTTTCCCAGATTCATGTTAATGTTTTGGATAGAGTAAAAAGAATGATTAAAAAACAAGTATAGGCTCTTCCTCTCGGCATATGGCCATTTGCAGGAACTGGAGGTTGATGCCATTAATTATTTGTTGCAATTTGAACATAATTTTTTGTAGCAGATATACTCCACTTCGTATATGAAATCAATAAAACCTCACTACTTACCCAGCAGAAATATGTTCTAATAATAATTCGTTCAGAAAGGAAAATCCACAAACAGCAACAGTTCAGCCAAGCAGTTGCAATTTTTTTACAAAATTAAAGAAGCACAGATGCCAAAAAATCTGGATAAGAATGTTATATTCCTTAAGGATAAAAGGCAACAAAACCAAGAGCAGCAATTTCTAGGGAAAAACAGACACACGAGAATGGCAGGCCAGGAATCAATTGCAAAGGATAACATATAGTTTCGGTAGGCTTAGCTCGCACTTGTACACTTCTTGTCCTAAGAAATAAAAGAAACTGGCCAGAGCTTCACTGAAAACAAACTTGCTTGCCTCTTTTTTATTAAAGGAAATTATCTGTATTCTGTTCATTCACCATGTCTAAATATTTTAGCAATTAAGTTCCGCTAGAGAATCCAGAAAAACAGTGTCGTTCCTCATATGAGCATGATTATATATATATATCGGTCTTAGCATGTAAGAACAAACACCATTAAATTTTGACCCAAATCATTTGGGCAAGGCCTCATTAGGACCAGGTGCAAGAATAACCCGTCCAATCAAGCGGGACAGGTGCACATGGTGAGCACACAAGTATCATTACGAAAGGGGAAAACGAAAACACGGCAAAAATGAGGCCCAGGCAATTCTTGCATCAGTGTTTGTTCCGTCTTCACAATAATAATCCATTTGTTTGTTGAACACCATTGGAATTGGGTTGAATTCACTTTTCTCCAAGAAGGGGGGAAAAATATCTTTCTAACCAGAGATATAACCGAGAGAATGTCAATGTGACCTGAGATAGTAAGGGAACTGGTCGAAAGTGACTTTGCTCTCTCTGCCATCAACCACCAGCCTGAGCATCTCCTTCTCCACTCTCTCAGCAGTGATCGGGTCTGAGGAAGAAGCGTTGCCTGCCCATTTGCTCACTGTTTGTCCCGATGCTATTCCAAGCCCCACCCCAACTCCTACTCCGACACCTATTGCCGACAGCAATATGTGCTTCTGCTCCATTGCCTGTTCTCTCTTTCTCAACACTTAAAAACCCTGCCAAAGGATCATCTTTTTTCAGTACGCACAAAAAAATAATCAAACAGGGCGTGGGCCTATTAAAGATCAGACAAAATGGGTTCAGGAAAAGAGCACCCAATAAATTCCCCTGTTCTCCTTATTTCCACTAGTATTACTTATTAAACACAGTACAGCCAAAGGCATGGAGATTTTGCTCTCAGAAAATGTGGAAGACAAGAAAAAAGTCCATCTACCAGGGAAACTACGCTAGCAGGACAAGTAAAACTCGGGAGAAAAGCCTCCGGTAGCAGATTTTATCCAAACATAAAACGGATACTCGACACCTCAAAGAAAAGGAAGACTTGACGGCTTTGGGCTGAGAATGGTGGGGGGAGAGAGAGAGAGAGAGATGGGTTGATGACGATGAGCCTGTTCCTTCCCGCTATGTAACAGAGGGACCCTACTAAGTAGTTTCTCTCACCTCGGTTTTCCTCAATTTTCAGAGAGAGGGGGAGTGAGTAAGAGAGAGTCCTTACAAATTAGCCACCGTGTCGGTTTCCTGAAGGTTTATCACTGGATAACGACAGGTCAGTTCTCCCATTTCCCAAAAGAGGTGGCGACAATGGTTAGCCGTCCACGTACTTTTTGTCTTGGCACGATCAAGGGATCGTTGCCCGAACCGGGTTCTGTACGAATGTTGATCATAACCATGTAAGTTAGGGGAAAGTACCAAAAGAAAATCGTAAATTTACTATGGTAGTATCAATTCAGTTCAATCGGCCGCTCTATACGACAGACTGACCGATGTGAACATTTTTTAATTATCTTTTTCTTTTTTTTCTTTCACTTTGGCCGACAAGGGCCGGCTAGCCGTCGCTCAGTGGCTAGCCAAAGTCAAAAAACAAAAAAGTATGAAAAAAAAAACTAATTATAAACATTTTTCTAAACATCTAGGAATCATTTTAAAAAAAAATATTTACATTAATGCCAATCGCATTAGGTAGGACGACTGACATTCAAGTTAGCGATTTACGATCAAAATTGATCGGTTGGACTGAATTGGTACTGATGCTAAAAAAGAATTTTACGTTTAAATTAATACAATTGAAATGTTTAAAATCGAATTTGGGAAAATATAATAGGTTTATGAACTTTTTTAGTACTTTTTCCACGTAAGTTCTTATCATGATTTATCTTTAACGTGTCAAGATTCTAAAATTTATTTTAAAGGTTGACCGAGCAGTCAAACACACAATTTTAAATTCGACAATTGCCGTGTTAGAAACTCACATTGTCATTCGTTCATGTGGATTTTGAGAATCACGCATGTTACCTTGTGAATGAGGCTTCACCAAATGTACATTTAAAAAAAAAAAATTATCCATCTTATTTGTAACTTTCTTTTTTCATTTTTGTTCTGTCTCTTTACTGAACGCAGGAGTCAGATTCCGCACCTATGATACTAACGTCTCCATCCTCAATCTCTTTACTGGCAAGATTGCATGTTTATTGGCACCGGCTGAACTTGGACGGGACAGTTTACAGCGAATTCAGAGTATTTGCCTCCAGACGGCAAATATGACGAAGTAAGCTCAATTGAGTGTGTTTGCCCCCGGTAAAACGAAAACTTGAGAACCTTTCCCTTTCGGTAGAAGGTGTTAAAGAGACTCATTAATGTGGGACAGCTTGCCCAGCAAAACAGAACGGAGAAACTTGAAGGTCTGAGCTGAGTTTCCAGGCCGAACCATGTGATTTGAGCTTTGATACAATATGTCGATTCCGAGAAATCTTCGACATGAATATCTTCCTCTCCAGGCCAATCAGTCAATTTGACTGAATGAACTCTGGATAAGAAAATGGTCTAGGATAAGTTCGGAAGGGGCCATATAATCCGATGCTCACGTCGTCAGACAAGCCGATGGCGGAGAAACTCTATGGCCCAAGTACAATCACGAACTTCGGATCGAGATTCACATCGGACTTTTATCCAGGAAACGGTTCCGTACAAGAGTTTCGCTCGTACGAGAGGAACGTGGATATAAGCGACCTATGGGGTTATAATGCATTGTTTTATTTTCTACCCAAACCTATTGTCGCCTGCCCAGCGTTACTATCTTGAAAGAAAACAGAAGGGTCTTACGACTGCCGATGGATCAAGTGACAAGACACCCCATTCCAAATTCACATCGCATGTCTCGGGTCCAACCATCAGAGCAGAACAAAACAAGAGCCGATGCCCTCATGGCCGGAGCTCCAAGCCAACCCAACAAACTGTATACTTTGCTTTCGTTCTCGTCCTCCCTCGTACGTGCAAGACAACGTTACCTTAATTTGCGTTGCATGTCCGTCCCTCGGATTTTAGACATCATTAATTCGCTCTTAAGATCTTGTCGTTGACAAAAGCAACGGATTGTTAATCCTCGCAAGAAATGTGAATAAACAACGGATTGTTAATCTAAAGACGAGGTTTTAGGAAGGCAATGCTATTATTTTGCAAGCTAACGTAAGATTGCACATCAACCCTGGCCAAAATTAACGTTTGGAGAAAAATTTTACTGATTGATCACTAATTTACAAGCAAAGGCTACAAGGCTATCTCATTAAACTTAAGAAAACAAAAGCATTCCAGAGGCTATGCAATAGCATGGATGGTAATAAATTCCTTGACCGTGTAAAGAGAAGACCCATCACCACCCCGAGAAAGATGAGCGGAAGCATCCTCTGTCCATTAAAATGCGCTAAAGCAAAGGCGACCGAGCTCACCAGTATTGCACACCACACAGGCATGTATTTTGTAAGGGAAGGAAGAAGGAAACCCCGGAACACTATTTCTTCCCAAACAGGAGCGCAAACTGTTACTACAAGCGCATAAAGTGCCATCGCGATCGGATCCCGTGCTGAAATTGACTGTTCAACACTTGATAGTGTTAAAGGCGTAGAGGGGAGAATCGGCAATAAATCAAGGTTGATTTGCGAGAGGCGGTTGACCAGAGGAAACAAGAGGCACCCAAGCGCAACGTCAAACTGCCACTTGCCTTTTAGACTGAAACTAAACCAATCAGACGGAAGGGGATAAAACCGTGAGAGACAGCGGTGTAGGATCAAAATTCCGGCAATGCCTTCAGTCACGTCAGTCAAGAGGCTATAGAGTGCCTGCCCTCTGAAAGTCAAAGATTCCTTGCTGAAACCTGCTATATGCACCACGAAAGGAACCAGCCATGTCCCTATAAACCAGAATGAGGTAACCCAAAGAACCATAACCTGCATACGATTGGCGAATTCTTCAGACCTTCAATTAACAAGAACTTCCAAGAACTTGTCATGCACATGGACATTTAAAGCATCTAAAAGGAAGTACCTTTAACACTGTCTCTGCTGTCCAGGGCACGGTCCAAGGCCTTCCAATTGCCCTGAATAATGCATTTACAGCCTACATAAAAACCAAAACATTTCTTAGAAACCGGTAGAAGTTTGAGAAACCTGAGAGCGTTCCAAGGTAATGTGTCAGGACATGAAGCTATTACTTGAAACTAGGATGCCAAAAAACTTCTCATGTTGTACATTATGTCGCTCTAACATACAGCTAAGCATCTCTTAATTAAGTAACGGGATAACAAAGCCTACAATCTTCGATCTGGGAATGATCACACGCATCTTCAGCCTGTGGTCTCCTCCTCTTTTACCATCTCATAAGTCCTCCTTGTACTTTAAATTTAAACTAAGGGAATGTAACTGCACCCAAGACCAAGGATTGGCTTCTTTGTGCCAGTACAAGCAACGTCAAAATGGAAAGCTCCTCTCGCACCCTCACCAATGCAATTCCAAATGCAATTGGATTGAACTTCCATATCATGAATTCGTTTTATTTGCATCTGCGCTCACATTCGTACTCCTAGTTACCTCAGCGTGACCATGATTCTAGTATAAACTGTTGCTATTAAGTCTCAAACATAGGAAAACCAGAATTAATAAGTGACAAGTGACTATAATTTATGACCTTCATCTCATTTAAGGAGAAAGCATCTTATGAATATGTTGCATTACTAGGTGGCTTCCATCCATTAATAAGCAATCGGTGATAGGCTTGCTTCTCCATATCAACAATGCAAGAGATGCATAAAATACTTTGGATGTCCAAAGCATATACAAACATCACAACAAGACTTTTTCAACAAATTGCAGGCAAACAGTGGGCATTGACACTCTAAACAGTATCCAAAATCACCCCAGAATTCTTTCAAGTTAAGGATAATAAACCATGTTCAACCCCCTTAATTGCTTTAACATGTTCATGGCTCAACCTGACAATGTGCTCCCATTCCAGAGATTTCATACAACTTACTTTACACACTAAAGTGACCAGTGTAGACCCGAACAACTCAGGCCAATTTTAGCAGAAGTCTCTCCCGCAACTGCTCAGACTCTACAGATGCCTGTTGTATATCAGCAATTACATTATCCCCTTTCCAAACTATTTGATTTGCTTCAAAGTGCTTTGTATTGTTTCTCTCGATTGTCTCTAAACATGCATTGTGATCTAGTATAGTGATGTTCACAGAACAGTTGAGAGGACAAGACAGAACTAGCTTTCTGACAAGGGATGTAACGTCAGTAACTTTAACACATTGGTCAAAGCCTCAACCAAACAGAATCACACATAGAATTTCATGGCAGAGGAAAGCAGGCTTTGGTATTTTGGGCTAGGCCAAGTGTGTGAAGGGGGAAGAACGGAATCAGAATTCAAAACCAAAGCCCCTTAAGAAAAGACCATCACTATGCCGAACCCTTGGGGCTACATTTATCCCCACACGGAACAAAGTTCAGTCCTCTCAAACTCCCTAAAGCAGCAGATGTCTAATAGATTAGACTCCTAAGCATACACATCCTCTTTTCAGTAACCAAACGAGACTCCTCATCCACATGCATCAGAATGACTTGATTTGATGAAAGGAAAGCATAAAAAACCTACCTCTCTAAATTTTGCTTTCCAGTCCTTCTGAACAGCGATTTCAGTATTCAATTCAGGCTCGGCACATTCTTCTGGCAGAGCATTTTCAATGAATTTGAATTGTTGACTATCTGGAGAGAAACTCTGGTCCTTGAAGCAAGAAATCTTCCAATTCTGCATGGTCATCAGAGCACCAAGACATCAAGCAGATAATCAACAACTATCATAAACTAGAGACCAGTTATCACAGGCGCAAGAAAGAAATTGCTCCCAGCAAATAAAAGATTAAATAAACATTTCCTCTTGATCTAAAAGCCACCACAAAAAGTAACGTTACTGAAGAAATACGCAATTCCATTGAATCAAACTATCAGCGGATGCAATCCTGGTGCACGGCCAAACTACGCAAAAAGATCAATCATAATCACCCTATTCCTATCCGGCAACGAGGAAATCATGAATCAAACGCAGCTGAACCCAATCGAGCACAAGACGGATCAAAGCTTACCTTTCTGGCGCAATTGCCGCGCGAACCCGAGACCCCAGAGCTGCGCGAGAGCGCGAGCGACGCGGCCGGCCTCGCCGGAACCCTAAACCGAGCGACGGAAGGCGAAACCAGGGGGCGAGGGGATAGAGAGTGAGAGCAACAAGAGCTCAACATGGGATGGTGGATGATGCAATCTTAGGTTTCCGAATCTCGCATCACAGGCTCCTCTCCTTCTCAGCTCATGCGCGAATTGGATCCGGTCCGGCCCTATCCAAACAGCCGATTCAATCCAATCCAACGCAACCACAACAACAGCAACAAGAGGAAGAATCAGATTTTGAACACCCGAGGGGGCAATGGACAAGAGCGACCTAACCTTCCGGCAACGGAGGTTGGGGCACCCGATGAGGGAAATTGAGGGGGAGGGGGAGGGGGATTTGAAATGCGGTTTTGATTCTCTAGGGTTAGGTTAAAAAGGAGTGGGGAATCCCTGTTGTCTTGATCGATGGATTGACGATGGCGATGAGGAATGAATCACGCATGACTTAAATGTGGTGGAAAACAACCCCATGGATGACGATGACCATGACGAAGGGAAAAAAAACGACAAGGAGGTCAACGCGGTGAAAATTGAGGAAAAAAAATTCTTGATTTTGCTAAATTTCGAAATTAAAACTTAATCTCCCTCTCTACAAGTGTTTCTTGAACTTTGAGACAACGTGCGACGTAGTCTCTAAACTTTTAATTTAATCAATATGATCCATAAATTTTGATTCAATATACAATGTTGTCTCTGAACTTTTAATTTGATCTATATGATCCATGAACTTTCGTAATATATTCAACTTAATCCCTGCATTATAGGAAAATATTCATTATAGTCCTTTCATCAGTTCAAATTCAAGAATTAAGTTGAATATATTTCAAAAGTTCAAAAGTCATATTGATCAAATTAAAAATTTATAAATTATATTGTATATTTGGTTAAAGTTTAATGATCATATTGTTTAAATTAAAAATTCGGAAACTACGTTGCACGTTGAGTCAAAGTCTACGAAAGATTTGTGTCCTTTTGCCTAATTACTTCTCAACCACAGTTCAGACACTTAATTTTTTTTTCCTCTTTTCACAAATAGTTTTGTTGGCTATTTATTGCACCTAACCTACCGTCTAAGGACGAGTACGTGGAGGTGATTGGCAACCTACGTGTCGAGCAAAGTCAATGTTTTTTACCCTTCCTGGTCAAACATGGGGCTCTCTTCCTTTTCCTTTTCTTCGCCGTCACTCCATCGATTCACCAATTAGTTTTCCAATTAGAGGTTCCATTATTCTTTCCCAATTAGCCATCTCTCTTTCCAAATTAGCCATCTTTTTTTTTTCCTAGCAGAAAAAAAAAGAATGGATGTCCGATTGATTTAAGACCACATGAAAAATTCAAATACAGTCCAAGTAAAGCTGTAACTTTTTTTATTCTCTAGAATTAGAGATATCAAATGAGTGGATCCACCCACCCGCGGGTGGTCGCGCTGGTAAGCTTTGGAACTGCTAGGGCCCTCTGTGCTTTGCCCATGGATGGAGGTTCAAAACTTCTCCGCAAAGGATTAGGACCACTGGCACCCTCTGAGCCTGACGTATGGATGACTGTTCTGGATCTTACCTGTCGCGCTGCCAGTGATTTAAGAGGGGAATCGTGGCGGTGGAATACTGCGCTAGCTCGCCCTGAGGACTAGTCGGGTTCACAGCCCTGGTTTGAGTCCTGCTCACCAGCCTCCGGACACCTCGGTTACAAAAAAAAAAGAGTGGATTTGATATATATCAACCAATTTAATTCGTTTTGACTCATTTTCGTACGGTATAAATTTAACGATCCATACCCGATCCATATTACTTAAATATTTATATATTTAACCAAATCATGAAATATTTATTTCTTATAATTTATTGACACTGATGGCAGGGGGCGGAGGACGAGGGCTGCCAAAATAGGTTTTAAATTATTTAATTTTATTTTTTTCTCCTTCTTTTACTTAAAAAAATATTATATATAATATAAACTAACATACTTAAAACCTATCTATTTGGGAAGCTACAAGGACACACATCGAAAAAGGGTTGGATTAAGACTCATATTTGAATGGACTTGGCTAAGCTAACCATCTCCCAAAGTGTGGCTATGGGACAATCAGCTAAATATTACAAATGTCCTTTGTGGAAAACAGATTTGGAAACCACAAATGGGGAGTCAAAGTGTGGAAAACCAGATCAACAAATGTGGAAGTCATAAACTGATCGTCCTACCATCACACTTTGGGTGACTGTCAACTAAGAATATCCTATTTGAATAGGCTTTATAAGCCTAAACCTATATTTCACTAATTTTTTAAATTTGCTAAACCCATGTATGACCCGTATTTGAATAGGATATATAAGCCTAAATCCATATTCGACCCATTTTTTAAATTTGTTGATCTCATTTATGACCTAAGTGAATAAAAATGGGTTAAAAAGTGGATCAAAGACCCGCATTAACACCTCTGTCTAGAGCCATAAATTTGCTGTTGAGTTCGAGAGACCTAGCTTAGTCATTCCTGCTTGGCCGATTCCCCCTTCTTTGATATGATTCCAACCGGTCTTTTGGGGATCTTCGAGAGACTTACATTGGTCGAAGTTGAGCGCATCCAATGTCTATCGGAATCTTGTAATGTCTCCCGACCATAAGTTTACGTGAATAAGAAAAGAGAAATGCTGTCCAAGCCGATTTTGTCCATTGGGTAGCCAAGATGGTCGAATGGCTTCAGTGGTTAAGACAAGACAACAACCATGGAAATATGGAAAAAGTTGGACCACAACGTCTTGGGGAAGCCTCGAGGGTCTTGCTTGTGAAATGATGTAGCACGAGCGAAACATGCTCCATATGCGCAGAGATTTCAGCGAGAGTCTGTCCCAACATGCTCCAGACTTTGCACAAAAGTGACAAAGACAGGTGCACGGCACAGATCACGTGCTTCTTCTGTCTAATGCCACCCCGATGTGGCCGAGTTGAGTCGCTCCATATTCATATTAGGAATAAGCAAAAAGAATCGATCGGATCGAGAATCGCCCATATTTAACCGAATCAGCCCGATTTGGTCTGATTGGAACCTATAATTGTCGATTCAATTCTCGGTTCCAAAGATGGGATCACTCAGACCAGACTGGCTAATTTTTTTTAAAAATTCTAATTTTTTATTAAAATCTTTAAAAAAATTATTTAAACTCTTAATTATTAGAGGTACTTTTGTACATTTAAAATGTGAATATGTGTTTTAAGCACATGCAATCAATTTCACTGAATCGCATGGGAGTAGAACCAAACCAATCCGGTCCAGTCTGATTCGAAGCACCTCCGATTTGGTCATCGGACCAAAACAAATCATCCCTAATTCATATTATCTTTCTGCAATCCGAGTCCAAGAAGATAAAAAAGAGTCTTGCTCGAGGTTGATAAAATTAGCTCGAAAGGCTCGTTCAGTATGATCGAATGGTCAAATCTGTTCTATCTTTGAAACCGAGACCCATTCAGGACGTGAAATTCAATGGCCTTCTCCTTTAAGTTCAGATTCATCCTGAGCGTTGCATCGTCGAAAACGTACAGACAGAAGCATAGTAGGAGCTAAAGGCCCAGATCAAAAGGAATTTTATTCTTGCTTTCAAAAGAATTCCAATACAAGAGAACCTTCAGGAGAAGTGGCAAACGAAAACGACCAAAGAACATCAACCAAATCCCCAGAGAATAATATCAAGACTAGAGAACATGGTACTTCATGCCCACCTCAATCAAGCACACTTGAGGTATGTTCAAAGCCACGGCCGGGCTTCGACAGTTTTCGCTCAAGAAAGAGTACACCGCATTGATCGCAAACTTCTTCAAGAAGGACGAGTGCGACCTAGCTTTCACGTGGGAGTGACCCATCACGTAAGTCACCCCGGCATGCTGAGCTTCCACGAGAAGCAAGAGTTCTTCCTTGACCTGCGGGTTCTTGAACTTCGTCTCAAGCAGCTCGAAATGGTATAGGCGGCCCCGACGGCGGGTGAGGTGGGAAGATTCCTTGACATAAATGGAATGCAACTTCTTCAAGGCAGCAGACTTGCTGCAGCTGCTGCCCATAGAATCTGAAAAGCTCGGGCTGTAGCTTATGGTGGGGTTGTCTGATTCCAAGACCGCCAATCTTGTCCCAAATTTATCTGATGTTCGCACAACGGCCATCCGGCCATCCATAGAGCCATCGAGCGTCCCGGAACCTTCCGATTCGAGTTGAATGAACTCTGCTATGCTCATGATGAGGTCGTTTTCCAAGTCATCGTCCTTTCTGTGAACATCCTTGTAGCCGTTCCGAACAATGCAGCGGTATAATCTGTACGACTTGGGGCCGATCCGGCCAATCAGATAGCGCTCTTTATGGGGAACATGAGGGATGGGAACGGTTTTGACACAAACGAACACGGCCACCTGGTAAAATGCAGGTAAGTTGGATAGGAAATGTGCAAAAGTTGCTGGGATCCCCGTAGCCAGATCAGTGTAGAAGAGACCGATCCCAGGGACCCTGAGAACACCAAGAGTGGGGCCCAAATTGAGAATCCACTTCATGGGTACTTTGTTATTCAGGTCGATCTTATACTTCTTCCTTGTGGCGTAATGCCATATATACATCACGAAAGTGAACAGCACAGAGAGAAAAAGAGGAACCCATGCCCCTTTTGGAATTTTCAGACAGGCAGACGAGAAGTAAATGGTCTCAATTGATCCGAATAACAAGCAGAAAGAGACGGCGACCGCAGGATTTTTATGCCACACGAGGTGAATTACAAGGGACATGAGCCAAGTGGTCACAAATGCCTTCAGAATCCATGCAAATGCTGAAATCAAGACAAAAAACAGAACTCCCAATTGTGAAAAACCTAGAATTCATGCCAATTTCTGGTCTCATTCCAATCAAGATAGTAACTGATAGGAAACTAATTATTACCTGACAAAAATGAAGCCCATCCTAATTCTTCATAAAGACAATGCAAAAGTAGGCTCTAGGCTATATAATACCACTTTGAATAGCAAATAAACCAGTTTACTGATGGAAAACTTAGGGTTCAGGATCCCGTGTTGAATGTCAGCACAATGGGCAGACAACATTACCGTGGCCAGCCAAGTTCACCTGTCTTGGTTCATGAATAAATAACCATTTCATGCTGAAGAGGAGAGTGATTAACTGCAAACTGTGTAAGGTCACTATATTGCTTGAGATGAGTAAAATGAAGTTTTATATCTACGATTCAACCTCTCTAACGACCATATCTAAAGGAAATTGACTTAAATATGGAACATGTCAAATGGTTTAGTGTGTAGAATGCCTATTAGATACCCTACAACTAGATGAAACTGACCAGAATAAATTTAAATAGACAAAAATACTTCCAAAAAGACAGCATGCTTTAGATTTCTGGTGGACGTACCAAAAGCATATGCCATGCGGTTAGTGTCTCTGAAACCAACTGCCACAGCCAAACAAAGTATCATTAGAACCCAGTTCAACTCCGGTACATATATCCGTCCTTTGATCCACCTTGATGTGTGAAGGATCTTGACGCGAGGGAAACAACCCAATGCTTGGCTTTGTTTAACCAATGAGCATGCGGCAGATATTACAGTCTCACTGGCAATAATTGCAGCCAAAACAGCCATGGCAAAAAATGGCCAGAATAAGGGATCTAACAAAATTTTGAAAAAGCATTCATTAGACACCGCAAACGTAAAACTATGCTCTGGTATTAGGACAATGGTTCTGGAACTCCTACAAGGTGTCGTCATAAGGTTAACTTATTGATTCTAGGAACTTCCCATCAAATTTCACAGAGGTATAGCTTGAAGAAGAGAGCTCCAACGGCAACTTGCTCATACCACTCAAATAATAACCAAGGGCAAATTTAGCGAGCTCATCATTTAAGATTCATGATAATATAATCAGACATATTACACTTCTTGAAAGTGTATCACTTCATCCTGTCCCTTAGGGAATGCAACTAATTTTCTAAAAGTTATATTATTCCATATAATATAAATAAATAGATGAGGAGCACCAGTTCACTACTTGAGCTCTAGCTATACTTTTAGCAAAGTAGACACAAGGCACTGCTGATGCATCTTATTTTCACCTAATCCATTTAACTGAGAGAAAGAAATCCAAAAACTTCGTAGATCCTACAGTTTTGTTTATCTGAAATGAGAATCCTCCTGCAGCAAAAGATATAGTGATCACTGATGAATCAGTGGTTTCCACCAAACAATCCATATTCTTACCAAAGAAAGTAGAATCCATATCATCAGCTTAATTTCAAGCATTCCCATATTTATCTAGATAATAGTCAGCTTCTTTAAGTGAGCAATTTATCACAATCTCATGCATAGAAGTGCCCTAAACTTATGCGATCAGATGACTATGTCATTTGAGACTAAAGGACTGCTATCCAGTCATAAGATTGGTCTTGCAAAGTTAAAAGCACATAGATAGTGCCGAATGGACTGGAATTATCATCATATGTAACTGCTTTTCCGTGTCAACATCTGTATTTCTTTCTTTTCTTTTGGGTTTTTATTTTTATTTTTGTTTTTATTTTTTTGTTTTTTTGTTTTTTCTTTGGTTTTTTTTTTTGGGGGGGGGGGGGGGGGGGGGGGGGGGGGGGGGGGGTTAAGGGAAGGACAGCAAAGGGCCAGATATTAACGTCCATGTTGCAACAGATAATCTACCTGGAATAGACGCGTAAAAGCTCCTAGGAAATGCTGTGAAGTTCTTCGACAGAAATGCAGCCTGACCCAAGTACTGAAGCACCAGGCAAGGGTAAGTGACACATAAGAAAGCAATCTGCATAGAGTGACTTCATAAGCATTTCCATCCAAAAAGTGCAATGGACTTGTGAGGCAGAAAACATCCCCAATAAAATTGACTGAATAGCAAGCATATGATTAAGCTAAAAGATTATATCATGATAGCAATTCAAGGTAAGTTGATGTTGTGCAAAAGATATTGTGCCTAAGGTGTCTGCATCAGAAATCGTCATTCTCCAAAGGGAATTATTCAAAGTTCAACATGAGTTTGACAAATGTATTTTTACTATAAGCCTTCAAGGTGAAATAACAAAACCTAGGTAGCCCCTGGTCAATTAGTTCAAGTCACAACTTCAACGCCATAAACCAAACCAAAGTTTTCTTTGATATCTTTGGGCAATAACAGCAGAACATACCCGTACTGGTGCAGCTGAGAAGTAACCAAGTTCTGCAAACATGACTTCTGTTCCTGTATTCGACAGGAATTACTTCCATAAATTGATGATCAGAGAAAGCTCGTTGATTAGGACTTGCACTATCTCACACAAAATACTTGCCTGTGATACATAGTAGTACTCCTCCTAGAGATATCCAACCATCTATCCCCGTGTGCCTGAAGAACTCAACGATATAGTAAGGGCAAAGAGCCTTATAAACATTAGGATTCCAAACTATGATGTTGTAGATGCCAATGGCAGCAATTGATAGTGACCAGAGAATCATTATCGGAGCAAATAGGAAGGCTGCCCTGTATGTTCCACGGTGTTGCAAAACGAAGAGGCCAATTAATACAACACTAGCAATAGCAATCACAGACCCTGTGAATTTTAAAGAGTCAAAGATTGAGGGGAGGCATTTGAATAAGCAACTATTTGGTTTAAAACGACAATCAAATGATCCTGGCAATGCCCAAAAGTCACAAATCAAACTTATATCTGTTCTATCTCTTCTTTCCTTCAAGAAGCTTTCATGATAGTGTTAAACGAAACAACATTAGAACCCTTTTTGAGCTAAAATACGCATAGAAAAGCCAGCCTTCATGGGATATGTCATATGTTTACTCAAAGTCTTGAAGCAGTAAGAAACTGTCAGCATTCTTCATGGTTAAATGACAAAGTTCAGTTCGTCTTATCTCAGCACATCGTAGATTTTACTAGAACTTTTATATCTTCAATCCACGTAAGAGCTAAGCTCCATGTATTGATGATGCAACTAAAAGTATACTTACTTTTATGCAAGGATGTTACTCGCGTTTGTGCACCTTCAATTGACGATAACACTGGACAAAAAAAAAGCAAGTCAAATCAAAGAATGAGTTCCTGAAGAGATCATGGGCAGAATTAACCTGATAACACTGCATCCTTCTCATCCATTACAAGTTCCATTCCTATTTTTCATAGCAAGGATCATCATACATACTATAATACCTGAAATTGCAGGTGTAAGAGCCCCAAGTGTCACCCCGAGGGAAGCACCAAATAAAATCAAGAGGAGTAAAAGAGTCTTTCTTCTTTTAAGCCTCTCGATAGATCTCCTGAACCTAGAAGAAGGTGTCCTCCTGAGTGAGTAGTTCGGACTATGATATGTCGAAATCTCCTCATCTGCTGTTTGATAATTAGGAAGCAAACCGAATTTCGCATGTCTGCATAGAAGAGAATATAAAGCAAAAGTTCCTCCTGCATGTGACACACGATCACAAAGCATAAGCACAAAGCCTTGGCTCATGAGTATCTTTCAGAAGCTTTTAACATTCATACCTTCGCCATTATCATCTGCAGTCAACGTGATGATCACATACTTGAACAATGAAACTATGGTCAGCGTCCAAAAAATCAATGAACACACTCCAAACACCACATCTTCAGTTTGATAGTCCCTTAATTTGCCCGAAAACGTAACTTTATACACGTAAATGGGTGAGATGCTTAAGTCAGCGAAGGCAGTGCCAAGACTCTGATATGCTAGAAAGATAACTTCTTTGCCTTGAAGTTTACTCCCAACCTGTCGAAACAGAGACAAGACTCAGTTGAGCAATGTCGAGTTCTAACACTTCAAATGACCAACTTTCGCTGCACAGGCAATGGGCTTCGGGCTTCCAATCATTTCAGTCAAACCCAATTTCCCTAAACATAAACTGGTGTCATTACTAATTTCTGCTTAATCGGCGAATCTGGGCAATAAGCCTCCTACACAAGTACGACGCAGCGCAAGCGGGAGCAAAGCATCAATAGCGCCTCGAACCTGAATCTTCCGAAGCAGATATCTAATCAAATTAAGATACATGATCTGTCACCAAAAACTTTCTCTCCTACCATCTGAACCAGATGCAACAAAAACAAAGTCGCATGGGGCAATCCATACAATACTTGCCCACCAATTCATTTCTTCCGAAAAAACTCAAACCCAACTCAAATTAAGATCTCACAAACGATGACCCATCTCAATTAGAAACGCGAATGCATACCAAAACAAGACTGAGACACGGGAGGCATCGATTTCTTTAGATGGGTCTTGTTTGTTTGTCGAGCAATGTCGTGCAAGAACTCAGGAAAAAAATGGAGGACCTACATACCATGGCTTATGTCTCTGTGCGGGGAGGCGACAAGCGAAGAGATCTGCACACAGGTGGGGTTAAATGCATGGGGTGAGTACATGCAATGCTCCGAAAAGGGGCAGCTCTGAATCCGTCCACCGTTTCTTCTTGTTCGTAACGGACTGAGAAATTCAGATCTCCCCCAAAAATTTCTGGCAAAGATCGGCGCTTTGCTTGGAGCGAACCCAGAAAACGGATCATGAATCATGCGACGCCTGACGCATTGCATTTTCCATCTATTTTCCACTTTCTTTTGTGCTTTTGGTTATTCTTCGCTGTTTTTTGTAATAAAAATTTATTAACAAGCGTTTTCTAATTCGTTTACTTTTCAATATTTTTTTTTTGTCAGAGTTTACTTTTCAAGTTTGAAAAGAACGAACTTGTGTTTTAAATGAAGCTTTCTTTTCTTATATGTAATTAGTATTCCGAAATTTATAATATTTAGAATGTGCTTAAGTTCTCAACAAATTAGTTGTGAGATCCTTTTTAGTTAACTTTATTTAGTATAACCTATCATAAAAAAACGAGAATACATAATTTTACGTTATGTATAATTCTACATGAGAGACTCAATATCAGTATTTAGAATTGGACAGATTAAAATTTTACGATTTTGAGTTAAGTTCGAACATCCCATAATCACATAAGCTCCATTTCAATTCTACTTACATTGACTAATCCATCTCGAAAAGAATCTTGACATCCATTTGCATGCTCTCAATAAAGAGATTCCCATAAGCTCCATTTCGCTGCTACTTACTTAGATTGCAAAAGTTCCTTGTGTTTGTAATTGTCATGTCCCCTTAGCTTTGTTTAATAGCAACCCTAGGTTTTAGCGTCGTGTCTGAGCATCGCGGCATCACGAATTCTATTTCGCTTTTTGTTGAGCCATTAACCCATATTTTTAACGACATTTAATTATAGAAATCATGCAAACCAAGGTAATTCGAATGTCTAATAAGCGGTGATAATCGGGCTTGCAAAGTTCATCAAATAGACTATATAAAGTAGCAATTGATGATTGATCAAAGTGCATAATTTACTCATTGGATCTATGGACAAAGAGAAAGAGTTTTCCCTCTTGCCCTTCAAGAGTTTGCGCTCCCAACGGAGGTAGTCAACCCAACCCTAAAATCATTTCTCTTTCTTCTAAAAATAGAGCCCTTTCCCTATTTACAACCATTTCCCATCTTCTTTACCCAAACAAACCTTACTCCTCTAAAATCTAACCTCTAGTAACCTATCGTATCCATCATTTTAACCATCTATAAATACACTCCATTGATTCCCATCGTAATGAAAGCACATTCTCATTATAATATTAGCAACTTTTTCCTTGCCTCTCTTGCGGTTCACAAAACCCCTTTCACAGAAAACCCAAAAAAAAACCCCCACGTAGATACAGTAAACCCTAAAATCTATTGTCCTCGTTCTTTCCCATTACATTTTGCCTTGCAGTATTACCCAAATTTTGGATTCACCCTGACACATATTTCCCCAAGCTCACTCTTGCCACGTCCTATGCTCCCATGGCATTTTCAGGAGCAGTAGGGTAGCTGGCCTCATTACCACCTTCTTCGTCTCCTTTCTTTTCTAATTTGGCCATATTTTTGGGTATTCCCTAAAGAAGGCCCTACTTAACAACAGCTACTTCTCAGTAAACCATGGATAGAGAGTCAGGCAAAGAGCAAAAGTTAGCATCTCTATGTAGAAAACTTGACAACTTAAACCCTGTTTGGTTCAGCATTTGAAATGAGCTTTGGGGCTCTAAAGTCCCTTGGCCAAATGCAAATGGTATTTGGTAACTTTTTTGACACACTTTGGGGAGATGCAATTGTATTTCAAATGCTCTCTAAAGGCCTTTAGCCCAAAGTACCTCTTGAGGTACTTTGAGAAGTTGCATTTCCAAAATGCTGCTACAATTTTTTTTAATCTTTTTATTTTCTTTTTTCTTTTTTCTTTTAAGAAAGTAATTAAAAATAAAAATAATATTTCAAAAAATAAAATAAAATGAAATGAAAATAATTAAAAATAGAAATAATGAAAGTAAAAATAATTAAATAATAAAAATTTAAAAAATAAAAAATACATTTTTATTAAAAAAAATTAATAAAGTAATTAGAAAATTAGAAAAATGAAATAAAATGATTAGAAAAATGAAATAATAAAAATAAAATATAATTAAAGAAATGAGACTTAACAGTTCACCTGCTATTACCAATTTTGATGGAATCCATTTACTTGAGACTTGTTTTTTGCTATCTTTATTTTATGAATATTATTATGTTTGTTGCTTATATTTGTAAGGTCTTGGACTATTTCGACCAATTTATTTATACCTAACTGTTATGCATATGTTGGTTATAAACTGATTTTGAGATTTATTTTGGATATGTTGATCTCAGAACAGATTCATAATAAAGATGATTCACTCATTTGAATTAAAAATGATGATTGAGTTTGAATTCGAGTTGATTGTCTTGGACTAAATATGAATGATTCGTATTTGTTTGAATATTACACCGACCATCGTATTGGATTGTGCTGTATGGTAAATATACGAAAAGATTGTTGAAGATATTGTTATATAGTCCAAATAATATGTTCATATAAAAGTCAAATAGGTTAAAAACATGAATATTATGGTCCATATTAACTGGAGCTCAATAACTTATATATTAACTCTAGGGTCCTTCTAAGCTGGAGATAACACTGTCGAGCATATTCAAAGTGCAACTAATACATATGCCTATTCAAAGCGCAACTAATACATAGGTAAAGTCATAGCTTAATCGCTATAGCTTTGCCTTTATGATTGCCATATGGAATGACATGTGGCACGATTAGCCATTGGGTTTTTAATTTTGGAGATTTGTAGTCTCTCCATATTATCTGTCTTGATAAAAATAATCAAATGATGTGTTTAAGGGCTAAGGTGCAGACCTAAGGGTTCTCCTTGCTCAAAAATGAATACCCTGAATTTTCATCAATGTTCTTTTGACTCCAAAACTTTTCAACTGGGTAAATAAAATAATAACTTTTCTAGGTAAAGCTAACTTACTTGTTATCATATTGTGAAGTAATTTATGCTAAATAGACAATCATTGGGAATATTATCAAAAAAATTCATAAACCTATTGGAATTGTGCCAATTCAGTCCTAAACATTTTGTATTTATGCTAATTCAGTCTTTTCGACCTATTTTGGCAGAAAATTGCTGATGTGGCGCGGTTGATGCTAATGTGGTCAATTCTTAATAATATTTTAATATTTTTTCGATTTTGAATATTTATATTAATTTTATTTTTTTATTTTTGGTTTTTTTCTCTTCTTCTTCCTCTTCTTTTGTTTGGTCACTGTCGCGACCCTCTAAAAATATTTTTATTAATTCTAGGGGTTAACGGATTATTAGGTTAATTAGATTTGACTAACCTAATGCGGACCCTCCCAAGCCCTACCGAATCGCAACTTTGGTTTTTGTTTAAATGATTTTGAAATTTGGAGTCGCCACTAATCGTTCTTGGTAGGTCGATTAGAAACCTAAATAAATTAGCGGGAGAAATAATTTATTCCTGCGAACCAGAGATTATGAGCTCGGGGACTTGGTTACACTAGTTAATTAAAACTAATGCCCTTTCGGTACTTTAATTTCATGGATATCCTAATTTGGCAACTCGGGCTTGGTTTATTCCTAAAGCTCTAGTAGGGTATTCTCTTTTGTGTTTTCACTTTTTAAATAGGATGTATGGATGGTATATATTTTTATTTGTTATATTTTTTTAAGTGTTAAAGATTCCCTGAAGCCGAAAGAGGGAGTGTGTTAACGACTTCTGTGCAGTATTACGACCTACTCATCTTTTGGGTCTGATGATTCAAAAATTAAATTATAGGAAGTACATGACAATGAATAAACACCTCCAATGGGAGGCCTAGCATTGGCTTGGCTCTTCCCTTTGGGATTTAAGGTACAGGTATTTAAGTTGCAAGTATTTAAACTACTGTAAGTAAAAACCTCCAATGGGAGGCTAAGCATTGGCTTGGCTCTTCCCTTTGGGATTTAAGGTACAGGTATTTAAGTTGCAGGTATTTAACTACTGTAAGTAAAAACCTCCAATGGGAGGCTAAGCATTGGCTTGGCTCTTCCCTTTGGGATTTAAGGTACAGGTATTTAAGTTGCAGGTATTTAACTACTGTAAGTAAAAACCTCCAATGGGAGGCTAAGCATTGGCTTGGCTCTTCCCTTTGGGATTTAAGGTGCAGGTATTTAACTACTGTAAGTAAAAACCTCCAATGGGAGGCTAAGGATTGGCTTGGCTCTTCCCTTTGGGATTTAAGGTGCAGGTATTTAAGTTGCAGGTATTTAACTACTATAAGTAAAAACCTCCAATGGGAGGCTAAGCATTGGCTTGGCTCTTCCCTTTGGGATTTATGGTGCAGGTATTTAAATTGCGGATGGACTTTGTCCTCTCCATTTTGGGGTATGAATTTTTTAAAATGAAATACAACGAATTGATTCAACAATTTGAAATTTGTGCGCGCTTGAGGACTCCTCCAAGCCGATTTTGTGCTTCCATAGGATTGACCATTGATATAGAGCTGCGGTTTCCTGACATAAAATAGAGTGAAGTGTTAGTATACAAAATATGTGCTAAT
Source organism: Psidium guajava (assembly GCA_016432845.1). NCBI lineage: Eukaryota > Viridiplantae > Streptophyta > Magnoliopsida > Myrtales > Myrtaceae > Psidium > Psidium guajava. Next base: position 8,046,417 of record CM028232.1, read on the forward strand.
CTGCACCTAAAACCAGAAGAGTAGAAAGAGTACTTATCTCCCATTTTTTTGGGAGGGATTTCTATAATTGATTTTCGCTCTCTATGTTCCCAATATAGAGAGTTTCTTTTGAATTAAGAGGGACTTTTAGTCACAGATCAGTTGAGAAATCGGTGGACAGCTTAGGAGCTTGTCTGGGCCGATTTTTGCATCTCGACGAGATTTTTGCTGTTGACGTAAAGATATCCTTCTCCTGACATAAAATATGGAAGAAAAAGGAGATGGAGAAAGTGTATACAATTTGTGCTAATTTGCGAGTAAAACCATAAATAAATGAATAAATAAAAACACTTAGCTTGAATTTGTTTGCTCGTTGACGAGGATGAACTCTTGATTTATATTGATCGATGAAGGAATTTGTGATGATAACCCCTAGCTTTAAACTCCCATCATCTTCAAAATTCTCTCTCTTTTGGTATTTTCTTTCTCTCAAAATTTTCTTCAATCTCCCAAAACTCTCTCAAACATCCAAAATTTTCTCTCCAAAAAATTCTCCCAAACACTTCAAATTTTCTCTCTCAAGAATCTCTCTCAAACACTTCAAATTTTCTCTCCAAAAAAATCTCCCCCTCAAGCTCACTTCTTCCTTCTTTTATAATCTACTCATCTATCTCCCATTCTAATTTTTCCACTAACTCTATCTCCCATTCTAATTTCTCCACTAACTCTTCTTCATTTTCATCTTCCATTCTCCATCTCTATCTCACATTCTAATCTCTCCACTAACTCTTCTTCATCTTCATCTTCCATTCTCCATATTTATCTCCCATTCTAATTTCTCCACTAACTCTTCTTCATCTCCATCTTCCCTTCTCTATTCTTATCTTCCATTCTAATTTCTCTACTAACTCTTCTCCATCTTCCATTCTCTATTCTTATCTTATTTTCTCCATCCATTCTTCTCCAACTTCTCTTCTTCATCTCCTCTTCTCCATCTTCCCTTCTCTATTCTAATTTATCCACTAACTCTTCTTTTTGGTATTTGTAAAATAATCCTTCAAGAGTTAAGTATTTGCACTCTAGTCCTTGAATTTTAAGTATTTACAATTTAGTCCCTGAAAAAATATATTTCTTTAAGTCCAAATCTCCTCACAATTTTTGACACACCAAAATTTACCACATGTCAAATTTAAGCTCATTTCTTGCCGTTGAAAATAATGCAGAATTTAATTAAAGCCCTTTTGCAAAATTAAGTCATTCTGGGTATAATTGGGCAAAGATGAAAATTTAAAATATTAGAAGACAATGTCACAGCTCATAAAAAGTGAAAATTAAAAATAAGTTGACTCAAATTAAATTTTTTTAGGCCCGATTCAAGATTATACTCGTGAAGGAACACGTGACTCGAATTGGATTTTTCTGAATTTGTGATGGCCAATATGAAAATAGATTTAAAATAAAAATATTAACTATCTTTGTGTATTTTTTTGGCCTCAAATGTTATTTTTCCAAAATTTTCAAGTATTTTTGTATTTTTTTTAAAAAAATTAAAAAAATATATATAATATGAAATTTTATTTTTTGTTCAAAAATGGTTGCCTAGGCTTGGCCGAGGCTTCCAAAGTTGATTTTTCAATTTTCTCATTTTTTCTTCATTTTTTGTTTTATGAATTTTCGAAAATAAAAATACCGAAAAATACGGAAAATATGAAAAATCATTTTTTGGTCAAAATTGGTTCCCTAGGCTTGGCTAAGGTCCCCAAAGTTGATTTTTCAATTTTATGAATTTTTATGGATTTTTTTATTACTTTAGCAATAGAAAAAATGATTAAAAATCAGGTGACAACAGCTGCCCCTCTTTGAAAGGAAGCTCGTAGAGGTTCATTTCAAAGACGAGATGACACCTGAATTCTAATCGACTCAATACAAGGAAATAAAAAGAGTCGTGACGTGAATGTTCCACTGAAAATGAAATGAGAACCTAAGGATTCGTTATATAAAAAAACTTTAGGGTGGTTGAACTTGAACCCGTATGGTGGATCAACCCATGGTAGATTCCTAATAAAAGGATTCTACTGATTAAAAATTGAATTAAAATTTGACCTGTATGGTGGGTCATACCATTTGACCCGTATGGTGGGTCGTACCATGGTAGATTCCTAATAAAAGGATTCTACTGATTAAATTTTGATTGAGATTTGACCCGTATGGTAGGTCACCCCATGGAGATACCTGTAAGAAGGGCTTGGTGCCTGTAGAAAGGACTTGGTGTCTGTAAAAAAGACTTGTGCCTGTAAGAAGGACTTGATTTGCCTGTAAAAAGGACTTAATTTGCCTGTAAGAAGGACTTGATTTGCCTGTAAGAAGGATTTACTTTGCCTGTAAGAAGGACTTTGTGCCTGTAAGAAGGACTTGCGTTGCCTGTAAGAAGGACTTTGTTTGCCTGTAAGAAGGACTTTGTTTGCCTGTAAGAATGACTTTATGCCTGTAAGAAGGACTTGATTTGCCTGTAAGAAGGACTTTGTGCCTGTAAGAAGGACTTGATTTGCCTGTAAGAAGGACTTGGTGCCTGTAAGAAGGACTTGGTTTCCCTGTAAGAAGGACTTAGTTTGCCTGTAAGAAGGACTTGATTTGCCTATAAGAAGGACTTTGTGCCTGTAAGAAGGACTTGGTTTGCCTGTAAGAAGGACTTAGTTTGCCTGTAAGAAGGACTTGCGTTGCCTGTAAGAAGGACTTTGTTTGCCTGTAAGAAGGATTTTATGCCTGTAAGAAGGACTTGATTTGCCTATAAGAAGGACTTTGTGCTTGTAAGAAGGACTAGAAGGACTTGGTGTCTGTAAGAAGGACTTGGTTTGCCTGTAAGAAGGACTTAGTTTGCCTGTAAGAAGGACTTGATTTGCCTATAAGAAGGACTTTGTGCTTGTAAGAAGGACTTGGTTTGCCTGTAAGAAGGACTTAGTTTGCCTGTAAGAAGGACTTGATTTGCATGTAAGAAGGACTTTGTGCCTGTAAGAAGGACTTTGTACCTATAAGAAGGACTTTGTACCTATAAGAAGGACTTGATTTGCCTGTAAGAAGGACTTGTTTTGCCTGTAAGAAGGACTTTGTTTGCCTGTAAGAAGGACTTGATTTGCCTGTAAGAAGGACTTTATGCCTGTAAGAAGGACTTTATGCCTGTAAGAAGGACTTGGTTTGCTTGTAAGAAGGACTTTATGCCTGTAAGAAGGACTTGATTTACTTGTAAGAAGGACTTTATTTTGCCTGTAAGAAGGACTTGGTTTGCCTGTAAGAAGGACTTGATTTGCCTGTAAGAAGGACTTTATGCCTGTAAGAAGGACTTGATTTACCTGTAAGAATGACTTTATGCCTGTAAGAAGGACTTGGTTTGCCTGTAAGAAGGACTTATTTTGCTTGTAAGAAGGACTTGGTTTGCCTGTAAGAAGGACTTGGTGTACCTCAAAGGGTGCCATTCTGAAATTTGGGGAGACCAGGAATCCTGCAGAAGCTCAAACCCAAATTATATTCTCCTGTAGCTTTAGGAATAAACCAAAGAAGCAGAGATGAAAAGGTCTCGAACATTTCTGTCTTTGAGACAAATCATGCTTTATTGAAGAAGGTGGATACCTGTATGTATCGCAATGGATTCAAGTTCCTCAACAACCGTCAGAATTCATTCTCTTGAAAGGTCCAGGTTGAAGATATACTTACCTGAGAATTTAGAAGAAATGCCTGGTGGCTTCTCGACAACCAGGCTTGTTCATTCAATAATCGCCAAATGAATTTCAAGACTTTGGAAGGTAATTCGAACATTGGGAATGTGTTGCTTATCAGGCAGTGTCAAAGGTAACATGTGCAAGCATTTTCATCAATGAGTTGATCGGTTCATGCAAAACTATTCATCCAAGTTGGCAATGATTAGAAGTAGTCTGTGTGATAACTCATGATGCAATCAATCAAAGTGTGGATCATGCAAAACTATTCTGTCAAGTTTGCATTACCAATTATGTTTAAGGAGGTTTTCATAGTATGAAGGTCTCGAATGTAATCTGAACAGGGGACTTCATTCCGAAAGGGCTTTCTCTCACTCTGGAGAAAGGCTGTTTATCTGTAGATTAAAATGTTAGATCTGTGTGGAAATGGTCTACCTTTCCTCATCCTGTTATGCCCCATTTTGCACATTTGATGTTTCCTATGCAGTTTATGCTCTAAGTTGGAGTTGGTAAATTAAACATGCGGAATAGTCATACATAATTCGTGAAATGTGTAAACACAATGCCGATGTGATAATTTTTAGCATCATGTGTGTTTATATAATGTGCAAACATGGGCGGATTTGAATTGCCCCTGGTATGTGGGTGGATTGAACAAATTGTGAAGGCCACTCCTTATGTCGAGGAGCGGTTTGTCTCAAGTTTTACCCCTGCACGATGAGGCATATGGGTGAGGGAGCATTTTGGTTTGTTTAGTGACAGCGACCGCCATGGTTTGGCGGTTAAATGCCCCTGCAAAAAGCAGAGAAATTATTCTCGAAATCAAACGAGATAAGAAAGACATATTTGCTTTTTCGCTTCAGAGCTTGCGATCAATTTGCCCCGTTTTTCACCAGAATAGATCTTGTCAGATGATCATAATTTTCTTTTGGATTTGTCTCCTTCAACATGTTAAATGTTAGTGTAAATATTTCCTGTAAAAAGAAAAAGAGACATATCAGCCAGTATTAAAAGGGATAAATTGAAAACGATACTGATTTACCCTTCATCTTGAATGTCTTGCACGAGTCTTTTACCAGTTTTGTTGGATTGAATTTTCCTCGACTTTTGTTGGGCGCCTCACCATTATGGGAAGACTATGGTAAAATACTGACTTTGATATTACTCGTCGAGTATTCCTGTTTGTAAAAAAAAATGCACAAAAAGTTGTTTCATTTATTTATAATACATACAACATTCCCCACCCTTGGGGATCGAACTCGGGATATTTCGGACCTACTGTCATCCCCCATACCATTCGGTCCATTGGACCGTAGGTGTCCATGGGGCTTTCTTTTCAAAGGTTAATCATTGGGGATAACGTGGCCCTGTTGTATCAACTTGGGCCATGTTACAATATTTCTCGAGGTAATTTGCAATCCCTGTTAAGAATGGAATAAAACAATTCAGGACTTGCGATGATTATGAGCAAATTAGAACGATACAGAATTACCCATGTCTGATATTGTTCGGGTCCCTCGTTCGCATTTTGCTTTATCTGAAGCTGTCCACTCTGTGGTAATATCCATGAGTTGATTTGCCCCAAATTTTGTTCAACTTGTATTTGGGTATGATTGCATTCTTGGGTCGATTTGCAAACTCCTGAAAATAGAAAGGATTAAATTTAAAACCTGGGTAGTTCGAGGGTAATTTGGAACGATACGGATTTACCCTTCAGATTTACGCGGATTTCTTCTCGATATTAATTTTTTCGAGTTTGGTGCGGTTAACAGCTTCGAGCATTTAATAGGGGGAAAGGGAAATGATTACTTCTAGCTTGTGCATTAATTTTGGACATCGATAAAAGGCGAGAACGTTCGATGAAACTAAGTAGACGTATTCGTCTAGGTTTGATCTTCTTCCCTTTGTAGGCTCTTGAGCGATCAGCTAGCGTTGTTCTGGATCAGGTACGTGTCGGCCGTGTTGCAGGTCCCGTGATCACTAGTTTTAAAATACAGGATCCGTATGCACATTTAAACCCTAGTGCTTCATTAGCATCAAATTGCCTGATCATGGCGGCGAGTTCGTCGTCAATGCCACTTGCCTGGTAGTGATACCTCTCTTCCTCCTCAGAAGGCATCCATGCTGGCCCCATCGTCTCAATTTTTTCGTACCTTACTCCAACAGAACTTGATCCTGCTATGAACTGATCTAACTCACCTCTTAAACGTGCATTCTCGATCCTCAGATAATGCATTTCATCGAGGGTGAGGAGAGTATTGCAGTTGGGGCAGGTGTCGGAGTCAAAAGCCTCTTTATATATCTTGTTCTCCGCTCGGAGGTTTTCATTTTCAACTCTTAGAAACTCGGCTTCGTTGTGCTCATGACGAGTCTTCATTCGGGTTCGCCTATTTTGAAACCAGAACTTGATTTGTGAAGGTTCAAGTCCTAGCTCCTGACTCAGTTCCATTTTCTGTTTTCCGTCTGGCATAGGACACATTCTGAAGAAATCTTCAAGCTTTCGTACTTGCTCCTCAGTATGGCGACGGTAACGCTTCTTTTGACCCTTACCGTTGTTGTCCTTGTCCTCACCAGGCTCTTGGACGTCATCGGTGGAAGGGCCGGGCTCCATAGGCTCGATCCCAAATATGGCTTCGAACTCTTCCTCTCCCATATTCAGCAAGTAACGATAACTTTCAAGTGTGTTGGGTTGAGACATCTTCGATTTGGTTAACGATTTCTCAAAGTTTGATATCTCTTCTTGTATTTTCACTCTCTGGATTTTTCTGGGAGACTGCGTATGCTTTAAGAGTCTCTCTTTCGAGCACGAATGAGAATTATCAAGAAGATGTCTCCTTTAAAATTAGACGTGGGTTTAGCAACTGTATTGCCTCTCTCGAGTGTTCTGGCTTTCTCGATTTTCTTTTCATCGTATCTCTCGCCCAGCTCGTCTCCTTCCATCTTTCCGTGGAAGGGGGCCCCTTGTTGCTGTCTCCACCGTCAATTTGCTGGCGAGTTCTTCAATAAAGACGAGTCGTATCTCTTTTCTGCCGTAAATGTCTTTGTCTCCCACTCAGCTTATTTTTTATCCTTTCTTTTTCAAAGTAGTGGCGTCCCGTCCAACTTTTCCGTAGAGACGTCGGATTTGCTTGGCTCGAGATTGGAGACGAGTAGCGGAGGTGATACTGATAGGGAATGGTAGACAGGAAAATCTGGCCAGTAGAGACTTCCCCTGCAAAAATGAAAGAGAATGCGGCAGTATATGTTCTTCATATTCTAGAAAAATTGGAACGATACTGTTTTACCCTTGTGTATACTTCCATTGAATTTGAATTGAGGAAGTTCCTTCATTTGGATTGGATTGAATTGTATGTCCCGAGTTGCCCTTCACTTTGAGCTTGCCACATATGTGCTTTGCTTAGTTGGGCCTTATTTTCTTTCGGGTTGCCTTGGACCATCATCATTTTCTATGCCATCGGGTCCGTGGACCGGAGGGCTCCTTTAATTTGAAGGTTACCTTCGAGGCAAATGAGTCCTATCGCGTTCCATTGGGTCATTTCATTTTGCGACACTCTTGAGGCACTTTGCGATTCCCTGGGTGAGAATGGAACAAATCCAATTTAGCATTTTGCAACGATTAAGAGTAAATTGGAACGACACACAATTACCCGTCTTCGAGCTCGCCTGGGCATTTCACTTGAAATTTCCCTACGTGAGGCCATTCAATATTTCTCATTATGGCAGTCAGCGACGTTGCCACAAATTAATCCGCCCTAAATCTAGCATAAAAAGGGATTCACGCATTCGACCGGATAAATAAATTGCCCCCTTGTCCTTGAATTAAATCGAGACACCTAGAAAGCTGGAAAATATCATACGCAGGGGAATTAAGCATGAAATGAAAGGTGCACTTATTCAAGGTCAGTTCTGCCTCTCCTGTGGCTCTTCGATAATCAGCTAGTCTCGTGTTGGTTCGGGTGTGGATAACCGATGTTTGAGAGTCCCTACTCACTGGCTTCTGATCGCGGCTTGGGACGTCTGTCAACCCTAAACTGGTTGACCAGGGCAGTAAGCTCATCATCTGGGTAATCTCTTGAACCTTCCAGCAACTGATGCTCGAATTGGGCATTGTTGTTGGCAAATGCTGGCGGTAGATTTCTCATTCTGTCCTCGCCATGAGCAATTTGACTTCTCGTGCTGGAGCCTTCATCATTACTCGAGAAAGTGTGGGGATCACCAACTGTCCTGCTGCCAAAAACTCCTTCCATTCGAGGATTAGAGAAGTGGAAGTGCTCAGGATAACTTCTTGTCTGATTCTCTGGCTGCGCAGGCGCGCTGATCATGGGATGAGTTCTAGCCACAGGTTGGTGCTCAAACCAAGGAATCTGAATACACTGCTCCTGTGGTCTATACTCTTGAAGAGTATTAGGGTGATTCTGGGGGATACTTTGATTAACGCCTGGGGGATTGATGGCATGGTTACTAGCTTGGTTGATGATGGGAAGTGGCTCGCCCCATGCTAACCTGGGGAACTTATGGTGGCGAGGAGACTCGACGTTCAGGCTTGGATCAGTCCCGCCTTGGTTTTCTTGATTCTGAGCTGCATTGTGTTCTCTCACCCTTTTTCTGTACTTCTGAAGATGACTCGAAATATTTGCTTTAGTGAGTCCCTCTACGTTCATAATTTCCAGTATATGTTGCGGCCGTGCCGAATCGATTCCTACCTGTTGAACTGCATTAACAAACATACGATGCAGCTCGGGAGACCAACTCATCTTCTTTCTCCAGTTGCTTGGAACAAAATTGAAGGCTTGATGCTTGTTCTCATGGTCGTGCAATTGCTTCCTTACCACGTGCTGCCATATGTTTTGAAGCATCTGAACCCTAACTGGTTTCGTTACGACGTCTTGGGCCCCATTTAAGACAGCCTTCATTATAGCTTGCTGATCATCGCTTGCCGATATTACGAGGACTGGCATGTTTAATTTAGAATTGATGACTTCCAAGAGAGTGAAAACATCCATGTCAATCTCTACCATGGCGGTGAGGACGATATCAAACTGGTCACCATTCCTCCTTAATATCTCTAAGGCCTCTGTCGCCTTTGCTTGAGCTACAACCTTATACCGGCATTTTCTCAATACGGTAACAAGGATTGACAGAGAGACTGGATTACCGTCAATGGCCATGACCAGTAGACCCTCAGGGTAAGGAACTTCATTAGCTTCGACCAGGGTTGAACATGCGCCCGTTTCCCTAATGCTCGACATATTTTTGGATCTAGGACTGCCGACTCGAGACCGCCTCAGGATGTCTTCTTGGACTTGAGGGATCACGGGATCGTCGATGGTTTCTCGTAACAGGCTTTGAAAGCCGATGCTTTGATGGTGAAGGTTTTGAATTCCTCTCCCACGAGAACTCCTTCCTCTCTATCTTTCTCCTGCGAGTTCTTGAAAATGAACTCTCACTATCAAATGAGGACAAGTTCTCTCTCTGGCAATAGCAACGACTTCCCTCTTCACGGGCAGTGCTATTAGATTTTTCGAGGGAGAAAATCTGATATTCAGCTTTTGATCAAAGGGGAAATCCTTGTTTCTCGCTCAGTTCGTCTTCCTTTTTTCTTTTCGTGGTAGAGGGCCCTTGTCAAGATCTCCACCGTCGATTTACTGGCGGGTCCTCCAATAAAGACGAGTCGTATCTCCTTTTCTGCCGAAAATTTCTTTGTCTCCCACTCAGCTCGTTTTTTATTCTTTCTTTTTCAAAGTGGTGGCAGCCCGTCCAACTTTTCTGCAGAGACGTCGGGTCTGCTCAGCTTGAGGTTGCTGCTTGACTAGAATTTGAGCCAGTGGGGGTGTTGCCGACAGAGAATGGTAGATAGAAAAAAACTCGACCAATAAGGACCGCCCCTTTGAAATTAGTATTTAAACTGAAGTAGATTATCGCCTTCGCATTCCGATCATCTGCCTCGCCTCTCTCCTCCTTTCTTTCGTGATCTGCTTTCAAAAATGGCAAATTCTCCTAACCATACTTTCTCCGCCGAAGTCCTGGCTGGGTGGGAGAGACTCTACAATCTTCTTGGTAGAGGTTACGCTCATATAGCCCAAAACTCTACCGTTGAAGCTGAAATCCTCGGTTTATTCAGGACCCTAGACGCTGCTTCTGTTGAGGGTACCCAATTGGGAAAGGAGTATCGGAACTTCTCGACCCTCTTCATCAATTTTCTAGCTGCCTATAACCGCGCTTATGAGACGGTCCTTGTGACCGCCGTCGTGAAAGCCCGTTACTGAGGCCGGCACGAGCGTCTGGCAACAGTTACGTTTGTGGCTGATAATCACAAAAAGGCCCTCAAGTTTGCCAACGATCAGCTTTCGTGGCTGGTTCGTGAGAGGGGAAAGTTGGTGGACCGTCTGGCCTTGGTCCGAACTTACGCCGAACAGGAGCCAGGCAATATTGTGATGAGGTGCAAATGCGGTTGGCTGCAGGAGAGACTTGATGACATTACCGCAGACATTGCTTTCGAGAGGGCAGCGATTCCGGACCTGGAGTTTGTCGTTGAGCATTACGAGGCCACTATGGCCCAGGTTAAAGAGAAGTGCGATCGCCTCTTCTTTAGGCTCGCGGAACTTGATCCCGAGAGCGCCCGGTGCATCCAGAGCATCAACTGTTTGGAGAGTCAGTTGAGCTCTTTCGTAATGGTTATCAGGGCCCAGTTTGGCTTTACCTTTCCTCCCCAGTGAGTTGTTGTAATACTCTTTGATGAATGGAATGAAAGAAAAGCTTCACGTGTTTTGTTTGTTTTTTTGTTTTAAATTTTCCTGCTATCGTTTCTTCCGCATAGCATAACAGAACGATTTGAGGTACAGAAGATGTCGAGGCTTAATGTTCTTCTTGATGTTCTTGTTTAATTGCTCCAGACGATGATATCGAGAACAGTGATGAAGGGTTCGGCGGTGGCCCCCACTATCCATCTTGAGATCACGAACAATAACGCTATGACAACTCGATCAGTGCGCTGGTAATAAATCCAGCCACATGTTGTATGCCCACTTTTATCCATATTTTGTTTCTTTCGGCGTCCACTTGCTCGTGTCGGTCGCCTGTAGCGTCGGGAGAAATTCCTGTGGGCCACGTTCATTAATAGAACCTCGGTCCTCTAAAAACCCTCCGCGTGTTTCGGATCCGAGGAAATTTTAAGACCGGTCTCTAGTTGATTTAATTTGGTTAAGGTACTTGTTTCATGGGTCCTGATTATATAATCCTTATTGTCTTTCAAAAGACGTGGGATCCTCTGCAATACATTAAATATGCCCCAGTGTTTAATCGGTGTAAATCCACTGTCATATCAGAATATACGGCCCGTACGTGTTCATTAACTGACACATGTCTGAGTTCGAAAGGATCGACCTCCTCACTTGCCCCCAGGATTAAGAAATCAGCAATTTCCTGTCTTTTCGTACTTCTAAAAATAATTCGTGGTGTGCATTATTGAACCAAACTTTACCCCCGCCTGGGATACCTGGGATTTCCTACAAAAGTAAAGGATATAATTAGTACATGACGCAAGAAAGGTCGGCCCATGATTCCTACATTAGTCTAATTTTATTCTTCCATTTTGTTGAGAAATCAAATGAAATTTTCTTAGGAGGTCACATGTTGATTTTTCAAAAACTAATTTTCTTGAAATTTTCATAACTTGGAAAGTGTGATAAAATCTCTTGATCAAATTTTCTGAAGGAATTTTCTATCAAAATAAATTTTCAGAGGTATATTTATTAGGAAAATTTTATTTTTATTAGAGCAGGAAAGACATGACAGAAATCCTTTATTGGTTAACAAAATTCCCCCGAGACATTAGTCTAATTTTATTTAGAGAAACTTTTCTTAGAAAAACATGAGCGAATTTCTCGAAAAGAATTTTTGTTGCAAGTTTTTATAATTTGAAAGAATGTGATAAAATCACTTGATGTTTTTTTTAAGGAATTTTTCTTTTTATCGAAATAAATTTTCAGAGGAAAATTTGTCGGGAAAATTTCATTTTTATTGGAGAGAAAAAAACATGACAAAAATCTCTTATTGGTCAATTAGTCTAATTTTATTTAGAGAAAATTTTCTTAGAAAAACATGAGCGAATTTCTCGAGAAGAATTTTCTTGCAAGTTTTTATAATTTGAAAAATATGATAAAATCACTTGATGTCTACTAGAGTTTTTTTTAAGGAATTTTTCTTTTTATTGAAATTTTCAGAGGAAAATTTTTTCAGGAAAATTTCATTTTTATTGAAGCAATAAAAATATGACAAAAATCCCTTATTGGTTAATAAAATTCCCATGAAGGGATTTTTTTACATCATTTTTTCAAAAAAAAAAATTTAAAAGAAATGAGGGACAAATTTAATTTTTATTCTCTTAAAAAGAATGGTCGTAATATCAAGCTCAATAACTGACTAACACCTAGCATGGACCGACCGAAAATAAATACAAGATAAAATTAGAGAACTTACTTTTACCTTGGAGAAATGCAAATCACATAGTCATGCGCATGACTCAAGTGAGGAGTGGACTCTAGAAAATAAAAGAAGGAGAGACAAGGTATGGACCTAAAAAGGCTCCCACTATCTGAATTGACAAACTTACCCTCCGCGCAATCAAATCACAATGGGAAGAATTGTCAATTCAGATAATGAGCGGAATAAAATATGGTCAACCCGAGCGCAATCGACGCAAGAGCTTTGCATATTCGATCCCTATCTATGGTTTTCTAGGAAGAATTTCGCGACTTGGGTTTAGACGCTTGTGTGTGCAGGTGTCGTGATCCTCAGAGTATGCAAGACATGCACAACAATTGATATCAAAACAGCACTTCTAAAAATGTGCGAAATTAAACAAATAAACCCAACACCGAGCCTGCAAAACAAAGGGGTTAGCCAAACACTCCGCCCCTTATAACTCACATCCTGCAAAAACATATAACACCTATAGAATGAGTCCCAAACAATATCGCCAGAAGCGAGATATCCATGAAATTTTCATTGGCCTAAGTCCACTAAGACTTTTAAAATTTCGAAAAAATTTAAGTATTCCAATTGGTATCTTTTTTCGAAAATTTAAAAATCTCTATCCCCAGTGGAGTCGCCAAGCTGTCGCGACCCTCTAAAAATATTTTTATTTTTAAAGGGGGTTAACGGATTATTAGGTTAATTAGATTTGACTAACCTAACGCGGACCCTCCCAAGCCCTACCGAATCGCAACTTTGGTTTTTGTTTAAATGATTTTAAAATTTGGAGTCGCCACTAATCGTTCTTGGTAGGTCGATTAGAAACCTAAATAAATTAGCGGGAGAACTAATTTATTCCTGCGAACCAGAGATTAGGGGCTCGGGGACTTGGTTACACTAGTTAATTAAAACTAATGCCCTTTCGGTACTTTAATTTCATGGATATCCTAATTTGGCAACTCGGGCTTGATTTATTCCTAAGACTCTAGTAGGGTATTCTCTTTTGTGTTTTCACTTTTTAAATAGGATGCATGGATGGTATATATTTTTATTTGTTATATTTTTTTAAGTGTTAAAGATTCCCTGAAGCCGAAAGAGGGAGTGTGTTAACGACTTCTGTGCAGTATTACGACCTACTCATCTTTTGGGTCTGATGATTCAAAAATTAAATTATATGAAGTACATGACAGTGAATAAACACCTCCAATGGGAGGCCTAGCATTGGCTTGGCTCTTCCCTTTGGGATTTAAGGTACAGGTATTTAAGTTGCAAGTATTTAAACTACTGTAAGTAAAAACCTCCAATGGGAGGCTAAGCATTGGCTTGGCTCTTCCCTTTGGGATTTAAGGTACAGGTATTTAAGTTGCAGGTATTTAACTACTGTAAGTAAAAACCTCCAATGGGAGGCTAAGCATTGGCTTGGCTCTTCCCTTTGGGATTTAAGGTGCAGGTATTTAAGTTGCAGGTATTTAACTACTGTAAGTAAAAACCTCCAATGAGAGGCTAAGCATTGGCTTGGCTCTTCCCTTTGGGATTTAAGGTGCAGGTATTTAACTACTGTAAGTAAAAACCTCCAATGGGAGGCTAAGCATTGGCTTGGCTCTTCCCTTTGGGATTTAAGGTGCAGGTATTTAAGTTGCAGGTATTTAACTACTATAAGTAAAAACCTCCAATGGGAGGCTAAGCATTAGCTTGGCTCTTCCCTTTGGGATTTATGGTGCAGGTATTTAAATTGCGGATGGACTTTGTCCTCTCCATTTTGGGGTATGAATTTTTTAAAATGAAATACAACGAATTGATTCAACAATTTGAAATTTGTGCGCACTTGAGGACTCCTCCAAGCCGATTTTGTGCTTCCATAGGATGGACCATTGATATAGAGCTGCGGCTTCCTGACATAAAATAGAGTGAAGTGTTAGTATACGAAATATGTGCTAATCTGCACCTAAAACCAGAAGAGTAGAAAGAGTACTTATCTCCCATTTTTTTGGGAGGGATTTCTATAATTGATTTTCGCTCTCTATGTTCCCAATATAGAGAGTTTCTTTTGAATTAAGAGGGACTTTTAGTCACAGATCAGTTGAGAAATCGGTGGACAGCTTAGGAGCTTGTCTGGGCCGATTTTTGCATCTTGACGAGATTTTTGCTGTTGACGTAAAGATATCCTTCTCCTGACATAAAATATGGAAGAAAAAGGAGATGGAGAAAGTATATACAATTTGTGCTAATTTGCGAGTAAAACCATAAATAAATGAATAAATAAAAACACTTAGCTTGAATTTGTTTTCTCGTTGACGAGGATGAACTCTTGATTTATATTGATCGATGAAGGAATTTGTGATGATAACCCCTAGCTTTAAACTCCCATCATCTTCAAAATTCTCTCTCTTTTGGTATTTTCTTTCTCTCAAAATTTTCTTCAATCTCCCAAAACTCTCTCAAACATCCAAAATTTTCTCTCCAAAAAATTCTCCCAAACACTTCAAATTTTCTCTCTCAAGAATCTCTCTCAAACACTTCAAATTTTCTCTCCAAAAAAATCTCCCCCTCAAGCTCACTTTTTCCTCCTTTTATAATCTACTCATCTATCTCCCATTCTAATTTTTCCACTAACTCTATCTCCCATTCTAATTTCTCCACTAACTCTTCTTCATTTTCATCTTCCATTCTCCATCTCTATCTCACATTCTAATCTCTCCACTAACTCTTCTTCATCTTCATCTTACCTTCTCCATATTTATCTCCCATTCTAATTTCTCCACTAACTCTTCTTCATCTCCATCTTCCCTTCTCTATTCTTATCTTCCATTCTAATTTCTCTACTAACTCTTCTCCATCTTCCATTCTCTATTCTTATCTTATTTTCTCCATCCATTCTTCTCCAACTTCTCTTCTTCATCTCCTCTTCTCCATCTTCCCTTCTCTATTCTAATTTATCCACTAACTCTTCTTTTTGTTATTTGTAAAATAATCCTTCAAGAGTTAAGTATTTGCACTCTAGTCCTTGAATTTTAAGTATTTACAATTTAGTCCCTGAAAAAATATATTTCTTTAAGTCCAAATCTCCTCACAATTTTTGACACACCAAAATTTACCACATGTCAAATTTAAGCTCATTTCTTGCCGTTGAAAATAATGCAGAATTTAATTAAAGCCCTTTTGTAAAATTAAGTCATTCTGGGTATAATTGGGCAAAGATGAAAATTTAAAATATTAGAAGACAATGTCACAACTCATAAAAAGTGAAAATTAAAAATAAGTTGACTCAAATTAAATTTTTTTAGGCCCGATTCAAGATTATACTCGTGAAGGAACACGTGACTCGAATTGGATTTTTCTGAATTTGTGATGGCCAATATGAAAATAGATTTAAAATAAAAATATTAACTATCTTTGTGTATTTTTTTGGCCTCAAATGTTATTTTTCCAAAATTTTCAAGTATTTTTGTATTTTTTTTAAAAAAATTAAAAAAATATATATAATATGAAATTTTATTTTTTGTTCAAAAATGGTTGCCTAGGCTTGGCCGAGGCTTCCAAAGTTGATTTTTCAATTTTCTCATTTTTTCTTCATTTTTTGTTTTATGAATTTTCGAAAATAAAAATACCGAAAAATACGGAAAATATGAAAAATCATTTTTTGGTCAAAATTGGTTCCCTAGGCTTGGCTAAGGTCCCCAAAGTTGATTTTTCAATTTTATGAATTTTTATGGATTTTTTATTACTTTAGCAATAGAAAAAATGATTAAAAATCAGGTGTCAACAGTCACTGAGGGCTGACGAAGCTTTCACCTACCAACCATCGGCGAGGTTTATTGGCCAGAGGAGGAAGAAGAAGAGAAAACAAAATGAAAGAAAAAGAAAAAATAAATTGAAAATAAATTTTTTGAAAATATTAAAATATTATTAAAAATTTGTCACATCAGCATTGGTTGCCCCATGTTAGCGCCAGTCATGCTATGTCAATGGTTTTAGGTTAAAATTGATTAGAAAGATTGAATTAGCACAAATGCAAAAGCTTTATGACTAAATTGGCAAAAAAAAGGTTTAGGACTGAATTGGTAAAATTATAATAGATTTAGGAATTTTTCGGGGCAATCATCAATGTTAAAATATATGTATGAGCTAAATTATTGTTAGTTACTAAATGGAGGTTAGCACATATTTGAACTAGGGGTAAGCAAAATTGGACTGGGACTAATAGTCCAGTTCTCGATTCTAGAGGGCAGTGGTCTGGTTTGCGATTCTTAAAATTAGAATCTGTGACTGGGTAGTCTGGTTCTTGATCCAAAGGCTCAGGATCAGATCAGATCAGACCTCTCAGATTGAATCGATTGAAAATTTTATTTTATTTTCTAAAAGTAACCCTAGGTTTTGCTTCTATCTTTTACATTTCCTAGCCCGCTACCCTATGCCCATGTTCGAAACTACTCTTTGAGCTTTACTTGTGCCAATCATAAGGGGTTCTTATCATATCGACATTTTGATGTGGTGGAATATTGTTGGAATGGTGCATTTTTTTTTAAGAACATGTCCAAAAACTGATGTATGAGACATTTTGATGCGGTGTAATCTTGACATGGGCATGACTAAAACTTGACATGGGCATGTCCAAAAATGCCAAAGTTCAAACCAATATTACGCCAATCACCTCCATGGCTTCAAAAGCCTTCAAAATGTCTAAAACTTCTCTCTATGCCCATGATCGAATAGTGAATGTTTTTTTTGGCATGCTTTCAAGTCCAATGGAATCACCCAGCAATTGGACCGGTCTGTTTGGTTCGGTCTCGATTTCAAAAAAATGGAAACTGGGACCACTAGTCCGGTTCTGAGTTCTTGAGGAGAACCGGACTGGATCGGGAACCGATTACCTCTAATTTGAACTACAATTTATGAAACAAAATTAAGTTGTCCATATAATATTACGTAATCTATTGATAACATCCCCACTCCGAAGTAATTACAATGCCAAGGTTGGCAAGATGGCAATCATACAAATTGGCCAAGTTGCTTTTGCTCAACATTGAGACTTCATCGATGAGATAGTAGCGGCAAAGCCACCACTTAGATGTGAATTTGCCATACTTAGATGTCAAGTTGAGATGAAGAGTCACTGAGTAATGAAATGTCTAGAGAATTGCAGGTTTTCTCAACAACAGAAAGCTAAGTGCAAGCGGCTAGATTAGTGTACGATAATACTTTGATACTAATAGCTCACCGATATTTCGATTTTTGCTCTTCTTAATGCAATCATCAATATGTCAAATCTTGTCGCTTCACGAAGTATTGGAAGATGACATAGAGCTTTTGAATTAACTCTTCATGTTTTTATGAGACTTCATGGGATCCCAACACTTCATCTCATTTGTAGGAGGCATTTTGGCCGGAGACTTGGCATGGAAATATACAATAGGTGGCAAATAATTGGTCTATCGGGACTTGCTGCTCTAATACCATATCAAAATCGGAAGCATATCATTCTCCCTTGATCAATACATCAGTATATTTAGTTTTGTGGTGGGATCAAACGTCGAAATTCAATGACCTTACTGTTACGGGGATGATCATGAGAAGTTTCTCAACATCTTGCGTTTTTTCTTATTTTCGATGCTAGCTATAGTACATGGAACCTAGGTATTGCAATTGAGCTCCCAATCACTGGGCTAGAAACTCAATGTGATAGGGCTCCTCTTTTGTAGTGATTTTCAATATGATTTGAAAATGATGAGCCATAGCTAAGATTGGCACATTTCCCAGCTGGAACATAGCAAATTGACATTAAATTTCCTCATTTGGGCCTTTGGAATAGACATTGACTTCATAAGTATACTTGTACATGTTGGGGTACGTCTCATCTGTATCGCCAAAATTTTCAATGAGATGGTCAATTTTTGGATGAAGAGTCATCACCACTTGCTTAGAACCGAACGGGCTGATTTCTGGCCGGTTAAGAATTGGGCACTTGTCTTCCAATTGTTCTAATTTTCACTAGAATGAATAAAAAAAAACTAGTTTTCTATTTTGAGTCGAGACTTTGTCTTTGTGAGTGTTTTTTTTTATGTACTGCTAATTTGCTAATAAATGAATTTTTTTTTATAAACCGGGTAACTACACTTGAAGTCCTAATACTTACAACGAAATTGCAATTGAGTCATAAAACTTACAAAAAGTGTAATAAGTCCTACAATTTGCAAATTTATGCAATCGAGTCCTTCCATTAACTCTGTCCAATTAAATTAATAGACAATGTTGACATGACTTTTTTTTTAATTTTCTCTCTCCAACGTGACTTTTTTAAATATTTTCTCTCTTCTATGTTGTATTGGCCTTACTAAACATGAAATATAAAACTAAAACTATGTCATTTTGGTTTAAATACTAATTTTTCAACTAAAATCTTTATTAAATAAGATTAAAATGTCAAAAAGTTATTTTAAAACGACTCTCGCCTAGTCGGCCCTTTCTAGGTGACGGGCGCGATGGTGGCAAGGGCATGCTGTCCTTGCCCTTTTTTATTCCAAAAATAGCATTTTTTTATTTTAATCTTATTTAATTGATATTTTGGTTTAAAAAATTAGAATTTAGACAAAAACAACCTTGTTTTAATCTTATATTTCATGTTTTAGTGCCTTTTATTTCATGTTTTAGTAAGGTCAATGCCACATAAGAGAGAGAAAATATTTAAAAGTGGCAAATTAGATGGAGTTAACAGAAGGATCCGATTGCATCAATTTGATACGTTTTAGAACTTGATTGTTCTTTTCATTAGTTTTAAGACTCAACTGTACTTTTGTAAAAATTTTAAAATTTCCAATGCACTTAACCCTAAAAGAGAATATGTTTACTATCGAAAGCTGAAACTATCAGGAAAACGACTTGATCGGCTCATTTCCTAGTAAAACTGGGTTCAAGGCTCGACTTAGGGACCTAGTAGATTTCCTGGTTTTGAACCCGTAAACATACCAAATTCTTCATCGGACCAGCCTTCAACAGGACCTGAAAGACCAGTTTGGCCAGCTTTCATGAGGGTGCGGGACGGGTGAGAGGTGTGTTGTCGTAAATCTTATACCAAATTCCGTACCACATAAATGATTAATAATTAGAAACTTTTGAGTGTTTGTATGCCGATATCTTGCATAAGAGTTACGAAAAAAAAAATTTCTTCTTTTAGTGCGACCCCTTACGACGGGGCTCAGTTCCTCAAGGATCAAATAGTGCCCCAGTTATGACATGAACATATGCCATTCTAATACCTAATCAAATTAGATTTTATCGTTTGACAAAAAAATAAAATAAAAGAGATTTTACTGCTAACGGTATCTTAAACATTTTTCCTCGATTGCTTAGAGCAACCAAATGAACTAAGAAGGGTCCGTTTGTTTCAAGCAAAACTTTATCATAATGTATAATATTTTTTAAGGATTTTAAAGAAAAACGGTTAATTTTCATTGACAGGATAGTTTAGGGAAAGTCCTTTTCTTTTTGCAAGGTGAGGAAGTCGTTTTCCTCAATTTAAGTTTGTTGTTTTCAGCACAAAGAAAATGTTTTTAGTAGATGGATTAGTTTTCCGTTATCCAAATACCAGAATGTTGAATAATAATTTCCTGGAAGTCATTTAAACAGACGGATTCTAAGATGGAATTTGTTCTTTTTCCTTTTTCATTTGCTTATTTTGTGGAATCTTCATCCTTTAGGCAGGTCTCAACCGGGGAGTGTGGATACTGATTGGCCATAGAGTGACAGTCGACATCGCACTTTTGATGATGGTCAAGAATGTTCTCTTCGTGTTCACCTCTGTATCCACTTCAAGTAAACACTCTCTCAGAAGAAAGGGGACAAAAAAGAGGAAAAAGAAAAAAAAAAAAAGAAGGAAAGAGAAAACAAACCAATGGACATAGCTGTTGAAGTTATTATCCCATGTTGCTTGACTATGTTTTTATATGCTCTTTATATCCACGTGGTTTCCCTCGCAATATCATCTTCATCTGTATTCAGAATATATTCTCGATTTCAAGAACTACAGGAGCCATTAGCTGCATGAGGTGGAGAAATCCACAAGTTTAAACCGACGAGATGAATATATTCAATTTACAGGAGCCTTTAGCTTGAATTTTGCTGATGCAGAGTCCATAAATCTGAGATTAGGTCAGACATATTAGAGCAAAACATCACTTGGGTAAGACCAGGTTTGTCCTGAAAATAGAAAAAGGAAATAATAATAATATTATAATGGGCATCTATCCATTCCTGGCAAGAACAAGAATAACTGAAAACCTTGTAAAGATTATAATGGCATGTTGAAGTTGAAAGGACAAAAAATATATATATTTTTGCAAGAATAAAAGCATAGATGCCGTGACAGGAATAAGTAACAATGTGTAGAGACATCAGGGATTGGAACCAAAGATAATGAAGAAAAATCGAGAGAAGGAATGACGCTTTGAAGTTTTAATCATTCTGGCGATACCAGAAGCGGATCAATCGTTTTCTACTCTAATAGAATAAAATTCGAATAAAATCGAAAATTTGACTGGATACTAAACATAAGATAAGTAAGCGGAGAATAGAAAACCAAGGATTATTCGCCTTCTTCTTAGTCTTTTCTTTGAGCTGCCCACAAAGCGAACGTTGGATGGGAATTTTTGTTGTACAAGGTGATGAAATTAATCAATTTGCCGATCCCTGTTGGGGTGTGGTTCATACTCCCATCGATAGAAAAGCAGAGGTGGTCTAGGGGAGTCACTCTGGTGGGGGTCACAAGAGGGCAACACTAGACTAGAGGACTGATCTTTTATAATTTAAATTGGGATATTTATTAATAGTTTGGGCTTAAGATCATGAATAGCTATTGCTATGATACTCTTTTTCGCTTGCGATTAACTGGTATAATAGAAAGTGTTCCGCCGGATGTAGTCCTAATTTAAGGGTGAATTCGGATAAATATTGTATTGCGATTTCTCTTTCTCGCTTTTACGTTCTATTTCGTTGCGGTCGTGCACAAATCCTAACAATAGCTGTGAGAGAGTGTCGGTGCTTTGTATTCTCACATGAAGAAAGTTTAAAAAAGGTTGCTTCTTGCTACTGCATGGAAGAGTCCTGAGTGCCTTGTTTTCTCCATCATTCTTGTTCAGTCTCCTTTCCTTTTCCAGGCATCGTGAGGGATCATCTCAAGAAAGTTCAGGTCTTTTTTGCCATTAACTCGATTTTTTTAGCGACTTATCTAATTATGACAACCAAACTTTAAGTTCATGTCCATACCCTAGACTACTTATTGGATCGAAAAGTTGGCATTCAAAAAATCACGTAAGTCGTCCATATATTCATGCTAGGTGAATTTGCTCATCGCCCCACTGTATGAATCTGCAGAGAGTCTTAATTCTTGCAACAACAAAAAAATTTACTATTCGCGCAAAAATGGAAATTACAGCAACAAAGCTATTTTGGCATAGCAAAGGTGGCGATCGAAACATGTTTCCGAGATTCTAATTCTCCATCCATCGCAGCATTATTGAGGTTAAGCATCTCCTTATCTGGAGTTGTTTTTTTTCCCTTTTTTCTGCCTTCTTTCTCCTACTCCATTGTCTCTTCTATTATTGTCGTATTATTCTTCTTCCTCTATGCATTTACCCCTGACTAGACACTTTTCCTCCCTAGTTGCCCAATAAGTTAGCTACAACCCACTCCTTTAAATCAGTTTGTCCTTTCCAAATCTATTTCAGCCACGAATCTTAATTTGCCTTGCACCTTATACCCTCCCACCTCCTACTACTGCTGCTAGCTCACTTTCATTCATATATGAAACCAAAGCTTACTTCTTGGGGCAAGGCAACTAAGGTCTCTTCCTTCATTTAGGACTCTCAGTATTCGACTTAAGTCAACTGCAAATTGCCAGGATTTTGAAGCACGATTGTCTGGAGACCTCAGAAGGATGAAAGGGAAGAAGGGTAATATCGAAATTGACATTCCTTTGGCTACCAAGAGTAACAACCAGCCAGTAAGCGGGAAGGAGTTCGGGTACAACAATGGGTTCTCATGCAAAGCATGGCTGCAGAGTGTCTTGGAATTTTGCAAGGAAGATAGCAACAGAGTGATATTTGCTCTCAAAGTTGGGCTAGCTGTTCTGCTTGCGTCCTTGCTGATATTGTTCCGTGCACCCTATGAAATTTTCGGCACCAACATTATTTGGTCGATCATCACCGTCGCCATCATGTTTGAATATACAGTTGGTAAGCCACAAATCATGCATACATGCACCTCCTCATATTTCATGCTCTTGCTACTCAGGAAAAAAATGGCAATTAAGCTATTGGGAAGATTGCCTAATGTACATGTATGCCATGAAATCTGTCACGGACCAACCCCGCAAATCACCACCGTGCAGCACATTTGGATTTGTGAGAACCTTCCCCCTTTTTATACATTAACACCTCTAATTACAACCATAGACGATTGGCCTAATTAAGTACAAGAATGAATACAAGTGTACTGTACACATTAGTACCTTAAAGGATTTTAGAGTACTCACGAAACCCCATTAATTACAAGAATTGATACAACTGTACTTTACCCATTTTATTCTTTAGAGTATTCCGCTACTCATGAAACTCTAGAATCCTAGAAGGTTCATGGCATGACCAATCATCTTGGCCAAATTCTCAACCTATCGTGCCTTGAAAACCTTCACACCATGACAATAACACCTAACTTTCACCTTTGATGAATTAAGGTCATCACAGAAAAGAGAACACGATGCCACACCCTTGAATCCGCCTTCACGAAACTTGAATCTGACGTTGAGCAACCGCGGTGGGGGTTTTCGATGGTGGCCTCAAGCGCACAAAGGCAATGAGTCCGAAGGTAGAAGATGATCCAGAGTTAGAGGAGGATCCGTAAAAAGAAGGAACGAAAAAGAAAAAAAAAAAGGAAACTAAGAAAATTAAGCAATTGTCTAAAATTGTCCGAGTAGGGTTGCCTGCCTTCGGGGTTAGAGGACTTGATTACGATGACTGGATCGACAGTTAGAAGATTCAGGCAAGAGGGCTTGATTGCATTTTCACTAGAATGTTTAGGATCATATTAGTTTAATTGAAAGTTTAAAACTGAATTCATATCCGTGCAACGGAAGAAAAGAGTGGACATCCTTTGCTTAACTGAAACAAACAGATTAATTTTACTGACGCGGTACGCACTAAGCAGCCGTAAGTGTTGATCATACATATAACGAGTTTCTGATGTACGAATTTTTCTTCAAAATTTTTTCAAGGTGCTACTTTTAACCGAGGATTCAACCGAGCGCTTGGGAGCTTGCTAGCAGGGATTCTGGCCATCATGGTTGGCCAGCTCGCTTTATTCGCTGGCCGGGTTGCCGAACCTTTTATGATTGGCATCAGCATTTTCGTCGTTGGTATGCATCTCTGGTTTGCGATATCAAATGAATGGAATATCCAATTTATTGAAACAGTTTGTTGCCAATTTCTCGATACAGGAACTGCTACATCGTTCCTGAAAATGTGGCCGTCGCTCGTCCCGTATGAGTACGGATTCAGGGTCATACTCTTCACTTTCTGCTTGATAACAGTATCTGGTTACAGAATGGGAAGCCCGATAAGGACGGCGATGAACAGGCTCTACTCAATTGCGATGGGAGGGTTTGTGGCTGTCATAGTGAATGTGCTTGTTCATCCTATCTGGGCCGGAGAGCAGCTGCACAAGGAACTGGTCAAGAGCTTCGACTCGGTCGCCAACTCACTAGAAGGTGAATTACATGGACCAAGAACTTTCTATCTGTTGATCTAGAGGGCATTGGCCTCGTTTTAGACCTGTCTTAATATCCTCTTAGGCCTCCCTTCTACTTTGAATATCGCCGATAGTGTCTTCGTAGTAGAACTGAATCACCGCCTTCGGAAGTGACACGACGTTGTCTTCTTTGCTTAGAGTGCGTGAAGAAGTATTTGGAAGACGACGGTTCAGACCATCCAGAGTTTTCCAAGACAGTCATGGACGAATTTCCTGACGAGCCTGCTTACCGGAAATGCCGTGCAACGCTGAACTCCTCAGCGAAGCTTGAGTCGTTGGTACTGCCTTCCTAACATAATCCATTTCTCAGATAATCTTCGCGATCTTTAACATATATTAACAGGAGATGTTTTGTCGCTCCAATGTTCTAGGCGATTTCAGCGAAATGGGAGCCACCTCATGGAAGATTCCGACACTTCTTCTATCCGTGGTCAGAGTATGTCAAAGTCGGGGCAGTCTTGAGGTACTGCGGTTACGAGGTCATGGCTCTTCATGGTGTTTTGCACTCGGAGATTCAGGTATGGTTTTGTGTGCGCATACCGCGTCGGCTTTCTCTTTGATCCTTTCGGTTTCCAGCATTCGTGTCTCGAGGACATGTTATCAGATGGAAATAGAAGATACGCCATCCACTAGGGAGGAATCAGAACATGACCATCATCCTAAGGTCTAATTGTACGTCAAGTGACTGACAGCTAGGAATCTGTGGACAAAACCTCGGTTTTACTGGTTTTAAGTATTCAGGAGCTCCAGAATCCTCAGGAAATTAACAGCAAGGAATATGCTCTTCAATAAGATTAGTTCAACATAACATATATTTGTTCCTGTCGTTAGTCTCGGTTGAGGGAGAGAGAGAGAGAGAGAGAGAGGGAGAGAGAGAAGAATATTGGATTGTAACTTGTGTCATCAAAAGGGACCAAACGATTTGTATCGTATCGCAAACGCGTTCGCCGCATATATTCTGTGTTCTCAGCATCATCAACGGTATTCCGCTGCAACCGTTGCAGTCATGCAAAGATTCCTCTGACCTGCTCACAAAGTCTATTCCCTAAAAAGGAGATCATAGAGTAAAGAAATTTGGCTTCCATTGCTCAACATGACCACCCCGTAAGTCATTCTCCAATCCAAAATTGGGTAGTCACAGCATCATGAAACCTGCGAATCTCAAAAACACATCAT
This sequence comes from Psidium guajava, assembly GCA_016432845.1. Taxonomy (NCBI): domain Eukaryota; kingdom Viridiplantae; phylum Streptophyta; class Magnoliopsida; order Myrtales; family Myrtaceae; genus Psidium; species Psidium guajava. The sequence goes on from CM028232.1 coordinate 8,071,550, forward strand.
ATGCTAAAGCACGATTTAAGATAATACTGTCTGACAAAATGACCCCGTTCGAGGCCGGCCTTGCACGTGTTAAGACTTCGTTAGTTACAGCATACACAACTCTTTTCTGACCAATGTATAATTTGATGTCCATTAATTTATCCAGGCTCCGTACAATCTCCGGATTGCCTTCCACTCAGAGATTCAAGACGTCGCGAGTCAAGCAGCAGAGCTGATGAGGAGCTTGGGCAAGGACATTAGCAGCATGAAGAGAACACTCAAGACCTCTCTCCTAAAAAGAGTTCACTCCTCCGCCGAGAAGCTGCAAGGCGCTCTAGACCTGCACTCTTATCTCCTCACATCCCACATTGACACGCCCGAAAAGCCATCCATCAGCAAGCCGCTCAATCCGAAGCCTGACGAAAGCTCCAGCGAACAGAACTCGGGGCCTGCTGCGCAGCAGCCCGAGACGTACCATGAAATGATGAGGAAGCAGTCGAGGAGGCTTTATTCGTGGCCATCAAGAGAAGTCGATGCGTTCGAAGAAGAGGGCACTGTGAACACGGATTTCTTGCCGAGAATGAATGCCCTCGAGAGCACCGCGTCGTTTTCCCTCGCGACGTTCACTTCGCTGCTCATCGAGTTCGTGGCGAGGTTGGATCATTTGGTTGAAGCAGTTGAAGATCTCTCTAAGATGGCCAAGTTCAAGTCCGAGGCCCTGTAACTGGGAGAGACTGAGACGACTTTACTGAACAAATGTTCACTTCACTTCACACAATACTGAACAAGGATGGGGTACAGATGAAGTTTCTTGCAAACCAGAACAGCGAGCCTTCGGGAGCATAATACATATACTACATAAAATCAGAGTAAAAGAGCCGACGGATGGAACAAGTTCTGATTTTTTTTTTCCTTGCTTAATACAAACTATGTAGTGTTTTTCCTAAGTATGAAGATTATGGGTGCAGAATCCAGAATCTAGTGATTCTTGCCAACCATAGTTGATGAGTACCATGTAATAAGTCCAAAGGGAAATGTTTAGCTAATGGTGGTGGAGAGTACTTCGAATAGAAGAAACAGTCGCTTCTCCACCTCTAATTTGGGGAAATTAGAAACTGGAAACTGTCGCTTGGTGCGATTTCCTCAAATACCATCGAGTGAGATTTAAATTTGAAAGAAAAAATCAATCAGCCAAAAAACCAAAAACGAAAAAAGGAATGTGAGGAAACTCATTAGAAACACCGTCAATATTGTTGACTCCGAAAATCAGCCTGAACTTCATATGGCCAGAAGAACCATGAGAGCAGCTTACTACTGTAGAGCTCGAGATGTAACATGCATCCGTAGCCCACGGCATGATGGAGCGACCCAACATCAAATGAAGCGGCAGTAACACTGCAAGATCAGTATGTTACACCGATAGACAAGCAGAGTGGATAACTCAACACTTTAAACTGTCCAAATGATAAGAAGAGCAGTTACCGAAGTCAATCCAATCGACAATCAATAATATTTATCTTTTGCTCTGCAATTTATCTTATCTGTCTTTACCTTCATCGAATTTACCTTTATCATACAATTTACCTTTTAGTCTATTTAATCATCAAATCCCATAGGCTATATGAATTCAATGAAGGATCTTTCGTCGTAGACATTTTTGGCGAAACAAATAAAAATCCCGGCCCTTGCTGATTTGGAGAAGGGCTTGCTCTCGCTTGTGGTTAGTAGAGGGAAAAAAGGAAAAAAAAGAGTTTAAAAAGATAAAAGGCGATATGTTTACTAGAAGTTCTAAAATTTAAAAAGGTGCAATTGAGCTTTAAAACTTATCAAATTGGTGTAATCGAGTCTTTTCGTCAACTCTGTTTAGTTTGACTAACGAAAAGTGCTAAAATGGATTTTTTTTTTTTACTTTTTCTCTCTCCTACATGGCCATGATATCGCTTAAATGACGTTATTTTGATCCAAATATTATTTTTAATAAGATTTTTATTAAAAGTAATTTAAAAATAAGGTATATTAAAAAGAAAAATTATACTTAAAAACCCATAGCCAGGGCACGGCTATCCTGCAGACTCTTTCCCCACCATTACCAGCCCTTTATGGTGGTGGTGGAGCGGCAACGGCGAGGGTTTTAAAGCCCTCACCGTTGGTTCTGATTTGGTTATGTTTTTTTTTAATTTAAAATTTGCCTTATTTTTAGATCAATTTAAATAAAAATTATATTAAAAATCAAATTTGGATCAAAATAATGTCGTTTTAGCCATGTCATCGTCATACAAGAGAGAACAAATATTTAAAAAGTCACATCAGCATTTTTCGTTAGTCAAATTAGACAGAATTAACAAAAGAACTCCATTGCACTGATTTGACAAGTTTAATGAATTCATTGCACTTTTTATAAGTTTTAGGACTTAATTGCATTTTTATAACAAATTTTAAGACCGCTATTGAACATATTCCAAAAATATTTGAAAAAATATAAAAATATTATTCAAAATTATCTATGTCAGTATCAGTAATGCTACATAGGATGGCTAGTATTCTCCTCAGCAAATTTGAGCCAAAATTAGTCGAATTTATTCCTAAATTTAGCGAAGAAAGCGACTTGACTCCCTATGATTGTAATCTGATTTCCTTGTGACCAACTGACTTTTGTTTCTACCACAGGAGAGCTAACAATAAGAGTAGATTCATCGCCTATTCCTTATTTGATGAGATATTAGTTTCTTTACGTTAATTCAATATCTATCTGTCCTGCGAAATCAATAGGAAATTCATTTGGCAGTTGCTCGCTACGCCTCTGAGTCCCTTTCCCACTTGGCTTTGACTCTTACTGTGATTGATTGAATATCTCCTCTCCTCTTAGTAGTATGGGGATCGATATGCCTTCCCTTTTGACTTTTTCAAGAAAATTAAAAAGCTTAAGATTAAATCGGCAAAAATGTGATAAATTCATGATACGTTGATATGTGTGCAATCAAAATAAAAAAAGACTGATAGAATTTTTCTTATAACAACAGAATGCTAATTATAATGTCTAGGTATCTGAAAACCCATAAAACACTTGCATATTACACAAGTTGATTAAATCAAGGCCTTTCAATTGCACAAGAAGTTACTCTGACTCGGAGCAGTTCATATCTAATTAGTGAAATTTGAATGGGTGACTTTCGTTTTGCAAGCTGAAAATCTCTCGACACCTGAGATACATTCCCGTGGGAAAGAGAGACTAATTTGCATTTCAATGTGCAAATGAAATAGCTCTGTTGTGTATTTTATATCATTTGGCTTGAAGGATTTGACTTAGATATATATTTCTTGAACCTAAAGCCATGTTCTCTCAACATCTTTTTTCTTCCGGTTGCCCAATCCATGAAAAATGAAACATCTGATCCAAATAACACAGCTACTAATGAGAAGCAAGAGTGCCTCTAGGCCCAAAGTCCGGGACCTTCGTTCGGACAAAGCTTTTCTTGTTTACCCTCTCGTTTCGCAGGAAGAAAGGGGGTCTTGTCTCTAGTTCATGCATCTTCATTCTTATCAAACCGAACGATACAACTGAAGTTACGGCGGACTGCCGTAAGATGCCGGCTCCCTCTCTAGTCTGTATGCATTTGTGGTCGCTTTCCACCGGTTCCTTAGGGCTGGCCGATCAACTCAAAACCGACAGAGCTCGACATGTTTTGACCCATTTTTGTACAGATGAGCAGATTTTCATACCGCGATGGGGATCAGCATGAATCGCCAGGTTTTAATTGTCTTAGACAGATGAACAGATTCCCAACGTATTGGTCACGATGATACAATAACACGAGATTAATCGTCAAACCTTCACAGAAAGTCTGCAATTTCATTAAGCATGTCCTCATGAAGCCATGAGAACGGCTGAAACTATAGCCTTGCAATTGTAACTGGAGAGTGTCGAGCCACATCACCGTTTACGACAGAGTCGTTCTATGTAATTGCAACTTCATCGCGAATTTCAATGCTCAAATTTCAAACTTACAAATGAAGAAACAAATTTCCAAGACAAGCAGAAACAGAACCACCATAGAAACAGTATACCCGGAGCCAACTTAACTGAGCTTTCAGCATCATACAATGACGCAATTAAAAATAACCGAAAGACTAATTGGCGAGCACCAGTGAATCCAGACGGTGAGAAACAGCTATTTTATCGCGAAAATGCCATACATGTTATTATGAAACACTACACATAAGGACCTGAGGATAATGACATAATATGTACAAGAGAGTTCATGAAGACCCCAATTTCCAGACGCCATTGCCTATATACTAAGCTCATAACCCTTGGTTTTGCTCCAGGGTTTCAATCATTATGACCAACCAAACTTACGACCTAATGTAGACAAACCAGAACTGGTAGATGGAAAACATGCAGGGAAACTTCAGCAACTATAATTTGGAGGAGGGAATGGATGATGTGCTTACATCCACCTTTGTGGCACCATCAATGACTTTCCTATTTCAGGTGCATCAGTCTCTAAGCTTAGTCCTTGTCCGAGCTGAGAGCCATGCCACCACTGAGCATTGCCATCAGACTACCACCATGTACCCTACCTTCCGAAGCAATGGCTGGCCCGGCTGAAAGGCCTTGTGCAATGAGTGATTTTGAACTACGGGGCCCATATTGGTTCAAATCCAAATTGCAGAAATTTCCAACATCGATATTCATATGCTCAGCATTCGCAACCTCTTCCATCTCTTCAGGCAGCATTACTTTCTGGCCATGTAATATAGGCCCCACACCGAAACCACCATGGACTCTTTTATCCTGCACCAATCCACTGTGGAGTGCACAGAGACCCGTCTTTCCCCTAGCAAAAGAGTTGCATGAACCAGTATTTTGATCCCCAAACTCGAACCCTGGCTGTCCCCAAGAGCACCTCTTTCCACCACCATGCGCCTTGCAAAAATCTGTGCTTCCTTGAGCACTCTTGCTGCACCCATGAAATTTACATCTTTTGCCCCCACCATGACGTACACAAAAGTCGGTCCTACCCCTTGCACTTCTTGTGCATGCAGGCACAGCGCAACGTTTCCCACCCCCATGAGCCACACAGAAATTGGTGCCACCATGCACACTCTTGGAACAAACTCCCCCACCTTGGAAGGCACACCTCTTTCCCCCACCATGACCCTTGCAAAAGGGGGTGCTCCCTTCAGCACCCTTGTTGCAACCCACGAACGTGCAACGCTTACCTCCACCATGAGCCTTACAAAACATAGTGCTCCCCTGTGCCCCTTTTGTGCATCCTGTATTCTGGCAGCGGCGGCCGCCTCCATGCGAGATGCAAAGACCAGACAGACCTTCAGCACTCTTTGTGCAGTTCTCTTTCTGGCATCTTTTGCCTCCACCATGCCGGATGCACAAGCCCGATTTCCCTCGTGCAGCTCGAGTGCACCCATCATGGGTGCATCTCCGACCACCACCGTGGGCGATGCAGAAATCTGTACGCCCTTCCGCACTCTTGGTGCATCCCAGAAACTCACAACGCCGACCGCCTCCGTGGGCCTTGCAATACACAGTTCGGCCCTCAGCCCCCTTGTGACAGCCAGGTCTTTGACACCTTCTACCACCTCCATGGGATATACAACGCCCAGAGGCACCTCTTGCCCCCTTCCCACATCCCTCAACCTGGCAAATTTTTGTAGTACTACCTCCCTGGGCAGAGGTACAGGTGATCGAACTCTTTGGAGTAGATATTACACTTGAAGAGAGGTCTGGAACAGCGGGGACCAAATCTATCTTTGCAGAAACCTGGTTCTGAAATAAGCTATTATCCTTGTTCACCTTGTGAAAAGGATCCAAATATATCCCTGATTTCCAGCAACCCGATGTTGATCTTCCATCCACATTTGTGTACCCACCAATGCATAAGGGAATCTCCAGGCGAGAACATATTTGAGAAGGATTAGGATGGATGCAGGTTATATCAGACTCAGAAGGCCCAGTAGAGAGACTCAACTCCAGGTCAACCTTAGGTTGCAACTGCAAGGCTTTCGTTCCAGGACTAGCAACTTTCTTCCTGGAAGGTGCTTTATCATTGCCAATACTCAGAGTGAAATCCAGATCAAGATCCATGGACGATTCCTCGTCAGTCTCCTTAGCTGAAGATGTTGTGGTGCAGGCAGTTCGTGAACTTCCCTTGCTGTCCGAGGAACTTGAAGGCCGACCTAGCCCAAGAGACAAGGGAGAGCCAACTTGCTGGTTGATGGAGCCATCAATCATTTTCCACTTGCGTTTCACTCCGTTCGAGGCAGACAAGAGACAAAGCGAAGCAGGGGAATCAAGTGGTAAAATGGTTTCAGTACCATATTCAACCCTCGTTCCTCGGGCATGACGTAAATTGCCCGATGTCTTAAAGGCATTTGACGAAGAATTGGCAGCAAACCTCAAGTTCTGAAATCTAGGGTCCATGAGATGACTATTGATGTGTCTGATCTAAACAGTGTGTGGCAGCCTGCCTGATTTCTTGTAATGTCTAAATTAGCAAAAAAGAAAAAAAGAAAAAATGTATCTACATTACAAGTCCATCAAGTAGTGCATTCCTCCTCCGCTAACAAAACCTGAAGTATCACAGCGATCCATTTCCTCAGATAACAATCTACACTATTGATGAGCACTTCAGACCAGCCAAGATCCTTCAAAGGAGTGCTGAGGTTGCGAGATGAAACCAAATCCGTAGATCATCCTATAAGCAAAAAGTCAAGGGACAGAGCAAGATTGGTAAGATAACATTAGGATGGTTACCACATTGAGACAAAGGACCAAGCATAATGTTGCTTATTCATCCTTTTTGAGTTCTTGAAACATTGATCGGCACAATTTTGGAAGGCTTTTAATTAGTTCACAGCAACTAGCAAATTTAAGAAGTTCAGTGTTTAGAATCACTCTAGAAGAACTAAAAGCATTAACGAGAACAAAGGTAACATGTTATGGATTAACAGGCAGACTCCAACTCCTTGGCAAATCTTATACAATATTCAAATCCCACCAGTGCATTTGAAGAAACTCCATATACCGAGAAGATGGGCAGGCCACGTTTGAGCATTCAGTAAATCCAACTATATATATATATATATATATGAGAGAAGCCATGAATGAGCAGAAGAAGGAATATGATTACTTTGCCAGATGGAATGGGATCCCCTTTTAAAATCTCAAATTTACGACCAACAACTACCATGCATCGTACAACCTAAGGAACCTCAACTGCATCATGGTACAGAAAACACCAAAAGGAAACAAGGCAAGGCAAGGCAAGGCAATGCAAAGAGTTTCAAAGAAAGATTAAACCAACCAATCCGCCATCTAACTCCAAAGTCATCACAACAAGATCAAGCTCCAAACTCTCTAAAGATTTTCCCTAGCTGATTCTAAAAAGAAAAAGAAAAAGAAAAAGAAAAAGAAAAAGGAAAGTATCAGGCTGCGATCGCAATGCAGCATGAGCCGATTCAATCAATTTGCAAATTAGAATAAAAACCAATGCATTTAGAACAAGAAAAAGGAAAGGCGTCTTACACATGAAACATTTATCTTAAGACACGAAGCACATGGGAGTGAATAGTTTACTGCCTCAGCTAAAATGAACTCTACATAGCTTTGAGATGGAAATAATAAATTCTGACAGCCTTTCTATAGTCTTCCGGTTTAAGATCTCAAACCCACATGGCCAGCTAATAACAAATTAAAAGGTAAAGCAGTGACCCAAAGATCTTCAACAAAATGCAAAAGATGACCTTATTAGTAAATTAGATGAACTCAGAGATGTCTCATAAGGTTCCAAACTGATCTCTACGATTACGTCTACAAAAATGCAAATTGCCATCAGTAGCACATAAGAGAATTGGCACATTGATATGGCATGTCAAAGGTACTCAGACAGGAAGCACTTTGTGATGACCGCCCAGAAAGCACAATAAAGCAAGCAGTAAAGAACCAAATCAGATGGAAACATAAGTGCTAGATGGAGATCTCTCTTGTCCAGGTAATGCACCAATACAGAGCAGATCTATTGAGCAACCGATAGCACTCAATTCAGCATGAATTTTATCAAACATCTCTCAGAGACACAATTACTGTTTCTTGATCGTTAACCCACAGACTGGAGGAATTTTTTTTTTTTCTCTTTCTTCAGAATTCTCAGAAAACGGGGAAAGAGAAAGAGAAGCAAAAGCAATGACCATTGGATTGCCCAGGCACACGCACAAAAGGGCTCATACAGAAGCATCTCAAGAACAAAGACGCACTAAAATTCTACAGAGACAAAATGATCAGACACGGAAATGCTAAAAAGCAGCAAACTTTCGTCACGACTCGCCGCTAAGCCGAAACCAAGCTGTCCCCCAAGCTCCATCGAGCTGGGATGTCCTTTCTCTCTTCCAAAAAGAACCAAGAACTCACCGAACAACGAAAAGAAAAGCGATTGACCGCTAGGGAGTTTGAAGAACATACATCAAAACTAAGAGACGAGAAGAGCTTTAGCAGAAGGACCTCACGAGAATGGATTCGCCACGGATCGAATTCGGCTCCTTCGGGGAAAACAGGGTAGACCCAAATCGATGACGACGACCCGAGAATGCTTCGCGTGGCCAAAGTCAGGTTTCCGCGATTTTTATGGCGTCCCGGCACCGAAGGCAGAGAGAGAAGTGCGAAGGGAACGGCGGACGTTCTTGCAATGAGTCGGAAAGTAATAATCGCATGACATGTGATAGATAAGGAGATAGATCTTCCCAACTTAGCATTACAACATCAATTATTTACCATCTTTCATTATTTCCTAATAATGGATTTTTGCACATCATTTCGCATGAACACAATTAAATAAGTCGATTGGATCTACAACAGTCGCTACAAAATAAATTTATGGCTATCTAATATCAAGTAATGATTAAGGAAGCTAGTAATACGGTCATTGTGGATCAATTTCAATATAAGACTGATACTTTCGGCAGCAGACAAGACATTAACCACATCTAAATAGATGTAAGCAAAATTACACACATCCTTTTTATCTTCTTTTCGTTATTCTTCATAGAACATCTAATCCCGTTAAAATAATCGACGTTAAAATTTTTAAGTCATGAGCAACTTATTCCTTGTGACATATCTAAAGGGCGGACAATGTCATTTGATTATGAACCCTAATAGACTCGATCGATTTGCCCCGTTTCATTACTTGGAGCATGGCATCAACATGCTTCTACCTACACAATTAAGTCTCGAGTTCCAAATATCGGTATATATATATATATATATTCTCTAGACTTTATGATGTGATGAATTACATGTGTTTTAGCTATGTCCAAAGCTGAGCGAATCGATGTCGTTTTGGAAGAAATACGCGAGATCTCCCATCGGGCACGCGATGAGATGCCGAAACGCAAGAGGAAGAAGTGGCCCGAGGCTGTCAGAAAAGCCAAAAATTAAAATTCATTAAAAAAGAAAGAAGAAAGGAGAAGAAAAAGAAAGAGATATCGAGGGGAGCTTCGTCGGCTTCGGGGAGGTCAAGTTTGGTGGCGTGGCGAAACGACCGCGAGAAACCTTAAACGGCCCCTACCTCGACACGTCACCCTCGTCGCCAGGGTCAACGTCAACGCCGACTTTTTGAAGGTTCCGTGGGCGGGGCACGGGGCAGCCAGCTCCTCGCCACAGTCCACGCGTCACGCGCTGTCGCGCGAGTGTGGGCCCCACCACCCCCCCACGAACGTTCCCCCGTAGAGACGTCAAAAGCTTTCGCGATTTAGGACCGTTCAGATCGCTGCCCGGCCGGATTTTTCAAACCCAGATTTTGCGCTCGGCGCATGGATTAGCAAAGCCCCCCCCCCCCTCCTTAAACGCAGCGTTTCGTATAATTTCCACGTGGCACGACAAAGAAGATAAGGCAGACATGGCCTCTCGGAAGATGAGATCAGATCATTACATTTGAGTTTTCCGAAATTGAACGCCATGCCCTTCCACCCTTAGAAAAGGGAAATAATTCGAGGGCCATCCATTTGATAGGAAAAAGAGTGGTGCAAAACCAAAGCTGAACCGGAAGTTGGACTTTCTTCTCTTGCTCATCTCTAAATCCCAAATCACGGGATAAAAATTAAAAAGCCAGAGAGAGAGAGAGAGAGAGAGAGAGAATAAGTGCTCTTCTCGTATGGTCTCCCTGCCACTGGATTAGCGACGCTCCTAGACAATTCGTTCGAGAACATTTTGACCCCGATAAAAGAGAATATGATGTCTTTCGATCTCGGGCCTCGACAATCGCACGTTAATTTGCTTGCGAAGGAGGGGATGAATGCGGCCGACGCCGGACGGTGGTTACTTTCTTGACTTTGATTGGATCATCGGGAGCCTGATCTCGGTCGGCATAGCCCAGCGGCATCGGAATGGAGACACGAATTCACAAGATGTGCCGATTTCATGTGGATCGGACAAAGTTTCGTGCTGGGTACTAGGAGTGATCGGATCTATAGTAGGCGGTTTCCACCCCGAAACTGGGAACAGCCCATTGATTCAATAGATCCACTCGAGAACTAATCCCATCAACCTTCACGTAATTGGTGGCTTGTTTTTTAGCAAGCCATGAACCGGTCCTATCAAGCTTCTTCTTCTTTTTTTCCCTCGCAAAAAAAAAAACATGCTCTTTGATTGCCTCATTGTTTGTAAAAAATAAAAATTCAAACATGTGCAAAGAATACCTCACTTTCTTCTCGATACTTCGAATAATGAGTAAATTGAAAAAGCTAAAAAGGGGCCGATGGCGGCAATTAGGCTTTTCAACAGGCAATTAAGAGCAAGAGAGGGAGGCAAGGCAGTAAGTCGTGTCTCCAAGGAATGACTGGAAACGCGGCGTGAGTTGATGAGAGTTGAGACGAGGAGAGACCAGTATGAGACGGGACGATTGGTGAGCGATATTACAAGTTTAAGGCTTTAATTTTTCTCAGATATTTATATATATGCTTACCAATCCGGTCTAGGTGGGCAATCCCACGTCTAGAATCGAGAAGCAAATCGATACCCACCAATTCCATTAATTGGCTTTGAGAAAGACCAGTTTCTCGGGAACCCATCGATTCTAGGCCGGTTTGATTTAATTTTCGACGGTCCGGGTGGTTCCCGAGTCCTATACAATCCTACTGGCTACTTTAATAATCTTGGTGGCATCTTTCTTCTTCTTCTTCTTCTTCTTCTCCCCTCCCCCTATTCCTCTTCACTTTCCACGATATTTGCCATTAACTGAATCCAGTCCCATAACGCATGGTCGACTTTTTGGGACATCGAAAGTGGGCAGGGGACAGGGACCGTGTGCTTTCCTCGTACTTCTTGAGAAAGAATATGCCTTGTAATATTCATCTTCGTTCGGACAGCACGTGTGATGTGTCTTGGGCGTTGCACATGTTCATGTCATTTGTTTTTTAGGTTATAAGGATCGAGGTCAACCCTTTCATTAGTTGCCGTCATAGCATCTCCTGGAGCTAAAACCGTACCCCTGAATCAAGCTACTCGCGAAGAACTCAGAGCTCTCTTCATCACGGGCCACTCGAGCATGATCGATTTTTTTATTTTTAGAGTCCAACTAGCTTGAGGGGATAATTATCGAAAAAGCCCTAAATTTATTGTACGCTGGTCAATTAAAAAGATTTAGGACGAAATTGGTAAATCGTCAAAAGGTTTAGAATTATAATGGCACAATTGAAAGGTTTAGAACTAATTGGCCACCCTACAATAAATTTATTACTTTTTGGATAATTTTCCCACAACCTTTGAGTTGTAGATCTCTAAACCAAAGTATAATCACATACTATTGATCTCCAGATTTTTTTTTTTTTGTATCGAAGGTGTCCATTCTCTAGATTGTTATACCCTAAAGAATGCTAAGAGGGCAACCAAGATGGAAAAACCAAGGTTCCGACCCCGTGTAGAGCTTCTCCTCGAAATTTGAAAACCGACTCGAACTCGAGTGGCTTCGCCGCAAGATTTCAATGCCCCGGGCCGGAACGACGTGAGTTCGGCAGCGTTTCTCCCGAGTGGCTTTGTCATAATTGATTTGCCGTGGATGTTTGAATCACTCAAAGGACAGCATTTCTTAAGGTGATCGAAGAGAGCAGTCCAATTGACTTATGCTAACGCATGTTGCAATTTGTGGTATGGTTGGAGCAAAGAGAAGGTGTGGTGGGGTTTCAGGGAGAGAGAGAGGCATCTTTTCCTGGGGGCCGATGAGGCACGTACGGATACAAATTGGACGGCGGTGGTAAGAAGAAGAAGAAGAAGACCCAAAGATGAAAAGGAGAATAATAACGTGAGGCGGCGAAAAAAATTCCGATCTCAAATTATTCTTCTCTGAATCATCTTTCTAATCGAGACCAATCTTCGTTATTCCTTCCAATATGCCAAAAAACGCCGTGGATGGATGGCGGGGAGTTGCGCCACATCTGTTCGATCTTTGCCAACCTCCCAAATTTTCTTTTGCTCTGCATCTTAAGATTAATTCTTCATCGATCTTTATTCCTTGCTAGGAGAGATGGGATTTGGGTATTGATACGAACTTTTCATGCGCTTTCCCCGGATCGACACTTAAGATGACCAGGTCTCCCTTTGAGCACAGGTGAACATGGAAGTGAAGAAACCCAGAAACTCAAAACTTTTCCTTGTGCCGTAGGTTTATTTGAACCGTGCGGGGAAAATTGTCCAAAAACTCACAAATATTTTGTATTTTTTCTAGTTTAGTCATAAACTTTTTAAGTTTGCCAATTCAACATTAAACATTTGGCATTTAAGCCAATTTAGTCATTCCGTCTAATTTTGAGCGGGAATCGCTGAGTTTCCGCGACTGCGACTGAAGTGGTGCGGCATGCACTAGCATGGCTAACTTATAATAGCATTTTGCTAATTTTTATCTTTTTTTCTTTTCTAAATTATCCTTTTCTCCTTTTTTTTTTCTTTTCTCTAGTTTTCTAGTTGGCAACTGACAAGGGCCGCGATGGTCTGGGCGAGACCAAGCGAGGCGTTGCAGCCCTCAACAGTGGTCGACAAGAACATCGTGGCCCTTGCCTATTGCTGGCAAGGGCCAAGCAAGCCTCATCACGGACCTCGTTGACAATTGCCAAAGAGAAAACCAAAGAAAAAAGGGAAAAGAATTTAAAATATAAAATATAAAAAATATTAAATTATTGTTAGAAATTAGTTAAGTCAGCGCCGATTACGTCACGTTAGTAATTTTCAGTCAAAATTGGCTAAAAGGACTGAATTAGCATAAATGTAAAAGATTTGTTAGAAAAGTTTTGAAGGTGCTGTCAGTGGCGGCAAAGATGAAATGCTTGAATTTCAAAGTGAATATTGCGAGGCAGAACATCATGGCGAAACTATACTAGCAAAAGAATGATGAGAATCGTTGTCCCAACAAGAAGTGATGTCTAACCAAGATATGGTAGTTGATTCTTTCACTAAGCAATTTGCCCTACTAATTGCCATGCAAGAGTGTCTGACAACTTCCTCGAACTGATAACCGTTCACTAATTTGCTTGTGTACAGCATGCCGGAATCTCTAACTCGCGATCTCGAACAATGTCACAGCGGCGAAGACTAGGAAAAGAGTACCTCCGATGTAGGCAATGGCCTAGTACAGTGAATAGAGGACGGCGAATCAAGTAAAAGAATGCATGTTCGATGAACCGCCTCGACAAAATATTGCCTTAGCAGCACAGGGATTAAGTAAATTGAGTAAGAAGTGATTTTCGTTTTCATACCTTCTCAGACAAGAACGTTCCCAGCAATGAACCTCCGAGTACCGCGATCTGCACAAAGTTTGTGAAACAAATTTGCAATCTTGAGAGTCATTATAATCTTGCCAAGGGTTGAAGGAATTTCGCAAACATACGGGAATCAAGATTGTCTCCATCGCCGCATATAACCTTGCCCCAAAGTTACTTCTGACGACTAACATGTATAGCACTTCTGATTTGCAAGAATTGTATCCAGAATTATCAGACTGAACAAACTGTCGACAAGACTCAAATACTCGTTACTAGTGAACTGAACACTAGCATTTTCACTGTTTCCTTTAGAGTCAAGTTTTAGAACGACCTTTCTTACCATTTCTTAAACAGATAAGAAATCGTGTAGACCCAGAAGCTAGTAAGTAGAAGAAATGATTTCCATTGGGAAACAAATTACCAAAGTTGCAACCCCATGTCCGGCCAAAGCTCCCCCAATGACTCCAAGAGGCGAAGAAGCTGCAGCAAGGGCTATATTGCAAGAGAAATGTTCAATTACTAGAAAGAAGGTCAACATTGTAAACTTTGAATGAAGCAGAAAACAACTCTGAGGATGAGACAACAGAATGAGTTGGAAAGGCCAGAGGTTGAATGCAGCTGACGTCGCAATGTTATGTAAGTATCAGATCATGGGAAGCTACAAGTGAATAGTAAGATAGACAAGAAATAGATAGACTGGACTAGCCTAGTACACATTACCATTGGGAGCTAAAGCCGAAGTATGCATACAAATGTTGATCGATGAGAGTGACGGGTCAAATTTATATACAGTTCAAACTTTGCACTCACCTATTGTCGAGAAAAACGACTTGTCGCCCCATTCAGCAACAAAGACTAAAACAAAAGTACTAACAACAGTACTAGCAGCTGCTATTATCCCAGCACCATTTCCAGAAAATTTCGAAACTGCTAATTCAGCCTGGTTCAAAAGAACAAAGTGATATCACCTCTAGAGAAAGTAACACAATGTAAAAGAGCATATTTATAGGTGCAACATCAGAAAAAGGCTTGACAAACTGGGAAACCGACATTCAATTCACCTCTTTCTGCTCATCGTCTGCCTTAAGACCATCACCAGAGGAGGCGTCAATAAGTGTGGAAATACCAAAATATACCTGATATGCAGAAATTAGGGCACAGATGCTGCTCATTTCTCAACAAAAACAGTCCCTTTTTATTGACAGAAGGCATGCAAACTAGCAGAGGAACATAGAATAAATTTCATGATATCAGCAGCCATCCAAAACTTACCAAGAGACAAACTGCAGCAATGTCATCAACAGGCAAATCATTCTCACCGAACCTGTGATGCCGTTACTACACATTATACTTCTCCAGCAACATTATCAACTTCACACAATAGCAAAATGGAAAAGAGACGAGTCATCATGCGTTGGGGAAATGCATTGAGAAGCAGAAACAAAAGTACCTGAACGGAAGGATTTCATCAACATAGTGAAAGGTCCTTCCAATAACAACAGATATAATAGTCATTATCCTGTCCAGAAGAATAAGCACTTCTTTTAATCCCAAAATAATGAATTTCTTTGGTCTCTTCAACATAAAACACAACTTACATGGACCTTACCCCAAAAAAAAAAAAACACAACTGACATGGACTTTGGTAGTGATGGCAACCAACTGCTTTAGACAAATAAGATGCAGCTGTCACCTTCTAGAGCAAGTCCTGGCTATTTATCTCAAGATATGATCTATTTACCGCAAATTAGTAGCATGGATCAACAAAGACACTTCTGCTTTGCCAATGTTACTAAGGGCAGGAACAAGTTAAGTAAGTTGGTACAAGTACTACACCTATAAGACAAATAAGAGATGAAAAATCAGAATATCACCAACTTCAAATGGTTTGGATAGAGGGTGGCTGATTTAGGCGTAGTGCAGATGGGAGAAAACTATTTAGTCAGAGGCGGCTGCTTTTCTTACTCGCTGTTTATTGAGTTTACTCTGTATATCTCAAATAAGAATCACGAAGAGCAAGAGAAAATGCAAAAGACATCTAAATCACCATTAAGAAGCAGAGTAACATACGCAAGTGCACCGAATGTCCCAGTGAAGACGACACCTGCAGAGTTCCTAGCTGCTAATAGAGCCTGCAAAAAGCGAGAAGACAAATTAAGAGATACTGCACTTCAAGCAAAGCTACACAGGACTAACCACTTACAAAGAGATGAGCGGAAAAAGAACAGATTATTTACCGAAAGTGAGATGGGAGAGATGTTGCACACGCATGCGCATGCGTGCAACTGCATGTGCCCACACACGTGGTATGCGTGCGTGGGTGTAGTGGGTAAGAGAGAGAGAGAGAGATTAGAGAAGCTAACCTAGACAACACCTGAAATTGGAAGATTTTATCATTCTGGAATATATCAATCCACTCCGTTCTTAAGATAGGTTCATGCCACTCAGTAGCAGGATTAGTTATCCCATGACTAATTTGTTTACCGCTTTACTTCCAAGCTTAGTCCATAGTCCTATATTGCAAAGGCATCACATGTCTGAGCAAAATATTCTTTTCAGTGGAAATTTACACCCTGACAAAGCTGCACTTAATATATTTCTAATTTATCGACTACTAATAGTTTTACGAAAAATATGTTAGGCCTAGACAGGCTAGCAATGAAACCTTGAAATCTCTGGTTTGTTTTAGACAAACCTCTTTCTCAGATTCACATACTAAAGAAAGGCACATGAGAATGTCTCAGCAGAAATCCCACAGTGATGGACACTGAAGATGTTTTCATTGGCTTATTTAAACAAGCACCCTAATAAGCACCCTAATAAGTTCCCTTCTATTCCTACGTCCTAGGAAAGAAGTCCTTTTCTGAGGATAGGATTTGGCATCAAACCATGCCAAGCAAATTAGTACCGTTTGTTAGTAACTCAGCCAGTCAAGAGATAAGATCTTTGGTCTCACCGCAATAAAGAAGGTTTTATCTCCCAGCTCTGAGAAAAAGATAAGCAAGAATGCCTGCATGAAGAGAAAATGTATAAGAGCTCTGCATAAATGTAGATGATGTAATTTTATCAAAAGAATTAACTCTAGTAAAACATAGTAGGCAATGCCATATAAGAGCTTAATGGATAGTAGGTCGAGATGATTGATCCAATTACTAATCATATCACTACAATTAAAAGGGAAATCTAAGCATGTTCTGAAGGGAACAGTTACTACGTAATTTTTTGTTGATAGTACAATGTCACACAAAATTGCCGATAGGAACATATCCTGAAAAGCGACAGTCATTCTCGTTGCAGCAGTTGTGAGATCACTTATATAACCGATTTGAAATTTGATAAGGCTCTGAACTAGTTTGTATGCTTAGGAATCCCGAAATACAATTTATTTTCTAAACCTTATGAATTACCAAAGCATCTCCTTGTTAATAACTACACAGAAAGCTAGAGCCATCGGATATTGAAATTCAAAAGTTAAAGGGAGATTTCCCTAACTGAGGCAAAACCTGTGCTAATATCACCAAGGTCCTGAATGTAAGGAAGTGACTGCAAACCATTCGCAATGCCTCCGGCAATAGCTGGTTGAGAGCCTTCAAGCGTGAGCAAGCCAAAGAGGAACATAAACATCCCCAAATTACCAAATGATGCAGTTCTCAACAGAGTATCTCTAGCTGTAAGATCTTGTCTATTTGAGTTACTCATCCCCGAAAGTATGGGCGCAACGCAAGAATCGTCCATGTTATGCAATGACCCTTCTGATGCGCCACTATTCTCATCACTGATGTACCCTGTGGTCTGTATTGGCAGGAACATTTGGATTAAAATTTAAGGTAAGATGGACAAGACAACACATTTTTATTTGTTAAGCATGTCCGCTGAGAAAAATCAGCTGAAATCCCAACTCCAAGGCAAACATGATGAGACGAGCACAATTAGTTCTGATGTAGAAAAAATGGGACAAAAGATGGATGAGCAAGGAAGAACTCGCTATCATCATTTACTGCATATTACTCTTAATAACTGATCCAATCAAATGAAGCAAGGAAAAAACATATAAATTCGCAGTTCAGGTCCTGAAGATTCTTACCAAGTCACCACAGTTCTCAGAAGTTCTAAGCCGAAAGTGACCAGACCATTCTTCACAATTCTTCACGGTCCGCTCTCTCCTGTCCCTACAAAAGGCATGCCAATCAGTCCATTTCAAAAGCTTCCATACCTCTTCCCAGCTTTGCATTTCCTCATAAAAGTCGAACCCCATCTCGACAATTACGGGAAAAAAAAACGATCAAATATCTCAAAATCCTTACAACTTAGCATAGTCAACCATCAAATTGAACTGATTCCGCTCGGTCACTCTGAAGATACAGGAAGAAGCACTATCATTTTTCCTTTGAGCTCACTATGGCAGAAAGATCACAAACACTTGGCACAAATTTCCAAGATGCCATCCCACGCCCATGAAGCACATTTCTGAAGAAAGGCATCCAAAATCATAAAAAAAAAAACACACATATTTCCCAGATTACCTGCAGAAAATGGGTACTGGGTCGCGAGAATGGCGCTTGAAAGTTTGATTCTTGAAGCGAGAACTGAGGGGGAAGAGGTAACAGGTGGCGAGCTTCGGAGGCTGCGAAGATGGAAGCAGTGATCGCGACTTGAGGACGCTCCCGCAGAGCGTGATGCAGCGCATTGTCTCGCTCTTGCTCGTTCTTGCTCGGCTGGTCTCTGTGGTCCGAGAGAGGTTAGTTGATGAAGTGATGAAGTCGAGAGAAGGAAGGAGATGAGTTATCTGAATGTAGCGCCACTACGTGCTCTGCCTTTATCTGCTTCAGTTTCAACCGTCTGGTTTGTCCCCTCTGATTGCTGATGCAATTACAATGTCGCCCTTATATTTTGGGCTTCGGCCTCTAGATCAAAATGGCCCCCGAAGATTCTTTTCTGCCAATTTCGTAAGCAAAGAGCTGAAAATTCAAAATGTCTCTTATTCCCTGGGAGATATTTTGAAGATTAAGGATCCGTCCATTTTGCAGAAAATGAACTGTTTCTGAAAAATATTTTTAAAAAATTATTTTTCAAGAAAATGATGAAATTTTTTGGTATTCGACTGAAACCTGTAAATGACATGGAAAATATTTTTCGCCGTTCAGTATGGCAAATCGAATTTGATTTTCCTCCATATACTCCTTCAAATAAATTTCAATTTTATTTATTTTTATTTTTTAAAATATTACAATTTTTATTTATATTTTTCCTTTTTTTTTCAATTTTTTCGCTTTCCTTTTTTTTTTAACCTTTTCCCCTCTTCTTCGTTTGGTCACCGGCCATAGGCAAGCTTGAGTCTCACCTTGCAAATTTGATGAGGCTTGGCCTCACTCGTTGACCTTGAGCAACGCCTAGCTCCCCTCACCACAGGCCGGCGAGGTCAAGCTCGCCATTCGAAGAAGAAGACAAAAGAAAAGAAAAAAGAGAAAATTAAAAAAAATAATTAAAAAGGAAAGGAGTGTGAAACAGTGGAGGAATGAAAGACACAGGAAAATGATTTTACCCACTTTTAAGGTATTTTTTTCATGAGTAGAAAATATTTTCCTTAACCCTTTCATTTTCCATAAACTAAACATAAAAAAATCCGGAAAATATTTTTCCATAAGTTATTTTTTGCGAAAAGAAAAAACCTAAAATCTCTCCTAAGAACACTTTTTGCCTCATATTTCTTCGTAGATGTGTTAAAAGTGTAACTGATGACCTCGATGACCAGTCATTAGTCCACATTTCAGCTAATTCCAACACTATATTTAGGCTCTGTTCGCGAAAAACAACTTCCGAAAAAATATTTTTCAAATTTTTTGGTGTTCGGTTCACAAAAAATATGAACCAAGAAAAACATTTTTTCATCAATGGAAAAAAAAAAGCACCTTCAAAAGTGGAGAGAATTATTTTATCTTTTCAAAAGAAAAAAAAATCATTTTCCATGGAGGCCAATCTTTCTCTTCTCTTTATCTGCATGCTTCAAATTTTTTAATAATTTTTTTATCTAAATATTTTTTTTATTTTATTTTTAATTATTTTTATTTTCTATTTTCTATTTTTCCTTTTCTTCAAGGCGAGCCTACTAGTGAGCTCAAGCTTGCCCATGGCCATCACCGATGAGTTATGGTGCTGGAAGGGGAAGAGAGAAAAGCAAAAGAAAAAGCAAAGAAACGAGGAAAGAGAAAAGACATAAATTAAAAGTAATTAAAAATTTATTTTTAATAAATAATAGAAAAATAATAAAATGAAAATAAAAAATAAGGAATTGTGAAAAAATAGTGCATAGAGGACAATCAAATCCGATTTCACAAATGATGAAAAATATTTTTTAATTCATTTTTAAGTTTTAGCCAAACATAAAAAAAAATATTGTCATTTTCCTGAAAAATACTTCTTGAAAAATATTTTTCAGAAACATCACATTTTTCGCAAAATAAATGGAGCCTTAATCTCTCAAGTTGTAGCAATCAATCTCAAAAGTGTTAATCAATCATTGCCTTTTGTTGACTATCGAACCATGTCAATCAGTCCTTGGTCATTTGTGATCGTTGATCGGTGTCAAATTTCCATTTGAACAATCTTTACGTTGGCCATTTAGGGCATGTATGGTAACTATTCTGATTTTCTGATTTTATTCTTCGGAATAAAAAAAAATGAGAATCATATTTGGCAACATAAATTATTCTGATTTTCATTCTATTCTCGGGAATAATTTTGGAACAAAAACAAAAACCAAAAATAGTTGATTTTGAATTTTGAGAATTACAAAATAAAATGAAGTATCACATCTCTCACTTTTGTCTTTTAGTTCTCTTGTCACTTTTTCCTTGACCTAAAAAGAATAAGGTCTCATTTTAAAGGAAAAATATATAAGATAATAAAAAATTAAAAAATTTTGAAAAAAATTAGAAATTTTCTAAAAAATAAGAAAATTTTCAGAAAATCACTAAAAATAGAAAAAAAAAATTAGATTAGGCTAGTTTGACCTCGTCTTCGTAAATTTGGAGATAGATTCTCCAGATTTCATAAATTTTGTTCTTTTTTAGAAAATTTATAAATACCTTAAAAAATATACCCGAATCACATTCTCTAAGCCCTTAGAGCTTTGTCCGGATTTTATGATATGATTTATCAATGCCATGGTCTTTAATTATGCACTTGATTTTACTGATTGTGATATACCTAGGTTTATGTACTTTAGACTTAGTCTAATTTTAGAAAATTTTGGAAAAAAGATAAAAATAACCAACTTAAACAATTAACAAGCTCTCATTCTTAAATTTTGGAGAATTAAGATTAAGATTTGTTTTCCTAAAACCAAAAATGCACAACAATGCAAAATAGTGTAGTGAATTTTCTTTGCAGAAACGAGGATGTCGTTCATGTCGATTATCCGCTCACTCAAAAGATTTGGATAAAACTCCACAATAAATGATGAAAATAACTTGTGATGATTCTTGATATTTATTTTTACATTTTAATATGCAACATGTTATATAAGAAGACCAATATAAATTAATTTTCGATTAATTTGAAATGTAAAATGAAATTTCACAAAATAACTATGTAATTATTTGACTTAAATGACAAAAATTGAGAAGAGAAAGTGTTCCCATGAATAGAAATTATGTGCAGTTATCAAACGTGTTTCTGTTCTAAGAATAGAAATTCTATACAGACACCAAAGGCATTCTGATTCTCTAAAAATCATCTAGGAAATAGAATAAAAAAAAAGTCATTTTAATCAGAATCACTTTTTAGAAACAGAATGATTACCATATTGACCCTTGATATCAAGATGTTGATCCATCTCGATCATTGCTAGTTGAGAATGTGTATCCTCTGTGCAAAATGGTATGAGATATTTGGACATAAGTTTTAAAACTTGTCTTAATGATGATTTTAGTCTTAAAAACTTTTTATTTCGTGCATTTAAATGTTAAAAACTTGTCATAGTGTTCACTTTAATCCTTTTCAGGTTTTAAGGGATGGAATATGCACGTTGTAATTTTTTCTAAACTACCAACCACGTGGTACACTTGTCTTGGTGGATAAACCAATCTTGTAAACGAGTCGTGTACTTATAGCAGTATGTAAAACGGACGTTGACGGAACAATGACTCCGAGTTAAAGGCCTGACCATTTGAAGCGTCTTCATTTCATCATATTAATTATCTGAAGATGACAATTCGGACAATCCTTACTTGGAAAGCTACTGACCAACACTGCAACTTCAAGAGACATCCTCTGCTATTTGTAAACCCTAGTCACGCATTTCTCCCAAATCCCAAAAATACAAAACACATGCGGCTAGTGACTTGTTTAATCCCTAATAGCACTCGTACAACTTGACATCCATCTTCACTCGAAAATACTCGTGTAAAATATTAGCCTCTGACCCAAGCTCAAGAATCCCTCTTGCCATGAAGAAATCTCCGGTTCCGCCGACAACCGTGAGATACCTAGTCTTTGCCGGGATAAAATTGGGCCCCATGACGTTAATAGTACCCTTATACTCGGACGAGTTGAAAACCAAGGTAAAAGCCATCCAGGCGCCCGGACCAGTCTTCATATAGTAAAAGTAGAAACCCTGAGCCCGGGCCGCCGGGGGAGACAACAGGTTCTGATCCTTGGTCACGAGATTGTCAAAGATGGTCACCTGGCCAAAGTCAAAAACCCCAAACCCGGCCGGGCTCGTCACGGCGGCCTCAGTCGCATTGGCCGAGTTATTGCCAGTGAACATCACGTCGTGCATGTGGAGCACAATGTGCTTGCACGGTTTGAGTTCTTTGGAGGGCCTAGCTAATGAAAGTTGGGAGGCAAGTGAGAGCAAGAGAAAGATGAGGAAGAAGAAGAAGACATGATTGTTTTTCGAAAGCTCTCCCATTTTGTGTTTCTTTTACAAGGTAGTGATGGTTGTGGCGAATACAATAGCTCGGTGACCAGCTTATATAGAACTTACCATTGCAAAAAGAGGTCACGTGAGCCATGTCAGATTATATATATAATCTCCCAACAACCGCCCCTTGGCCTTGGGGCTTGTTTCGCTTTTGGCTTTACTAGATGCTAGCATTTAAGATAAAGAGTCTTTTATCATCCTTGGCACTATTATAAGGTTTCATCCACCATTATAAGGTTAAGCAACAATTTGAAGTTCCCCCACCAACCCACCCACGTGGCCTGTTTCAAAATTTTTAGTGGGATCTAGTTTAACATTCTCAAAGATATAGCCTCTTGAGAAAATACACTAAGAATTACGTGTTACTTTTTAACCTCGGACCAGATTGCCTCCTCTATTACTCGGAGGATTTGTGTTACATTTATTGGCGATGTTACACACTCACCGCGGTGGAAGAATTCGATTACAGTACTATCTCCGAACACACGTCATTTATTCAACGATGAATGTGTAAGTAATCTCTTGTTTCTACGGTGAACCTAGCAATAATTCTTTTAGGATACTACACTTTTGCATGCTGAGTTTTCATAGTGGACAACAAACTGCGCCGTCCATTAGTTAACGTCTTAAATTTATTCAGAAGAATACATCTTTTCTTCTTCCTAAAATTACCCTTGTTATGGTTACGAACTCCTCCAAACTCCATAAAGTAGTCTCCCATTGGAGAATCCTAACCTTAACTGCCCAACCCAACTTCAGCTGTCATTTCGTGCGGCTCCTCCAGCAGTCGTCCCGACCATCGTGTCGCTGGTCGCAACTTGAGGAAGAAATTTAAAATATATATATAAATTCAAAAACAAAGAAAATAAAATCATAATTAACGAAAGAGAATGGAAAATAATTTCTTCTTTCTAAAAGGAAGAATTCATTTTCCAGACTTTTAAATGTACTTTTCCCATTGATGGAAAATAGTTTTTTTGACTAGTTTATATTTCGCGAACTGAATGTTGGAAAATCCAAAAAATATTTTAATAAACGTTTTTTTTGTAAAACAGACAGAGCCTACATGTCAATTTTTTTTAATTAATGGCCACATATGATTGAAAAGAATGATATAAAAAAGGTCACGTGGCACTTTTAATCTATTTGCAACTTTTTAAGTTAATGAAAGGTTTAAGTACATCAAAATTGCAAGATTTAGGATCTAAATATAGGAAAGAAAAGTTGTATGATCCAGGATATTATTGTGACATGTTTTAGGACTTACCCACAATTGTCCCAAATGGTATAAAATTCAAGGGTCAGTAGATTTAGGTCCACACTAACTCAAATAATTTTCTGAGGGGGTATTTCGAACTAATGTCCATAGAACAGGTGCATTTAAATATTTAAATAGTACTAAAACACCCCACAATAATTTATTCCATCTCTTTGTTCATTCAATAATCGCCGAATGAATTTCAAGACTTTGGAAGGTAACTCAAACACCGGGAATGTGTTGCCTGTCAGGCAATGTCAGAGCTAACATGTGCAAGTATTTTCATCAATGCGTTCATTGGTTCATACAAAATTGTTCAGCTAAGTTGGCAATGATTAGAAGTAGTCTGTGTGATAACTCATAATGCAATCAATCAAAATGTGGATCATGCAAAACTATTCTGTCAAGTTTGCATTACCAATTCTATTTAAGGAGGTTCTCATAATATGAACGCCTCGAATGTAATCTGAATGGGGGACTTTAGTCCGAAGGGGCTTTCTCTCACTCTAGAGAAAGGCTGTTTATCTGTAGATTAAAATGTTAGACCTGTGTAGAAATGGTTTAACTTTCCTCATCCTGTTATGCCCCATTTTGCACATTTGATGTCTCCTATGCAGTTTATACTCTAAGTTGGAGCTGGTAAATTAAACATGCGGAATAATCATAATTCGTGAAATGTGTAAACACAATGCCGATGTGACAATTTTTAGCATCATGTGTATTTATATAATGTGCAAACATGGGCGGATTTGAATTGCCCCTGGCATGTGGGTGGATTCAACAAATTGGGAAGCCCACTCCTTATCTCGAGGAGCGGTTTGTCTCAAGTTTTGCCCCTGCATGATGAGGCATATGGGTGAGGGAGCATTTTAGTTTGTTTAGTGACAGCGACCGCCATGGTTTAGCGGTTAAATGCCCCCCATTTTTCACCAGAATAGATCTTGTCAAATGATCATCATTTTCTTTTGGATTTGTCTCCTCCAACATGTTACATGTTAGTATAAATATTTCCTGTAACAAGAAAAGGAGACATGTCAACCGGTATTAAAAGGGATAAATTGGAAACGATACTGATTTACCCTTCATCTTGAATGCCTTGGACAAGTCTTTTACCAATTTTGCTGGGTTGAGTTTTCTTCGACTTTTGTTGGATGCTTCACCATTAAGCCGAGAATGTGGCAAAATATTGACTTCGGTATTACTCGTCGAGTATTCCATTCGGTCCATTGGACCATAGGTGTCCATGGGATTTTCTTTTCAA
Organism: Psidium guajava; assembly: GCA_016432845.1. Taxonomy (NCBI): domain Eukaryota; kingdom Viridiplantae; phylum Streptophyta; class Magnoliopsida; order Myrtales; family Myrtaceae; genus Psidium; species Psidium guajava. Next base: position 8,096,738 of record CM028232.1, read on the forward strand.
AGGTTAATCCTTGGGGATAACGCGGCCCTGTTGTATCACCTTGGGCCTTGTTACGATATTTCTCGAGGTAATTTGCAATCACTGTTAAGAATGGAATAAAAAAATTCAGGACTCGAGATGATTATGTGCAAATTAGAACGATACAGAATTACCCATGTTTGAGATTATTCGGATCTTTCGCTTGTATTTTTCTTTAACCAAAGCTGTCCATCCCGTGGTAATGTCCATGAGTTGATTTGCCCCCAATTTAGCCCGACCAGGAAATTTGGTTTTTGGATACAACTGTATTCTCGAGTCGCTTTTGCAAATTCCTGAAAATAGAAGGGATCAAATTTAAAACCGGAGCAATTTAAGGGTAAATTGGAACTATACGGATTTACCCTTCAAATTTACGCAGATTTCGTCTCGATATTAATTTTTTCGAGTTTGGTGCGGTTAACGGTTTCGAGCATTTAATAGGGGAGAAAGGGAAATGATTACTTCTAGCTTGTGCATTAATTTTGGACATCGACAAAAGGCGAGAACGTGCGATAAAACTAAGTAGACGTATTCGTCTAGGTTTAATCTTCTTCATGATGCTCTCGCGGGTTGCGGTAGACGATGATATCAAGAACATTAGAGAGGCATTCAGTGTGACTTTCCACCAGCCGCCTAGAGACCCGCGTTCAATCATGTAAATTAATAAAGCTACCACCACTTAATTAATGTGCCAATAAATTCGGCCATTTGTTGCGTGCCCCACTTCAACCGTGTTTTGTTTCTTTCGGTGCCCACTTGCTCTTGTCGGGCGCCTGTAGCATTGGGAGAAATACTTGTGGGTCACATTCATTAATAGAACCTCGGTCCTCTAAAACCCTCCGCGTGTTTCGGATCCGAGGAAATTTTAAGACCGGTCTCTGGTTGATTTAATCAGGTTAAGATACTTATTTCATGGTTTCTGATTATATAATCCATATTGTCTTTCAAAAGACGCGGGATCCTCTGCAATACATTAAATATGCCCCCGTGTTTAATCAGTATAAGTCCACCGTCATATCAGAATACACTGCCCATACAAGTTTACGGATTGACACAACTCTGTCTGTCAAAGATGGACAGTGTTCGTTTGCCCCCCTGAATTAACGGTTGAAGCCTTGGTGTTTTTCGTCTTTTGGTATTTCTGAAGATGATTCTTGATATATTATTGAACTTAATTTTTACACCCGTCTGGGGTATCTAGGATCTCTCTGCAAAAGAAAAGGATATAATTAGTATGCGACACAAGGAATGTCGGTCCATGACTCCTATATTAGTCCAATTTTATTTTTTCTATTTTATAGAGAAATCAGAAAAAAAAAATTCCTTAGGAAGAAATGGGTTAATTTCTGATACATAATTTTTTTTTTTTTGCAGATTTATTACTCTTTTTTTTATTATTATTTTTTTTAAGGAATGTGACAAAATCTCTTGATGTTTACTAAAATTTTTGAAGGAATTTCCTTTTTATCAAAATAAATTTTCAGAGGTAAATTTATCAGGAAAATTTTATTTTTATTGAAGCAGGAAAGACATAACAGAAATCCTTTATTGGTTAACAAAATTCCCCCGAGACACTAGTCTAATTTTATTTAGAGAAAATTTTCTTAGAAAAACATGAGCGAATTTCTCGAAAAGAATTTTTGTTGCAAGTTTTTATAATTTGAAAGAATGTGATAAAATCACTTGATGTTTACCAAAGTTTTTTTTTTGAAGGAATTTTTCTTTTTATCGAAATAAATTTTCAGAGGAAAATTTGTCAGGAAAATTTCATTTTTATTGAAGCAAGAAAAACATGACAAAAATCTCTTATTGGTCAATACAATTCCCCCGAGACATTAGTCTAATTTTATTTAGAGAAAAATTTCTTAGAAAAACATGAGCGAATTTCTCGAGAAGAATTTTCTTGCAAGTTTTTATAATTTGAAAAATGTGATAAAATCACTTGATGTCTACTAGAGTTTTTTTTTAAGGAATTTTTCTTTTTATTGAAATAAATTTTCAGAGGAAAATTTTTTCAGGAAAATTTCATTTTTATTGAAGTAATAAAAAAATGACAAAAATCCCTTATTGGTTAATAAAATTCCCATGAAGGGATTTTTTCACATCATTTTTTCAAAAAAAAAATTTTTTTTTAAAGAAATGAGGGACAAATTTAATTTTTATTTTCTTTTAAAAGAATGGTCGTAATATCAAGCTCAAAAACTGACTAACTCCTAGCATGGACCAACCGAAAATAAATACAAGATAAAATTAGAGAACTTACTTTTACCTTGGAGAAATGCAAATCACATAGTCATGCGCATGACTCAAGTGAGGAGTGGACTCTAGAAAATAAAAGAAGGAGAGACAGGGTATGGACCTAAAAGGCCCCCACTATCTGAATTGACAACCTTACCCTCCGCGCAATCAAATCACAATGGGAAGAATTGTCAATTCAGATAATGAGCGGGATAAAATATGGTCAACCCAAGCGCAATTGACGCAAGAGCTTTGCATATTCGATCCCTATCTATGGTTACCTAGGAAAAATTTCGCGACTTGGGTTTAGACGCTTGTGTGTGCAGGTGTTGTGATCCTCAGAATATGCAAGACATGCACAACAATTGATATCAAAACAGCGTTTCTAAAAATGTGTGAAATTAAACATAATCCCAACACCGAGCCTGCAAAACAAATGGGTTAGCCAAACACTCCGCCCCTTATAACTCCCATCCTGCAAAAACATATAACACCTATAAAATGAGTCCCAAGCAAGATCGCCAGAAGCGAAATATCCATGAAATTTTCATTGGCCTAAGTCCACTAAGACTTTTAAAATTTCGAAAAAATTTAAGTATTCCAATTGATATCTTTTTTCGAAAATTTAAAAATCTCTAGTCCCCAGTGGAGTCGCCAGTCTGTCGCGACCCTCTAAAAAAATATTTTAAATTTTAAAATTTGGAGTCGCCACTAATCGTTCTTGGTAGGTCGATTAGAAACCTAAATAAATTAGCGGGAGAACTAATTTATTCCTGCGAACCAGAGATTATGAGCTCGGGGACTTGGTTACACTAGTTAATTAAAACTAATGCCCTTTCGGTACCTTAATTTCATGGATATCCTAATCCGGCAACTCAGGCTTGGTTTATTCCTAAAGCTCTAGTAGGGTATTCTCTTTTGTGTTTTCACTTTTTAAATAGGATGCATGGATGGTATATATTTTTATTTGTTATATTTTTTTAAGTGTTAAAGATTCCCTGAAGCCGAAAGAGGGAGTGTGTTAACGACTTCTGTGCAGTATTACGACCTACTCATCTTTTGGGTCTGATGATTCAAAAATTAAATAATAGGAAGTACATGACAGTGAATAAACACCTCCAATGGGAGGCCTAGCATTGGCTTGGCTCTTCCCTTTGGGATTTAAGGTACAGGTATTTAAGTTGCAAGTATTTAAACTACTGTAAGTAAAAACCTCCAATGGGAGGCTAAGCATTGGCTTGGCTCTTCCCTTTGGGATTTAAGGTACAGGTATTTAAGTTGCAGGTATTTAACTACTGTAAGTAAAAACCTCCAATGGGAGGCTAAGCATTGGCTTGGCTCTTCCCTTTGGGATTTAAGGTACAGGTATTTAAGTTGCAGGTATTTAACTACTGTAAGTAAAAACCTCCAATGGGAGGCTAAGCATTGGCTTAACTCTTCCCTTTGGGATTTAAGGTGCAGGTATTTAACTACTGTAAGTAAAAACCTCCAATGGGAGGCTAAGCATTGGCTTGGCTCTTCCCTTTGGGATTTAAGGTGCAGGTATTTAAGTTGCAGGTATTTAACTACTATAAGTAAAAACCTCCAATGGGAGGCTAAGCATTGGCTTGGCTCTTCCCTTTGGGATTTATGGTGCAGGTATTTAAATTGCGGATGGACTTTGTCCTCTCCATTTTGGGGTATGAATTTTTTAAAATGAAATACAACGAATTGATTCAACAATTTGAAATTTGTGCGCGCTTGAGGACTCCTCCAAGCCGATTTTGTGCTTCCATAGGATTGACCATTGATATAGAGCTGCGGCTTCCTGACATAAAATAGAGTGAAGTGTTAGTATACAAAATATGTGCTAATCTGCATCTAAAACCAGAAGAGTAGAAAGAGTACTTATCTCCTATTTTTTTGGGAGGGATTTCTATAATTGATTTTCGCTCTCTATGTTCCCAATATAGAGAGTTTCTTTTGAATTAAGAGGGACTTTTAGTCACAGATCAGTTGAGAAATCGGTGGACAGCTTAGGAGCTTGTCTGGGCCGATTTTTGCATCTCTACGAGATTTTTGCTGTTGACGTAGAGATATCCTTCTCCTGACATAAAATATGGGGAAAAAAAGAGATGGAGAAAGTGTATACAATTTGTGCTAATTTGCGAGTAAAATCATAAATAAATGAATAAATAAAAACACTTAGCTCGAATTTGCTTGCTCGTTGACGAGGATGAACTCTTGATTTATATTGATCGATGAAGGAATTTGTGATGATAACCCCTAACTTTAAACTCCCATCATCTTTAAAATTCTCTCTCTTTTGGTATTTTCTTTTTCTCGAATTTTTCTTCAATCTCCCAAAACTCTCTCAAACATCCAAAATTTCCTCTCCAAAAAATTCTCCCAAACACTTCAAATTTTCTCTCCCAAGAATCCTTTCTCAAGCTCACTTCTTCCTCCTTTTATAACCTACTCATCTATCTCCCATTCTAATTTTTCCACTAACTCTATCTCCCATTCTAATTTCTCCACTAACTCTTCTTCATTTTCATCTTCCATTCTCCATCTCTATCTCACATTCTAATCTCTCCACTAACTCTTCTTCATCTTCATCTTCCCTTCTCCATATTTATCTCCCATTCTAATTTCTCCACTAACTCTTCTTAATCTCCATCTTCCCTTCTCTATTCTTATCTTCCATTCTAATTTCTCTACTAACTCTTCTTCATCTCCATCTTCCCTTCTCTATTCTTATCTTATTTTCTCCATCCATTCTTCTCCAACTTCTCTTCTTCATCTCCTCTTCTTCATCTTCCCTTCTCTATTCTAATTTATCCACTAACTCTTCTTTTTATTATTTGTAAAATAATCCTTCAAGAGTTAGGTATTTGCACTCTAGTCCTTGAATTTTAAGTATTTAAAATTTAGTCCCTGAAAAAATATTTCTTTAAGTCCAAATCTCCTTACAATTTATGACATACCTTCCCTATACTTAGTCAAAATTCACCACATGTCAAATTTAAGCTCATTTCTTGCCACTGAAAATAATGCAGAATTTAATTAAAGCCCTTTTGCACAATTGAGTCATTCTGTATAATTTGGGCCAATATAAAAATTTGAAATATTAGAGAACAATGTCACAACTCCTAAAAGTGAAAAAATGAAAATAAATTGACTCAAATTGAATTTTTTAGACCCGGTTCGAGATTAGGCTCATGAAGGAATACACGACCCCGAATTGGATTTTTTAAATTTGTGATAACCAACATGAAAAGGGATTTAAAATAAAAATATTGACTATTTTTATATATTTTTGTAGCCTCAAATGCTATTATTTATTAAATATTCTCATAATTTCTAAAATATATAAACAATATATATAAATACAAAAAATTATTTTTTTGTTCGAAAATATTTTCCTAAGCTTGGCCAAGGCTCCAAACTTGATTTTTTAATTTTCTCATTTTTCTTAATTTTTTGTTTTTATGAATTTTCGAAAATAAAAATACCGAAAAATATCGAAAATATGAAAAATTATTTTTTGGTCAAAATTGGTTCCCTAGGCTTGGCTAAGGTTCCCAAAGTTGATTTTTCAATTTTATGAATTTTTATGGATTTTCTATTAATTTTCGAAAATAAATAAATAAAAAATACGTAAAAATACTAAAAATATGAAAAATCGTTTTTTGGTCAAAATTGGTTCCCTAGGCTTGGCTAAGGTCCCCAAAGTTGATTTTTCAATTTTATGAATTTTTATGAATTTTTTTATTACTTTAGCAATAGAAAAAATGATTAAAAATCAGGTTTCAACACCAACTAAGTCTTTTTTTTTTAATTGTGTCAATTTTGTCCTATACCTTTTGATAATTTGTCAATTCAATCATAAATCTTTCAATTGTGTAAATTTAGTCCTAAATATTTTGATATTTGCTAATTTAGTAATGAACATTTTAATGGTTAACAAATGTAGTTCCTCCGACTAATTTCAATCGAAAATCGCTGATTTAGTAGCCCAATTAGCACTAACCTTCATATATCACATGGCCAGTATTGACATGGACAATTCTTTATTTGGTGAATTTTTTATTAACTTTATTATTTTTCTTATAATTCTTTTCTTGTATTCTTCACAGGGTAAGTAGGGCTCTAGCCCCAGGATGAGGGCCGCAAGTGCTCACGATGCCCTTGCCAACCACAACTAAGGCTTGTGAGCCCTTGCTAGATCTATCGAAGCAAGGGCATCGTAGAACCCTAGGCTCTTGCTAACCACAATGAAGATGAGTGAGGGCTGTGATGCCCTAAGCGGGGCTCGTGAGCCCTTGCCTCGCCTAGATCTAGTGAGGGCTTTGCAACCCTTGCCAAGGCCGCTGGCCCTCGTCCAATTGCCAACGGTCCCGCCAGTCCTATGAAGAAAAGAAAAAAGAAGAAATCAATAAAAGAAATTAATAGAAAAATTTTAAAATTTATATAATAATTAAAATTTCTACGTCAGTACCAACCGTATCATGTAAGATGGATGATGCTGACTGGACCACCACGTTAGCGATTTATAGTCAAAATTAATCAGAAAGACTACATTGGTAGTTCATTAAAAAGTTTATGACCAAATTAGAAAATCTTCAAAATGGTTAGGATAAAATTAGCACAACTGAAAAGTTTAAGGTTGAATTGGCAAGTTGTCAAAATGTCTGAAGTGGCCAAAGTAAGAAAAAAATTAAAAAAAAAAAGAAAAAATAAAATAATAAAAATAATATATCAAAATATTTAAATATAATGAAAAATATTCACGTCGGCGCCAACCATGCTCCATAAGACTATCAGCTTCCACCTCAACTATGTTCGGCCAAAATTTACCAGATAAACTCAATTGGCGAAAGTTCAATAAGTTTAAGATTTTTTGGACAATTTTCCCAAAATTACTCTAAACACTCTCTCCTAGACTTCCTAGAACTCAAGTGAGGGATCAAATAAGGTTACGAAGAACATTAACTTATGCTTGATATGCTATGATTTTACCTTCGTCTTCCAAACTGTATAAGATTTTGCGATGATTTAGCAACCATCACAAGAGGGCAGACTACTCTAATTCCCTAATGTTTTCTGAAGTTGTTGAGTCACCCCTCCTGTTTTGAAAAATTACTCTTTAAGTGCAGAAATAGGACGTAATAAGGGTTTGGCTGTTGGTCCATTAAAGACTGGACGATTTTATTTTTATCGATCAGTGGTTTGGATTAAATAATAATAAAAACCACAATCCGATCTCAAGCTCACAAAATATGCAATTGAGAAAAACAATGCCTAGTCGCAAAATCACCAGCTAAGGGGAAGAAGGCACACTTCAGACCCAAAAATGGGAAAAAAAATAAAAATGTTATGTAAGATTATTAATGGAAAAAAGTAGTTCCCATTTACTGGAACACCAGAATATCAACCCAGAAGTTGTCGAGGCTGCCAAAAAGATTTAACATTCATAACATTGGTAATCTTTGCTTGTCACGGGAAATTTGATATTGTAGTTCGCTTAATCATTTTTTTATTTTTCTGCATTTGCAACTCTTCGTATAATTTCAACGTATTCTAGGACTCTTCTATCAATTAATAATAAAAAAAATAACTCCAAAAGTACCTTTTTATATAGAAGACGTGTTGAAATGATTTCCCACGTTTTTTTTTTCAAAAGAAAATCTTCATTTCATATCATGTCAAAGAGGGATACATCACTTTAAAATAAAAGTGGGAATTTCACAATGCAAGTAAATCTAAAATACAAAACAAACTTGGCTAACAAAATATATTCAATTTACAAATTATATGCCTCGTGTGCGAATAATAATCTTTAACCACATATTGGGTGTTAATTATTCAAATCTCGAAGGTGTGTATTCAATGGTGGAAACTTATTTTATTTAAGAACTTTTTTTTCCTTTCCCCCTCCTTAGATCTAATGAACCCTGCCTAAGCAAGGGCGAGGCCCGACGAGCCTCGCCTTGACCTGAGTGAGGGTCAATCTCCTCGACACAAGGCCAACCCTCACACAGGCAAGGCTCGACAAGGCCTCCTTGGCTTGGCCTCACCAAGGGGCCCTCACCAACATTTGCCCTTGTGTAGGCGCAGCTCGGTGAGACCGACTCTCGCTCGTGGCCGATGAACGGCCACTGGCAAAAAATAAAAGGGAAAGAGAAATAATAAAAAAAAAATATCAAAAATATCATTTAAACATTATAAAAAAAAAAGTCCACGTCGGCAATTTTCATTCTAAACTAGTCAAATGGACTGAATTAGTGCAAATGTGAAAGGGTTTATAATTAAATTGGTTCAATTTTTTACTTAAATAAATTGGTTCAATTTTTTACTTAAATAAATTGGTTCAATTGAAAGGTTTATGATTAAATTGATGCCAATACAATAAGTTTAGGTATAGAGGCGAAAAGTGAACAGCACATGTAATTTCCCTAACTTTCCCTCGCCAAGTTTGCAACAGGGGAATAAAATTAATCTCAACTATCAGCCGACAAGGGTCATCAAACAAAGGCAAAGGCAGTGTGATAATGTATCGAATTCTCGTGATAAAGTTTGTAAAATTCTTACATGCTTCCGTTGCACGTGAACTCAACTCATGTCAGCCGTTAAATTTCGCTGGCTCGAATAATCTTATCCCTCACACTATTTGACTGAACATATCGAGTGCACGGAAGTTTATTCTAAAGGTTCACTGATCAAGAACCAACACCTAATTAAATATTATGCCGGACTGTTCGAATGAGTTAGTGCATAGTCCAAAATGCTGTAAATGCATTATTCAGATCAGCATTTTAGTTGTTGGATACTGTAAAATTTCGTGGGACCAATGTTAATTGTTTTAAAAGTTTAAGCTAATTGCTCCAACACTCTCTATCACACTTGGTTTGATCTTTTTTTTCTAGCAATAGGCATGGAAATATTTAATTGGGGGAGACACATAGGGGCCTGCAAAAATTTTGACTCAGGATCTCCTGCTATGATGCTAAGTGAAATTTTAAGGGATCATTGCCGACTATTCTAAAAACTTAAGCTATTAAATGACTATGTGATTTTTTTTTTGGTAAAGTTAAATGACTATGTGGTTTAATATTTAATTACTTTAATAAATATATTTTCATGAGGAATTGAAAAATAGAGGTCATTTTTGTTTTTTAGAGAAAGAAATGCTACTACCTACTCAAAGGAGAGACAGATGTCACGTCAGAAAATGGCCTAAGGACAGATATTGAGCTACGGTAAGTATGCTCTTTGGACATGTTAGGATGTCATCTTGACATGTTCAGTAATCTTCGCGTAATTAATAGAAACCCGTGTTAATGAGAAAAATTCACTAAATACACCAAGGTACCATATATTTTTTTTTTATAACTCTTTTACAGTTTAATTATGTTAACGCATTTTAACATTGTAAAAGTAAATTTACAATATCTTTATGCTTAATCAAGATGACCGATTCTAAGATTATCTTATACCGATCATTTGTACCAAAGAAGTGCCATGTTACAAATATCTTTACTGAAGCATTTGTCCAGCCAATCATGCACAATAATTTAGTTACCATGTCCATTTGATAAGAGAATTATACACAAATAACGGGGGAGAGAGAGAATTGATCGGATGTCTGTTGCCACAGGGGCTCTAGCCTTACTATTAAATTATTAATACACGTGGACCGGACAGCTTGTGGGCATCCGCGATAATTGATCAAGTTGAAGACGTAGAAGGTCCATCTAGACAACCCCCGAGTCCTAGAGGAGACTTCGAATGTCCACACCAGATGAATTTGCCAAAGGATATATATATATATCGCCAATCATGCCATACAAGACGGTCGGCATCCACATCGGAGATTTTCTGCCAACAAACTCCATTGACAAAAATTGAAAAGATTTATGATTCAATTGGTAAACTTAAAAGGTTTATGATTGAATTCGTAAAAGTACAATAGATTTAGGACATTTTAACAATTTTCTTAATTTGAAGTAGTGGGTTGTGGCCTTCCAATTGTTTCCTTTTAATGAATTCGAGGATCATGTCGTAATAAGAAAAACCGCTGCTTTATATTGATAACCTTAACATAATTAAGACCATATCGGTAACACAAAATTCAGATAGCTTCTTAATTTTCTCTTAACTAGATGTGGCTATGTTACATAAAATGCAAGTAGAAGTAGAAATGAGATTCATGTCAGAGTTTTCCTAATATAAGCTCACCTTAATTAGAATTGTAATTGACCGTTATACGATATTAATTTACCGTATACGGGGCCAGCCGACAATTCACCCAAGTAGACGCATGAGGGACTGGCTATCTTGCATTCTAGTAACATTCATATAACTTAATATCCATCTTTAGGCGAAAATATTTGAAGCCTTGGACCGCCTCAGTCTGAAATGTCGCAATTCCTCTAGCCATGAAGAAATCGCCCGTCCCTCCAACGATGGAGAGATCCCTCGTCTTCTCCATCATCATGTCTGCCCCCATAATGTTTATCGTGCCGTTGTACTCGGTCGAATTGAACACCAATGTGTATGCAAACCAGGCATTGTAGGCTGTCTTCATGTCGTAGAAATAGAAACCCTGAGCACGTGCCACCGGGGTAGAGAGTAGGTGCTGATCTTTCGTGATTGGGTCATCGAACACGACCAACATGCCTTGCACGAATTGGCCTAGCCCGGTCCCATTGGTTATCTGCGCAGATGTCGCATTGGCCGTATCATTGCCTCCAAAGAGGATGTCATGATAGTAGAGGACAAGTCTCTTGCAGGGTTCACTCTTTTTGAATGGTGTTCTTGCAGCAAAAACAGGTGAAAATGTAACTAGGACGAGGAAGAAGATGGGGTATTTCACTACGGACATCCTCATATTGCTTTTGCTCAATGTCTTTGTGATGGTAAGCATTAGCATCTCAAATCACTTTATATATAGGAGTTAATGAGCCAACTTGTTCGTAGTCTCTACTTCATAAAGATTCCCAGATAAGAGCAAAACCGTACGCTAGCTCGTACATAATCCAAGAATGCACGATGTGCCTGATGCCAAGTTAGTGACTTTTAGTGTTTGTTTCAGGTGGTAGGTTGGGGGTTAAGATAGGTTAGCAGTCTAATTCCCCGCTTTTTGCCGGCTTTTTCCTTCCCATTCAATTTGGTCAATTGAGGTGTAATCTCTTTTATAATTCTTTCGAAAAGAGTAGCAAAAAAATATGAGATTACAGAGATCAATACGTCTCTAAAAAGATTAGAACAGTTTGCGATTAATATCGTGTACTCAAGTTAGCTTCAAATCAAAGGATTCTAAAAGATTACAATAAGGTTCATTTTCCATTAGAACTTACGAGCTCAAAGAATTACTGCATGGGATGATTAGAGCCGACCGATTTGGAAATTTAGCATTCTTTGCCCTTTTGAAAAGGAAAAAGGGTCTCCAGATTTACAGGTTTCATTCAAAATCTAAAAATATTAAGTAATATGATATATCCGTATAAAATCAATGTGATATGGCTTTTTCATGTAAAATATGTTCTAAAGTTTAAACTATTATATAAAGACATATTTTAATAGCGTGTTTGTTGGGATTTAAATAAAACTAAACACATTCTAACATTCCAGTATTGTAAAAGTTTAAGGAGCTTCGGACCTTTAAAAAAAAAAATTTCAAAGTGCACGAGCTACTAATATATGAATGGATGAATTAAATAAAGGGTATCGAAAAGGCGAAAATACGAGCACTTCATTTATATAAAATGACAATGACTCCCTTGAGTGATTATTTGGAAGAGCATCTGCCGGCACACATAAGATTTGAGTTCTGGGAAAATTCCCTTTCAGACTGTTGTAGTTTGGTAGGTGCCTAAAGACTTTAGAGTGAAACTTGACATCCAAGAGATAAGATAAAGAATCCTCCCTATCTATAATTGACATTTGTCCGTATGGTGACAACAATGTCTAGCTACCCTTGGTTCACGTAAAAAATTCCCCGCAGAGAAAGAGAGAGGTTCTCTATAAACACACGTTATTGATACATTCCAAATCCTTAGCATCAGATGCTAAAACAAGCCTTTTACAAGAATTCGAAGACCACATCACTGTTCTATACTACCTAGAACTCATGTAAATGTGAGGGATCAAATAAGGCGACGACTTATAGAAGGTTTTGGGTAAATATCATGAAAAATATCAAATTGGTACACTTACGATAAATTAAGTCCAAACTAATTTTTGACCACCAAAAACCCCAAACTGATACATATATAACAAATTTACCATAAACTACTTTTTTAACCATCAAAAATCCCAAATTAGGATATCAGTGGCAAATTAGCCCTAAATTATTTTTTTACCACAAAAAATCCCAAACTGGTCTATAACAAATATATCCTATGTTAATTTCGGTTAAATTAGATTAATGCCAAAAAAAATCCTAAAATAATACACTCGTAACTAACAGAGAGTAAATATCCAAAATTGTACACTCGCCAATTACTATGTGTCATATAAAAAGTAATGAAAGATAAATTTATTATAAGTGTGTCAATTCATGATAAATTTGTCACAATAATACCAATTTAAAATTTTTTCATGATCAAAAAAATAATTTTACATAAATTTATTACTAATATACTAATTTGAGACTTTTCGTAATATTAATCTTAAGGTTTTACACTCCTCTTCCAAATTGTTTTAAGATTTTTATGATGATTAGCAACCACAATAGGGTAGATTACACCGATCCCCTAATGTTTTGTGAAATTGTTGGGTCACCCCTCCTGCTTTGAAAAGTTACTCCCTCACAAGGATGTTTATAGGGATAAGTGCAGAAATAGGACTTAATAAAGGTTTGGCCGGTTGAAGACATGAAGATTTTAATTTGGTCAATTGAAAATTTAGGATTTCAAAAAGCCCACAATCAAGTCCCAAAGCTCGTCGGATGTGAAACTCTAGCACTGGAAACGACGCGTGGCAAATGACGTGCCAAATAATCTACTTGGAAGCAACGAATTTTCGCTAGGTCAATGTTTTCATTGATCGAGGGTAGAGGTGGCCACGATCCAATTCAGGGTTATTTAATTTGAAAACCGGCCCGGTGGCCGTTTGCAATGTAGCCGTTTGGTTGACCAATAGCTATATAGCCATTATTTTAATTTTTTTATTTTTTTTAATAACGATTAAATATTTTTTTTAATTTATAAAAAATCATAACTATTATAAATACCCATCTTCACCCTTTATTTTTCCTCACAACTTCTCTCAAATTCTCTCATTTCTCAAATTCGCTCAATTTCTTCCGCTCAATTCTCTCAAAAAATGACTAGTGGAAGATAAAAAAGCCCGATGATTCTCGAAGAATCCAATTATTCTCATGATCCTCGTTAGTATGTACATTGAGGATACGATAACGAAGATGATATCAACGTTATTCCTAATATCGAGCACATCCCAACCCAAGAAAGTCTACAACCAACTACCAATACCGAAGAAGCGTCAACAACAAACAAAATGAATCGAGGGGGTGCATCCATCATATCGCAACACTTCACCAAGCAACATTTAGAATGTAATGACTACAATCTCATATGTAACAATTGCAAAAAAGTATACAGATTTACAAGTGGAAGTAGCTATGGAACATATCGACGACATTTGGCATCAAAACATCCAACGGAATTGGGGATCGACACGACGCAACAACAAATTCCCAAGTTTGTTGATTCTAACACTTTTAATTTATTTCGTTACGATAAAAATAATTACGAGCAAGAATTAGCTAAATTTACTTCCGTTGAACATTTTTTCGTTTAATTTTGGTGAAAATTTTGATTTTAATACTTTTGTCCAAAATGCATGTTACTCCATAAGCAAAACCCGTTTTGAGAAATACGCTTAAATGCCAAATGTTTAAACTTTATAAAAAAAAAGGAAAAGATGATTTGAGAAATTTTTTTACATTTTTCAATGGACATGTGCATATAGGTAGTAACATTTGGAGTGATCATTGGCAAACTCATTATTATATGGATATTACATGTCATTCGATAGACGATGATTGGAACATTCAAAAAAGAATTATTGCATTTCGAGTTTTTGATGAAACGCATATGGCACATAATATTTATAGAATAATTAAACAAGTTTTAAAAGAATATTTATTGGTTAATAAAATTTTTTCAATTGGTTTTAATAATGCTGCGTCAAATACTGCTTCTATTCGCAAGTTAGAAATGATTTGTAAACCCGCTTTTAGTGGAAATTTTTTTCACATTAGATGTGCTTGCTATATTTTAAATTTATGCGTACAAGATGGTTTGCGAACTTTTGAAATTTCTCTTTGTCCAATAAAACTAGTAATTCAATATTTATGGAAACATCCTTAAGTTATGAGAGAATGGGGTAGATTTTATAAACAAAATGAAAGAAAATCAAAAAAAATTCCAAGAAATGTTCCAAATGTTTTGGAATTATACATACGAGTTGCTTAATCAATCTTTTTCATATAAAGATTTATTATGTACATTTTTTGCAAATCATGTTTCTCAATATAATTTATACCCACAAGAGAGGGATATTTGCAAAAGAATTTTAAATTTGTTAAAATTTTTTAATAATGCAACTTATACTTTATCCGGTGTTTATTATCCTATTACACATTTATTTTTAACAGTGTGTAAATATTGCTGGTATTTTTGAAGAAAATGAAGACGATAATCAATTAGGTCCAACTATTATAGTAATGCGAACAAAATGAATGCAATATTATACCAAAATTCCTATTATCTATTTGGTTGCTTGTGTTTTGAATTCATGTACAAAAATAAATGGCTTATTTGATGATTTGAATTCATACTATGAGTGATTGCATTTGACCGAAACCGTGAATATTAGAGATATAAAAAAAAGAATTTAAAAATATAACAGTAGAATTGTATAATAATCTTTGTAATAGATATAATATAGTTGATGATAGTGGAATTTCTTCCCAAGTTAGTGACATGCAAGGCAAGCACCTAGATAGAGGGTCTAGAAATCTAATAAAGAGAAAAAAGACAAAAAAGAATAACGGGAAATATTTCTGAAATAGAAATTTATTTAACTGCTACATTTGAATTTCCTCAATCAGAAGGCACGGATTTTCAAATTCTAAAGTGATGGAATAGTCATTCAACTCAATTTTCAATATTAGCTCACATTGCAAAAGAAATTTTAGCAACCCCTCGCTCAACATTTGTGGTTGAACAAGCATTTAGTACTGGATGTAATATTTTGGATGATCAACGTTCAAGATTATCTTCGAATTGGGTTGAGACTCAAGCTTGTGTCAATGATTGGACAAAAGCGGCATATCGACAACAAGAAATGGATCGCAACAACGAATCCAAATTATTCAATGACGAAGATACCATCGCCACGGGTAGCGACGATTGACGATGAGGTAAGTATGGGGTTATCAAAGGTAAAAGAACTACATGGGCTTTGATTCTTCTATCCCCAAGAAAATATGTAGGCGCTTAATAATAATTTATTAAGTTCAAGCCCTTTCCTCCCTCCCTTTTTTTTCGATTTCTAAATTTGATTACAATTTGTATTTGAATATTTATTATTCCATAATTTTATCTTTTTTATTTCATAATTCATTATTTAAATTTCTTTTATTTCTTAAAATTTTATTTGAAAATCAGTTTGAACCGAACGGAACCGCTGGTTCCAGTTTCGTTTCAGAACCGCTGGTTCGGAAACGGTATTCCGTCCGGTTCAAACTAGAATCAGAATCGGCCCTTGAACCAGCTCGAACTGCCGGTTCATGATAGTCACAAACCTAATCCGGCGGTTCCGAACCGTGGCCACCTCTAGTTGAAAAAAAATCCTAAAATAATGCACTCGTAACTAACAAAGAGTAAATATCCAAAATTATACACCCGCCAATTGCTATGTGTCATATAAAAAGTAATGAAAGATAAATTTATTATAAGTGTGTCAATTCAGAATAAATTTGTCACAATAATATCAATTTAAAATTTTTCATGATAAAAAATTTTTTTTGCGTAAATTTATTACTAATATACTAATTTGAAACTTTTCGTAATATTAATCATAAGGTTTTACACTCCTCTTCCAAACTTTTTAAAGATTTTTATGATGATTAGCAACCACAACAGGGTAGATTACTCCCTCACAAGGATGTTAATAGGGATAAGTGCAAAAATAGGACTTAATAAAGGTATGGCCATTCGCCGGTTGAAGACATGAAGATTTTAATTTGGTCAATTGAAAATTTAGGATTTCAAAAAGCCCATAATCAAGCCCCAAAGCCTGTTGGATGTGAAGCTCTAACACTAGAAACGACACGTGGCAAATGATGTGCCAAATAATCCGTGTGGAAGCAACGAATTTTCGCTAGGTCAACGTTCTCATCGATCGAGGGTAGAGGTGGCCACGGGCAAGTTCCAACCTGGAATCGGCCCAGAACCGGCTTAGGTCAAACCCGAAACCGACCCGATCAACGGGATAGTTCATTGTGAACCGGAACCGACCTGTATGGCATGGGTCGATTCCGGGTTATTTAATTTGAAAACCTCCTGGTAGCCGTTTGGAAATGGTTAAAATGTCAACCAAACAGCTATATACCAATTATTTTACTTCTTTTTTATTTTTTTTAATAATTATTAAATAATTTTTTAAATTTATAAAAAAAATATAACCATTATAAATATCCATCTTCACCCTTCATTTTTCCTCACAACTTCTCTCATTTCTCAAATTCTCTCAAATTCGATCAATTTCTTCCACTCAATTCTCTAAAAAAAATGGCTAGTGAAAGAAAAAAGAGCCCGATGATTCCCGACGAATCCAATTATTCTCACGATCCTCGTGAATATGCACATTGATGATACAATAACGAAGATGATATCAACGTTATTCCTAATATCGAGCACATCCCGACGCAAGAAAGTCTACAACCAACTACCAATACCGAAAAAGCGTCAACGACAAACGAAATGAGTCGAGGGGGTGCATCCATCATATGGCAACACTTCACCAAGCAACATTTAGAATGTAATGACTACAATCTCATAGTAACAATTGCAAAAAAGTATACAGATTTACAAGTGGAAGCGGTTATGGAGCATATCGACGACATTTGGCGTCAAAACATCCAACGGAATTAGGGATCGACGCGAGGCAATAATAAATTTCCAAAATTGTCGATTTTGACACTTCTAATTTATTTCGTTATGATAGAAATAATTATGAGCAAAAATTAGCTAAATTTACTACCGTTGAACATTTATCGTTTAATTTTGATGAAAATTTTGATTTTAATACTTTTGTACAAAATACAGGTACTCCACAAGCAAAATTCGTTTCGAGAAATACGCTTAAACGCTAAATGGTTAAACTTTATCAAAAAATAAAAGATGATTTGAGAATTTTTTTTGCATTTTTCAATGAACGTGTGCATATAGGTAGCGACATTTGGAATGATCCTTGGCAAACTCACTATTATATGGGTATTACATGTCATTGGATAGATAATGATTGGAACATTCAAAAAGAATTATTGCATTTCGAGTTTTTGATAAAATGCATACGGCACATAATATTTCTAAAATAATTAAATAAATTTTAGAAGAATATTTATTGATTAATAAAATTTTTCTATTGGTTTGATAATGCCGTGTCAAATACTGCTTCTATTCGCGAGTTAGAAATGATTTGTAAACCTGCTTTTGGTGGAAATTTTTTTCACATTAGATGTGCTTGCCATGTTTTAAATTTATACGTACAATATAGTTTACGAACTCTTGAAATTTCTATCTGTCCAATAAAATTAGCAATTCAATATTTATGGAAACATCCCCAAATTATGAGAGAATAGGGTAGATTTTGTAAACAAAATGGAAGAAAACAAAAAAAAATTCCAAGAGATATTCCAAATCATTCGAATTCTACATGAGTTGCTTAATCAATCTTTTTGATATAAAGATTATGTACATTTTTTGCGAATCATGTTTCTCAATATAATTTATACCTATAAGAGTACGATATTTGCAAAAGAATTTTAGATTTGTTAAAAGTTTTTAATAATTCAACTTATATTTTATCCAGTGTTTATTATCCTACTACACATTTATTTTTAACAGTGCATTATTAAAAACTTTTAACAAATCTTGAAAAAAAATTTGGTTTTCTTTCATTTTGTTTACAAAATGTACCCTATTCTCTCATAATTTGGGGATGTTTCTATAAATATTGAATTGCTAATTTTATTGAACAAAGAAAAATTTCAAGAGTTCGTAAACCATCTTTTACACATAAATTTAAAACATGGCAAGCACATCTAATACGAAAAAATTTCCACCAAAAGTGGGTTTACAAATCATTTCTAACTCGCGAATAGAAGCAATATTTGACACGGCATTATCAAAACCAATTGAAAAAATTTTATTAATCAATAAATATTCTTCTAAAATTTGTTTAATTATTCTATAAATATTATGTGCCGTATGCATTTCATCAAAAACTCGAAATGCAATAATTCTTTTTGAATGTTCCAATCATCATCTATCCAATGACATGTAATACCCATATAATAGTGAGTTTGCCAAGGATCATTCCAAATGTCGCTACCTATATGCACACATCCATTGATAAATGCAAAAAAATTTCTCAAATAATCTTTTACTTTTTTATAAAATTTAACCATTTAGCGTTTAAGCGTATTTCTCGAAACGGGTTTTGCTTGTGGAATACATGCATTTTGTACAAAAGTATTAAAACCAAATTTTTCACCAAAATTAAACGGTAAATGTTCAATGGTAGTAAATTTAGCTAATTCTTGCTCATAATTATTTCTATCGTAACGAAATAAATTAGAAATGTTAGAATTGACAAACTTGGAAATTTATTGTTGCCTCGCGTCGATCCCCAATTCCGTTGGATATTTTAATGCCAAATGTCGTCGATATGCTCCATAACCACTTCCACTTGTAAACCTGTATACTTTTTTGCAATGATTACATATGAGATTGTTATCAGTACCTTCTAAATGTTGCTTGGTCAAGTGTTGCCATATGATGGATGCACCCTCTCGACTCATTTCTTTTGTTGTTGACGCTTCTTCGATATTGATAGTTGGTTGTAGACTTTCTTGCGTCGAGATGTGCTCAACATTAGGAATAACGTTGATATTATCTTCGTCATCGTATCTCCAATGTGCATACTTACGAGAATCATGAGAATAATTATATTCTTCGAAAATCATCAGATTCTTTCCTCTTCCACTAGCCATTTTTCAAGGAATTGAGCGGAAAAATTTGAGTGAATTTCAGAAACGAAAGAATTTGAGAGAAGTTATGAGAAAAAATGAAGAGTGAAGATAGTATTTATAATGGTTATGATTTTTTTATAAATTAAAAAAATTATTTAATAATTATTAAAAAAAATAAAATAAAATAAAAATGGCTATATAGCCGTTTGGTTGACCTTTTAGCCGTTTCCAAACGGCTACCAGGCCGATTTTCAAATTAAATAACCCGAAATTGACGCATGCCACACGGGCCGATTCTGGTCACCTCTACCTTCAACTACCCCAATTTAGGAGTGAAGTACTGTTCGGGGGTGTCCTATGAAGCAAGTTTTTCCATCAGCAACAAGCAATAGACAACGATAGGGAGAGTGATGCCGAGAAGAAGAGCAACACAAAGGGAAGTGCTCGACCAAGAATAGGATTTTGCCGATTATTTATAAACCTCCTTTGAACGACGTCGGTTTTGCAATCAATGTAGAAGGAACGTTGTCCATATACGCTTGGACAACGTCAAACAACATCATTCGATTTGGAGGGAAAATATTAATAATAAAGTGAGCGCCATACACAAATAGTCACTCCAAATATCCTTTTGCCGGAAAAAAAAATTGTATAACAATAACATAACTTGAAAAATGGAGTAAAAGAAATTCAACAAAACGAAGTGGCGGAAAGGAGTAGTGCAGTAAAGAGAAAAAGCCGACAGATTTAGAGAAATGAAAGCTACAACAAGGAGGAGAAAAGAAATGCGGAAGTGACTTACGTGATTTGTCCTTCTGGAAATCTCCCCTAGCATATAGAATAGATAAATTGGTATAAACAAACTTTTTTTTTTCACCCAAGTTTCAAAAGTGATTGAAAAGGAAAGAAAATTATTATAAAAAAAAACAGATAAAAGGGAGTGGGCGTACGTACTAGAATAGGCAAGAGTAGCTAATACACCCTATCCTCCCTTAAGAAGGTTTAGAATCTTTTCAATAGCAACATTCCCCGCACTTCACTATGCAACGCATGTGAGCTATCTGATTCATTTAACCAATTAAGCCAAAAATGTAAAATTCTAATGCCACAAAATGTAGGAAATCTTCTGCTAGGCGCCTAAGAATGTCAAAAGCGAGGTCTATGTTCGCATGATTACTTAATTATGCGCAGAGAAAATAAAGAATTGCTTCATTGTGTATCTCCGACATTGAAGCCTAAATCACATCACCATGTTAGTCATCGTGCAATACAGATAAAAAGAAAAAAAAACATAATAAACAAAAATTTACTTTTAAGCAATGCTCCCATAGGACTTACATTCGGGAATTAGAGGCAAATGAAACATCTAGTATAATCTGTTCCGGAAAGTCACATTTACCAAACATTGTATATGTTTTCCCAAGTCCAATTTGTAAAAGTATCCTATATAAGTGAAATTCTTCAAATGTAATTCTACTCCTAAGATAGAGAAATTTAATTTATTTTCCAGCTAGTTTTAGTTAAATAATTGAATGAAAAAAGCACAATAACTAAGCATAGCCTCAATTGCAACAAATCAAGCAAAAGAAAGTAATATACAGAGAGTCACGCCTACCAAACATGGTATACGTCTTTCCTGATCTTGTGTATCTAATTAGTGAAATTCTTGAAATGCAATTTTGCTAATAAAAATTTATTTTATTTTTCAGCTTAGTAGTTTTGGTTAAATGATTGAAGAAAACATGCATAATAACAAAGCAAAGCCTCAATTGCAACAAGTTAAGCAAAAGAAAACAACTACGAAGCATAAATGCCTAGTTATGGTGTAGGAGCGGCAAACATGAGGTAATGCTGAACAAAAATAATCTCCTCCAGCATTAGGTCGTACATATCTATAGTTCAATTGCACTTCCACATAGATACCGCCCAAGTAGGGACATTCAAGCCATTGCATAGGGACATTACAGCAATTGCATTGAGTTCCTCAAAAGCAAAAAAATGACAACACAAGGTTTGTCTAAGGTACTTCCACGACAATTGTGCACATACTTTCAACTATCTATCACCGCCTTCAAATAAAATTTGCTAATGATTTGAAAATCTTTCACTGGCATAAACAATGTAGAGCCTCACAGAATAGCTCAAATACGCCCTTAGAGGGTTAGAAGAAGTATAACTCACATCTTTTCCTGAACTAAACGAGCTGGGAAAATTCACACGACCTTAAAAAGTGCTTCCAATTTTAGGGAATGCAGCCAATTTCAATGCACCATATAGTGCGTTTTTCAATCAGGTAATACGAAACCACAATGAACAATAGAAAAAACAAAGTAAAAGCACAAAAGGCCGGGGGAATTATTCTTACTGCGTCAAGGATGATGCGCGCAAGCTCATAATGAAGCGGAAATCAAGAATATACTAATGTCAGATTCGATGTGCCGGGGCATCAATTGGGGTTGATACTGAGAGAATTCACTTAATCAGTTCCTAGAAAGGAATCAAAAACAACAGTAGACCATCATATTTGGATCAACGATTTCAAAAATCATCACACAAATGTATAAACTCAGTCAATTCGATTGATATTTGACAGAACACATCGGATTCAACTTCATGCAAGCAATTTTCAGCATCTGGAATGTTGAACCGAGACCTACAACTTGACTTCAAAGTAAAAGCATTTTCTACATTTCAGTGTTTACTATCTAAAGAAAGTTCAAATTGCCCAAAAACCAAAAAGTGGAACTTCGACCTAACTATCTATTTTTCAACACAAGCACAACGATTTTAGTACAAGTTAAGCAGGTCCAGTGTTCAGCATAGCAAACTCAACTTTCGGTCATGGCGTGGTTTTGCAGGAAGCATGGTTGATAAAACCCATATAAACGAGGCCAATCATGACTTCATGACAAGAGGTTCTCGGTTTAGGTATGGGATGAAAAAACCGAGAGCCTCAAAGTAAACCAATCAAGCCGCACAAACAAGCGAACACGTAGAGGGCGTCTTGGTCTAGAGGCTAGATCTAAGCGAGGCAAAACTCATAGAGAGACTCACGGCAACCACATTTATCAAATCAGACGCAAATTCGTGGCGATTCGTCCCATATACTTAAGAAGGATGGCCAAAAACAGAGCATTGAGCACTTACATTTAGGGGTGTCAAAAAGACCCGCGCCGGCCCGGGCCGGGTCTTGGTACTGTTTTAATACAGTGCCGGTACTACTAAAGGCCCAAAAATAAACGTTGGCTTGAATCAGTATCATCCCGGCCCAAAACCCATCTCACGCGGCCCGAAAATTTGTACGTAGGTTTTTAGTTATTCTGCTTCCTACGTCAAACTCAAAGCATCAATTCTCTCTCGGCTCTCATCGTCAAATCCCGACCGATCGAGCTTCCTCCCCGGCCAGAGCGAGGTAATCTTTCGCAAGCTGTTGATTCCCATTTTCTTGTTTCTCTTTTGCGGATGTTCTCTTGCTTCTCGCGTTCGATTGGATCTCATTGTGTCGTAGTTCCGCCGGATCGGAATCTTTATCGAGTGATGCGAGGTCAAAGTTGTTCCTCCGTCTATATAGTTCAAGGGGTTTTGGTGGGTTTATGACTGATTTTCGGTTTTGGGTTCATTCACTGATTTTCGGTTTTGGTGGGTTTATGACTGTTGATTCCCATTTTCCTTTTTCATGTGTTGCAGCCTGTAAAAAGCCCTGTCACAATATGTGGTGATATTCACGACCAATTTCATGATCTTGCAGAGCTGTTCTGCATTGGAGGACTGGTCGAAATGGCATGTTCTCTGGGTGGATGAGAGAGTTGTGCTTAAGGATCACGATGATAGTAACTACAAGCTCGCTTACGATGGCTTTCTATCACAGGTATGTCTATTTTCTCCAAAGGGCTGATTTTTAATGTCATTTACACTTGTCCAAAATGCAAAGGTCATGTTCTGATGATGCGTGTTGATATGCTTGTTCCTATTGTTCCACTTGCTAGATCATCTGAAGACACGTCTCATCATTAGATTGCACAGAATGTTACACTAGCATGTAGCGTTTTCTAAGGTTGATAGGGTACTCATTGGTTTTGAGCTCTGTTACTTCGAAGTGCATTTTTGCATTGAAACAGATCAAATGGATGAAATGTGGTTCATTCAATGTCCTTTTTTTCTTTTAGGGTTGCTTTTTCAACAGATGAAATGTGGTTCATTCAATGTCCTTTTTTCACCTTCTGGATCAGGTGCAGGATCCGCCAAGACTGAGGAGAAGAAGGCAGAGAAAACAGCATTCGATGTGAAGTTGGAGAAATTTGATTTAGCTGCAAAAATTAAAGTGATCAAGGAAGCGAGGGCATTCACCAATTTGGAGTTAGAATTTTGGCAATGCCGTTTCACAATCAGGTTAACAGAAAGTTCAGAATGACTGTGCTATACACATATAAAGTTTAACTTGTGCTTCTTGTAGTTACGAGAAATATAGTTTCAGTGAAATTCAAACACGTTTTTGTGTGGGCGGGTGTTGGGTATTACGCTTTCTGTAACTTTGGTTTTAAGTAGCTGAGTAGTTTTTGCTTTTTAGTCTTTTGGCTTTGCTGGTTTCCTAACACCTAGTGGGATTTCATTTAGTTGTTATTTGGAAGAAGTAAGCTTGTTTTAGGGAGGTTGAACCTCACACTTTGGCTTTAGCGTCTTGCTTCTAACATCAACATTAGTTTTTTATGTTCACGGTAACTTTTGACCTTTTGTATATTTGACTTTTATTTTACAAACTGAGATTTGTTGCAAATACATTTGTTGCTCATTAACTTTCTGGAGGTGGTTTGAGAGGCTTGTGTGCATATATGATCATCAGGGTTCTTGTGCTTTGGACAAAGAGTTTGTGAAATTTGATACAATTCTCATTACCAATTTCTGTCTGGTTGACATTTTCTTTTCCTGTCTTTGTTTTTTGGAAAAGCTTATGGCCTTTTCTTGTTGCCTATTCTGGCTGCTGTATTAGTACTAGTCTTTATACAGTCTCTCCATAATAGCTTACATGCACAACAAGGCAAGAATTCAAGAATTAACAAGGAGCTTATGAGGAGCTTTTGTTTCCCTGACATAATGCAGTTCGGAGTGTTTCTGGTCTGGTTAATTTGCTTTCAGCCCAGAGAATTATTTTTTTCCCCCCTTCTAATTCAAACTGAATTCGTTTGTCCATATGTGGAATTGAGAACAAACAATAACAAAAGCTCAATGCCTTCTTCTACTTCTTGCATTTATAGAGTTCAATAATATTTGCTCGCTCCCTTTCGTCAAAAAAACTGATTGGTCGTCATCTGTGCTTTATGTAAGCTAATGCATGCTACTTCCGATTATTCCTAGGTCTTTGCATTTTACCTCCTTTCAGTATATTGCACCTGGTCTAGGGAAATTATCCAAAAAATAATAGGCCAATTCTGGAGTCGCCCTATGGGAAAAAAGGCCTTGGTCTAGGGAAATTATCCAAAAAATAATAGGGCCGACCCGGCCCGAAAACATGGGGCAAATGAAATTCGGGCATCGGGCCGGGCCAAGCTTGGTACTGTTAATTTTCGGGCCGGGTCGGGCCTTCATGAGACCCGGCCCGACCCGGCCCATTGACACCCCTACTTACATTGATGAGATGCGATTGTAGTCCCGATCGGCCAAAAAACAGAGAGAGAGAGAGAGGAAAGCGGTAGTCGAGACTCGAGCTGAGACCGCGAGCGGGAGGCGTCGAGCAAGAAGGACGCGACGCAGGCGAGAGGGACTGACGGAGGCCGGCCGCGTCGAGCGAGAGGCGCACGCGTGAGAGACCGAGGCCGAGGACGACGCGGTCGGTCTTCTAGGGTTCTCCGCTGGAACTTGAGTGAGTTTAGGAACGCTTTATAAAGCAGTTTTTGCCCGCTATGATATCCCTTGGTTATCTTTTGGGATATGTTCCAAGTCTTAAAGCTAACTGCAAAGTGTAATCGAATATTAAAATTTATCAAATTAATATAATTAATTTTTTAATTAATATCGTCAATTTAATAAACGAAAAATACGAACATAATATTTTTAGATTAATTTATTCATCGTATGTGGTATTTTTTATTATTTTCTTTTCAATTCTTAGTTAAATCCAATTAAAAAAATAAAAAAATACTAAAACATTATATTTGAAAAACTACGCAACCGCCACCACTACCCATCATCGAAGGTTCTCAACCGCCTGTCCTAAACAAGGTTGGTCAGCGCTCGCCAGGCAATCAAATGATGTAAATTCCAACTTGACAAGCACCTCCTACCATTATGAGCATAACCAAACTCAGAAATCTCCCCTTGGGGTCGAAGAATCCAAGCACCAACGCTCGCCATCATCGGTGCAAGAACTCTGCCCAACGAAAAACACAAGCGCTACAAAATCTGCTCAAGCCCAAGCTAAGCTCAACGCAAGATCTCCGCTCGGATCTAGGCAAGTCGCGCCTTATCAAGAAGGCCCTACCCTCTCTTTTTTTCCCTTCTATTTTGGTTTTCCAAATTTAATATTTTAGTCTTTTTCCATTTTTTTTTATTTGATTTAAATGAGAATTGAAAATACAATAACAAAAAATGCCACATAGGATATTGAAATTAATTTAAAAATATCACGTCGGTATTTTTCGTTAGATAAATCAATAGTGTTAACGAAAGGAATCGATTGCACCAATTTGATAAATTTTGAAACTCAATTGCACTTTTTGTAAATTTTAAGACTCAATTGTACATTCGTAACAAATTTTAGAACTTCTAGTGTATGTATCCCTCTTTTTTTCGGCCAAACATGTCCCTTGATTGAAGTTGTTGTATTTTCTAATAAATAAAAAAGAACATTGAACCACTTTGAATTAAATTTTGTCTTGGCAAACATAAAAGTCCACGGCACATGTTTTTCTTTTCTCACTAGACTATCATCTGGTTTTACCCTCAAAATTTATTTTCAAAAGAAAATAATCAAGAAATACTATATGCGTCAGTTGGAAAGAACCTCGGGTGAAGAAATTTTACCCTGAATCAAACTCTCAAATCCAAAATATCGCCAATTCAACTTTCGTCCCCATTTCTCCCCTCTTTTTCGTGTCTCGAGACTCCAATAACTCTGGGCATTCGTGCTTGGTTGGGCTTTCCAACAGGCCCAACAAGACCCCAGGCTAGGCCCACATGCAGCAAAACAAGCCCATTTATACTGGTTTCGTACACCTTTGTTTGTGTTTTCTCGTCCAGCAATTGCCAAGAAATTTGGATTTTGATACTCCTTCAACCTTAACGACAGACTCCTTCACGATCCCCAGGAGTTACTGGAAATTGAGGATAAAACGTTGGATCACGTAGCCACAAAATCTTAATGGGACTCGCCTTATTCCTTTGAGCCCGCCGAGCCGGCTAATTATATCAAAGCAGAGTTACATTTATTTCGCAAAAAGTAAATCATTTTAAAAAAATTAGAAATGATCATTTATATCACGTAGAATTATTCATTAATTGAAAAAAAAAATTATCATTAGTAAGAACTTATATGTAAATATTTGCTTGAATGATGAAAAGTACTTTTGTTCATTCATTTTTGTGGGTGGTATAAGAAATCATATTTTTAAAGGTACTTTCTAAATAATTTATTTTTCACGAAACAAGCAGAGCCTAAATAAATTAATTAATATTTTATTTTGGACTGAATTGGGTCACATCCCGTTCTAAGACTAGAAAGAGTGTAGATGGCTTTCATTTCCTGTATTTTTTTATTTATTTTTTTTGCCACATGAATACCCAAGCTAATTTTCTCAAATAATGAAAATCTCCGTCCATGTCATTGTTAATATACCATCGAGAGTCCATCTTTCAAATTCAATAGATGGATGGACATAGCAACTCTCTCAAATATGAGAAGGGTGATTTTGAAAGTCTTTGAAATACTGTACGTTTTTTTATATATTTATTTTTAAGTTGAAAATCAATTTACCCTTGAGAAAAACAAATAGATACGCAATTGGTATTTTCCTTCGTTTCACGAGAATCGACGATCTCGCCGACCTTGTTCTCGATAAATTTCTAAGTATAATTATCGATACATTCCTACTCGTGCATCAGCTTGGGAGATGTCATGTTGAGTACCTATAAGTCAACACTCCACTTTCAAATGGTTAGCAACGTGAGTGATTATTTAGAGTTCTCCTTTTTGAGTTTTAATTGTGTGGTTATAGATGGTATCAGAATGGTACCACTTCTGGTAAATATGGGCGTGAATAATAACCATTCTCTTCTCGAGCTCTATTTCTGATCAAAAATAGATTTTTCTATTTATATTCCATCAACGAGTTTCTGACCAGAGATGCGCTTGATAATGACATGAAGTTTTTATTTTCGAAGCAAAAATTCATTTGATAATAGCATAAAATTTCTACACTTGCCGATCACAAGGCCTCGGCCAACGATCATCGGACAGGAGACTTGCAGCTAGAGTCTACAACCAACGATCAGCGGATGACTAGCGTTAGCCGTGGACCAAAGATAGGCTATTGGCAAACGTTGACCGATAGCAAGGACGCGAAAGGGAGGGAGACCGCACGTGAGAGAGAGGAAGTAATGAAAAGAATTATTATTTCTATTCCAAACCTAATTTTCAGAATAAAAATAAAAAAACTATATGAAAATAGAACTATCGTCATGCACGTTCTATGTGGTTCGTATCCAGCCAGAACGATAAGAGTTTGATGGTACGAGCCAACATTAACGAGGAAGGACGTAGTTCTTAAGTGAGAGTTTATGACAACCCAAATTTCATATTGATTTTAAGAGGCTCTATTAAGATTGTGACCCTTAATTCTCCTTTTCATCTACCTGAAGCAGTTCGGGTCATTACAGATGAGCCATCAATAGGTGCAAGGTTCGTGGAAGTAGACCCATTTCCAGTCCAACGAGCGATCGTTAGTGAGAGAAGGCTCAAACAAGGTGTACCTCCTAACAAGTTTTTAAGATGGCGAAGAAAACATATAACAAGTCTAAATATACGTGGTCCGGACATAGAAAACAAAATATAAGCGCATGTGTCTGAGTACATAGCTACTATTACGTGTCTAGCAACACGGCATAACACCACGAGCTATCACATACACTTTAAACGCAATCTTTCTTATCAGGAAAATAAAAGCATAGAGTTCACAAGTTGACATAAAACCTTTTGAATCTGCGTAAGATCATCCACGAGTTTGAAACGTTGCAGTGAGTCCATCAAATATTTCCTTGCATTCTCGTTCTTACCAAAATTTTCTTCCTAGCAAATCAAACGTTGCACCTCGACAATATTTATTGCCAGCATAGAACTAAGGGTGAATAGGTCGGACCAACCAAACCGAGAACCATCCAAACCAGACCAATGGTCCGGTTCCAGATTTCAAAGGGCGGCGGTCTTGTTCCGGGTTTTTGGCAGTACCGAACTAGACCGAAAGATTTTAATTGCCGAAACAGCATTTGCCACAAATTATAATGTAGAAACACGCACACAGATGGAGATACGAGAGGAAATAGGTAAAGCACCCGTGAGTATATGAATACTCTTGTTATGAGCGTGAAACATTCATTGCTGGAAGCTTAGGACATGCATAGTAACCATTCTGATTCTCTAATTCTGTTCCCTAGAATAGTAAAGAATGAGAATCATGTTTAATAATGCAAATAATTCTGATTCTGATTCTGTTCCAAAAATCAGTTTTGGAGAATCAAAATTACTTTTAGAGCAAAATCCAAAACCAAAAAAAAGTTGGTTCTGAAATTATAATCACTTTTGAGAATTACAAAACAAAATGAAATCTCACATCTCTCACTTTTTCCTTTCAGTTCTCTCGTCACTTTTCTCTCAACCCAATAAAAATAAAAATAAAAAATTTCGAAAAAAAATTGAAATTTTTTAAAAAAATTTACAAAAATTTTAGGAAATTCCTAAAAATAGAAGAAGCTTAGATGAGACTAGTTTGACTTCATTTTCATAATTTTGGACCTAAATTTCCTAGATTTCATAGATTCACTCTTCTACAAAAAATATCGCAGAAGATAAGAGCATCCAATGTGTGGATGGTAACATATATACTCGTAGCCGTGCGTCACAAAATGTGATCATCTGCACGTGGAGCTGGAGCCAAGCACCCACTTGAATTTAGGATAGAAGTTGCAAAATGATAGTAAAGGACTTGTATTTCGTATCAAGGAAGATAATTTGGTTTTTTTTTCAATGATAATTTGATTGTTCGACTGCTATGTTTGTATGTATTTGGACAACGCAACATTTAAAGAAAAAAATGAGTCCTTAATATGGGAACGTGTCCCATGCTTTAATCGAACTTCAAATGTCATGTATTAAAATTTGTGTTTCATTTATTATGACACGCTAAAAAAATAAATGTATTTTAAATTTTTTTAGTGTGCATTGGAAATTAGTCTTCAATTTAGAATAAAATTTTACAAAATAATTACATAATTATTTGACTTAAATGAAAAAAATTAGGAAGAGTTTTCAAAACAGAAATTTTGTGCAGTTATCAAACGCGTTTCCGGTTCTTTAAAACTCAGTCAGGAACAGAATCAGAAAAAGTCATTTTAATCAAAATCAGTTTTTGGGAACAGAATGGTTACCATGCATGCCCTTATCGATCCGGGCCGAAGTCAATCCTTGTCTGTTTCATCTCGCACCACCTCCCTGTGCAATGAGTAAAAGCTTTCAGGATTGGCCAGCAAAAGATAAACATGATTGAAGGAGATGAACTTAGAAAACTGCAGTATGCAACATCCGTAAAACTTTCATCCGTTGTTTCCCTTGTAAATATCAAGTCCTTTGATCGGAGGTGGATCCTAGGGGAAGATAAAATGCATATCAATATCCAAGTGATAAATATAGTACTATTAAAGCACATCCTTTTATAAATTAAAAGCAGTTTCCTTTATCAAAATCTATCAATGAACTATATTTACACATTTCATTTGACCGTCCGGGAACTGACCCGGACTGGTTGATCCGATCCTTAGTTCTAAAAATTAGAAATTAGGACCATCGGTCTAATTCTCAATTCTCGAGGAAAACCTGACCAAACCGAATACCGTTTACCCCAACGTAGAACGCCTATGCCTATCACTCAACAAGTTGGCTATTTTACCGGATAAATCAGCTGACTTGGGGTTGGGACAAAAAAGTTGAGATGCATTGGCAGCATCAGAAGCAAAATGCCCAACAAGCAAAAAAGTTTCTCAAGCCGAACCATTGGAGTCAACTACACTGGAAACATCTGATCTGATGATGTGAAAACTCCTTGAGACAACTCAATTGAGCAAAAAGAAAACCATTCATTCATCAATGAAACTGCGGATTTTCACCATTTGCTACCTGATTATTGACGGCAAAGCAACTAACTGAGAAATGGTGGCTTCATCAATATTGAGACCTAAAATGCATTGGTAACCACATGAATATTTTGAACAATTCTGTCAAAGATTGCCCCGACGACACTTCTTAAGTGATTAAATAAGGAAAGTTCATTTCGATACACTAAATTCTCTTCTTATAGTTATATGTACAATTAACGAATTGGAAGTTGGATATTACTTTGTTAAGTATGCTTACTTAACAAGAAAAAGGCTTAACGAGTCGTTCCCTCTCGCCAACATGGTCCTGTTGAATAAGAAAACGCTAAAGATAGCTCGCTATTAAGTACCTTCAGTTTATCATTATACTGCTTCAAAACTTTCCACGCGACTACACTTCCTCTTCTCTCTCTTTTTTTGCTCTTTTTTTTTTTAATATTTCAGGTTATTTCAAAGTTTCTTTTATAAAAAAAAAGGTCCCAAGAAATATTGTATGCTCCAGTTGAAAGCACATCGAGTCGAGAGACTTTGCCTAGATGCAAATTCTCAAATCCAAAATATTGTCAATTCAACTTTGGTCCACGTTTCTCCTCTCTTTTTGGTGTGTCTGGAGCCTTTATAAATTACATGTGCGTCATTCATGATCCTCGACCCCGAAAATTGTGTTTCGCCTTTAACTTTGGACTTCTGTGCTTAGTTCATTATGTATTGTATATATAAAAATAAAAATCGTTGAGAGAGGAAATGATCCCATGGCCTGTTTTTTTTTTTTGGGCTTTCTAACAGGCCGGACAAGCCCCAATGCGAGGCCCACATAAATCAAAATCAGCCCATTTATGTGGGTTTGGTTCAGCATTTTAAATGGGTTTCGGTGAAATGCAAATGCATTTAACCCGAAGGGATTTGGAAAAATGCTAATTGCATTTTCTATATACTCATTTGGAAATGGGCTTTGGATTTAATGGTGTTTGGTTAAAATAACTCTGCAGGGACTTTGAATGATTTTTTTAACCTTTTTTTTTATTATAAAAACTCAAACACTAAGTTTAAGGCCGCCAACAAGCCAGATTTGGTGTCGACAGCCATCGTTTGAGGTTGCCCAACATCGAGCTAACACAACCCAAGAGAGGGCTACCTAAGGTTGAGCAACCTCAGGCAACAACACTTGGGTAGCGCAACCTTAGGCACCATCACCCGAGGGGCCTGAACAACTGGCCTCTTGTTGGCCAGATCTAGTCTCCTCAAATATGAAGGAGATGAACAATAATTAAGAGGGGCAAAATTGAAAAAATAGGAAATTGGTGAGGGTGATTATGGAAGGACAAAAATCTTGCATTTGGCCAAATGCTGAAAGTCTAATGCTGATCCCTACCAACATGAACCAAACGAAGCCTAAGTAAATAAATTCATGTGTTTCTTTTGATTGAATTGCATCATATCCCATTCCAAGACTAGAAAGAGTGCAAATGGATTTCATTCCCATATTTTTTCACCGCATGAATTATGAAGCTAATTCCCTCAAATATAAAAGTAGAAAATATATCGCCAAGTCACGCCACGCTAAGAACAAATGCTAAGAAAAGAGGATACTTTCGTGGAATGAAAATCTCTGTCCACGTCAATGTGAAGATGTCATCGAGAGTCTATCTTTTAAGTTTAATATATCGACCAACATATCATCTCGCTCAAATAAAAAAAAAATGTGATTTTACATTTTAAAAAAAAAGAAAAACTGCATATCTTTTAGTAATTTATTTTAAATTGAAAAGATCGCGAAATTAGAGAAATTTCTCAAATCAGTCCAAATGAAACATATATTATCCAAAAACTGATGTCGCGGTAAGATGGAGAATATTTTCTCCGTCGAGGAGAATCTTCACGACTAATATTCACAAAATACACTCGACAATTGATTGGGGGAAAAAAAAAGGGGTGGAGTGACGTGTATTTATGCTAGCATTTTCAAGGTTCGATTCCAATGTGTACGAAGTGGAATTCCAACACGTCATGGAAATAAATATGTTGCAAAAGGGATTGCAGCTACGTGTCTATTAAAATCTAGCTAGCTACAGAAAATGTCAGAAGTATATCAATTTACCATTGAGATTGACAAAAACGAACTCAATTTGCTTTGATTTGAATTGATGCAGCGAGAGAAAGCTCGGACAAGGTGCAACTCCCAATAAGTTATAGGGCGATGAAGAAGGCGAGAAGCGGATCGAATCACATGTTCAACGGAAGAAGTAACGCTATGTAGTATGGATCAACATCGACAATAAAATTGGTTCTTTCAAGCGGGGGAGAATTTGGAAGGTCAAAAAACAGGTGGAGCATCTGAATTCCCACGTCAGTTGAGCGAACCCTAAATAGAATTCGAGCTACTCGAGAGCAGCATGACTCAATTTTATCCCCTAGTTCAACATGAACCATGTTCTTCTAACGAGTACTCTCTCAGTAATCGCACAAAATATTGATTATTTGAGGGTAAGTGTTGACTCGACTCTCATTGGAGTTGAGCTCAAACTTGAGCTACTCAAGAATTTTGGTAAGTCGAGCTCAAACTCGGGAATATTTAGCTAAGTCGGCCATTATTTCTTTTCGAAAATAGTAAAATAGCTAGGGAGATAGACAATAAAAACCCTTACGTAGTATACTCGCACACAATGTAGGGGGAAAACATTTGAGCTTAATAAGCTTGAGTCGGAACTCGAGCTTAATGAGCTGGAGTTCCTTTTTGTAACTTGATTGTGAAGGGAGTCGACGGGAATTGGAGCATCTTAATTTTCCATGGTAGTCGAGCTCGGCTAAGGAGATTAACGTCGGATCGGACAAAAATCTAATTTTTGGGCCCCAAGTACAGGTGTCGGGTCAAGCTTGAACCCGGCAGTTTATCTGTTCGACTCGGCTTGAATATGCCCTTTTGATATCGACCCAACGATAATTCGAGCCATGATGATGAGCCCATCGGACTGTGAAGCTTCGGTCCTCTCTTGTCGCTGGCCGAAGTAATAAGCCGGTGACGCCTAGGCCGGTAGTAAGACGCTGGGGGCTTCTTGCGGGCCGACCTGATCCGACCGAACCGGCTTTTCACTTTCCTCTTTCTCTGATCAGTATTATTCATACAGAGAGCAGTGGATGTCTGGGGAAGCTGTCGGAGAAAGCTGTCAAGAAGACGTCAAAATTCTCTGGAGAACCAGACTCAGAGTGAAGAAGAACTACTACAGAGAGGAACACAGAGAGAGAGAGAGAGAGAGAGAGAGAGAGCAGCGTTGGAGTAAACTTCTCCCGCACAGTGATCTGTCTCTTCGCTCCAACCCCGAGTCCTCGAAAAGAGGGGCAAAGGAAAAGAAGATTTCTTTTTTAAAACCCAAGAAAAGAAAATGGATGAGTAGAGGCGGGGAGAGAGAGGAGAGAGAGACATGAAAAGGGTAGGGAAAAGTGGGGAAGAGGCAGCAGAAAAGGTGGAAAATTTGGGAGAAAAGCTAAGGAGGGGCGTAATTCAAAGCAAAAGATGTGGTGGCCCCAGCACCCCAGTGAGACTCGAGTTCTTTGCGCGTGGAGCTATCATTGCCTCCTCTGGCTCCAACCCTTCTTCCTCTTCCTCTTCCTCTAGTCATCATATTTCTGCAAGAAAGCTCGCAGCTGCTCTCTGGGAGTTCACTCACTACCTGGCCTCTTCCGGAATGCACCACCACAATGGCAATCTTGGTAATATTCCCCTTGGGCTGCGCCGCCTCCGGAAGGACAAGGATGGCGGTGGTGGGCTTGATGAGCTCTCTCACTTTTTGGCTGATCCTTCTCCGAGTTCCCCTGAACAGGTGCATGTTTGGTTTCTTGATTAGCTTTTGCGATCTGGGTTTGTGATGGCTGGGACTGTGTTTCTTGTCCGTCCTGGTTTATCTGTTAGAGGGTTTATCTATTGTGTTTTTGTTTCCGATGTTTGTGTTTTGCTCCGTTTGTGAGATCATGACCAGTCTTGTATCACTCTTCGTATGGTGCGTCCGCCGAGGCTCTGTGTGATTGGGGCGTTTTTGTTCTCTGTATTAGAGAAATACTCACGAGGGTATTTCGGTCTGCATCTCTTTATGATCCTAAAATGGCATCAGTATGTCCTCAAGCAGCTTTAGAGTTCTATTAATGCTTGACCCATCTGTCCTTGGCTGCTCCAGTCGGGAGACTGCACTTTTGTGCGTCGAATAGGAAAAATTTGACGGAAAGAACAGTCTCTTCTCGGACATGTCCTTGTGAACTGTTTGCCAAGGTTGCCCTCATTTTTGGTCTGTTCATATGAATTAGTTCAGCCAAGGTCCAATTCAAGCTAATTTCACTTCAGAAGCTTTTGTAGGGTATAGATATCTCTGCTTCTTTACTCCAGTTTCTCCAACATTTAAAAGCGATTATGCTGTTGTCATATTAATCTGAATCGCTAGATCCAACATTTGTTCATCTTAATCATGTGCTCAGTGAAGATTCTTCACGTTAAGATGCTTTATGTTTTTATTGCTGTTCATTACTTCAGTATGGGACATACTGACGAGGTATTCTTGCAAATTTACTAACTAAGTTGGGTTGTGCCATCTAACAGCCAGAGAGTACAAGCAGTTTAAGGAGGCATGTTGCAGCGTCTCTCATGCAACATCATCGATCAATTGAAAGAAATAATCGTGCCATACAGCCTGTTTCCCCAGCAAGTTATGGTAGTTCGATGGAGGTAATTCTGCTTTTCAGTTGAGTTCCAGCTCTCGGGTAAAGGGAATTGTGTTTTGATTCATTAGGGTTGAGTACTGTCTACTCGTAGAACCTCTGCCTTGTTTCTTTCGTCTAAGCACATTGAGGTAGAAAGGACTATAATTCACTAATATGTTGGCAAAATTACAGCAGACCATTTATGTTTGTTCCTTTATCGTAAATAAACTGGTCATCCTTTTGTGTTGATTAGCGTGCAGAATATCTTTTCATTGATGGGAAAATTGACTGCACCACTTGAGCATTTCATATGCTTCTCCTCTTGGAGAGACTGAACATCTTTGTATAAGGCACCGTTTTTTAGACCATTCTTAATTAAAACTCTGGGTTCTGTAATTGAAATTGCACAAATTTTCTTAAGCCTTATGCACCATTCCGTCAATGAGCTTATCGCATAGAGCTTCCCAGTTTGTCGCTACCTTGGCTCTGTTGCTGCCTAAGGCTTTTCAAGTATTAATGATACTATGTACGTAATTTTAACGCGGGCATAATGACTTAAAGTACCATGCTGTTGCAGGTAACTCCATATAACCCAGCAGTCACTCCTTCTAGTTCTTTAGACTTCAGAAGGAGAGTTAATGAGCCACATTACAGCCTCAAAACATCAACAGAACTTCTAAAAGTACTAAACCATATATGGAGCTTGGAAGAGCAGCATGCATCCAATATATCACTTGTAAAAGCATTGAAGACGGAGCTTGATCATGCCCGTGTCCGGATCAAAGAGTTGCTTCGGGACCAACAAGCTGATCGACTCGAGATAGATGCTTTGATGAAGCAAATTTCGGAAGATAAAATAGTTCGGAAGAGTAAGGAACAAGATCGAATTCATGCTGCTGTTCAGTCAGCAAGAGATGAGCTAGAAGATGAGAGGAAGTTAAGAAAGCGTTCAGAGAGCCTACACCGTAAATTAGCTCGAGAACTTTCTGATGCAAAATCTTCTCTTTCTCATGCCTTGAAAGAGCTGGAACAGGAGAGAAAATCAAGGAAACTATTGGAAGATCTCTGTGATGAGTTTGCTGTTGGTATAAGAGACTATGAACATGAGGTTCATTCATTGAAACAAAGGTATGACAAGGATTGGGCTGGAGGGTCTGAACGTGGCTGTTTGATTCTCCATATATCTGAATCGTGGCTTGATGAGCGGATGCAGATGAAGTTAGAAGGAGCTCAAAGTGCTTCTGCAGAAAAGAGCTCGGTTGTGGACAAATTGAGCTTCGAAATTGAGACATTCCTTCAAGCTAAAAGGAAGGACGCCCTTAAGAGCATCGACAACACATTGCCAAGGGAACGGCGAAATTCACTTGAATCTGTTCCTCTGAATGAGATTGTAAGCGCGCCTCAAGATCTGGGTGATGAAGACGATTCTGATGGAAGTGATTCTAATTGTTTTGAGCTTAATCGACAAACCCACGGTGAGTTTAAGGCATATGAGGAAGAAGCCTCAGATAATAATATTGATGACAAAGTTGAAACAGAGCTAACCAAGAAAAAGCGCATGCCTCGTGGGAGGAGGAAAGCTCAGAATCCATCCAGTTTGCAGGCTAAGTCCGAAAAAGCCGGTACCACAAGGGATAAAAGGGGTGATGGAAGCCCAGTCGAGGTTACCAGTACCCACAAATTGGACAACCGTGAAGCAACGGATGAGTTTAGTCATGAAAGAATGAACAAATCTGAAGTCCGCAGTTTAACTGCAAATTCGATACTGGATGACTTCATAAAGAGTCAATTAAAGTTGTCAAGTGGAGGTTCTGTCCATCCCGATGTTGACTTTGGGGAGGCTTCATGCAGTAACTCAGCGTGGAGGACTAAGGCAAGTACAGCACGACCATGGATGGTGAAACAGTCATCCATCGATCCAGATGTATCGGAGTCATCTTCAAAATTACCGCCCGTCATAAAGGAGAATACTTTGAAAGCAAAGCTTATGGAAGCAAGGTCAAAGGGGCAGCGCTCACGGGTACGAGCTTCCAGAGGTTTCTCAATGGTGTAAAGCATGGAGTTGTATGAGGAGGAACCTGCAAATGGAAGCTGCGGCTGTCATTCAATTTCCCAGATTCCTAGCCCATGTATATCATTCCCAATACTCTCGAGTCTCGACTGTGATTATGGTTCTCCACTTTTTCTTTTCTGATGATGCGTTCTATTTCTTGTTCGAGAGTATGAATACCTTTGTAATACCGATATAGAGCAGTACAGAATTGAGTATTTCACAAATGAATCTGGAAAAATTAAGGGTCTGTATTGGTCACATCATGGTCCGTTGAGGTTCCTTTCATGGTACACTTCTGCTTGGAATCATCCATGTTGCGGATGATTATGGGAGAAATCACATGCCTTTTGAACGGTTTCGGTATTTATTTCTGTGTTGAGGCATACCATAAGTTCTTGTGGTAAACAGAAGTGTTTTAGCATAGTTATTATTGTTACTGTTAGTACTGTTGTAGTTACCGCAGGTTGTTCCCGTTTGATGAGGGAAATAAGACATCTATTAGGAACCTCTTCAGTGTTGGCGTGGCCAAGTTCCATGACCTGTGAAACTAAATATCAAGTAGCAAGGAGATTTACTTGAACCGTAATTTTTTGCTGTGCCAAGCCGGATGGCTTCTGCTGGTATGGCATTAACCAAATTTTGCATATCGTCAATTTCAAGTTTCTTATTGTTACAAGACACGAATCTAGCGACCGACCGGCTATGAGGAGTTAAGACTTTTGCATCTCATACTGGACCTTCAGTGTAGTTTTTGGCCGCTTAGCCAGAAAAAAATTACCTAAGTCGAGTTCCAGCAAAAAAAATGACAGGAGAGGGCCACTGAATAGGTGTTCAGAAACCTGGATGAGAGCCCTGGGAACTGCATTAGTCTTCCCCACTTCATCAGAGCAAAATTAGCTGCATGGAGGTTTCAGCACAGCTTCTTGAGATCCGGTGAGGACAGAGAGAAGGCATGAGAAATTTCTCCTTTCTTCGGATTCCCTTTAATGATGCGCAGTGTCCGCTCGTCCAGATCGACCAGAGCCGTGCATAGCGTGTACAGTGTTGGACCTTGAAGACAGTAACGGTTAGAAACAGAGGACAAAATGGAGAAGAACGGGAAAGGTTTTTTTTTCCATTTTCTGGTTTACCTGACATGTAGATGGGGTATTTCGCATCATCTGTATCTCCAAGGAGTGATAGGAAGTCCTGTTTAGAATTCTTCGGTAACATGGCCGCTCTCTTTTGCCTGCTTATCGAGTTCTCATCTTCTGCCTGAACACCAATTTAGCAAATTCAAGTGTAAATGGAAATAGAAAACTACTTGGTGATTCGGAATTTCTGTCGCGACATGCCAGACTATTGAGTTTTGTTTCCGTTATCCATTGATTTTAATCATTTTTGGCCTGCATATCCCTCGAACTGTTCATGTCTGCAATGGAGTGCATGAGGTTTCAGGTGCGATATCATCTTCTAGATAGTTAGGTTGCGCTTAAAATAATACCTGCTGGACTCGAAGGTGCAGATACATGTTTGCATGGAAGAACGGCGTTTCATCCACTTCATTAACCGAAATCCGGGTGCTCGATGCGGTCTCTATGTTGCGGATACTTCGTGCCTCCAGGTCGATCAGATTGTAGCTGTGCCCTACGGATGCTTCTGCAGAGCGGATTTTCTTGACAGAGAAGTAGAAGATCAGCAAATTAGACTGTCCATATCAGCAGATGTGAGATGCAAAATGAGAATAAGGCCTCTTACACTGGTTGCATTTTCCATGCTCGTCGCCTCGAGGAGATCTCTGGAGATGAAGTTCCTTCCAATCCCACCTGCTACAATCTCTTCTTTAGAGGGTGGCACTGCATTCAGTGTAAATCCCTGAACATCTCATTTCAGATGTAAGTTCATTCATCAGGAATTTCGCAAAGGTCAATGTGACCCAAGGACTCAAGATTATAGGAAATTCTATGGGATTCGGTTGTTTTAGATCGAAACCAGTAGATTTGTCTCATGTTAGGCTGAATTGTTTTTTACTCAAGAGGTTCTATTGCGCTATTGTCCCTAACTTCCCTGACGTCGAATTATGATGTCTGTTTATCTACTGCATTGGGTGCCAATTTCTCGCCAGTCTTAATGATTCAGCATGCGCTCGAGCTTTCTTACCATTCCATTGTTGTTGAATCCGAAAGCGCAGCTCGGGAGCTCGCCTGCATAAGTGTACGAAATGAAGCACAACCCATTCGACAGAGTACCCTTGATTAAGTAGCTGCATACACCACAACAGCAGCAACCGTCCCTCGTCACAACTCAGCCGATACAGTTGAGTTCAACGTCATTAATCTTGGCAGAGAGAGAAATTCAAACCATACGTGTGGCCAACAAGAGCGACATTGGCATCCTCGTTGTGCGCGGCGACTGCCATGGACTCGCCGACAGCCGATATGTCGGAACACTCGATGGCATTCTCGAGAGGGTTTGTTTCCTTCTCCGGGATGAAGGGTAGGATTTCCTTCCTGAAGTTTATCAATACTATCTGCACACGAACGGTTCAAGCTATGTCATAAATCAGCAGCCAACTATGAAACCAACGGGATCACTACAGAGAGTGCTTTTTCTTCCTTCGTTTCTGTTTAGTGGCAAACAAACACAGAGGATTACGTCAAGAACCGGCACGCCACTCCCTTCTGCCGTTCCAACGAGCTCGTCCCAGTAGCGAGGAAAGTTGTTCCGGTTATTTTCGCAGAGAGATTCTAGGAGAGGCCGTGATTCTGGAGCTCTTGCCCAGGGCAGGAGCTGGTTTTGAAGGATGAGGTCTCTAGACAACCTGCTCTGTATCAGACGCGAGAACCTCTGGCCGATGGAGAAGCCCATTTGGTAAGGAGTCTCACATGGCCCAACTTCAAACATCTCCAGCGTGTGAGCTTCCATCGGTATTGGCTCTGTGGGCGAGCTTGCTTCTTCTTCTCGAGAGAGAGTCGACTCCAGTGGCAGAAACACCTTATCGTTTTAATCCCAGCTGGGTTCTGGTCGTGTCATTACATATGAAGATGAAGACAAACCATCTTGCGTCCTATTGGTTCTGGAGTTTTACGGCAGAGAGAAGGGGCTGTAAACTCCAGGAGGCGAGTCTTGCGAGTAGAAAACAAAATTTGGAGGCGAGGGAATCAAAGTTGGGCTTGGAGATGGGCCCAACGTCGAGCCCAAAAATCATCATCTAGACCAATACGTGCAAATCCGTCTGAAAATTTGATTGGGCCTCGGCTGATCCAAGAAGGGCCTTCGATCTTGATTCGTCCAATCATCCGATTGATAAATACATGACGGCTCCCCGGGCATGGCACCACCGTCGTGTGATAATATAATTCAAATGACGCACCAAGTATTTTAGCATAACTACGACATTATCTGATAATGTATTAACATAAGGGGATAACCACCCATATGATCCATAAACTTTGGTCCATAAGTGTGATGTGGTCCTTGGATTATTAATATATTCAATGTAGTCCTTAAATTTTATTCGAATGTGTAATTTCATCCATGAAATTTTAGATTTATATAGTGTGGTCCTTAGACTTTTTGGTTTACGTTCAATTTAGCCTCTAAACTATATGAAAATACTCAATATTGTCCTGAACTTAACTTAATGGAAAAACAAGATTAAACGGGACTAAACTAAACATTTACCAAAAGTCCAATGACTACGTTAAACAAATTTAAAGTTCATAAACAACATTGTACATTTGATTACTAGTTCGTGGATCATAATGAATAAATCAAAAGTTCATAGAACACATTGCACATTGGGCCAAACTTTATGGATCATTTATATTATATTTCCTAACATAAACTAGAGATCATTTCAAAAGAAAATCATAAACTTAGTTTACAAATGTTAATTTAATTCTAAATATTTTGACAACTGCTATAGTTGTTTTTTCTGGCTAATTTTGGCCGAAAATCACTAATATGGTGATCTAACTACCGCTGACTCTCTTACATGACGCGATGCATTTTTTGTTAAATTTTTTCTTTTCTTCCGTTTTCCTTTCTTTTTTTGTTTTCTTATTTCCCTCTGCTAGTTGCCAATAGGAGTGAGCATGGTTCCAGGGTAGAACCGGAAACCAGAAAACCGAACATGTCCTGTTTCGGGTTCTAGGAAACTAGGGTCCGATTCCGATTTCGCATTTTGAGGAACCGCCGGTTCCGAATTCCGGTTCTCTATGAAATCTAACTGGAATTGGAACCATTACTTTTAAACTTTAACTTAGGCTTTTTGAGATATGGAGATGGCGAAAGAGGAGGTGATTTGTCCAGATCTATGAAGAGAGACGTGTTCTAGGGTACTACTGATTTTACTTTTGAGCTTGTCCTTTTTATGTTTGATTTTTGCGCTTAAAATTGATACATTTCGATCAATGAGATTTTGGTTTGGGACCTGGGTGGCAATATAACTTGGTGGGTTGTTATGGTGCATAAGATTTTTTGTGCCTACATTCATGCTTTCATTGCTTTGTCTCTATCTTAATGAAATTATTTATATGAATGTCTTTTGTTTTGATGCAATGGAAGTTATATTGGCAAGTTCCCGAGTACCCTAGAATCGGATCCGGATCCGAAACCTATGATAAGGTAGGTTCTCGGTTCTATGGTATGCAGGGTAGCTTTGAAGTTCCGAAAAATGAGGAACCTATACTAGCGGGTAGATTCCAGATTCCAGGCGGAACGTACCCAGAACCTAGAACCGCTCACCCCTAATTGCCGGAACTCCATTATGCTAGCATAAAATATATTTCTTAAGTACAAATGACTAAAAATTAAATAGTAAAGTAAGAAAGAGAAAGATGATGAACAATAAATTAGGCTCTATTTGTTTCGCGAAAAATGAATGATTTGAATATAAAAATGAGGAAATGAAAAATATTTTCATGGTCCGTAAATATTTTGGGACATATATCATTGTCGAATATGAAAACTTGTTAACTAGTTATTTCAATCGAAATAAGCGAATATTTTTGGAAAAAAATTTCAAAATTATTTATTTTTCATAAAAGAAATGGAGCCTTAAGGTGCGTTTGGTTAGAGGAAAACTCCATGATAATGGAAAGTAATTTCCTGAAAATCATTTTCTAGGAAACGATTTGTTTTCTTTTGTTTAGTGATATGTTATCGAAAATGTTTTTTGGTGTTTGGTTCTCATTAAAATTATTTAAATCTGATGAATTTATTCAATGCAAAAAAAAAATTAAAATTTTAAATATGTTTTTATTTCATATGATATTATTGTAGATGATACTATTTATTCTTTAAAATATATATATATTTTTATGTTTTATGTTTTATTTTTATCTTTTTCTTCTTCCTCCGCTAGATGCTGGACCTCAATGATGGACAACAACTGGCCACACGAGGTTGAATTCGTCAAGCAACCAACGATGATCCAGCTCGCCAAGGCCAGCGAGGTTAACTCTCACTGGGATTTAGTTAGGCTCGATTTCGTGTGACTAGTCTCCAGCCGTCGCCAAGGCCCAAGGATTGGTGGTTTAAGAAAAAAAAAATATAGAATATAAAAATATGAAAACGAAAATTATTTAAAAATATTAAAAATTCATGATAAAACAATTCTGGAAAATGCTTTCACTTCTTCGGATGGGGAATTAATTTTTTTAATTTTATGCATGAATTTTTGTTGATTAGAAAGTATTTTTATTAACTAAGTCATTTTTGGTAAACCCAACGGTGAAAATCCAAAAAACCAATTCCCAAAAATATTTTCACTTAAACAAATGTATCTAGTTAATATGCACTTTGCTGTTTGTATGGAAAAGGTAAGAAAACCTTTTCTTGCGAGGTAAACTCTAGCAACCTATATTTAGGTGGCAAATTTATAGGCTCTCTTTGTTTGGCGAAAAACAACTTTAAAAAAAATATTTTTTTGGATTTCTAATAGTTGTACAGTGGAAAATAAGCTAGTCTACGAAATAATTTTTCACCCATGGAAAAAACCCTTCAAAGTAGGGAAAATATTTTTCTTTTATCTAGAATAGGAAAACATTTTCCTCATCTTTCCTTCCTTCTCTCTTTCATACTTCATTTATTGGTATTTTTTAATTTCTTTTCATTATTTATTTATTTTAAAAATTGAAAATGTTTATTTTAAAATTTTTAATTCTTCTCTCATTATTTATTTATTTTGAAAAAAATTATTTTTTAATTTTTCTCTTTAAAATTTTTTCTTTTCTTCTTTTTTATTTTATTCTTATATTCTTTTTCTTTTCTCCTTCTCACTGCTTTCTCTATCTGCCGCTCCTTCCTCCGTCAACCGTAGACCTTGGCAATCGTTGGTTGCCTAATGATTGTCCATAACGTAGGCCGACGATTTCGAGGCTATTCAGCAATCGCTATGGCTGGCGACTAGCTGAAACTAGAAGGAAAAAAAATTAAAAATAAAAAGATAAAAATTAAAAAAATTGAATTTAAAAAATGAAAATAACAATAAAAAATTATTAAAAGGAGTCCATGGAGAAAAATCAAATCCAATCTTCCATACCAAACAGCATAAAATATTTTTTTGGGTCTTTTTCATAGTTTAGCCAAACATCAAAAATTATTTTCACTATCTTGAAAAATAATTTTTTTAAAAATATTATCCAAAAACCTCATATTTTTCGCGAAATAAACAGAGCCTTAGAGAATACTTCATTCTAATAAATTTAAATGCATGCATGAATTAAATGGTTCCATAATTCAGCTATTCCACTCGGAGAATATGACATTGGCCTCACATTCCCCTTGTTTTCTAATTCCCACCGATTAATCACATAGATTTCAAGTACATTTTAAGTGTTGAAAAATGCACACCCTTATCTTAGGTGCGACATGGTCAGGACAGGGTGAATCGATTATCCCTTTTGAAGAACATTTTTGGGGCCAGTAACGGGACGTGGTTCCCCCCCTCTTGTTTTTTCTTCAATATCTCGCAATAATTCACCACCCGACGACGAATGTAGGACGGTTGGGGATGAAACACGTGGAAAATTCCGTCCCCTTTTTATTCAAGATCGAAGATACGACCCCAGCAAAACACATGAAGTGTAATAAAGACA
This sequence comes from Psidium guajava, assembly GCA_016432845.1. Taxonomy (NCBI): domain Eukaryota; kingdom Viridiplantae; phylum Streptophyta; class Magnoliopsida; order Myrtales; family Myrtaceae; genus Psidium; species Psidium guajava. The sequence continues at coordinate 8,141,439 of CM028232.1, forward strand.
GAGGAACCATGTCAAACTGCTGATTGCTGAACAGTGTTGGGTGTTTGCTAAAGACGGTGCAAAGAATCCACAATTGCGTGAGGACGAGCTATTCCCAAAAAGCTTTTGCCAATGAGACGGAGCATGAGAGTGGAAAGGATGGCATGTTTGTATACATTTTGCATCTCATGCTCGTTTGGCCTTTTTAACAGCCATCCACTAGTCTAATTTGATGTGATCGGACAGCTTTTCTTAGGTTCCTTCTGTTAAAATATTTCAATATTAGACTACGCCTTAATGTAACAGGTTAAGTTTTCAAACAGTCAATGGTGGTCGCGCGAAACCTTTCATGATATCAAGACAAGAGATCATAAGTTTCAAATTTTTCACGCTCAGTCACAGACTCATAGGTCAACCTATGCGTAAAGGAGAGATTACTGTAATCTTCCGACATTAAACTACGCATTCATCTATTGCTAAAACCTTTCATGATATTAAACTTCAATTAATATGTCGAGAATAAATTCTTTGGAACAACGGTTGATGGGAGCGTCGCAAGGACCGAAAATGCGCAAAATTTCGGTTTGGTTCAATTTCAGTTTGATTTTCTGGTTGGATTCTGATAGCAAGTTAATTCTGACATGTAAGTACAGTCGTCTAACCTGGAGAACCACGAATGCCTACAGAATGCAGCTATTTTACGTGTGAAAAAACTTAAAATAAATTATTCTAACCTGTAGAACCACGAATGTCTACAGCATGTAGCTATTTTACGTGTGAAAAAACTTAAAATAAATTATTCTAACTTGGGTACTTCAAATAAATTATCTTTGGGTTGCCTCATATTTATCTTACCACGTAACCATTACTTTAAAGCAGTCTTTTCCGGGCAGTGTCGAAGGAATCTCGTAGAGCGTGCCCTGACCTCTCACATAATGATCTTTAAAGGGAGAAGAACATTACCTCTTTATGCTCAGAAAAAGATTAGTCTCACATTATAGGGCACTTAATCTCAAAAGACCTATATCAGTTGACATATTCACACAAAATACCAATGTGAATTGAAGATATATATATTTTCAATTCACATTGTCATAATTTCCAAAAATCTCGTTAAATAAATGTTCCCGTGAAAATTTGCAAACAAAAATGAAAAAGCATATAGAATTTAAGTGATTGTTTGTCAAGATAGAAGTTATCATGGCAAATTTAAATTTCATGAAGTAGAGGTATCAACAAAATATGGGAGGGTTCAAGCTTAGACGTCAAGTGACATGTGATGATGTTGAGTCAAGGCATTGCCCACTAGTTAGGGAGGATTCACAGCCCTCGGCCAATTGTGGCCTCATGCTACCAGCCTTAACAACAAACACAACAATAATAATAATAAATAAATAAAGGCATAAAAAAAGGTTTATATAAGAACACCTTCAATGTCAATATTTATGTACAATACTTAATTTGATGCTAATATTTTTTTAGGGATCACTTAAATGTCAAATCAGAGAAAAAAATGATTACTTTAGTACCAGTGGCAATAAATTTCTGTCACCTCACTAGAGTTGACACTTAAATAATAAATTTTCAAAAGAATTGGCACTTAAGTTATTCAAAAAATGATCACTTCAATGTCAAATTTGAGAAAAGCGATAACTTTAGTGCCAAAGGCAAGAAATTCTGGTGACCTTATTGTAGTTGGCACTTAAATAATCGTTTTGAGAAAAATTAGCACTCAAGTGATTAAAAAAAATTCAACCAAAAAAAAGTGACCCAAAAAAAAATATCAACACCAATACATAAATATCAACAGTTGAGGTGTCCTTTTGCCCATAAAAAAAAACTAATTAAAAAACTTGCATCAAAACCAATAGAGCTATAATGGACGGTTGGCGTCCCTATCATCAATTTCTGAATGAACTCAGTTGACAATATGCGAAAAAGTTTTAGGACTTAAATGACCAAAAAAAATATTTTTGACCGAACTAGCACAATTGTAATTGGATTATGACTCTCTCTTTTTTGTGTGGTAATGTCCCCTCTTTTCGTTTGGTAAAAGAATTTCCTTCAATATAGAGTATTATCTTACACTTTTAACTTCAATTGTCTATTGAATTCCTTACGTAGCCAAACTTATTAGCATCACGACTCTCGTATTCCCACACTGTTTTCCATCACAATCCAACCCAGGAATTGAGGAGCTTAATTACTCCTCTTGCATCTTAGTTTTCATTTCGATCCGTACGTTCGTAACGTGTCGGCCGTACTTGTCGGTGCTTAAAGCACCATCGTTTCTTGAGAGAGACTGCAGCGCCGAAGTCAAAAGGGAAGGAGAAGCAAATTTTTCTCCGGACAACACGAAAGAAAAACACAAGAACATACCGTGTGTGTCTGCCTTTTGCGATACAAATAAACACATGAATCCAACTCACCACGTGCTTGTTTGCTTATTGCAGACTGTAAACATATTTGGATTTCCATCTTCGCACATTTGGCATATCTATTCTGGCTAGATCAGTGTTAAGCAAATTGTTAAGAGTCTAAGACTACGCAGAATTTGTGAATAATCTATTCAGAAGCCAGGGCCTGAGTGATTTTGCCTTTTCAGTTTTCCTCCATTTTAACAGCGGATTTCGGTGTATTTATGCAATATATATATATATATATATATATATATATATATAAGTTCCGATGGACGACCTCAGTAAGGAAAGACGAACTTTTGCCATTGAAGCCGCATAAGGTTTTATTTACACCAACCATTTCTATGACCATTTTAATGCCCAGTTGTAATCTTAGTTGTTTAAGATAATCAGGATTTATCTAGAATAATTTCATATGTTAGAGATACTTGACAATTCTGTTGATTCTATCTATCTTTCAAAATTTCGTATATATCTTCATACTACCTTAGATAGTAATCTCATAAAAACTATAAATAGGTTTTGGTGTAATTCGTTATTGATAAGAAAGAAAGAAAGAAAAAGAGAAATATGATTTATTCTCTTTAGGTGTGAATAACAATGTACATGGAGAAGCCTTTATATAGGCTTAGAGGAGGAGAAGAGTCTAGCACTCTTCCTATGTGGGACTAAAGGAAAAAAGAAGAAAGAAACAAAAGGGAAAATAAGTTCTAACACCCCCCTCAAACTCAAGGTGGATCAAACAACAAGAGTTTGGAAAGAAGAAATAAAAAGCGATGTGATGGAAGAGCCTTCATAAAACAATCTGCAAGTTGATTTTCAGTTCCAACAAAGGGAAGAGAAATGGTGCGAGCTTGAAGATGATGACGAGTTAGATGACAGTCGATCTCAATATGTTTGGTACGCTCATGAAACACTGGATTTGCGCCAATGTGAATGGCACTCTTGTTGTCACAGTATAAAGGAGTAGGATCCAGAAATGAAACACCCATGTCAGCAAGTAAGCGACGAAGCCAAACAATCTCAACAGTAGTGTCGGCCATAGCACGATACTCAGATTCTGTAGAGGAGCGTGAGACAATATGTTGTTTCTTGGCACGCCAAGAAATAAGAGAATCTCCAAGAAAAATGCAATAGCCAGTGACAGACTTGCGATCAGTCACATTGGAAGCCCAATCAGCATTAGAATAGGCACGTAATTTGAGGGCAGAAGAAGACGGCATGAACAAAGAACGCGTCAAAGTGCCCCGAAGATAGCGCAAGATCCTCAAAACAGCAGTATAATGAACTGTACGAGGAGCAGCAACGAACTGACTGACAATATGAACAGCATAAGCGATGTCGGGTCGAGAGATAGTAAGATATACAAGACTGCCAACCAAAGTCCGATAGCGGGTCACATCAGAAAGAGGTTCCCCATCGTCTGGGCGAAACTTTTGATTTAGTTCAATAGGAGTAGCGGCAGTGCGTGAGTCGGAAAGAGCAGCCCTAGAGAGAATTTCAGCGGTATACTTCTGTTGAGAAAGAAGGATACCACGCGAACTGCGAGCAATCTCAAGCCCAAGAAAATAACGCAGCGGTCCAAGATCCTTCATGGAAAAATGTTGCTGAAGGTGTCTTTTGGTATGCTCAATATGAGCACGATCATCTCCAGTGATGATCATGTCATCCACATAAAGAAGAAGAATAGTGCAACCAGTAGAAGAGGTATGAACGAACATAGCATGATCAGTCTCACTTTGAGCAAAACCAGCAGATCGAATAGCATCACTGAACTTCTCAAACCAGGCACGAGGGGCTTGTTTGAGACCATAAAGAACCCGTCGAAGGTGGCAAACCTGTCCAGGGGTGTGAGCAAGACCAGGCGGAGGTTGCATAAAGATATCCTCTTGAAGATCCCCGTGAAGAAAAGCATTCTTCACATCAAGCTGAAAGAGAGGCCAGTTTCGAATTGAAGCAACAGCTAGTAAAGTACGGACAGATGTCATCTTTGCTACGGGAGCAAATGTCTCCTCATAATCAATACCATACTCCTGCGAGAAACCCCGAGCAACCAGACGCGCTTTGTAACGCTCAATACTACCATCAGAACGGAGTTTCACCTTGTATATCCATCGGCAGGATACCAATGATCGATCTGAAGGAAGAGGCACAAGCTCCCAAGTACCAATACTCTGCAAAGCCGAGAGTTCCTCAGACATAGCCTGACGCCATTCAGCATGTTGAATTGCCTCGCGATAACTAGTAGGTTCCTGTATAGTGTGAACAGCAGCCAAAAAAGAGCCAAACTCGGTAGAATAAGAAGTAGCTGCAACATACCGAGCAGGTAGACGCCGATCCCGGGAAGGATTGCGGCGGAGCTCTAGAGGTGCAGAATCGTCAAGGGCAGGCGGAGCAGGAGGTGTAGTAGAAGGGACATGCGAAGATGGAGAAGGTTGTGATATATCTAAATCCGAGATGGAAAAGGGAATCGGCGGAGATGGTGAAGATGCAGTAGGAACTAGATCTGAAGTGGAAATGGGTGAAGAAGGATCAGGGGAATGATCAGCAGGGAAATCCATAAATGTAATAGGAGACGACACAAAAGGTGTGGCGTTGGTAGGAAAGAAAGGAACATGCTCATGAAACGTAACATTACGAGAAATACGTACACGTCGTGCATGTGGATCATAACAACAATAACCCTTATGTTCGGTACTATAACCCAAGAATGCACATTGGATAGAGCGAGCGGTGAGCTTCGTACGTTCATGGGGTGGAAGGATGACAAAACAAGTGCACCCAAAAACTCGCAGATGAGTATAGGTGGGAGATCGAGAATGAAGACGGTAAAAAGGGGTGTCTTGGTTGAGAACGGATGAGGGTAGACGGTTAATGAGATGAACAGCTGTGAGAAGGGTCTCAGCCCAGAACTCAGTAGGAACAGAGGTGGCAAGTAAAAGAGCACGAGTGGTGTCTAGAATATGACGGTGCTTGCGTTCAGCAACCCCATTTTGAGCTGGAACCCCAGGACAGGATAGCTGAGGAAGCGTGCCATCACTAGCCAAAAGAGAACGGAAAACACCCGAAAGATATTCTCCCCCGGAATCAGATCGAAAAACTTTGATTTTTCTATTAAATTGGGTGGAAACCATGGTAGTAAAAGACTGATAAATGGAAAAGAAATCACTACGTTGACGCATAAGATAAACCCATGTATAACGAGAATAATCATCAATAAATGAGACATAATATTTGAAACCACTTTTGGAAGAGAGCGGGGCAGGGCCCCATACATCAGAATGAATAAGATCGAAAATCGCACTAGATCTAGAGTTACTGATAGGAAAAGGCTTAGCAGATTGCTTGGCTAAAGGACAAATAGAACAAGGAGGAAGACTATCAAAAGAAACAGGACCTAAAGCACCTTATTTATGAAGGACGGTGAGACGAGAAGAAGCAATATGTCCGAGACGCTGATGCCATCGAGCAAGATCAACGGTAGCCAACACAGGAACAGGAAGAGAGGAAGATAGAAGATGGAGATGCTGCATAGTATAAAGTCCGTCCCGTCTACTGCCCTTGCCAATCATCCGGCCACTCAAACGATCCTGCACAAAGCAAGAGCTGTCAGTAAAGCTCACAACACATCCGGCATCGGTAAGCTGTCCAACAGATAATAAGTTAAGAGCCAATGAAGGAACATGTAACACATCAGGGACATTGAAATCCCGAGGGATGGTGAGAGTCCCTTGTTGGGTAGCTCGGAGAGGAGAACCATCAGCTGTAAAGAAATGTGCTGGATGCTTGAGTTTAGAGAGCTGAGTGAGACAGGTAGCGGAAGCAGACATATGTCTAGCAGCTCCTGAGTCAAGTATCCAGGTAGTAGAAGTGTCACATGAAGAGGGAGTAGCCGCAGTTGTGCTGTCAACAGATGAAACGGCTGCAGGGATGTCGGAGCCAGGAAAAGAACCAAGCAGAGAAGGACTTAATCGAGCAAGCTGGGCCTCAAGAGCAGCAACACGGTCATCCGTAGATAAAGAAGCCAAGGTAACTGGCCGAGCCAATGGAGATGAGGTACAATACTGAATAGGCTGTGGTGGCGTAGGAGGGCGCAGAACATCTTTCTTCTTTCGCCAGCAGTGTAACTCTTCATGACCAAGATGATGACAATAAGTACATGTAGGGCGGCGAGAGCCATAAGTAGGCGGAGCATGTGGTGGAGCAGCTATTACCGATGGTGTCCAAAGTGAATAATTGGAACCATCAAGCTTGACGTTTATGTGGTCATTAGAATCGCCCATGATAACTATTGTGAAGGTCTAAACTGACCAGAAGCGCGGGATAAAATGCGCAGGTCGATAGAATGCAAGAAGCACGAATCTAGAGGTACAAAGTAAGCCTCTAGAAAATGAAGAATTAAATTATAGACGCACGAATTCGTGGAAGCTTGACTAGAGCAAGCAAGGGTGACGGCTCAAAAGACCAAAACTCATTGTCTTAATTTCTGATGCGGAAGATCCAATTTATGGCAACCGCAGAGCATACTTTTAAAAACAATGAGCTCGTTATTTTAATTTCTGATGCGGAAGATCCAATTTATGATAACCGCAGAGCATACTCTTAAAACATTAAACTTGGCTCTGATACCATGATAAGAAAGAAAGAAAGAAAAAGAGAAATATGATTTATTCTCTTTAGGTGTGAATAACAATGTACATGGAGAAACCTTTATATAGGCTTGGAGGAGGAGAAGAGTCTAGCACTCTTCCTATGTGGGACTAAAGGAAAAGAGAAGAAAGAAACAAAAGGGAAAAATAACAGTTATGACACATCGAAATCTATTGAAATTACTATGTTCCGCTTTACATTCTTTTAACTTTAGTGATTAACTAATTGTCCACGTGGTGTTGAGTCAAATGGCTTGTATAACCAATAATAAGTCCATAAAGAAAAATAATGGAAACAAATGGGTGTTGTACTTCGGAACTGGGAACCTGACTAATCAAAAGGGGAAGAAATTGTCTCCTAATAATATTCTTTCAAAGTAAATATTCCAGAGAATATTACATTGGATTCAAATATATGAGAAAGCAAAAGAGGAGAGATTTCTGTAATACCACTTATGAATCTATGCCAAAGGTACGGCCTTGGTGAGTCTTGCACCATATTCTGGTATACAGTTAATCTACATCCCGAAAGATATACGAAAAGGCATTAAAAGGTCTCGATGGATGCATCGACTTACTTGTTGTCTGTCCGTTCACGCTTCCGAAGTCTCGTTTTCTACGTCGGCATACATCGACTATTGGAGAAAAGTACCAGAAAAGTCTTAAATCTTGTCTTTTTTTAACATACATCTAAGACAAGTTGGATCACACTTTCGAAACCCCGTCCTCTTCGTCGGCGTATATTGGATTTTCTTTTTTTTTTTTACGGTATTTTCATTCATCTCATTCGAAATCAAATGCTTAGGCACGAGGGTCGCTAGTGTTTGTTCCAAGGGAAAAATCGGAATGACTTACAAAATCAAATATCCAATCAGAGATTATGTCCACATTGTCGGATATTAGTACACTTGGCACCAGTTTTATTGTCTTAGAATCAAAATTCATTTGTATGGATATTACTATATTAGGCTAGTCAAGGATATCAAATCTGCAAAACAAGATTTAAAAAATCTTGTCTTTTATTTCACTCGTCAACATAAGAGATCACTTATCAATTATACGACCGACCGACCGACCGGCTGGCTGATTTCTTCTTTTTCCCTTTTTCGGTCGAAATTATCCGACCGACCGATTGTTACTGCATGTTTTGGGGCAACGTGGACGGCAGATCGGTAATTCGAGCACCGTGTTCGCGAGACACGCATATCCCTGGGAAATTGTTGACGCAGGAAAGGAGCGCAAGTCCAGGAAGCTGTTGCTGATGTTGTTAAGGCTTTTGACCTTAGCAGCTTAAGCCTCGTGGTGTTTGAGTACCCCCGTTCGATCTGTCATTTTCCGCAAGGGAAAAGAAAAAAGAAGAGCAAGCAGACATGCGTATGAAATTTGAGAAAAACCCCGTACGAAGTGTCCCGTCAAGACAGAAAAACAGAAGAATATCTCAATGGAAAGGATAGAGACTACTCAATGCATCCTTTGACGTTGTTGGGCTCAAATACTCTCTAAAACCCTAAATGCTTCAACGAAATGATGACCGACGGTGATGACGAAGACGTTTACTGAGGTTATTAGGAAGGAAACACATACAAAAAGCAGACCGCAAAATATCTTCCGAAGATAACTAGCGGGGTTAGATACTTACAGCATATAAGAAAATGACTGCCTTTGCCTTAGACTAGGGCTGGTCCTCGAAACAGTGAGCGAAACATAACGATGAAGATATATTCAGGATACAACCACGTCAGTAGGCCATATAATGATTTACTAATTGGAAAGAACATCACGATCAACATATCTGGTCATATATTAATTTTCCAAATACGGCAAGTGCCATAGGTGCTCTGAAACAAGCAACAAAATCAACATCCGGATACTCAGCTTATTAGCATGCCAGAATAAAGTTCATAGGAAAATTATCCCGTCTAGTCACCTTTCAACTAATTTATCAGGGGAGTAGGACCTCTGCAACATTTAATTAATTAGTCGCAACAATTAGAAACAAACACATACTATGCTTTCTAAACGTATCAGACACGCGACAGGCGAGGAAGATTCAAGCAAGGAGCACCAAATAGTAGCCAATCAGTTTAGGCACCTGTCGCTGACGACCAGCAAGAATTGGGACAAAGATGATGAAGAAGATTCGAGCAAAGAGCAGCAAATATACTACTCCTCGGTCCATGTACCCGTCGCTGTTAACCAGCAGGAATTGGAAAAGTAAGATGAAGAAGATTCAAGCACAGAGCAGCAAATATAGTTCTCCTCAGTTCATGTACCCGTCGCTGCTAACGAGCAAGAACCGGAAAAAAGATGATGAAGACGAGGGGTTCAGGACCCTGTAAAAGGGCTTTCAACAAGAGCTCAAAATGGAAAAACCATGGCGTCTGCCAAAAGAACATAAGGCGAGAAACATGAAACGGCATTTCCCGACGAGCGATGCGATAAAGAAGGAGAGCGGAGAGGACGGAACAGAGGGAGCTCCCTTCAGTCCAAGCACGGCAAGCTTGGGATCCAACAAGACTCCCGCATCATTCACTCATCTACGGAGCTTCGCCGCGCGCGCTCTCGCTCTGTACGTGGATGAATGAGTCGGCAGCTAATTAAATCCCAACGCGTCCCATGAGTGGACTGAAGAAAGCTCTCTTCCTTTCTTTTCTCTTACCCTCCATAAACGGAACACATCGCTTCCAAGAAGAAGAAGAAGAACCCTCGAGGAAGGCAGAGAGCGCCCATGAGCGAAACCTGTGAAGCCAAAGGAACTGTTTAAAAGTGAAGAATGGAGCCACTTCTCCCTCTTCCCTTTGCAGGAAACCACACCGTGACCATCCTCAACACAGTTGCTCGTGGATTTCATTGAAGGGACGGTGGCCTTATATAGGAGGAGAGCAAGGGAGGAGGGAGGGAGGGAGAGATTTGATTTGTCTAATCTTTTTAAGTGAAGTAATGAAGTTATTCGTATTCTCTTTTTCCTTTTCCAAACCCCCTTGCCTTGTGGAAGCCTCCAAATATCTCCGTCTTCGAATATGCTTTAATTTGGTTCCTCATTTGGACGAAAGAAGAAGAAGAAAAAAGCAACCTCAATTTTTGCCCGTACCTATCGATAAAACAGATGGTAATCACTAATTAGCCGCTGTTGAGCTAATGCTTTCTTGTTTTGTGGCATGGATGTGAGGAGTTTGGGGTGGGAGATGATGACAGATTAAGCCCCACCACGTGGGGATATGGACAAGATGCTTCGACTGTTAAGCCCGCTGTCGGATTCCTCCACATCACGTGTTATGTTTGGTAGATTCATCGAAATAACTACATAAGTTTGGATATGGACATTTTCTCTTCTTGTTTTCTGAAACAAATAACAAGGAACAATGAAAACTACGATTGAACGAAACCCTATAACTCCTCAATCTGCGGGGCAATCGCCGCTGTATCTCGATGGCGGGAACGGTCATCCCTGACGACGGCGATCACAACGATGGCCCTCACTCGTCCATGAGGACTGCCATGAGCGGTTGTCCACATTGATGTGGCCGTTGGAGAGCACCGCGACAGATCTGGTCATGATTGCATCGTTGTCGGGAGAGAGAAGACGGAAATTTCCCAAGAGTGGTGGGTGACAATGGCGGTGTCCTCCAAGAGCAGCGACCGGCTCACGGTGGTCACTTCCTTTCTTCCCTTACCCTCCTTCATGCTCAGCAACCTTGTGTGTGTGTGTGTGTGTGTTTTTTTTTTTTAATTCTTTACTTTGGCAAGTTATTTGGGTGCAATAGTAATCTTGTCCCTCTCAAACACCGAGGATACTTTGTCTTAGGCTGTATCCGAGCTTTTCCCTTTTAATCCATCTCGAAGTATGTCATGAAATATCGAATAGAAAATTTTATATCTCATCCAGAGTGAAATCCGGACAACCAACTACGTCATTAGGGTTTGCTCTCTATCTTCAATTCACCTTGTTATTCTTTAGTAACAAATCTTCATCACGCTATTGTTACAAATTCTAGTGTCTTCGGATGATACTATCCTTCTTCCCAAACAATAAGGGTCATATTTCTCTTCAGCCGAGTTTCTCCCTTCTAGGCGGAATTGTTCTACGATGCACTTGTGTTCCCATCAAGTGCGCCACCAATGTCATGGTGTTTTCACGATACTAACTTCAATTTCATCGAACCATAAATTGGGTGCCTAATGAATAACGCGTGGGACATTCAGATATCATCTATCCGAAAAAAAAAAATCTGCTAGGGAAGATAACTATTTTATGTATAAATTGTTACAACATCAACAAGATCGTTATATGAATATTTCGATTTCTATGTATTTCCAAGTCGGACAAGGCAGAATTATCTCTAAAGCATTGTGTGTACGAACACATAATCAGTTCCGAAACATCAAGTCTTTACGCCTCGTAGTGGCGGAATGAGGAGGAGCCATGTACCAAGTATTACTAAATGGCAAAAGAATGTCAATTATGTTGAAGTTGACAAATACTTCATGGATCATTGTTTCTCACATTAGATATGTCCACGTGAATTTAGGGAAATCGAAATATGAGCCGACGACAAGTGACCCATACACACAGAATATTGAGTGTCCTGCTACTCGATCAACAAGTGAGGGTTCCGCTCTCCGGTGAGCAAATGGCCACGCTACTCGTCGGTGAGTGGGCAAAGGCTTGGGGGCAACGCCCTGGAAACAACATTCGGTTTGGACTTGTGTTTTAAACACAAGGATCGGATAAGAAGTACCTAGAAGTAGGTCGGATTAGTCAGTCTAGGCAGTTCAGTAAAATTGATTACATGTGTTTTAAACACGCATTAACATTTATAATGTGTAGAAATATTCCTAATAATTAAGAGTTCAAATAATTTCTTTAATTTTTTTAAAAAATAAAACCAAAGTTGAAAAAATAATCGGTCTAGTTCAGGCAGTTCGGATGAGTGATTTCACCTTTCAAATTGAGAATCGGGCCAACACTTAATGATTTCCATTTTATGAAATTGAAATTCAAAAAAAATCAAAAGTCGAATAGGTGGTCTCAAAATCGGATCAAGGATTTTTTTTTTGGGCGAAAGAAAGATTATATTCATTAATAGTTGAGAGAGTTACATAAAATGCTTTCAAACTCTCAAAAGATAGTAAAAAAATCAAAAAGTAAATTCGGTTTGGACTTGTGTTTAGGTTAACCTATTATCGTGGGATCAAAGGGATTTAGATAGGTTAGGATTTTGGGCCCATTATGAGTCATATGTGTTGTACTCGTACGAGAGATCATCGTAATAAGTGATTGTGGTTGAAAAATCTAAATATTCTAGTGAAATCCCTTTCTAGGACGTAACTTATTATGGGTTGAATTTGGGTAAATTCGCATGTCGTTCTTTTTCTATCTATTATGATTGTTCTTATTCGATTTATAATATAACCCAACAAATTGTACACATTGCTATTAACATATCGTTACCTCGAGTAATTTGATAAACAAAAAAAAAACCGTCGGACATGAAGTGAACTCAAAATATGGACTTCCATATGCAAAATATTGAATCCATCACTCTTGTTCTTTAATTAGTACGTGAAAGAAGAAGAAGAAGAAAGCAGACCACAGAAGTGGCGAATATATCATCTCTTGTTTGGTCTAATTTCCTAAATAAATAAATATAACTCTAGGTTTGATCCCAATCCTGCCCCCAACTTCTTTTTGTTTCAGAAAAAATTTTAAATTTTATGTCCAGTAACAAATCTGCCCAGACTTTTTTTATCTTGGAAAAAACCCTAAACTTTTGCTCCAGTCACATATCCACCCCGTATTTTGTTTTGTCTGAAAGATACCAACTTTGATTATATTCTCAAATCTACAACCAAAATCCAATCTCAACTTTGACATGGCATATCCAATTTTAGCAATGTGACATTGAAAATCGTCTCCAAAATGAAATCATTTTAGGATATGAAAATTAGAGATTGAACGACAATTTTTGGGCGGGGGCTACTGGGGCAGTTGGGATTAGAATAAAAAACTTAAACAAAAAAAGTTTGAAATAAATTTGAGACTTAACAAAAATTTTATAAAGCTTGTTTTGAGGGGGAAAAAGAGAGAGACAGTTCGGAACAGATTTAGATTAGATCTAAAGCATTAGGTATAGTTCTCGGTAAATAAAAATTCGTTTCCAAAAATTCGTTTGAAGCCTGAGGTCGAAGAGTGTCCACATGATTGGAGCCGGCAACACGAACCCTATTTAGACTCAGACATAATACAATCTCTGAAAGGGTAACATGCATGGAGATCGAGGATCATCAGTTTCTTTCTTCAATACCCACTGATATTCACAATACGCTTTCTAAGTTGAAACAAAATGACTCACTGAGTCGGGATCTCTGTTAATCAATCGTGTCTAAATCCTGCCAACTCATCCTCATGCCCTGCATACACAAATCAAGGGCAAGATTGGCCTTGGAGAACGAATTTCTTTTCACTCAATCTTTTTTTTTTTTTAAATGGCAAAGGGAACATAATTAGAAACAGGAAATAGTTGGGGGAACCGGACAGAGAGGGGTGGGGAAGCAAAGTGAATAGCCAATGAGAGGATGATGAGAACAAGGAAGACAAAAGAGAAGAAATGTCAGATAAATTATTGGTTTGGGAGGGAAGATCACATCAGATTCTCAGTCACTACTGAAAGCAAAAAATATATATATAAAAAAAACACTTATCTTATCAATCCGAAGGAGAAGGAAGGAAGGAAAGCAAACGGACTGGTACTTCTTTCACCCCCACCACACAACCCAGCTCGCCCCTTTCTCTGTACCATTTCATGTCATTTGTCCCATCAACGCTTCTTCTTTTTCCCCTCTCATCTGTCCATCAGTACTTTCTCATCTAAATTCCTCACCTTCCCATCTTTCTTAACTTATTCAAAATTAAAAGATTCCCAGTAAGGATCCGATGTACTTGATAGACTTTAGTAATTGTAGTGTTCATTTGCTTATTTGAAAGGAACCTGGGGATGCTTTGGAGGGACTGAAGTGTCTCTTTGGGCGAGCTTTGCTTTTGAATTTCCTTTCTCTAATCTCGATGCTTAGTATTCAATTTCTTAAGTAGTCTTCACCACCTCAACCGATGCTCGTATTAAAGTCATGTTATTTCTCTATTATGTTCTCCAGAACTTAGAATGTGTTCTTCTTAAAAGAAAGTCATTGTGAAAATTTGAATGAAAAATAAGAAATCAAGAAACGATCGTGGTTCATACCTTATATTATGTGCAAGAAAGAAAATGATCTAATTAACAACGAAATTAGCTGTCCTAAAGGGTCCTCACACAAAATAGATGTGTATGTAACCACATCAAATAGATTAAAGAGTTGTTGTCGTTATTGTGCAAGGTAGCAGAACTATCAAAAGTTACACTTACTTTTGACTAACTTGGACAACATTGAAATAAATAGAATCAATCTATTGAATTCCGAGGGCACAATATTACTTGTTTTCATGGGATATCATCTCCTAAATTTCGTGCACTTTTGTTTTCAATTATTTTGTTCGAAAACGAACCTAAGGGATAATAAGATAAGAGTTACATTGACCTTCCAAGTTACTTTTTTGTGCGTTCCTTACAAAAAAATACACCGTTATCATTCATCTTAGAGCAGGCATGAACTTTGTTGCATTTGCTTCCTAAAAAGTGTACGCTTAAATCGTAATCAACCCTACAACATGTACTCACCTAATTTTCTGATGAGATCGTCTAGGTACATCTAGACTTTAATTTCCATTGTAATTGTTGATTTCTATGTCAAAACACATCCAACAATCACTGTGGGTAAATCTCCTGGTGAAGATTTCTTTCGTGTTTGTTTTGTGGTTTTGTCTTTTTTTGGTACGCAAAAAGAAAGACCTTTCAGAGGACACTTGAACAGACTGCTGCAAAAACAAAAACTGAAAGAGGCAAAGCACATGAGCGTTTCATAGGTCATTTGACTAATAAAGGGTATCGTCTGTACAATGAAATGACCTTGTACCTCTTCCTTGCGAATTGCGATATAAACGAAATGACACTGTCCTTTTTTCCTTTTTGCCTGAAACTGACATTTTTGCATAAATTCATGCGCTTTTGTATTTCTTCATTTTAGTGTTATATGCTTCGAAGGAAAGCAAGGAAAAGGCAATGAAAAATGAGGATAAAATCAATTTCAGGATTCATAGGTTTGAGCGCAGAAATCTGGAGCTTATCATATTAGAGCTGGTTTCAATACATGAAATTGCGAGAACCGGCCTACTTTTTTTCTGCTTCTATATTTTTTCGAGTTGCTCTATCGTATATATTATTCTTGCAAAAGCTTAATGACATGCTTATGTTGATAGGTCTTAATATTTTTTTTTATGCAAAAGCTTCTCATCTAAAAGACATGTAAGGTTTGTTCGCGAATCGGTTCAAGGCTAAGAATTAGGAGCCGCATCGATCAAGGGCAATTCCTAATTTTTTTACTCAAGAATCGGACGGATCTCCATGTGAACTTGGTTAGAATTGGATAAGTAAGATTGGTTTGATTTGGTTCTAGGTAGGAATCGGCTAGGTATGAAAGAGAGAGACAGAGAGTGTGTGTTTTGTTTTCTTCTTCCTCTCTCCTTTACAGTGGAATGGTGAAAGATAATGATTTTTTGGGGGTGATTACAAGGAAGATTAGAAGAAACTTCTCAAAGAAAATAAAAAAAAATGTGGCACGCAAAATCTCTATGCCCGTTGTTATCCATAGCCCGAGAAATTTCCACAACCTTAATTTTTGTGGATTTCTGACTGATGAAAAAGTTTTTATGATCAGACAAATTGGAGAATAATTGGAGAACTTTCATTTTGCAAGCTTAATTATTGAGTTTCTTGAAAATGGAAACTCTATTTCCGCAAAAAAAAAAAAAATAAGAAACCCCAATTTTCGATTTCTCCAAATTGAAGTAACAAAAACATTCACACTCTTTGAGATTATGCCCTTCTTGAACATTCACTCGCGAGGTGGCCACCTTAGTTAGGCACCAAAAAGATAAGCAATTCTCGAAATTTCTACCGACAAAGAGCATCGCCATGCATGGATTCTCATTCAATAACAAGCACTCGCCCAAATAAAAAAATGTTACTAATCCGAATGGGAATTGCCCTTTTTTGAGTCGAAAGCGGACAGAATCTAGCTTTTTGGCAACATTAAGCCACCCTAGAAATATATTGTCATTTGTCTCGGATGGAAGTACTAAATATGGCGATTAAGAATGAAAGAGACTTCTCGATGATATGTAAGAATGTGAGGTTTGCTAACTTTTGTACTAGGAAGGATGATTCGCAAGATAATTAATACAGCGTAAGTTTCCTTTTCTTTTTGTTTTACTTTTATTCGCCAAAAGTCCTTTGTCCTTAACCTTAATAATTGGACGAATTATTCCCACCCCAGGATATGTACTGGAGTGTCTATTATAAGTTTTTGTGCTGAATGATGTTTTCGTCTTTTGATTGATTCATTTCACAACTCAAAAGACACTCTTAACATATAAAGAAAATTTTGGGTAGCTTGTTGAGATGCATGTATGAATTGTAATCGAAAAAAAAAATCACATCAGAGAATCCATATGGTTTGAAATAGTTAATATATCATAGTTGACACATGACTCGTTGACATAAGTTTTTAAGTAATGATCCAACTGGATATGTTGAAGAGTTCGGATTTAGACTCTCACTTAGCGATTTTCCCAAGTAAAAGTATCCGACTTTTGTCGCAAATGGTATCAAAGCCGATTATAAATTGGTGGGTCTTATATTTAGTGAATATCTTGAAGAAAGAATCCCCTTGAGCGTGGAAGGGAAATTGTTGAAATGTCGGACCTCCGATATGCACTCTCGATATAACTAAAACTCCACGTAGTATCAAACCAAAGTTTTATCCTCCACAGTATAATAAAGACACCTTAGATTCCTTTATGTCAGTAAGATGAAATAAGACAAATGTGTTAGATCCTCCACGTAAAAGTATAACATTAAAAAATTATGTTAATATCATGAAAAACTTCAAATTAATACACAAGCGATAAATTTACATTAAAATAATTTTTGGATCATGAAAACCTCCAAATAGGTATACACATATCAAATTTACTCTCCATTAACTTTCGTCAAATTTTACAGTTAAATTATTGAGTTGAACAACATATAACGGTTAACATGACAAATCTCACGTGGAAATCTATGGGTCAATACCATGAAAAATTTCAAATTCATATACTTGTGACAAATTTTTCCCAAACTAATAATACATGCGAAAATTTATTCTGAATTAATTTTTGGGTCACCAAAACTCATAACCGATACATGTGTGACCTAGTTACCATCCGTTAGCTTTCGTCAAAGTTTACGGTTACCCCAAACTTGTGAGTTTTGACAATAAATTCCACAACCTTAGATCAAACGACGATGAAGGGCCTGATGGAGAGGAAGATGATTTAGAGTTCTAGTTAAATTTAACGATAAAATTTGACAAAAGTTAATAAAAGGTAAATATTCCACACGTTTATCAGTCTAACAATTTTGGTGACCCAAATAATTAGTTTGGAATATATTTTTCACGGATATTGTCAGTTTGGAGGAATTTTTTAACCAATATTACCAATTTGCGATACATTTGTCACGGGTGTACCATTGGAGTAAATTTGTTATATGAGCACTAATTTGGATAGATTTATCATAAGTGTATCAATTTAACATTTTTCGTAATATTACTTATTTTCACCCTGATTACACTTTAGGTTCTTCCGCTAGCGTAATACTACTCCTGTATTTTCTCCATTTCATTATCAACATATGTATTTGGAATGAACTTTGCGGCCAAATCTCTTTGAATGTTAACTATCGAATAATGAACGTGTAAACAGTTTCCTACACCGGTATTCGACCTAATGAAGATCCTCAAGAGTAATGATTATGTTAACGGACTCGAATAGAAGTTCCCTAAGGTAGGGAAATAAGTTTCCACTAAAATTCAAACCGGAGTAGAGTTGGGCCACATTGCTTATGCTGCGTCTATAATTAGTGGCTATTTAAAGCGTTCGGATCGGGGCTCACCTAAACGTTTGGGACAATTATGCCAGGCCCATTGGGCCCGGCCCAAGTACAGGGCTTGTTATTTTCTATTGAAAGTGAAGCCCGACCCCTCGAACGATCCTTTCAATCTGATCCAAACTAATGGTTCTTGTCACTAACCGGCAATTCTTTGGGCCTTTTGATAATCTCCACCTCCGTTACGCAATACCCTTTTTTTTTGGTTTTAGGTCTCCCCCTGAAGTGCCGTCGAGTGATATCTATTAGGATGAGCAAAAAAAAAAAAAATCGTGATTCAATCAAATCAGATCGAACCATACTCAATTGGCTGATTTTAGATGATAACCGATGGGGTCCGATTCCCAATTCTAATTTTCTAAAACCGGCGGATATCAGTTCGGTTCACGGTTAGCTTCATAGTTTTTATGTAAGAGCCATCCAATCATCCCATCGGATTGGACCCATTGATATAATATGGATATATATATTTTAATTCAAGCTAAAACCTTTGTATTTTCGATTGCGTGACCTAAACAAACAAGAGCTTTGGGTTCTAAAAATGAAGAGGTTGATCATGTAGTGGTATTTTTTCGCAAAAGAATGCTAAACCAACTTGTAAAAGGTGTTTATTGAGCTAGTGATGCAGGGGACAGATGCTCGTCATCTTTAGTCTAAAGATAAAGTAGTCAAGCATCTAAACACCTAGAAGCCAACAATTTTCCACGTTGAAATCTCGAAAGACCTTGAGACTTGCAAGTTCAATAGCTGCATATACATACATGGTTGGTGCTGGTGCATATGATCTTGGTTGGTGCCTTTTTTTAAAATTAATGTTGGTGCTCGGTAGGACTGATTCTATGGATCCAATTGTGAATTAGATTAGACCAGTGGTTCGATTTTCTGTTGGATTTATAGAACAAGTGAGTGATTCAAAATTCACAACTTGCAAAACCGATCTCTAATAGGCAGTTCTTAGTTCTAGGATGACAATCACCTATCCTGAAATTGATCACCCATAATATCTATGACCACCTTATATAATCTAAAAGTAAGTCCATTGATCTATCTAATTACAAGTAGGGGTAAGTAAAAAGAACCAATCGAACTAGCTAGTTTTGGGTAGTTCCTAGGGGCACCGATCCTATTTCCAATTTCAGGTTGGGAACCACTCAGATCGATTTTTTTAATAGATTTCTAGCTTATTTATTGATTGAATGCTTTCTCACTGTAGGATGCACATATATTTCTTGAGGAAAAAAGGATGTGTTTTTTTTTTGTCAGAATCAAAACTCGTGGACAAAACTCACTTTAGTGCCAAAACTTATGTACTTGTTCTTTTCAAAATCAAAACTTGTGTAGAAGACTCTACCAAAACGTTTTTTTTATCATTCAAGTGCCAACTTCGATCTGCTTGGCCAAAAATTTGATGTGTTTTTTAATCAATATATGAAGCCTACATGGCTTGTAGGAGGTCTACTCAAGATCTAAGGCATAAAACGGCATCGTTTAATGCGTTTTTTTTAGCTTTTTATTTTATTTTTCTCTTTTCTTCCTTTGACTATAGATAGGCCTGAGGGAGGATTGGCAAGGTCACGAGGTCAGCGTTGCCATGGCTAGACAAGGATGGCCTCGTATTAACCGACCCTTAGCCCTCCCTCTAGTCGATCGTCGGTCCAGTGATTGGCTAGAGGAAGAAGGTGAGGAAAAAAAAAAGATATCTGACATGTCACTTAAAAAATAAAATTAATAATAAAATGCCATCACACTTCAAAATTTTAGGTATAAATGTCACCCATATCTTTTGGCAAGAATTTATAGCTATTGGCATTTCTTCAATTTGGCACTTAAGTGATCTTTTTTTCTTCAATTTGGCACTCAAGTAATTTTCATATACACAAGTTTTGATACTTCCAGTGTCCTTTTGGCATTTCTTGAGTATAAACTGTATTTAAAGATATCGTGGCCAAAGATGAATCGCATCGACCCCTTTTGCTGCGAAATTACTCGAACCGTCGTTCTCAAGGGAAAAATTTGTAGAAAGACAAGGACAAAATGCCTCCCTTGCATGTTGAAGAAGGACGAGACATCCCCTTTTATATGACGATCGACCCTCTTTCATATGAACAAGTGGAGAACTTTTAAATAACGATGGAGACTATATAAAGAACTTTTAATTCGTGATTTCATGTAGAATATAAAGAAAACTCGATGCTAGAATTTTCTCGTAGAGTTGAAAAAAAGGTACACCCGTGCCATATTTTTCGGGGCAATGTTTGGACGGGGTTTGCAGAATTTAAGTGCATGTTTGCTAGATCTCTAGCTCGAATCGTCATGACTTTTCTGGGCATAAAAAGAAAGTGTTAAGGCTGAAATCGCCTTTGAATTTGGTTTCCATATGTTAGGGATGCCAAAAGAAGATCTTCCAAAGTCGGTATTTGTAATTTTGTCAACGGAAATGATTACGAGACACGTTTATCCACGACACAATCATTACGAGACACGTGTACACATAATTGAGGAAGCTTGGAAAGTCGTTTCGAGACAAAATAGGATGTCCTAGCTCCTTCGAAATTCGTTACGCACTTGAGAGGGCACAGCATCTCATGCTTCTAAAATTAGTTGGTATACAAAAACGACCAATTTACTTATGCATTACTCCATTTATTTCGTAACAAATAAGGATTCGGATATGTCGTCGTCATTCAAGTTTTATACGAAAATAAGTTAAAGGGGAAATCTTTTCGTAATCAATTAAATAATCAATGCTCATGTTTCGAAAATCCTCTTTTACATATTATAATCAATTTCTCATCGAACGGAGCTTGACTTGCATTTACGATAAGATACTCGACTGATGTACTCTGGAATCTATCGTCCAAACCTAATCTCCATGGTTTGGAGCTGCCCTGATTTCTTGTAGCCCCCATCGAGGGTCCTTACCTTATGGACCAAACCCGAGCCATCGACTTTTAGACCAGGGTCGCCGGGCTGTACTCTAGTCTTATCCGCAGAAAGACTAACTTGAGTAGCCCCCTCTACTTTGTCCATATATGTACGGAGTTTACCTCAATGAAACATCAGAAAAATGCGTTAAGCACTAAGCATCAAGGTCCGTTTCCTAGCCACGCATTGAAGTTAGGTTCCTAATCCTGTCAATCATTTAAATATTCTTCCAATCACCGAGTTCAAATTCTCCATTATGAAACTTCATATCAATAAAATAATTCCACTCGTCAATCTCTGGACCCTACCTTCGTCGTAAGATGCGTGCACATCTACAATACCCAACTAACGAGTCATCAAATTTGTCACACCATTGAATTTTTTTTTTGTTTTCTTTCGTTTTCCATGAATAATTTAACTTCACAAGAGCAATCAAAGTCTCACTTGTACTTTGCCATCGAAAAGTAATTTAATGGCAAAAAAGAAGGGGGGTGGGGCGCTGAATTGTTCATCCCATTTCGTTAACATTGTTTCGCATGTTTTTATGGCTTTCACAAAAAATAAAATAATGATAAGCGGAATTTCCGTAACATTTTTCTTGTCGCGTCCGAACAATCATCGAAAACGCTTGGACAATAAAATAGACGGGCGAACAACGAACAACATTTCTCGAAAAAGTAAGACGGAAATTAAAATTAAAGAAGCCAGAGTGAATGGTAAAAATCACCGATTCTTTTTTCTGGTCCCTTTTATTTCGAATTTTTTCCTCTCTAACTTTTGCCATACCTTTTTGCAGAACGCGAAAACCTGAATTCTGCACATGTGATGCTAACTTCCCCATATTTTTTCAATCCCTTCACAAATAGGGCCGCATGCCTATCGATATAAAATCGTCAGATAAATTCGCAAGCACCGTTCTTCAAATCATTAGCTTTATCAAGGGTAGTTTAGCAAATGTGGACGTGCAACCAAATTAAGAAGTTTCATTTTGTTAATTAGATGGGTGTAGAAGCATAGTTACAGATAAGATATAGAGAAATGGATCACCATAGGGCTGAAAATCGCGTGTGTGTATATCAATAAATTACTTCTTTATTGATATTTTTTCTTCTTTCCGACCAAAACATAAATAATTAAAAAAAAAACTATATATCCATATGTCTGTTAGAAGCAGATAATTGTATAAATACAAAAATGCCCCCCCGAAGAAAAAAAAGGAAAGCAATCCAGTTATCTTCTCCAATGGTCGATCTTCCCCACAAGCCACACCATTTCTAGGGCACAAGTCGCATCGCTCGCTCGCTCCGTCTCGTTTGCATCATTTCCCCTCCGTCGAAGGTCCAAGGGTTTTTCCCCGTCGCGCATGAGGGAAGCGAACGGCGATCTCTTCGACCCGCCGGTGAGCGTCATGGACTCGGGCTTCTCCCCCGGCCCCAAGTCGGACTCCGACTTCGGGTTCGCCTTCAACGACAGCAACTTCTCCGATCGGATCCTCAGGATCGAAATCGTCCCCGACTTGCCCGACTTCAAGTCCGACGGCGAGGGATGCACCAGCATAGCCGATTGGGCTCGTAATCGCAAGAGACGGAGGGAAGAGATCAGGAAAGACAGCGGTTAGTTCTGCTTGCTCGGTTCATTTCGTTCCTTCGTATGTGTCGTAGAGTTGTGTCTGTGGTGAAGGAAGAAGCTTCAGTTGAGTTTTTTTTTACATTGTGTGTCTAGCTTTCAAAATGGCACAAATTGTACCTCAATATTACACCTAGAGATGAAAAATCTCATTTCAGGCCCAATCTGACTGACATAGTTTTGATGCCGTGGTTTAAGATGGAAGCAGTCCCTTAGTTTCAAAAAGCATATGATAAGCTTGGAGTGGGCTGAAATGCGGCACACCGATTTATTCAAAATTGAAGCCGGGTCCATTGTAACTTTAGAGTTTTAAGAGTTAGGTCTTCAATGCTTAACTGGGATAGAGGAAAGTAGCTGTTTCCGCTCACCTTTGTCTTGAATTCAATGAAATTAAACTTCACACTCAGGATGTAATTAATAATTGAGTTTGATTTGATGGGCAGCATATGGAAGTGTAGGCGAAGGCATACACGATACAGACTATGCTGGAAAAATCAATATGAAAATTCTCATAGGCATATATATTGAAATTCTTATACGCATGTGTTTAATCAAACAAGTCCATAGCAATGTTACGGTCTATAATCAAGGTCCTTGAGATGTAAGTTCCAATAAGTCATCCATGATTCTCTGTGATTTTCAACAGAAGAAAAGGTCAAGGAAATATCTCATTGAGAAAACCTGGTTTCCAGTACTTTCAAGCAGCCCCCTTTTTTCCTTTTCAAAGACATTTTTTGCCAGGGAAATTTGCTCGAGTGCATTGTTATGGATTAACACGGTTGCATCCTTGTTGGAGGACGAAAAGCTGGGAAAGAGGGGTCGTTCATTAATTCCTCGCATAGAATCAGTACTTATGAGTATTTGCACTGTTGCTGAAGTATTTTAAGTAAAGTAAATACGCAAAAGTTGGATACTGAGTAGTAAGTGCTTCTTCTTAGTTTTGGTTGTCTGGATTTGGAAGTGTATACTTGGAGGAGTGAATTTTGTGTTTCGTCATTATCTGGAACTACTTCTCTCTGGTTGGGAATATTTGCTGCTTGGTTAAAAATGTTAGTAGTGAACCTTGATTTTTCTTTTATGCCTTGACACTGTGTGTTTAATTAAATTCTATGCGTCTGTGGAGCTTCAGAGTGTAACATATGGCAAGTGG
The DNA here is from genome assembly GCA_016432845.1 of Psidium guajava. Taxonomy (NCBI): domain Eukaryota; kingdom Viridiplantae; phylum Streptophyta; class Magnoliopsida; order Myrtales; family Myrtaceae; genus Psidium; species Psidium guajava. Next base: position 8,165,269 of record CM028232.1, read on the forward strand.
TTACTATGGAGTCTAGAGCATTGTGGCAATGGCACTGTTGTGTCTTCAATTTGGCTGAAGAACCTCTCGTGGTATTATTTCACATCGAGTTCACTTCTGCTTATTAAATAGATGTTGTCATTTTTGAAAAATGTGTTGATGGTAATGTGAACTATTTACTTTGGCTACATTCACATGTTTCAATCTCCTCACTGCCACAACCTCATGCCAAACGAGTGGCTATACCAACCTCTGAGCACACCCAAAGAACTAATTGGAGAAGTTCAAATAAGAGACCTACCTGAACTGCTAAATCTCATGTGTTCTACTTGGCTTATTGCAAGTATTATAGCACAATCTCACTTCCCGGTTTGCTTATTTAAGTTTATTTTCGATGGTGGGCATTAAGGAGGGATTGGCCTAACTATGATCATGAATCCTGATGTGCCAGTGATTTCATGAATATTAGAAACTAATTTTTATTTTTCTTATTTGTAAGGGAATTCTAGGTTCCAAACACGCTATGATCCCTAAAACAAGTCACGTTTCTTTTCTTGCCTCCATGAATATGTACTTATTGTGAATATTTGCTTCTATATGGCAAAGTTCCTCTGCTGTCACATTGGCTGGTAATTACCTCATTTCACTTTAGATCTGTCATCCAAGCATAGTTCCCTTATCTCTATTTCTCGAGAAAAGATCACTTAATGATGTAACTTGTTTGCATTTGTAGTTTTAGAACCTGTTCAGTTTGAGGAGCAGATATTGAGTTGCAATATGCCAGATACAGATGATGGTGCTGGGTATGAGAATCCAGATGAGGAATCGGTAGCAATGATTGAGGAATCACCTTCAGGTGGCGAGATGAGTTTGCAAAGACTTGGTATTTCTATATTCTTCCTCCCTCTTGATAAAATCTGGTAGCTTTAATGATGAATCAATCCCGTCTCCATCTTGATCTTTTTGGTAGATTTGTAGGAGAGCTGGGTGCATTTTAAGAATTTCCAGTTGCATGTTATTGATCATTTTCACTTGTATGCCCCCCTTGCTTGTAGATGTTACTGGTCCTTTATTATTTCTGGGTATTGTTTGTCTGCTATATTTTCTATTTATGTACATTCTTATACCTTAGAGGAGGAAAAGATGGTAATTCACAAAATGAATGCTGTTTCAAGGAGTTGTCTGTTGGGAAGTGTGAGGTAGAGCTTTTCTTTACTTTATATTTATGAGAAAGCATTAGCAGTAAGTCTGAGATACGTAGTTCTTTGAGATGGAAGACTGGCATGAGTTTTTTTTTTTTTTTTTTTTGCAGCATTTGCAAATAGGAAGAGTATGTATAGTCTATGGAGCTGTCACATGAGAAGTGATTGCCTTGAAGTACTTCTGTTTTCATTTTGTTTTTCCTTTGGTTTTAGTGTCCATGCCCGTGGCACTGTTCATTGTCATCTTGCATCACTTGTTAAAATGATTAGTTTTGTTTGTGCGGTTTTGATGTTAATTAGAGACCTTTACAGGTGATGAAACTGCGCAGTGTGGTGGTACATCATTGACCATGGAGTGTTCAGCTGTTATTAAAGTAAAAACCTTGCACATAAGCTCCCCAATTTTAGCAGCGAAGAGTCCTTTCTTTTACAAGGTGACAATTTCTGGTCACTGTGAACTATTACTTGTTTTGCCTTCCATGCTTGACTAGTCCAATTGACATCTAGTGTATTCTTAGCTGTTTTCAAATGGGATGAGAGAATCGGAGCAGCGGCATGTGACTTTGACAATCAATGCATCTGGTACTTATCTGAACACTCGAAGGATTTTGGCTATAACTACCTATCCTGCGTACATGGCGTCTTGCTGCAACATGCTCTCATACACAATGCACATTTATCCCTTCCATACCGACAGATTTGGATTCTGCTAATTTCTCTTCTTTTGTTGTCATTTGTGGAGCAGAGGAAGCGGCCTTCATGGACCTTCTCAATTTTATGTACTGTAATACTTTATCAGCATCCACGCCGACTGCTCTCTTGGATGTTTTAATAACTGCAGACAAGTTTGAGGTGGCATCATGCATGAGATATTGCAGTAGACTGTTGCGGAACTTACCTATGACTTGTGAGTCTGCATTGCTCTACTTGGATCTTCCTTCCAGTGTTCTAATGGCAGAAGCAGTTCAGCCTCTCACGGATGCAGCTAAGCAATTTCTCGCTGTGCGTTACAAGGACATAACAAAGTGAGATTTTCTTCCTCGAGACTTCTTATCTCTTATGAATATTGAGCGTTTCAAGTATGTCTTCTTTCTCATCTCTGCAATGGCTTTTCCTTAGTGGAAAGGGATACTTTTCATTTTCTATGGTAAAAGAACCTTTCTTTTATTTGTCAAATCTTCACATTCTGTTGATTGATTGCTTGAGGAAGAAGGGAATATGCAATTCTTTCCTGATGTATGCTTTTAGAAATCCTAGTTCAGCTGAAAGCTTTGCAGCAGAGTACGTAAGCTGACTGATGAGACTCTGCACTGTTTAACTATTTTGTCGGATTGGTTTCCAGGTTCCCAGATGAGGTGTTGACCTTGCCTCTGGCAGGTGTTGAGGCGGTACTGGCCAGCGATGATCTTCAAGTGGCATCTGAGGATGCAGTTTATGACTTTGTTCTCAAGTGGGCCAGGACGCACTATCCTAAACTAGAGGAGCGTAGAGGAGTCCTTGCTTCAAAACTTGGGAGACTCATCCGTTTTCCATACATGACCTGTCGGAAGTTGAGGAAGGTTCTGAGTTGCAATGACTTTGATCCGGATCTTGCCTCAAAGGTTGTTCTTGAGGCTCTCTTTTTCAAGGCTGAGGCACCATACAGGCAACGGTCGCTAGCTGCTGAAGAAGCCAATGGTAGCCACCGCCGGTTTGTGGAGAGGGCTTATAAGTACCGCCCAGTGAAGGTGGTGGAGTTCGAACTGCCCCGCCAACAATGCATTGTTTACCTGGACCTGAAGAGAGAGGAATGTGCACATTTATTCCCTTCTGGTCGAGTCTATTCTCAGGCATTTCATCTTGGAGGACAGGGGTTCTTCCTCTCTGCCCACTGCAACATGGACCAGCAGAGCTCTTTTCATTGTTTTGGCCTATTCTTAGGGATGCAAGAGAAAGGTTCAGTTGCTTTCGCCGTCGACTATGAATTTGCGGCTCGGTCAAAGCCGAGTGAGGAGTTTGCGAGCAAGTACAAAGGCAACTACACCTTCACTGGTGGGAAGGCTGTTGGATACCGTAATCTCTTTGGCATACCTTGGACAGCTTTCATGTCGGATGATGGCCCCTATTTTATTGATGGCATACTCCATCTTAGGGCTGAGCTCACCATCAGAGTGAGCCCTTCTCCCTGAATCTGGCAATAATACTTGGGGGCCCTCATTTTGACATTAGCTTGAAGAATCAACTGGTTCTGAAGCTGAAAATGGCTGCGTTGGCTCTGTGGGAATTATTGGTGGCTGTAAAGGGAAGGTGATCGGGATTGGGAAAGCGGAGTACTATGGGTTTTGCCCTGTCTCAAACCCGTCTAGGAGGGAAACAAATTAGTGCTCTTTGTTTAGGTGTAATGTTGTTTTCCATGTATATCAAAAATCCCTTCCATCCGGTGCTCTTTTCTTTGAATGAGCTGTTCATCCATTTTCTTTGCAAGATTTTGGCTATGCTCACGAGGGGAGTAATCGAGCCGAGTCGAAAAATATTTCACTATGCCAACGCTCTGCACTTAAAGCTCGATGACCCAATCAGTCGTTAACGGCACATTTTTAACTTAAACCGCAGGTTAGCTCAATCTGACGGTACTATAAACTCAGAAGTGTGGCTTCCAAAAAACTACTTTGTGGGGAGGCGTGCTATCGAAGCAAGGTACTCTTCACGCTCGACTCCATGTAATGTTCACGCATGTGTGCCGCGATGAATGCTCGGCAGGCCAAAGCAAGTTAGAGATATTGCGAAAAATATGACTCCGCTTTGTCTTCAGTTGTACACGTAGCAAGGCGAACGATATGTCATTGCCGAGCGCGCTCAGGTACGTCGAATAGTAAGCACCTACGGAAAACGCAATGAACGAGTGCATCAATAAAGGCTGAGTAGATAGGTACAACAGATGGCCTTGGCCTGTCAAATTCCTGATTCTCTACACTGCCTCCTTATCTGTTGTTGCCCTCGCAAGCCCATGATAAAGAAGAGCCAAATTGGCTCGAAAAAAGGGAGAGAGCAGCAACCCAATATCAAGCAATGGAAAATTATCAAAAAAAAAAAAGTCATAAAATTTATGTAATTATGCCAATTCAGCTCTCAATTTTTTTTTTTTCTCTTTCGATTCAAGTAATTATCCCCATTCCCGACGCTCACGCAGCCTCCCGCATTCAGTGGGCTGAGGGAATCTTGAGACTTGGCCAAAATTCAGCGCAATGATGGGTGCATGCTTCGACATTTGGGACCCATTCTTGAACAACTTTCACGCTCTACTCATCAGTCATCACCTTCCTCACGACGCAGCTGCAACAAGTCAAAGCTCAGCCCAACAGAAACGGAATGAGACGAGACCCTCTTGGGTCCAACTTTCGGAGAGGACCCATCAGATTCATCATATACTCAGCATGCTTGGTTGCTTCGAAGACTAATCCTCACTTAAACAGAAGAAAAAGACAATCTCTTTCAACGACTCTTTTTTCTCTCTCTCGATCCTTTCGCAACTGATCCTCCGCTTCGGTTCCATTTAGGAAACTGCCTTGATCTTAATAAACCCGTGACCACATTCTTTTGGCTGCTGGGTGTTCTTTGCTCATGTGCTCGTCGTCTCGAGAAAGTTCAACATGAACCTGGTCCTCTTGCAGTTGGTCCTAACCGGCTTTTACCTGGCGTCTGCTGATCCCACCGATTCCTTGGACGCATCGGTTGAGAGCTCAGCGTTCCAAACGCTGGTCCTGCGCCGGCCTCGCACCGGTGCTCTCTACAAAGCGCTCCTCCCCGCGAACTTGTCGGGCATGGAGGTTTCGGTCATTCGGCTACGAAGCAGAACACTATGGAGAGAAGGCACTAACTTCAGCGGCTTCACTATCCCACCAAGAACATTGCCAGTCCCTCGCGTTAAGAGGCTTGCCATAGTGTATCAGAACTTGGGCAACTGGTCTTCCCAGTATTACTCTCTGCCTGGGTACTCCCTGATCACTTCGGTCGTCGGTTTTAAGGTGTACGATGTGTCTGATATTCATTCCAATAGCATCATCAAGCTCGGCCTCAACACGAGTGGGGATCCTATATCTATTCATTTCCATGCTCCGGTGGTGGATCCTCACTGGAAAACCTCAACAGGAAAGTGTGCGGCCTTTTACGCAAACGGGACGGTACATTTCAGTGCAATGGGATCAGCATACACATGTTATGCTCGAGATCAGGGTCGGTTCTCAATCATCCTTCCTTCTGAGACGAAGAAGAGGAAGCAGGGGAACTATTGGGTGATTGGTTTAGCGCTAGGATTCGTGGGGATGGCCCTGATCTGTTCCGTGGGTTTTGTGCATCTGAGGATGTCGAGGTCGAAGAAAGTTGAGGTGATGGAGAGACGGGCCGACGAAGGGGAGCTGTTCAAGACCATATGGGTCGGCGGCAGCAAAATGCCTTCAGCGACAGTGACAAGAACACCACCGGTTCTTGAAAATGGAGGTTTAACATAGTTCTGAGCATTCGTGCCCACGAACAGGAGCCATGCACTGTCCCTGGATCTTGAAGGGCTAAGCAACGCGGAAAAGCCGAGACAGCAAAAGAAGAGCCAGGCATTTCAGTTTGAGCTTTCTGATGATGAATCCACATAGCAAATGATATTGGTTTTCTTTCTTACTACCTAAAAAGAGAGGAAGAATAACTTTTCCTTTTCCTCGGTTCCCCAGGAGTTGCTCTTTTACTTCGTGGGCTTGAAAGTAACTTTGGGCAATGGGGGATATTGATTCCGTACATATATTAGGTCAAGTGTGTTTGGGATGAGGTGTAGGTGAACCGCCTTTTTGTGGTCCACCAAGTATGTAACTGGAGTTGCATTAGCATCACATTGTGGCCATGATGCTCCTCAGCTTCTCTCCAGTGAGTCCTATTTCTGCATTCATACTCTCCTCACAGCCAAACCCTAAAAAAAAAAAAAAACACTACTTGAAGTCTCTTTAGCATAATGACTCAGAGGAGATTTCTCTGCCATCGATCGCAACACATTGCATCCAAGTGCATATCCGTCGGTTCTGTGCAAAATATCATAGCGCAAAAATGCTCAAAAGGAGATTTTTACGCCGAGGGAGATACATCTGTTCATGATCTAACAGCTACCAATCCTCCAATCCTTCGACGAACGGGTTCAACGAGGAACCGCAGATGAACTTCATTTTCATGGAATGTCATACCCTAATAGGCAAGGCAAGAATGACTAAAAGGGAAATAAAACCTAGGAGGCAGAGTGGATGGGAGAGGCCTGGTTGTATTGACTTACGGAACTGTGTGTTTGATAGTGATCAACAAGAGTTCCATTGATAGTGAAAGGATGAAAAACAAAGTGTGAAAAGCTTTTGAGTTGTGCTATCCATTAAAAGTTTAAGACCCTTACGTTCTCTCTTATTAAGTTACAGTTTGAGCAAAGTCACTGCACCTACATTCTGATATCAGACTAGTTGTCCCAGGCAAATTCATTCTCCAAAGTCTCCCATGGATTCGGCATTTCAGCATTCACGGTGCAACTTCATAAGAGGTTTCATGGTTCTATAAGCATATAGGCGATTTTCCCCCCATCAAACCAGGCAGCTACAGGTCTGAACTTGGTCAACAGGCAGCATTTGCTCGGGCCAACACTTCATCACTCACTCTACGAAAACGAAGAAACAAATATACAACATTTCCGGCTCCAACTTGACGTAATATCGAGTACATGTATTTGATTCGACAAGAAACCGCAGAGTGTAAACCAGATGGCATATGGACTGAAAGGCTTTAGGCATGCATTTCTTATTAGTAACAACAAAAACCTCAAGGCTGAACAACAATTGCTATGCCTAACCAGGAATATTCAGTGAGAAATGCATATCTAATTCAAATCAAACCATTGGCAAGACCTGAACCAGACGAACAATGGGGCAATCCACTGATAACAGATCAGTTAAGAGAACCTACACCAGCGCCGCTCTTTCGAGCGAGTTTCGTCCATTCCGTGTGGAAAGACCCGGGGCGATCGATCCTCTCATAGGTATGCGCCCCAAACAAGTCCCTCTGAGCCTGGACGAGATTAGCTGGAAGCCTCGCGCGCCTGTAAGTATCGAAATAAGAAAGACTCGCACACATTCCTGGTGTGCTAATCCCAGCTGAGACCGCCAATCCCACGACTCTCCTCCACGCAGCTTGCCTCTGCACCATCTCCCTGGCAAACTCAGGGTCCACGACCAAGCTCGCCAAGTTCGGGTTCCTCTGATAAGCCTTCTTGATCCGATCAAGAAACACAGCTCTGATAATGCACCCACCTTTCCAAATCCTTGCCAACTCTCCGAAATTCAAGTTCCAATCTTTCTCGATGCTCTTCGCCCTCAACAGGTTCATACCCTGCGCATAGCTACATATCTTCGAGGCATATAGCGCCTGCCTCACATCATCAATCAATCTCTTCTTATCGACGCCGCTCCTGACTGACCCCACGTCATCCTTCAACCCTGCCTCCTTCAAGACGTTGCTCGCGCTCTCTCGCTCCTCCTTCAACCCGCTCAGGTACCTGCAATCCAGAGAAGCAGCGATTGTGGGTGCGGCCACGGACAGCTCTGCAGCCTGCTGCACCGTCCACTTCCCCGTGCCCTTCATCCCGGTCTTATCCAGAATCTTATCCACCAACTCCCCATCGCCATACTCATCCTTCACCTTGAAGATATCCGCCGTGATCTCGATCAAGAAGCTCTCGAGCTCTCCCCTGTTCCACTCGTCGAAGATGGCCGCGAGCTCCTCGTTCGACAGACCGCCCGCGTTCTTCAACACGTCATAGGCCTCCGAAATCAGCTGCATATCACCATACTCAATCCCATTGTGCACCATCTTGACAAAATTTCCCGACCCGCCTTCACCAATGTAAGTGACGCAAGGCCCATCGTCCACCTGAGCGGCGACCTTGTGTAGGATCTCCTTGACGTTCTCGTAGGCCTGAAAGGACCCACCAGGCATCAGCGACGGGCCGTTGCGCGCGCCGTCCTCGCCGCCGCTGACCCCCATGCCGAGGTAGAGAAGGCCCCGTTCGGAGGCCTCGGCGATGCGGCGCTCGGTGTTCCCGTACCACTCATTGCCGCCATCGATGATGCAGTCGCCCGGGGACATGTGATCGGAGAGGGCGGCGATGGTCTGGTCGACGGGGGCGCCGGCCTTGACGAGGATGATGACGGAGCGGGGGGGCTTGATGGAGAGGACGAAGTCGCGGGGAGAGTAGTGGCCGGAGAGGGGGAGGCCGCCCTCGGAGACCGCGCGATCCAGGGTTTCGTCGACCTTGGAGGCCGTGCGGTTATAGACGGAGATTGGGAAGCCCTTGTCGGCGATGTTGAGGGCGAGGTTCTGGCCCATAACGGCGAGGCCGGCGAGGCCTATGCGGGACAGGGCGACGGAGGATTCCATGAAGAGAGAGAGAGAGAGAGAGAGAGAGAGAGAGAGAGTTGGTGAATGAAGGAGAAAATGGAAACGAGGGTGATGGTGGGTGAAGAAAGGTTAGATTTTTAGCAGACGAGAGTGACGGGCTCGTCGAGGAACCGAAGGGACAACTTAAGCCCCCTCCGAGAAAGTGTCGTTTGGGTTTTTGGCGATGCCTCCTGTGTTGGCAAAAGCTATAAACTATATTAACCATTTCAATTCGCCATGCTGTTCCATCCTTTGCTCTAACTCGATAAAATAAAGTTATGGAATTCTCGAAAATTAGTTATCGAGTTCGAATCGAAAAAGATCTCGGGCGATTTATCATACCATTCCATGCCAACTCTTGCTCAATGTAGAAATTAAGTCCGGCTCTAATCAGCCATGGCAATACACGAGCAACTCGTCTCGATGTAATCGGTTTAAGTGCTCTCTCTCTCGTGCACAAATTTGAAAGGCTTATCAGATTGGTTGATGCGTATTGCATTGGACTTTCTTTCTTGATGAGCTGAAGACAGCTAGCCCTGCTAAATTAAATGTGAAATAGGGACCTCTTTATATTCTATTGCGATGCCATTTAAATAGTTCTCACCATGGCGAAGTACTTCGGGAGGCAACAAGATGACATTGATTATCATCAAAATTTAGAACCTTTTTGAGCCTCCTTGGTCCCTAGAAACTGTTGGTGACAATGGAATTTCTAGTTTGCATTATTGCTGTCATTTTTGCCTTCTTTTTGCATAAAAGGCCCCAAAAGAGACGTGAGCAGCTTCACAAGTTGCAAAGAATCCCTGCAGCATAGAGGGTAAGAGATTCCCTGCACAAGATATGTCACAGCAGACAAATTGCCCTCCCCAATGCCTCACAATGCTCAAATATTCAAGTTTAACAGTATCCCATTGAAGAGAGAGAGAGAGAGGTTAGGTTTATATGCGTACAAAACTTCCAAATCACTCTGAATTTATCATCTTAGAAAGAGGGCCTAGAAAAAGATGTGCCGGAACATTTAATACTTGCAGACAACATTTGAATGGGAGGGCCTACCATGCTGTCTCGCATGGAGTTTGATCACCTCTATGCTTGGAAAGTCTTACTGTTTTACCTGTTTTAACCTGTGGAGGCAGTGAAGGTTAAACTGCACCTAGAAATTCTGCAGGTTTAAGATAAATATAATCATCTGGACAACATAACCTATGCCTCCGCACCATGTGATCCTCATGTAAATCAAACATGATGCCCTGCATCCTCGAGAACATCACATGATTTTACCTGGTTGTTCACTCGTCGCATCTAAATCTTGATAACTTGCTCTCCTATCCATACGGTTCACATGTTAACGTGGAAAAAGAAAAAGGTTCTAGGTTTGGTTATGAAAACTAGAGTAGTTCTCTCTCGGAAGTTCATCAAATCCTGAATGTAAAAATATCCATCTTCCGCATCACAAGATTCGTATTGTACCTGCAAAAGACCATATCATGCTCCTCAAACTGGGCTAATGTACACACTTCTAAGGTTTGTACTAATCAGCAGGGTCATCAGCATGTAAAGTCTCAAAATTTGAACTGTTTGTCAACCGAAATGGAAAAAAAAAAAAGAAAAAGAAAATTGTGTGCGTCGGCAGCGCCTTTTTTTAGAGGGAAGGCCCAACTAACAAAATCATTATCAACTCATATGGCATAGACATCGCTACACTGTCAGTACTCAATTCAAGACCTGAGCCTCCCCGGCTGCCTGAGTCTTTGAAATCCCCGGAGCCTCGTGAACGATCAAGCTGCCATTATCCAGAACAGATGGTGTGTTTTTATCTGAAACGACATACAGAAAACCGGGGATTAAATAAACAGAGCATAGCTATCTTAAGCTCCAAAATGAGGCATTTCTGGTTCTTAACAGGGGAAGTGCAGGTCTTTATATGCATGAAAGTGGGATTTTCAGTGAGCATAGGGCGACGATTGTAATGTCATTAGCATGCTTTTGCTCTCATGATATTACTCCTGTGCACCGAGCTGTTATTTCTCTGATACCGCATTAAAAACCACTGCTACCGAGAACTCCTAAGATTGGCAGGGAGGAAACAAGTTTGATACCTGAGTACAGGCTCTAGTTGCCTCCTGTGTTACAGAACTAGAAGGATTCTTGACAGCGAATCCAATTATACATGTGTTGAATTATGTGTCGAGCTTGAATCGGTTACGAAACCCTGATTTGGTTGGATAAATAGCCAAGTTGACCGCACAAGGAGATTAAAGAAATTAAGCTCCTTTCACGGCCAAAACAGTAAAGCGACTCATCGGCACTATAAAACAAAAGAAGGGACTTACATTTTCTTTAATTTTGACTTGGTCTACGTTAGGACTCAAGTTTTTTTTATTTTTTTAGCGTGAGAAGGATATATATACACTTTATGTTTGATGGCCGCATAGTAGCTCTCCTTCAGTAGCCGCACGAAAAAGGAAGAGGTGGTAATTGCAGACTCCACTAACGATGTGAGAAGAAGAAAAGAAAAAATGGGACGACACAGTGAGGTTCTCTTTGTCGCGTGCGGAGGAGTTCTAACCACGATAGATTTTGTGCGCAGTGAGTTTATATTTTCAATTGAGAGGTTTTATCGTAAACACTTTGGATTTTGGATATAATTTAGGGATGGAAAATATAAGCCTATTGCGCAATTGTGATTTCGATTATCTGATTATAGTGAATTATTGTTGCTGGCTCTGCCTGTGTATGTAGGTATTGATATTCGGATTGAACCACGTAATCTCTAGTGTTTTTTACTATTGCTCGTTATTTTTTTTTGGGTTTTTCATATTGATTTAATTTGCAAGATCCTGTTATTTCGTATTAATACTACAACAACATGCACCTCAGGCCTGTATCACTGACAGTAACAGGATGATGCAATGGCACACAAGGGAAAAAATCTTGAATTTACTGCAAACAGCAGAATTTTCTTCATGTGAAGTAGCAGTAGGGGGCGTCACACGAGCAAGGCATTTGTTCATGAACTATGATGTTCCAACAGAAAAAAATAAAAAGGGCACATAGATAAGAAAAGAAGCATCTCATTCGTGCAGATGCAGGTATGTGACAATCAATGAACTTATCACTTATGCTTCTGCTTCTTATTCAAGACATGTCCCAAAAGCAAATGCAAAACATGGTTAGTGAATAGTTATATTTGTATTATGCATTATCTGAGGGCTATTCAACCTTCTTAGAGCATCTGCAACTGCTTGGACTGTTCCTTGCACATCTGCTTTCACAATTATTGATATTTCAACTCTCTCCATCACTTCTTGTTCTTCTGATGACTCTTCAGCTTCTGTCCTTCCCTCGCTTACTTTCCAAAGTCTGTCTTTCTCCGACTTTCTTTTCTTCCTGTACAAGTTCCTCAGAATCCATAACGACAATATCATCACCAGCCACTGGGAAGACCCTTCAACCATTCAATCTCAACAGGCATAGCCAAAGTTGTCAGTCAGACCCTTATTTTTCCCCACTCAGAACCCACAGCGACATACTGCCCGCAAACCAAAGTCCCTGCTGAAACTTCAACTACCTGAACGTCTCCACCCTTGTCTTCTAAAAGTAACCCCTCCATTGCAAGCTGCAGTTTTACTTGTTCAGGGTCAGCAGCTGGTTTATCACATTTATTGATAACAACAACAACTGCTACATTGGCCGATGTTGCATGGGACATTGCTTCTCGAGTTTGGGGCATGACTCCATCATCCGCAGCTACCACTAGCACGACAATATCAGTGACTGTCGCACCTCTGGGCCACATTGCACTGGATGGGACATGACCAGGGGTGTCGAGGAATGTTATTGATGAACCGGGAGTATGCTCACAACAAATGCTCCAAGATGCTGAGTTATTTCCCCAGCTTCCTTTTCCACCAAAGATTTGTTTAACGCAAAGCATCTAAAAGACAAAGTTTTCCCATGGTCAACGTGACCCATGACAGTGGCGACAGGTGGCGGAGCTAAAAGCTTTGCACCTTCAGCAGAAGGATGCCTTCTAACATTGCCACCAAGTTCCTGTAAGATCTATAGGTCCAAAGTAAGTCCCTGCAACTATATTCAAACACAGTGACGTGCACTACATTCAGTTGTATCAAGTGATAATGGCAGTAAGCAGAGAAGGACTTTCACAGTGAAGGCATTTTCATGTACTTTGCTGGCCAACACAAACATTGTCCGGGCATGGTACTGATTAAGCGTCTCACAAGGCAGAAGATGGAAATGTTCCCTTTGAACAAGGTTTTCCTAATAATTAACAGCAATCTCGGAGCATATTGGTTTCAGCTAACATCTGTATTCTCAGCTATTTATGAAGAATGAAAATGAGACTCGCGACTCTTTTATTCCTCTTTTGCATTCCAAGCATGTAAAAGAATTACCGCAACTAAACAAGCAAATATACCATTGCAACAAACTCCACAATGTCGATGCTGAGAGGATCAAACTCTGATTCGACCTTCTCCCAACGTTTCAGAAGAATAACTTGCAGTGAAGATAATGACTCACCATTGGCGAGTTTGACTATTGTCATGCCTCCGAAAATGTTGATTGTTTATCCACAGAGGACTTTGTCTTTTCAATTTAGGTGGCACATATGGAGCCTCAACAGGTGGTTGGATCCTATGCTCTCTCTTCTAACATACTTTTCTCTCTTGGGAGTCCTTAAACCAAGTTGCCCCCATCAACTCTGGCCAGCCAAAAGGGCTAGTCCTGAATGAAAGCACCTGAAATAAGGAAAAACATTAACAAACAGCCGTAAGGCAAGTGACTGCAGAAGAGAACAAACAACTATGTGAATTTCCTCGATCCTCGACACATGCAGCAGAACTGCCCAAACAGTGAGACCGAGACTTCAAAAGCTTTTCATTTGAAAGATATTCCTTTCACGCTGACCAGGCCAAAAAGAAACTCTTCATGAAGATTTAACCCTCCGAATCTGTTCCACTGAAAGCAATTGGTCCGTCTGGGACAAGTAGCCTTAGAGTAAGATCTGACGTCAAATTTCTTTCCTCTCAAATTTTTTTTATTGGAACTTGATTCTCTATAGTAAGAATGTAACTTATCTCATCCAGGGCCCTACCAGCACAGCACAGCCAAGAGCAAAGTAGAATTCCAGCATACAGAGATACCATTTCTCTGCAAATTATTAGAGACTATTGCATGATTGCATGTTTCTACTGAGGAACAGAGTAAAAGTGCGAAAACCTTATATTCAGGGGGTTGTCTCTGGTCTCCACCCAAAACATCTGTCAATAAATTTGATTTATGTCCATCGACAGCCCGTTGTAAAGCCCAAAAAATTTATTTAGTTAATGCTTCCCATAAACTATTATCGCAGATAAGTCCAACGCCAAATTTGCTGGCAAGTGCCATATTTGGCAGCAATGAACTTTTCCCAGAGACTACTGTCTTCAGTAGCAAGCCTCCAAAGCCACTACCACCAAGCTAGATTAGATATTCCAGAGTCCCTGGTGCTACAGTCATGTCAATATGCATAAACCATATTTGTTCTTGATTAACAGAATACATAATTGGTCCAGCATCCTAGTAAGCGAACCGGTTGATTCCCATAGTATATCACTGAACGAAGTGTGCAATTTTCATTTTGCCAACTTAAGCAAAAGGAAAACTCATCTGCTTCTTCTTCTTCTTCTTCTTTTTGTCTATGATTTTATATTGTAGGAGACAAACAAATTTAAACACTCAAAATAACTATTACAAACCAAAATTTATATTCTATCACCCGTTGACTTTCTTCGTACAGCTAATCTCATTCATAAGGACCCAAGGCAGTACATTTCCTTTTCAGAATAGTTTCAAGGTCCAACAGAGGAACCTGATATGAATAGAGAAAACTTTCGATTGGCTAAATGGTGGGAGGGTAATAGATAGGCCAACGAGTTCTTGATTTGGACACTTCCTCTCACAGGGGGGGAAGGAGGTACCATTCTGTCTTTCATTGCACCTTTGCATAAACTGGTTTTGGAGTGATTTTTCTTGTGGATTTAACATCATATCCAGCCTATGGTTGAGGATAATAAATACTTAGTTGATTCTTGATTTGGGCACTTCCATCTTAATAAGATTGGCGATAACGCATATATCCATCTGGATCAGACCGCACTCTCCACCAACAGACCAAAATTTTAGTCTCCTCTCCCTGTCTCCTCACGTCATCGATCAGTGGGACCCGCATTTTTTGGCGCCGTCATAACTAATCCCGTCGCATCCCACGGGCTCATTGGCGGCTTCCCTGCGGGGACGCGCCTCCGTCGCCGTTATTCCCGTGTCATAACGTTCCCCAGAACCAACCCCCCCAACCCCCAGCCCAAAAAACAAAACCAAGTCCTCAAAAATGGTCCTCTCCTCCTTTTCTGCTCGAACGGGAACGTAGGACCAACGAGGAATGTGTCTTTGTATTGAAATCAGTCCTAAGTGAACCGCCATTTCGCTCGATATTTGAAATTGGGGCAATGTTCTAAATCACTCTCCCATTAAAATTCGAGTCGAATAAAGATGAGTCCAGATCGATAAATCGTGGGCACTCAGACCAACGAAAAATCAAATTTTTCGCAAATTGATAAGACCGGTTTTATAAAATCATATTGAATAATATGCATCATTATTGGACAATAATTGCGTTAAATCATAAAGAAATGAAGCCGTTGTGGCTCCTCTCTGTCTCTCTCCCTGTCTGCCCCCTGTCTGAGCTCGGGGCTAAGCCCACTTCGCCATTAGCCTCGCTACACTGAAGCTCCGGTCTTTCTGCTGACCAAATCGAAAGGAAGCTCCTTTCTCTCTCCCCGCCATTTTCGCTGCATCAAGAAGGATTACAGCTCTGCCTTCTCCTTCAAAAGCCGTATCGGCTGGTGAACCCATTTGGGACACGCCGTTTAAGCTTGAGGGTGACCCACGAGTCCTCCCATCCCGCACACATCATTTGATAATGTGCAAGAAAACATGAAAAATCTTTGAGTTTTGCGAGAACTGTTGATTCACACTGCAACGCATGTGGTTAGGTTTTAACTGCTTTTAGCTGACTTCTGCGTTTACTTTCTGGGTCGGTAGGGTCTCTAGGAACCTATTCGTTAAGCGTCTCTCGCTCGCTCGTCCTAGCTGGTGGATTCCCGGAGTTCTTTTTTAACCATTTCCATTACAAAAAGCTAAAGCGCCAACAAACAAAGAGAAGCTCCAATACGGCTCTGCTTTAGTTGGAGATTCAAAAATGTCATTTGACGCTACGGCATTATGTCAAAGCGCCCAACCTGCCCCCCTTCCTTTTCATGTGCCAGAAGTGAACTGTTTCCAAAGTCCCGACTCCACCATGCTTTATCAGAAGACAATGTTCTCGTAATTCCCTCTCTTTTCTCTCTCTCTCTCTCTCTCTCTCATCCTCGGTCTCAGTCTCACGTTCTTGTTCCTTTCTCTAAACGTGTTTCGACAGTTTCTTCCTTTCTTGAGGCTGGTGTGAGTGTTGGAGAAGCAGAAGTTGCGGAAACCGTTCGTTTTCGGGCATCAAGTTTGGGTTTTTCCATTTGTTCCTCTTCAGGAGAAGAACGAAAATGCAAGCTCTGGGCATTTTGGCTTCTGTTTTGTATCTGGGTCTAGTTACATTGCGAGCAAATGCTGAGCCAGTTGATGATAAGCAAGCTCTGCTCGACTTCGTCAACAATCTGCCTCACTCTCGTTACCTCAACTGGAGTGAGGGCTTCGCTGTATGCGACCACTGGGTAGGAGTCACCTGCAGCGGCGACAGTTCCCGAATCGTGGCCGTCCGATTGCCCGGCGTCGGCTTCCAGGGCCCAATCCCACCAAACACCCTCAGCCGCCTGTCGGCGTTACAGATTCTCAGCCTCAGATCTAATGGCATCAGCGGTAACTTCCCTCCGGATTTCATGAACTTGAAGGACTTGTCCTTTCTGTATCTTCAGTTCAATAATTTCTCTGGGCCGTTGCCGGAGGATTTCTCGGTGTGGAAGAACTTGAAGATTGTTAATTTGTCCCACAATTGGTTCAATGGGAGTATCCCCAGTTCAATATCCAGCTTGACTCAACTGGAGGGTTTGAATCTTGCAAGTAATTTGCTCTCTGGCGAAATTCCTGATTTTCAGTTGCCCAATTTGAGGTTGCTAAATTTGTCCCACAATAATTTCAGTGGGAGTATTCCTAAGTCACTTGAGCATTTTCCGAGTTCAGCTTTTGTTGGCAACAATGTTTCATTGCAAAACTCTGAGCTCTCTCCTGCCATCTCACCTTCTTCTGAGCCAAGAACCAGAAAAGGAGGGAAGCTTAGTGAGAGCGCGCTGTTAGGAATTGTTATTGCTGGTTGTGTGTTGGTCATATTGGCAGTTGGTGTTCTACTGCTATTTTACTGCTCGAAAGGAAGAAGAGGAGCGACTGAGGATCGTTCCTCGGGGAAGTTTCCAAAGGCAGAGATGTCGCCAGATAAAGAGGTTTCAAGGAATCAAGAAGCGAATAACAAACTGGTGTTCTTTGAGGGGTGTAGCTATGCGTTTGATTTGGAGGACTTGTTGAGGGCTTCAGCCGAGGTGTTGGGTAAGGGGACATTTGGCACGGCTTATAAGGCTGCCTTGGAAGATGCAACCACCGTGGTTGTGAAAAGGTTGAAGGAGGTTGCAGTTGGGAAGCGGGATTTTGAGCAGCACATGGAGATTGTTGGCAGAATCAGGCACGAGAATGTGGTGGAGTTGAAAGCTTATTACTACTCCAAAGAAGAGAAGCTAATTGTGCACGACTACTACAGTGAAGGGAGCGTCTCTGCTATGCTGCACGGTAAGCTCAATTTGCCCGAGTCATGTGCTTCTCATTACTGAAATTCACCATTTATTTGCCCTCAAGTTCTGAAGGAAGTGCTAGTGATTAAGATTCCATCTTAGAAAGCAATTCTACACATGATAAAACAGCGCAAGTGCCCTTATGCTACTGAGATATTGTGGGTTTAGTGTTATTATAGGTTATAATCTTTAAGTGTGACTACATGCATAAGTATCAGATGGAATCCATTTGAGTCTGCCCATCAGTTTCATGAACATCATTGGTAGGACTGGCAGAGTGTTGAGACCAGTACTGGCGGGCAAAGCTGGAGCTATGCTGTGCTGGGAAGCCACTTGAATTGATATTGATGGATAAACTAAAGCTGGCTAGAACGTCAGAGAAACTCAGGAATTGATAAAGGGGAGTAGTTCCCGAATTCCAGGGCGTGGGACGACTGGATAAGGAGAATAGGTTCTTGAAGTTAAACTAGGTTTGGCCTTTGGTATCCGATCACATGGATCTTGGTCTAAAATGTTAAATCTCTGTACCATTCGGTTTTCTATGTGCTTCTACTAATACTCATTCTTATTGAAGGAGGGTCAAGGTCTTCAAAGTTGCATTAGATTTATCAATGTTTGAAACACCAACATATCGTGCATGTTTTCTGAGTTTCTAGCTTATGAGCACTTCAAAATTTCCACCGATGGGTTAAATGACTTTTACCGAGAAACTCATGATAGTGCCAGAATGTAATGATTAGTATGTAATACCAATTGACTTAAACCAGTTTTCTGTCATATACATGTGTTCTCGGGCATCAGACAGTACATCTCTTCATTTCCAAAGTTAATGGAAAATAGAAAATGCTTCAATTGTGTTTCCATTGAGTTGGTATCTATGCCACGGCTTGCTCAGGCTTGGCTCAGAGCCTTTACCTCTGATCCTGCCACAAATAATCTCAAACCATCTTAATAACTTTGTGGTTTTGTTACGTTCTGCAAATCATGTTGTTTCATGTGCTAGGAATGATGAAATATCTGGAAATTTGGATTTCATGATTGATGAGTAACTGAGCAATCTTGGAGTCTTACAAAGAACCCCCTCATAGAGAAGGACATACAAGATGCCGACGATACCTAGTGAATTGTCCAAATGATTCTGCAAGCAATATTCACATTGGAATTCTGTCTTTTTGGTGATGTGATGCACACGTGTCTTCTTGCAAGTGCATCGATCTTGTTGTTCCTAGTTGTTAAGGCGTTTCCTGCCAAGTAGGTACTTCTGAAGGGAGCAGTTCATCGTCAGTTTTGGAGAAAATGTAGCATTAGCAGAGAATATGCTGTGTCTTTACACTGCACATATATTTGCATATTGGTTTTGTCCCTTCGTTTTCAAATTGTTATGCGAGTTGTTCTTGGGTCATGTTTACGCTCCTGCATCCATCAGGAATATATGAATGATGGGATCCAGTCTATTTTCTTCTCAATTACCTTGAAATACTCGTGATAACTGACAATGTGATCTCATCAGATGATATAAAGTTGCTCTTGCATGACACGTGTCTTTTCTAAAGTGGACTACAGAGTCTTGCAGCAGCACAAAAAAAGACTTAAAGACACTAGTGAATGCCGGAGACTGGATGGTCAACTGAACATCATCAACTCAGATAAATTAAAGCAGAAAACTCTTTAACAATTCACGCTATACCAATGCTGCAAATTGGATTTTAAGCCTCTTTAGATGCTTCTGTTCAGCTATTTCCAGTTGTGGGATCTATGTTTAAATTGACGGCCTCTGTTTTATCAGATGAGTTCCATATCCGTAAATTGCTTGATAGCTTGAGCTGCACTTCTCTCACAGGCAAACGAGGAGAAGGTAGGAACCCTCTGGATTGGGACACCCGCATGAGAATTGCCATTGGTGCAGCGAGAGGGCTCTCTCATATCCATCTCCAGAACAATGGGAAGCTTGTTCACGGCAACATCAAGTCCTCGAATATTTTTCTCAATGCTGAACGATATGGTTGCATCTCCGACCTTGGACTAGCCACTGTAATGAGTGGGCTGGCTGCACCTATCTCTCGTGCCAATGGTTACCGTGCTCCGGAGGTCACAGACACCCGAAAAGCCACGCAACCATCAGATGTGTACAGCTTTGGTGTGGTGCTACTCGAGCTCTTAACTGGAAAGTCCCCAATCCACGGCACTACTAGCGGTGGTGATGGTGGGGACGAGATCATGCACTTGGTGAGGTGGGTCCACTCGGTCGTGCGAGAGGAGTGGACAGCCGAAGTCTTTGACATAGAGCTAATGAGGTACCCGAACATAGAAGAAGAAATGGTGGAGATGCTGCAGATAGCGATGTCGTGCGTGGCAAGGATGCCTGATCAGAGGCCTAAAATGCCTGATCTAGTGAAGTTGATTGAAAATGTCAGGAGCAGCAGCCACACCCAGGAGAACAAATCCGAGACTTTGTCGCCACCACAACCGGCGGTTGGCACCAAGTCGGCACTCTCGTTATAGGAGTTTAAGTTGATCTTCCCCATTTTCTTTTTTTGGCCCGGTTTCTTGTTTTGCTGGGATTCATTAGCTTGGTGTCCATGTCAGCTGCCATGCTTGGAGTTTATACCTGTTTCATAATTCATATTCTTAATGCCTGCGGAAGATCGCGTACTCTCTCTCTCTCTCTCTCTCTCTCTCTCTCTCTCTCTCTCTCTCTCGGATGAAGCTTAGCCAGTCGGATCAAATTCTCCCACTTTTAGCAATGCAATGCATCATGGATTGAAGCTACTGTGCATGAAGTTCTCAATGCTTGTTACTCTGAATTCAATTCCACATTTTGGCACTAGTGTTGTTTGTTGCTGAGCAAATTGGCAATCTGCTTGTCATCGTTCCATATAATGTCAGTAGAATAGGTTTCAGGGTGCATAATGTAGCTACTGGAGTAATACTTGCCACCGTCCTCAAACAAAGTCGCTCATCGTGTTGCGGAGGCCCGGCATTCGAATTTTCTCCCTTCCTCTCGGGTGACCGGTCTCCCCAGCCTCGATGGGATCTTATGTACGAAGCACTACTTCTGTTTGGCAAAAGGAAGCAACAGCACAAGCATTACATCTTGAAGATTTTTACGTAGAAGAAAGAAGTTTTTCGGAATGGAGTCCCGTTTAGAGCATCATCCCATATTTATATTAAAAGATGAATCAATCACGTACAATAAGATCCCTAACAATATGACAATCAAATTCCTCAAAATATGAAATCCCATCAATTAGCCCACTAATTATGAATCTAATTCTAGAACAAATATTACAACACCCCCCTTAAGTAGGGGCATGGATATCGCACATGTCCAACTTGGACACATGATAATCAAATATTCGTTTACTCATTGCTTTAGTGAATATATCTGCGATCAGTTTTGAGAATTGAACAAATGGAGTATAAAATTCTCTTGTATCAAGCTTTTCCTTAATGAAGTGTCGGTCAATTTTCACATGCTTAGTCCTATCATGCTAGACAGGATTATGTGAAATACTGATGGCAGATTTACTATTAGAGTAAATCATTATTGGCTTATGAACTCGGAATCTCGAATCATTTCAAAGTTTCTGAACCCATAATAATTCACACATGCCCTAAGCCATAGAGTGAAATTCAGCCTCTACACTAGATCTAGCAACAATATCTTGCTTTTTGCTTCGCCAAGTAACGAGGTAACCTCCAACATAAGAATAATAACCTGAAGTAGATCGCCTGTCATCCACACTACTAGCCCAGTTTGCATCAATAAATGCCTCAATCTTCAAATGACCAAGGTTTCGAAACAATATACCTTTACCCAGTGTGCCTTTCAAGTAGCGAAGAATTCGATTTACAATATCCATATAAGTAGTAGATGGGTCATGCATGAATTGAGTTACAAAACGGACTGCATAGGCAATATCAGGACATGTACAAAAAAGATAAATGAGCTTTTCAACAAACCTGTGATATCTTTCGTGATCTATTGGCTCTCCTGTCTTGGCCCGAATCTTCGCGTTTGAATCAAGTCGAGTATCAATAGGTTTACATCTAAGCATTCCTGTCTGAGATAGAAGATCAAGTATGTACTTACATTGCCAAAGGAAGATCCCATGCGAGGAGAGAACTACTTCAATTCCAAGAAAATATTACAGTTTTCCAAGATCTTTAATCTCAAATTCCTTTCCCAATGTATTCTTCAATCTAATGATTTCAGTAGTATTATTTTCAGTCACCACAATGTCATCCACATACACTAAAAAAAAAAGGTGAGGCATAACCACTATAGTGAATGAACAAGGGGTGATCAATATTACTCTGGGTGTATCCCTGAGCTCTCATAGCTTTGGTGAAACTGCCAAACCAAGCCCAAGATGATTGTTTGAGCCCATATAGAGAACATTTGAGATGACAAACCTTTTCAATAGTAGTGCTATCAGCAAAACATGGTGGAATGTCCATGTAAACCTCCTCGTCAAGTTCTCCGTGAAGAAATGCATTCTTCACGTCCAATTGTTGAAGATCCCATTCGTTACTTATAACACATGATATAAGAATCCTCACTGTATTTATTTTTGCTACAGGAGCAAATGTCTCTTGATAATCAACACTTGCAGTTTCAGTAAATCCTTGAGCCACTAGTCGAGCCTTGTACCTGTCCACAGTTCCATCAGCTTTTTGCTTAATTGTATAGATCAATTTGCACCCTATTATTTTCTTCCCAAGGGGGAGGGGCACCAAATTCCAGGTATGATTTTTCTTCAAAGCCTCCATTTCTTCTAACATGGCATCTTTCCATTTTTGTTGTTGAATAGCAATCTACCAAGTATTAGAAATAGACACTGAGTTTAAAGAAGAAACGAAAGATGAATATGTTGAATAAAGAACAAAATATGAAGTATATTAATTAATAGGATACCGATGCTTACCAACACATGACCGTTTACCTTACGAAGAGCAATTGGGGTTGTTTCATCCTCCACATTGTTATCATCGATAGGACTAGGCTCTGGCAGTGTTGTATTGGATTCTAGTATTACTTGTGAAGACTCACCGGGAGGATTACCAGGCATAGCAACCTATTTACGAGAATAAATATGTGAATAATCTCTTTGAACAGGCGAGACCTCTTTATGGGGTGCACTTTGATTCACAATAGGCTCCTCTATTTACTCTATTGATAATGGCACCGAGAGCTCAGGGAATGGTTTGATAAATGTCGAACTAGATATCTCAGATAATGGATTATCAAAAAAAGGCTTCAAATTCATTAAAAATAACATCTTTGGAGATATAAAACTTACGAGTGAATGGATGATGGCACCTATAATCTTTTTGGGAAGAGGAATGACCTAAGAAAATGCAGTTACGACTCTTGGGAGATAATTTATTCTTCACCTGATGATCTCTAACAAAACAAATAGACCCAAAGATTTTTGGTGGGAGAATAAAAGCATGTTTCCCAGTCAACATAGAAATTGGGCTTTTATTTTGCAAAACCTTGGATGGCATATGATTAATTAAGTAGATACCTGTAAGAATAGCCTCACTCTTGTAGGATGGTGGGACATGTATTTCAAACAAAAGAGAACGTGCATCTTCAAGAAGATGTCTATTCTTTTGCTTTGCCTCACCATTTTGTACAGGGGTATCTACACAACTAGTTTATGGAGAATACCATGCTCTCTTAAAAAAGTTTGAAAGGAAGAGGCACAATATTCTCTACCATTATCCATTCGAAGAGCCTTAATGGTAGCAATAAATTGGGTCTAAATTATTTTTAAAAAGGTTTTAAAGGCCTCAAAACATCATTTTTATGTTTAAGTAAAAAAAAAGTCAAGTTGCTTTACTATAATCATCAATAAATGTCACAAACCAATCATACCTAGTAACAGATTTAATAGGGGAATGACCCCAAATGTCAGAATGAACCAAGTCAAATAAAATAAGACTTCTATTATTTGACTCTGGATAACTAGTTCTAGTTTGTTTAAAATAAACACAAGTATCACAGAAAAACTGATGATCTTTAACTTGATTCTTTAAATTAGAAAAGCATTAATAGAGAGTATGAAGTGGTAGATACCCTAAACATCCATGCCATTGTTGCAAAGAAGAAATAGTAGCCGAAATTGGAATCTACAGTGCTAGCTTGGATAGGTGCTACCGGTGATCCATCTAGCTAGTAAAGTCCATCACGTACACTACCACTATCAATCTTCAACCCTGTTACAAAGTCCTAAAAGACACAATATGTATGATAAAAGATTACTTTACAATTGAGATTTCGAGTAAGACTACTAATTGAAAGTAATTGATTTGGAAAATTTGGAACATGAAGAATTGAAGGTAATGTTAAGGATAGAGCGCAAGAAATTAATCCCTTTCCTAATATAGGAGATGAAGATCCATCGGCTATCCTAATTTTGTCTTGACCGGAACATGATTTATATGATTCAAACAAACCT
This sequence comes from Psidium guajava, assembly GCA_016432845.1. NCBI lineage: Eukaryota > Viridiplantae > Streptophyta > Magnoliopsida > Myrtales > Myrtaceae > Psidium > Psidium guajava. The sequence continues at coordinate 8,189,179 of CM028232.1, forward strand.
GAACATCAGAGGCTCTTGAATCTATGATCCAAGGAGATGAATGGGAAGATCTATCTGAAAAAGGATGCATAGTAGAAGATATGACAGATGCATTGAATGCCATGTGAGAGGAAGAATTAGGACCTCTCATATTAATCATATCCCTAATAATTTGTTGCATCTCCTTTTTAGTGACAAAATTCCCAATATCATTAGGACTTGCAAACTTAGAACTAGCTAACCCAACCACCTCGGCTTCATGAGCTCATGAACGACCCTTATTCACGCCTTTGCCCTTATCGATTCCTGATGGTTTTCCATGAAGTTTCTAGCATTGCTCTCTGATATGATAAGATTTACCACAATAATCACAGCAAATGGATGACTTATCCGTGGATAACTTATCTGTTGATCACAGGATATGAACTTGAGAGATCTCAACATGGAAGACATAATAAGAGTCAAACGGTCGGGAGTAGGAGTCATAGAATATAAGCGCTATCGTTATCTTCCTTATGGATCAAGGCATAGACCTACTGAAGAGTAGGAAGAGGATTCTTTTGCAAAATGTTTTGACGCACGATACCAAATTCCGGATTCAAACCCATAAGAAATTGATATACACATTTCTTATCTTCTTTCTGTTAAAGTCAAATGACAACATCCGCAGCAAGCCCCTTGTAAGTGTCATCATAAACCTCGAGCTCCTGACACAAAGTATGGAGCTCTGAAAAATAAACACTAACGAACATACCTCCCTATTGAAGTTCATGGATCTTCTTCATTAATTCATAAATCTAAACATCATTTCTTGTCCTAGAATAGGTATCCTTAATTAATACCAAAATACCCCGTGCCATCTGCATAAAAATATATTGTTTACAAATATCATCAGTTGTATGATTAAAAAAGAAATGCCTTTACAGAGGCATCTTCAACCAACCATCTTGAGAGGACCATCGGAGAAGTAGTGGGTCTTGGTTTCTTCCTTGTGAGAAAACCAGTATATTCTCTAAATGCAATGTAGATTATCATAGATTGTGACAAGAGTAGATAATTAAGGTTATCAAACTAAGCTGAACTGGTGAGGAAGAGAAGATTTTGGTATTTCCTGCCAATTTCAGAAGTAAGAGAATCGTTTTTATCACCAGAATTTTTTCGACATCACTGCTAAATGACAATAACTCGAGATGCAAGAAAAAAAAAAGGATTACCATATGATTATATCACAAAAAAATGACTTCTATTTAGGCTGAGATTAACTAAGAGAGTTGCAAGCTTTGGCAAAGAGATGTGGTGAAGATGTGGTGATGGTGATTGTAGAATAATGGAAAATGTGGGTTAAGGTGGGAACCAGAAAATTGGCTAGCTCTGATAGCATGAAGATTTTTATGTAAAAGAAAGAAGCTTTTCGGAATGGATTGATGATCTGTTTTAGAGCATCATCCCATATTTATATTAAAAGATGAATTAATCATGTACATTAAGATTCCTAACAATATGATAATCAAATCTCTCATAATATGAAATCCCATTAATTAGCCCACTAATTATGGATCTAATTCTAGAACAAATATTACAACACATCTACTAGCTCTTCTAAAATGGATCACTTTGAATACATTTAGCGACTCGAGTTGGCTGTCATGTTTGAGAGCTCAATTTAAAAGTTTTAATTAATAAATGGAAAGAGATCTTATGTATATAATCACCAATGCCGTAATAATCACCAATAGGGGTGAGCATGGACCGGGTCTAGACCTAGACTCTAAACCCGACTCTATTATAACTGGTTCTTAATTTTTGGAACCTAGACCCTATCTTGTTTTTCTTGGAACCTGTTTTGGAACCGACCCTATTTTTTGGTCCGGTTTCAGGGTCTACTCGGTTTTCCTGTTTTTTAGTCATCCTCAAAAGAAAACAAAGCCAATGATTTTAGGGTCTATCCAATTTTCTCATTTTTTAGTCATCCTTAAAAGAAAAACAAAGCCAACGGTGTAGAAAACATATTCACTTCACTTAGGCTGCGATAAAGATTGAGCGACACCCCTAGAGGTGAGTGTGTTGCGAGTGCGTAAGGTAAGGTCATGGCGAAAACTTAGTTATTTCACTTAAGATTTTTTTTTAAAGTAGCATGTAAAATCGGTTCTATAAACCAGTTCGAGTGGGTTTTTACTTAGACCCGGTTCCTGAACCAGTTCTAATCGGCTCTCAAAAATTGAAATCGGTTTTCGAACCGGTTTGAATGGAAATCGATCCCGATCCTATTTTTCGCATGATCCAATTTAAGTATAAGGTAAATTCGGTTTGGTTGCACGTTCCTAATAAGATAAGGGCAACAACGCTTCCGCCGCGGGTCAACCGGTAAAAAGCGAAGGATTGGCGGGGTCCCACCCCACGACAAACAGAGACATCAGAGACGTCGATGGCAGATGGGGCCCAGTTTAGGGAGAACCAATCGTAGCGCAGCTGGCGACCGCAATTGTGTGACCTCCCGCACGAGATCACGGAAGATGAAGTCTTTTCTTCAACCCACTCCATTTCTTCTTCTCCTCCTCTCTGTCGCAGACGCAATGCAAACCCAATAATAAACCAGCAGGTTCTCAAGGTAGACCCCCCCCCCTCTCTCTCTTTGGGTCTCTACGCGGTCGCTTCGTTTCTGTGTTCGTGTTGATTCATTCGTCGATAGTGAGAAGGTGGGTGCTTTTTTGTTGTTTTCCTTTCGGCAGATCTGTTAGGGTCTCTGATTCGAGACGCGATGGCTCCGAAGCGGATCTCGAAGGAGCTCAAGGATCTCCGGAAGGATCCTCCTACCTCTTGCAGCGCTGGTACTCCCTAACCTCATTCCAGATCTCATTTGCTCATTGTCTGGTTGCCGTACCTCGTTTTCGGTTGGTCTGCTGGCTCGATTTTCCGTCGGCTTTCTGTGTGAACGCTTTGCGGTGGTTGCGATTCGTATGTTCATGTGGGTACCTCGTGGACTTCGGCCGAGGAAAATTTGTGGAATTGCTTTGGCTCGCTTGAGTCCCTCTAACGGGCCTGTTTTGCTTTGTCTCAAAGGTTGAATTTTTTTTGTAGGAATGTAGGACAGTGTGATTTTTTTTCTGGGTTGTTAAACACTGTGTCCACCAACCATGCAACCGTCAGATGTGTACAGCTTTGGTGTGGTGCTACTCGAGCTCTTAACATGAAAGTCCCCGATCCACGGTACTACTGGCGGTGGTGATGGTGGAGACGACTCGGTCGTGCGACAGTAGTGGACGGCCGGAGTCTTCGACATAGAGCTAATGAGCTACCCGAACATAGAAGAAGAAATGGTGGAGATGCTGCAGATAGCGATGTTGTGCGTGGCGAGGATGCCCGATCAGAGGCCGAAAATGCCTGATCTAGTGGAGTTGATTGAAAATGTCAGGAGCAGCAGCCACCCTGGAGAACAAATCCGGGATTTTGTCACTGCCGCGACCGGTTTCTTGTTTTGCTGGGATTCATTAGTTTGGTGTCCACATCAGTCGCCATACTTGGAGTTTATACCTGTTTCATAATTCATATTCTTGATGCCTGCGGAAGATTGTGTACTCTATCTCTCACACTCTCTCGGATAAAGATTAACAACCAGTCGGATCAAATTCTCCCACTTTTAGCAATGCAAATGCATCATGGATCGAATCTACCGTGCATGAAGTTCTCAATGCTTGTTTCTCTTAATTCAATTCCACATATTGGCACTAGTGTTGTTTGTTGCTGAGCAAATTGGCAATCCGCTTGTCATCGTTCCATATGATGTCTGTAGAATAGGTTTCAGTGTGCACAATGCAGCTACCGGAGTAATACTGTTGCCGCCACACGCCCCCCCCCCCTCGGCAAACAAAGTCGTTCATTCGGTCGCGGAGGCACGGCATTCGAATTTTCTCCCCTCCTCTCGGGTGACCTGTTTCTCCAGCCTCGATGGGATCTTATGTACGGAGCATTACTTCTATTTGGCAAAAGGAAGCATCAGCACAAACATTACGTCTACTCGCTCCATTAAAATGGATCGCTTTGAATAGGTTTGGTAATTTAAATTGGATGCCATGTTTGAAAGCCCAACTTAAAAATTTTGATTAATAAAAATTTTAATTAATAAATAGAGGGAGATTATATGTATATAATAACCGACGCCGTAATAATTACCGAAGGGCAACAGAGCCTCCGCCTCGCGTCAACTGGTGTAAAAAGCGAAGGATCGGCGGGGTCCCACCTCCCGACAACAGAGACATAACAGACGTTGATCGCAGATGGGACCCACTTTAGGGAGAACCAATCGTAGCGCAGCTGGCGACGGCAATTGTGCGACTTCCCGCACGAGATCCCGCAAGAAGAAGTCTTTTTTTCAACCCACTCCATTTCTCCTCCTCTTCCTCTCTCTCCTCCTCTCGCGCAGACGCAACGCAAACCCAATAATAAACCAGGAGGATCTCAAGGTAGCCTCTCTCTCTTTGGGTCTCTGCACGGTCGCTTCGTTTCTGTGTTCGTGTTGATTTGTTCGTCGATGTTGAGAAGGTGGGTGCTTTTTTGTTGTTTTCCTTCGGGCAGATCTGTTAGGGTCTCTGATTCGAGACGCGATGGCTTCGAAGCGGATCTTGAAGGAGCTCAAGGATCTCCAGAAGGATCCTCCTACCTCTTGCAGCGCTGGTACTCCCAAACCTCATTCCAGATCTTACTTGCTCTTGGTCTGGTTGCTTTACCTCGTTTTTTGGGTGATCTGATGGCTCGATTTTCGGTCGGCTTTCTCGGTGAATGCTTTTGCGGTGGTTGCGTTTCGTATGTTCATGTGGGTACCTCGTGGAGAGGAGATCTAAGCTTGTTTTTGGACTTCGGTCGAGGAAAATTTGTGGAGTTGCTTTGGCTCGCTTGATTCCCCGTTGCATGCATGTTTATGGGCATCCCTTACTTTTGGCAGAGATTCCGTTATCTGAGCTTATGAATGGACCTCTAACGGGCCTGTTTTGCTTGGTCTCAAAGGTTGAATTATCTTTGCCTTGTTGGAATGTAGGAAGGTGTGATTTTTTTTTTCTGGGTTGTTGATGGTGTGTCCCCCAACCATGCATGAAAACATGAGGTAATTATTTGATGCTCACATGTTTCTGGGTCTGATAAAAGGAGGTAAATTATGGGTGTTATGCAAATACATTAGATGTCTTTTTTCAGTTGAAGGCTCGTAGGCATGAAACCTGCTTCCAGTGGTTATGTGAATATTTCATGAGGTTGTCATGGATTGGGCCGGCCTTATGTATGGAAAATGGTCTTACTTCGATACCTAAGTGCTTTACATGGGGGATTCTCTTCCTATAAAAGCATTGACACAATATATACAGCCTCACTCTTGATCCATGGAAACCTATGGGCTGGAAATTATTTGTTTTCTCCTATTTATCTATAATTCGGCATTTGCAGTTATTGCCATGTTGAACTAGGAGAGTTAAATTGTGAACTCAAGGTGATCTCTTGTCACTCGCTTTATCTGGGCTTGAATGCTTTCCTTTGTGTGTGCTATGTTTCTTTTCCTGATGAAACCAAGCCGAGAGCCACTTCCATCTTCAAAGTGTTTACAATTACTGGATTTTTCTCTATAACTAAAGATTCTTCTGTCTAGCATACCTTAACTCTTTAGTTTCTACTTCCGACTGTATTTTGCCTACATTATCCTTTGGCAGTTGTGATTTTTGGCTATGGTGCTGTCACACTATACTTTTTGATCAGGCTATGGTGAACTTTAGTGTCATATTTTCTGCGGAATATATTGTATTATTGCTATACTGCATCAATTTTAGATTCATGGAAACTGTTTCATTATCTTCAGGCCCAGTCGCAGAAGACATGTTCCATTGGCAAGCTACAATTATGGGTCCACCAGACAGTCCATATGCCGGTGGTGTGTTTCTAGTCACAATTCATTTCCCGCCAGACTATCCATTTAAACCCCCGAAGGTAGTAACGATCGCTGTGATCATTGCATCAAAAGATTTTGCATATTGCTTTTGCTGCTGCTGCTGCTATGTTCCTTTACCATTGGTTATTGTGGGCTCAACAGTTGCTCAAATAAATCTGCATATTTGTCTGAGCTTTTGCAAACTCTTCTTCTCTATTAGCTTCTGTGTTCCTGGAATTATCTGGTTGATGTTTGGTCTGACTTGTTTGTTGTCTCATTTTGGGGGGAGCGACGCTGCTGCAAAGGGTGGGATGTATGAGTAATAAGTAAGATATTGCTACAGTCTGAGTCTTCATATCCTAATACGTTGAGGCTTTTCTGTAATCAGACATTTTCCAGGCGAAGTTTTGTAACTTTTGTTTAGGCTAATGTTGAGATCCGGTGTGCATATTGAATGAATCATTAAAAACAAGATCTCTAAGTTATGCATACGATACACATGGTTTGGTTTGTATTGAGATTCAGAAGAAGTTTGTGAGCTGTAGACTTTTGGTTCTTTTTTCTTTTTCTGGAAAGTTTACTTCTTGGCTCTTTTGTTAACATGACCCTTGTAAATCAACTGCATATTTACAGTGAATTACTCTGAAATCCCTCTGTTTGAGGTTCTATACGGTGGCGTACATTTTGAAAACATAAACATGTCCCATCACTTCCTCAGAGGCTCAGACTTACTGGTTTCTCAACATTTTTAAATTTGTTTGTGAGCTTTAACTATCCCAATTATATTACAATTTTGCCTGCTGACAAGTAGAAGGATACTCTTAAGTGGTAAAATTCAAGTTGAACTGATTTTGGCCTTTCTTTATCATAAGAAAACTCCATAACTATGCAAACCTCCTTATTTCAGTTTCACTATTCTCTTGTGATATGCCATATAGTCTTGCCTTCTCGGCATCACGGGATTAATTCTCTCACTATTAATCTCTCTCTATAGTTATTTATTATCCACAGCTTCATATCATTCCTTTTATTTTTGTCTCCTTCCTTGTTCTGTAGATATGTTGTTTCAAATGATTGTGTGTGGTAGGCATCGTTTTTGGGAATTACTGGTGAACCTTTGAGATAACATTGAATTTTCCCACCTTAAAGTCAGACGGGCGGGTGTGTGTTATTTCTTGGGGGAGTGGGCTTTGTGGTTGCTAGGCTTACCATGGGCAGCTACTTAAGACCGTTTCTTTAAAATGGAGAATATAGCTGAAAAACTTGTCCCATCCTGTGGTATCCTTGGCTGTAGAGTTTGCTTATGGCTGTTGATGGTGTGTGCAGGTTGCATTCAGGACAAAAGTCTTCCACCCTAACATCAATAGCAACGGTAGCATTTGCCTTGACATATTGAAGGAGCAGTGGAGCCCTGCCCTCACTATTTCCAAGGTTGAATTTGTTGGACTCTGAAGCTTTATTTGCTTATTGGAAAGAGTGATGCTTGGTGCAATTCACTTGTCCTCTGTGGTAGATGAAGTTTCACATCTTTATGTGTGTTTTATTGAATATTTGCGTCTGGCAGAGGAATCTTATTCTTCTACTGGAATGTGAAGTGGTATGTTCATAGCATTTGATGCATTTGGTACTTGATTCTTATTATCTATCTTAAGTGGCAGGAAGAAATAAGCAATGCTAGGAATAGGGTCTTCTGTTTTTGGGATAGAGAATAGTTGTTTAAATGTTAAATATCCAAATCTCCTGCATGTTAATGCTTTGATTCATGCTGAAGATCCTGTCTTGTGAATGAGCTCTTTTTTTGGTTTTTGAGATCATCTAATTGGAGCTCGTGGTGGCTTGCAATTGAACTGTTTTGTATGGTGGGAAAATCAAAGCGATAGTCTTTGTGATATGGTTACAAGTTGAGCATGATGCGAAATTCATTTTTGATGTCAGCGAGCAGAGATTGCCTTCTGTTACCATTGTCACCTACTGGTAAACTATGCTGTAGCAGGGAGTACTGAACCGTCTTTCGTCTCGAAATCCAGTAGAGTAAAATTTTGCCTTCTAGCTCCGGCTCATTCTTATCAGTAGTTTCTCTGATAGTCCTCGCAAACCACTCCTTGGGTATGAAAATCAGCAGAAGTTTGAGGGGGAGGTGATTGAAATAGGAACTTATGTTACTGGCATATGATTTGCTGTTGCTTAAAAGTTTAGACCTTGGCGTTGAAAAATAAAGATACCTGTTCCTTTTTTGGTACCTACCAACCTTGTCGAACTTAAAGTGCACTGCTCATTGTTTGCCAAACATCAATGTTGCTTTGCTGCGGATGCTTCCTATGGTTTTTTGGCATGGAAGTGAACTAATTAGGTTTGGTATTATTGTGTAGGTGTTGCTTTCAATCTGTTCATTGTTGACTGATCCAAACCCCGATGACCCTTTGGTGCCGGAGATTGCGCACATGTACAAAACTGATCGGAACAAGTACGAAACCACCGCCAGAAGCTGGACTCAGAAGTATGCTATGGGGTAGTAAAGCTGCATGTTTGTGTGTCGTGTAGGAGGGCTTCTTTCCCTGTCTTTTGTCTTGCCAATTGTGTTTATTAATGAAAGTGTGTGATCTGTGTCCTCTTGTCACTGCACTTATACAGGGAGAGTTTGAAGTTTGTCCTCCTTGAAATAGTCTTAATTGCTTGTTATGAGAATTTATCTTGAAAACCATGAAAAACACTTTAATGTTTCTATGCCCTTACCCTATTGCGCTCTGATGTACTCTTTTAAGAGTTACGAGTGGCGACTATTGTTAGATTGGGCTCTCGATACTAGCTTTTTATTCAGCTGAACTCCAATAGTCTCTTAGTCTTCGTGAGGAGAACTGCTTACTAGTAGTTATCTCCACGATGCTAAAGCTAGTGACGTGGGGCTCATTTCTTCATCAATTTCGGGTTGTTTTGATCCGTTTGAGCTTCAGACACGTCGCCTTTCGTAACTGGGGCTGTTTTTGGTCAGCAGGGATATAGATCCTGGCCTGTGTGTAGGATGTTTCCCCTGAAGTGGGGATTAGATCCTGATGAGGTCTTAAGCGAGGGAGTAGAGTTGCATTGACATTGGTGACCACCGTTGTCTTATCACCACCTTCAGGTGACCGCGGTCACCATACTGAGGCTCTCCCCCCAACCCCCCCCCCCCCCCCCCCCCCGCGGCGCTCTCTCTCCCTCTCTGCATATACGCACACAGAAGAAGCAACCGGTCACGTGGGGCGATTGTTGCGTTGCATAATGCCTCTTTCTCTGGAGCTTGGAATGTTGGCCAGTCTCGATACTGTTTGTGAAAATGATCACTTGTATTTGTTTATAAAAACAAATAAATAAAAACTTTCTCTATGTTTAGGTGTAATTTGTTGTTAATGATGAAATTATTTTTTATTGATTAATTATTTTAAGCAATGGAAGAAATCATTTTTAATAAAATATTATTTGAATCATTTATTTATCATGAAATAAATAGGGCCTTAATTTCCTTCATTTATTTTCGATTCAATTCTATTTCATGAGCTCTACTAAACGAGCATTGTGTTCTTGGGATATGAGTTGGACTATAACGTATTTGAAGTGATCCTCTTGCCGTCTATTCCGAGGGGCGATGTCGAGCTTGTTTCAGAGGTTGAGTAATTAACTAGGAATAGTTGTTCAAATACTTTTATCATTTCAGTCCTAACCTTTTTAATTTTGTTAGATAAGTCTAACATTTTCAAATTTTACAAATTGGATCCATCCGATTAATTTTGACAGTAAATTGTTCACGTAGATGCTAGGATGTCTTACGTAGCACAGCTGGAGTTGGCGTGAATAATTTCTAATAATATTTATATATTTCCTTGAATTTTTATTACATATTGTTACTATTTTTATTTTTCATGTTGTCTTTTTTTTTTCCTTTTTTGTTTTTCCCTCCACCAAGCTTCAGCAATGTCCGGTGGAGGTTGCTAGCCTTAGGAGAGGGCTGCCCTCACCCTTGCTGATCTTGGTAGAGGGCTACCCTCACCTAAGTTCGGCGGTGACTGGAGGAGAGAAAAAAAGGGAAAAAAAGATAGAAAGAAAGAAGTGAAACAAAAAAAAGGATAAATAAAAAATAATAAAATTGAAATAATATTAGAATTTTATTAGAAATTGTATATAAAAATGTTGGTCATGCCACATAAGATGGTTGACATTCACATAAGTAATTTCTGACTAAAATTGACCGAATGAACTCAATTGGCAAAAATGAAAAAATATTTATAATTCAATTGACAAAATTAAAAACTTTAGGATTGAATTGGCAAAAATAATTAGTTTAATATTTTTTTGATCATTTTTCCGAACAACCAACATGGGAGGTGCTTGGATTCTTAAATCTCGAGGTGTTGAGGGGCACTTTCCTTTTTTAATAATTTTTTCTATCGTATGATATATCTTTTAACGTTATTTAGTATGTATCAAACATTGTAAACAATAAATAACAATCCATGACATTCTACAAAAAAAAGCTTTACTATAATTAAAAGAGTTCAAATAAGGAGACTCAAATTTACAAACACAATTTGACAGAGTATTACATTCTCTTTTACTTTTACTATTATTTCTTCTGGTTAATCTACATTATGTATGATACAAAAACTTATGAATGATGCTCCAAAAAACCTTGGAGGCGACGCATATTGATTAATTTTCTCTAAACTCCTTGAGTGGAAATATTTTCAAGTGACTAAAAGAGGGTCCTTGTGCTTTGAGATCCAGACGTGGTTTCTTCCAATCAAAAAGCTCCTAATCTTTTTTCCTTTGCTTTTAGAATTCTTTTACTTTTTTTTAAAAAAGTGGTTTCGTTGATTTCTTCTTCTTCTTCTTTTACATTGTTTTCCCTGTTTGGATGGTGTCAGAGGGATACCTCATTTTGCAATTCGAAAAGCAGCTTCGTTAAAAACGCCACAATTCATTGAATAGCATGTTCCCATTAACTCGTAAATTTTGTTTTTGAAATCCAATCCGTGAAGTTCATTTGCGAAGTCCTCGCCCAAATGTGGGGAGGCATCAATGGCCACGTCCGAGGCCAGCGTAGCCATGGCCTAGCCCACTAGATCATGGGTGAAGGCAGCCTGGCCCGTGGCTGGCAATGGTTAGGGCGAGGCGCAGGCGGCCACAAGCAAGGCCAACCTCGCCAACCGTGGGTGAAGGCAGCCATGATGAGGCTAGCCTCGCCCAAATCTAGGCCATGGGCGAGATCGTTCAGCCTCTGTGACCCTCACTAGCCACATTGGGAAAAAAAATATGAAAAAAGGAAAAGGCAAGGCAAGAAAATAAGAAAGGAAAAAAGAAAAGAAATATATAATAAAAAAATTAAAATATTTTTTTAAAATAATATCTACGTCAATGCCCGTCGTGTCATGTAAGACGGAAGATGTCAACGTTGGTAATTTTCGGCCTACATTAGCGGAATGGACTTAATTGACAAAATGCGAGATATGTTTAGAGATAAATTGATCCAATTTATGGTTGAATTGGTAGAAATACAATAAATTTAAAAAATTTTGGTACTTTTACCGAAAATGCTTGCTTGTATGTTTTATAATGAAAGGCAGTAGTACGGAGCCCCAATTATATGGAGATTCATGGGACACTCCATAAATCTCATGAACCAATTAAGTTCAGATTATTAGGTTATGGAGATGGCTCTAGCTTGGGAGTATTACAAAAACAGTTTTAAATCTATTGCAATGATGTCAATTGAATCTTAGTGTTTTTTTTTTATCAATTGAATCTTAAACCTTTTGCAATTATGTCAATTCAGTTTATTTGGCAGATCGGGCTCAAAACAGTTTGCATGCAGTTACCTAGATTCAAATGGGGTGTCCTCTACTTCTTCTGCCGGATCTCCTAAATGTCCAACCAACTGCATCAACCCTTGCGCACGCATTTTGTTCACGTCTAATCGATCCAAGAAAAGGCGCACACAGTTGAAGAAGAAGGGTAGCACAGACCCTATGCAATAACACTCGAAAGAATCACAATGTGGAGGCTTTAATTTTGCAAATGGCCGTTGTTAGACGATGCCCCATAAACTAAGCTAAGCAATTAATAAAACCCACTTGTACTGTAAGACTGTCAGATTAGTTTGAGTCAATCGCCACTCCCAAAGTGCAAGCGATCTTCAGCTCTGTCACGATACTGCTCGTCAAGCCCACCAAATTACAATCAGAAACACCATGAAGAGCTGGAGGTGGAACCTTTTGAGAGAGAGAGAGAGAGAGAGAGAGAGAGAGAGAGAGATTGGCCGTTTGAATCAGCACTTTGAAATAAGACGTGAGAGCAAGTCCAAGACCACGATCACATTTCTCAAAAACAAATATATTGTGGCCGACTCACGCACGAGCCCCGTAAAGCAGGGGAGTCCTCGCTGACTTTGTGCCCTTCCCCATGTAAAAAGTAAAGAAGATCCAAAAAAATGCAATCAAACAGATAAATAAGGATAGTCTCGTACACTTAACGTACGGGGCAGTGTGTCCCCTGTCCTTTTGTATCGAACAACGTTTCGCTTGGGAGTTTATAACCAAAGACTTAAGCTAGCTTTGCTTGTACTTGCGCCTCGAGACGTTGGGTTTTTGTACCTATCCGTCGGAAATTTGCGTGGGTGTAAAAAAAAAAAAAGATTGATGTTATGACGAGAGATCGGAGACGTAAAGATGGGATACCGACGATCGCCGCAACGTTCCGATCAACCCCAGTTGAAGTATTCAACCCAAACCCTACCGTTTGGCAGTGGAAAACTAGGGTTTCACGTGATTTTGCATGCAAAATGGCATTGCATGGGAAGTGGTCGTCTGTGCAAGTAAAATTTCACTACATTTTGCTACGTCAAACTGTGCTTCACATCACTGCGGACGTCAAAACCTATTTACTTAACATGTTGATCGTAGTATGCATATTGCATAATAAACGAAAGAATGTAATTAGAAAATAGTTAAGACCCGAGAAAGAAGAGGAGTCGCGCACGCGTGCGAGTACTCCGGTTGTAAAAAGAACCCGGCACCTGAAAATCTGACCCATCTAATCCCTTTTTGCATTTGTCTTAATCCCTCGTCATTAATTCCAAACACAGCGCTTTGTCTTTGTGGACAACCGACAAAAAAAAAAGTCAAATATTAAAGTTGTCACGGATGATAACACGGCCATTGGGGACTCTCGAGTCGGCCACATGAAGCGACCTCTGCAACTTGCATATAAGAGGCGATTTATTTGTTGGATCATAGATTAAAAACCCTGCGTAGCAATGACTCTGATCTAAAAAAAAATGATTCTAATTAAAATTAATTTTTTTATTCTATTCTCTGAATGAGTTTTACAGAATTAGATCGTATTTGATAACTGCACAAAATTTCTACTTCTAAAATAGAATAATTGCACAGAATTTTTGTTCTTGGAGGTAATTTCTCTTTCGATTTTTTTTATTGAAAACAAATTATTACAAAGTTACTTTGTAAAATTTCATCCGACATATTGATTCTCTTAAATATATTGCATATTATTTTTTTCGTGCGATTTTATAAAATTTTCGCGTTATAACAAGTTATTTTAAACTTAAAAAAGGAGAGACCATTTGGGTTAATGTCTTTGGAGAAACTGTTTGATTCGACGCAACCAGAGAAATCTATGGTCCGGGAACTTGGTTACGTCGATATTTTCACCAATGCACTTTCGACACTAAAGTTGAGTGTTTTCCAAACACATTTTATACAAATTTTTAATTCATTTTTATACCTATGAGATAACTCAATGCTAACTGTTCGCTCAAGTTTCTTTTTTTTTTTTGTATTTTTTCAAATTTTCTAAAACTAGATTAAGTTTAAAGTTCCTAAACCTAGGCACATCACAACTAATAAAATCAAATGCACAATCAAGGAATCATGGCATTACTAAATGGCATCATAAAACCCTAATGAAGCGACAAAGGGTTTAGAGAAATGTGGTTCGCGCTTAATTTCAAAGGTGTTTATGATTTTCTTTAAACAAGATGTATGAAATATATGTCCAAATTTATGAAGATGAGGTCAAACTAACCTAATCTAAGTTTTTACTATTTTTAGGGATTTTCTAAAAAATTGTGATTTTTTAGAATTTTTTTTAAGTTTTTTCAGAATTTTTTTTATTTTATTTCTTATTATCTTATATATTTTTATTTAATAATGAGACATCATTCTATTTTAGGTCTAGAGAAAAGTGACAAGAAAACTGAAAAAAAAAGTGAGATATATGTAACTTTATTCTATTTTGTGATTCTGAAAAACAATTCTTTTTCAAAAGTAACTTTTTTTTTCTGCTTTTATTCAAAAACCATTTCTGAAAATAAAATCAGAATCTGAATAATTTATATTACCAAATATGATTACAATTTTTTTTATTTCAAAAAATAGAATTAAAGAATCAGAATCATTATCATGCATGTGCTAATTATCATCCTCTAATCATTCTACCCGAAACCTAATCATACTTAAGTCCCCGATGACATCGTCCTCGTTTGCTCGTAGGCAACCGTAATATTGGGGTGTCCCGACAAACCACTCGCACTAATTTCAAGTCAAAAATGCGATCGACGATAAGATTTTTTCCTCTTTTCCATTCCACAGACAATAAATATTTCGTGCATAAAATCGGAAGAAAGAGAGATAATAACCACATGATACCTGCTGTGAGACATCAACCCCATTTATTGTTTTTTGGTCAGAACCCCATTTATTGTTTTCATACACTATTCCTAGCGTAATGTTCAAGATTCCCGACGAAAGGATTTATTAGGTTACAGTTGGTAACGAGGATAAAAATCAGGATATGATAAAATTCATCCTATGTGAAGTAGATATAACTTAGAGGGGATAGAGGATGGATAAAATTATCCCAATGGAGAAGGTGTGATAAAAGGTGGATAAGATTTCTTCTATTCATAAAAAAAAAATTACCAAAAGAGTTATTAAGCTATGTTTGGTAGTCAGGATAAAAGTCAAAATATGATAAAATTTATCCTATTTGTGGTTGGTCCTTACCCAAGACAGGATGAAGTAGATATAATTTATAAGGGGATATAGCATGGATAAAATTATCCCATGGGAGGAGATGGAATAAAGGTGGATAGGATTTCTTTTGTTCATAATATAAAAATTATTTTTCTAAATAAAAATTTTTAATTATAAAATTAAATTAATAATTAAATTTAAATATATTTGAGTTCTAATGTTAAAAAGAAACTCACAATAACAAAAAAAAATATTTTATTTATTCTAATCTTTTTCTTTATATTTAATTTCTTTCTACATTATAATATATAATTTTGCTATATATACACACACCTAGTATATGTATCGTTACAAATTTTAATTGTAATAGTATAGTTTATCCTTGGATAAAAAAATGAAGCAGAAGAACCTAGATTTTAAGTGAACATATTCAAACTTAAAAATGATCTGTCTAATTTTCGAAGAATGAGGGGCAATGAAATCTTTGAAAAAAACTAGCATCTCTATAGCTTGCTTTGTGGTTTATGTCAAACATTAACGAAACTAGCGCGAGAGGCAAAAAATTTCATAGTCGCAGGTGAATGATTATATTCTCTCCCTTATTAGATTTAGCAGTGAATTATGAGGGATTCTTATTTTCCTTTGTGCATTTTCAGATAAATTTACATTGATATATCGTAAATACCAAATACAAAACAAAATATGATATGAACATATCCGGCTTTATTATTGTGATTCATCAAATAATTAATAAGATACGACAAAATTTTTGGATTTCGCATCCTATACTATCTTCACTACAAAAAAAATAAGATTTTAGCAACGGAATTAGCGACAAAAATTTTGACAACATTCATTGCTAAATTAATTTTTTTGTCGCTAATTAGGCGTCACAAAATTTAGCGACAAAAAATTTCAACTTTTGTCGCTAAATTGCAATGAAATTTTTTTGCGACAAATCGCTAAGTTGCAACGAAACATATTCATGGAAATATTGCGACGAAAATTATGCGTGGCAAACTTCGTTTCTAATTAGCAACGAAGGTTTAGCAACGGCATTTGCCACGAAAGTTGCGATGAAAATAGGAATGAAAATAATTTCATCGCCAACTCGGGTCACAAAATTTAGCAACGAAATTTTTTATCGTTCATTGCTAAATTGCAATGAAAATGGATTTGTTGCTAATTTACGACGAATACTATTTGTGGCAAAATTCATTGCTAATTAGCGAAAAAATTTTAGTGACGACATTTGCCACGAACTTTGTGACTAAAATAGCAATGAAAAGAATTTCGTTGCTAAATCGGTTCACAAAATTTGGTGACGAATTTTTTTTTTCTGTTTAAAAAAATGTCGTCGCTAATTAGCAACGACATTTTTTTTAAAAGCGACGAAGGATTAGCGACGGCATTTGCAACGAAAATAGAAATGAAAAGAATTTCGTCACCAATTTGGGTACCAAATTTAGCGACAAAAATTCTGCTACAAACACTATTGAAGGAAAAAAAATCATCACCAATTAGCTAATTTGAAATAATTTAGCGAAGAAATTAGCTTTCATATATTTGCAGGGGCCTCTTGTAGATAAAACGAGCGAGAATTCTTGTTATACTTGCCCAAACCACAATTTTATCTTTTCTCCACAAAATGTGCATAATTATATAAATATCAAAACCTGAAAGAAGAATTGCCATTTATGTAGTTCATAGGATGAAAACAACAAGCTGTGCCGTTAGAAAAAAAGAAAAAGAAACGAAACATGCGATCTAACTGAGCTTGACATCTGAAATCAACTTCCACACACTCTCATTTGCCAAAACAACTCCGTTGCCAGGCACCCAGTAAATAGAAAAAAGAGCATAAAGCAGCTAAGATAACTACTTGTATGGAGGTCCTAGTCCTGCCGTCAACTGAATTTGGTTTTGTCGTTGAGAACCTGAAGGAAAGCCACGTACCCAAATTACACATTGCACAAATTAGAAAAGGAGAAAAAAAACTGCAAGTACTGGATTTAGCAGTTGAGAGCAACAAGTACGTTTGTTTCTCAATTTAAATGAGGCACGTTCCCCATATACTTCAGAAATCACTTGCTTAACTTGTATATCAACAAATTGCTGAAAGTGAAAGGCTTTCCAGAAACCAGATAAAAGCAGAATTAGTTTTCAAATAAGCGGACTTTAGTAAGAAAATGAGCGAGAATTGCCATCTACAAATGCTGCTGTTTGCTTCCTCCTTTGATACAATTCCCCTCACCTACTTCTAGGCGAAAAAAGACATATTCAACAAAAGAGGTGGTGCATAGTCAAAATCAACAAATTCATGCTAGATTATATTGATAATTGAGAAAAAAAAGAAACAGAATTGGAAAGAGTAAAACTGATCATCATGAGCTAGTAAATTGAATAGGATGCAATCAGTAGAGCAATGGCTTTGAAGTATAACGCGAGTTTCTCAAGAGACACACGAAGAAACACAAGACACACGACTACCCTGAAAAACATATTAAATGCACGGATTTCCAAGTGACAGGTTAATGTAATTTTCACATTTGCATTTGCCTGTGTCTGTGTCCACGGCACATAGCTCCTGAACCTCCAAATCTAAGTTCCATCTATCAACTATTATTTCTGCTTAATTCCCAACAAAATCAAGAAGTTATTCTGCAAAATCGAATCTTTCATCTATTCAACGATAAGATGAAAATGCCCACCCACATCAGGTGAGCCCCAGCAGAATACAAACAAGAAAAACAGAAGTTAATAAAGGAAACACAATCCTTCGGCTTCTTCCCTGACCACAACTCCAACAATACCCATAATGAAGAGACGGAACTCATGGAGCTGACCAAGGCAAGCATTTTCCAAAACTCGGACCTCAAATCGAAGGCCACGAAAAGCCAAAAAAGGCACAAACCATCAGATCTCTCACCTATCGCATGGAGACCCACGAACGCTGGTCCAGGATCTCGAATCAAAACTCGATCTTTGCTCCGTCTGCTGCTCGGGGGGCACTAGGAAATGACGATGACTAGGAAAATGACGATGAATGAGATACTGCACAAAACTTGACAATATAGAGCTCAATATATGAGCATAAATATAGTTTTAGTAAAAATCAAAAGACGTAGAGAAGGGAATGGAGCATGTGATAGATATTCCTTACATGAGACCATTCTCCATTTTGCCTTTCAAAGCTTTCTTCCAAGATCCTGTTTGCTACGTTGAAGAGCGACTAAGTGGGAGCGTTCTGCAAAAATATCATAGAAAGAGCTAGAAAAATAGGAAAAGCCTGCAAATTTCAAATATGGCGCACAGAAATGACATCATAATATATCAAAATCCAGGAAGAAGGAAAACATAGGAGCATCAAATAACATACTTCTAGTGTGGTTAACTTAATCAAGTCCATGCTCATTGTACTAAATTAATCTGCAAAGGATTCTTTCAATTGTAGAGTTTTATGAATCTTGTTTCCAACATGAGAATTCACACTGGATAAAGCTCTGAATACCAACTGATTTTGCATTAGATCCATTAGAAACAAGAGAGCTTAAAGAAACAAACATAACCAATTCGGCTCTCCAATACAAAAACTAAAGATCCAACCACTT
The DNA here is from genome assembly GCA_016432845.1 of Psidium guajava. NCBI lineage: Eukaryota > Viridiplantae > Streptophyta > Magnoliopsida > Myrtales > Myrtaceae > Psidium > Psidium guajava. The sequence continues at coordinate 8,207,700 of CM028232.1, forward strand.
CTAGCTAATTTTATGAGGATTAAATGTCAGCTTGTTGGCTCTTACCCTCAGCTATGCCTTCAAAACCATCCATACATTAGTCTTGAAGTCACCGATAACTTAGTGTGGTTGTCACAACTTGCCCATAAAGGTTCATCTGCTGCTTTTAACACTTCCCAGAATTGATTAGATGGAGAAGTTTCATTATACACATTCTTATCAAAACCTATTACTCCTATCTCTTCCAATTGTGATGCATAACTAGTACCCACTTGTTTAGGTATAAGAGTAAAACTAGTACTTGCATGGTTCGATTCTAAAATAAAATTCTGATCAGCTGTATCAATGACCATCCTCTGGTAGTGGTTCAATTGATTAAAATAACTACATTCTTCCCTGATTGAAAATTGATCCCTTCTTTGATATCCTTCATCAGATATAAATGGTTCACCAATGACAAGTCCAATTATAGTAGTTTGGAGTAAACCCAAATCTATACAGATGTTCTTTAATTTTATCACATACATGAAATTTACCATTACTGCACTTTTTACACGAACACCTTAACTTATTTCCATCCATGAACGCAAATTTACTACTAGTAAAGTCCAAAAATTGTTCCAACCCAGTATGAAACTCATCAGTTAATCCTCGACGTCCAAGTAAGTTCTTATTATACATCCAAGTCTTGTCTCTTTGCATTGTGTCTGTACAAAAATTAAAAAATCTCATAAAATATTTACAACATCATATGTACTGTTAATATGCTTAATTAAAACTATAAACGGTTCACCATAGCAAAAAAATTATAATAGTTCAAGATAAATCCAAATCTATAAAGATGTTCCCTAACTTTATAACATACATAAAATTTACCATTACTGCTCTTTTTATATGAAACTATTATGGTATCAATTCAGTGGATAAAAGTTGTCCCAAATGTTATCGGTAATTTTGCGATAAATCCATTTCATCGCCAATTAGCGATGACCATCAACATGTCGTCGCCAATTCGCGACAAAACTTTGCAAATTATCGACGAAAAGGAGGGTCGTCGTCAATTAGCGATGACATCTGATTTTCATCTCAAATTAGCGATGAAATGAGATGTCGTCACTAATTAACAACGAAACAATCTCTTTTGTCACTAATTAGTGACGGTGGTACTCAAGTCGTCGCCAATTAGCGACGACAGGTACTAATTCATCACTATTTAGCGACAAAAAGGATCTATCATTGCTAATTAGTGACGAATTTAGCAACAAACAGTATATGTCGTCGCTAATTAGCAACGAATTTTGCAACGAACAGTATATGTCGTCGCTAATTAGCGACAAATACGTGCTCAAGTGAAATTCATACGTACTAAAAAAAATTCAAGTGAAAAAAATGCAAAAATTACCAAATCAAGAAGACTTACCCAAGTATTTCGTTGAATTTTTTTATAGTAGAAAATGCTCAATTTGATAAGAATTGCAATGTCTCATATCTACACCTACATAACAAATAAATGAAAATTACTCAATATCGATGAAGCTTATGGAAATTGATGAAAAATAATGGTGAAATAAATAACAATTTATTTAATGCTCACCATATAACACAAATAACAAGAGAGAAGAGAGAAGAGAGCGGCCAAATGGAAAAGAATGGAGAGAAAAGGTAGGAAATGGGCTTTCAAAAGGGAGAATTTTACTTGGCCACGAAAGTAGTGAGAAAAAAGTGTCAATAGACTTTATCGACGGAAATGGTCATCGCAAAAACAGCGACAAAACTACATCGTCGCAAATGTCGTGGCTAATTAGTGATGAAAAAATGTATCGTCGCTAGTTAGCAACAAATTTAGCGACAAATGTGGCACGAAATTTTTTTCTGCGCTATTTTCGTCGCAAATTAGCGACGAATTATATTTCGTCGCTAAAATCCCTCTTATTTGGCGACAAATTTTGTGACGAAATATTATTCGTTGCTAATTTCGTCTCAAATTAGCGACAAAATTTAATTTTCGTCGCTAATTTTTCGTGGCTAAAAGCCATTTGTTATTTTGCCACGAATTTTGCGACAAATTTGTCACGAAAGTTGTTTTCGTCGCTAATTTTTCGTGGCTAAAAGCTATTTCTTATTTTGCGACGAATTTGTGACGAAAGTTGTTTTCGTCACAAATTAGCGACGAATTATATTTCATCGTTAATTTTTCTTGGCTAAAAGCCCTTTTTTTTTAGTGGAATTTCATGTGATACTTTCCAACAAGCAAGGATGAAGCAGAGAACATGGCTGTGTTGCACTAGAGGGAGTGATTAGCTTTAAATGAACTTAGGTTAGCTATTTGGAAGAAGTCTTTAGAGAGAACGAAATTTCGAGAAAACGAAAATAGCTTTTATCGATTTTCAGGCTTCATGGCCACGAGCATCTCTTGTCTGCAGTTAGCTCCTTCGAAAATGCAATATCGTGACTTGTAATAAATCAAGCGAAATACAAAGGACCGAATGTCATCTGCCTACGACGTGCTGCCACGATGAGAATTACTTGGGAGAGATAAGATACAGAACACGATGCATAAGCACACGTGCTGCTGTAAACTAAAAAGTTTTTAGAGTAATAATTATCGAATAATTACTTCCGCTTCAATCAATGCGTATGGATTGCAGCGCTCGAAGCTCATTGACTTGATATGATCGTACACGTTTGAAGCAATAATACTGCTGCAGAATTCTTTAATGCTTGTTTACGTTAAGAGACGCGAACCAGTATGAATACTATAATGACTCGTTTTTCTTCTTTTAGCGGCTCAAGAACGGTGTCTAGGGTTTCATGTTGATTTGATTTCCTCCTCATGAAGTCTTAAAATATGCACATCTAGATACAGATATGCTTGTATTTTTGCATATTTGTTTCCCTATTTACTCGCACGCACATATATAATGATTCAAAGATATGCTCCACAAATATCTCTCTCTCCCTCTCCACATGTACGTGTCATAGATGAATAGTTCCATGACCCTAAATTGTACTCACGTACCTTGTAAGTGAAGTTTGTTAGTGTCATCATAGTGAGTGAATAATGCAAAGAGAAAAAAGCAACCGGATCATGGGAGTGGCATTAGGGTGATTGGTACTATGAACTCTAGATAATGAATATACTCTTGGGAACTTTGAAGGCAAGGTTTAAATCCTGTGTACAAACTATTAAGAGCTAATATCGCTCTTCTGATAGGGTCATGGCAGGTCGAAATCAGCTGTAATATCTAAAGATTTATGCTCGTCTCGCTCGATGGATTGAATGCCTAAGTTTAACTGGGTGTGGTACGATCCGATATAAAGAAACTATTTGCTTTACTATTATATGGAACAACAATAGAAGAAAGATGGCTTGACGTCCTCGACTTGCTAGGTGCCGCACAAGCTAATTCTGCAATTGAAATATGTTGGCCCATGACAATATGGTATTAGAGTATTAATCCCTTTAGTAGGTGGGCGAGTGGAAGAAAACTTGTGGTCAACCCTTTCCCATAAGGGTGGAGAGTGAATCGCTGGAGCAAACTGTACTTGAACAAAGTGTGACTCTTGAAACTAGCTTATGAGATGCCAATGGAGGCACAAGCAAGAAACTGATTCCTTACTAAATAGAGATAACGTTTTCGGATCAATTTAGCGAATCTTAAGTTGGGTCTGCTAACGCATTTTCAACAAGGCGAAAACCTCCATTGGTCGGCTAGGATTAGAAAGCGCTTAGTAGGCAAAAGAGGGTACCGACAAAAGGTGCAGTTGGCTCCAAATGCCACACTTGAGAGGACAAGTGATCGAATAGCCTCTAATCAAAAGAAGCTGCCAATGAAGAGGAGTTGTTCTGTTGAGTGAGCATCTGCCATTCATGTGAATCCCAACGGTGGCATTAATGGTAACGGAGTGATGCAAGGAAGCAACAGAACGACCCATAATGAAGATGTTGCAAAATTGAGTTGGGGAGATTGTTAAGGACCGAAAGTTCTATGACCCCAAAGTCGTACTCGCGTACACTTGTGAGTGAAGATTGTTGGTGTCATCATGGTGTGTACACAATATAGATGGGAAGATGCAATTGAATCATGGTAGTGACATCAGGGTGATTTGTATCACGAGTTTTAGGTTGGAATGAATACTTTCTTAGGAGCTCTAAAGGCAAGAGTTGGCCTCCCATGTACAAATTGGTCAGGAGATGATGTCACTCTTCTTGATGAAGCCATGGCAAATCGAAATCAGTTGTGGTGTCTAAAGTGTTCTACTTATCTCGCTCGATGGACTGGATGCTCAATCTTAGCGAGGTGTGTTACGATCCAATACGGGAAAGCTATTCACCTTACTATTCTGTGGGACAACATGAGAAGGAAGGCTGGCTTAGCATTATCGGCTTGCCAGATGCCAAACAAGCTGATTCCGCAGCAGAAATCTATCAACCTATTACATACACATGTGTCGGCATCTACACGTGTGTCCCTCATGGACACGAGATTGCAACACCTTGTTTGAGATTAGACCCAAAAAAAAAATCTAAATAAAAAGAGTTGAAGTATCGTCATTTTTGCAAAGAGGGTCCAAAGTGGATATTGTTTTAAATACGAACTTGAAGTGGCCAAACTAGTCTCAAATAAGTGTCGAAACTAACCATCGGCGAACACTTGATTTTTTTTTCAGAAGCCGAAATGGTGCATTTCCGTTGGACCGGCCTCAAGGGTGGAAGTCGAAGAGAGTTGTATCCACAAATTTGGATTCTTAGAAATGAAGGCAAAAGAGACGGACTCCCGCTGTGGGTGACGGTTCCGTTGGCAACTGAAGAGGCGTGGAGGTGGAGGTGAGTGGCTATGGAAGGTCTGCTCGGTCATTTGCAGAATTTGTTTTGGACAAAAAAATGCCCTGTTTCAGCCGCCGGAAAATCAAGTGCTCGCTCGCTAGTTGACGAAAATTTAGCCGACCAGGAGCTGAAGTCTTTATTTGTGACTAAATTAGCCTCATTGAGCCCTCATTAAAAACAAAGTTAATTTTAGGTTGAAAAATAATCCAACTTCGAGTCATTATTTGAAATTTTCTCTCGAGATTACGGTCTTGTATGAAAGTTCTCCGACCAAAGGTGACTGGTTCGTGGGTCACATGCGTTCAGGTTAATGGCGTCAGTGACAGTGAGTCGATTTTGCTCATGAGCTACTCGAGTTCACTTGCATACTTTTTCGAGCTTGAGTATTTAATTTAGGCAAGGTAAACTTGAAAATATTTGGCTTGAGAAACCTGTGGCACTAATTAAAAATGTTCAATTTTCAATCAAAGTGCATTTTTATAATTCGAGCTCCGCTGCAAGTTTTGAAGACGATTTATTCGAGTGAAAATTGTCCAAAAAATCCTTAATCTATTTTATGATTGTCAATTCAGTTCTAAATTTTTCAATTTTAACATGCGGTCCCAAACATTTGACGATCTTCCACTGTAATCCATCTGGTCAATTTAGATTTTAAAAAATTAAATATATTGACGTTGACACTGGTCATTTTATGTGTCATGGCCAGCTATTGGATGGGGTTCAAAATGACATCATTTTGAGAATTATATATATATATATATATATATATATATTTTTTCATCTTCTTAAATTTTTTCCTCACCTAAATTTAGGCGAGGGTCGGTAGTCTTTTTTAAGGCCTCAACAACTCCACCAAACGAAATTCCAAGAAGATGAAGGGGGGAAAAAGAACAATATAAAAGAAAAGAAATTTTTTAAATAAAAAATCCCCAAAATGACATTGTTTGGAGCTATGTCGGACATGTCACATTGTCAACCACACCGCGTAAGATAGACGGCATTAACGAAACCCCAACATCGCTGATTTCTAGTTTAAATGTATGATAAGGATAACATTAGAAGATCGTTAGACTGTACTGACCAAATTGAAAAGTGTAAGATTAAATTGACAATCATACAATAGATTTATAACTTTTAGGACAAATTTCTCATTTATTAAATAATCTAATCAAGGTGAATTTAATTGAGCTTCGACAGTAAAATTGCGGGGAGTGCATCTTGAGCTTGAGTATTGAACTATGTTCCCTTGACCACGCCCCTAATTCAGAGACCCCCAAGTTGTGGCCGATTTGCACAATGGTAACTCTTGCGCAGACGATTAAGAAATATCAGATGTTGGTTTGCACGAGCATACAGGATCCGGATCATATGGATCAATCTAAGCCATTCATTTTGAATTAAATGGCCCAGATTGGATAATGTCACCCCTAACATTATGTTAGGGGATCCAAACACAAGCATACATGGGTGTGTGTAGAGAGAGAGAGTATGTGTGTGTGTGTTTTTTTTTTTTGGGTGAAGGTTTTTTGTCTGTCCTATCCCTAACTCTCTTTTCTCTGACTTTAATTTCGGCTCTTTGCAAAATGTGAGAATCAAACCCCATACCTATGATACTAACATTCCAATCCTTCAATCATTTTACCAATAAGGCCGCATACCTATTGGCTAAGGTATGATGGCCGGTAATTCAACTCCAAAGACGTTGAGGCCTTTTTAAGTTCAATGATATGGCCTAATCCGGGCCGCTCAGTTGAGTTGATATCTTAACTATTTAGAGGGGATAAATTTAGTGTTAATACAACGAAAAACTCTAAACTGGTATACCTACAACAAATTTATTCCGAACTAATTCTTGAAACACGAAAAATTATAAACTAATATACCTGTAGTAAATTTACCTCAAACTAGTGTACATGTGATAAGTTTACCCCTACATTAGTTTTCGTCAAACTTTATCGTCAAATTTCTGAGTTAGAAAACACATGGTAGTTGACAAATTTATTAGTTTGGCATTTTTACTCTCCATTTGTCACATGTATACTAATTTAAAGTTTTTCGTGGTACTTTTCAATTTTACGAAAACTAATAAATGGTAAATTTATCATATGTGTACTAATTAGGGATAATTTTATCATAAGTATACAAATTTATAATTTTTGTCATTAAAAAATTAGTTTGAAGTAAATTTATTACAAGTGTATCGGTTTAAAGTTTTTGACAATCAAAAAATTAGTAAGGACAAAGTTGTTATTGATATACCAGTTTGAGAGTTTCATGGAATTAACCCGTAAATTTATAATGTGAACGTGCCTTTCTAAATTTAGAAGACTCCAATCCCCACAAGTTTGACTTATGCGGTGTTATATCCACGGATATTGCTATGGAGAGATCATCCGACCCTAGCCTGAACTTAGCTGAACTAAGGATGTGTTTATTTGCGTGAAAATGATTTTTAGGAATTTTTTTTCCGAACTTTCACCCGTTTGACTCGTCGAAAATGATAAGTCAACCGAAAATATTTTTCATCAACGAAAATATTCAGGCATAAAATCAGAGAAGTAAATTCCTCAACTTGAAGAGGTGAAAACACTTTTCAGAATTGGTCCTCTAGATTTTTTTAATATTTTCTTTTTTTGTAATATTTTCTTCTTCTTTTTTCTTCTTCTTTTCTTTTCTCTTTTTTTTTCTTTACCTCAACTAGTTGTCGGGCCTTGGCAACGGCCAGTGACCAACCATAGGCACTGGTGGGTGAGCTCGCTTGAGGTTGGCAACCTCGAGCCTCGCCAGTATCAGGCAAGGTTGAGCCTCACTGTGGCCCTACGATCGACGAGTTAGAATTACAAAAGGAAAAAATAATTTAAATTTTTGAATTGTTTCTTATCTGAGATAAAGTCATGAGATTGAAATCATTTTAAAAATGATATCCAAACACCAGAAAATGTTTTTGGCCATATATAACCAAACAAATGAGAACTAACCATTTCTTGAAAAGCATTTTTCTTTAGTACGGAGTTTTCTGTAAAATAAACGCACTCTAACGTTGCTAAGGGGTTTCATTTATCTGCAATATTCTGTATTTTCATCTGAAGGCGACATTAGATCCTTAAGGTTGTCATTTTCGTAGCCTTTGCTAGTGAATCGAACGGTACCCATGAAACAACACGAAGTTGCGCACCTCCTTTTGTAAATGAAATATACAAGTTGTTTAATTCATACAAAATATCAACCGAAGGGACACATGAACACATCAGTTGTTATCATTATATTATCACTTACGCACAAAGGACATGTATATAATTATAAGTTGCCTTGGCACTAGATAGATGTAACCGGCACAACTGATTGATAACATCCGTCATATTTCCTTCTTCGACCTTTCGACTTGATTAAGTGCCTATTTGAGATTATTACCTTCAAAATTCTCGACGATCAAAAATGAATTAAGTCAAAATTCCGCCACACCTCGCAAAATTTTGAAAGGGCTTGGCTAGTATAACAATTTTTTTTTTGTTAAATGAGTAGGCCCCGTAACAAATATTTAAATACGTATTATTTATTTTTTTATATGACTCGCCATATGCCATCTACTCCACGTGGGCCCCGACTTTTTAAGTGTTTATTTTTTATTTTTTTTTATGAGACGAAACTTCTGAAAAGAAAAGAAAGACAAAGGAGGCGGCTCTTTCTTGTTTCGACACGCTTTGCGAGGAATGTGGGGACCGCGCAGGTGGGGCCCACGTGGTGGGATTTTTGGCCCTTTGGGATGGATTTTTTTCAGACAGCTCTTTTGGGGCCATTCCTGGCGGGAGGTGTCTTCTTCCACCGAGATGCTGTGTCGCCCCCCGTCAAGGCAAATTTCTTGTTCGGTCACCATTTCCCGCCCAAAATAATGAAATTAAAAAAAAAGGATAAAACAATTACGACGATACCATAAATAACAATCAAGAATGACCAGAATTCATACTTAATGGTTTAGTTGATTCGTGTTAATTGTACGAGAGCTGAGATTATTCAAATCAAACTAAGGATATAAATTGGGAGTATCTAATGAGAGATTGAAAACTCAATCTATTAACTACTTTGATACTATGCTAAAAATGTTCAAAACGGTCCGAAAGTTGAGCTCCTCGGAAAAAAAAATTGAGCATAATCTATGTCATATATTCAAGAAATGCACCCTTTTTTGGCTTGCCTTTCCATTGCGATATATAGGGGTCATTAGTGTCGGGATGGGTGGTTCCCACCGTATAATCAAGAATCATCCTTCATGGACCAATTTCATAAAATACGAACTGCGAATCACTTGCTCATTTCATGGATTCACCCGAGAACTGAACCGCCAATTCGGTTACCAGTTGGATCTTGATTACGATTTTACTAAGCACTAACATCAATTAAAAAAAATAAAATCAATCTCTAGCGATTAAAGAGGGAGGCTTAATTGAGGACTTTAGCGGTGCATTCTCCATGTTTATGTGTAGTATTCTTATCACATATAAAACTTAAGGACAATGTCTTTGCAAGCAACAATATTATCGTCAGCAATGGAGTTGAGCATCATGGAAAATGCAATAGCGATTAATCAACCAATTAACGCAAGTTTTCAAATATATCCACAGCATACAACACATATCACACATAAAAATAAATTGACTCTGGACTCTCTCTTTTTTGGAGGGATAGGTCTAAACTATGGGTTTTTGAGGAAGATACTTTCAATTAAAAGAATATACGTTTGTATTATATAAAAGGATCAATTCAGTTGGGCCGGTTGGATAGTTTCCATTCGAAAGTGCAAACCGAACTAGTACCCACCGATTCCAGAAAATTGAAACAAGAAATCGGATTGATACTTGTCGATTCCATCCAAAATCAACCGGTTAGAAACGGTTCGGTCCGATTTAAGTGAAATATTATTTTTTTTTCACCCCTAGCGGTACATAACAAAGAAGTGGTTGCCCCTGCCGAATTGCCATCCGCTTACGTCACATGTTGTATTAACTACGCCACATTGCCAAATTGCCATCCATTTATTCGCAGGTATCTCTTCCAGGGAGGATACCGCACTGGCAACTAGGTTGCGCTTCCGAATGTGTGAAATGACTGTAAAGTCCCGAGCTCTTCCATTCATGTCGACCAACCAAAAACGACCACGCCACCACGTGGCAAAACGCGGGGCCACAAGCCGAGTCCAAAAGACTTACCCTTCCTGCCGACCACAGACTCACTTGTCGATCGCCGGAGTACAAAATCTCTTATGGCGTACATGGGTTGCGCCACGCTGTTAGCTGATCATGGAACGAGCTCCAAACGAAAAAAAAAATGGTGAAAAGTAAAAATTCTTTTACTCCAAGATCACGAATTGCGTTCGGTAAAACTAAAAGTGATCAGTTTCAGAATGGATGATTATCATTCTAGAATCGAGAGCCACCTATTATGAATCAATTCTACAAAATGCAAATCATAAATCACTCACTCGTTTTATGGATCCATCCGAAAATCAAACGTCGACTCGGTTTGATTCCCTAGTTAAATCTCAGTTACGGTCTTACTGAGCACCAATATCAATTAAAAAAGAAAATAAAATCAATCCCTAGCAACTAAAGAGGAGGGTTCAACTTGAAATTTTGGCAATGCATTTTTCGCGTTTACGTTCATTATTTTTATCACGTGAAGAATTTAAGGACAATATCTTTGCAAGCGATGGTATTATCGTTAACAATGAAGTCGAGTATAGTGAGAAATGTAATAGTAATTGATCAACTAATTAATGCAGGTTTTCGAATGCATTCCTAATATACAACACATTTCAAGCATGAAAATAAATTGGGTATGGACTTTTTTTTATAGATAGGTCTTGACTCTGAGCCTTTAAGAAATATGACTTTAATTAAAATATATATATATATTTAGATTAAATAAATGAGTGAGCTCGGTTTGGTCGATTTGATAATTTTCATCCGAAATCATGAACTGAGTCGTTACCCATCTGTTCTAAAAAATTGAAATCGCAAATCGAACATGCACTCATTGATTTCATCTAAAATTCATCAATTGAGTATGGTCTGCCCTGATTTGGATGGATTATGATTTTTTTTTTCACTTTTAGGTAAAAAAAAAGTAAAAATAATAATAATAGAACCCAATAATTTTCGTCTCAGAAAAAGAAAATATACAGATCATGCTGGTGGGAAGACAAGACAAAGTAGAGAGAGAGCGAGCGAGAAAGAAACATCATTAATGAGAAAAGGCGCGAAGTTCAAGGTTGCCTGCCACGCACAGTGTAACGGCCTCGTCATCAAAATGACCAAAAACCCCTGTATCGGAGGATTTAAGTTTTAAAAATGGGGGGGGGGGGTTAAATTAAGGATTAATTACCGATTATGCTGTGGCATTAAATGAATTTCCGTTTTTCCATTATTAGTCAAATGACGAAAAAAGGGGGGACTGAATCACAGTTGTCTTCCGACCCAAAAAAAAAAAAAAACAAAATCGCAGTTGTCCCCGTGTCACGTGACCCGCGCGCTCCTTCCAAGGGACGGAAAGAAAAAAAAAAAAAAAAGCCGGTCTGAGCGAGCACCTGTTAAATCTCAACAACCATGGATCAGAGCCTCGGGCGGGACCCACGTTGCCACTTGTCGACATCTCTCGTGACCGAGTTATGCGGCGCCTCGTAAACATCATCTCTCCCCCACTGCCCCACTCCCTGTTGCTTTGCCTCGCTGGAATCTCATTTCTGCCCCCAGACCTTCGCCGGAATTACGATCCCTCTCGTTTCCCATTAATTATACTAGGTTTTCTTTTTTATTTTTATACACCGAGCTTTGCTAGCGTGGTGACCTCGAAAGCAACTTGTCGCGGGCCACAAAATTTTGAAGGGGGTGAACTCATTACAAATTTTTTTTTTGCCTAGAATAGCTTGTTAATCTTAGAGTAGATTAAAGACAAATGCATAATCACTTATCTTATATAATATATAGTGCAATTAAGGAAAGATTTCGAGGAAAGTAGGTGATATTGTTATGGAAATTAGGGATGTGCAATTGAGTCGGGTTTACCCAAAATCTAGGTCAGATCGCTTGAAAAATAGAGCTATGAATCGTTTCTTATTCAAATAGAGCTGAAAACCGATTTCAATTTTTGAGAACCGATTGAAACTGATTCGATTCTTAGTTCTAGGTGAAGGCCCACTTGAACTGATTTTAGAATTGATTTTTAGATATTATTTAAGAAAAAAAATCCTAAGTCTTCACTTGCCAGCAACCTTGCCTCGCGCTCACCTCCTCTAAATGTCTCCCATCTCATCGTGATCTCTCTCTCTCTCTCTCTCTCTCTCTCTTTGTTGCCATCATATTTTATTTTGGATCATTTTACTAATACTCATTTTATTTTGATGGAAAAAATAAAATCAGAAAAAGAAACAAAGGAGAATAGGTTCTCTGGTAGATCCTGAAATCGGACTGAAAAGTAGGATCGATTTCAAAGCAAGGTCCATGATAAAAATAGGGCAAGGTATCGGTTTCAAAGATTGAGAGCCAATTATAATCAAGTCAGATTTAGGGTCTAAGTTTGAAGCCTATCCACCCCGGCATATGCTCACCCCTAATGGACATTGGCGCTTTCAAAATTTTGGGAAGGCCAATGTCGTGCAGGGGGAGAGGAAAATGGGCTGACTCCCTATTTAGTCCGGTTCCATAAAATTGAAACTTGTGATTTCCGATCATGTTCCACATGTGAAATTATGGCGTGTTTGTATCTCGAAGAATTCAAGATTTGAAAAAGAAAAATCTCTAAAAAGTAATTAGTTGTGTTGCTCACAAAATTCAAATTCATGTAAGCACGCACAACACTCTAAGACAGAGATAGTCACGTTGAGATTACCGAATTGCAAAATTCCGTATATGAAGAAACCATAAATTGGAGATCCATGGACAACTCAATTTTTTTTTGTCCCCTCACAGTGAAATGGATGAAAATCTTAATTAATTGATCTGAATTGGCAATTACGTCTTTGCGCGCTCTTCATGGAGAATCTACCCAATCAATTATTGGGGGTCAAATGGCAATTCAAAGAAGAAAAGTAAAAAAAAAAAAAAAAGAAGAAGAAAATTTCAAAAACCGAATTAGGAAATACAACTTTAATTCCGGGGGTTTAGCCGTTTAAGAATCCTATAAAAGAGGCGAAGTCTCAACCGGCGTCCTCTTGTCTCTCCGCAAATCCTCTGCGTGTCTCTCTCTGTCTCTCTGTCTCTCGATCGGAAGGTTTCGTATTCTCTTCTTCCATTTCTGAGAAAATCCGCAGTCAAAGATTAACAAGAAAGGAGAAATCGCAGAGGAAAAGAAAGCATAGTCTCTACGGCGGCGAGATAGGGAGTTCACCCCGAAGTAGCAAATCCTCCACAGGGTCAGCAGACTGAGACGAGCCTCTTGCTTGGCCTAGTTGGGTGTGGCTCGATTCGCTCATATTTATTCCCCCAACTTCCCTTTTCCGGCAAAAGCCGCTCCCTTCTTTTTCCCTCTCCCTTTAAACCGCTTCTCAACTTTCTGGGAAAATCCCCTGCTTTTTTCTTTCCCTTTTCCTCTCGCCGCCCTCAGTCACTCTGCTTCTGAGTCGCCCCTGAACTTGCCCATCTTTTCTTTTGCACATATTACTGCTTCAGTGGTTTCACCTTCCACACTCTCTTCACTCCTCTCTCTCTCTCTCTCTCTCTCTCTCTCTCTCACGCACGCTTGCTTTATTTCCTTTTACTCTGCTTTTTGGACTTTCGCTTTACTGGAAAATTGCTCACGGTCACACCCTTTGAACCACCAACTTTATCTCATGAGATTTTTCCCAACACCATTTTTTGGGCGTTTGAAGCTTCTCTTTAACGGGGTTCTCTCCGACCTTTTTCTCTTTATTCTCCTTCTCGTGTCCGAGTCTCAGAGGAATCTCTCTCTTTTTTCCAAGTCTCACTATATCACTCCCTTTCTTTCGCTCGGTCCGCTTTCGATGTTAATGGTAAGTCTGACCGAGAAGCTCCTGCAATTTTGAACAGAGGAAAAGAAAACCATGGAAGCAACCACGGGTTTCGTGCCTCCTATCAAGTTCACCGAGCACCGAACCCACGCGAGGCTCCTCAGACCCGAGCCTAGTACCCGACCCAGAGTGGTCCGGATATCTTACACAGATGGCGACGCCACCGACTCCTCCAGCGATGATGAGAACGACGTGCTCGAATGTCGTCGCCGGAGAGTGAAGAAATTCGTCCACGAGATTGCCAGCGAGCCGTCGTGCTCGAGAGAGGGCCACGTGGTCGTCAAGAGCCGGCCGGTGAGGAGCAACCTGTGCGGGAAGTCAACGGGGAAGCGGGCGCTACAGGTGGGCCGCCGCCAGATGAAGTCGCCGGCGACGGGGAGGAAGTTCCGGGGCGTGAGGCAGAGGCCGTGGGGAAAATGGGCGGCCGAGATCAGGGACCCACTGCGGCGCGTGCGGCTCTGGCTGGGTACCTACGACACGGCAGAGGAGGCTGCAATGGTCTATGACCACGCCGCGATCCAGCTGCGCGGGCCCGACGCGCTCACCAACTTCGCCACTCCTCCGCCGTTGCAGATGACCGCCATGCCGCAGGCAAATGCCCCCGGCGAGGCCCTCTCACCGACGTCTGTCCTGCGGTGCCTCGCCGACGACGTCGAAGACTCGCAGGGGAGTGCCGTCATCGCGGCGAAAGAGGAGCCTCGTGGCGACGAGTTGTGCGCATCGGAGCACTCCGCGAGCTTCGAGAGCTTGTTCCCGGACGATTTCTTCGACTTCCGGAGCTCCGCCCCAAGTTTGTTTGACGGGTACGCTAGCTTCGGAGAGAGCATCCTCAAGGACGAACCGGCCGACTTCTGCGACGCCTTCGTGAACCCGGGCGAGGATTTCGGGTCCGGATATTGGCCCTGGTTCGGGTCCTCCTCTTGGAGTGACGACGATCCCTTCCAAGACATAGGGGACTTGTTCGGCTCTGACCCTCTCTTAGCGATGTGAAATTTTCCTTTTCCCTTTCTGTGGTGTTGTTTGAGTCGTGCCGGTCACCGGCCGGCGACAGTTTTGAACCAGCGCCGTTCCGCTTTGCTCTTGTTTCTCGTGTCGAGTTGTAATTTTCAGTTCGTGTCAATAAGTCATTAGCGACGACGATACCTGCGTCTCCGTCAAGATAACGGTGACGGACGAGGCTTTGCTACCTGTACTGTTCTCAATTCCTTACCTTTTTTTTTTTTGGGTCGATCAATTCCTTACTTTGCTTTTTAGATTTTGTACGTGTTGGGAACGTGCCACAGCACGTGACGGAAGCACTCATGAAAATAGAGAAAGTAATGTAAATGGTCCGAACACAATGGTGTTTAGCCGAATGTGTGATGTATTTTTAAATATCTTAAAACTTTTCACGAAAAAACAATTTAATCTTAAAATTTTTGGAAATGTAATTAAATCTTAAAAGTTATCGCGGAAATATAATTGATTTCTAAAATTTTCAAACAGGGCAATGAAGTCCTTAAACTTATCGAATTGATCTAGTCAAGTCATTTTATTAATTTCACTTTTCAAAATTTTTAGGATTTGATTGCATTTTCATAACAAATTTTAGGATTTAATTGCACGTTTTGAAAATTTTAGGAATCAATTACACTTCCGTGACAAGCTTTTAAGATTTATAGTGCACTCATTTCATATATTTAATATGTTCAATCAGTCCAAATGCTATATCAAGATGTTCAATTTTTTTTAACATGAATAAATTAGACTGAATATTCATCAAAAGTTTAGAAATCGAATTGAACAAATTAATAGTTTAAATATGATATTATATATTAGGTCAAAACTCGAAAATTATTTGTGTAATTATTCCCATAAAGATAAAGATGCTTGTTTATTATGTTCGCGGGCTTTAAAATGAGGTAGAGTATTTGTGGGTATTTTTCTCGCGATCGGATGGTTTTTCTGGGCATATGTAGCGTGTCGTCCATTTGGATTTTGTCAACACCGAAGATGCTTGTTGACTTTCGAGAAACGGCAAAGGCCAATTAGATAATGCAATTAGATTTAGCTAAATGCTCACAACATCGCATTCATTTCTTGAAAATAAACGCCATTAATTAAACTCTGTTTGTTTCATAAAAAATAACCTTTTGAAAAATAATTTTCAGATTTGCCAGCGTTTGGAGGCGAAAAATAGGTTAATTCTAAAAAACATTTTCCTCTCGTGAAAAAATCTCTTTGAAAAGTATGGAAAAAAGAGGAAAACATTTTACTGATATTTTCTTTCTTGTTTTTTTCTCACACTTCTTTCTTTTTCTTTTCTCGTTCTTCCTCCTTTGCTGATGTTCCTTCCTCCGCTATAAATTATGATATCATAATGCAAAATTTACGATATCTTCTTTCGTGGTTTATTTATTGCATTAATTTTGGGTAAAATATGTCCTTGTTAAGAACTCGCGTAATGCAAAATGTGTCGCTATAAATTTATGATATCGTAGTATAGGTTCACATTCAACATGAGTGCGATAGGAAGATTGTTCGATTAGTACTAAATCTATCATGTGGGTGTCAATTAATCTTATACTTATTGATCTTGTTAATGTAGTCATAAATGTTTGCATGAATTCTAATATAATCATTTTAGTTAAATTTTATCGAAAATTGCAATGTAACAGTCAAGTTATCACTTCATCGATTTTCAAAAAAATTGCTTGAAAGAACTGCATCCGATTTCACGCAAAGATTTAGAGCTAAAATTAAAAAATTTATGACTAAATTGTCGTCTGCGCGCTAGATTTCGAGCTAATTAAGCCGTTTTCCCCGAGTGCGCCATATTCCGGTACATAAAAATTTCCGACACGTTTCAACTTCCCATTGGCGGGATGAATCCATATGACTACAAAACTCCAGTGGGACCCGCAGCGTACGTTGTTCCGGCTGGATTGCGACGTGGCGGCACAAGTGGCGGATCAGTACATTCTGGTCCCACTTTTTGATCCGGAGGAATAATTTGGAATTAACACAACAGGAAGCGGGAAAAAAAAAAACAGAAGAAAGAAGGAATTTTTTTTTTTGGTAATGGGAAGAAAGAAGGAATTTCGTTTGTCCGTCTGGTCAAAATTTTGTTTAATGCGCCTTTTTTTTGGATACTTTTTTCCCTTATCGCCCCCTCGTAGATTTGAGAGTTTTTAGCAAGTCGTTTAGGGTATGGCGTTATCCGCTCCTACAATAATCTCCACAATTTTTAAGAATTATATTAACAATCTCATCGACATCATGATCATGGATACAATTTGTGATTTATGACGTGGAGTAACCAAACTTGCGCTTCGACGGTACTCCTTTATCTAATTGGGAAAATTGTCTAAAAATCTTAAATTTTTTTTTTTACCAATTCATTCCTTAACTTTTTAACTTTGCCACTTTGAGCACTATCTTTTCACGTTTTTTTTAGTTAGTTTAGCCAATTTTGACTAAAAATCGTTAACGTGGACATCAACCATCCTATGTAGTGCGATTAGCATTGATATGAATAACTTTTGCCCCTTGCTCAATCCAGCTAGGGCGGCTTTCACCAGCCCAGGTTTTGAGCGACCCTCACCTCAGGCTGGCTACATCAACTAAGCTTGATGATGGTGTCGTGACCTAAATTTTCATGCCAAAAATCTAGGCTAATGCATTACCAAGATAATTATTTAACTAACCTAGCTCAGAATCTCTCAAATCCATATCAAATTGCAACTTAAGGTTTGTGTCTATATAAAATATTTATATAACTTTGGAATCCCCACTAGTCAATTTACGCTAGATTGATTAGACACCTAAGCAAAATAGTGGGAAAACGAAATTACTTCTATAAACCAATGATTATGAATTTAGGGACTTGATCGTGCTAGATTTTCTATCTCCATTTTAATATCGATTTAGTTCATGAAAGTTATTCGACAGGCAGCTTGATTAAGTTTTAACCTAAGCCACTAACATGGGTTATCTTACGGGTGTGCAATCAATCAAACGAAATACCAAAAAATCAAGATAATTGCAGGGGGGCATGCTCCAAGTAGATTGTTCTCTCTTTCGATTTTCAATTTTTTAAAGGAAAAAGACCAACCTATATGGAATGCATGAATTCTGATGCAATGAAATTAATTAAGGCAAAATTATCCTAAGCATGCATATGAAATGTATAAAAGGAAAATTTTGGAAGGCAGGGTTTAGAGTTTTTAATTGTTCGCAAAATAAATCCGAGATCAAAATATTATTTGAATTAAGTCTTAGAGGACCAAATTGCATTAGATTGAGCCTTATGCTCATCGGATAATTCAGCTAGGCCCTGTATATGGTCTACCCAAAGTTTCCTCTCCCATTGTGGGCTTGATCGTTCTTTCGCGGGCTTAATTAGGCTTTTTCATAAACAATAAATATTTAATTAAAAGCATTTTTGTTGAATTAAGTTTCGTATAGGCCATAGGACCTTTGGAACTTTCGGCACACTCCCTCTATGCCTTGGCCGAACATTTGTGCTGGGTTCCGGTCCACCACGTGTCAATTTTAGCTCTATTTTCCACCGACGGTCTAATTAAATGCAAATGACAATGCATGCGGCAAATAAAATGCAAGCTACATGAATTTAAATTAAATATTTTTGGTAGAAGCCAAGGTTAGTCTCTAATTTTTTATGCAAAATTTTCTTAAATGAATTAGCCAAAATTAAGTGTCAACATATGGCCAGCAAAGGGGGAAAAAGAAAGAAGAAGGAAGGAAAGAGGACAAAAAGTGAAGAAGGCAAACATAAACAAAAAAAAGGAAAAATAATAAAAAAAAATATATTAAAATATCATTAAAAATTATACACGTCAGTGCCGGAGTTGGCTGTGCCATATAAGACGGCTGGCATTAACATCGGCGATTTTTATCCATAATTAGTTGGATAGACTCGATTGAGAAAAATTGAAAAGACTTAGAATTCAGTTGGCGTAATTAAAAAAGATTTGGGATCGTATTGACAAAAATGCAATACATTTTTTGAACCATTTTTTCCATTGTTCTGGGACAGACCATACCTACCGAATGGTCCCCAGTGTTATTATCTAGAAGCGGCCAGGTTTCGGCAAGTCCTGCCCTCTTGCTCTCCCTCCTGCGGGTCGCACCATTCAAGAACTTTGCTAGTTCGTCGTGCAATTGCCCTGACTTCTTGTGACCCGCGTTAAATGCTTTTTACCATGTTGGTATATGGTGGACATTTATTGTATTCCTGTAATCCATTTTAAGTTTCAGTTAGAATCCTTACGCTTCTTTAACACTTTAGTACCACTCCCACATTGCATAAGTATTACTTCGCGCGGCGTGATTTCGTCTCGTGTCGCTATTCTTGTGACAAGCAAGAAAACTTCTTCGAAAGGGCTGTATATTATAAGCTAACCTAAACGAATCGCTATTTTGAACATTCATGGGAATGAAAATCCCAACACTAATTATATATATATATATATATATATTCAATTACACGTAATTGTGCGGAAAATGAAATATTTGTGGAGATGTTCAAAGTTCATTTTCAGCCGGAAGGAGTGAATGCTGTTGAATCGAATCCAACCAAGCTAACCCCACCGACCCACTTGATCGCCGTCGCAGACGAAATCGCCGTAAGTAGTACCGCAGCCGAAATACGACACGTCGCTCTCGCGTGGATCTCGCCCGTGCGTGGAGTGTGGGCCCAACCTCTAGTGGGACCCACCATCTGGCCCACTCGATTTGGATCTCCCACCATCGAGACGGCGGTCGGGTTCTTTTCCTTCTACGGTGGAGTTGCAGGCGCCAGGAGGCTCTGGGGCCCATCCATTCCGGTCCCCGCGGCTCTCCCCGTCGCTCCAAATAACCCGGTTCGGTTTTCGGGAAAAATTTTCAAAAAAAAAGAAAAAAAGAAAAAGAAGCTCGTGGCTCACCTCGCCGCCTACGCTCGCCGTCGAGGCGAAGTTCCCCAAATTGCAGATCTGTCATTGGAGTCGGAATGGAAAGCGTGGAAGAGAGAGAATGAGCCACGAAGACAATAGTGTGAGGAGAGAGAACGGGGGAGGGAGGAAGAGGGAGAGAGAGAGAGAGGGGAAGATTTTCTTTCGGAAGGGATTTCATTTCTCAACCGTGACTACAGATCTTCAAAGGGAAAAATGATTTCCAATTCTAAAAAAAAAAATGATTTTTCTTGAATTTAGAAAGATATTTTTCACTAACCAAAAAATATTTTCTTTAATCGTATATTTTTTACCTCCAAACACTAAAAATTGAAGAAAATATTTTCGGTAAAACGATTAGAGACTAAATAATGATGTGAAATGGTCACGGGATGCCTCATTGGCTGAACAATGGCATTTTCTTTTTAACTTTTTTTTTCTATTTTTTTCTTTCCAAAAATTTTCCATAAAAAGCTAAAACATAAGAAAAATACACACAAAATTATAGTAAAAATTTCAATCCAAAGGGTAGCCCCTTTGTTTTGGCCGCCTCCCAATCACGAGTACGGCATTAGCTATGGCTAGAAGGGTCATTGGCGCCTCGATAGACACCCTCTCTCGGTTCTGGTGAGGGACATTGCCATTGCCAATGCCTCGCTAGTGATGGGGCGATAGCCATAGCTTGCTTATAATTTTTTTAAATCTTTTTTGAAAAAAATTTAATATTTTAATATTTTAATCTAATTTACCTAAAATTTATGTTAAAACTACTTGGAAGAAAATGCTATGATCGGTTGGGATATTTAGTTGCCTGGTAATGTCACGTCCTTATTTGAAATAGCCAAGGCAACTTAGGGCGCACATTGATAACCATTATGTTTATTTGATCTCTTCCAAATCTATTTTTAGAACAAGTTTGGAATAGAAATTTATTCGGTAAAGCAATTTCATTTTTCTATTAATGAAATAAATTTTTAATTTATAAATAGGTTTTGTATAGAAATGAGAAGTAGTTTTTTTTTTAATTTTTTGGAACAGGAATAGAAATAAAAATTCTTCTTATCACTTACTCCTTCTCTCACATCCCTCCCTCCTATCAATCGTTCGCTATTCGCCAGTCGTCAACCCTTCCATCCCTGGCCGTTGTCTGAAGCTCGATTGTCAGTAATCGCATGAATTTTATGCTTTATCAAATAAATTCATATTTCGAGAAATATGACTTTTGTGTATTTATTAAACACGTTTCTTTACTTAGAAATTAATCCATAAAAAAAGAAAAATACATTTATCTCTAGAAATTATTGCCAGGGATATCAGTCGTGCGTTTAAGGACTTTATTTAAGATGATGATGATGCTTCACACTTTTATTTTAAAATTTTCCAAGAACAAAACGTTTTTCCCGTAGTTTCCTCGTTTACAGACATTAATAGGCCCGGGCCACCCCACGTCATCATCTGCGGCTTCGGCAGCAGGCAATGGACTGTCGACGCATGCGATTGCTTTTCTTGCTTAGGTTGGCTTGTTTCTCTTCGCAACGTTCAAAGACACAAAACGCATTAATTGTGCACAGTCATGTCAAAAAAATAAAATAAAAAATTGGGCACCGTTAAAAAAAAAAAAACAAATTCGATCCGGCGTCGCTTTGTAATTCCAAAAGCATTCCGGGGGGGGCCGTCCTCGAGAAAAGAGCACGAACCGCCAGAAGATCTTCCTCGTTATTCTGCCGACCGAATCCTGGCCGTACACGTAATCTGGCCCGGACGGCATCACGTTCACGTCACCTCGCCCCAAGAGATCGAACGCCCAGTTGCAACTTGGGGTCGTGGTGGTCCCCGCGGTCCCCCCATGTCCCGCCAGCTCAGCCAGTCAGTTGTTGCTGAGGTACGGGTCGTGATTTGTGGTCCCAACGACCCCTCCCGTCCCATGTGGGGCCCTCCGTTGCGGATTAGATTTGGGAAGCTGCGATTAGTGGGGGCCGAAAGAGGAAAGAAAGAAAGCAAATAATCGGAGTAATTAAGGTATCGTTTTAGGCCCACTTCTTGGTGGGCCACTACGCTTGCGGCCCAGATAACAGGATCGCGAGAGCTTCCGATTGTCCGGTCGCATTGGCAGGGGGAGCCGAATTGGGGTGGACAGTCATCGGGTGGTGCAACCGACAAGCCACTGTTGTTCTCACCTAGAACCATTAAATGAATGAGTTGGATCGGGGCTTGATCTGACTCAATTGACCTGTTTTGAATGGGGGTGTGCGGCTGGATCGGACCACTCGAAAAATAGCTCCGAGAACCGGTAGCTTTTCGAATCGTTTCGGGAACAGGTTCTAATTTTTTAGAACTAGTTGAAACTAGTCCGATTCCTAGTTTCACGTGAAGATCCACCCGGGAACGGAACCAGCTTTGGAATTGATTGTTAGCAATTGTAAGAAAAAAAAAAACTTAATCTCGCTCGCCTTATCTCATCTGTTTTTGATGAATTGTAATTTCTATTGCTCATATTAGAGATTGTTGGTTTTGGTAGATAGCGAGTTTTATTATCCATCTTTTACTTTAAATCGTTTCGTTACTAATCATATTATTTTGCTAGAAAAAAATGAAATCATAAAAAGAAACAAAAGAAAAATGGGTTCTTGAGTGGACCTTGAAAAAAAAAAAAACAGGATGGATTCAAAAACAAGTTCCAAGACAAAAATGGTAGGTTTCAAGTTTTAAAAATTGAGAGATTGGGTTATGACATGGTAGGTTTTAAGTTTTAGGTTTTTGATCTACCCACCCAGATCATGCTTACCCCTAGTTTCATTCATTTTTCATGTAATATAAATCTAGCAACTATATTGACCCAACACATATTGGATCCAATCCATATTGCTAAAATACTTTAATATTAAATCTACTTTATAAAAAATTATTTCTTATGAGTTTTTAAAAAATAATATTTTTATATTATATATTTTTTCTTTTTCTTTATTTTTTTTCCCCTTCTACGTTCGGTGAGGGTGGCAAATAGATTGTGGCCAATTTATGAGCCATTTAAAACATATTTAAGACCCATTAACTTGTTAACCAAATCATTTATGGCCAATTTAAGCTTATTCTTAACACTCAAGCTAAACTATTTATGGCCCACACCATTAAATACGAGTTAATATAGGTTCTAAACTCATTTTACCACCTCTACTTGCACACCGTGAATCTCATCACGGCTGGTGTCGAATGTGTATTCGTATCGCTTTTTGATCAGTTGATTGCGCCGCGTGCGGGTGTCGCTGTACGTGACGTATCTGTTGTGCGAAGTACCTTCTCTCCAATCGGGGGCCGTGCAGAATGCGACGAGAATTCTACCTCCATGTGGAACAAGAGAGAGATCACGGAAGGGGGGCACCCGAGCAGGGAGACTCACTCCGCAAGCAAGTAGTGTACGAACTTAATGCACGTTCTAAATCGAATTTGGATGGTCGGCAAGACTTATCGGGGATCCATCAGGACCAGGGTCGGAGGTATCGCGCGTTGATCTATACAGAAATTGACGAGAGAAAGCGACGAGCCAGGGAGTTCCCAAATTGCAATTCCTTGTCTGAGCTCATACAGACATTCACTTTCACCGGACAATCGGCGAAATGCCGAACGTTAGACGACGGGATATGTGAACTTCGTCGGAGTGCTTGTCCGAACTAGCACGTATGGGTTTAATCTCTTCATGACCAGGAAGAAAAGCTATAGCGTCTTATTAGACCCGCAAGCTTTATTACTTATGCCAATATTAGAAATGGCAAATATTAGTAAGATCCCTCTATCGTCAAAAGGCATGAAGGTCAACACCATGCCGGAAACCACTCCTAACCTCCTTGGCGGCGCCGGTGGACGAGCGACAACGTGGGAGAGGGAGCAGGGAACGCTCAGTTGAGCTTGACGGGTAATTTGGACCCGGAGGAGCCCGGGCCTTTCCCGACGGTGATGTGGAGCCTCTGGCCGTACTCGCAGTGCCTGCCGGAGGAGGAGACGTAGTAGTAGTCGCCGACGGCAGTGAGGTTGAGGATGGTGGGGCC
Organism: Psidium guajava; assembly: GCA_016432845.1. Taxonomy (NCBI): domain Eukaryota; kingdom Viridiplantae; phylum Streptophyta; class Magnoliopsida; order Myrtales; family Myrtaceae; genus Psidium; species Psidium guajava. The sequence goes on from CM028232.1 coordinate 8,231,502, forward strand.
CATGTAGTAAATGTCGATGGGGTCGCTCATGTCGCACGCCTCGTAGTCCTTCTTCTTGACGATCAGCAAGTTGTTGGAGCCGGGCCTGTATGGGAAAACTGCCATGCACATGTGCATGTCCGTGACGATTTTAGAATTCAAAGCCGTAATTTTCACGTTCATGGTTGCTAGAACATGCGTGCACTGGATGTTAGGTTTTCTCGACAAACTTTGCGCCAAGAAAATGTTAGTGTGAGGATTAGAATTCCGACCCAGATGACTAATATGGCACATAAAAACCCTAATCATCAGCACATCACGAGATGTTTCTGGAAGTCTCCATTCTCAGTGCTGACTGATTCGACTTATCCATCGGAAAATGGCATCATGAGAGACTTACGTTCGTAAACAACGTGATCCAATGATGCCCGTTATCGTCGATTTTCGCTGAAACATCTAATTCGAAGGAAGCAAAAAATGTATAATTAGATTGAACGGGAAAAAAACTCACTGAGCTGGTCGCCGACGCCGAAGGTCCTCGGTTTGGCCCAATCTTGGTAGAAGGTGACATTGTCGGGCACGTCCCATCCTTGGCGACCGCCGACGACGTGGAGCATCGCGCTCGCGGATCCCACCAGCATCGTCGCCATCACCGAGCAGCCCAACAAGACCAAGCCAAGACTCACTGATGACGATCTCTCCATGGTTTTGAAACTTCCTCACCCTTTCACTGCCCTTCTGAAATTCGTTTCTCCGCGTTCGAAAGGAGAGGGCAAGGATGAGAAATGGGTTTAACTACCTAATTTGGAAATTAATCTCCCCCTTCAAATACAAAGAGGGATGGAGAGGCCCAAATCATGATTTCGAGAGGTGGTTAATTTAATTTGTTTTGATTGATCGATGGAAGTGATATCCAGGGGGCTTTGACCGGGTCAACCGAAACAGACTCCGATTTATGGTAGGATATGGTTGGGGGGGTTCAGAGCCGACGGGCCTTTTCTCTCCCTCCCTTGCCATCTCTCTTCCTTATCGATCATCCATCAACCAAAACTAAACAAGCGTATGCAGGTAAGAATGCCCTTTCCAACACAGTTTGGATCGAAAAATCATTTGAAATATCGAGATGCTGTTACTAATTGGTTTCATAAACTCGATGAAATGTGAGATACGGTTAGAAAATGCACTTGGGAGCTACCCTTGGCGGTTTCGGATGGTAAGAAACTCGAGTAAGATTTGTTGAACTAACACAAGTTGATAACTTAATGGGAGAAAAATTGGTAAGTGACATGAATAGAGGTGGGTAAACTCATAGGAAGGTTGATAAATAAAACGTAGACGGATAAATAAAAGTTGGCAAACGATAATTTAAAAGTTGATGAATGCAACGCAACCAAATAAACATTGGTAGTAACTCAAAAGCAAGTTGGTAACTTGATCAGACCATATATGGCAGGTCACTTAGATAGATATTTGTTAATTCGTCCGGAGTTTATAAATTTTAAGGTGTTTGTAAGAAGGACAAATCAAAATAAGTGAAATATAAGAAAAATTGATAATGTGTAGAGTTAGCGACTCCATAAAAGTGTCGGTAAATTATCAACAAGTTACCGAAAAAATCCAGTGTCCGGAAATTGTATTTACCAACTCCTTCATATATCTACTAACATGGAGATACTCAAAACTATTTTTAATGAAGAGAAAAATCGGCCATTGAGGTTTAAGCAGAACATCATTGATACCTTCGGTTTTTAGTGAAGACAACAAGACATAAATGGAGGTAGAAACCGAGAAACAGTTATTTGCCATGGGGATTGTTTTGGTATAAGCTTTGGCCGGATTGTAACCCATGACGTACTGGGATGGTGCCTTGAAGTGTCGTGACTCGTAGGATGTTGTAACTGTGGAGATGCTACAACTGTCGGGTACTTGTCAAATACCGTATGAAAGAAAGATCAAACCCTTCTTTTCACGGTTGAATTGTACAAAACAATCTTCTATAATAAGAGATGGTGACTTTAGCTAGGCTGGTGCTGGCTATGTGTAATTGAAATGACATGATTAAACAGTATATTTTTCCTATAATGCCACAAAGCATGTCCCTATAATTAACCATAGCCATTAAGCTCAGCTGCAATACTATAGGTGAGGGTCATGACGCCATCGCCAAATCTGGGCCAGGGTGCCGCAACCTTGGCGGGTTTGGGGGAGGCCACGACACCTAGATCTTGCGGCCTTGCCCAGGGCGAGGGCTGGTCGACAGCCCTTGTCGGCCCTCGGCCATAAGGAAAAAGAAAGAACATTATAGAAAAAGGAAATAAAAATTCAAAATATAATCAAAATGTTATTTAAAATACCAAGGTCCACATGAGCATTTTTGGGTCAAAATTAACTAGATGAACTCAATTAATACTAATACGAAAAGCTTGATGACTTTTTTGGTACTTTTCCCATAACTATAACCAGCATGGTCAACTGCAATGTTGCTCCCTAACTGATGGTCCAACCGACTCTCTCATAAATGTCCATGAACGAGAAATAGCATCATTTATTTTCGGCCGAATTTCTTTTCAAAACTTATATAAGGCATATTGTCAGTGTAAAATATTTTCTTTTTGTACAAGAGTCATAAAATAAAAAATTTCATCTACTGGTAGAATCAATAGAGTTCCAAGTATTAAAAAACATATACGTCTTCATGCTTAAACACTAGGTGTAATAATTTTTTTTTTTAACACCATCAATATATCATATGAAAGTCTTATTCTCTTGGAAGGTCTTCCCTTCCGTAGACAGGTGTCTTGTAGCATAAAAATTATTTCAGCTTAGATTGCATTTGGTAGTCAGAATAAAAATCAGGATAGGATAAAATATAGTGTTACGCTTTTTTCACTTCTCATTTGGTTAAGAAACTCCCTATCATAATGTTGTGATCATATTATCCTTTAGGTGATCCGTCTTTTTAACATTATTCCTCCTCTTTTTATTTGATCAAATATGCTGTCCATTCTTTTTTTCTTTTGCTTTTTTTTTGTCTCCTTTGTCTTTCCTCGGGAGTCCCACTTTCATTTCTCTTCTCATGTTTCCTCACCATTGGTGTGCTACCGACAACACTGCCCCTCTCTATTCCCCTTTCCCACTTTTTTTTGCTTTAAACACGCCTTTAAGGTCTCCTTCTCCCCCAATTTTGTCTCGTAAAACGTTTAAATGCAATGCTAAGTTAAATTGCTTATTGTGAGTCCCCAACAAGAGCATAAAAGGATGACAAATTATGACGCAAAATATCAAACCAACTTGTTAGCGTTATTTTTTGCCCTTTACCATCAACTCCCATCATCAGCTATAGTTAAGCAGTTCGGAAATAGAGGAGGACACTCCCTTTGCCCAACCCTGTATGTCTTCCCAACTCCCTGCCTTCCTCCATGTCTTAAGAACAAGTGTTCATCAACATGACGTCAAAACACCTCCCAACTCCCCTTGATGACTTCCTCCGATCCCCACACCAGCTCACTCACCTCCACTCATTACCCTGTGCCATTCGCTTCCATGTTCCTCCTCAACCCTAGAGGATCGACACAATGTGGTTGACGACAACACCACTGGCCCCGAGCCAAGCCGCCGTAAGCCGGGGAGGCTGGCGGATTCGACGCCAAGCTTGATCATGCACGCTAATAAGTACTTCAACTTTTCATCAAATTTATGGAACTTTTGGCTCACTCTCTCTTTCATCATCTTTCTTCTAGAGTCTACACTACTCTTGAGGCTTGTCTAAAGAGGAAAATGGAAAAAGAGGAAACAGCGAGGGGGAAGATAAGTAGGGAAAAAAGAAAATTGCACCCACAAGGCAAGAAATAAAAAAAATAAATAAAAAAGGGGAATAATAGAATTGACTAATAAAAATAGGAGAATACTACTAAAAGAGTGTTGCATAAGGATAATATGGTCAAAATACTATAACAGGGAGTATTTAAGTCAAATGAGGAGTGAAAAAAGCGTGGCCCTAAAATTTATCCTACCCTATGTTTGGCTCACAGGACATGACAAAGTGGGATATGGCTTGGATAAATGACAAATAATCCGTGGCCAATTGAGGTTCCAAATTTGACTCCAAGTCGAAATGAAATAGATTTTAATATGCCTTAAAGTCTCGAGGACTTTACAAAATTCGAAGTACTAGGTTGGGAGGAAGTCACTAAAGATGCAGAAGAAGATAATAAAAAATCAAAAGCAAGAAGCGGTTGAATATCCAGATAACAGATTAAAGATAAATAAGGGAATCGTAAGACTTATTGAGTTAGAATAGATGGCTTACATTCTGGGATATCATTATTGCTCGATGATTGAAATTGATATAAAAATTCTAAAAATGACAGAGAAAGTGAAAAAAGCTTACAAAGCATGACTAGAAAACTTAATAAACAAGGTATTGCTGGGGGCAGAATTAGGAAATTAATCTAGTCTAGTTCAAATTCAAACACTGGACAATCCGACGTAAATAGGACCGTTTTGAATAATCTTCCCATCAACTCGATTGATACATACTTCTTAACTCAATCTTGGTTCCTGAGTACGTACTTCGAGCCAGCCGGTCGTTGCCTCGTATCATGTACCTTTACTAAAACACTGCCTATTGGAAACTCATGATCGACAAGGTCAAGACATTATATGAATGGGCCTCATGGGTAAATAGACCATTTAAATAGATTGGTTGAGTTGGATCATAAATGATTTAACTCAAATTGACTCATTAGCCCATTTATGACCTATTTATTTTAATACAAATTGTTCGATCCATGCCCGATCTAACTTATATTGCTAAAACACTTCTATATTTAATCTAATTTAGCAAAAATTATAAATTGTTAAAAAAATATCGTGGATAATAAAATAAAAAAATCAGATTTTTTTAAATTTTTTCCTTTTCCTTTTTAATTTTTAATTTTCTTTTTCATTTCTTCTTTTTTTTTTCAAAGTTTAGTGAGGGTCGGTTGACCCTCACTGACCGCAAGTGAGGGTCAGCTACACTCATCCAGATTTGGTGAGGGTTGATGGTAGGGGAGATTGATTCTCGATTCGATCCGGTTCTCAATTTATGAAAATTTTCAAACCTACTCTCATTTCGAGTCAAGAGATGGATAAATAGACATATCCATTGCACTAATGGAGGCGTTCGTAGAACCAGATCGGACTGAATCGGTTTCCAAGCGGTTCCATTGGATTGGTAGCTGACCAAAAAAAAAAACACAATATGTTCCATTAAAAAGGAACTTGATGCCTCTGTAGACAACAAAATTTTCGGCATCTTAATTTTGAGATACCTTTTATCTGTCGTTGTGGAACTATAGCCATGTAACTTGTTCCCCATTTTTCTTCTCACGTCAAGGTCAAGGCTCTTGTTTTCACTATGCATTTTCTAGAGCTTTCAATCAAAAACTACAATAAATTCTTAAGGATGTCCTTATCCAAATTGTCCTTGATATAAGGATCATAGAACTGCACCCCTTCTTTTATCGATCACTTAAAAAAATTTGATCGGTCCGGTTCGGGTTATCTGGTTTGGTTCTATGTCCTTGGAACCAAGAGCTAGACCGCTCAATCGCCAATTCTAATTTTAGTAATCGAGAATCGGACCGGACCCCTCTACAACCGAGAACTAGACCACCGATCCCGATTTGATCTGATTTGCTCATCTCTAGTTAGTGGCCTTCATCAGACAAGTTGGGAAAATAAAAAAGAAGTCCGGTGAGAAAAATAATGTAAAAGAAAGAAAAAAACAAAAAAGAAAAAAGGAAAATAAAAAAAATCAGAAATTTTTTTTATGACTCACTTAAGATAGTAAGATAACTCAATTAAGACTCATCAAATTGTTAAGTGACCCACTTAAATTTTTTAAGCAACACATTTATAACCCAAATTCTTAAATCCATGGCTCTTGATATGAAGTCAAATGGTCAACAGAAGAAGTTAAATAACCAAATAAAGCTAAAGAAAGCCACCACTTTGCTTGAGTGGCATTTGTCCAAGCTCAAGAAATCAACCCAAAAAATTAAACCAAAAACCTGAAATTGGGTATATACCAATATTAGTCTCTGTTGAGCTCATGTCATCACAGATAAAGAATGGGCAAATGACATAAATAATCTGTAAATTTTGAACCAATGTGTAATGTGGTCTCTGAATTTTAACCCAATGTGCAATATTGTCCATGAATTTCTAATTTGCTCAATGTGGCAAATTAGGTCCTAAACTATATAAAAAAAAATCTAATATTACCCTTTGACTTAAATTAATGTGAGGATAACATTGGATATTTTCATATAATCCATGGACTAGTTTGGATATTTACAGAAAGCTCATGAATTATATTGAATAAATTAAAAATTTAGAGACTATATTACACATTAAATTAAAGTTAAAATACTATTTATATCATCATCATCCCCTCAAAAGAAAAGTCGATTTTTTGGTTCGAGTTCATCGTTAGGCTTTTTGGTCCTTTCTCGTGGGGAAGTCTAATCAGAATTTTTTTTTCCGGTGGGATGGGAAGTCTCATCAGATCCATCGCCGGCTTTTGGCGTGCTCTTTGTTTCTTCCTGCTGAGTTTGGCTCTCTCTCCCTTTTGATTTGGTCTCTTTCTTTCTTATTATGTTCGGGTTCCGCGATCCTCTGCTTTGCCGATTTTTGCGTTGGAAGAGTCGGATTATTTGAGATTCCGCCTTGAGTTGGATGATGGTGAATTGGGTTCTGAATAACTTGAGAGATATATGCTGCCCTATTTCGACTACCTGGATCGCTTTTCATGATAAAACTATTGAAAATATTAAAATAAATTTTGGAAGAAAGTAAAAAAAAAGAAGAAGCCTCAATTTTTGACTATTAATGGACAACTTAGGTGTGTTTAAGCCTCAATTTTTGACTATTGATTGTCAAAAATGGACAACTTAGGTGTGCTTGAATTTGATAAAATTAAGTGTAGTCAAATAAAGACATTTAAGTTTGGCAAAAATTAGGTATAGAATTGGCTATAAATATGTGTGGTTTTCTTGTAAGTTTCATATCAAGGAGGAGAAGAAATAGAGAGAGAGAGAGAGTTTTCTTGTAAGAACAAGCTTAGAGCAAAGCTTGATTTTCTTTGTGTAAAACCTTGGTAAAAGTATTTTGTAGTATTGCTCTCTCATTTGTGTTTTTGTTATTATCTCCAAATTAAATCCTCCAAGCTTCCGCAAAATTCCTCCTTCCTTTTTATTTGGTTCCTACATTTGGTATCAGAGCCAAGTTATGGCGTCCACAAGTTCCGTTCAATTTCAACTTCCAAAGTTAAATGGAAAGAATTTCAATAACTGGTCCGTCCAGATGAAGGTTTTGTTCAAATCGTAAGATTTGTGGAACCTGGTGGAGAATGGCTACATCGAAGTAGCTAATAACGAAGAATTCAATGCTATGAGAAAGGAGGAGAATGATTCGTTGGTGGAGTACCGGAAAAAAGATCAGAAAGCATTATATGCGATCTTTCAAGCCGTGGAGGAGACGATATTTGAAAAAATATCGAATGCCGAGACTGCCAAAGCAGCGTGGGATATTTTGCAAAAATCCTACAAGGGCGACGATCGTGTTCGAAGAGTTCGGCTTCAAACACTTCGAGGTGATTTTGAGTCTTTACGCATGAATGATTCTGAATCTATCTCTTTGTATTTTGATCGTGTACAAAACATCGTTAACCAATTGAGGGTTAATGGTGAAACACTCCAAGATGTACGAGTCGTAGAAAAAATCTTGAGGTCTTTGACTGAAAGATTTGACTACGTTGTTGCGGCAATCGAAGAAGGCCAAGATATATCAACCATGACGTTGGAGCGGTTGATGGGTTCATTATGCTCGCATGAGCAAAGAATGAATCAGAAGTCCGTCGGTTCATATCCCGAGCAAGCCTTGCAAAGTCGTATTGTTCCATCAAATCGAGGAAGCTATCAAGGAGGTCGAGGTCGCGGAGGAAGCCAAGGAAGAGGTGGAAATTCCAATTTCACCGGAAAATTTAAAACACGTGACAAATCAAAAGTCAAGTGTTTTAAGTGCAACAAGTTCGGACATTACAAATCCGAATGCCATGCAAAGGCGACGTACGAGCAGGCAGAGCACGCACATACCACCGATGCTGAAGAATACATGGTGCTAGCATGTACGAAAGATGACTCAAGTACTGCAGACACCAACATATGGTATCTAGACACTGGTTGCAGCAATCATATGACTGGCCGGAAGGAATTATTCTCGCAATTGGATGAGACGAGTCGTGGTGAAGTCAACTTCGGGAATAAATCAAAAATTCCTGTGATGGGCAAAGGTAACATTAATATCAAGTCAAAAGATGGTACTAATGTTGCTATTGCAGATGTTTACTTTGTACCAGGACTTTTTTGGAATTTGCTAAGTGTTGGGCAACTTTCCGAAAAAGGCCACAAAGTTCACATTGAAAATGGAATTTGCACCATCAGAGGTGTCAACAACAAGTTGATCACAACGGTGCAAATGACGAAAAACCGGATGTTTCCCATGACTCTTCAGACGAAGAATCTCTTGAGTTTTCAAGCGATGATGAAAGACAACAACTGGCTGTGGCATCTTCGATACGGTCATCTAAATTTTCGTGGACTAAAACTACTGGTTCAGAAAAAGATGGTGACCGGCATGCCTTTAATCGAATGTCCAGATCGTCCATGCGAAGGATGTCTCGTTGGAAAACAAGATCGAGAATCATTTCCAGTAGGGAAAGCCAGAAGAGCAAAGCAACCTTTGGAGCTGGTACATACAGATATATGTGGCCCTGTTGAGGTTGAATCAGTCGGACAAAAAAGGTACATGCTGATTTTTGTTGATGATTTTACCAGAAAAACTTGGGTATATTTCTTGAGAGAAAAATCTGAACCATTTGCCAAGTTCAAAGAATTTAAAGTCTATGTTGAAAAACATAGTGGCTTTAATCTGAAGACGTTGAGATCGGATAGAGGGGGAGAATTTACCTCAAATGAATTTGACAAATTTTGTAAAATTCATGGAGTAAAACGTTAGTTGACTGCTAGCTATACACCTCAGCAAAATGGTATAGCAGAAAGAAAGAACATGACAATTTTTGAAATGGCAAGAAGTATGTTAAAAGCCAAAAATTTGCCTAAGAATTTTTGGGCAGAAGCGGTTGCTTGTGCTGTATTTGTACTAAATAGGTGTCCAACAAGGAGTGTTCTTGGAAGAACCCTAGAAGAGGCTTGGAGCGGCAACAAGCCAGATGTTTCGTTTCTACGAGTATTTGGGTGCGTGGCATATCCCCATATACCAGATGAATGAAGAAAGAAGTTGGATGACAAAAGCGAGAAGTGCATTTTCATTGACTATAGTGACACAACTAAAGGTTATAAGCTGTATAACCCAGTCACTGAAAAGGTAATTATCAGCAGGGATGTCCAGTTTTTTGAAGATGAAGCTTGGGACTGGAACCAAAAGGGTGACCAGAAAAGCATCAATATCGAAGATGAACCATTGGAGAGAGAAATAGAAGAGCCTCCATCATCTTCAACTAGTGGTACATCTTCACCAACAGCAGCTTCAGAACCACCACTACGTCGTTCACAACGACTGAGGGAGACGCCAGCAAAATTCAGGGATTACGTGGTCATAGGAGGCGATGGCAGTGATAATAAAGGAATTACTGATGAAACATTAGTAAACTTTTGTTTGTTTGCTGAATGTGATCCTGTAACCTATGATGAAGTAGCTGCAGATGAAAGGTGGATTCATGCAATGGATGAAGAAATTTACTCCATTGAGAAGAATGACACATGGGTGCTAACTTCTTTACCACCTGGTAAGAAACCCATTGGTGTCAAGTGGGTGTACAAGACGAAGTACCAACCCAACGGTCAGGTGGACTGTTACAAGGCCAGACTGGTTGTAAAGGGCTACAAGCAAAAGCCAGGTATTGATTATTTTGAAGTATTTGCACCAGTGGCTCGGATGGATACCATCCGGATGATCTTAGCACTTGCAGCTCAAAATCATTGGAAGATCCATCAAATGGATGTGAAATTAGCATTCCTCAATGGTATTCTTGAAGAGGAAGTCTACGTGGAGCAACCACAGGGTTATGAGAAAGGGCATGAAAATCAAGTTTACAAACTGAAAAGGGCTTTGTATGGGCTAAAACAGGCACCTCGTGCTTGGTACACATGTATCGACACATACCTGTTAGAGCGTGATTTTCAAAAGTGCTCGTATGAGCATACACTGTATATCAAGTCAAATACTAACGGTGACATAACAATTGTGTGCCTTTATGTTGATGACTTGATATTTACAGGCAGCTGTGAAAAAATGTTTTCAGAATTCAGGGAGGCTATGACTAGCCAGTTCGAGATGACCGATTTAGGATTGATGTCCTATTTTCTTGGGCTTGAAGTGAAGCAGACAGATAATGGCATATTTATTTCACAGCAGAAATATGCTAATGATATTCTGAAGCGATTAAAAATGGAATCGCTCAAACCAATTCGAACTCCCGTAATTGAACGTTTGGAGCTGAAGAAAGAAGAAACCGGTGAATTAGTAAATCCCACTTATTTCAAAAGCATTGTTGGCAGTTTAAGATATTTGGCTTCTACAAGACCAGATATTACCTATGGAGTGGGAGTTATTAGCAGGTTCATGGAGAAACGATACCAATCACATTTACAGGCGGCAAAAAGAATTTTGCGGTATGTCAGTGGAACTCGTGATCATGGAATTTTATATTCTTATACCGACAACTTTGATCTGTTGGAGTATACAGATAGTGATTGGGCAGGTGATACTGAGACTCGAAAGAGTATTTCAGGGTATGCTTTCTTTCTTGGATCAGGAGTAATTTCTTGGTCTTCGAAAAAACAGCAGATTGTTGCACTCTCGACAGCTGAAGCAGAATACATGGCATTAGCTTCAGGGGCTTGTCAAGCAATATGGCTTCGATGGATGCTGCGTGAATTGATGCATGAACAAGCAGATTAGAAGACCAGATTGCAGATATCCTGACAAAACCATTGAAGGCTGATCTGTTCGAAAGATTGAAGACGATGCTTGGCGTTATGAACTTCCAAAATCAATTTTAAGGGAGGCTATTGAAAATATTAAAATAAATTTTGGAAGAAAGTAAAAAAAAAGAAAAAGCCTCAATTTTTGACTATTAATGGACAACTTAGGTGTGTTTAAGCCTTAATTTTTAACTATTGATTGTCAAAAATGGACAACTTAGGTGTGCTTGAATTTGATAAAATTAAGTGTAGTCAAATAAAGACATTTAAGTTTGGCAAAAATTAGGTATAGAATTGGCTATAAATATGTGTGGTTTTCTTGTAAGTTTCATATCAAGGAGGAGAAGAAATAGAGAGAGAGAGAGAGAGAGAGAGAGAGAGAGAGAGAGAGAGAGAGAGAGAGAGAGAGAGAGAGTTTTCTTGTAAGAATAAGCTTAGAGCAAAGCTTGATTTTCTTTGTGTAAAACCTTGGCAAAGGTATTTTGTAGTATTGCTCTCTCATTTGTGTTTTTGTTATTCTCTCCAAATTAAATCCTCCAAACTTCCGCAAAATTCCTCATTCCTTTTTATTTGGTTCCTACAAAAACTCCCTTTGTTTTTCTTGGAAAGAACCGGTTCTTCTTTTTTTTTTTTTTTTAAGGTTGATTTTGCTTGCTAACTCGTGTACGTTTTCCCTCGTGATCAATCTCAAATGGTTAGGAATCCCATATCGAGTGTACGCACAAGATGCTGAGTTTGTCCTGTGATGCTTCTACTTTCCAGGAACAACTTGCTTGAATCTCTAAATTTTTTTCGCAGATTTGGTATCGAACTGAACGAGTCTTGCAGCATGACCGGCTTGCGGGTTCGACTCTTTGAAGACGGAATGCAACAACTCCGGCAGGTCGGAGAGTTACCAGGAAGGATGAAGGCTCATGGGGTTGCAAGATGAGATCCAAAACGAGACGAGACAGCTTTGAAGAGTCGGAAGATCAAGCAGAACCTCAAGCTCGAAGAGAGAAGCATAAATGGAACCGGAGGAGCGCTGTGTGAGAGAGTTCCATCGGGTTTTCAAACGAGGCGAGCTTTACATCGAGCACTGACCTAAAGTTGGGGATTTTGCGTGTTTACATCAAGCCACTTGAGGCCCTTATTTGAGAAAATAATAGTACTTCAAGTCTTTATTTAGAATTTTTCCAAAGTCTCGGAGGTCAAATTACGTAGTTATGGCATTCATGATCAATAAGCTTAAGGGCATTTCGTCCATTGTGCTCTATATAAATTGGGTGCATTTATCATGATCTGATTTGGACCAGTAACATTTTAACCCTTATCTTAGACGTGATGTGAATACTCGACCATCGATTCTCCATACGAGTAGTTTTTTACATCGATGATTGGATAACGCAAATGGATGGTTAATTGGAATGGAAAATGGGGTTAGTCCCGAGGATTTCTTTTAGACAAAAGAAAATTCGGGACAGAATCAAGATTTAACTTAAACTTAACTCTTCTTTTTTGGAGTTAGGTGTGGAAAATTGACACGTATTGTGACGTCTTTCGGGTTTGTGAAAGTTCTAGAGATAAACAAATCAATTCTAGGTTAGGTTGGAGAATTAGGATCCGTCGCCCAAAGTGGTTGCGGCTTTGCTGTCCGTGACTGGTCAAGGCGGCAGGGGCGTGGAAGTTCCACGGGGCCGTCCCCGTCTGTTGACTTTGTTCTTATTTAAAAGGTCATGTCGTGGCCGTCTCGCAAATCGCATAAGACGTGCGCTCCCTTCCATCAGATTGATGCATGAGCAAATAGACTTACTTATGTCCAAATGCGACCCATTCTGGACTATGGAGTTAGTCATTCATGTCATATATGTTAAATGTATTTATTATACACAAGTTGCGTAAAATCGGCGCCCGTTCGATGTATCATAACATGTGTTTGTTAAGGACACGCAATTAAATTCCTTTTATAAATTTAATTATCTCTGGCCACAATCTAAAATTTTAATCTCTTAATCGAGGTGCTTTCCGACCAAATAGAAAAAGAAAATTGGTGCATGCATAGATGAAGTCTTCTTAAAAGCAAACGTAAGGTTAAAGTTAAAAGGTGATGGACCAAGTCATGGCGGGAAAAAAAGAAAAAGAAAAAGAAAAAGAGACTTCATAAAAGCTAATTGAATACACGTATCAAGGTGTCAATTAGGCGGTTCGTGGATTTTTGTAGCGTTTTTGTGCAATAAAACCCACGATAGAAAAAGGTTAGGGATTTAGTAAGAAAATCTATCCGTGCTTAGTTCGCGTACGGGATTTTCATGTCCAACTTTTGAGATATCAAGTTAGGGCATCAGGGTCCCGAGCCGGATCCTTGAGGACAAGTCTTAGGCCCTTAAAGTCGAAGGTCCGATGGCCACGGTCGAAGGTTTGGGCATCAAGATCCTCGACATGGAATGGAATGGAATGGAATGCCGCGTCCCCCGACCTTAGGAACTCGAAATCTGAGCGGACTCGGAATATCGGGACCCCGTGCATCGGATTGAAGCATTTGCTTCTTCAGGCAGGGAAATCTTCTAACGTTCTTCGGCGACGAATTCACATTCATCGTGAAATGGCCCAACAACAGCAAATGTGAAGGGCATGCATGATAAATTGGTCAATGGAAACTAAAGAAAGCAAACCGCTCCGGTGGAGCGGCATCGCCTGGAAGGAATTTCAGCAAAAGGGCGATGCCCAACTCAGCACCTGCCCGAAACATCCAACGCGGAAGAGGGAGGGGGGGGGGGGGGGGGGGGACTCGAAATCAGTCAAGATCTTCTCCCTCCTTTCCCTTTTTTTGGGGCTTTTTGTGGGGAAGTCAAAACGCGGTGCCGTTTGACGGCCCCCACTCCCCTCCACTCGCGACCGTCGTTTCGTGTTCGAACGGGCCCCCAAAACGACCTCCAACTCGGCCCCCTCCGGAAAAGCCAACGGTCTGTGGAAAGGCAAGTCAAGAGAGTCGAAACTCGCGGGAACTCGATGTATAAGAAGCACGACGTGGTTAACTCCCAAGGAAAGCGGACATTTTCAACGGCCGCGCCCACCCTCTCTCTCTCTCTCTCTCCTCTCTCTCGTTCAATTTCATTGTCGAAGGTCAAACGATCGACCGAGAACCTGAAACAGACCGAGAACCTGAAACAGAGAAAGAACCTGAAACTGATGTTTCTGTTTGAGCTCGACCCATTACAGACGGAGAAAGGTCGGTTTTTTTTTGGTCCTTTCTCGCGGGGGAGCTTCATCGGGTACATCGCCTGTTTCTTCCGGTGAGTTTGACTCTCTCTCTCTCTCTCTCCCTTTTAATTTTTTCTTTCTTTCTCTGTATTCTTTCTTGGGTTTTGAATACTCTGTTTTGTCGAATTTGCGTTGGATGAGTCGTTTCTTTTCTCTCTTTTTGTGAGGTTCTTCCTTGGATTGGACGATTGTGAATTGGGTTGTGAACAACTTGCGAGATTTATGCTTGCTCTGTTTCGATCACCTCGACCTAAATTATGGCGAATTCCCTTTGTTTCTCTCGCAGAGGACAGAGTTTTTTCGGGTTGATTTTTCTTGTCGACTCGTATACGTTTCTCGAATTTCCCGTCAAATGTTTTTATCATGGTCAATCTCCAGTAATTATGGTTTTCAAATTGAACGTGCCCATAAGATGCTGAGTTTGTGTGGGTGTGTATGTGATGCTTCGAGGTTTCCAGGACAGCTTGCTTGAATCTGTAAGACTTTCGGAGATTTCCGATCGAATTGCGCAAGTCTCGTGGCGTGCCCGGCTCGCAGATTTGACTCTTTGAAGCCGGAATGGAACAGTTTCGGCAGGTCGGGGAGGTACTAGGAAGTATGAGGGCTCTCATGGTGTTGCAGGAGGATATCCAAATCAATAGGAGACAGTGTTGCTTGCTCCTGCATATTTTTGCTATGGCTTTTGAAGAGATCGCGTCGGAGATTAAGCAGAATCTCAAGCTCGAAGAGAAGAACACCAAGTGGAAGGCTCTTGAGCAGCCTCTGAGAGAGCTCCACCGGGTTTTTAAAGAAGGCGAGCTCTACATCAAGCAATGTTCAGATGTCAAGGACTTTTGGGGCAGAGCGATCACTCTTCACAACAGCAAGGATTGTGTCGAATTCCACATCCACAACTTGCTGTGTAGTTTCCCAGCAGTCATCGAGGCGATCGAGAATGCCGGCGAGATTTCGGGACTCGACCCTGATGAGATGCAAAAGAAAGGAATTTTGCTGAGGAGGAAGTACGATGAGGAGTGGAATGACCCCAAACTCTTCCAACTGAGATACGGTAAGCAGTATCTGGTCCCTAGAGAGCTGTGCAAGAGATTGGACACCGTTTGGAAAGAGGACAGATGGCTTCTCTGCGAGGTTCTGAAGGAGAGAAAGAGCTCGGAATCTGCCGTTCTGACAAAGAACGAGCAGCGGCTTGCCGATCTTTTGCTCAAGAAAATAAGTGCCTTGGAGACGTACAATTGGACTTGCTGTCCTAGTTCGATCCTTACTGGATCGAAGGACTATGCTGTGCGGCGGAGATTGGGAAGCGGGAAAGAGCTTAAGGAGATTCAGTGGTTAGGGGAGAGCTTTGCTATGCACCACCTTTTTGGAGAGGTCGGGTCATCAAAAGACGAGATCTCTACTCTCCTTTCGCTTTCCCATCCTAACGTGCTTTCGTACTTATGCGCCTTTTGGGATGAGGAAAAGAAAGAATGCTTTGTAGTTGCGGAGTTGATGAACAAGAGTCTAGCTTGTCATGTAAAGGAAAATTCGAGTCCAAGGCGGCGTGTATTGTTCTCTCTTCCGGTTGTAGTCGACATCGTGATTCAGATTGCAAGAGGGATGGAGTATCTCCACTCTCGGAAGATTTATCATGGTGATCTGAACCCGACCAACGTCCTCCTCAAATCCAGGACTCCATCAGAAGGTTACTTTCTTGTTAAAGTGGCAGGGCATGGTTCATCGTGTGCGCTCAACCGCAATTCCCACTGTTTGCCAAACCAGGACTCGACCAGCCCTTTCATTTGGTATGCTCCAGAAGTCCTCGCCGAGCAGGAAAAGCCAGAGAGTAATTCTATTTCGAAGTACTCAGAGAAAGCAGATGTGTACAGCTTCGGGATGATTTGCTTTCAGCTTTTGACCGGGAAAATACCCTTCGAGGAAGGCCATCTTCAAGGAGATAAGATGAGTCGAAACATAAGAGCTGGCGAGAGGCCTCTGTTCTCATTTCCTTCCCCCAAGTACTTGGTGAATCTAACGAGAAAATGCTGGCAAACAGAGCCCTCGCTGCGTCCAAGCTTTTCATCGATATGTAGAATTCTGCGTTACGTCAAGAAGTTCTTGGTGATGAACCCAGACAATGGTCACCCTGAGCTGCATTCTCCTCTTGTAGACTACTGTGACATAGACGCTGTATTTCAAAAGAAGTTATCCGCCAACGGGAATTCAATGGCGGTAACACAGATTCCGTTTCACATGTTTGCTTATAAACTGGCCGAACTAGACAAGACTCGTCCGAGTGCTAAGGCCGGGATCTGTGAGACAGGGAGCGAAGCAGGAACGAACTGCAAGGATGAGAACTTGTTCGCAGAGGATGATTCTTTTCTAGTACCTGTACGATATGCAAGATCGGTCTTTTCTGATACTCCAGACAAGAAAAATCGACTGACTAACAAAGGCTCGGCTTTGAAGGTTAGAAGAGTTCCAGGTTAGTTCATTTCCAACATTTCCTGATCGTGTCAGCTCAACCACCAGACAAATTACTTATTCAACTGAAGGACTCTCTACCCTAACACTCAAAACAGTTTTCTAGGTCATTTATGGAACGGTTTCTGTGATTCTTGCAGTAGAAGATCAGGTCCAGCCAGGGATCGATGCGAGATCTATTTGTTCGGAGATACCAGAGAAGAGGACTTTGTCATTTAAGAAATATGCTGATATTAAGACGCGGAAAAGTTCAGGTGAATATAATTTCATTGAACGTTTGTTATTGTCGATCTGTTTCATATTTCTGAGGAGCAGTGACTATGTCTCAAGAAAAGTAGAGAAGCATCTTCAAAAGTTGTGTTTGGGGATGTGTTTGCTAAATTGCATGCGGCTTGTTCCTCACAGGAACGCCGAAAGCACAAGACAGGGCGTCGTTATTGAATCCTGAACGCCATAATGTGAAGATTAGCAAAAGGAGAGACTTTGTTGTGCCCATAACCCCCTCTAAAAGTACGGGCCGAGGAAGATCACGCGGACACGTGTCAGATTCCGAAATACAATAGCTGATGTCTCCTCCTTCGCGCTCCTGCACCTCTATGGTCTTTCTTAAGACAATTTTGGCCCCCAGGAAGTTTTGGTTCTAAAGCAGTTTCAGTTCACAGGGCAGTCTCTGATTCCCATTGAGTCATGTCAAGCCGATTTGGTGAGGGCAGAATGAAGCCAGGGTTCGATTCTGCAGACCGGCTTACACCGTTTACGAATCTCTCTTTCTGTGTTTGTGAGTCAGGCTTTTTTGTTCCGCGTAACGCCACCGTCTATTTTTGAACACACTTCTTTTACATGGACGACGTAGAGAGATTGTGTACAGATGTTTCTAAACCAGTTTTCAGTTCTGTTCTGAAGTCTAACTTCAAAGGAGTAGTGGGTCGCGGTCGGGAAATTTGTCCGCTTCACTACGCAAGGGACTCGGATCTGTCTATAATCTTTGTTTACCTGATCTGTCTCCATGTTTCAAGAACTTGCTTTAGTAATTCTGCAACTCGGGTATGGTGTTTCGAACAAGGAGCGCACTCAAAATTCCCTTCCTTGCGTGTCTGTCATGATCTCAAAGGGATAACAAGCTAAAGTATAAATCCTTGTTCCCCACAGGTAACTTCTCCCGCTCCGCCACCATCGAAGGGCAATTAAGAGAACAAAGCTACGTAATCCTCGTGCACCAGGTCTCCCACAAGAAAGATAAATCTAAAACGAATAATTCTATACAGCAAGCTATACGAGATGTACATCGGGCAGCTTTTTGCAGTGAAATTTACATCCGGCTCAACGAAAAACTCCTGATACTCGTCGGACAGCACTACGAATCTTCATCGGGGTAACAAATGCGCATGTCCTAATCCTAAAATCCCTGCCATTGGAGCCGGGCATGCGAACCCCTCACAGGAGTTTTGAGCAACGGTAGTATAGCTTCCATCTCCAACTTCAAGTCCACCAACTCTTTGAGATAGCTCACTTCTTTGGATAATTGACTCCGTGGGCTCCAATGGGAAAATCGTCCCTATTGACAAATTTCTAGTGGCTTTCAGCTTACTCCAGCAATGTCCTTGTGTATGAACTGCTCTCTGGAACCAATGTACAATTAGTTAACTCATGGCTGCAGGACACCACAGGCACTAACTTGCGTCCTTCAGATCTCAGGGAGATGACCAGAGATTCTCAAGGCAGAGTTAAGGCTCTGGCCATAGACAAATGCCTTCGCTCACAGCTTTTGAGATTCACAAGCATAAAGCGGGTACATGAGGTGCTGCTGTCTTTCTCACAGGTCTCACTACACCCTAAACCATCTGCAAGACTTTTATGCAGCCACTTGAATTGGCAGCTACAACCATGTCCGATTTCCCTCTCCAACAGACGCTGGAAACAAACTGCCCATTGTCATCATCTGTTTCCTTCCCAGAAATGGAATCAATAGAACCGAACTTGTAGGAAGTGATAGGCATAGGCAGAGACCTATGATATGTGAAAACCTACCAAAAGAAAGGCAAATCATGAAAGACCACAATTGTTTCTAATAACTCGGGAAACTTCATTAAAGAAAAGCAAGAGAAGCACACTACTATTTTGACAAAAGGACAGAAATGGTATATGGAGATGCATACCTCATTTGTTTCGGAACCGCATGTTATGTAACCATTAGCAACGGACAAACCCACGAAATTCTGACAGATCATGAAATGAGAAGTGAACCCAATGAGAAAAAGGAAGAACATCAAGTCCTCTAAGGAAAATGAAAATTCAGACTCAAGACCAGAGAAAGAAAGGAGAATACTATCTATCCTTGCAATTGTACCTTCTCATTGGTATGCCCACTAAATGATAAGCTGCAGGCATTATTTGACGGACCACTAGAACTGGTTTTGTTCAAATCCCAAAGCTTCAAGGTGTTGTCAGTGGATGCAGTTACAATGGTTTCTGAGTCCAAAAACTTCACAAAGCTAACAGCTTTCTCATGCCCAGCCAATACACACCAGGGAGTTCTTATATTCCGAATATCATAACAGTAAGTTCTATAGTCAGCAGACCCAAATGCCAGCAAATGAGTGGAATGAGGAGAGAACTGAACACTGCAGACATTTGCTATGCTCCTTATTGTCCCCAAACAACTTCTCTGTTCAAAATCAAATTTATATCACATCAGCTTGAAGGCCTCACTGAATCAAAAGATTGTTGAAGTAACATAGTGAAGTATTAAAGGCAAACTATATTTAGTTATATGCTGAATTTGTTTGTTATTGAATTAATGCATAGCGATACCATCGTCCAAAGCCTACTGACTATCGTGACTTTGTCACCCTATTTTCTAATGCAGATGGACAGATCACATGACGGAATTTATACATAAAGTACTTTGCATTGTTACTCTAGTTATCATAAGTTATAAAGTAGTGAAGACCAGAACTTTGCCACCGAATAAGTTTATAAACAATCACCCGTCACATTGTTACATATGCAAGAGGTAATTCCAATTAGGGAGGGAACGTGCCTCACTGATGCTCCAAAGTTTCACCGAACAATCGTCACTTCCACTTGCTAACTTTGTAGGGTATACAGGCGAAAAGTCAACAGACCAGGCCCTCTTTTCATGCTCCCTGAACTCAGAAAACCCTTGACCCGTACTTGCATCCCATAACTGGATATCATTGCAAGAAACTCAGAATTAGAAAACTTCCTTAATAGCAAAACAAACGGAGTTGATAAGAGCAAAAATAGAAAAAGTAAGGGGTGATCAGAGCATCTTTATTAATGGGTAGGGGGAAAGCCAAAAAATAGAAAAAGTAAGAGGTGATCAAAGCAGGCCTCTCTCTCTCTCTAAATTGGACATTTGCAGTAGGAACTTCAAAGTCGCAAAACAATCAATGGTGCTCTCTCTCTCTCTCTCTCTCTCTCTCTCTCTCTCTCTCTCTCTCTCTCTCTCTCTCTCTCTCTCTCTCTCTCTCTAAATTGGATATTCGCAATAAGAACTTCAAAGTCGCAAAACAATCAATGGTGCTCTCTCTCTCTCTCTCTCTCTCTCTCTCTCTCTCTCTCTAAATTAGATATTCGCAATAAGAACTTCAAAGTCGCAAAACAATCAATGGTGCTCTCTCTCTCTCTCTAAATTGGATATTCGCAATAAGAACTTCAAAGTCTCAAAACAATCAATGGTGCTCTCTCTCTCTCTCTAAATTGGATATTCGCAATAAGAACTTCAAAGTCGCAAAACAATCAATGGTGCTCTCTCTCTCTCTCTCTCTCTCTCTCTCTCTCTCTCTCTCTCTCAATTGGATATTCGCGATAAGAACTTCAAAGTCGCAAAACAATCAATCGTGCCCTCCCTCCCTCCCTACCTCTCTCTAAATTGGATATTCGATGGTACCCTCCCTCCCTCGCAAAACAATCAATGTTGCCTTCTCTCTCTCTCTTCCCCAAAATCAACTATTTTACAAACAAAAACGCAAAAATTCCACAAAAAACCAACCACAACTTTGAATATCAGCTCTAGCACAGGATATGACCTACCACTACTCAAGAATGTTGATTATAAAACATGAACCCAAAAAACAGAGACTTCAACCAATAGATGCCAAGACCAGCAACAAACCTTTACTACGCCATCATAATCAGTTGAAGCAAGGTAGTTATGGATATAATTATTCCAACAAGTGCAGCTTAGCTTTGACGTATTCGACATCTCAATCACTGGATAATGGATATCAACGGAGTGATTAAAGA